>CM059784.1:5530000-6866250 GCA_030435695.1 Brachymystax lenok tsinlingensis
TGAGACAGACCTGTGTAAGGCTGGATAATAGGGATGTGGCATTATCATTATCAATATTAATAATTCAAATTGGTCATGAATTCATTCTAAATAGAGAAACCATATATAAATGGACAATGCATTCAAAAAAGCATTAAAAATTTTGCAAAGATATTCTAAATTTGTTTGCAATTTATTGACTTACAATAAATTACAAGGCTTTTTATATTTTAAGGGGTTTTACCTCATCTCCTTATACAAACCAGAACACATAAGCAAAGCTACATCAGGGTAGGTGGGATACTATAACAACATTAGGAACAACATTGTTATACTATTCCACCCACCTTAATGAGGATCCTTTGGGCGTGGCGATCCCATAGCCTTTGGAGTCCAGGTTGCCGCCAACCTTCATGGTGTCACACGGCTTCCGCTGCTCAATGTACTCATTCATGGTGGACTCCAGCAGATAGGCGTATTTGCCCTTGGACTTGCGCACCCGCAGCACCCCCTCTGCTGTGGTTTTCACGAACACAGAGGGCTCTGCGCTCCGCATGTAAGTCCACATCTTATCGAATAGGGCAATTTTGGAGCGCTGGAAAGTGGAGAGGACAAATACAGACATATCAGTTACTGTTTGAAGCAACAAATATGTTCCTTAATTTAAAAGTTATTACCTTGTAATTACCATGGGATTTCAAAGTAAATTTCTGTCTCTTACCCTAAAAAACTCCTTGGTACTGCCGGAGTCCAGTGTTCCATAGGCAATCTCAGTCTGCTTCGCCAGATCCTCAGCACTCTCTATGGGCGACACCATCCTCTCAACAGTGAGGAAAGCAGCCAGGTTGGCCGTGTAGGAGGAGATGATGATCAAGGTGAAGAACCACCATACCCCACCAACAATACGCCCAGAGAGGGATCTAGTGAAAAACAAAAAAGCAAGTTATTGGATCCCTGTTTCCCAAATGGATGGTCAAACTCACTGGTGGACCACACTAGACTAATTTGATGGCTTAAGACTGTTTCCTGGCTTGTAGGGCAACAAGAAATGTCCAAAACCTTTACTAGATAGCTCCAAAATGTTTGCAAAAAATTACAATATGTAAATGTTGTCAGTATATTGACTACAAGCTATTCAGAGGTGAGAGGTATATGATAACATGCAAAGTTCAAAGGGCAGTCAGCCTGAATAGTCCTCAAATGCCTATTTCCAACACCAAACATCCACACATGCCTTTGAAGATAGAGGATACATACATTAAACTCATAGCTGATTGAGGGCACATAGAGAAATGGTATGACCATAGACATCTCCGGTAATGACATAGCAAGGAAACTTAGCACCCTGGAGCAAATATACAGAGTTAGCTCTTCCAGTAAACAACATCAAGGCCCAGTCATGTGTAAAGGGACGTGGTGGGTAATAGCTGATGTCTTGATGACAAATCTCCCAGAAATGCATGTGACTGACTGTCCCCTCTCTGGTGCAAAGTGGGAGCCTGCTTAACATAATCGGCTGCATTTGCACTTCATTAAATCACTATTCGCTGAGCACTAATATGACACTGAATTTATTACAGCTGGGACTATGATATTTCAAGACATGGCAAGTCTGCTTACATAATAAACTGTACCTCAAGGGGCACAGGGACTGCCAGGAGTGTACAGGATGGAAGGGATCATATCAGGGTGATTCCAAGATGTATAAAATACTATCATGCGTCATGTTTCCATTGATCATCCTTGAGAGGTTTCTACAACCTGATTGGAGTCCACCTGTGGTAAATTCATCTGTTTGAACATGATTTGGAAAGGCACACACCTGTCTATACAAGGTCCCACAGTTGACAGTGGATGTCAGAGCAAAAACCAAGCCATGAGGTTGAAGGAATTGTCCGTAGAGCTTCTCTTGAGCCACAGATCTGGGGAAGGGTACCAAAAAATGTCTGCAGCATTGAAGGTCCCTAAGAACAAAGTGGCCTCCATGGTTCTTAAATGGAAGGCCAAACTGAGAAATCGGGGGAGAAGGGCCTTGGTCAGGGAGGTGACCAAGAACCTGATGGTCACTCTGACAGAGCTCCTCTGTGGAGATGGGAGAAACTTCCAAAAGGACAACCATCTCTCCAGCACTCCACAAATCAGGCCTTTATGGTAGATTGGCCAGACTGAACCACTCCTCAGTAAAAGGCACATGACAGACCGCTTGGTGTTTGCCAAAAGGCACCTAAAAGACTCTCCAATCATGAGAAACAAGATTCTCTGGTCTGATGAAACCAAGATTTAACTATTTTAGCCTAAATGCCAAGCGTCACATCTGGAGGAAACCTGGCACCATCCCTACGGTGAAGCATGGTGGTGGCAACATCATGCTGTGAGGATGTTTTTCAGCGGCAGGGACTGGGAGACTAGTCAGGATCGAGGGAAAGATGAACGGAGCAAAGTACAGACAGATCCTTGATGAAAATCTGCTCCAGAATGCTCAGGACCTCAGACTGGGGCGAAGGCTCACCTTCCAACAGGTCAACAACCCTAAGCACACAGCCAAGACAACGCAGGAGTGGCTTCGGGACAAGTCTCTGATTTTTCCTGAGTCGCCCAGCGAGAGCCCGGAGTTGAACCCGATCTAACATTTCTGGTGACAGCTGAAAATAGCTGTGCAGTGAATCTCCCCATCCAACCTGACAGAGCTTGAGAGGATCAGCAGAGAAGGATGGGAGAAAATCCCCAAATACAGGTGTGCCAAGCTTGTAGCATCAAGAAGACTCAAGGCTGTAATCGCTGCCAAAGCTGCTTCAACAAAGTACTGAGTAAAGGGTCTGAATTGTTATGTAAATGTGATATTTCAGTTTTAATTTTTTTAATACATTTACAAAAATGTATAAATTCCTGTTTTTGCTTTGACATTATGAGGTATTGTGTGTAGATTTTCTATTTCTTTTTACCCTTTTTTAACCAGGTAAGTTGACAGTGAACACATTCTCATTTAAAGCAAAGACCTGGGGAATAGGAGGGAGAGGAGAGGGGATGAATTGTAAACTGGGGATGATTAGGTGACCGTGATGGTATGAGGGACAGATTGGGAATTTAGCCAAGACACCAGGGTTAACACGCCTACTCTTACAATAAGTGCCATGGGATCTTTAGTGACCACAAAGAGTCAGGAAACCTGTTTAACGTCCCATCCAAAAGACGGCAAGCTACACAGGACAATGTCCCCAATCACTGCACTGCGATATTTTTCTTTTTGACCAGAAGAAAGGGTACTTTCTACTAGCCCTACAACACCACTTCCAGCAGCATCTGGTCTCCCATCCAGGGACCGACCAGTATTGAGTAAAGGGTCTGTGATATGTAAATGTGATATTTCAGGTTTTTCTTTTTAATAAATTAACAAAAATGTCTAAAAAACTGTTTTTGCTTTGTCATTATGGGGTATTGTGTGTAGATTGATGAGGGGGAAAATTATTTCATCCATTTTAGAATAAGGCTGTAATGTAACAAAATATGGAAAAAGTAAAGGTGTCTGTATACTTTCCGAATGCACTGTATATCTTTATTTCCTTATATTACACTGTAAGATTCTTGAGAATACAATGCCATTTAAAACAACAACCTGGGGAATAGTTTCAGAGGAGAGGAGGGGGGCCAAATGGAAGCTGGGGATGATTAGATCCTCATTGTAGCATGAGTTACGAGGTTGCGAAATTCAGCAAGAATATCAGTGTACGAATACTAGTCACACTGAGCCAGCCTAACAACATACAATCAGGAGGCAGTTTGAAACCCACCTAGGCGAGATGTCACAGCCCTGTCTCATGAAGGCGCCGAGGGAGAACCAGAGACTGTTGAATATCCCAAACTCGTTGGTAGACTCATTAGTCTGGATCTGGCCATCCTCGTACTCCTCTGTGTGCCACTCATATGGGCTGAATCGACTGACCAGGAAGAGCACCACACTCACACCGATGTAGGCAAACACGATACACATCCAGATTTCATAGGCCAGAGGGTCCAGGAAGGAGAAGACCCCAGGTTTTGACTTTTGGGGCTTCTTGATCATGATGGAAATACCCAGTGACATAAAGGGCTTGGAGAAGTCTATTACTTCTTCTCGGACAAGGGTGATGGTCAACGGTGCTACAGCTATATCAGCTTTCTGGGGAGGAGAGAGAGAAAGAGCTTGATGTTAAAAAGAGCTGATGTTGTTGTTCTAGGGAAACCGGGTGGGCTTTAGTAGTGTTTAAAGGGAACTACTGGGGATGTTCATATACAGAAAGTTATTGGATTTGATCAATATTATAAGGTCCATGCATCTCTTTTCTTACCCCATAGACAAGCTCTCCCACCATTCCGTTCCAGATCTTGGTCTCAGCATCTCGGGCACCATATTTTCCATCCCCCACAATTTTCAGCTGGTATTTGAAGCCGCAGTGCTTGGCTATCTCAGCAGCCAGATCTACACAATAGCCCTCGTATCTTTCATTGTCTAAAAAAAGGTCAGCATTCTTCTTGAGCATTACATATGGGGCTTCCTGAGGGAGAAAACCAAAACTACTGTTCAGTCCAGTAGGCGTGCTTTTAGCCTTTACATGATGGTATACACGCTAGATGTATACATTTAGAGGTGTTTCACTGAATGAATGAAATGTCTTAAATAGACGTAGACTACTATGGGTTTGTTTGTGTATGTACAGTGTCCATATTAGAACCACATCAGTGTCAATATGGACACAGTAATACTATAAAAACATGATTCTATGGACTAACAATTGCAAAGTACGAAACTAATCCAAGGATTTTCAATTCAATTGTTGTGTATTAAAGAGTCAGTTGGTATGAATAGAGTCAATGATAAGTCATTACCAAGATGGTGGTCACAATGACAGTTTTGTTTTCCATTCCTGTTGTGTCATTCGGAAACACGTCTGATTTTGTGACAGCCATTTTGTCAACTTCGTTCCAATATCCAATCTGTGGAGAAAATAATGAATAGTGAATGAGCAATTCCATAATGTCATGAGACGTTAGACAGCATTGTTGTATCAGATGAGTGTAAACATACGGTTATGAATATAACTATTGTTCCCTGAAGGAGCGAACGAGGTATAACATACTATGGGGAGTCTTAAATCACGCCAATCTAAAAGCAATCTGAAATCACGCCCAACGGGTCAATGGAGGCCGAGCCCACCCTTGGAAGCCTTCCTGGCTATAATATCGGGGCTTACATACATTTCCTCAATTCCGTACTGATCTTTAGCGAGCCCAAACCCCCTGACGGTGCTGGGCCAAAATATGTTGTACCTTGTTCCCTCCTTCAGGAAACAGTAGTTATATTCCTAACTGTACCTTCCCTTTCAGTCGGTCACTCTTTATAACATTCTATGGGGACATACGATCACGCCCCAAGCCGGCTCAGAGTGTACCAAACTAGAAGGTCCACGGCAGCCAAAGCACACACAGGTTTCACCAGCTCTAAAAAGGAGTTACAGAAGCCACCTTTATCCCCTAATAACTACCCGAGAATGCCCGAACTGTCAGAGCCCCATATAGGGAACCAGAACTTGCTGCAACCTGGCTGTGAGCACTGACACATTGCCACTGCAGCCCAAGTCCTTAGACCCCAGGGTTCAAAGAACAATACTTATCTTGCGAGCCTGAAATGTCAAAAGTAGTACAAAGAACCGCAAGTCCAAACTAACAGAACACCTGTCATGACTTGGTGATGCGCACTGCAAAGCTTTGACCAGAGTAAATTAATCACAGCAGCTCGAAGCTCAAACCCAAAGAAAACCTGCAGTAACCTGGAAACTGTGTACTTGCGCGCTGCCACGGCAGTCCAAGGCTCAAAGCCACAGGAAACTGCCTAACATCAACCCCAGTCCATATATGGTTATATTACGTAGGAACAATGGTGCAACACTAATAAAAATAATATTATGCACTTTCTCCCGCATTGGATTGTAATGATGTGCACTGAGTCGGGAAGCAAGTTCAGGGAGTGAATACATTTAATAAATAAATGAAACAAACACGTAACACAAACAGCGCACTGACATGGAACAGAAACAGATACAATGACGACTGGGGAAGAAACCAAAGGGAGTGACATATAAAGGGCAGGTAATCAAGGAGGTGATGGAGTCCAGGTGAGTGTCATAATGCCCAATTACGCGTTACGATGGTGACAGGTGTGCGCCATGACGAGCAGACACTTGACCTAGAGGACGGAGAGGGAGCACACGTGACAGAATAGCAGTCGCTGTCCGTGGTTCTGAAACACATCGCTGTTGAATTGGCGCCTTTTCCTAGACCATGTTGCTATGTGCATAAAGGTCATGTTAACCAGCATATTGGTATTGAAAACAATGTGGTGGAGGCAGCAGCGGAGTTAGGAGATGAGAAAACAGTCATTGCCTAAATTGTTTAAGAAAAGTGAGGAGAGAGGAATCCCCAACTTAATTAGGCCTATAATCAATAGTCTAACTGTTAAATGTGCCTGGCTTTATAAATCATCCATACACATATACAGAAATAAGACAGATCCTGCTTCTGTTGCCTTTTTGAGTGTTTGTTTAATAGCCTACTGATTCCGTGAGCACCAAGCCTCTGTGAGCACCAACCACAACATGTCGGATAAACCATTTAAAAAATGTTAGTCTTTGCTATGGTGTAATAAAGGCTTTACACTTTGTTTTCCCGTTAGAACAGCCTCTCTGGTATTATTTATCATGTATTTAGTGTGGTTTACACTGTTCCAAATTGCCAGAAAAATTACATTTATAATAATAATAGCCCTTATTTGTCTTGATCTCCTTATATTTATTATTACTATTATTGTTATGATCATCACTAATATAACAATAAGTAATAGCATTATTATTAGTCGGCTTAGTATAGCAGCCTTGTAAAACCACCATCGAGCTGTAGGCTTGGAGCACATCCTATTTTGTCTTAATTCATAACTTACTGAGGCCTATATTTCAATACTTATATAAGCTACAGTACTGTATCAATCAATTATTCATTCATTCATGTCATCACACAGCATACGAGTCATTCCTGATTTGAAATGCAATCAAGCATTTTAGTTTTTAAATAAAATAACAACGCGACCCTTGAATAATTAGCGTAAACTATAAATAAACCGTTTCCTTTTTGGAAATTGCATTCACGAATGAATGCGACTGGTTTTGGTCTTTTCTGTAATAAAGGCTTTACAAAATGTTTTAAATAATAATTACAGACTCTCTAGTACACTTATAATTGATATAGTGTTGTTTACATTGTTCCAAAGCGTTAGAGAAAATATATTGTAATCTAACAGCACCTGTTTGACAAACATAATATGCACGCAGTGCTTGCTCCTTAATTTATTTTTCTTGATCTCCAGTATTTTCCACAACTTGACCTCCCCTTGACCTCCTGAGCAACCAGTAAAAATGCAAGTATTTGTCACGTCCTCTGCATACGTTTTGCTCTCAGATGTGTTCTGAGTTTGTTAAAACCAATTATTAATGTGATTATGATATTCTATAGTTCAGGCCCTATTGGTCACGTGCATGCGATGCTAGGGTTGAGGGAATAGGGAATGTTTTTCCTAAACAAATTAGGGATATCGGTAAGTCAGAAATGGATGTAATTATGTTGCAGCTTCAGCAACAAGGACAGCGCGATAAACACTGTTGATGTTCTGTGGTGGTCACTGCAGCAGGGAAGAGAGAGAGACAATTGATGCTCATCACACAGTCACTCGCTGTCATTTTTTTTTAACACAGAGCAGCAAGTCTGAGCCCGACCCAGCACAATCAAATCAATTGCGGTCGGACTCTCATTAGTCATTTGTGTCTTAATTATTTAATCAAACAGTGTACTTAAAGCATCAAACACGCTCACTGTATGTAGTTGATTTGATTAAAACACATAGGATGAGTCTATATATGGAAAATACATGTTTGAAAAGTTCAACCAATCGATTGGTCAAAAGAACATAACTATTTTTTTTGGTCGGGGACAGCCCTAGTAATTTTCATTATGAAACCACATGCCCTAGGGAACGGTCTGAGGTTCAAACTCAGCTGGTTAGCCTTTTTGAACTTACTCTTACCACTGACCATCTTACTCAAGCAAGGAAGCACTGGCTACACAAGCAGAACATAAAGTAGTGGGTTTTTAGCTAACACAAATCCTAACCAAGTAAGGAAACATGAGCTAGACAAGCAGAGCAGAAAATAGTTCGTTTTTAGCAAACACAAAAACCGATCAAGACCCAAAACTCGTAACATCTAGGGGGACCCATTAACAGACACCCACTAAGTCAGATCTGAATCTCGGAGCCTTCGTGTTAGTAAATTGCGTGAAATGTTCTTTCTTCAGGCGAGCTGAAGAGCGAAGAATTTAGAAAATGGATGACAGCCCTGGTATTGTAGACAGTAAGGCGGGGCTTCCGAGGGTGGGCTCGGCATCCATTGGCCCGTTGGGCGTGATTTCAGTTCTCTTCAGGTGAATAGGATTGGTCATTGACTTCCCATAGTATGTTATACCGAATGAAGGACTGAAAAGGAACTGACTGAAGCATCTACACAGCCACATGTTATGAACTCTCATTTCTTCTTGTTTTTTTGGGGTTCAGTGCTGATGTGCTGTTGTCTTGTTCCATCGCAGACCAACACATTTAAGATATATTATGCAACCTTGATCTATTGAGACATGTTCTAGCCATATTCAGAAACACTAGCATACCTTCACAGGACCATTATTCTTCAGCTCCATGATATTAACCGAGTAGTTTACTCGTTTGCCATGTTGATCGAACTGAATGTTCCCTGTGAGACCGTCCACACGAACCTAGAAGGACACAAAACCACAGAATGGCAAGACGCCACCATTAAATACCTCAGTCATAGACCAATTTACTTTTTACACACAGATCTGGATTCACATTGCCTCGTCTAAGCTCTGAAGCCAAATCCTGAGAGTGTGTGGGAAGACAATTGTCAATGCTAGCTCAGGGGAGAATGTGTGTGTGTGTGTATGTTTTTGTGTGTCCATATACTTCAGTCTCTCTGTGTATGTGGTAGAGCCAGCCAGTCGTTGCCACGGCAACCCCATGCTGTCACCTGTTTGAGCGCTCGTTCAATCTCCACTCCCTGCGCCCAGGGCACGGCGGGGTTAGCCAGACAGTCGCCGTTGTTGCCCTTTCTGGCGATGTCAATGCGCTGCTTGTGCAGGTAGCGGAAGGCCTCCGTCATCACCTGCACCGCGTCGTAGGTCAACGCAGACGTGTACTGCAATAGAACAGAAGGGGAAGGGTGTGTAAGTGTGTGGGGGTGAAATGGGGACACAAGGGAGGGGAAGGAAGAGGAAGTGTGTTTCTGAGAGGGGTTGTGAGGACGTTAGTGTGCTTGTCTGTGTGTGTGCAAGCGGCTGTGTTCCTGGAACTGCACACGCACAGTATGTGTGAGGGAGAATAGGGGCAAAACATTTTTAAGCCGCAGACACGTCACAGCTCCCGGGGATGGAGAGGTGCTAGCTGAGTGCCTCTCAACCAACTAAACACCCATGTGGATGTCTACTCACCCTAATCTTACTGTCGGCACCAGGGTACTCCTTTTCCTCCAGAGCCTCCCACCTCTGGTCAAATTTGGAAACCAACGGGTCATCGAAATCCACAATCTGGAAACCTGAGACGTTGGCTCCTCCATATTGGATTTTGGAGAGGTCCCCATCCACAAAACCCTGAAATTAAAACAAGGGAATCCAAGCACAGACATGAAATGGAAATGTTTGCTGTCATACAAATTTCAGCTGAAAGACAAAATGGGAATGGAATTATTACCCAAAGCTAACTTATTGGGCAATACATAAGGGATTCAATTGGAAAACAATCACTCTTCCTTCTCAATGTCTCATTGCTATGCATTTAGCTTAATAAATTATTTTAGTCACTATGTTCTCCCTGAGATTCCAATTCCACGGCTGAGTTGTGAAAACTTACCAAATTTGCAATGATGTAGTGGTAGCCTTTCACATGTCTGCCAATGGTGATAACCTGGGGACAAGATCAGATAGGTGAACAGAACAGATCATATATGAAACAATAATGACATGGAAACCAAACAAGACAGTCTCCAAGTAATCATATTCCGTATGCTACAGCAGTCATGAGTGTTATTCGTATAGGCTTTATTTACAGTCAAGAACACCTGCCACCTGCCAGTGCTATCACTTGTCATAACCAACCAAAACAGGAAGCCCATTTCAGTAATTACCTCAAAAGCCATTTCACTAACTACCTCAAATGACACACCTGCAACTCATCCCACCACATGAGTGACACCTCCGCATTGTGTGTGACTTCCTTTGGCAGAAAAATGTTTCTCTCAGATAAAACCTTTAGCATGCAGCAGCGAGGGGAATACGCATTGATTTCAGCGTTTTGTAAAACACACGTCTGCTTGCCTTAAAAACGAATCGATGTACTCTCCCACGGGCTAGGGATGATTTATAAATAACCTGTTTATGTAAATCTCCGTGGCCTTTAATTCCACTTTTGTTGCAGTCTAATTTAACAATTAGGGGGATTGTTGCAATGCAGTCCACTTGGGGGGTTAGGTGTGAAATGTTTGCAGGCAAGGATGACACTCACCCACACAGGCAAACACACACCAACAAGATCTCAACTGCTGCATTACACACACTCATCATTGCCGTCATAATAAGCTCAGTCATAGCAGAATAGCTGTTCAATATAACACTGCTCTAACATCAGGTCCAGCACAAACTACCAGAGGACTGAGCTTTTATGTTTACCTGTTCCATAATGTCTTTGACTTTGTCCTGTTCACAGTCCAGGATGACCCGTCTCTCCTTCTTGTTCTCCAGGTCCTGGAAGAGGGAGCGGTAGGCCTCGTCTTTCCTCTCGTCCTTCAGGTTGCCCACGTTGATGGCGGTCACATGCCACTTCCTTTCTGCAGCCGTGTCCAGCACCACCTGCAGTGTGGTCAGACCTGGACAGACAAGAGGGTCATGTTCATTGGGCACGAAACTGACAAAACAACTCTGAACTGAGTGAAACGAGGAGGCACAATCTGAACATCTCCAACAAGAAATGCTTGTTTTTGTTTTCTGTCACAAAAACATTTTCCTATGGTGTGTTGTAATGAAGCTGACCCAGGATTGGACACTTAGGGATTTGCCATAGTCTATCTGAGAATACAGATCCTTATAGGGTTTTAAATTCATGCAAATCGATACAGTGCATTCGGAAAGTATTTAGACCCTTCGACATTTTCCACATTTCTATACGTTGCAGCCTAACTCTTGATTAAACTGATTAAATAAATCTAAAAAAATTCAGCAAATATACACACAATGCCCCATAACGAAAAAGAAAAAATGTTTTTTGCACATTTATTAAAATTTAATTACAGAAATACTTTATTTACATAAGTATTCAGAAACTTTGCTATGAGACGTGAAATTGAGCTCAGGTGCATCCTGTTTCCATTGATCATCCTTGAGATGTTTCTACAACTTGATTGGAGACCACCTGTGGTAAATTAAATTGAATGGACATGATTAGGAAAGGCACACATCTGTCTATATAAGGCCCCACAGTTGACAGTGCATGTCAGAGTAAAAACCAAGCCATGAGGTCGAAAAAAATTTCAGTGGAGCTCTGAGATAGGATTGTGTCGAGGTATAGATCTGGGGAAGGGTACCAAAACATTTCTGCAGCAATGAAGGTCCCCAAGAACACAGTGGCCTCCATCATTCTTAAATGGAAGAAGTTTGGAACCACCAAGACTCTTCCCAGAGTTGGCCGCACAGCCAAACTGAGCAATCGGGGGAGAAGGGCCTTGGTCAGGGAGGTGACCAAAAACCCGATTGTCAGTCTGACAGAGCTCTATAGTTCCTCTGTGGAGATGGAAGAACCTTCCAGAAGGACAACCATCTCCACAATACTCCACCAATCAGGCCTTTATGGTAGAGTGGCCAGACGGAAGCCACTCCTCAGTAAAAGGCTCATGACAGCCCGCTTGGAGTATGCCAAAAGGCACTTAAGGGACTCTCAGACCATGAGAAAAAAGATTCTCTGGTCTGATGAAACCAAGATTGAACTCTTTGGCTTGAATGCCAAGCGTCACTTCTGGAAGAAACCTGCCACCATCCCTACGGTGAAGCATGGTGGTGGCAGCATCATGCTGTGGGGACATTTTTCAGCAGCAGGGACTGAGGGACTAGTCAGGATCAAGGGAAAGATGAGTGGAGCAAAGTACAGAGAGATCCCTGATGAAAACCTGCTCCAGAGTGCTCAGGACCTAAGACTGGGGCGAAGGTTCACCTTCCAACAGGACAACGACCCTAAGCACACAGCCAAGACAATGCAGGTGTGGCTTCGGGACAAGTTTCTGAGTGTCCTTGAGTGGCCCAGCCAGAGCCCGGAATTGAACCAGATCTAACATCTCTGAAAATAGCTGTGCAGCAACGCTCCCCATCCAACCTGACAGAGCTTGAGAGGATCTGCAGAGAATAATGGGAGAAACTCCCCAAATACAGGTGTGCCAAGCTTGTATGGTCATACCCAAGAAGACTCAAGCCTGTAATTGCTGCCAAAGGTGCTTCAACAAAGTACTCAGTAAAGGGTCTGAATTCTTATGTAAATGTGATATGTTTAAAAAATTGTATACATTTACATTTTGCTTTGACATTATGGGGTATTGTGTGTAGATGTTATGTTTTTTTACCCTTATTTTACCAGGTAAGTTGACAGTGAACACATTCTCATTTAAAGACCTGGGGAATAGGAGAGGGGATGAATTGTAAGCTGGGGATGATTAGGTGACCGTGATGGTATGAGGGACAGATTGGGAATTTAGCCAAGACACCAGGGTTAACACGCCTACTCTTACAATAAGTGCCATGGGATCTTTAGTGACCACAAAGAGTCAGGAAACCCGTTTAACGTCCCATCCAAAAGACGGCACACTACACAGGACAATGTCCCCAATCACTGCACTGGGATATATATTTTTTTGACCAGAAGAAAGGGTGCTTTCTACTGGCCCTACAACACCACTTCCAGCAGCATCCTGGTCTCCCATCCAGGGACTGACCAGGTCCAACCCTGTTTAGCTGCAGAAGCAAGCCAGCAGTGGGATGCAGGGTGGTATACTGCAAGCCATCGATGAGGGACATTTAAAAAAAAATGAAAAGGGCTGTAACCTAATAAAATTTGGAAAAAGTCAACGGGTCTGAATAATTTCCGAAGGCACTGTATATATAAGTTACATTACAGCCTGATTCTAAAATGGAGGAAATATTTTTTTTCTTACCAATCTAAAAATAAACTGAAATATCAGATTTTACATAAATATTCAGACCCTTTACTCATTACTTTGTTGAAGCACCTTTGGAAGCAATTAACATTACAGCCTCGAGTCTTCTTTGGTGTTGATGAAGGTGAGATGGGGCCTTTATGAAGATAGAAAATCGAGCAAACATTTTTCCTCAGAACAAACTAAGTCATGATCACTGTAGGGTCATTATGACTGAGTTAAGGTTGACTGTTTCTCCGATGCCCATTAAATTAAGATCATTTGAATTTGTTCTGATTTAAGCTCCGCTCAACATGCGCTGCGGGCGATGCAAGGCTATGAGAGAATACCGGTTAATGCTCAATATGGTAAGTTGTTAGGCTGATGCGTTGGGTAAAATATACAGTATTCAGAAAACATCTTCACAGAGTGGACAGGATTTTGTTCATCCTTCGTGATGCATGTTTATTGCATGTTCTGACTCAAAGAAGGGTACTCAACATTGCATGCGAGAAGCATTTTTATGCAATATGGTGTTAGAAAGGACTTGTATCTTCCTGGGATAGTTAGGACTAACCACACCATACCGTAGCTTTACCAACAATTGATACCGTTCTACCATCAAACACATACACTATATATATACAAAATTAGGTGGACACCCCTTAAAGTTAGTGGATTCGGCTATTTCAGCCACACCCATTGCTGACTGGTGTATAAAATCGAGCACACCGCCATGCAATCTCCATAGACAAACATTGGCAGTAGAATGGTCTTACTGAAGAGCCAAGTGACTTTCAACGTCACACCGTCATAGGACACCACCTTTAGAACAAATTAATCCGTCAAATATATATTAAACACACATACCCCAGCTCATTTAGAAACATTCAAAAGCAAAACAAACTCAATAAATGGATTCACACACCCCATTGGTAATGAATGCTACAGAACACTCTTGGAATTCCCTTTGGTTGGCACGGAACACTTCAATCAAGAGATAGAAATTCAAAGCCCACATCATGTAAAAAGTCATAAGCAATCTTGGGAGTCAAACAAATATTACATTTTCAATAACAAATGTCAGAGGTTAATCTTTGAATGCACAATGCATAAAACATAAACAACACGACAGAACTCATGTAGCATATAAATCGTTATAGACAGGATGATCTAATTTTATGCTGACAACATACTTATACAGTACGACACTTTTGGCATTGGATACGCCATCCCATCTGGTTTGCGCTTAGTGGGACTATAATTTGTTTTTCAACAGGACAATGGCCCAACACACATCCAGGCTGTGTAAGGGCTATTTGACCAAGGAGAGTGATGGAGTGCTCTATCAGATGACCTGGTCTTCACAATCACCTGATCTCAACCCAATTGAGATGGTTTGGGATGAGTTGGACCGCAGAGTGAAGGAAAAGCAGCCAACAAGTGCTCAGCATATGTGGGAACTCTTCAAGACTATTGGAAAAGCATTCCAGGTGAAGCTGGTTGAGAGAATGCCAAGAGTGTACAAAGCTGTCATCAAGGCAAAGGGTGGCTACTTTGAAGAATCTAAAATATATATTTGACTTGTTTAACACTTGTTGGGTTACTACTATGATTCCATATGTGTTATTTCATAGTTTTGATGTCTTCACTATTATTCTACAATGTAGAAAATAGTTTTCTTTTAATAACGAAAAACCCTGGAATTAGTAGGTGTGTCCAAACTTTTTACTGGTACTGTAGGTCAAGTATTGGGTCGATAATGATGGTATTTTCCCCTTTGTTTTACATGTTTGCAGCTCTACTGTCTTCACACTTTCACTGTTTTTACACATTTCCTTCTTTCTCCCTGGCCTGTATTGATCTTTGTAATGGACACAGATAATCCAATAGTATATATCTATGTAACATACTGTAAGTGAAGTTGAAACACCATACCATACTGGTAATCAACATTTCTGTGAAAATGTTCATATCATTCTAAATCGTCACAGCCTTGTATGCCAACACCAACTAAGAAAAACAATAGACCAATGGAGTTTCTCCTTCATGTTTCATTTCCCAAACAGTTTGGGCACGTCTAGCTGAGCAGATGTCCCATGGAGCCTCCCTCCATCATGGTGGGTAGCTGATGGCTGACAGGCGGGCTGTGGAGACAGCTATCACCCTCGGAGAGAAGGGGGGTGAGGCTGAAGGACAGTCAGAATCTGTCAGAGAAGCTCTCTCAACCACAAAACATACAGACACATCCAGAACCTCTCTCTAGAGTCTAGACTAATTCAATATTCAATCCATTGTAAATAGAGGGAACCACGCTGTGAGTTCAGTCAGTATATAAAATGCTGTATTCAAGGTGTGCACCTATACTTGCAGTACCTCTCTCTCTCAACTAAAACTCCAATTAAATAAAATGCAGATAGAGATAAAGTGCACTGCGGGTTCATTTTGAATGTTACAGTAATTCTGTATCGGAGGTGTTGACCTTATTGTTTCTCATCAACGTGGTTTGGTGACATACTCTGTACAGTTTCTTTTTTTAAACGCCATTTTGTTGTTGAGCTCGGGGCCTATCATATCCCATCCATTTGAACAATGATGAAAAGTGTTTCACAAAACAAGACAACTAACCTTAATTTAACCCCATGATAAAGGGTGGGTTAATGCCCCAGGCAACCATAGGGAGATGGGAAACAAAATCTATAATGACAAAGCCATGTCATCACAAAACACTTCAGTGAGAGGATTATCCCCAACTTCCAAAGAATGGCAGTTGTAGCTTTATCCAAATCGAAATGGGGTGGATTAAATCTTGGTGGTACAATCTGTGTAAATCACGATCAAGGGTTAGTCTTACATTCACAAGTTTGTATATACATAAAGTCAAATCTGTAAATCTGTTTTCCAGCTACAGATCTAGGGTGGTATCAGTTCCAAATGTAGGGATTTAAATCAAATTTTATTTGTTACATGCTTTGTAGACAACAGGTGTAGAATAACAGTGAAATGCTTACTTACAGGTCCTTTTCTAGAGTTAAAGATTTTGACACTACATTGTCAAAAGCATGTGTTAGTCGAACATTGCTGTGGGAACTTGCTTCCATTCAGCCCGAACACCATTAGGGAGGTCAGGTACTGATGTAGGGCGATTAGGCCTGGCTCGCAGTTGACATTCCAATTCATCCCTAAAGTGCTGGATTGGCTTGAGGTCAGGGCTCTGTGCAGGCCAGTCAAGTTCTTCCATACCGATCTCGACAACTCATTTCTGTATGGACCTCGCTTTGTGCATGGGGGCATTGTCATGCTGAAACAGGAAAGGGCCTTCCCCAAACTGTTGCCACAAAGTTGGAAGCACAGAATAGTCTAGAATGTCATTTATGCTGTAGCGTTAAAATTTCCCTAGCCCTAGCCCAAACCATGAAAAACAGCCCCAGACCATTATTCCACCTCCACCAAACTTTACAGTTGGCACTATGCATTGTGGCAGGTAGCGTTCTCCTGGCATCTGCCAAACCCAGATTTGGCCGACGGACTGCCAGATGGTAAAGCGTGATTCATCACTCCAGAGAACCCATTTCCACTGTTCCAGAGACCAATGGTGGCGGGTTTTACATCACTCCAGCCCGGCGCTTGGCATTGCTTATGGTGATCTTAGCCTTGTGTGCGGCTGCTCGGCCATGGAAACCATGGCTCTTTCTTAAACACACACACACACCAATGAGCCACCACACCAGTGAACACACTGCACAATCGGTTGCTATGGGTACTGTATGTGTGTGTGGATCTTTCTGACTTAATTAGACATAGCAATGTGATGATGAAATATGCAAAGAGAGCCAGAGAGGGCTCTTCGACCAGGGACTGAAGCATTAGCATTCCCAATAAAACATGCTGTTGAACTTGTTTTCTGTAGCCAACACTAGCACAACATTTTACTTCAACTAGCACTGTAGAATCAGCATCTTGATTCCCACATATAACATGTGCTAATTGGACCTTCTGAGACCATAGAGTTTCTCTTGATTCATATAATGTAGTCAATGCTAGCACACATTCCACTCCAACTAACGTTGTAGCATTAGCATCCGCATTCCCAGGTGCTAATTGGACCTTCTGAGACCATGGTTATGGTAAACCCTAATCAATGTAGTAAATGCTAGCACACACTCCACTGTAACTAGCATTATAGCAATAGCACCCTCATTCATCATAGCATATTCTACTGGAACGTCTATGGCTACGGATATTCTCTTGAGCCCTATTCAATGTAGACACCGCTAGCACACATTCCACTACAGCTAGCATTGTAGCATTAGCATAACTTTCATAACATCGGACCTTCTGTGGACATGGACATTCATTAGCCCTTTTCAATGAAGTCAACGCTGGCACACATTACACTCCAACTAAAGGGGGATACCTAGTCAGTTGTACAACTGAAGGCATTCAACTGAAATGTGTCTTCCACATTTAACCCAACTTCTCTGATTCAGCGGGGGGCTGCCTTAATCGACATCCACTTCATCGGCGCCCAGGGTACAGTGAGTTAACTGCCTTGCTCAGGGGCAGAACGACAGATGTTTTACCTTGTCAGCTCTGGGATTTCATCCAACAACCTTTTGGTTTCTGGCCCAACGCTCCTACCTGCCAGGCTACCTGCCGCCCCAACTAGCATTGTAGCATTTGTATCCTCATTCACCATCGCATAATGCTAATTAGACTGTCTGTGACCATTGAGATTTGAGAGCCCTGTTCAATGTAGTCGATACAACACACATTCCACTACAGCTAGCAATGTAGCATTAGAACCTACTAGCTGCACCTTACACTGCATCAAGTATGAAACAATTTTTTCCCAGCATGACTCTAATAGAAACTCCTTCTGACCATTGATGAGGAAAACACCCCCACGAGCAGAGACACTCTCTGCCTAAAGCTTACCGTATGCTTCCCAGTCTAAACTATAGCTCGCAACCTGTAGTGGAACAGGTTGAGAGCTTCCAAGTTCCTTGGTGTCCACATCACCAACAAACTATCATGGTCCAAACACACCAAGACAGTCCTGAAGAGGGCACGACAAAGCGTATTCCCCCTCTGAGACTGAAAAGATTTGGCATGGGTCCTCAGATTCTCAAAGATTTCTACAGCTTTACCATCGAGAGCATCCTGACTGGTTGCATCACTGCCTGGTATGGCAACTGCTCGGCATTCCACCTCAAATCACTATAGAGGGTAGTGCGTTATGGCTACCCCCAAGCCATAAGACTCCTAAACAACTAATTAAATGGCTACCCAGACTATTTGCATTGCCCCCCCCTTACGCTGCTGCTACTCTTTGTTTATTATCTGTGCATAGTCACTTTAACTCTACCTTTATGTACATATTACCTCAACTAACCGGTGCCACCACACATTGACTCTTTCCCCACTACCCCGTATATAGCCTCGCTACTGTTATTTTACAGCTGCTCTTTAATTATTTGTTTCTTTTATTTTTTATATATCTCTTTTTTAGTTAACACGTATTTTTCTTAAAACTGAATTGTTGGTTAAGGGCTTGTAAGTACAGTAAGCATTTCACTGTAAGGTCTACACCTGTTGCATTCGTTCCATGTGAGAAATAACATTTGATTTGATTTGAAACAGTTTGGGCATATATTATGACGACATTTTGTGACGTTTGTGTTTGTTTGTATTGGTGTTTGGCAGCGTCGGCAATGTTTTCTTGAGTCTAGTCGAAGTTGGGTAGCCGAAATCTACGCCCTTTCATCTTTGATTGGTCTACAGTAGGGATTCTTCAAATAAATGTTTGTCACTCAATAACAGATTACTACTTTCCATGCACATTTTTTCACTTCAGAAATACCGCACCAAACATCTTAATTGCACGACTAAAACCTCAGCAGAATCGTCAAAATTAATTACGGATTTCTTGAGTCATCGTAAATTAATTCTGACTATTCTGAGGAAGTGTACTGGTTTACGACGTCTTCAGAGGGACAAACAGTAATATTGCTTTTTTACTTGTGTTTTATGGGAGTATGCGAGCGCAGATGTTCACTTCTAGCAGAGACCTTAAGAGGATCGACGTGAGAAAGAGCGAGAGAGAATTTAAGATCATGAAATGAAGGGGGATGAAACACAGTATAGGGAGAGGGTGAGGTGAATGAAATAAACATAGAAATACAGTAAAGCTTGTATTAGCCAGTGGCACTACGTAAGGGATAATCAACAAGGGGCTATGGGTTCTATGGAAAATAATGAACGACATGGAAGGTGTGAATTGACCTTCCACGGAGTTGCATTATTTTCCAGAAGAATGCATAGAGCCCTGAATTGACTATCCATTTCATACAATGGCTATAATTTATCACATTTGCCAGTAGAAATGTGTTCAACATCCACCGAAGTAGCTAGCAAGTTTACTAGATATCTACAGTAGTTGCCGTGGTAACCAAACAAACAGACTTGCAGTTTAGCTAATCCAACCATCAGTCTTAGTTTACCATTATGAAAATCGAATTCAACAATGCCAATAATGTTTTCAATTGGACTTGTGCTTTCAAAAGCAGCTCAAACATAGAACATGTAAGAATGAACTATAACCATTGAATTATACCATGCATACAGTGAGTTATCGGGAAATAATGCAAGCTCTAAAACGCCTTCAAGAAAATCAGAAACAAGTATTCAACAATTCTATGCTATAATTAAGCAATAAGGCCCAATGAGGTGTAGTATATGGCCAATATACCACGGCTAAGGGCTGTTCTTACACACAACGCATCGCGGAGTGCCTGGACACAGCCCTTAGCTGTGGTATATTGACCATATACCACAGCCTCCTGAGGTGCCTTATTGCTATTATAAACTGGTTACCAACGTAATTAGAGCAGTAAAATAAATGTTTCGGTCTGATATACCACGGCTGTCAGCCAATCAGTATTCAGTGCTCGAACAACCCAGTTTATAATACCCTGTAAAGTAGACCTTACACACAGTGGTAATATTCCCACCTTTTCTCTTTATTAGGTCAGTCTTCCATTCTACTGTGTGACTATGGCAAGCCTGCCCTTAGCTTTTATCATCAGGTATTATCACCTTATGGTACTGCTAATCTAATTCATTGTCATTTAGACATATTGGAAATGAAGACTAACAACATCATGTAATGAAACATTTATCTTATTTCGCCTTTCAACTATCCTTATGCAAGCCCAATAATATTATGCATATTACTCTTTGGCCTCGCAAGCCACCTTGATCTCACAATCTGTGCAGGAACAATTCATGTAAGCTTGCAAGATCAGTGAGGCTAATTACTTTTGCCCCCGGTACTAAAATGAGACCATTGAACTCTTTGTTCTAGACCTTGTAACCTTGCTATCAGGACAGTCACATGAAATGTAATTCCTTTTGGGGAAATCTACACTCCAAAAAGGTTCTGCGGCTAAACCCTTTTGGAATCCATATAGAACCACATGAAACAGAAAATAGAAATACTGAAAAACATCAACAAGGCTGAACGCCTCCATGCAGATAGACAAACATTGCTAGGGATATAACACCTGAATATTTCTGGAGTGAATAAACCTATTCCCAAGTTTTAGACAATTCAAATGCAAGGTCATTCTCTAGCAAAATATTTTAAAAGGAGTTCTAATGAGGAGTTCTACCCAACAGAAACCTTAAAACCCAGTGTGTCCATACTTGAGAATATTAGAAAAAGTTTCAAATATATAACTTTTTCTCCGTCTCAAAATGTGCATCAGTCAACTAAAATCGCTGATGTAGTTACGTGTGATAAAATGCTACATCTTAGCTGTTCCCATTAGTTAACCTGGCACATTTAGCCCTGTATACTGTACGCTAACCTGCATTGCTGGCCTTGATTATATCCGGTAACATATTCCATATCAGCCAATTAAAATAGTCAATGTAGTTAGACGTGATCCAACATGAAAGCATACTTAACAGAAGTCCAACAGCACGATCTGATAATCAAAACAATTAGATCACATGCATTTTACTGATTGGTCATATAGCTCACAGTGTAGAGCAAGCGTCTGGCTCACAGTGTAGAATGAGCGTCTGGCTCAGTGTGGAACGAGCGTCTGGCTCACAGCGTATAACGAGCATCTGGCTCACAGCGTAGAACGAGCGTCTGGCTCACAGCGTAGAACGAGCGTCTGGCTTATAGTGTAGAACATGCTCCTGGCTCACAGTAATTGTTGCAAGGGTTTGAATCATACGTGAGTCTTTATTTGCGTAGAAATGTAGAATTACATTTATTGTTAGTGTGTTTAGAAGGGAAGCAAAGCCAACAGCTTGAACATGAAGATTACAATGCATTTAATAAGGACCTACTTCTTTCTTCAGCCTTTCAGACAAACACTGCTATGGCCTAATAGGCATATTGCATAGGCGACATGGACGAGTCCACCTAAATGTAGGCAAGCAACGTTTTATATAACTTTTTTACAATCTACTTTGTCCCATATGTGTTATTTGACTTGAGGACCAACAGTGGGGCATTTTTTCTTCAAAAAAAAAACTAAGGGGAATTAGATCTTGCGGCTGTCATATCTTGCAATCTATGGGCTTACCGCCTTAGTGGTCACACCACCAATTAACGAACGCAGTAATGTGATGAATTACAGCTATTTGACAAGACCACAAGTATCTTAGACTTTTTTTTAATGATGTATGATTATAAACGTACATGTTGTACAATCCTCCTACATCTTTATTGCTGTGAAAGCACATGAAGTTGTGTGAAACAGACAGGCAAAAACATGGGATTTTCTCATATGTGAAAACGTGCCTTTTGAAGTCAAGGATGCATCATTTAATATTGGGACACAACACTTTACAGACCAAGTGGAACAAAAGTAAACCTTGAATTTTGAGGTTGTCCCTCTGGTGGCCAAGTTGACCTATTTTAAGAAATGACCATGGGTGGTGGATATAAACTCTGATAGGCCGCTGAGGAATTTGTTACCGGATATAATCACGACCAGCTGTGCAGGTTAGAAAATGGGAACAGCTAAAAGTTTAAACGTACATTTTTTATTATGTTCACAAGTATGGACCCAGCAGCTCTCCAGGACCAGTGTGTACCACTGCCAAAAGATCTAAATCCCTCAATGTCAGGTAACTTCCCCCCTACTTTGCTGCGAGCCATGATAAGCTCTTACACAGGGTTGTTAGTGTGTTGCGATGGCCCAAGTTGATACTATCTGATAAGTTGTTTGTCATGCACCACAATGCCCTGTACAAAGTGTCATTCTAGTACCTTGCTCTGTTTGGAACTGATATGAACGCCCTCTGTGTCTAGAAAACATGGTGGTTTATGTGCATGTAACATGTCACATCCAGTATATGGCAAACAGCCTAGAAACAAACTTTGCAGCGCATATACCGTTCTTATCTTCTCTCACATGTTTGAGTGCTCTGTAATTAGATTTAGGGCTCGATTCAATCAATCCGCTTTAGCCAACATCCGCATAGCAGTTGTTTTGGCAGTGTCGGAGGTGGAACTGCGTTAGAGCAAATCCACAAGTGGCTACCTAAAGCGGACATTGCAATTGGCTGCACGAAGTCGCATTTAGAAAGATCCCATGCAGCCTTGTTTACAAGTTCGACCTCTGGAATGTGAATAGGATTATATAAATCCTCCTTATTTTGTATAATGCTTTTTCAATTTGAGCGTAATTATTGCTATATAGCCTACAATTTCTCATTATGAACTTTAACACGAGTGGGGCAGGTGTGACTTCGTGACAATGATCGCAACAGCAGCTGCTCACCGATTTGACAGCTCCAACACAGTTCCACCTCTGACACCGCCAAAACATCTGCTATGCGGGTGTCTGTTATTGCCGATTAACGCTTGATCTGATTGAATCTAGGCCTTAGTTGTGTTGACACGAGGGCGGTCGCTCCACGAATACCTGTGGAGGTGTAATTTGAATGTAATGTAATTTTATCACAGTTGAGTGTCATACACAGTACAGTACGTGTCTTCTCTTCAACCTTCAGCTTTTGACAGCCTTTTTGAATATACAGTAACTCCAATGTCAACTTTAAATATTGGCAAAAAGCAGTGTTTTTTAAAATCTGTAACCCATAAGGTTCCACGGTTCCTTGATGTGTATAGGCTGTGGGCTCTGCCCCGGTCAGTCCCTAGCCACACCCATAGTCACTTTCTGGTTTGAGTGTTAGGAAGGGGGAAGCCATCTTTGTCACTAGAGATACTGGATATGATGACGCGTTGCCTATGTCTCCGCCCTAACAATGGGATTCATTTTGGGCAGCCTTTGGGTGGAGTAAACCCTCTCGCTTTGCCTCTTCCTTTCTGTTGTAACTAGGAAATTGTTAATATTTTTAAAGCCTAGTTTTCTCAACGCCACACAAGTGAGAACATTTTTAAAGACTTCTTTAAGGGATATTGTATTTACTATCAACAGAGGTTTCCGCTGTGGACTATAGCTTCTAAGGACCAAATGTTGGATTTCTTGCTGGATTGTGGGACTGAACTGCATTTAAAATGTTATTTCATTAGACGTTGTTGCTCAACTGAAACAGAGACTTGATTTAGCATTTTCATTTGTGATTCAGAGACTGAACTAGTAGGGGTGGATTGGCCATGTGGCAAATCAGGTAGCACCACAGGTCCCAGAGCGGTGGGGGGAAAAATGCATCTGGGGCCTAATCTGGTAAACTAACCAGGTAAAACTCTCGATCTTATACGGTATGACATGATTAATCAGCTGTAAAAAGGTTTAATATTGGATATGATGGGACCACAGTTTTTCTAGTCAGGTCACATAGTTTTCAAAAAATTTTTTTGAAAAACTCCAGGCCTTGGGGGGGGATGAAAACCATGTAAAACAGCAGAAAAACGTATACTTGTTCATATGAATTATATTTTAAAGCTAGACTAACAGGGGGTTTACTCTAAACATATACAGAGACAGCAACATGATTGGACAATAGAACTCACAGGGCTAAGCTTGCTTTATGCAGGTTTGCATCGTGTAGACTTGCCCTATGCAACTGGCCTAATTAAAAACGAACTTACAGATGTCAACTATTGTGTTTGATTAATTCCAATAAATACTTTTGGATTGGAAAAAGTCTAGTCAGCCTAAGTTTGAATATAAACGAAATTTGATCCCATTCACATTTTCTCCTAACACAAACCAATGGGCTATACATATTCAGCGTTACCACTTTGTTTACTGGCCAGAGGGACAGTATGCAGCTGCTTTTGTTAGAAGCCTACAGTTGACTACACTAAACAATCATCGATTGCTCATGCAATACATCATGTCAGATCGCTAATGTTTAGGTGTAGGCTGCTACAACATTTATTTAAAGACTTTTTGCTTGTGTCTGTCGGGAGTGATGTGTTATCACGTTCGCTAAGTAAATACCGGAGGAAAGTAGAGAGCACGCATTGTGCCCTGCCGCCACGACCTGCGATTTCCATTAATCTGATTGGTCAAGTCATGCACAGAGAATGCAGCAGCACTCCGATGTGAAGGACAGAAATTGTGCGCGACAAATCACGAGGCAAATAAAATAATAAAAAACAACACTTTGCTATATAAAATAAAAGGTACACATTACCGGCAGCCCATGGACATTAAGATTATTTTTATGATTTTTGTGTAATTTCTCTGTTGTCGTAATAATAGAATGAGCATTCGGCTGATCAGTAGGCAACGTGAGGTCACGTGAATTCACATTCAAATGCGCATCAGCAACAGACCCACTCTGACTCTCTGTCATTATTATGCCAAGACCACAAAAGAGGTGCCAAAAAACAAGTAGCTCAACACTGCTAAATGTGTGAAATTAACCTACTCCTTTTCTAAAAGTTCTGGTTCTGATGGTCTGACTGTGACTGTGTCTGTAAGAGATTAGGTTTAGCACAGACAGATCAGCTACTGCTGCAGAGGACAGTGCAGTCAATGTAGGAAGAGCACAGAAACACACACTGTGACACACTGACACAGATGTAGCCTACTGCTGCCAGTTAATATATTTGCATCATATGATGCAAAACGCTATGAACTTTTATAAATTGAAAACTTGATTGCTGACATGCAAAACATTTTGGGACTGTATCAACAGTGGACTAATGAAACAAATACCTAAATATACTTTTGTGTTTTTTCCCTTTAACTTGAACACTTCTCCAATGTTATGCTTTAAGATGGAACATTACTGTTAAAATAACTATACTCACTGTTATTAACTGTAAACATGACGGCGAGCTTTGTAGGGCTAGGTTTAGTCCTAACTGACAGTTATAAATCCTAGTCCTAGGGACCCATAGAATGTCAAAGCTCTTGTTCCAACCCAATACTACCACACCTGACTCAACCAAAAAAGGGTTTGACTTGGGTTTGATTTATTGATGAGTCAAACCTGTTGTCCTGAGGGTCGTTCCACATGAAATCAATCACCTTTTTGACCGCACCCCTTTTGATTTGAACAAAACTTTCCATACTTGTGGCATTTTCATTTAAATGAGGGTAGATTCTGTTTTTTTAAGGTAGTAGCTCTTACCTCTATCACTGTCGTAGAGATAGGCAAACTTATCCCACTTGTAGTACTCAATGAGGCTGAGTAGGGGTCCTTTGATGTCAGGCCTCATCTGGATGATGAACTGCTGAGTTCCGTCCAGCGGGAAGCTCGGGGTGATAAATGACACATGGAGAGTCCCGCAAAACGAAGTTATCGTATTGACCGACTTCTTGTCGTAAAATCCAAAGATGGCGTAAACTCCTCTCGAGAACTGGGAACAGACTGAAACGAGAGAAGTTGCAAAACACTCATGAGGATACGTATGCTTAAGTCTTGGATGACAGTGTGACATTAAGATAAGATTCATTGTCTGTTTTCACAGAAATGTTCTTTGTGCCATTCAAACAAGCTCATTCCAGTATATAAAATAGAAGATACATGAAATGACCAATACTGTGAAACATTTGGCTTCCAAAAAGTGCTGTAACAAATGGAAGTTTGAACGTTCATGAACTGTATTACTACCTTGTAATGTCTTGCATCGCACATGAATATCTAAAGCAGCCTCTGCCACTGGAGCGGCTGGTTTTAGCTGATGAATGTATTATTGATGTCCATAAGCACTGCCTGGGGAGTTTTTACTTCCAACAGTAAAATATTTGCCAGCTACTTGTTAAACTTTAATGGGCTTCTATTATAGAATTCAATACAGTGGGAATGTATGGAAAAGAAAGTGCCGTATCAGTGCAACCAATTGCTGGATCTTCATGTTCGATATCTAAGGTCATTTATATGACCCGTTCTATGTAAGTCCTAGACTCTGAGACGTTGTGGTCTCTGCTTGAGTTACGTTAATAGGGAGACCGTTTGAGGGTCAAAGACATCTCCTGAGAGATAGTTGAAAGATTCAGTACAATACAAGGCTACATTTTGGCACTGAGATCTATACACACCGTACGGCTCCGCTATGGCCTATCTATTGTCCTGTATAGCTCTGCTGTGGCCTATCTATTTTCCCGAATGGTTCTGCTGTGCCCTATCGATTGTCCCATATGGCTCTGCTGTGGCCTATCTATTATCCTTTGGAGATCTTGTGCTGGGATACCATAAAACTTGAATGACTGGCTTTTATTCATACACAATTATGATTTAGCTGCTTTACTCTCTAATGTGGTGGGTTTCTGTTGGTTTCGTGGCAGTTTCTGTCTCATTTTTCCTCATGTTTCTATAAATATTTAAAAAACTATGGATCGACTGTAAGTTGGTTCATACAATCACTTATGTTAGTGATTGGTACAGTGTAATCCATCTACCATCACATGCATTACCAACACAAGTCCTGTAATATGCTAATGCACAGCACAGCGACTGTAGCTGATCAAAGTTAAATATGAATATGGAATGGTTAAGTGGTTCAGTTGTATTTCTATGACGTTTGGACAAAGGTTAGCATATATAGGTGTCACTTGAAAATGCTTTTTGATCAAATGTAGGTTAATCAGGCTTATCGACTTGGACATAAATGTCTCTCCAATGTAATTAATCCAATGACTAATTTCCCTCTGAAACTGGAGTCTATACATTAGACAATAGCTTGCTCGTCTTGCTGCTTTACATTGTAGTCATTTAGCAGACGCTCTTATCCAGAGTGACTTATAGTAGTGAGTGCATACAATTCCGTACAGGTCCCCAATGGGAAACCCTGGCATTGGAAGCGCCAAGCACTGCTAACTGAGCCACACGGGACCACATAGGCTGTGACGGCCATCTTTGATCTAAACATGCTGGACAGGCATGAATAGCATCAGGTTAAGCCTTTGTGTTTCATTGTTGGGCCTAGTTTAACATATACTCTATTGGCAGAAACAATTCCAACCATGTCTTGCAAGTGGGCAAAAAGCGAAGCCTTGAGAAAATGTGGACGTTCATAATTAAGCTACTTTGAAAATATGGACATCCAAGCTACTTCGAAAATATGGAGCTTCCAAGGCAAAACAGTGACAGCACCAAGTATCTTGCCACAGCATTATTCTACTTCCTTTAACACTGAAGTTTTTCACTAATCTCTTACACCACTTTAAAAGCCACTTCAATTGAATGCCTCCAGTTAACAGCCCCACATTCATATCCCACCAAATCTTTACTGATCTGTCAAGTCAGCAATTAAAGGTTTTTCAGGGGTCAATGGGAGAGCATCGTTAAGGCAGTCCGATCACTGTCGATTTGTGGTGCCAAACCTAATCCTTTTAGTTGAAGGCACTGCCAGCCGTCCATTGATGTGGCCTCCAAGAGTGCAACCTGACTCATCAAATCCGATTTGTATCACACGCTAACTACTGTAATCTTGCCCTAAGTGGCTGTGCTGTACTGTAAAATCCACCCATGCTTTTGATACAACCAGATTAAAAATATCCAATGCTGTTGGCTAAGAATGTATGTATTTCTGATGAAATGTTAAATCATTAGAGAACAAACTCTAACTTGAGATCTGTAAATGTTTTCCATTGATATTGATGCATCGTTTCCCCGAAAGATCAAGTTGTGTGTACAAATTGTAAGTAGGGGTTGACTCTTAAGTGTTTCTTGACTCTACTATTGCTCACAAACAGCATTTTCAAACTTAGAAGGTTTTGAACAGAGGAGTTTCCTCCCAGTGTCTCTCAAGGGTATGTCCATTGTCAGGCTTGTGGCAGTTAACTGACAGGTCTTGACAGTGGTTGGGCTTTGGAAGTCAGATTAAGTTTAAAAGCACTCTCAGCTCTAGTTTAGCAAGTTTATATCTTGCAGTATATTAGAAGCCTATAGAAACCTGAAAAAGGACTCTATTCAAGTGAACAAACATTGCAGTATTTCTGTGGTAGTTATTTTCTTAAATAAAATCACAGAATGGTTTTGATTATTGCCCCCAAAAAACAGAGGTTTGTGCTCAGACTGAAACAAAATGACATTATTATTTCAGTGCTGTGTCCACTCGCTATGCTCTTCAACCAAGTTTCTACTTCATATCTCTGTTGTTTTGGAGGGAAACATACAGTGGACACTTACTTAGGGGTAATCTGAGGAGTGTTAGGGAAAGATAACTATAACACAGATTTCTTTGACTTGTATGCTGTAATCCCAACAATGTAGTGCAGTTGCTATTGTGCAGTGTGATGCCAGTTTGTATGTGTGTGGGTTTGTATATACAGTTCAAGTCGGAAGTTTACATACACCTTAGCCAAATACATTTAAACTCAGTTTTTCATAATTCCTGACATTTAATCCTAGTAAAAAGTCCCTGTCTTGGGTCAGTTAGGATCACCACTTTATTTTAAGAATGTGAAATGTCAGAATAATAGTAGAGAGAATGATTTATTTCAGCTTTTATTTCTATCATCACATTGCCAGTGGGTCAGATGTTTCATACACAATTAGTATTTGGTAGCATTGCCTTTAAATTGTTTAACCTGGGTCAAATGTTTCATGTAGACTTCCACAAGCTTCCCACAATAAGTTGGGTGAATTTTGGCCCATTCCTCCTGACAGAGCTGGTGTAACTGAGTCAGGTTTGTAGGCCTCCTTCCTCGCACATGCTTTTTCAGTTCTGCCCACAAATTTCTACAGTATTCAGGTCAGGGCTTTGTGATGGCCACTCCAATACCTTGACTTTGTGGTCCTTAAGCCATTTTGCCACAACTTTGGAAGTATGCTTGGGGTCATTGTCCATTTGGAAGACCCCATTTGCGACCAAGATTTAACTTCCTGACTGATGTCTAGAGATGTTCTTTCCTGAGGTCTTGGCTGATTTTCTTTTGATTTTCCCATGATGTCAAGCAAAGAGGCACTGGGTTTGAAGGTAGGCCTTGAAATACATCCACAGTTACACCTTCAATTGACTCAAATGATGTCAATTAGCCTATCAGAAGCTTCTAAAGCCAATACATCATTTTCTGGAATTTTCCAAGCGGTTTAAAGGCACAGTCAATTTAGTGTATATAAACTTCTGACCCACTGGAATTGTGATAGGTGAATTATAAGTGAAAAAATCTGTTCGTAAACAATTGCTGGAAAAAGTACTTGTGTCATGCACAAAGTAGATGTCCTAACCGACTTGCCAAAACTATAGCTTATTAACAAGACATTTGTGGAGTGGTTGAAAAACGAGTTTTATTGACTCCAACCTAAGTGTATGTAAACTTCCGACTTCAACTGTAGCTACAGAAGAACTACACTAAACACACAATCAAGATGTTTATCTGTCTCTTTGTGAACAAAGTTGACTACAAATACATAGTTTAAAAATACAATCGTTACAAAAAAGTTAAGGATACAAAGATGATTCAAATGAAAACTGAGATGACTGCATTACATAGATAAATACAGTATAGGCTACATAGACCTATATATTTAAATCATATTGAAATCCATTTCATATTCATTAAATTCAGCTCCATTTTTGCTAAATGTAGACTAGCCTACAAGTTTTGCCTCAATATATTTTATGATTGATAACTACACAGTAATGTGCCAAATCTTGATTTAGTCCCTAGTCAGAAAATCCTATAGGATTAGTGACCTTTCCAATAGGATTCTCACAATCCTATTGGATTTTGTGTCACCTCTATTAGAATCCCATTGGACTACTTTTTCCTATTGGAAATCAAAATGAATCCTATTGGACCCTATATAATTATTGCAATCATACAGGATTTTGTATCACCTCTATCAGAATCCTACTGGAACTTTTTTCAAGGCAAGTCAACACTGTTTTCATGATTTCTGGTAGATCCCTTGTAGAAAAATCCTATCAGATTTTGGAACCAGTCGTGTTCGATTCCTATGGGATTCTAACCCAAAATACTTTATTTTATAGGATCCTATAGGAATCCAATACACGGATACAATAGAAAAATCCCATCAGATTTCCAGTACTACTGGACTCCTATAGGATTGTTTGGATTTTTTGACTAGGGGTGCATTATATTAGGGTAGGCTACGCATTAGAATAAGATTCCTCAATATTTTCTGCCATAGTTGATAATATCTCTCTAGAATCTGATTTGTCATCAGTATAATGGAATATTTCTAATTATAAGGTAAGATTTGAAAGGGAGAAATCTGATCTGAGAGCAGCGCTGCCTGCCTTTCGATCCATTAAGTATCGACACATGCCTCAACGACGTACTTAGCGAACTTTTTCATTGTGTGGTGTTTTGCGAAATGGATGTTCGGCCGTTGAAGGAAAGGTATACATCGTTAAAACACTCTTAAGCCTATTGCTTTCGCAACAAAGCTTCCTTCACTCATGCTGCCAAACATACCCTCGTAAAACTGACCATCCTACCGATCCTCGACTTCGGTGATGTCATTTACAAAATAGCCTCCAACACTCTACTCAACAAACTGGATGCAGTCTATCACAGTGCCATCCGTTTTGTTACCAAAGCCCCATATACCACCCACCACTGCGACCTGTACGCTCTCGTAGGCTGTCCTTCGCTTTACACTCGTCGCCATATCCACTGGCTCCTGGTCATCTACAAGTCCCTGCTAGGTAAAGTCCCGCCTTATCTCAGCTCGCTGGTCACCTTAGCAGCACCAACCCGTAGCACGCGCTCCAGCAGGTATATCTCACTGGTCACGCCCAAAGTCAATTCCTCCTTTGGCCGACTCTCCTTCCAGTTCTCTGCTGCCAATGACTGGAACAAACTTCAAAAATCTCTGAAACTGGAGACACTTATCTCCCTCACCAGCTTTAAGCACCAGCTGTCAGAGCAGCGCACAGACCACTGTACCTGTTTATAGCCCATCTGTAAATAGCCCAACCAACTACCTCATCCCCTACCGTATTTATTTATTTTTACCATTCCAGTGTTAAATTGCTATATTGTAATTACTCTGCCACCATGGCCTATTTATTGTCTTACCTTCCTTATCCTACCTCATTTGCACTCTTTGTATATAGATTATTATTTTTTTTTCTACTGTATTATTGACTGTATGTTTGTTTTACTCTATGTGTAACTCTGTGTTGTTGTATGTGTCGAACTGCTTTGCTTTATCTTGGCCAGGTCGCAGTTGTAAATGAGAACTTGTTCTCAACTTGCCTACCTGGTTAAATAAAGGTGAAATAAATGAAAATAAATTGCTGCGTTTAGATGGTACAAGGTAGACAGCAAACTGGATGTCACTGTTTTCAATGAGAGCACAATGATAAATGCCGTTGAGGCTGGCGGTGAATGCCGTGAATTGCCGCCAGAGTTAAAATATTTTAACTTTTGCCGTATACCGTAGCGTTGTTTTCTGCCGAATGTTGTTTTGCACTTTTTGTTTACTGAAATCACAATAGCAATGCATACCATCGTGCTGACTTGCTTTGCCGTCACCGTCTTTTTTGCTTTCTTCTCCAGCTATGCCGACTGGTATGACGGTTTTTGCGTCCCTAGTCTAAATGCAGCATAAGTTTCATCACTATCGGGAAACTGGGCCCAGAGTGGCAGAGCAGAGTTATATCTAACAGCTATTCCGCTAGGACAGAACTGATGATAATGATGATGTGTGTGTGTGTGCGTGTGTGCGATGATAATAATTTGTCTCGTCAGTGCTGCTTGTCTGGGGCTAATTCAATCTCAAACACTTGCAATTAAAGGGCAACATTAACATATTCAAACGACAGGTAAAGGATATTTAGAAAAGTAACAACAAATTTGACAACAATGCAGATGACAAGTGTGATTAATTTCAAAGACCAAAAGGAGCAATAGATTTGGGGTGGCCTTTTCATCACCACATCAAACAGAACAGGCCTAAATAAACACATTTATTTCCCCATCAACTCAAATATTATACTTCACTATATGCCTCGCTGCAGTCCATTTGAGCAAATTTAATCCGTCAAGTATGATTGATCGTGATAGAAACACAGTCCAACAGTCTGCTTCTCAAATCTAGTGGCTGAAAAGGGAAAAGCGACGCTCTAAAAAGCGACACTCATGGAGCAGGAAATGAGGCCAGTTAATTGGGACAGCTAAATATACTTCATAGGGTCTACCCTCCTAGTGTCACTGCTGAAGGTTATACAGTACAGATCGCTGGAGCTGGCATAGCACTGACATATTTTATGGTTCCAATCTATCATTAGTTATGAGGTGCTCATGATCCTGACCCCGGCTGACCAATATAGCTTTTTGAATAAGGTACAGCTCAAAAACACAATGTACTGTGTTGTTTTGTTTCCTGGGTGCAGATTCAGCCTACTCCTGGACTAAAAAGCATAAAAATGTGTAAACTATAAATCAAATACTTGGATTAGCTAACACAACGTGCCATTGGAACACAGGAGTGATGGCTGCTGATAATGGGCCTCTGTATGCTATGTAGATATTCCATAAAAAATTAGCCGTTTCCAGCTACAATAGTTATTTACAACATTAACAATGTCTACACTGTATTTCTGATCAATTTGATGTTATTTTAATAGACCAAAAAAATAAATTATTAACATTTTTTACTAGGCAAGTCAGTTAAGAACAAATTCTTATTTTCAATGACGGCGTAGGAACAGTGGGATAACTGCCTGTTCAGGAGCAGAACGACAGATTTGTACCATGTCAGGGTGGGGAATTGAACTTGCAACCTTTCGGTTACTAGACCAATGCTCTAACCACTAGGCTACCCTACCGTCACACAAGTGACCCCAAACATTTGACCGGTAGTGTGTATAAATATATTTTCCTTTATTATTTTCGACTAACCCTACCACCCCTCCCCTAATTGGAGTAAACTGATGAACAACCACACTTAGGCTTCTACCTCCAGCTTATACATACTATTTACATTTTACGGACACAATCTATGTTACAATAGTTATCTTTTGTTTGTTTTTAGCCCTGTCCTTCCTCTACCCTAAACCTCTCCCCTCTATTTCTGATGTCCATCCAGTTTGATTTCCATTTGTCATATATTTTTTAACTGTGCTGTTTCACAAAAGTTCTGAACCTATATACATTTTACATACACAGTATATTTAAAATCTGTTATCTTGATTGTTATGCGTTGGTTTAATTGTGTAGGTGCTGGGCTGGACATCAGGCTGAACTCCCTGTAGCTCTCCAGGACCAGAGTTTATGACCTCTAACTGGTGTATCAGATCTGGAAAAATCTACAACAGCTTGGCTAAAGTCAACCTTTGAAAACGGCTTGCATGTGAATATCCGTTTTACTTCTATTGAGTCGCACATCATTCACATCATACTAACATCTTAGGCTGTTACGAAGTAAATATCTGTGGTGACCTCCAAACTCAATTACCCATCATTACTATGAACGTTTAACAAGCTGAAATGAGATGACGTGCTGGGGAGTACGGGCCTGGACAGTCTTCACAGGGAGACGCAGACAACTAGTCAATTAGGGCTGAACACACAACTCTCCCTCTGCAGTTATGGTAATGACTCAATTTAATAGATTACTCCTTAGCACTCAATCTCTCAGAGCAAGTTCCCCTTCCACTGTCTGTGCCTACCTGCTCTGGGCACAGTTTACTGAGCTAGCAGATGTTGCCTCAACACTTGAGTGTTCTCCTGTCCTGGGCCCAGTTTCCTAAAGCATCTTAAAGCTAAGTTAATCGTTACAACTACATAATAGCATCTTAACATTTCCGAGCCGTTTCCTAAAACCGTCTTTATTAACGTTGCACTTGAAATCGCTCATAATCTAGAACAGCTCAGTGCGTCGTTAGATCCCCATTTGCCCTCCCGTGTCACTTTACACACAGAAAATCTCCTCTAAACATAGAATGAAGATGTTTAAATGTCTCTGTGACTGCTGAAAACTTCATAGTTTAATATAAATAGCCTAAAAAGTTTACAATGTTATAAACAAGCGAAGCAAGGATAACCTGCGAATTATATTATAGCTAGATTGTTTGTCTAAATATTGACATCCCTTTCATGTATGTGCAATCAATAGACCTACCTAGTATTAAGCCATTAGGCTACATCTGAGCCACTTCTATATTTGTATCTATTAGGCCTATAGGCTACTATTAACTAAAGGCTCACACATTTTACTGTAGCCTAACCAATATCTTAAAGGTCAACATATTAGGTCTATGGCAATGGCCCTGGGTTCTGCAGAGAAAGCCTGAGGACTTAACCATCCTGAGTGGGCATGATGTTTATAGTGCACATGAGCGTTCGCAACACTCACAAGGTGGAAGTTGTTAAGATAATTATATTTTGGTAAGATGTATTTGTTTGCTGTTTAGTCCTGGGAGCTTTTCAGTCTCTGTCTTGTCACTGTGAACATGTGCGATTCGATTCAGCTGACATAGATGTATGTTCCTGGCCTATGTGCCAGAATAGGTGTGGCCAAATGTATTTACGTGCCCATTTGGGTATGCTATCCTCAGTTGGGTTTTGGTAATTGTTAGGAGAGGCTGTATTCAAGCCTGGTAGACTCATCTTGTTGGTAAAGAAAGGGTTTGCATGCTTATAGGGTTTTTGCTTTTGAAGACTACATTTTGTGTGCTGACAATTTAAAGTCAGCAGTGTGTATTGTAAATGTGTCACCATCACCAGCACTGTGCAATGAAAACCAACCACCTTTTGTACCTAAACCTGCATGCCTCCTTCTGAATCGTTGTCCTTATGACTGCTACAAGGCTTTTATGAAAAGTGGATTTGTCAATGTGTGCAAGCTGCAGCTGTAAACCACCCGTTCCCTGCGCTGCCCTGAGTATGTGTCACTTATCTATACTGAACAAAAATATAAATCCAACATGCAACAATTTCAATGATTTTACTGAGTTACAGTTCATATAAGGAAATCTGTCAATTGAAATACATTAATTAGGCCTTAATCTATGGATTTCACAAGACTGGGCAGTGGCGCAGCCATGGGGAGCTAGGCCCAGCCAATTATAATTAGGAACACTTTCCCCCACAAAAGGGCTTTATTACAGACGGAAATACTCCTCAGTTTCATCAGCTGTCCGGGTACCTGGTCTCAGACGATCCCGCAGGTGAAGAAGCCTGAGGTGGAGGTCATGGGATGGCGTGGTTACATGTGGTCTGCGGTTGGATGTACTGCCAAATTCTCTAAAACGACGTTGGAGGTGGCTTATGGTAGAGAAATCAGCATTTAATTATCTGGCAACAGTTCTAGTGAACATTCCTGCAGTCAGCATGCCAATTGCATGCTCCCTCAAAACATGAGACATCTGTGGCATTGTGTTGTGTTACAAAACTGCACATTTTAGAGTGGACTTCTATTGTCCCTAGAACAAAGTACACCTGTGTAATGATCATGCTGTTTAGTTTCTTGATATGACAGACCTGTCAGGTGGATGGATTATCCTGGCAAAGGAGAATTGCTCACTAACCTGGATGTAAACAAATTTGTGCACACAATTTGAGAGAAATAAGCTTTCTGTGCATATGGAAAATTTGTGGGATCTTTTATTTCAGCTCATGAAACATGGGACCAACATTTAACATGTTGCGTTCATATTTTTGTTCAGTACTGCACAGGCTGATTCCTGCTCTGAATTTAATCCCCCTATGGCACAGAGGGAAAGGTTAGTCTGTCTATTGTTTTTTTCAAGTAGCACCTGAAGCAATGTTAAGGATGGTGGGAACCCACCAATTGAATCCTAAACAGGAAATAACCTCAAGTTATTGAGAGTCAATGTGTCTCTCTGCCAACCAACCTCCCCTAACTCATACGTATATGCACACATAAATGCACACTTGGATATGACCCAAACATGCATGTCCCTGTAAAGTATGTGAAGTCTCAGAATTACACCAGAGCATACCTCTAACTGGGTATCAACCATTGTATACAATGGTATACAACCACCCTTTACATATTTTATCTTTGTCTGTGGCAGATTGGCAAACATCGTCTCTCTGTCTCGCTCTCTCTGTCTCCCTCTTTCTCTCTGTCTCTCCCTCTCTCTAAATAATAAACAATGTTATGGCAGAATGTGACATCTGTTGGGGCATCTATAACAGTCGAAAGGCAGTTTTATGACAATAACAAATGTGCTACTACCATAACATGGCAGCAGAGTGAGGGTCAACATTAGAATGACAATATTGAAAATACTTGCTATCTTAGAACACGAAACGGACACTTTTGGAAACGCGTCTCATGTGTTCGCAATTTGCATCCGTGCCATTACACCTGAGATTAAACAAAAAAATTAAAAAAATAAATTGGGTCTGTTCTTTGATCTCTCCACTGGTGATGCCCATTGGGGGAATCTCATTTTCATCTTATCTTCCTTATTTATTTTTCACCGCTGAATCCCGATTTAACTCCACATCTGCAATCAAGTGTACCGAACGTGGATAGTATGACACATATAGCTAGATGAGCAGAACCTAGCTGAGCTTCTCTCCTCAGCCAACTGTAGGCTGGGGATGACATGGTGAGATATCTCAATCATGCTCTTGTTTCGTGTAGCAGTGTGGCCATGAGGTGGCTTGAGGGGACCATCGAGGTTGAGTGAGGAATTGTGGGATTCCTTTGGGTCTGGGGGTCAGGGGCTATTCCGGCTGCTTCTCTGTAGCAGCACAGAAAACAGAAGACTCCATCCCTGACAACACCCACCCTCTCCAGTCCCTGTTTTATTTCCCTCAGTCCGTCGGGTATGTGCCATGTATTGGTTGGGTGGGGGAAGGAGGAAGGGAGTGAGGGTGTCAGGTTGAGAGGGAGGGTCTGCTTTAGATGGCTTCACATGAAGAAGAAAAAACCTCTATGGTAGATGTCCCTTGATTTCCTCCAATTACTGACTCTGCATATTAAATGAGATGTAAAACCTCAGGAAACACATTGCCATTTCTTTCCATTTTGCACATGAAGCATAGGAAAATAAAAGATTTTCCCAAGCAAAGGAGTGAAGCAAGATCAGACCACACTATGTGGTTGTATACATAGGCAATATTTTATTCCAAAAAAGACAATACTGTATTCAAGGCCACATTGATTCTCATCAAGCAACCCATGCATCCTGTATGCATAGGACACTGAAGCTTGTAGGGATGCTGTTAGACTACTCATTCAAGGGTTTTTCTTTATTTTTACTATTTACTACTGTACATTGTAGAATAATAGTGAAGACATCAAAACTATGAAATAACATATATGGAATCATGTAGTAACCCAAAAAGTTTTAAACAAATCAAAATATATTTTAGATTCTTCAAACTTTGCCTTGATAGCAGCTTTGCACACTCTTGGCATTCTCTTAACCAGCTTCATGAGGAATGCTTTTTCAACAGTCTTGAATGAGTTCCCACATATGCTGAGGACTTGTTGGCTGCTTTTCCTTCACTCTGCAGTCCAACTCATCCTAAACCATCTCAATTGGGTTGAGGTCAGGTGATTGTGGAGGCCAGGTCATCTGATGCAGCGCTCCATCACTCTCCTTCTTGGTCAAATATCCCTTAAACAGCTTTGAGGTGTGTTGGGTCATTGTCCTGTTGAAAATAAAATAATAGTCCCACCAAGCGCAAACTATATGGGATGGCGTATCGCTGCAGAATGCTGTGGTAGCAATGCTGGTTAAGTGTTCCTTGAATTTTAAATAAATCACTGACAGTGTCACCAGCAAAGCACCCCCACACCATCACATCTCCTCCTCCATGCTTCACGGTGGGTGCCACACATGCGGAGATCATCCATTCACATTCTCTGCGTCTCACAAAGACACGATGTTTGGAACCAAAAATCTCAAATTTGGACTCATCAGACCAATGGACAGATTTTCACCGGTCTAATGTTCATTGCTTCATTGTTCATGGCCCAAGCAAGTCTCTCCTCCTTATTGGTATCCTTTAGTAGTGGTTTCTCTACAGCAAATCGACCATGAAGACCTGATTCATCAGTCTCCTCTGAACAGTTGATGTTGAGATGTGTCTGTTACTTGAACTCTGAAGCATTTATTTGGGCTGCAATTTCTGAGGCTGGTAATGCTAATGAACTTATCCTCTGCAGCAGAGGTAACTCTGGGTCTTCCTTTCCTGTGTCGGTCCTCATGAGAGCCAGTTTCATCATAGTGCTTGTTTGTTTTTGCAACTGCAGAAATGTTCCCGGATTGACTGACCTTCATGTCTTAAAGTAATGATGGACTGTCATTTCTCTTTGCTTATTTGAGCTATTCTTGCCATAATATGTACTTGGTCTTTTACCAAATAGGGCTATCTTCTGTATACCACACGTACCTTGTCACAACACAACTGATTGGCTCAAACGCATTAAGAAGGAAATAAATTCAAAACATTTACTTTTATCAAGACACACCTGTTAATTGAAATGCATTCCAGGTGACTACCTCATGTAGCTGGTTGAGAGAATGCTAAGATTATGCAAATATGTCATCAAGGCAAGGGGTGGCTACTTTGAAGAATCTCAAATATAAAATATATTTGGATTTGTTTTACACTTTTTTGGTTACTACAGGATTCCATATGTACTATTTCATAATGTTGATGTCTACACTTGTCACGTCCAGCCCTGGGTTTCAGGCTGGCGTGTTTAGTTTGTTTTGTTTAGTAGGGTTTTTTGTGTTCTAGGTTTTCTATTTCTATGTTGGGGAAATGGTTCCCAATTAGAGGCAGCTGATTGTCGTTACCTCTAATTGGGAGCCATATATATGTTTGTGGTTTTCACTGGGGTTTTTGTGGGTCATTGTTTGCAATAGTATGTTTAGTGGTGTGTGCACGGTTAGCCACACTGGTGTGTGCACGGTTAGCCACACTGGTGTGTGCACGGTTAGCCACACTGGTGTGTGCACGGTTAGCCACACTGGTGTGTGCACGGTTAGCCACACTGGTGTGTGCACGGCTTAGCCACACTGGTGTGTGCACGGTTAGCCACACTGGTGTGTGCACGGTTAGCCACACTGGTGTGTGCACGGTTAGCCACACTGGTGTGTGCACGGTTAGCCACACTGGTGTGTGCACGGTTAGCCACACTGGTGTTACGATCTTTATTTGTTTATTGTTTTACCAGGTACGTAAAATAAAATATGTGTACTGGAAGCATCGCTGCGTCTTGGTCCGTCATTACAGAAGATTGTGACAACACTATTATTCTACAATATAGAAAATTGTAAAAATAAAGGAAAACTCTGGAATAAGTGTGTCCAAACTTTTGACTGGTACTGTATATATATAATTACCTTTCATTCATATACTAACATATAGGTTTTGGCCAAGCAGCACTCTCTTTAATGATGTCTTGGCATATTGGTATGTTAGCTACTACTGCTGTATAGAAAGACTGTTTCATCCAATGAGTCAGGTTGCCAGGGAAACCAAACACTTTCCCTGTTTGCTTGCGCTGAATGTCACACATACTGTAAGTCATGTGTGTGAAAGCTTAATTCTTCAGTGTTGTCTGTTCATTTGTGCATATAAAAGGACGGAACAACAACATTACATACACAAGGGAAAGGGATAATGTATGGACACATGGGGAAACATTCAATTGAATTTATAGAAAGGCATACTTTGGACAACGTGACACTTGCACCCTGATGTTGACTGATTTCTGGCGTTCTTGGGTTTGAGACGATATCTGTTGTTCAACGATTTGGCAGGGTTGATTAGAACAGTAAATTGGTTTGTAAGAATAAGAAAAACGGTATCCCATTGGTAGCCTGTATGTCCTGTGTTACACTTATTTCTGTCGGTTCTACCAAAAACAACCCCAAAGCCTTGGATATGATTGCAGTTCCATTCAGGGCATATTGTCTCAATTATACCTGCTCAAACTGGTTCATCATGCATGGAGCATTCTCATTTCATTGCTATGGTGCTGTAAAGACACCAACAGCATGTAATTGGTCAAACCATTTAACACATATACAATATATTATCTTCATGCACTAAAGCTCAGAATAGATCACAACACATGACTAGACACAAATGAAATCGTAAGGTAATTCCAAAGACCAATTTTCCCTTTGTCGCCATGGCTACCCTAGAGCCATACTAATCAAGTTATTATGATGTTGGATCGTTACTGAACGTTGATTGCGCCATCATGCATCAGTCATTCCACTTGTAGTGCTTTGGGTAATTTGAAAAACAACACCACCGATGTCGGGGAATGTTCAGGTGCGTAAGCCTTACAGAAAGGCGAATGAAACTTCAGTCGACTCATCTATCAATGGCAAGCTAGTCTGGCACCATGTTGCTATGGTAACAGTGGTGCAGACTTGGCTGTGTCGAGCTACTGAAACACTGTGAAATGGGTCGTACATGTCTCCCTTTCCTACAGTACAAATTCTGTATCACCCATCAACTTTAAGTTACAGCAAACCATACATACATGTGTTGTTTTGGGTTAGTACAGGCGGATATAGTTTGACGCTAACGTTTCAATGACCTAATTGAAACAACCCTGAAGAAGGGCAACATCCATCCTTCAGGTCCCACTGCACTGATGAACAACATAAACAACAACTGGAAATGAAGTGTGAGAAGAAGCATGCTTGCCCTGTCTGCCACCGCAACTGTGGTCAGTAGTACTAGAAGCCTTTTATTGGCTGGAACACAATTACTTCTAGAGGCGAGCGGAAATCGAACTGTCAGATAATTTATGCATCTCCCTCCACTCTCTCTCCTACTCCCACTCTCTCCAGTCGCTGCTTAGCCACAAAAGAAGAAATAGGTCTTAAAATAAATAGACGGGGGTGGGGGCGGTCAACTCTGAGAATGAAAGTACTGTATGTATGCACTCTAGCTCATTGTACTGGTCTGTGTGACATATCTACTAGCTCAGACTGTTTCTGAAGTCTCAAATGGAGGAAATCTACAGTACCTCTTCAAGAACAGAACACGCACACACTCTTTCGCTCTCTCACACACACACACAACCAGCCACCCTTCCTTCCCCTCGCAGCAGGTGCAATCAGAAATCTTTCCCCGCAACTGAAGTGACAGATACAACAGAGTTACCGCCTACCTATGGCCGTGCAGGGTTCCACATGAAAAAAACACCCAAGGTCTCTTTAATTGAATATCACTGTCAAGTACATGGGGAGGGCAGCAGAGTGCTGGTTAGCTAAACATATCGTGACAGAGGAGACCCCCTATCGATTAGACCTCTTATGGTGGTTTTGGATAGGAATGAATCATCCTGTCTCCTTTAATGGACCTTGGCTGCTCGGCTGCACACGGATACCCTGTCTATCTCATATATGGCATTACGTAAGTCCGTTTAATAGGTTGCTTGAATAGAGAATAACACAATTCTCACAATTATTTTCTGTCTGGCTGGGTTTCTATCTCACTGCCTCTTACTCTGTCCATCCTCCATCGCCCACTTTCTCTGCCCATCATGATCTTTTACTCTCCTCTCTCTCTTACGTATGCACACACAAATATGTAATGTTTTTTGATGAGAACAGGTAGGGGAGAGTGGGCTAAGTTGAGCCATTTTTTACATTACATTCAAGGGAAATATATTATTATCTCTAACAAAGATATCTAAATATATTACAGGATGTTGTGTATAACCAGAATTCATGTAAACATTGCAGTTTTTAAAACATAGCTTGTCCAAAAAAAGTGGTCTCTTGGAACATCTTACGTCTACAAATTTCTTCACTGAATGAAATATTACCACTACCTTTTGTTTATCTTTTTATCTTTTTTTTGTTTATCTTTAATTTTAAGCATATTTTAACACAGGCTTAACACCTAACAACATTGTACTTATATATATACATTTTTTTTTACACTTTTAACATAGGCAAGGCCCTGTTGTTACCTCATATCCCAGCGATAATGGCTTGCATTATGCCTGAGAAGAAAACATTTATATTTGATCAACTTGCCATTGGCTCAACTTACCCCAAGGCAAACATATTGACTATATTAGCCCACACAGCTAAAAGGATACCCTTTCATGCTAAATGTAGGGCCTCATATTGAAGATTATAGAGACCCCAACTTTGGTTTAGACACAAGCATCATGAAACCTCTTAACACAATAAATAAAAAAATTTGGACCCAACTTGCTTACCACTTTTTCCATGTGGTTTATTCCTTCACAGACTCCATGAAACGATGACATCTTCCAAAATATTTGTTGAAATTATACATTGTGTGTATGGTTTCTTAGAAACAAGGGTGGCTTAACATACCCCTTTGGCTCCACTTACTCCACTCTCCCCTAATAAGAAAAAAACCTACAACAGCGTCCCGATTCAAAACGTAATCAAAGCGTTGATTAAAGAAAAATTCCTCTCCATCAGAGGGGTAGTGAGCTCAGCATCTAGTGTTGCTAATGAATGCACCCCTACAGCAAATATCCCGATTAGAACAAACAGAATAAATCATATGCGTTTTCCAAATTGATCCAGCATCAAATTGACTATACAAATATTGTGATATCGGGGCTCCCGAGTGGCGCAGGGGTCTAAGGCACTGCCTCTCAGTGCAAGAGGTGTCACTGCAGTCCCTGGTTCAAATCCAGGCTGCATCACATCCGGACATGGGAGTCCTGTAGGGCGGAGCACAATTGGCCCAGTGTCGTCTGGGTTTGCCCGGGGTAGGATATCATTGATAACTGACTTGTTAAATAAAGGTTACATTTAAAAAATAATAAGGCACACTGTGGACATGGATTTATGACTGTTTAACACCTTAATTTCCACACCTTTTTAATAGTGAGCAAAATGGTGACCAGTGCATATTAAGGGGTAAAACCAGACAGAGAATTATGATGCATAATGAATATGCTGTTGCTGAACCCATAGCTATAGAATTTATTTATATGACAGAACCTACTTATGGCATGCATTGTATTACATATCACTGTAAGTTGCTTTGAACACAAACATCTACCAACTGACTAAAATAAATATAGGCCCTATGATCTGTCCACCACACTTGTATCTCTGTACCCAAATGTGACAGAATTGGGTCAGGTGAAGTGGGCAATATTAACCTGGTACTAGATTTGTTTGTGCCGTCTTGCCAACTGGGACTTACAGGACAATATGTCCAGCATTGTGTGTACCTTGTGTAGTAGATGCTGTTCTGAAGTGTAGCTATTTATCATAATGGTGATAAGTCTCAGATGTCAAGGACTGCTGGTACATAATCATAATTGTGCTCCATCTCCGCTCCATCTCCTTGGCAAATAAGTGCTCTGCCTTCAGAATCTCGATTGGAACAGGGACTGTGAGTAAATAGTTGTGGCTATTTACTCACAGTGCCTTCTGCCCTTGGGTGTACCGTAGCCTACCTACAGTTTGATAAAGGATGAACGATAATGGATGTGCGTAGTAGCCAGGAGAGTTTTTATCAGGTTCTAGATCAGATTAAAGATAATCTTTATTTGAATGAACACATCAAGATCGCTCCACTGGGATAAGGGTGACATGTTGATGTGGTGCTGAATTAGGAATAGGATGAAGTTGACGCTGACAGTATGATCAGTTTTCTGTTTCCACCTATAATAGTTAAGGTTAGGAATGGGGAAGATGACTTGAGATCTGTGACTAAGTTGAGCTACTAGTTATTACAAAACACAGCTGACTAGTTGAACATATAGTAGCAGCCTACAAATGCAAGAAAGCAATAACATCAAGCTCAATATTGTTTCGCTAATCTAACTTTCTTTGACGGACAAGTGACATACATGTATGCACTGTGACTCCATATAGAGCACATCAACGTGAATAGACTTGACCTCGCTGCCTCGGAAGCAGTGAGCGGGCTGAGCAATGTGATATGAGACAAGAGGAGACGACTTAGACTAGACTTGAAGTCTTTGAACAAGTGCGTAATTGATATTTCAGCTCTGTGTAGTTTAAAAAGACACTTACAGTATGTGTGGATGGAGGATTATTAAAAGGAGAGGAGGGTGTGTGCTAAATGGCACCCTATTCCCTATGTAGTGCACAACTTTTGGCCAGGGCCCAAAGGGCTCTAGTGCACTATATAGGGAATAGGGTGCCATTTTGAATGCACTCTAGGTTAAGGAGAGTATTCAGGGCAGGCTAAGGTCCACAGAGGGCTGTCTAGCCTCGATTTATGAAAGGCCCAACTTCCTAGCCTACTTAATATTTTACAGCGTCTTCTATAACAGGGCATTTAAATGCATCTAATTAAGATTGTACAATAAACTGACCATGGAATATGTTTTCTGCATGCATCAGATTTTTGCTTTTGATCATAAGTGAACATTTAGAATGGCATGAATACAACAAGGTAACTGCCAAAATGAAGGAAACACCAACACAAAGTATCTTAATAGGGCGTTGGGCCACCACAACCCAGAACAGCTTCAATACACCTTGGCATAGATTCTATAGTCTGGAACTCTATTGGAGGGATGCAACACCATTCTTCCACAAGAAATTCCATCATTTGGTGTTTGTTGATGGTGGTGGAAAACGCTGTCGCAGGTGCAGCCCCAGAATTTGTTCAATTGGTTTGAGATCTGGTGACTGAGACGACCATGGCATATGGTTTATATCGTTTTCATGCTCATCAAACCATTCAGTGGCCACGCGTGCCTTGTGGATGGGGGCATTGTCGTCCTATGGGGGCATTTTTATTGTTTTTATGTAATGATTATTTTACCAGGTAAGTGGACTGAGAACACATTCTCACTTACATAAATGACCTGGGGAATAGTTACAGAGGGGAGGAGAGGGGATGAATGAGCCAATTGGAAGCCATGGTAGCCAAAATAATGACCTGCCCAGCATTTTTAATACATGACCCTAAACATGATGGGATGTGAATTACTTAATTACTCAGGAACCACATCTGTGTGGAAGCACCTGCTTTCAATATACTTTGTAGCCCTCATTTACTCAAGTGTTTCTACACAGAACAAAAATATAAACACAACATGTAAAGTGTTGGTGCCATGTTTCATGAACTAAAATAATAGTTCCAAGAAATGTTCCATACGCACAAAAGCGTATTTCTCTCTAGTTTTGTGCATACATTTGTTAACATCCCTTTTAGTGAGCATTTCTCCTTTTCCAAGATTATCCACCCACCTGACAGGTGTGGCATATCAAGAATCTGAATAAACAGCATGATCATTACACAGATGCACCTTGTGCTGGGGACAATAAATGGCCACTAAAATGTGCAGTTTTGTCACACAATACAATGCCACAGATTTTTCAAGTTTTAAGGGAGCGTGCAATTGGCATGCTGACTGCAGGATCGTCCACCAGAGCGGTTGCCAGAGTTGAATGTTCATTTCTCTACCAACGTCGTTTTAGAGAATTTGGCAGTATGTCCAACCGGCCTCACAACCGCAGACCACGTGTCATTTGGGCAGGGGGTTTGCTGATGTCAACATTGTGAACAGAGTGCCCCATGGTGGCGATGGGGTTATGGTATGGGCAGGCATAAGCTACAGACAATGAATACAATTTAATTTTATCAATGGCAATTTTTATGTATAGAGATACTGTGACGAGATCCTGAGGACCATCTGTATTCCGAGTCATGTGAAATCCATAGATTAGGGGCTAATGAATTTATTTCAATTGATTGATTTTCTTATATGAACTGTAACTCAGTAAAATCTTTTAAATTGTTGCACTTTGCATTTATATTATTGTTCAGTATATTATTTTGGCAGTTACCTGTGTATCATAACGAGGTCAGATGCAGGTAAATGTAGGAAATTACAATACGATGAGTCAACCAGACAAATAAGGGACTTTTGATGGGTTAAATCAACCTTTTCTCACATGCAACATTGTATCTCTTCTAGGAGTCCCCAGAGAGGAAGTGTGGATTGTTTTGAAAGAGGTCACACACACACAGTGGCCGCCTCCATCCACTCTCCTGGCAGCAGATCCAGAATGTACCAGACGCACTCGATGATGGCGCAATGTAGCTATGCAGGAGTAGGTTCTCCTGGCATTGCTTTCATACATCGTAGACGTACAACTCTGGCCCAACAAGACTTTCTTGAATAAAATTGTACAAGCTCTTATTTTTTCTTATGGTCACTATAAAAGCCTAGCCAACAAGATCCCAGTCAATGAACTATTATCTGACTCATTGCATAACCGGTACAAAATTGTCTGAGAAAATGTCAATCTACTTCATTATGAATTAGCTGATCCCACAAGGCATACTTGTAAGGGAAGCTTATGCCTTCAATTTGGCCTGGATTCTACTGTACTTTGGGCTACTGTACAGCTTAGTAATTTAGCTAATCAGAGTGTATTTCATGCCAGGGATATAATTTGTTCTATTAATGAAAAATGTCCCATTGACTGGTTACATTGTTACACCTAATGTACAGCAAAATTATCAATCTAATTGTAATATGGCTTCTATAAATTTCTCTGTGCCCAGTTTTAATGGTGCTTTCTCAGCTGAAAATGTATGTTTTAAATATGAAGGGAATTACTGCAATGCCTTCTAACGTATAGTGCCATCTACTGGATTAAAATATACAGTCAAACGCTTGAGAAGAGCCTCTCATTCTCTAATAATATACGTTCACATACAGGAAACACTATTTTACAAAAATGTTTAATATATATATATATATCTGCATTGTATTGCCAAATGTGCTAAAGATTATTATGAGTGTTTTTGAACATTGTTTTACATGAGTTTGAATTGGTCCATTGACCAATTAGTTGACTGAAGGCAAGGTTATCACACATCTATCACAGGAGGCTGGGGCGGAGAGGATGGCTAATAATGCCTGGAATGGACTGAATGGAATGGTATCAAACACATGGAACCATGTCCTTAATACCATTACATTCCAGCCATTACTAGGAGCCCGTCCTCCCCAACTAAGGTGCGACCAGCCACCTGTGAGATCTATTGTCCTTATATTTTCAAATAAATGATGACACCTATCAATAATAGGCTACAGTAGGCCTATGTCTAAAGAACATGCTTTCAGCCTTTTCCCTACCGAAGATAAATATTTATCCTAAAAAAGGTAAAACTTTTTAGATGGCATGTGCATAATAAGTGAGGCAAATGTGTAAGTTACAATGATTCCATCTGCTTCTTATTTACAGGAGACTACTTGCTGAATGAAGCCATATGTAACCCTACTGTATAAGAACAACCTCTGACATTGATGAACCCAAGCAGTGACTGACATGTCGCTGTTCTCTTGATCCAGCATCATCAGGCATCTGTCGCGTTGAGGATCTTCAAAACAACAAGCTTATATGTGGAAAGTGTGGAATCGGTGTTTATAATCAATGCACATAGTATAAAAAAATCCTTGAGTTTTGATATAATATACCTCAGAGACGTTTTTCCAAACGAACTGTCGCTTGGCAACAGCTAGATGAAATAGGTAGCCCATCCATTTTAGAGCGGCGCTCATTAATAGCTCAGTGAACAGATCAAATCTGTTACTATTAAATATTGTCAGTTTATATATATATATATATATATATATATATATATATATATATATATATATATATATATATAAAGAAATTAGTTGAAGAACCTAATAACAAAACGAATGTGGGCCAAGAAGTGGTAGGCAATAGTCTGGTCCAGAGGGCTATAACCTTTACTCAATGCCCATTGGGAGAAAAATTTAAAATTGTTGAATTATTACACTTAGCCTATCTTTCTCATCCACAGAACTACATGTAATGCATAAGCTACCTGATATAGATTAGTTCTTTTACTATACAAGTTAATGACGAAATAGGGTTAATAAATGCCTTGTAAATATTCTGAACAATAAACTCATTTTCAATTAACGGACTTGAATGTATTTTAACCTAGGTCATATCTTTCATAGAGATGATACACTATTGCAAATTGTGACAATATTTGACAAAAGATAATACAACTGTCTTGAATTTGATTAAAATACGAAATTACAATGGATACTCCCCGTACCTACTTGTCATGCAAGACGTTACGCGCGCCTGTGTCAAGGGAGCATCACTGTGACTTACTGTTACTGTGGAAACCAACTTTACCTTGTCATTTCTCGCACAGAGAAGATGAACACTAATCCATATAAGATCTTATTTTACAAACACCCTACTTTTCTATGTCTTTCCACAACAGATGTGGTTTCACCAAATTAAATAAGCGCACAGATTAGGCGCTAATTGAGTGGTTCCAAGCACCGTTTCTAAGTAGCCTAATTGAATCCATCAATTGATCGTTTTGCTGTGTTTTCTATTGGTATTTTTGAAGGGGATGAAAATTGATTGCATTGTTAATTTTGTAAAGAGACTTGAAATAGGCTACATTTGTTACTTACAACAATTGGTGACGGCAAAACTGTTTGCTACTTCCAGATTGTCAATATGGGGCGTCAATCTGAATTCGGGTGTGCCGAATTGAACCATTCCTATCCGAAATGCACTGTACTCCTGATCAGCACCCCTTGGAAAGAGTCCACCTGTAACAGAAACAATTGGACATCTCAATATACTTGTGAATAGCCTATTCCAAAATGTTATATTGTTGATGTATTTGATTTAATTTGCATGACCAGCTTTCATCATGCATTGGCAAAATCACTAGCCTACTATCTCCCAAAAAATATAGGCTATCCTTGAAATTAACAAATTTGCTTGATACATACCAATTTGTACACTTTGAGAGCCACCAAGCACCAAACCCCATAAAACAGGTAGAACGAAAACCGATAAATTCATAATCTTAGGCATTTCCATGAAAAAAAGTGCCCACATCCACCCAAGAATGGAGATGTTCATTGTTTCTCAATAAGTCTATGTTAGATCCGACACATATCCGCGACTTGATGTCAGGAAAAATGCACTGGTGACTATTTTCTGCAGGTGGTTTTTTTGTATAGAAAATGAGGACTCCTGCTCCAGGTTCCCAGGTCCAGCAGTGAAGGAATGCTATAATGTAAATGAACAGTCTCTTCCAGTCCTCCTCGCGCTGTCCGCTTGCGAGTCGTAGATACCTCCTTTAACGCACTGGAACAATGCTCGTCTCCGCTCCGTGCGCTGGAGATCCTTTCAGCATCATGGACAAGCGACGAATGTTAATGAGAAGCGTAAAGACACGAGAGGAGCCGAGCGTGCGCTCCACTTCACTGCCTCGCGACTCATTTGTGTGTGTATGTACATGTTTGTTGAACATATATATAATAGGAGATGAAATATGTGCCCTTGACTTTACATTTGTGAACCTGCTACGATTCATGGCAGACCATAATTAGACCTCATTATCTCAGGTGTTGGTTTCGTGTTATACAAGTCATTATTGAGGGTTCAGCCCTCACTGTATCACTCTCCACTAGCAACATGGAAAAGTATGACATTAATACATCTTGTATTAACCTGTGTGTGCCCTGCTGATAATCAGACTCAGTCACAAAACAACCAAAAAAACATGTAGATAAGCAAATAATAGCCATGCCAGTTTGAGTGGCATCTTACATATTCCATATGTGTGTGTGTATTTGCGTGCGTGCAGGTGTGCGTGCATCCATGTGTGCTCAACTGCCCGTGTGTGTGCATGAAAACGTGTGTCTCTTTCCACTCCCATCTCGCTAGGATTAACCATCAAATGAATGCGCTCTTTACCTTTGATCTATTGCTTGTTTTCCACTATTCCATGCATACTAATTGGAGCCGAATCTGTGTGGCGCTTGTTATTGCCATTTTACACAGGGTAAAATGGAATAGGTGCTCCCCTCCAGTCAATAAAAATAAATGTCATCCCTGTTCCCCAGGTTTATGATATACAGGCAATAGCTGCAACTAGCTCTCACAGTCTCACATCAGAATTAGACGTTCATCCACGTTCTCAAACTTCAAAAGTTGCATATGTCAAATTTCAAATTGTTTAAGTTTAAGTTTAGGCATTAACTCAGAAAACGTAAGGTTAGGTATTGCCTCAGAATGGTTAAAGTAAGGGTTAAGGTTTGGCATAGGTTTAAAAAATAAATCACAAAACCAACTTTCTATCACTGGATTTGCAACTTGCAACCTTTGTAATCAGAGGCAGATGCTTACGCTCATCCACCATGCCTGTCCACAATGCCCCCATCAAAACCGAAACCTACTTGAAGGTATCAGCGCTCACTGTTGCCCCTAGTGGCCAGGTTCCAAGTCAGCTCCTGACGTCCTCAGACATGGATGGACGTCGAATACTGACTTGTATCACGGGTGACCTGGCTGATATCTCAGCTTCCAGAGGCATACACATATTAATCAATGGGAGGTGCAAGATCTTAGTGGTAGAAAGCTAATGAGATTGAGAGTACAGGAAGTTAGGATGTTGGCGGTGGTGGGATTTTTTAGGCAGTACAGTGGGAGGGGAAATTAAACGGTCTCATATCATTCAGCACCATGGACAGGGGTGAAATTATATTCTCTCATAGCTTTCAGCAACATGGATAGTGGTTCACTCGCTAACTACTTGACCTTGCTGGGGTTGACGTATCTATGGGTGACTATGATGTGTATGGGTGCGCTTCTGTGTTTATAGCGTTAAGTCATGTACCTCCTTGACTACATTACATATATTTTGTCACCAACAGCTGGGGCTCTGAATCCCTTCCACATAAGTAAATAAAGGATTGTTTGGTTCACACTGTAGCAGTAGATATGAAGTTATACCATGTTTAGTGAGTGTAAGCTATGTTTTTGCATAAAACATGATCTAATTAGTGATGCAAATAAGTTTATATTCCAGTCAGTGTTTACTAAAATCTATAAACCAGAAATGTCAGATGAGGTTTTACTCTGTACACTGTGTTGTGATAAAAGCCAAATCCAAACATTTAATCTTTATACAAAGACCTATTACACTGCCACCCATTTATGTTTTCGCCCAAGTGTTACTGTAAAGTAAATATCAAGTAAGTCATTGACCTTTTGACAATTTTTTTATCTGCTTCGCTTTGTAGCTTTGTAAATTTCAATTTACAAAAAACGTCATGTATTTTTGAAACTGTCGCAAAGCTAACTAAAAAGCAGCATTCACCAAGAGAGGATGTGCTTCACTTCACCAACGATGAATTCTGAAAAGCTTGCTTCAGGGCTCCGGTATTTTCTGTATACCAGGGAGCTAATTTCTTGTGACAAATGTTGTTTGTTTTTAGGGGTGGGACTAGATCTAGGGTATTGCGCAAGGTTAAATTTAGATCCTCAGTTAGGTGGTTAACCGATGTTTGTACTCCGACGTCCTTGGGTAGGTGGAGGGAGTCTAACGAGTTAGCTAGCTAACATACCGGAAGTACCTAGTGCTCTAATGATATGCTATGTGGTTCATAAGGATAGTGTTGCCAACACATTGTCAGCCAACATAACGTGTAGCGTAAATCATTTGAAAAGTCATTACTTTATTACATTGCTCAACATTTTCACATTTGTCATAATTAGTTAAAGCAATTCATTTGTATCCGCTTTCGGACTTCAGCTGCATATTTTCTGCCATTTTCTTAAAATCTGAAAACGTTGTAAAGCCACGCCCATTTCCTGAAGAATTGTATTATGGGCCCTGAAAGTACAGAAATAGTGTCTACTGTGTGTATACTTCGTATTTTGGAAAATTTTGGTGCATGTGACAAATAACATTTGATTTGAGTGTGTCCATGACACAACCATCTTTCTTTTCCCCCAATCAATCACAACAAACAAACCTCTTGCAGGTTGATTACAATAACTACAGGCAGATATGAGAAAAATGTAATCGCTTAATTTATGTAGATATTCTAAACTAGGGTTTTGATCACTTTCAAATGTAGTAACAGGTCCATGTAGAATAAACAACCCTTTACATAATACAATAGAAGCAGTGTTCTGCTACTTAACAATGTGCACCTTTCATTCTCATTCCCAGCTGATACAGATACTGTGCCTATCTGCATTTTGTCTAGTTTTAATGGGACTACCTTGGCAAACATACTTCCCTGTGTGGTGTCCCGTCTACAACAAGAGTTCCCTGATCTTGGTGCAGAACATGCAGGGTTTCTCCATCCCCATATTAACTGATACTAAATCAATTCAACAATAATTTTAAAAAACAATACAAGTAAAAATAGTCTGGTAAAATGTTTGCTGAGTGCCAGGTCTCTCTCTATTCAGATACATCAGTATCAAGCCTGTCTGTCAGTCTAGACTTCATCACATCATCTTGCCAGTCTCCATGTGTTAGATTCATGTTTCTCTGAATATCTGACACACAGAACATATACTATGTTGAAGTTTGAATAAGTCAGACTAAACCTACCTAATTCTGTTCTCCCCATCGACGACCGTTGGTGAGCAGGCAAGAGGTGAGGTCTTTGCAAGAGCCCCATTGATGGGCATAGCAGCATAGATTAGCTCCTGGCCCCTCAAAGTTACTGGTCGGTCACACACAAACAGAGCACTGATGACATTATCAGTGGTGGTTATGATTATCTTATCACCAATAGTTTGCTAGTTACACAACACAGGAATGCATTTATGAAATGTTAATGAACCTGTATTCATTTCTTTACTTTCAAAACATGTATTCATTGGAGCGCTCGTGAATATAGCTACCCAGTGGTCAACACAAACTTTTTTCCATCACCGTCCCAAAATTGTCCTCAAGTGCAACTTCAACTGTCCCAAACTGAAGATGAACAGTCCCAAATTAAAATGCTTTGTTTATTTTTATGTTTTTAACTGCCAACATGGGTCTACATTAGATGCACAGGTAACTGACAAAATAATGGAAACACTTGAGTAAATGAGGGATACGAAGAATATTGAAAGCAGGTGCTTCCACATAGGAGGGGTTCCTGAGTTAATTAAGCAAATAATATCCCATCATGCTTAGGGTCATGTATATAAATGGCCAGTGACCCATTCTTTTGGCTACCATTGATAGAAGAAAAGATCTCAGTGACTTTGAAAGACGGGTTTCAAAGGAGCATAGGGGGTTTAAAGTGTGTGTGTTTGTATTTGTGTGTGTCACCAGATCTCAACCCAATTGAACACTTATGGGAGATTCTGGAGCGGACCCTGATACCGCGTTTTTCACCACCATCAAATAATGGAATTTCTCGTGGAAGAATGGTGTTGCATCCCTCCAAGAGTTCCAGACACTTGTTGAATCTATGCCAAGGTGCATTGAAGCTGTTCTGGCAGGTGATATGCCCACAACGATGCTGACATGATGGAGGTGCTAGAAAATGTAGACAGACTTTAATGAGACTTTTAATTACATAAATATAGGACAAATACCAGTTATGTTTAACACATATACTAAGTGTACAAAACATGAAGAACTCCTTCATAATATTGAGTTGCACCCTCTTTTGCAGTCAAAACAGCCTCAATTCGTCGGGGCATGAATTCTACAAGGTGACGAAAGTGTTCCACAGGGATGCTGGCCCATCTTCTTTGGGTGGTGGACCATTCTTTATACACACGTGAAACTGTTGAGCATGAGAAACCCAGCAGCATTGCAGTTCTTGACACAAACCAGTACACCTGGCTCCTACTACCATACCCCGTTCAAAGGCATTTAAATATTTTGTCTTGCCCATTCACCCTCTGAATGGCACACATACACAATCTGTTCCTTGAGACAATTAAGGTTTAAAAATCCTTCTTTAACCTGTCTCCTCCCCTTCATCTACACTTACTGAAGTGGGTTGAACAAGTGATATCGATAAGGGATCATAGCTTTCACCTGGATTCACCCGGTCAGTCTATGCCATGGAAAGAGCAGGTGTCCTTAATGGTTTGTACACTCAGTGTATAATGTAAGATAGTTAACATTCATGTCTAAAGGAGAGAAAGGCCAGTGCCCTGTTGTGCACCGCATATCACTCACCTTGCAATCTGAGCGGAGGCAGTCAGCATTTTGAAACTGCTTGACCATAGACCATAAACGTTTAAAACCTGGAGGCAATGTCTTATCTCGTTTCAAAGTAGCCTAGCCAAAAACAGACCATAGAAATGTTAAGGGAATTATTTTATAAACCCTTCCTTATGCCATTGAAACAGCATTTCTCTCATGTTCTATTGGTTTTCAAATCAACTTTCTTTAATAGTCCAGCAGCAAAAGACACAATCCTAGTCATATAAGCAACCCATGCTAGTTGTTGCATCTTTAGATCTCCCCTCTTTTTACATTTTGAACAGATGATTTCATCTCTCTCACAATAAACCGCTTGTATGTGTGGTGCGCTGTTTATTAGATAGGTGTGCTCCTGATTATTGCATTTTGGAATATTTATCCTACTGTCGTGTGCGCATTTTAAGAAATAATAGCTTATCAACATTTTAAGCTAAATGCTCTCATTTGTTGCATCAGCCTCATTGCTTTTTAACATTGTTTGAGGTACAGTGGTTGCATGAATGTTGTCTCTATCATCCCAGAACTGTCCCAGAGTCTGTTTTGAACTGTCCCAGAAATGATTTTATCATCCCCAGGAAGACATGACTTGTAGGGTGCGCTGCTGAACTGTTAAGCAATACATCACAGACCACTGAAAAGGGAAAGAGGAGAAATTGTGCGTTTTCGGGCAGACGGCCTCTGGGGATCAAAAGCGTATTTGGCGGCGGGGGGGGGGGATGCAATCATAAAATGAGGAAATTAGTCACTGTGGTGCAAAGCAATATAAAGCCAGTAGCTGCCTGGCGCTTAACAGTGGGGATTTCCCCCCCAATCAAACTCATCATGGTATATTATTGAGTGGGGGTCAAATTGGCTTGTTACTAATATTGGTCAAGTTACGCGCCTGGTGGAATATACCGTACAGTATCCTGAGGTAGTGTAACAGGGTTACACTAGGTTAAAAAGTGAGGGGGAATAGCTTTAGAAATTAACTGACATAAGGTTCAGTAGACTTACACATGCAACTTTGGCTGATAATTCCTAAAACAAGAGGCGGCTAGAGTGATCGCTGACTGACAGTTCATGCAACTTGTGTTGAGAGGGGGACTAGATACAAGAGGTGTTTAACTATCTTTGCATGTTAGTTATAGTGAGACAATTTTGATGGGGGGTTATGCAATAAAAACATACCATCTGTTGCACTGTTACACAGTGGTGCAGTGGCAGTACAGTAGCTGGGGTGAGTTGAGCTTCTGTAGCAGTTATTTTCATAAAGTGTTCCTACTCCCGCAGGCTCATGGCTGCATAATGATATTACATGGATACACACACACAATAACTTGCACAAGAGCATAGACTGTGTGATGTCTGCTTAAGCAGAAACTGCATGAAGCAGAAAACAAGATAAGCCCTTACTGACTGAGAAAGGAATTGGCAAAATCGATCTGAGAAGAATTGGGGTACACTGCCAACCTAAGACTGACCAAGTTTGTGAAATCATACCCTTTTGTGAGGTACTGGATTGTTGGAGAGAAGGAGGAGTGCATCTAAATTGGAGTATATTGTGTTGGTGGAAACATGTTTTGTCTGATACAGCTGTATTGACCCTCTGGAAGAATAAACTTGCTTAAGCTTTCATAGTGTCCGTTGAGTTTTTACTCTGAGAATTAGAACCTAACAGGATTGAGCATTAAACATTCCCCAGCAAGAAACCAAAAATAGTGGGTCAAACAGAAGGGGAAACTAACACTAACAACTAACACTAACAACAACCAAAACAGCTGGGGTTCTAGGAGGGGTTCGGAGACACTCATGGGGGTGTTCACTGAAAGTTGACTAGCAACAACAACTGGGCCCTAAAAGACACCCACCATGAGTGCCCACAAAATTAGTCCCAAGAAGAGGCAAACAGAATTAAAACCCACACCAAGCTTAAAGACAGGAAGCAAACAAAGGTGGAGGAAAAATAAGGACGATCAGATAAAGGATTTGTTTATTTAGAAAACAAATAGAGAGCCAACTAAAGGTGTTAACCCTCCACATCTCTCGAGGCAACTGGAGCACTGGACCAGCCACAGGTAAAACACTTTCTGTCTAACGAGATGACAAGCCAGCACAGGTGTAACACACACTGACAAACGAGGTGATACCAATTGGTGCACCCAACGTGCTAAAGTCCAACCTCTAAATATAAATGAAAAAAACTGTAACACCTTAAGACAACAAATACAATACCAGGCAAAAGTTTGGACACACCTACTCATTCAAGGGTCTTTCTTTCTTTTTACTATTTTCTACATTGTATAATAATAGTGAAGATATCAAAACTATGAAATAACACATTTGGAATCATGTAGTAACCAAAAAAGTGCTAAACAAATCAATCTATATTTTATATTTGACAATCTTCAAAGTAGCCACCCTTTGCCTTGATGACAGATTTGCACACTCTTGGCATTCTCTCAACCAGCTTTATGAGGAATGCTTTTCCAACAGTCTTGAAGGAGTTCCCACATATGCTGAGCACTTGTTGGCTGCCTTTCCTTCACTCTGCGGTCCAACTTATCCCAAACCATCTCAATTGGGTTGAGGTCAGGTGATTGTGGAGGCCAGGTCATCTGATGCAGCATTCCATCACTCTCCTTCTTGGTCAAATAGCCTTTACATAGCCTGGAGGTGTGTTGGGTCATTGTCCTGTTGAAAAACAAATTATAGTCCCACTAAGCGCAAACCAGATGGGATGGCGTTTCCCTGCAGAATGCTGTGGTAGCCATGCTGGTTACGTGTGCCTTGAACTCTAAATAAATCACTGACAGTGTCAACAGCACAGCACTCCCACACCATCACACCTCCATGCTTCACGGTGGGTACCACACATGCGGAAATCATCCGTTCACCTACTCTGCATCTCACAAAGACACGGCGGTTGGAACCAAACATTTTGACTCATCAGACCAAAAGGACAGACTTCCACCAGTCATGTTTCTTATTTAGAAAACAAATAGAGAGCCAACTAAAGGTGTTAACCCTTCACATCTCTCGAGGCAACTGGAGCACTGGACCAGCCACAGGTAAAACACTTTCTGTCTAACGAGATGACAAGCCAGCACAGGTGTAACACACACTGACAAAAGAGGTGATACCAATTGGTGCACCCAACGTGCTAAAGTCCAACCTCTAAATATAAATGAAAAAAACTGTAACACCTTAAGACACCTTAAGACAACAAATACAATACCAGGCAAAAGTTTGGACACACCTACTCATTCAAGACTCATCAGACCAAAAGGACAGACTTCCACCAGTCATGTTTCTTGGCCCAAGCAAGTCTCTTCTTCTTATTGGTGTCCTTTAGTAGTGGTTCCTTTGCAGCAAATCGACCATGAAGGCCTGATTCACACAGTCCCCTCTAAACAGTTGATGTTGAGATGTGTCTGTTACTTGAACTCTGTGAAGCATTTATTTGGGCTGCAATCTGAGGTGCATTTAACTCTAATGAACTTATCCTCTGCAGAGGTAACTCTGGGTCTTCCTATTCTTTGGCGGTCCTCATGAGAGCTAGTTTCATCATAGCGCTTGAGGGTTTTCGTGACTGCACTTGAAGAAACTTAAAGTTCTTGAAATTTTCCAGATTGACTGATTTTCATGTCTTAAAGTAATGATGGACTGTCGTTTGTCTTTGCTTATCTGAGCTGTTCTTACCATAATATGGTCTTTTACCAAATAAGGCTATCTTCTGTATACCACCCCTACCTTGTCACAAGACAATGTCGTGGAATCTTGACTCAGAAATATTACACCTTTACTGGAACTTGTGAATTCAAATAAGACTTAAATACAATGTAGCAAAGCCGTGTTTTTTCATGAAACAACCAAATTCTGTAGAGCAGGGCTCGGCCATTATAGTATTTCATCCTTGAAGCATATGGACATTCCCCATATGCTAACACAATTTCCCTCTTTTATATAGGTCCTTTGTTACATTTTCTGCTGACATCCTGTTTCTACATTTCTGGTTATCAGTTCCATATGTCTTTTCTGCTGACATCCTGTTTCTACTGGAGTCCAATGTTCAACTCTATGTTTATCTAGCTCTGTCCATTTACCTGAGCTCAGCAGATCTTCTGCTCCCATATGTCTTGTTCGTTATCTATGTTTTTCTGTCTCAATACTTCAAAGTGGTAGTGGTCAGTCGGAATACTGGAAATGTAATCATTGTCGTGAGTTTTTCTCCTACAACAACTGATTAGCAACTGATGCGGTGAAGTTGTCCTGTCCCCTTAGCAGAAAAACACCCCCAAAGCATAATGTTTCCACCTCCATGTTTGACGGTGGGGATGGTGTTCTTGGGGTCATAGGCAGCAATCCTCCTCCAAACACGGCTAGTTGAGTTGATGCCAAAGAGCTCAATTTTGGTCTCATCTGACCACAACACTTTCACCCAGTTGTCCTCTGAATCATTCAGATGTTCATTGGCAAACTTCAGACGGGCATGTATATGTGCTTTCTTGAGCAGGGGGACCTTGCGGGCGCTGCAGGATTTCAGTCCTTCACGGCGTAGTGTGTTATCAATTGTTTTCTTGGAGACTATGGTTCCAGCTGCCTAAGATCATTGACAAGATCCTCCCGTGTAGTTCTGGGCTGATTCCTCACCGTTCTCATGATCATTGCAACTCCACGAGGTGAGATCTTGCGTGGGAGATTGACAGTTCTTTTGTGTTTCTTCCATTTGCGAATAATCGCACCAACTGTTGTCACCTTCTCACCAAGCTGCTTGGCGATGGTCTTGTAGCCCATTCCAGCCTTGTGTAGGTCTACAATCTTGTCCCTGACATCCTTGGAGAGCTCTTTGGTCTTGGCCATGGTGGAGAGTTTGGAATCTGATTGATTGATTCTGTGGACAGGTGTCTTTTATAAAAGGTAACAAGCTGTGATTAGGAGCACTCCCTTTAAGAGTGTGCTCCTAATCTCAGCTCGTTATCTGTATAAAAGACACCTGGGAGTCAGAAAACTTTCTGATAAAGAGGGGGTCAAATACTTATTTCCCTCATTAAAATGCAAATCAATTTATAAAATTTTTCATATGTGTTTTTCTGGATTTTTTGTTGTTATTCTGTCTCTCACTGTTCAAATAAACCTACCATTAAAAATATAGACTGATCATTTCTTTGTCAGTGGACAAACGTACAAAATCAGCAGGGGATCAAATACTTTTTTCCCTCACTATATCCCTTAAGCAGTTAGAATATGCTAATGTACTTAGCAGCGCCTTACAGTCCACACAATCATAAATTCTGGGCAAAAGGTAAGAGTCTGTCTTAGTAACAGTATTGAGTTAGCAAAAATCAGAACAAAACCGCAGAGACCCATCCACCTTAGCTATTAATGTACAGTGCGAACTCCACAGACTATTACCACAATGTGCAATGCCGTGCTCAAGCATGAACTCCACCTAACTGTGGAGTTCTCTCTTTGCAAGATTCACTTGATAGGCATGTTGTTTGATTGGGTCAGTGTCCCGAACATCAATGTCATGCTCTAGTACAGTTGTCTGAGTTGGCACATCCGAGAACAGACCCCGACATTCCAAAAGAAGTGCAACAATGTCGCCTTTTTCCTCCGGAGACAAGTGTGACAAAAAGACATCAAGGGTTTCAAGAATCTCTGAGTTACTCAGCCGGCACACAGGCATAGGATATATTGGCATTTCCTCGTGCTCTTGAGGAAGACTATAGTCAACGGTGACAGCAGTGGCCACAGGCAGAAGATTACTACCGGTTTTCGCTCGATCGTAGTGGGAGAAGTATGGTTTCAACATGTTGACATAACACAGACAGTTTTTCTTTTTCTTGCGCTCCAGAGTGGCGATGACGTAATCCAGATTACTGTTTTTTTCACTATGGGGTAACGGTTTGGAAAGCCATCTTGCAACATTGACCCCAGAACAGGCAACAAAACAAGGACTTGGTCAGCCACATCAAAAGTGCAGCTTCTGGCCTTTCAATCGTACCAAATTTAAATTTACGTTTGCGCCTTCTCCAGATTCCCACTGGCAAACTCACAGGTACGTTGCGATTTGTATTGAAAAGCGCTAAAGCGCTCCAACAGATTAGTTTTTATGGCCGTTGTCCTGAAACAATCCCTCTCTCAGCAAGCGCAATAGATCTCTGACATCACTTACAAACACAAGCTAAATCGGACTGAAACCGAGATTCCTGAATACCATCTGCACTGCAAAATGCACAAGAGGGACCCCTTCCATCCTAGTCTTTCTCTAACTCAAAGCGGTAAGCTCTCAACATAGACTTCAGAACAACTTGAGACTCTGTGTGGTAGGCACAGGAGGAGCAATGGGTAACACCCAACTGCTGTAACACTTGCTGGAAGACCTTTGACATGAAATTCAAACCTTGGTCCGATTGAACTACCTGTGGATGTACAAATGTTAAAAAGAATGCCACCTAGGCCTTAAGAATACTGGGAGCCGTGATTTTCCTCAGTGGAATGGCCTCAGGGAAACAAGTTGCAGTGCACATGATGGTTAACTTCTTAGGCTAGGGGGCAGTATTTTGAAGTTCAGATGAAAAACGTGCCCAAAGTAAACTGCCTGTTACTCAGGCCCAGAAGCTAGGATATGCATATAATTAGTAGCTTTGGATAGAAAACACTGTTAAAATAATGTCTGTGAGTATAACAGAACTGATATGGCAGGCAAAAACCTGAGCAAAATCCATCCGGGATGTCTGAATCAGTCATGTCACACTGTTTTCAATTAGCATGCTATTCAATGCAGGGTATTTTAGCTCCCAGATTGCAGTTCTTATGGCTTCCACTAGATGTCAACAGTCTTTAGAAAAATGTTGGAACGTTCAGTCATGAAAATCAAGGGAGTAAGACCACTTGTTCCTGAGTTCACGTCAAGTGTACGGTTTTGGATTTTGTGTGTAACAGGGAATGCGTGCTCAGTTCTTTTTCTCTTCTATTCAGCAGGCTATATTCCGTCTAAAATATTGTAGTGTATATTCATTTTAGGGTATCTGAGTATTGATTACAAATGCTGTTTGACTTTTTTCAACTAACTTTACGGGTACTTTTGGGATATCATTTGTCTGCATGAATGAAAGCCTTTGGGGAGGTGGATTACTGAACAAAACGTGCCAATCAAACAGAGCTATATGGATATAAAGAGGGACTTTATCGAACAAAAGGACCTTTTATTGTGTAACCTGGACGCTTTGATATGCCATCAGTGGAAGATCAAAGGTAAGCAATTTATTTTATGAACTAGTAGTTGGCAGAAGTACACTAGTAGTTGGCAGAACCCGGAAGATGAGGCAGACACAGCCGTAATAGAGACGGTGTTTTAATAGTGACTAAAAATAAAGTACTTCAGGCAAAAAGGTAATCCTCCAAGACAAAAAGGTAATTCCACAAGGAAAGAAGGAATAGCAAAAAATAGTCTCAAAAGAATAATCCAAAAATAAACAATACCAAAACAGAGTTTCCACAAGAGAGTCCAACTGGAGCAACTAAACATTCACAGCTTCACTGAGGCTGGGTGCTAACATACAAACACAGAGCAAAGAACTAAGAAAAACTAAGGGTTTAAATACAGTGGGGAAAAAAAGTATTTAGTCAGCCACCAATTGTGCAAGTTCTCTCACTTAAAAAGATGAGAGAGGCCTGTAATTTTCATCATAGGTACACTTCAACTATGACAGACAAAATGAGGAAAAAAAATCCAGAAAATCACATTGTAGGATTTTTTATGATATTTATTTATTTCAGTTAACCTGAAATCCAGTGACAACATCTGTAACCCCGAGTAATAATTTCATAGAAGAATCACATAAATATTTGCATATTAAAGGCTTTTACTGAACAACCATGGATGACGAAAAGATAATGATTCCTGGCCCACTTTTGAGGAAATTTCCTTTCAAATTGAGCTTCTTGGGGAATTTAATTCACAGCAACCTTGTCAATTGATGAGGGACGTGAGGACACTGCATCTGCCACAGTCTTCTAATGGCAGTCGCTGATGCCTCAGTGACAGAAAAGCTCAATGAGCATATACTGTATGCAACAAGGTGGCGGCATGAACGCATTAAAAGGCAAGAGGCGAAACATTTGTTAGGCCAAGCATATTACAAACAGCGACAATTACCACGAGCTAACCTATCATGGATATCATGTGGCACCGATATGAGTCAAGGCATGAGACGAAACATTTGTTAGGCCAAGCATATTACAAACAGCGACAATTCCCATGAGCCAACCTATCATGGATATCAGGTGGCACCGATATGAGTCAAACAAACAAATTTGGAAGTTTAGCCGCCCTTTAAGACCTATGGTCTCTGGGCTGTGGATCAAAAGCATCACGCATTAGAGATTGTGTAATACTGTATGCTTTCTAATGTAAGTTCCCTGTGTAAGCCTTGAGACAATTTAGACATGGATTGTGTATGTGTGCCATTCAGAGGCAAAAGATTTAAGTGCCTTTGAACGGGGTATGGTAGTAAGTGCCAGGCTCACGGGTTTGTGTCAGTAACTGCAACGCTGCCGGGTTTTTCACACTCAACATTTTCCCGTGTGTATGAAGAATGGTCCATGCCCAGATGAATTGAGGCTAATCCGAGGCCAAAAAGGGGGGTGCAACTCAATAGTAGGAAGGTGTTCTTAATGTTTTGTACACTCAGTGTACATATGCATAATATATTATAATTATCCTATCATTGTTCACAGTAAAATAGTGCTTGAGATGATTGTAATGGCCTTATCTAGAAGAAGAGGCCTATTTCAGGGAGTTGAGGGGGCGTAAATGGCTGAGGTTGGAGATGGTTAACACTGTTTATTAATGTTTAATGTTTAACAGCCCTTCCAGATTTCTAGATGGTTCTTCTCTTCACTTTTTCTCCTCGCTCTCTCTTTCTGTGTGACTCCAGTAATATTCCATGATTATTTGTGTTCTCTTTCCTTCTTGCACGCTGTCACACTTCCTCTCGCTCTCTCTCACAGACACCCACACACTCCTTCCTTCTAACTCCAATCATCATTCCCTTTCTTCACACTCAGGTCTGAGCAGAACTAACTTGTTCACTCATGGCAAACGAGCCAGGAGTCATGCACAGTTTGGCAATTGCTTCAGTCTGCTCAGCCCAAGCCCGGTGTTGAGCTGCCCACGACCCCATTCTGTTACAGGAAGTCATAGTGACCACACTTCCTTGAGTCCTACACCTCACGCCATGCCACACTTCAGTCACCGTGGCCCCAAGGCCACCACTTTCAAGAGTGTTTACTGTAAAAAATGTATGCTTTTCAGGGTTGATGCCCTAAGTTGTTTGTCAGGTAAATTGAAAGAAATGGGTCAATTGCGATTAACACAATCTTGACACCTTAATTTAATCTGCATCTCATTAACACGCACACCTTGCTCAGACTAAGGTACAGTAATTGGTGAGTTAACCTTTTTCGAATACAGCAATTGAGGTTGTTAAATCCAAAGAGAGAGTGCATTTGGAAAGTATCCAGACCTCTTGACTTTTTCCACATTGTTATGTTACAGCCTTATTCTTAAATGGATGGAAAAAAATGTTATCTTCAATCTACAGACAATAGCCCATAATAACAAGGCAAAAACAGGTTCAGACATTTTTGCAAACATATTAAAAATACAAAACAGAAATACCTTAATTACATAACAACTGTTAAAAAGTTTGGGGTCACTTAAAAATGTCCTTGTTTTTGAAAGAAAAGCATTTTTTTTGTCCATTAAAATGACATCAAATTGATCAGAAATACAGTGTTGACATTGATAATGTTGTAAATGACTATTGTAGCTGGAAACAGCAGATTATTTATTAAATATCTGCATAGGCGTACAGAGGCTATTATCAGCAACCATCACTCCTGTGCTCCCCATTGGCCTCACAAGTCCTCAACTGGCAGCTTCATTAAATAGTACCCGCAAAACAACAGTAAAGAGGCGATTTTGGGATGCTGGCCTGAATGCCAAGCGTAACGTCTGGAGGAAACCTGGCACTATCCCTACTGTGAAGCATGGTGGTGGCAGCATCATTGTCAGTTGTCTCAGTGTAGCAGGTAATCAGAGTCAGGCGCAGGACAACGGAGATGAGAATTGACGTATATTTACTCAAAATACAAACTACCAAAATTGGTAGAAAAATACAAGCTCACAACTAAAGAACCTAACATAGAACAAACACGCACAAAACCATGGGGGAAACAGAGAGTTTAACTTCTTAGGGAGCGACAGCATAGGTGACGGTTTTGGAGAGTCTGGCGTGCCCAAAGTAAAATGCCTGCCACTCCGGCCCAGAAAATAGGATATGCACTTAATTAGTAATATTGGATAGGAAGTTTCTAAAAGTGTTAAAATAATGTATGTGAGTATAACAGAACTGGTATAGCAGGCAAAAACCAGAGGAAAATCCATCCGGATTTGCAGTTTCTTTTGTAAATGACCTTCTTCTCCAGGGTGCCTATTCATTTGTATTTTACCTAGGACTGAGACTGCAGTACCTATGGCTTCCACTAGATGTCAACAGTCTTTATACAAAGCCTGGAATGTCTAGCAGTAAGCAGAACAGATAGGAAGAGGAAGTATTCAGGGGACCACTTTTGTCAACAGCGTTTGAAGCGCGCGAGATTGTGAGCGCGCCCCAGTTTATTTTCCTTTCCTATTGTTCACGTTATCGTCCGGTTGAAATATTACAGTAAATATACATAAAAGGATACCTAAGGATACATAAAAAATGATTGATTTGTTTGTAGAAAGTTTATAGGTATAATTTGAACGTGTTCTCTTCACGGTTCAATGGGCGACTCAACGGTGGATTTTATGATCATAACGCGCCAACCAAACGGAGATTTATGGATATAATACATTACTTTTTCTAACAAAAGAACCATTGGATGTCTTCGTTGGACACTTGGGAAGCCCTCAGCAGAAGTTCTTCGAAAGGTAAGAGATTTATTTTAGCTGTGATATGGGTTTTGTGTGACCCGTGCTTGATATGAATTTATGCTAATGTTGAAAATATGTGGGGTGCTATCCTCAAACAATCAAATGTTGTGCTTTCGCCGTAAAGTCTTTTTAAAATCTGACAATGCTGTGATATTGGCAAGAATCAGAGCTTTTGATGACTATGCAACACTTGGATATTGATGAATGTTTAGTAATTCAACCTTTGGATTTTGAATTTGGCGCCTTACATTTCACCGGGTAGTGTCGGGAGTGGCCAGCTAGCGCGTCGTTACTCCCTAAGTAGTTAAATAAGGAACATGTAATTATGGGAAAGAAACCAGGTGTGTATAATGAAGACAAAACACATAGAAAAGTAGATTGGCGGTAGCTAGAAGACCGGTGACGTCGACCGCCGAACGTCGCCCGAACAAGGAGAGGGACCGACTTCGTGGAAGTCGTGACAGTACCCCCTTGATACGCGGCTCCAGCAGCGCACCGACACCGGCCTCAGGGGCGATCCGAGCTGGTGAATTTCCTGTAGCAATGAAGGGTCCAGGATGTCCTCCACCGGCACCCAGCATCTCTCCTCCGGACCGTATCCCTCCCACTCCACGAGGTACTGAAGCCCCCTCACCCGGCACCTCGAGTCCAAGATGGCTCGAACAGCATACGCCGGGGCCCCCTCGATGTCCAGAGGGGGCGGAGGAACCTCCCGCACCTCAGACTCCTGGAGTGGACCAGCCACCACCGCCCTGAGGAGAGACACATGGATCGAGGGGTTAATATGGTAATCTGGGGTTGTTGTAACCTATAGCAAACCTCGTTCAGTCTCCTCAGGACTTTGAATGGCCCCACAAACCGCGGAACCAGCTTCTGGCAGGGCAGGCGGGGGGGCAGGTTTCAGATCGAGAGCCAGACCCGGTCCCCCGGTGCGAACACCGGGACCTCACTACGGTAGCGGTCGTCTTCTGCCGCCTCACGGCCCATTCCAGGTGCACATGGGCGGTGTCCCAGGTCTGCTCCGAGCGCCTAAATCATTCATCCACCGCAGGATCCTCGATCTGGCTCTGTTTCCACGGTACCAGTTTTGGGCCATCTCTGCCCATGGGATGAAAGCCGCCCACTCCCCCGGCCGGTCCTGGCAGTATGACCGCAGAAACCTACCCACATCCTGGTTAACTCTCTCCACCTGCCCGTTACTCTCGGGGTGAAAACCTGAGGAGAGGCTGACCGAGACCCCCACGCCTTCCAGAAACTGGACCTCGATCAGAGACTGTCCTCAGGCACCCCGTAGTGCCGGAAGACGTGGGTGAACAGAGCCTCCGCAGTCTGTAGGGCCGTAGGGAGACCGGGCAAAGGAAGGAGACGGCAGGACTTAGAGAACCGATCCACAACAACCAGGATCGTGGTGTTACCCTGTGAGGGAGGAAGATCCGTGAGGAAATCCAAAAACAGGTGCGACCACGGCCGTTGTGGAATGGGCTGTAACTTCCCTCTGGGCAGGTGCCTAGGAGCCTTGCACTGGGCGCACACCGAGCAGGAGGAAACATAAACCCTCACGTTCTTGGCCAAGGTGGACCACCAGTACTTCCCACTAAGACAGCGCACTGTTCGACTGATGCCAGGATGACCAGAGGAGGGTGACGTGTGGGCCTAATAGATCAAACGGTCGCGGACAGCAGACGGAATGAACAGACGCCCAGCTGGACACTCTGGAGTGGGCTCTGCACGTAACGCCCGCTCGATGACAGCGTCCAGCTCCCACACCACCGGTGCCACCATGCAAGAGGCCGGAAGTATGGGAGTGGGATCCACAAACGCTCCTCTGTGTCAAACATCCGGGACATTCCGTCTGCCTTAGTTTTTTGGGAACCTGGTCAGTAGGACAGGGTGAAAACAAAACGGGTGAAAAACATGGCCCACCTTGCCTGGCAAGGGTTCAGTCTCCTCGCCGCCCGGATGTACTCCAGATTGCGGTGGTCAGTCCAGATGAGAAAAGGGTGTTTAGCCCCCTCAAGCCAATGTCTCCACGCCTTCAGAGCCTTTACGACAGCCAACAGCTCCCGGTCCCCCACATCATAGTTACGCTCCGCCGAGCTGAGCTTCCTCGAAAAGCAACCACAGGGGCGGAGTTTAAGTGGTGTACCCGAGCGCTGAGACAGCACAGCTCCTATCCCAGCCTCTGACGCATCCACCTCCACTATAAATGCCAAAGAGGGATCCGGATGAGCCAGCACGGGAGCCGAGGTAAACAGAGCCTTCAGGTGACCAAAAGCCCTGTCCGCCTCAGCTGACCACTGCAGTCGCACTGGTCCTCCCTTCAGCAGTGAGGTAATGGGAGCAGCTACCTGACCAAAGCCCCGGATAAACCTTCGGTAGTAGTTGGCAAACCCTAAGACCTGCTGGACTTCCTTTACCGTGGTGGGAGTCTGCCAATTACACACGGCTGAAATGCGGTCACTCTCCATCTCCACCCCTGACGTGGAAATGCGGTACCCTAGGAAGGAGATAGATTGTTGGAAGAACAGACATTTCTCAGCCTTGACGTACAGGTCATGCTCCAACAGTCGACCAAGCACCTTGCGCACCAGGCACACGGAGTAAATCAGAATGTCGTCAATATACACCACTACACCCTGTCAGTGCAAGTCCCGGAAAATCTAATCTACAAATGCCTGGAAGACTGATGGAGCATTCATCAACCCGTACGGCATGACGAGGTACTCATAGTGCCGTGAGGTGGTACTAAATGCCGTCTTCCACTCGTCCCCCTCCCGGATACGCACCAGATTGTAAGCGCTCCTGAGATCCAATTTTGTGAAGAAGCGCGCCATCCCTTGAGAGCCCTCTGTTGCCACAAAATATTGGGGTCATGATAGGCCAACCAGGGTAGGCCCAGCACCACATGAAACACAGTAGAATCAATAAGGTAGAGACTGATTCTCTCCTCATGACCCTCCTGCGTAACCATACTTAGTGGAGCGGTGGCCTCCCTAATCAGCCCAGACTCTAATGGTTGACTATCTAAAGCACGCACAGGGAAGGGGATATCAACAGGAACAATGGGGATCCCTAAACTATGGGCAAATGAACGGTCAATAAAGTTCCCAGCTGCGCCTGAATTTACGAGCTCCTTATGCTGGGAATGTGGGGAAAACTCTGGAAATTCTATAAACACAAACATGTGAGCAACGGGGGCTCTGGGTGAGTCTCGTGCCTACTCACCTGGGGTGACACGACAGTGCCCTGCCTGCTGCCTTGACTCCCTGAGGAACCCCCCCAACACCAACCAGCAGTGCGCCCTCTGCGGCCACAGATGGTGCAGGGATTGGCCCCTCCTCCGGTCCCCCTAAGCGCAACACCTCCCAGCTCCATATGCGTCGGAGCAGAGGTGCTGGGAGATGGGAAAGACATGTCCCGATCCGGACGTCCTCGGGTGGCCAGCAGGTTATCCAGCCGGATGGACAGGTCCACCAGCTGGTCGAAGGTAAGAGTGATGTCCCTACATGCCAGCTCCCGCCGAGCGTCCTCGCGCAGACTGCACCGGTAATGGTCGATCAGGGCCCTGTCATTCCATCCCGCGCCGGCAGCCAGGGTTCGGAAATCCAGCGCAAAGTCCTGTGCGCTCCTCGTCCCCTGCCTTAGGTAAAACAGGTGTTCACCCGCCGCTCTACCCTCAGGTGGATGGTCGAACACTGCCCGGAAGCGTTTGGTGAACTCTCCCCATATGGCGTTGGCCCACTCCAAGGCTTTCCCGGATAAACAGGAGACGAGGGCGACCACACTCTCGCCTCCCGAAGGAGCCGGGTGGACGGTCGCCAGGTAGAGCTCCAGCAGGAGTAGAAACTACTGGCACCCGGCAGCCATCCCATCCTACTCCCTCGGGAGCGCAAGACGAATCCCACTGGGACCAGGTGAAGGAGGGGTGGACAGAGGTGTGGGTTGTGGAGTGGGAGGTTGTGATGATGGTGGAGGCGCTGGAAAACCTCCCCTCTCCCATCGCTCCAGATTTTGCAGCACGCAATCCATGGCTGTGCCGAGACGTTGCAACATGGTCGCGTGCTGCTGGATGCGCTCCTCGACTGGCAGAGGAGGGCTGTGTTTAGCAGGTAATCAGAGTCAGGCGCAGGACAACGGAGATGAGTATTCACGCATATTTACTCAAAATACAAACTACCAAAATTGGTAGTAAAATCTAACATAGAACAAACACAAACAAAACTATGCGGAAAACAGAGGGTTTAACTTCTTAAGAAGCAGCAAGGTGTGCTGGGGCGCTAGCGCCCCACTCCCGACACTACCAGGTGAAATGCAAGGCGCCAAATTCAAAATCCAAAAGTTGAATTATTAAACATGCATCAATATACAAGTGTTTCATAGTCATCAAAAGCGCTGCTTCTTGGCAATATCACAGCGTTGTCAGATTTCAAAAAAGGCTTTACGGCGAAAGCACCACATTTGATTGTTTGAGGGTAGCACCTTCACTATTTTTCCATTACCATGAATTCATTAGACTTCACGGTTCACACAAAACACATTTCACAGCGAAAACAAATCAATTACCTGTTGAAGAACTTCTGCTGATGGTTTCCCAAGTGTCCAACGAAGACAATCCATGGTTCTTTTGTTAGAAAAAGTCATGTATTATATCCAGAAATCTCCGTTTGGTTCGTGCGTTATAATCAGAAACTACAGCCTCCACTCGTCCATTGAAACGTGAAGAGAACTCGTTCAACTTATACCTATAAACTTGTCCAAGAACAATCAAACATAATTTTAAATGTATCCTTAGGAACACTTTTCTGTATAATTTGTATAATATTTCAACCGGAATATAAACTGGGCGATAAGAAAGGAAAAAAACACAGAGCGTGCCTGGCGGGAGCGCGCGTCCTCTTCTATTGACATCTGTGGGGGCACTTCCTGATTCCTCTTCTTCTCTGCTCTAAAAGCATCTAAAAAAAATCTGAACACTGTCTCGAGACTGTTGACATCCAGAGGAAGCGATAGGTACTGCATTCATATGCCCTTATATGGGCATATTCATAAGGGAGGGGTTCCCAATGAGGCACTCTGTCAAAAACATATGGTTAACACTTTTAGAAACTTCAGAGTGTTTCCTATCCAATGGTACTAAATATGTGCATATCTTATTTTCTGGGCCTGAATGGGAGGCATTTTACTTTGGGCACGCCAGGGTCTCCAAAACGGTCACCTCGTGCGCTGCTCCCTAAGAAGTTAAATAAGGAACATATAATTATGGGATAGAAACCAGGTGTTTATAATGAAGACAAAACACATAGAAATTGAAAAGTAGATCGGCGGTAGCTAGAAGACCGGTGACGTCGACCGCCGCCCGAACAAGGAGAGGGACCTCCAATATTTCCATTAGCATAAATTCATAAACCATCGCGGTTCACACAAAACACCTTTCACAGCGAAAATAAATCTCTTACCTTTTGAAGAACTTCTGCTGAGGGCTTCCCAAGTGTCCAACGAAGACATCCAATGGTTCTTTTGTTAGAAAAAGTCATTTATTATATCCATAAATCTCTGTTTGGTTGGCGCATTATGTTCATAAAATACAGCGTCCACTCGCCCATTGAACCGTGAAGAGAACCGTTCAACCTATACCTATACACTTGTCCAAGAACAATCAAACATCATTGATACTGTATCCTTAGGAACACTTTTATGTATATTTAGTATAATATTGCAACCGGATTATAAACTGGGCGATAGGAAAGGAAAAAACCACAGCGCGCGCGAGCCCTTGAATGTGCATCCTCTTCTGTTTACTTCCGATGACCACTTCCGAAATTCTTCTTCTATTACCATCTATAACATCATCAAACACTGTCTAGAGACTGTTGACATCCAGTGGAAGCAATAGGTACTGCAATCTTACTTCCATTTAAGGTCATTTTCAATAGGGAGGTGGTCAAAATGAGGCAATGTGTCAAATACACTTTTTCCAGGACAGAAATTCCTCTGGTTTTTGCCTGCTATATCCGTTCTGTTATACTCACAGACAATATTTTAACACTCTTAGAAACTTCAGCGTGTTTCCTATCCAATAGTACTAATTGTGTGCATATCCTATTTTCTTTGCCTGAGTGGGAGGCATTTTACTTTGGGCATGCCAGACTCTCCAAAACCGTCACCTCGGGAGCCGCTCCCTAAGAAGTTAAACATTCATCAATATACAAGTGTTGCATAGTCATCAAAAGCTCTGCTTCTTGGCAATATCACAGTGTTGTCAGATTTCAAAAAGGCTTCACGGCGAAAGCATAACATTTGATTGTTTGAGGGTAGCACCTCCAATATTTTTCCATTAGCACCTTGTGCGCTGCTCCCAAAGAAGTTAAGAACAAATTCTTATTTAGAATGACGGCCTACCCCAGCCAAACCCTCCCTTAACCCGGATGAGATGCAGTGCCTTAGACCGCTGCGCCACTCAGGAGCTCCAGGAAAGCTTTAGCACAATTAACCCTATGTTCCATAACCTGGAATCTATAGAGTGAAGCAGAAAGAATAATTGAACATACAGTACATTTAAGAGACAACTCAGCAATCACTCCTATTTGAGCTAATCAACTATAACTATCATCCTGGTTCGTCACAATTAACTTTGTACCATCTTGTGAACCTGACACTCATAGGGTTATGTGGGGGGTGATAACTGACCACATGTAAATTCTAAGATAAGAGCCAGTGTGGGAATAGCTCCTATTTTAGCTCATCAGCTCCAACTGTCACTCAGGTCTGCTGGTTACCTGTGTGTCCCATGGGGGCTGGAGGTTGTCCCTCTGTTAAAGGTCAGGTTGGATTAGAAGACAGTCTGTGACTTATAGGATACAGAGCTGTGTTAGCAGCATGGAGGCTGAGGGTGGGTGGGGGGTGGTGCAGATACAGAGATGTGTTAGCAGCAGGGGGTGGAGGAGGGTAGGGGTGGTGGAGATTCAGTTATCACGGTTATGTCAGTGATGAAAGAGGATGTGAAACGGAGACGAGCCATTAGTACCGTAGCATAAATATTATCCTTATTCATCTCAAATGCCATTGACTATAATGACATTGTTTTTAAGAATAGTAATAAACAAGACAAGTTCTTGTCTCATAATGCTGTTTCTATGGGAACAAGGCATCTGACAGACCCAAAATAATAACCTAGATTGCATGTTGATTTGTAGTGAAGGAATAAGACAAAAAGATCATACACAATAAAGGTGATCAAAATTGCTATTTGATCAACTGGCTTCTGGTTTATTTGTTGCTGTGGTATTTGACTACATATTCCCCTAGCATCACTTGTTTATTTTCTGTTCCAAGGGAACCTTAAGATTCTAGATCCATGTGAGTGAATGAATCTCTTCCAACCATTTGAATTAAAGGCAGCAATAGAAACATCCTCTGGTGGGCACTGCAGAGGTCAATCTTATTCTCTGAGACTTTAAATAAGGTTAAAATCCGTGGGAGGAAATTCCATGGGAACCAGTCGATTTTAATGAAAAACCGATAGATTTTTGGCAAAATCAATATAACCAACTAAAAACAGTGCATTTCCAGAGTAGTAATAGTATACCTTTTAACGAGGAGATTATTTTAACTCATTAGTCATTCTTGTTGAACTCACCTGTTGTTATTGTTTTGTCTAGACTTTATTGTCTGGCACGTGTCCTCATTCCAGAAACATCCGTCGACGAGATTGGTTGCCTTCAGTGACCACTGAAATCTTCCCTCCATTATGTCTGTTACCATGACAGCAACAGGAAAGTCGTCATGATGGTACTTATTTGCTTGGTAAATAAGCATATAATCAAAACATGTTATTAATGAATCTATGGACAAAACCCAAGTAATATAACCACTGAAATCCTCCCATTTTCTAACCTTTCCATCCTCAACAAACCAGATCTCCTTCTGCTTCATTTTTAAGGGCCATTTGTCATGACATGAGGTCGGTATCTATCTTGGTTCATTAAGTCGGAGACAGATTTCATATTGAGGAGTCTCGCAATGATACTCTGAGGTCAACATCCAAACACATTTCCAATGCATAATTAATGGCCAGTTGGTGGATTAAGAGAGGGGCAAGACTCTCACGGGGAGAAACAGCTGTGTGGCATGCTTGGTTGCATGTTGGGAAAATATGGGTCGGCCCATGGAGGGAGGAGAAAGAAGGATATATATTCCCCAATTATCAATCTTACTGGGAATGATCTTTCACCAATGTGACTGTTTTTATGAGTATAAGTAAATCTTTTAATATCATGTGAATAATTTAGGGGGGTTGGGGTTACAGTTGAAGTCGGAAGTTTACATACACCTTAGCCAAATACATTTAAACTCAATTTTTCACAATTCCTGACGTTTAATCCTAGTAAAATTCCCTGTCTTAGGTCAGTTAGGATCACCACTTTACTTTAAGAATGTGAAATTTCAGAATAATAGTAGATAGAATGATTTATTTCTGCTTTTATTTCTTTCATCACATTCCCAGTGGGTCAGAAGTTTACATACACTCAATTAGTATTTGGTAGCATTGCCTTTAAATTACTTAACTTGGGTCAAACGTTCCGGGTTGCCTTCCATAAGCTTCCCACAATAAGTTGGGTGAATTTTGGCCCATTCCTCCTGACAGAGCTGGTGTAACTGAGTCAGGTTTGTAGGCCTCCTTGCTCACACACACACTTTTTCAATTCTGCCCACAAATGTTCTATAGGATTGAGGTCAGGGCTTTGTGATGGCCACTCCAATACCTTGACTATGTTGTCCTTAACCACCAATAGTTCACTCTCCCCCGCCAAATCCAAAGCCAGAGCTTTAGGCTGCCCCGGACTGATGTCATCCAATTCAGACTCTGAAAACTCTCTAGAGCCATCCAGGTATAGTATATTATCACCAGAATCAGGACTCTGAACACTGCCAGAGAAACTGGAATGAGCCTCACTCGGCTGGGATAACACCCCTATCAATTCCGACAACCACTGCTGATCCCTCCTGGCCTCACTCCTGAGTGTGTGTTCACCCGAGGCAAACAGGACCGCACTCGCAAGCATCTTAACTTGTCATTCTGAAACCACGGTCGGGCATGGTCGGAGGTCAGCCTTTTTGAAATTACTCTTTCACTGGCCATCTTACTAAAGTAAGGAAGCACTAACTACACAAGCAGAGCAGCAAGTAGTGGGCTTTTAGCAAAAACAAATCCTACCCAAGTAAGGAAGCTTTAGCTACACAAGCAGAGCAGAAAGTTGTTACTTTTTAGCAAAAACCTATACACAACACTCGCAACATCTAGGGCAGGGGTCTTCAACCTTTTATAAGCATGAGAGCAAGCGACAATTATTTTTCTAGCCATTAAATTGGCACATTCTTCTCTTATATTCTCCCCTGCAACTCTTCCCCGCAACTCTTCCCCAGGGTCTTAGTGTACAAGAGGGGGCCCTATAAAATCTGTGGGTTTTCTTCTCCCCAATTGTTTTATTTTCCTAAATAGTTTTCTCAGTAACATTTTTCCAGATTTTAGATAGTTTTTCACTCTCAAAATCACCACTGTTCATAGAGAGGCAACGCAATTGGATGTACTGAGTCCATGTCAATGCTGAAATCACATCAGAAGAGAATACTTTTTTTTAAGGTCTGGAAGACTAAAAAAACTTATTTTTGAGTGTAATTCCCATTTAGTTGCACATCTAGCAAGTGAGGAAGGTGCCATCTAATGGGCTAGTCTAATGATGGGTCTGAACTGCTGCTGCTCATTTCATGGCATACTTTTCAAATAAAAAATAATAGATACAAATGATGTACTTACTCATGATATACTTTTGCCAAGTAAACTTACTTTCCAGTTAACATTTAATTGCGAAGGTTTGGGGGAAAGTATTTCTGTCAATCCACAAGACCCTTATCACATCAACTGGCTACACACAGAGTGATAGACAAACGCGTGCACCACACAGACCTACAGGGGAAATATTGCTGGATTTGCAGATATTGTGTTAGGTTTGGCTTTTTAATCCAATAGTGGCTAACCAGGGGTGGGATAATATCAATGTTGCATTGTTTAGATAGTAGCTGGGAGCTTGCGGTGTCTGTCTGATACTTGTGAGATTTGTTATCGAAAGTTTGTATCAGTTTGTAATTTATCGAAATTCACTGTATCACAATTCCAGTGGGTCAGAAGTTTACATACACTAAGTTGACTGTGCCTTTAAACAGCTTGGAAAATTCCAGAAAATGATGTCATGGCTTTAGAAGCTACTAATAAGGCTAATTGAAATAATTTGAGTCAATTGGAGGTGTACCTGTGGATGTATTTCAAGGCCTACCTTCAAACTCAGTGCCTCTTTGCTTGACGTCATGGGAAAATCTAAAGAAATCAGCCAAGACCTCAGAAAAACAATTGTAGACCTCCACAAGTCTGGTTCATCCTTGGGAGCAATTTCCAAACGCCTGAAGGTTCCAAGTTCATCTGTACAAACAGTAGTACGCAAGTATAAACACCATGGGACCACGCAGCCGTCATACTGCTCAGGAAGGAGACTCGTTCTGTTTCTTAGAGAAGTGCAAATCAATCCCAGAACAACAGTTTAGGACCTTGTGAAGATGCTGGAGGAAACAGGTACAAAAGTATCTATATCCACAGTAAAATGAGTCCTATAACGACATAACCTGAAAGGCCGCTCAGCAAGGAAGAAGCCACTGCTCCAAAACAACCATAAAAAAAGCCAGTCTATGGTTTCCAACTACACATGGGGACAAAGATTGTACTTTTTTGAGAAATCTCCTCTGGTCTGATGAAACAAAAATATAACTGTTTGGCCATAATGACCATCGTTATGTTTGGAGGAAAAGGGGGGAGGCTTGCAAGCCGAAGAACATCATCCCAATCATGAAGCAGCATCATGTTGTGGGGGTGCTTTGCTGCAGGAGGGGACTGGTGCACTTCACAAATTAGATGGCATCATGAGGTAGGAAAATTATGTGGATATATTGAAGCAACATCTCAAGACACCAGTCAGAAAGCTTGGTCGCAAATGAGTCTTCCAAATGAACAATGGCTCCAAGCATACTTTCAAAGTTGTGACAAAATGGCTTAACTTCTTTGGGAGCAGTGCAAAAGGTGACGGTTTTGGAGAGCCTGGTGTGCCCAAAGTAAAATGCCTCCCATTCAGGCCCAGAAAATAGGATATGCACACATTTAGTACCATTGGATATGAAACACTCTGAAGTTTCTAAAAGTGTTAACATTTTGTCTGTGAGTATACCAGAACGGATATGGCAGGCTACAATCCAAGGAATTTCTGTCCTGAAAAAAGTGATTTTGACACATTGCCTCATTTGCAACCCCTCCCTTATGAAAATGCCCATATAAGGGCATATGAATGCAGTACCTATTGCTTCCTCTGGATGTCAACAGTCTCGAGAAAGTGTTTTGATTCTGTTTAGATGCTTTATATGGCAGAAGAAGAAGAATTAGAGAGTGGTCACACAGAATGTCAATAGAGGAAAAAGCGCGTTCGGCTGGCGAGATCTGTGGTTTTCCTTTCTTATCAGCCAGTTTATATTCCGGTTGAAATATTATACTATTTATACATGAAAGTGTTCCTAAGGATACATTATCAATTATGTTTGATTGTTCTTGGACAAGTTTATAGGTATAAGTTGAACAAGTTCTCTTCACGTTTCAATGGACAGTCGCGCTGTATTTTCTCATTATACTTGCGCCAGCAAACAGAGATCTATGGATATAATACTGCTACTTTTCTAACAAAAGAACCATGGATTGTCTTCGTTGGACATAGGAAGCCCTCAGCAGAAGTTCTTCAAAGGTAATTGATTTGTTTTCGCTGTGAAATGTGTTATGTGTAAACCGTGATGGCTTATGAATTTATGGTAATGGGAAAAATATGTGAGGTGCTATCCTCAAACAATCAAATGTGGTGCTTTCACCGTGAAGCTTTTTTGAAATCTGACAACGCTGTGATATTGCCAAGAAGCAGAGCTTTTGATGACTATGCAACACTTGTATATTGATGCATGTTTAATAATTCAACTTTTGGATTTTGAATTTGGCGCCTTGCATTTCACCTAGGAAGGAGACAGACTGTTGGAAGAACAGACATTTCTCAGCCTGAACGAACAGGTCATGCTCCAACAGTCGACCAAGAACCCTGCGCACCAGGGACACATGCTAGCAGAGTATATCAGAATGTCATCGTCATAGTGCCCTGAGGTGGTACTAAATGCCATCTTCCACTCGTCCCCCTCCCGGATTTGCACCAGGTTGTAAGCGCTCCTGAGATCCAATTTTGTGAAGAAGCGTGCCCTGTGCATTGACTCGATCGCACTGGCTATGAGAGGCAGGTAGCTGTACCTCACAGTCATCTGATTGATACCCGGTAGTCAATACGAGCGCAGACTACATCCTTCTTCTTCACAAAAGCTTGAGGAGGCAGGTGTTAGTGGAGGGCCGAATGTATCCCTGCCCCAGGGATTCGGAGACATATGTTTCCATAGCCGTCGTCTCCTCCTGGAACAGAGGATACACATGACTCCTGGGAAGTGCTGCGTCTACCAGGAGATCTATCGCACAATCCCCGTCGATGGGGTGGTAATTTAGTCGCCTCTTCTTACAGAGGCGAGCCAAATCGGCATATTCTGAGGGGATGTGCACGGTGGAGACCTGGTCTGGACTTTCCACCGTAGTCACACTGATGGAAACCCCTACACACCTCCCTGAGCACTTTCGTGACCACCCCTTGAGAGCCCTCTGTTGCCAAAAAAGCGTGTGGCCAGCCAGGGTAGGCCCAGCACCACGGGAAAGCATGGGAGAATCAATAAGGTGAGACTGATACTCTCCCTGTGACCCTCCTGCGTAACCATGCCTAGTGGGCGGTGGCCTCCTAATCCCAGCCCTGACAGGAAGGGCATATCCATAGGAACAATGGGGATCCTAAACTATGGGCAAATGAGCGGTCAATAAAATTCCCAGCTGCGCCTGAATCTCTGGCGCCTTATGCTGGGAATGCAGAAAAACTCTGGAAATTTAATAAACACATACATGCTTGAGCAACAGGGGGCTCTGGGTGAGCCTGGTGCCTACTCACCTTGGGTGACACGTTAGTACCTGCCTGCTGCCTCGAATCCTGAGAACCCCACAGCACCGACCAGCAGTGTGCCCTCTGCGGCCACAGTTGGTGCAGGAGTGGCCCCCTCCTCCCGGTCGTCCTAAGCGCGGCACCTCCCAGCTCCATGGCGTCGGAGCGGAGGTGCTGGGGATGGAACTGACAGGCCCGATCCGGCGCCTGCGGGTAGCCAGCAGGCTGTCCAGCCGGATGGACAGGTCCACCAGCTGGTCCAGCGTGAGGGTGGTGTCTCGGCAGGCCAACACCCGGCCGGACGTCACGTGCAGACTGCACCGGTAGTGATCGATCAGGGCCCTGTCGTTCCATCCCGCGCTGGCGAGCCAGAGTCCGAAAGTCCAAAGTGAAATCCTGCGCGCTCCTCGTCCCCTGCCTCAGATGGAACAGACGTTCACTCTGCGTAATGATCCAATGCCGCGTCTCTTTCACTCCATACGGCGTTGGCCCACTCCAGGGCTTTGCCTGAGAGGCAGGAGGAGTCGATGGCAGACACGCTCTCTCGTCCCGAAGGAGCTGGGTGGACGGTCGCCAGGTAGAGTTCCAGCTGGAGTGCTGGCATCCGGCAGCCGTCCCATCATACTCCCTCTGGAGCGCGAGCCGAATCACGTTGGGACCGGGTGAAGGAGGGGTGGACAGTGGGACCTGCTGTAGTGGGGCTGGTGGAGGCGCTGGCAGACCTCCTTCTCTCCCATCTATCCATCGCAGCACGCGATCCATGGCGGTGCCCAGACGTTGCAACATGGTCGCGTATTGTTGGACTCGCTCCTCTACAGCCACATGGAGGGCTTCTGCTCCTGCTGACTCCATTTGTTGGTGAGTGATTCTGTAATACGTCTGTGTGTAGCTGGTGTAGAGGAGTCAGGCGCAGGACAGCAGATATGAGAAAATTTAGCAATTTTACTCAAATATAAACACAATGCACGTCAAAATAATGCCAAGCCCAACATAACGAACCGCAATACAAAAAACAATCACTCACAAACAAACATGGGGGAACAGAGGGTTAACTACTTAGGGGAGTAGCGGTGCACTAGCCGATGAAATGTAAGGCGCCAATTTCAAAATCCAAAAGTTGAATTATTAAACATTCATCAATATACAAGTGTTGCATAGTCATCAAAAGCTCTTGGCAATATCACAGCGTTGTCAGATTTCAAAAAGGCTTTACGGCGAAAGCACAACATTTGATTGTTTGAGTATAGCACCTCATATATTTTCCACATTAGCATAAATTCATATCCAGCGCGGGTCACACGAAACCCATATAAGAGCTAAAAAATATCACTTACCTTTCGAAGAACCTCTGCTGAGGGCTTCCCAAGTGTCCAACGAAGACATCCAATGGTTCTTTTGTTAGAAAAAAAGTCATTTATTATATCCATGAATCTCTGTTTGGTTGGTGCGTTATGATCAGAAAATCCACCATTGAGTCGCCCATTGAACCGTGAAGAGAACACGTTCAAATTATCCCTATAATCTTTCTACAAACAAATCAAACATAATTTTTTATGTATCCTTAGGTATCCTTTTATGTATATTTACTGTAATATTTCAACCGGACGATAACGTGAACAGTAGGAAAGGAAAATAAAGTGGGGCGCGCTCACAATCTCGTGCCCGTAAAATGTTGTTGACAAAAGTGGTCCCTTCACTACTTCCTCTTCCTATCCATTCTGCTTAGTGCTAGAGCTTCCAGACACTGTTTAAAGACTGTTGACATCTAGTGGAAGCCATAGATACTGCAGTCTCAGTCCTAGTTAAAATAGAAATGAATAGGCAGCCTGGAGAAGGTCATTTACAAAAAAACTGCAAATCCGGATGGATTTTCCTCGGGTTTTCGCCTGCTATATCAGTTCTGTTATACACACATACATTATTTTAACACTCTTAGAAACTTCAGAGTGTTTCCTATCCAATAGTACTAATTATGTGCAGGCATTTTACTTTGGGCACGCCAGACTCTCCAAAACCGTCACTTCTGCTGCCGCTCCCTAAGAAGTTAAATAATCAACAGGTAATTGTGTGATTGAAACCAAGTGTGTAAAACAAGGAAAAACCAATGGAAAATGAAAAGTGGATCAGCGATGGCTAGTAAACCGGTGACGTCGACCGCCGCCCGAACAAGGAGAGGGAACGACTTCGGCGGAAGTCGTGGCTATAGGTATATCCCGTGATCGTTCCATTGATCATCTTAGAGATGTTTCTACACCTTGATGGGATTCCACCTGTGGTAAAATAAATGTATTGGACATGATTTGGAAAGGCACACACCTGTCTATATAAGGTTCCACAGTTGACAGTGCATGTCAGAGCAAAAACCAAGCCATTAGGTAAAAGGAATTGCAGTTTATTTTATTTGAATATGATTGGTCATTGACTCCCCCGTAGTATGTTATACCTCATTCCTTCCTTCAGGGAACAGTAGTTATATCAACCTGGTCTCAAGACATTTAGTATTCTTCTGTACATAAATCGAACACTTAATTTAGTATGATATGTTAGGTTTGTATGTTATGCATTCATTTGTGGATATCCATCACCCATTTTGTATGATTTGTTGCGAATTAGAAAAACGTACAATATGTTACCAATTTGCTAAACGTATGAGTGTGTTACGAATTCTAGTTAGGTCAGCTAGGAAGCTAATGTTAGCTAGCTGGCTAACGCTAGCTGGGTTAGGGGTTAATGTTAGGGTTAAGTTTAGGAGTTAGGTTAAAGGGTTAAGGTTAGGGGAAGGGTTAGCTAACATGCTAACTAGTTGCTTAGTAACTGATAAGTAGTAAGTAGATGAAAAGTTGCTGATTAGCTAAAATGCTAAAGTTGTCTGTGATGAGATTCGAACTTGCAACTTTTGGGTTCCTTGACGTTTGCGTTATACGCCCACCCATCCACCCTTTGCTTAAGTAACCATACCAAACGTAACACATCATACTAATTTAAGTGTCGCGGATGTACATTTACTACGATATATCTAGTCTATGAGACCAGGCTGGTTATATTCATAACGTTACGTTTTCACACCCTGTTTCCTGGCTACTCGCTCTACCTTTCCCTTCAGTAGAGCTTGTATTTAGTATTTTATTAGGATCTCCATTAGCTTTCGCCAAGGCAGAAGCTACTCTTCCTGGGGTCCAAACAGATGTAGCAATGCCCCTGCCATTCCTGGGTTCAAATAGTATTTGTATATTTTAAAATAAATGTGTTTGGTTGAGCTTGCCTGGAGAAATGGAACTAATGGAATAGTCCCAGAAGTGCAAACCCCAGCCCTTCTGGCACTCAAACAGGCTCAATCAAACAAAGTATTTGAAAGAGAAGGAATCCTACTTGAACCAGGCTTTGAGACCCTGTAGGGGTTTTGGGAGGACAGACTGAGGTTGTTTACCCACCTCCAGTCTCACTGTGTGATCTTCATGCCATGTTATGGGGGCTGCCATAGAACAGGCTCCCACCGGTCACAGACAACGGTGATCTTTGTGTCTCACTGGTTCGTCACAACAATCCCATTAAAAAGGTCAGCCTCACTGCCAGCTGCGTTTCTACCCTGTGTGCGTGTGCTTGGGTTGTGTTCAAACTGAGTGCAACTGTGTAGGCCTTTCACTAATGTCAATAAGCTAGTCTCCAGTGACAATCGCTGCTTTGTTTTTAGTGTTAGCATTTTGGTACTCACACTGACAAGTGAGAAAAAGGCCTGGGTTTTTAAAGTGCTTTAGCGAAGTGTGACCTATCAAAGTTTTAATATCTCCGGTCATTGAGCATGAGGGCAACACATGTAGGCTACTATATATTTCTTCCATGTGCAAGTGCAGGACAAGTGAAAGAAACACCAACAAAGCTTTGGCCAAAGCTAGTTAGCTACATGCAGTGATGAGACTCGTATAGAATACTACGGTACAGAGTCAATGTGCGGGGGCACCGGTTAGATGAGAAAATATGTACAGTTGAAGTCGGAAGTTTACATACACTTAGGTTGGAGTCATTAAAACTCGCTTTTCAACCACTCCACAAATTTCTTGTTAACAAACTATAGTTTTGGCAAGTCGGTTAGGACATCTACTTTGTGCATGACACAAGTAATTTTTCCAACAAATGTTTACAGACAGATTATTTCACTTATAATTCACTGTATCACAATTCCAGTGGGTCAGAAGTTTACATACACTAAGTTGACTGTGCCTTTAAACAGCTTGGAAAATTCCAGTAATGGCTTTAGAAGCTTCTGATAGGCTAATTGACATCCTTTGAGTCAATTGGAGGTGTACCTGTGGATGTATTTCAAGGCCTACCTTCAAACTCAGTGCCTCTTTGCTTGATATTATGGGACCTCAGAAAAAAAATTATAGACCTCCACAAGTCTGGTTCATCCTTGGGAGCAATTTCCAAACGCCTGAAGCTACCACGTTCATCTGTACAAACAATAGCGCGCAAGTATAAACACCATGGGACCACGCAGCCGTCATACCGCTCAGGAAGGAGACACATTCTGTCTCCTAGAAATGAATGTACTTTGGTGCAAAAAGTGCAAATCAATCCCAGAACAACAGCAAAGAACCTTGTGAAGATGCTGGAGGAAACAGGCACAAAAGTATCTCTATCCACAGTAAAACGAGTCCTATATCGACATAAACTGAAAGGCCGCTCAGCAACGAAGAAGCCTCTGCTCCAAAACCGCCATAAAAAATCCAGACTACGGTTTGCAACTGCACATGGGGACAAAGATCGTACTTTTTGGAGAAATGTCCTCTGGTCTGATGAAACAAAAATAAAAAAAGGGGGAGGCTTGCAAGCCGAAGAACACCATCCCAATCATCCCAGGCAGCATCATGTTGTGGTGGTGCTTTGCTGCAGGAGGGACTGGTGCACTTCACAAAATAGATGGCATCATGAGAAAGGAAAAGTATGTGGATATATTGAAGAAACATCTCAAAAGATCAGTCAGGAAGTTTAAGCTTGGTCGTAAATGAGTCTTCCAAATGGACAATGACCCCAAGCATAATTCCAAAGTTGTGGAAAAATGGCTTAAGGACAACAAAGTCGAGGTATTGGAGTGGCCATCACAAAGCCCTGACCTTAATCCTATAGAAAAGTTGTGGGCAGAACTGAAAAAGTGTGTGCAAGCAAGGAGGCCTACAAACCTGACTCAGTTACACCAGCTCTGTCAGGAGGAATGGGCCAAATTTCACCCAACTTATTGTGGGAAGTTTGTGGAAGGCTACCCGAAACATTTGACCCAAGTTAAACAATTTAAATTCAATGCTACCAAATACTAATTGAGTGTATGTAAACTTCTGACCCACTGGGAATGTGATGAAAGACAGCTGAAATAAATCATTCTCTCTACTATTATTCTGGCTTTTCACATTCTTAAAATAAAGTGGTGATCCTAACTGACCTAAGACAGGGAATTTGTACTAGGATTACATGTCAGGAATTGTGAAAACTGAGTTTAAATGTATTTGCCTGATGTGTATGTCAACTTCCGACTTCAACTGTACATGTAGGTAGAGATATTAAAGTGACTATGCATAGATGATAACCACAGAGAGTAGCAGTGGTGTAAAAGAGGGGGCAATGCAAATAGTCTGGGTAGCCATTTGATTAGATGTTCAGCTGTCTTATGGCTTGGGGTAGAAGCTGTTTAGAAGCCTCTTGGACCTAGACTTGGTGCTCCGGTACCGCTTGCCGTGCGGTAGCAGAGAGAACAGTCTATGACTAGGGTGGCTGGAGTCTTTGACAATTTTAGGGCCTTCCTCTGACACTGCCTGGTATAGAGGTCCTGGATGGCAGGAAGCTTGGCCCCAGTGATGTACTGGGCCGTTCGCACTACCCTCTGTAGTGCCTTGCGGTCGGAGGCCGAGCAGTTGCCATACCAGGCAGTGATGCAACCAGTAAGGATGCTCTCGATGGTACAGCTGTAGAACCTTCTGAGGATCTGAGGACCCATGCCAAATCTTTTTAGTCTCCTGAGGGGGAATAGGTTGTGTCACGCCTTCTTCACAAGCTACGGAGTCCATGAATTGCAATGGCTGAGCTCAAAGTTCATCTGAGTCCTACTATGGAGAAGCCACACAGGGCGGCGAGACACCTTGATGACACCGTGCTGCCTGCCCGCCCCTTGCTCCAGAGATCATCTTTGCTTGCTCTCCCCCTTTGAACACCTCCCGCCGATGACCACTCAAGCATGCACTTTCCCGACCCTCAACATTACCTTCTATCTCATGAATGACATTGTTGTTTTTCTATATTGCTTGTCTTTTGTGTTTCTTTAAAGCAGCTTGCAATTATTTTTTTAATGAATATCGCTATAAAAGCACTAATAAAGCCTTGTAAACATTTGAACTCACAGGGAATAATTAATGAATAGATGAAAAGGGAAAACCCAGAGGCTTACATTGTTAAGCCAAGCACATGTAGGTCTCTGACACTTATGGCAGAGCTTAATCAGGAGACTGGAAGTTCATTGGTTCAAAGGATGCCAAAGGATGCCAACCAATGCCAAATGCAAGGGAGAGTCTGGCATAAGTAAAATAGATTAGACCAATATGATTCATTTGCATATTCCTTAAAAATAAAGGAAAATATAGTAGGTAGTGTTATGTATAGCCATATAGGCCTATAGTGAAATAGAGCCAGCAAAGCAGTGTATTATGAGCATTATTGGCTGAAGCTACATACAGCTGATATGAAACCCCATCCATACATACATGCATATGACAAGTAATCATGACTTATACCTGTAGTTATGCATATGAGGAGCCTACCTGTCCCTACATAGAATTTGGTGCAGTTGCCATACTCTATATCCTCCTGTTTGATATCAAACTGGGGCAGGTCGATCTCCTCCATCTGGACAGGGTCCCCTGACTGCCACATAAACTGCAGGTCATCTGTTGTATAGCCAACTGGATACACAGACAGACGGGTTCACACACATGGAAGCATCCACAGGCACGCATACACAGGCAAACGCATGCACGCATGCACGCAGTTAATACTGTATATAAATCTCCATCCAGGCACGATTACATTATATCTCAATGTTGTTTGAAGTACATTTCTCAATTAATAGTAATCACACACAATGTACATGTCCTATACATTTTACTAGTGTTTTCTTTTTAAACCAGGCTAGTTCTTATTTACGATTACGGCCTGAGAAGTAGTGAAAGGCAAGTGCAGCTCTAAATAAATAAAACAAGACAGGAAAGAGACAACAGGAAAGACATCACAACACATAAGACAGTACAGACAGTAACAACAATGTATACTAAAACAGTGACAAACTGGCTAGAAATTAAACCAATTGGTCTCTAAATCGGGTTGAATGGTGGGAACCCGGTTACCGAGACTTACTGCCCAAAACCACTCCCTTTTCCTGGGATAAATAACAGCGAGAAAACGGGACATTATAATCAATTATTTAAATGAAGAGCATGGGTGTGAAATGGAACTGTTAAATTATATGCAATGTCTAAATCTGGCTTAACTACGGCCTCTGCATGATGAATCATCAGGGGGGGACAGACAGCCCATCTCAGATTGGAGCGCAGTTCACAATGCATGTAGATCTATCACCATGGTAACTTTTTTTCATGTGACAGGTAAGACAACATTTGCTGCAGCATAGTCTATAACAGGGTTACCCAACTGGCGGCCCGTGGGAAACTCACCTCATCCACCACCAATTTTGTGCCAGAACGCTCACCACACATCAGCTATCAGGTGGAAAGGTGAGGAGTAATATACACTACCGGTCAAAAGTTTAAGATCAGCTACTCATTCAACGGTTTTTCTTTATTTTTACTATTTTCTACATAGAATAATAGTGAAGACATCAAAACTATGAAATAACACATATGGAATCATGTAGTAACCAAAAGTGTAAAACAAATTTATTTTATAATTGAGATTCTTCAAATAGCCACCCTTTACCTTGATGACAGCTTAGTGAAGACATCAAAACTATGAAATAACACATATGGAATCATGTAGTAACCAAAAGTGTAAAACAAATTTATTTTATAATTGAGATTCTTCAAATAGCCACCCTTTACCTTGATGACAGCACACTCTTGGCATTCTCTCAACCAGCTTTATGGAGGTACAGTGGTTGCTCCACTAAAGGTTTTGCGATTATGCTGCGGGACTTAGAGGTAATTTGTGGTTTAGTACGGTACCCTGCGTCACTACTTCATTGCTCCAGACCAGCACAAGGGGGAGTTAGAGCACTGATTATGCTTTTGGGTCCCAAGACGCTACTGTGTCGCTGTAGCACTGTAGCCTACTCCCAGCCTTAGTGGCGCAGCAGTCTAAGACACTGCATTGCAGAGCAAGCGGTGTTGCTACAGATGCTGGTTCAATACCCGTGCCGGCCTCGACTGGGAGATCCATGAGATGACTGTAGGTTTTTGGTTTCTCCCTTGTAACAGAAATAAATAATTCAAAATAACAAACTGGCTATATTTACAAATTGGTAACAATGTCTCACCACATGTTCAAGAATGGCCTTTTTCCTCGCTCATTTTATGTTATTTAAAAAATATATATATTATTATTATTTTTATTATTATTATTATTAATTTAGAAATATATAAAAGCCCCTTGGAAATTCTCACAGATATATTATTAACCCTGTTATTAGCAGGACAATATAAACTCAACAAAAAAAGAAACATCCCTTTATCAGGACCCTGTCTATCAAAGAAAACTAGTAAACATCTAAATAACTTCACAGATCTTCATTGTAAAGGGTTTAAACACTGTTTCCAATGCTTGTTCAATGAGCCATAAACAATTAATGAACATGCACCTGTGGAATGGTCGTTAAGACACTAACAGCTTACAGACGGTAGACAATTAAGGTCACAGTTATGAAAACTTAGGACACTAAAGAGGCCTTTCTACTGACTCTGAAAAACACCAAAAGAAAGATGCCCAGGGTCCCTGCTCATCTGCGTGAACGTGCCTTGGGCATGCTGCAAGGAGGCATGAGGACTGCAGATGTGGCCAGGGCAATAAATTGCAATGTCCGTACTGTGAGACGCCTAAGGGCAGCTGATCGTCCTCGCAGTGGCAGACCACGTGTAATAACACCTGCACAGGATCGGTACATCCGAACATCACACTAGCAGGACAGGTACAGGATGGCAACAACAACTGCCCGAGTTACACCAGGAACGCACAATCCCTCCATCAGTGATCAGACTGTCCGCAATAGGCTGAGAGAGGCTGGAAGGAGGGCTTGTAGGCCTGTTGTAAGGCAGGTCCTCACGTGACATCACCGGCAACAATGTCGCCTATGAGCACAAACCCACCATCGCTGGACCAGACAGGACTGGCAAAAAGTGCTCTTCACTGATGAGTAACGGTTTTGTCTCACCAGGGGTGATGGTCGGATTCGTGTTTATCGTCGAAGGAATGAACATTACACCGAGGCCTGTACTCTGGAGCGGGATCGATTTAGAGGTGGAGGGTCCGTCATGGTCTGGGGCGGTGTGTCACAGCATCATCGGACTGAGCTTGTTGTCATTGCAGGCAATCTCAATCTCAATCTCCGGGAACCTGCAGGTGCCTTGGTGGAAGAGTGTGGTAACATCTCACAGCACTGCAGTACTTAATGCAGCTGGTTGCCACACCAGATACTGACTGTTACTTTGGATTTAACCCCCACTTTGTTCATGGACACATTATTCAATTGCTGTTAGTCACATGTCTATGGAACTTGTTCAGTGTATGTCTCTGTTGTTGAATCTCGTTATGTTCATACACATATTTACACATGTTAAAACTACTTAGGGAGTGGTGGGGCGCTAGTGGTTATTTATTCAGACCCATAACTATTGAATCTTCGTGAAGAGAAGTGAAAGCCTTCTCCATCTAATTCTAGTCCTATAATATTCAAGGATGTTGTTGGAATGATGAAGATGAGGACAACGGACCTTATTTCATTGAACTGTTGAAAGCAAGGGAGGAATGAAGAAATAATAAAGAGAGAAAGAGCCTACTAGGCTAATAACATTAAGGGAAATACTATGAAAGGTATATATGTGTCAGCCTACTAATTATACAAATAGGCCCTATTATTTATCAACATTGAAATTAAATTTGCTAGCCTATACTTGTAACTTTGTAGGCCGCATGTGCTGCACCAGAATCCCATGTTCTCTCCATGCTTTATCATGGTTTGAACAATGTGCATAATTCCAGTCCATATAATAGCATATAGTACAGTAATACAGTTCACACTGAAAAAGATTAGCCTACTGGAGCTACAGTAGTTTCATTTATTTACACAAGAGAGCATATAGCCAGCTACATCTATGGGCTTTTATGTTTTTCTGTTGTGCGTAATATGCAGTAGCCTACAACATATACAGTATTTAATGGATAACGGTACAATCATTTGGGCTTTTTTGGGCTTGGGCTCATTAAATGTCTTTATTGTATGGCTCATCAGACTCCGGTAGCATCAGGCTTGAATTTTCAATCAAAGCTCTAATCAAATCCAGGACTATTTATATGTTTTATAATGCTTTTGAATGACACTTACCGGGTTAACCCGGGGGAAAGTGATTTATTCTCGGGATGGAACATTTGTAAAATACCCTTGTCTCTAACTGAAAAATTCCTTTTACATGAATTCAGGAGTAACTATAGCGAGCTCCTTCTCTAACGGATACCATATATGGTAATGTAAGACTGAGTCATTATCAGTTACTCACAGCTGCATCTTACAGCGCTGCGTATCCATGGGAAACAGGGTCAGGTCCAGGGGACAGGATAGAGTGACAGACAACCTGGGAACAGACAAAATGCAGAACCACAATTATGCAAATAAATGTAAATATTGTCTGTTAATTTCAATTTTCTAATAGTATCGACTGGTCAAACTGACTGAAAAATGTATGAGCTAGATGGAGATAGAAGTCTGAATCCCCAGCAGCTCTAAAACTCTTTTCCCCAAAATCTGTTCATGAATACCGCAAAGCTACATTATTCAGCAGAATTAGGGCCTCTATTTCATTATTCCAGAGACAATGCAGAGTGCTGAATGATTGAAAAACACTGTTCCTCCCTCTCGCTCTTAAAAGCTTTTTTGTCGGCTCCGGAAATAAATTCTTAATGCAAGCGACGCCTTTATTGTGCATGAGCAGAGACAGAGTTGCATATTTATTTCCCAGCCCTCCATTTGCACATGAAAGCTTTGTTTTTGGGTGCTCCAGACGCTAGAGGAGTGCAACACCGCTGAAAGGGGTGGTGCTATTTTAGTATTTTTACAGCTTTCCCCATCCAATCCTGTGTATATACAGTACACACATAACAGTAGATAATCACAAACACAGTAAGCTTAGGGAGTGACTCCGAGCTTTCAGCCCTGAGTGACATGAAAATACGTGTGTGGGGCATCCAATATGGGATCGGAAATAAGCAGTCAAGCAGCCAAGCTTCAGTACTTGAGAGCGTGAGAGGCTCAAAACTAAACATCATCTAAATACTGTAGTTCTTACAACAGCTAGTGCCACCTTGTCAGGTGGCTTATAAGGAAGACTAATGTCAAGTCTAGGCTAACCTAACGTAGCAGGCGTAAAATAAACAACTGACACTAGATCCCCAACATACTGGTCTTGACAAGAAGAAAAATGTTAGGGGAGGTTCTCTTCTGCACTGTTCAACCAATCTAGTAAATGTGGAGGAGTTGTTAAGATGAAGTGTCGCCTTGTTAACGTCCAAATGTGGAAGTCGTGTCACAGGCTCTCATTACATTTCCCACAAAAACCGGAACATCCGGTTGTTGGGGACTCAGCAGAGGCTAAGTCTTGACAGATGGGGAGCGAGGGAGAACTGACTGGGGAGTTGAACATTGGACTGTATTAGTGGGGGGAAAGCATTTTTAATGTGCTAATCTTTGGGCTGGGTGGAGCAGAGTGGAGTGGGGCACTGTGGGAAAATACAAACTAGCAGTGAGAGAAGAAAAAGAGAGTGGGCAAAGGAAGACCACCCAGCTAGTAGAGTAGATGTAACCAGCTGGTAGAGTGGAAATGGTGTGGACGTGGGGGGAATGCATGCTTGCAATAATGTGTGTGCATGTCTGTGTGTGTGTTAGTGGTGCGCGGGTCAGCCCTTTGCTCATCCGCACCTGTCCGCAATTGCTAATAACCCATCCACAACCACCTGAAAATGAGGCCCGTACCCAACCTTATCCCGCTAATACAACTGACTAGGTATCCCCTTTCCCTTCCCTTTCCCTAAGAGAAAATGCGCTGTAGGTTACAGTCAGAGACAGCAGAACAATTGGACAGATTAAGATGTTTCTGATTATAATTTCCAACATTTTGGTAGGCTTTGTGTTTAGTCAACTTGTCTATAATTAGATACATGCAGCTTCTCTTCTGCCAATATACAGTATGTTGCTGTAGAAAACTAAATAAACCCTTGCTCACCAGAATAATGTAATAAATTATAGAATGACTGCTTCAATCTAGTTGACGTTGGTAAATTTCTGTCGTCTCTGCTTCTTTCGCGGAGCAAAAACACTTAAGAACTAGGGTCAAAATGCAATTACAAATTGTTTTAATAAATAGAATGTTAAAAAAATTGAAAGAATTGTCAAAATGTCCATATAACATCAGTTTGACCGGTTTTATGGAAAATAGAAAGCTGTGAAAACATCCCAACATGTTTCTGATAAGATTTTCAGTTCAGCTTTGAAATACTATCAGCTTTTAAAATGAACAAAAATGAACACAACATGCAACAATTTCAAAGATTTTACTGAGTTACAGTTCGTATAAGGAAAATCAGAAACACCCCCGCCTTTGTGTTGGGTTCCTCTGTTTTGCTCTAGGACGCAAGCTTCACAAGACTCGTCTGAATGTCCCCGGGACCGTTTAAAAAAAATGAATGGAAGTATATATGGAGATAGTTTAGGGGATAAATACATGTGAATATAATAAAAAATGTTTCCTGATCTTTCTTATATCTCTCAGATATAGGAGAGACACTTCAGAAACAAACTTCCTTCAGATAACTGTTTGGACTATCTGTTGTTCCATGTAGTGAATCTGTTATTCAATGTGTTTCTATTGGCTAATAGCAGTAATGCCAAATTAAATGCTTCATCCCCCTCCCCCCCAACCTATGATTAGCAATACACATGTATGCTTCTGAACAAGTTTCTCTTATAGGAAAAATAAAAAAATAAATTAATGTAACACTCACCTCATACTGATGAGTACGTCACCATTGCGGAAGATGAAGTGGAGAATGTTCTCCTGGGTGACGTCGTGGAAGTTGGCACTCTTCTCGTTAGCGAAGAACAGATCAGGTTTCCACAGGCATTTGAACATATTTGGATCCACGGTGAGCGAGTCGGACTTAAAGTCCAGAGGTAGCTTGAGTCTGGGATCGTTCCATCGCTGCCTCAGGAAGATGTTCACTCTGTAATCCTGTTATGTTCACAGTTGGAACACAAAAACATGACAAAACCTTAGTCTTGCGGTTATTGCCGCTAATGGACAGATTTGTCATTATGTGTAGGTAAGTTTCACAAAATGTAAGCTAAATCCAGGCAAAAAGACAACAGAGAAATCCAGAACACAAAACACCTGTCCCACAGCTATGCCAACCAATAGCTGAGCTAATGCTGAGGTTCAATGTAAAGTTCATATATCCCTAAATAAACTCAGCAAAAAAAGAAAGGTCCTCTCACTGTAAACTGCGTTTATTTTCAGCAAACTCAACATGTGTAAATATTTGTATGAACATAACAAGATTCAACAACTGAGACATAAACGGAACAGGTTCCACAGACATGTGACTAACATAAATTGAATAATGTGTCCCTGAACAAAGAGGGGGTCAAAATCAAAAGTAACAGTCAGTATCTGGTGTGGCCACCAGTTGCATTAAGTATTGCAGTGCATCTCCTCCTCATTGACTGCACCAGACTTGCCAGTTCTTGCTGTGAGATGTTACCCCACTCTTCCACCAAGGCACCTGCAGGTTCCCGGACATTTCTGGGGGGAATGGCCCTAGTCCTCACCCTCCGATCCAACAGGTCCCAGACGTGCTCAATGGGATTGAGATCCAGGCTCTTCGCTGGCCATGGCAAAACACTGACATTCCTGTCTTGCAGGAAATCACACACTGAACGAGCAGTATTGCTGGTGGCATTCTCATGCTGGAGGGTCAGGATGAGACTGCAGGAAGGGTACCACATGAGGGAGGAGGATGTCTTCCCCTGTAACGCACAGCGTTGAGATTGCCTGCAATGACAACAAGCTCAGTCCGATGATGCTGTGACACACCGCCCCAGACCATGACGGACCTTCCACCTCCAAATTAATCCCACTCCAGAGTACAGGCCTCGGTATAACGCTCATTCCTTCGACGATAAACGCGAATCCGACCATCACCCCTGGTGAGACAAAACCGTGACTCATCAGTGAAGAGCACTTTTTGCCAGTCCTGTCTGGTCCAGCGACGGTGGGTTTGTGCCCATAGGCGGCGTTGTTGCCGGTGATGTCTGGTGAGGACCTGCCTTACAACAGGCCTACAAGCCCTCAGTCCAGCCTCTCTCAGCCTATTGCGGACAGTCTGAGCACTGATGGAGGGATTGTGCATTCCTGTTGTAACTCAGGCAGTTGTTGTTACCATCCTGTACCTGTCCCGCAGGTGTGATGTTACGATGTACCGATCCTGTGCAGGTGTTATTACACGTGGTCTGCCAATGCGAGGACGATCAGCTGTCCGTCCTGTCTCCCTGTAGTGCTGTCTTAGGCGTCTCACAGTATGGACATTGCAATTTAATGCCCTGGCCACATCTGAGGTCTTCATGCCTCCTTGCAGCATGCCTAAGGCACGTTCACGCAGATGAGCAGGGACCCTGGGCATCTTTCTTTTGGTGTTTTACAGAGTCAGTAGAAAGGCCTCTTTAGTGTCCTAAGTTTTCATAACTGTGACCTCAATTGCCTACCGTGTCTTAACGACCGTTCCACAGGTGCATGTTCATTAATTGTTTATGGTTCATTGAACAAGCATGGGAAACAGTGTTTAAACCCTTTACAATGACGATCTGTGAAGTTATTTGGACTTATACTAGTTATCTTTGAAAGAGAGGGTCCTGAAAAAAGGGACGTTTCTGACTTTCTGGAGTTACATGTCAAAAATGTGTGATTATTATCCATCATTAGTCAATTGGAAGTGTTAACAGGTAGTTCAGACTGCTAACAACATGGCTGACTTCTTCCCACAAACTCTACCAACTGACTACAAACAAACCATTTAGATCAAAAGTTTCTAAGTCTGTCTTTACACAGGCAGCCCAATTCTGATCTTTTATTTACTAACTGGTCTTCTGAAAAATATCTGATATGAAAAGATCTGATGTGATTGATCAAAAGACCAATTAGTGGGGGGGAAAAATCTGAATTGGGATGCCTGTGTAAACACAGCCCAAGTTACTTCAACATGCAATTCTTAGGTTCTACAGATGCAGAGAAAGGCTGATTGTATTTCTATTTAGAGCAATCAATACAATGGTAACATGAAAGGAACTGTTTAAGGGCGTTGCAATGGTTCAAAGGGTTATCAATACAGCAACAAGGAATGATGCAAAAGCGTAATTAAGAGTTCAGACCATAATTGTTTACGAGAACATTTCACTCAGTGACGTTTCATGTAACATTCTGTTGTGGTATATGCCAAATTCTGTTGAAGAGCAGGTGTAGGGAGGGGCTATTAGTGCAATACGTGGAGACGGATGACCTGGCAAATAATCCTCAAACACACCAGCTGTCTCAATGTGTGTGTACCTTGTTAATTTTTTTAATGAGTTTAATTAACAGACACTATCAGTTTTTTTAACCATCTTTATTAACATTATAAATTCAGAAACAAAATGTCAAATAGTTCTACAGCTGTACGGTATTCAATGCGGCATGCGGGTGGTTTGATTTGTTAAGATTTTTTATTTTGGGGGGGGAACTAATTCAATATACTTTAAAATGACTAAAACTAATTTGAAACTGTGTAGAAATGATAATGGACCTACATTTATACTGTTTCTTGACTGTGTCCAGCTCACTAATAAATCACCTAAATTAGAGCTAGACAGTCAGGGAGTATCGAAAACTGACAGCGAGGAAATACATATGACCAAAAGTATGTGGACAGCCGCTCGTCGAACGTCACATTCCAAAATCATGGGCATTAATATGGAGTTGGTCCCCATTTGCTGCAATAACAGCCTCCACTCTTCTGGGAAGGCTTTCCACTAGATGTTGGAACATTGCTGTGGGGACTTGCTTCCATTCAGCCACAAGAGCATTAGTGAGGTAGGGCACTGATGTTGGGTGATTAGGCCTAGATCGCAATCAGCGTTCCAACTCATCCCAAAGGTGTTCGATGGGGTTGAGGTCAGGGCTCTGTGCAGGCCAGTCAAGTTCTTCCACACCGTATGGACCTCGCTTTGTGCATGGGAGCATTGTCATGCTGAAAAAGGAAAGGGCCTTCCCCAAACTATTGCCACAAAGTTGGAAGCACGGAATCATCTAGAATGTCATCGTATGATGTAGCGTTAAGATATCCCATCACTGGAACTAAGGGGCCTAGCCAAACCATGAAAAACAGAATCAGACCATTATTCCTCCTCCAAACTTTACAGTTGGCACTATGCATTTGGGACAGGTAGCGTTCTCCTGGCATCCACCAAACCCAGATTTGTCTGTCGGACTGCCAGATGGTGAAGCATGATTTATCACGCCAGAGAATGCATTTCCACTGCTACGAAGTCCGATGACAGCGAGCTTTACACCCCTCCGGCCGATGCTTGGCATTGCATATTTGTGATCTTAGGCTTGTGTGCGGCTGCTCGGCCATGGAAACACATTTCCAGAAGCTCCCAACAAACAGTTATTGTGCTGACGTTGATTCCAGAGACAGTTTAGAACTCAGTAGTGTGTGTTGCTATATAGGACACCCGATTTTTACGCGCTACTCATTTCAGCACTCGCCGGTCCCGTTCTGTGAGCTGGTGTGGCCTACCATTTCATGGCTGAGGCATTGTTGCTCCTAGACATTTCCACTACACAATAACAACACTTATAGTTGACAGGAGCAGCTCTAGCAGGGCAGCAACTTGATGAACTGACCTGTACATACACTTAGGTTGGAGTCATTAAAACTTGTTTTTCAACCACTCCAGAAATGTCTTGTTAACAAACTATAGTTTTGGCAAGTCAGTTAGGACATCTACTCTGTGCATGACAAAAGTAATTTTTCTAACTATTGATAACAGACAGATTATTTCACTTATAATTCACTGTATCACAATTCCACCATGTCAGAAGTTTACATACACTAAGTTGACTGTGCCTTTGAAAATTCCAGAAAATTATGATGTCTGATAGGCTAATTGACATCATTTGAATCAATTGGAGGTATACCTGTGGATGTATTTCAAGGCCTACCTTCAAACTCAGTGCCTCTTTGCTTGACATGGAAAAATCTAAAGAAATCAGCCAAGACCTCAGAAATAAAGTTGTAGAGCTCCACAAGTCTGGTTCATACTTGGGAGCAATTTCCAAACGCCTGAAGGTTCCAAGTTCATCTGTACAAACAGTAGTAGGCAAGTATAAACACCATGGGACCACACAGCCGTCATACCGCTCAGGAAGGAGACTCGTTCTGTTTCTTAGAGAAGTGCAAATCAATCCCAGAACAACAGCAAAGGACCTTGTGAAGATGCTGGAGGAAACTGGTACAACAGTATCTATATCCACAGTAAAACGAGTCCTATATCGACATAACCTGAAAGGCCGCTCAGCAAGGAAGAAGCCACTGCTAAAAAAACGGCATAAAAATCCAGACTACGGTTTGCAACTGCACATGGGGACAAAGATCGTACTTTTTGGAGAAATGTCCTCTGGTCTGATGAAACAAAAATAGAACTGTTTGGCCATAATGACCATCGTAATGTTTGGAGGAAAAAGGGGGTTGCTTGCAAGCCTAAGAACACCATCCCAACCGTGAAGGATGGGGGTGACAGCATCATGTTGTGGGGGTGCTTTGCTGCAGGATGGACTGGTGCACATCACAAAATACATGGCATCATGAGAAATTAAAATTATGTGGATATATTGACCAACATCTCAAGACATCAGTCAGGAAGTTAAAGCATGGTCGCAAATGGGTCTTCCAAATGGACAATGACCTCAAGGATACTTCTAAAATTGTGTCAAAATGGCTTAAGGACAACAAAGTCAAGGTATTGGAGTGGCCATCACAAAGCCCTGACCTCAATCCCATAGAACAATTGTGGGCAGAACTGAAAAAGCATGTGCGAGCAAGGCCTACAAACCTGACTCAGTTACACCAGCTCTGTCAGGCGGAATGGGCCAAAATTCCCCCAAATTATTGTGGGCAGCTTGTGGAAGGCTACCCGGATCGTTTGACCCAAGTTAAACAATTTAAAGGCAATGATACCAAATAGTAATTGAGTGTATGTAAACTTCTGACCCACTGGGTATGTGATGAAAGAAATAAAAGCTGAAATAAATCATTCTCTCTACTATTATTCTGACATTTCACATTCTTAAAATAAAGTGGTGATCCTAACTGACCTAAGACAGATCATTTTTACTAGGATTAAATGTCAGGAATTGTAAAAAACTGAGAGTTTAAATGTATTTTGCTAAGGTGTATGTAAACTTCCGACTTCAACTGTACACACCTGCCTCAGCAAAACAAAACAAACATAAAGCCCAGAGGCCCCATGTGATACAGCACATAGCTGAATAACACCACCCATAGCATAACTTACACTCTGTCTCCACCCATCATCTACAGTATCTATCTTGGATTGCATTGACTCCAGCATAACTCTACAACAGTAAAATTATTATTGTGCTCATAAAAATTCCCAGTGCAGCAGGGTTGCATTCCAAGTACATCTACGGTAATGCTCACTTGTAAATCCATTAGCCTACATGCAGATGTAGGGTCTTAATTTGAGCCAGTTTGCTACAGCAGGAACAGAATCCTGCAGCACAGGAAATGTGAATTATTATGTAGATTATAATTAATGAACATTTTTGTAGGGGTTGATACATTTTCCGTAAGGGAAAATCAAGTCTGAAATTTCTAAGTGGAAATACAAGCGTTTTTAAACCTCAAATACTCAGGCTGGGTGATATGGCCAAAATATCATGTCACAATTTTTGAATTATATATATTTTATATTTGCTTTATGATTAGCAGTGGTGTAAAGTACTTAAGTAAAAATACTTGAAAGTACTACATAAGTCGTTTTTACTTTACTATTTATATTTGACAACTTTCACTTCACTACATTCCCAAAGAAAATAATGTACTTTTTACTCCATACATTTTCCCTGACACCCAAAAGTACTTGGTTCATTTTGAATGGTTATCAGGACAGGAAAATTATCTAATTCACAAACATATCAAGATACCATCACTGGTCATCCCTACTGCCTCTGATCTGGCGGACTCACTAAATACTTGCCTTGTTTATAAATTATGTCTGAAAGTTGGAGAGTGCCCCTGGCTATCTAGAATAAAAATTAAAAAAATTAAATTGTGCCGTCTGGTTTGCTTAATTTAAGGAATTTGAAATGATTCAAATTTAACTTTTGACACTTAAGTATATTTCAGCAATTACATTTACTTTTGAAACTTAAGTATACTTAAAACCAAATACTTTTAGACTTTTACTCAAGTAGTATTCTACTTGGTAACTTTCACTTTTACTTGAGTCATTTTCTATTCATGTATCTTTACTTTTACTCAAGTATGACAATTGGGTACTTTTTCTACCACTTATGATTAGTGCACGCTGCTGGCAACACATACATTATAAGTGATTTCAAAGGATCTATTACCATTCTGATTGTTTTATACTGTTCAATTTTTATTTAAAATGTTCATGAATTTCTGCATTTCCTGCACTAATTTCCACACTGCCACGTAGGGCTGTACAATACGGGCAACAAAACAAATGTAGGCCTTATCTTTTTTACCAAACATTGCAATTTGACTTGGGTGACTGTTGGAATAATTGAAATATAATGATTATTCTAATTATATAGTTAGTGGGCAATTTGAATACAGTGTTGTTTGACACTGTTAGCATTAAGTGCGCTCCCGAGTGGCACATCGTTCTAAGACACTGCATCTCAGTGCTAGATGCGTCACGATAGACCCTGGTTTGATTCCAGGCTGTATCACAACCGGCATAGATTGGGAGTCCCTTAGGGCGGTGCACAATTGGCCCAGAGTCATCCGGGTTTGGCTGGCGTAGGCCGTCATTGTAAAAAAGAATTTTTCTTAACTGACTTGCCTAGTACATTTTTTTATTTTTATAAAACAAATGAAAAAGCCAGGGAAGAGTTATTGTGACAGGGTAATGTATGACAGGGTAGTGTTGGTCAGTTTTTCCTAGCTTTTTTCCCCCTCTTAACTACTTAATGTAGCTGAAATATTTATTCTTCACCTATTCCTCCTTTAGAACAGGGATGGGCCCGCCTGCTGACCAAATTCAAACCCCCAAAATATGTATTTAATAAAAAATGTTTTGGGGAACTCAGTCGGGGTCTCAACTTACTTTTGAGAGTGAGAATAATACAATAAAAAATGAGAAATTTTGTTGTGCATCAGTCACTCATTTAGCCCATGTCAGCATTTTTGTTTTTAGATTGGTAAACTGGTTTAGAGGCCAGCTATCTAAACTTGTAGTAAGCATGGTCAAATTATGCTTAAATGGGGCCCATTGATCATTAGTTATCATATTAAAAACGACAAACATTTGCCTCTACCCTATGGCCAAATGTGTAGAATTCCAGAAAATTATCTGTAAAACTTAATTTTTCTCTCCACCCCATGGAAAAATGTGTAGAATTGCATGAAATGTGTTATAAAATTGCTAAGTCTTCTCTCCGCCCCATGGCAAAATGCGTATAATTGCAGCAACTTTCTTTCAATGGCAACATTTTCTCTACGCCCCATGGCAAAATGTGTATAATTGCAGCAACTATGTTCATTAGCATTTGGAAACACAGTTCTTTCAGCAATTAAGCCATTAGATAAATGAGCAATGAAAGCCTCTATTCCAATAACGATCCAACGTTAAAATCGTCTGATGCATTGTATTCTGCATCTTCCCGAATATGTAGGGAGATGGCTTTTTTTCCAATTCACATATGCTGATTAATAATGTACTATTTTATTGGCGATTGATCAAATTATATGTTGATCAAGTGGAATTGGACCATGGAGGTTGGAGTAGGTTAAAGATGCCCCTAGATAATGATCTAAGATCAGTGTTGTGATTTATCCTAATGGTTAAGGTCAGGATTTGGGGAGGGTAAACTGATCCTAGGGGCTCTAGTTAAAAGAAACAATGATAAATCTAAGCGTAGGCGGTAGTGCTATAGGTTCAGGAGTGTGTGAAATATTTGTACTATTTTCACTATCACAATTATTGGCACACTTGCTGGCGTTGGCGAGAAAGGGCTGGGTTTTGATTAATAAAAAAGTTGTTGGTGTGTCGAGGATTGGCCCCTCACTGGCCAATCTGAGCGTGCTCCATGGCGAAATATTTGGTTGCTTCTGGTTGTGTATTTACGGTCTTTTATGTACTGCCTTGGAATCAACTCCAATTCAAATGTTAGTCGGTTATAGTTTGTTAAATGGTTTACAGAAACAAAATGCAGACCTATCCCATCTTTGCTAAATAGATTAACTTGAACCCATTTGCAGTCCACATTGTTCTAAGTAATTGCATGGCCTCAATAGCATTCACACTGATATAGGGGCTAGGCCTATTGTAAATGCATTCTGGCTGAGCATGGACATTCCAAACATTGTCAAAAAGCAATATTAAATTCATTATTGATATGGCCTAAAAAGAGAACAAATAATTTGTATCAAATTCTAAACAAAACATTTTGTTTTAAATAGACTACTTAGAGGAACCACAATTTCTCCCTGTGGGCATATAATATTAAAACAACGCAGACTATGGAGGGTTTTACGCACATCCAAAGCCGGACCTGCATAGCTAAAATAATGTGGCCCTGCCTACAAAGCATAGATAAAAAGGGAATGTCAGCTCACTGTTTGACTCCTCTCAAACTTTATATTTTAGTAAAGCTTTGGTGATTAAAATGTATTTCCAAGCGGTCTTAGGAGCCAAACCCTTTATTTTTATTTTATTTATTTATTTATTTATATTTATTTATTTAATTAACCAGGCAAGTCAGTTAAGAACAAATTATTATTTACAATGACGGCCTACAGTCTCGACAGTCTTGACTACTTCGCAATTGCATTGGGCAGCCTTCATTTAGAGGCTATGCTTGGTTTTTAATAAATTAAATAAATACAAAATGGGGAAAAAAACATTAGCTTTTATACAAGTATACAGGCACCAAAAACACATTAGGCTACAATTGTTCCATCTTTATAACAAGGTTTTGGTTGGTCTTAAATATCCATATCAGCGCTTCCTGAAATCAGCACTTTGAATCATGTTTTTAAGGACACACCTCAAATATTTCCACCCTGCCCATCTGAGCACAAGCGAGCTGATATAAGACAGGTAAATTACCAAACCTGACATTAGGGCTGGAAATTGCCAGTGCGCCAGTTTTTACATGACGAAATTGCAAACTAACTTACGTTTGACACTAGCGCCGCGTTAAAGCAAGCCGAAAATAAAGCCCTAGATCCGTGCCAATGAGGAATTTCTAACAAACAGTCTTACCATAGTGGTCTCCTGAATTGACCCAAAGCTGTTTATGAATATGTTAACTTTATCCTCCACAAGAAATTGAAAACAGGCAGTCTGAGGACCTCTCATTCCCAATGCTACTGAACTGTACAGGCTTAACCTGTTTTAAATTAGATAAGATTGCATTATCCTGCAAGGAGGGAAATTCATTTCCACACGCGTTGCCATAGAGCACACCAACAAATCCATACATAATATTTACAATACCAAAACTAAACTTCCCAGCAGATAAAACAGACAGAACAAACATTGGAATATAGTTGATTAGCTGTTTAAGGGTGTTTATGGTTGTGGGGATGAAGCTCCAGCTGAACCGGGCCTTCTCCCAGCGAAGCCTTTCAAAATAGTGGTGCCGTCAGTGGTCAGAGGCTATGGTGGTTGCTTTGCGTCGGATTGCTATGTCGATAATGGCGCCGGGGGGATGGCTGCCGTTTTACGTGCTCCTAACCAACTGTGCTATTTTGTAAATTTTTCGCATTGTTTTTAATTCATTTTGTACATAATGTTGCTGCTACCGTCTCTTATCAGAACAGCGATTACTCAACTCGAACTGGTGGAAGATTTTTTCTTTAAATGAGTCCGACGCGAAGGATATACTGCTTTATCGAGACAAGGCCCAAATCCCCATCATTCACGTCAAGAAAAGACTGAGAAAAAGGGGGAGGAGGGCGGGGTGCCTTGTAAGAATTCGCCGATGAGTACGTAAACATCCACTACCCTCCGTATTACTGGCCAACGTGCAATCATTGGAAAACAAACTGGATGATCTACAGTAACCCTATCCTACCAACTGAACATTAAAAACGGTAATATCTTATGTTTCACCGAGATGTGGCTAAACGACGACACGGATAATATAGAGCTGGCTGGCTTCTCCGTTCACAGAGCAGCTACGTCTAGTAAGACGAGGGGCAGGGGTGTGTGTCCATTTGTCAATAACAGCTGGTGCGCGATGACTAATATTAAAGAAGTCTTGAGGTATTGCTTGCCTGGGAATACCTCATAATAAGCTGTAGACCACACTATCTACCAAGAAAGTTCTCATCTATATTATTTGTAGCCATCTATTTGCCACCACAAACTGATGCTGGCACTAAGACGGCATTCAATGAGCTGTATAAGGCCATAAGCAAAAAGCCAGGGACTTTAATGCAGGCAAACTTAAATCCATTTTACTAGCATTTCACATGTGTAACCAGAGGGGGAAAAAACCCTAGATCACCTTTACTCCACACACAGAGATGCATATAAAGCTCTCCCTCGCCCTACATTTGGCAAATCTGACCATAATTCTATCTTCCTGATTCCTCCTTACAAGCAAAAACTAAAACAGACTGGAATATGTTCATCCATCCAATGGCAATGACGAGTATACCACCTCAGTCACCGGCTTCATCAATAAGTGCATCGTTGACATCATCCCCACAGTGACCGTTAGTACAAATCCCAACCAGAAGCCATTGATTACAGGCAACATCCACACCAGGCTAAACGATAGAGCTGCCGATTTCAAGGAGCAGGACGCTAATCCGGACGCTTATAAGACATCCCATTATGTCCTCAGACAAACCATCAAACCGGCAAAACATGAATACAGGACTAAGATTGAATCCTACTACAACGGCTCTGACGCTCGTCAGATGTGGCAGGGCTTGAAAACTATTACGGACTACAAAGGGAAACCCAGCTACGAGCTTCCCAGTGACGCAAGCTTACCGGGCGAGCGAAATGCCTTTTATGCTCGCTTCGAGACAAGCAACACTGAAGCATGCATGAGAGCGCCGGCTGTTCCGTACGACTGTGTGTTCACGCTCTCAGTAGTCGATGTGAGCAAGACATTTAAACAGGTCAACATTCACAAAGCCGCGGGGCATTTTCTACCTCTCACTGACCAAGTGTGTAATACCTACATATTTCAAACAGACCACCATAGTCCCTGTGCCCAAGACAGCAAAGGTAATCCTGCCTAAATGATAACCACCCCGTAGCACTCATGTTTGTAGTCATGAAGTGCTTTGAAAGACTGGTCATGGCTCACATTAACAACCTCACGCCAGAAACCCAATACCCTCTCCAATTCGCATACCACCCCAACAGATGACACAATCTCAATCACACACTGCCCTTTCCCACCTGGACAAAAGGAACAGCTATGTGAGAATGCTGTTCATTGACTACAGCTCAGTGTTCAACACCATGGTGCCCACAAAACTCATCACTAAGTTAAGGTCCCTGGGACTAAACACTTCTCTCTGCAGCCTGGACTTCCTGATAGCCGCCCCCAGGTGGTAAGGGTAGGCAACAACACAGCTGCCATGCTGATCCTCAATACTGGGGCCCCTAAGGGGTGCATGATTAGTCCCCTCCTGTACTCCATGTTCACCCACGACTGTGTGGCCAAGCACGACTCCAACACCATCATTAAGCTTAATGACAACACACCAGTGATAGGCCTGATCACAGACGACAACAATGAGAAATCCTATAGGGAGGAGGTCAGAGACCTGGCAGTCTGGTGCCAGAATAACAACCTCTCCCTCAATGTGAGCAACACAAAAGGAGCTGATCGTGGACTATAGGAAAAAGAGAGCCGAACAGGCCCCCATTTAATCAAATCACACTTGTCACATGCACTGAATACAACAGGTGTAGACCTTACCCTGAAATGCTTAGTTACAAGCCCTTAACCAAGAATGCAGTTCAAGAAATAGAGTTAATAAAATATTTACCAAATACACTAAAGTAAAAAATATATATATACATAACAATAACAAGGCTATATATATATATATATTTTTTTTAAATCTTTATTTTAACAGGGAAAACAGACTGAGACCTGGATCTCTTTTACGGCTGTGCCCTGTGTAAACATTTTGACATGTACAGTTCTAGGCATACAGACAAGAACATTTCAAAACATACAAAACAAAGACACAATTCAACAGAAACAATCACAGACAACATCATATTGATCCTCCATAATATTTTTGAAATGTGCAAGGGACACCAGAGTGTCTATCTTAAGTTGGATCTGCAGTTTGTTCCATAAATAAGGTGCAAAGGAACTGAAAGCAGTCCTTCCCAACTCTGTGGAGACCGCAGGAGTCTCTAATGTAATCCACATCTGTGATCTGGTCATAAAATTAGTATATCTAGTTGAAATTAATGATGATATATATGGAGGTAGTTTAAAAGAAGTGCTTTATAAATAGACAAAAGAGCATGTTCTCGCCTCACAGATAGAGAGGCCCAACCCACATGTTGATATAGGATACAGTGATGAGTTTTGTAACTATCAACTGTGATAAACCTGAGTGCACAATGGTAAATAGAATCCAGTGGTTTTAATGTGTTTGCCGATGCATGCATATAAATAATATCACCATAATCTAAAACGGACATAAAAGTAGCCTGCACAATTTGTTTTCTATTTACGGAGGTCAGACAAGTCTTGTTTCTGTAAAGGAACCCTATCTTGAATTTGAGCTTTTTTCCCAATTCAGTAACATGTTTTTTAAAAGAGAGCCTATCATCTAACCATACCCCTAAATATTTATATGCAGAGACCTGTTTGATTTGAGTACCATCCAAGCTAGTGATTACAAAAGTGTTTCTAACTGAGAGTTTAGACCCAGAAAAAAACATGACATTTGTTTTCTTAGCATTTAAAACACGTTTAAGCTGTAAAAGAGACTCCTGTAATATCCTAAAATCAGACTCCAACTGCATTAAATCTTGGTCCGCTGTTGGAGCAATAGAGTACATCACTGTGTCATCTGCATATAAATGGAAATTACAATATCTGACATTATCACCAATGTTGTTTCTATAAAGTGAGAACAATAGTGGGCCAATTATTGAACCCTGAGGGACCCCTTTAAGTAACTGTAAGGGGTCAGACTTGACCCCATCGACCATGACGACCTGAGTTCTATCTTTAAGATAGTCGTAAAACCATCGGCAGGCATCAGTGCCCAGTCCTATAGATGACAGCTTACTCAAAAGGATAGCATGGTCGACAGTGTCAAAAGCTTTTGACAAATCCACAAACAACGCAGCACAATGCTTTCTATCATCTAAGGCATTTGCAATAGCATTTACAACAAGCGTAGTGGCCGATGTGGTACTCTGTTTAGATCTAAAACCAGATTGATTGGTGCTAAGAATACTGTTAGCAGAAAGAAAAGATTGTAACTGTTTGTTAACTAAAGATTCTAGGATCTTTGCCAGACAAGGAAGCCTAGAGATGGGTCGATAGTTATCCAAGTCACTACCGTCACCTCCCTTATGTAATGGCAGAACAAAAGCTGCTTTCCACACCTTAGGGATATTTCCTGTGCTTAATGTTAGATTAAAAATGTGTGTCACTGAACCAGCAATGATAGGTGCAGCACACTTAAGTAAGTACGGGTCTAAATTGTCCGCGCCTAAAGATTTCTTAGTATCAATGGCACACAGGGCAGCTAGAACCTCTGCTTCAGTTATTTTCTGGAAACTAAAAACAGGGTTACCATTTTTCAGAGTAACGGTTGAAAAGCAAGACGAAAAATCAACTAACTGGCCAATACCACAATGGCCACTTTTCCTTTCAAATAAAAAACCAGCAGAGATGAAATGCTTATTAAAAGCATCACAAATATCATTTTTACCACTTAGATACAGGAGTCTGAGATAATTTGCTTAGGAAGAGAAACAGCAGAATTTCCCCGTTTCAGTGAATTAACGGTTTTCTGTCATAGCATTAAGGAAGTAATTCGATTTTGCCTTTTTGACAGCTGCAGTACATTTATTTCTCAATTGCCTAAAAAACAGCCAATCAGCTGGAGTACCTGTTTTCCTCGCCAAGGCCCAGACCCGTTTCTTTTGCAGGAAAAGACCTGACAATTCAGGAGAGAACCAAGAACTGGTTCGGTTTCTTACTCTGTGATTCTTAAGCGGGGCATGTTTATCAGACATAGAGGTAACAATAGAAGAGAAAAAAGCAAAGGCTAAAACCGGGTCCAGAATGCAGCAAGTGGAAAAAAGCTCAGAGTGATATAAGTCAAGGATAAAAGCTTGCTGTGAGAAATGTTTATAATTTCTCTTAGAGATTATACAGGGATCAGAGTGTTTCAGCCTGGTATCTCTAATACAAGCAATAGGGCAGTGGTCACTGATATCATTTGCAAAAACCCCACTGGCTGTGTATTTATGGGGGGTATTTGTTAGAATAATGTCTAGTAGAGTAGATTTCACTGGGTTCTTAAAGTTGGGACGGGTTGGTTTAGTTATCAGCTGAGTTAGATTTAGTTCAGTACAAATGTCTTTTAATTTATTGGATACTGGTGAGAGCCAATCCAGGTTAAAATCTCCCAAAATCAGTAATTCAGATTTTGCATAATTAGACAGTATATCAGATAATTTGCATAGAGTACAAGGAGGAGCTGAGGGGGCGATATACCCCTGATAGAGTTAGCTGAGCGTTTCTACCAAGTACCACATTTAAAACTAGATGTTCATATTGCTTTGGGACAGAGGTTGATATGGACACAGAAACATTTAAGCAGCATTTTACATAAATCGCGATACCACCACCTCTACCAACTCTATCAGCTCTATAAATATTGTACCCAATCAACTGAACATCTGAATCAGGCACAGAATCACACAGCCACGATTCAGATACAATCAGTATGTCAACATTTGATTGTGAGACCAAAATGTCAATAAAGTCCAACTTTTGGATCAGGCTTCTAGCGTTCAAATGAACTATTCCAATGCCATTGCCACGGGAATTCATATCAGATAGAGTATCCAAGGTAGCACCTGAAGCTGCCCTGGATGAGCAATAAACCCTTTTCGAGCTATTGACAGAGCTCAATTTTATGGGGACAAGATTACTACTAACAATACCTCTCTGCATGTGAGTAGTATTCACAATACGATGATTGGACAATAATCTAGGAATTGCAAAAAGGTTGTTAACTATAGTTTGTTCCATATTTGCAATTGGGGGACTAATTAATGAAACTGGGAGAGGAGCATTGTCAAAGTCACCATTATTAGTCAGTTATACAACCAAATGCCTTCAACCGAAATGTGTCTTCCGCATTTAACCCAACCCCTCTGAATCAGAGAGGTGCGGGGGGCTGCCTTAATCAACATCCACGTCTTCGGCGCCCGGGGAACAGTGGGTTAACTGCCTTGCTCAGGGGCAGAACGACAGATTTTTACCTTGTCAGCTCGGGGATTCGAACTTGCATCCCTCCAGTTACAAGTCCAACACTCTAACCACTAGGCTACCTTCTGCCTGAACATAGTCTGATAGGGGAGCGTACAATTCCAAAAGTCAACCCCCGAAGATACACAACGTCAGGTATCAAAGGCTCTACATGAAGCAAGAGTAAGAGACATGTTGGTAGAGAGGATGCTGGAGCCATACCTGTTAAGATGTAAATTGTCCCGAAGAAATAGGCCTGGTCGGTCTGTAAAAGCTGCAAAGTTATCCACAAAAAGAATTCCCATCGTGCAGCAGTATTCCTTTAGCTAGGTGTGTAATTGGCGTATACGACTAAAAACCATATCCGTGTAGCGTGGGGATGGAAATGGACCGGAAATAACGCATTGCTTCCCAGATTCCAGCAGCGTATTTAACAATGTTTTTAAAATCGTCTCTCAATTTCTCTGACTGCTGGAGTTTAATGTCATTTGACCCAGCATGGACAATGACAGTTGAAGCGGCGGAGTTCTTGCTAATAAGTAGCGGTAGCATGGAGTTTAGGTCAGGGATTCTAGCTCCAGGGTAACAGAAGGTCTCAGCTTTCCAGATTGAAACGTTTCGGACCATGGATGAACCCACCACGATAACGGAAGGACTACAGATGGGTTTATTGAGTAAATGGCGGGGCCACTCCCGGGTAATCTGTCTCCTAGCAGGTTGAGGGGGGCTAGCAGCTAAAATTGACAACCTAGTGGCGGGCAAGGAGCGTGCTTGGGCACTTCCACCTGAGAGTGAGATGGCAGCAGTAGAGATGTAATGGAGGGACCCTGTACAGTATGATTGGAATGCACTTCCAGGTCTTCCAGGACCCTGAATCTCCTCCCCAGTTGTAGCACCTCCGAAGTGTTTGATGGATTCCGTTTCCTGGAGTGCTTTACTCCCCGGACAGCAATCCAGGCATCCTGAGGCGGGGCGGAACGGGTGGAACAGACCGGGCCCTTCGGTTTAGCTCCCAGCCTGGGCCACAGCTCATTCAAGGGAACCGAATGGAGTTTCTCCGTTACAGGCTCCCCAGAAGTGGAGGTGCCGAGCCAGGGGAAGGTAACGTTGTTGATTCTGGAGGTGGTTTGTGCAACCATGGAGTCCAGGAGTTCTTCGTCCTCCTTGATCTGGCGCAAGACAGATACTCTCCCCTCCAGCTCAGTGACTCTCTGGCTCAGGTACTGGCAGGTGGTACATCCAGGGTTGAGCGAAGCCATGAGAGACAGGTGTGCTCTAGACAGCTAGTGGGTCGCGGCTAGCTAGTAGCCAATTAGCTGGTAGCCAGTTAGCTAGCTAGCTTTTGATGGGGTTCCAGTTCTTAGGTATAAAAACAGCAGCTCCGTACCACATTGGGTGAAGCGGGTTGTAGGTGAGTATATTCAGTAGATGGAAAGTGATATTAAAATATATACAAAAAATATAGGAAAACGATGTTTAGGCTGGACAAGATAAAAACAAACGGAGGATACTTTAAAACAGGGGTTACTTCCAGTACTTCCAGTAGTGACTCAAAAGCCAAAGAATCAATCACGTGGAATGCAATGATTGGTTTAGCGCCAGCTCAATGATGTGAATCCTTCTCTACTGAGTCAAATGTCCAGGGGTACAGGTTAGTCGAGGTAATTTATTAATTAACATTGACGGGGCTGAAGTGGAGCGGGTTGAGAGTTTCAAGTTCCTTAGTGTCACAAATGTACTATCGTGGTCCAAAAACACCAAGACAGTTGTGAAGAGGGCACGACAACTTGTCCCCCTCAGGAGACTGAAAAGTTTTGGCATGGGTCCCATGATCCTCAAAAAGTTATACAGCTGCACCATTGAGAGCATCCTGACCGGTGGCATCACCGCCAGGTTTGGCAACTGTTCGGCATAGGACAGTAAGGTGCTACAGAGGGTAGTGCGTACAGCCCAGTACATCAATGGGGCCAAGCTTCCTGACATCCAGGACCTATATACATGGCGGTGTCAGAGGAAGGCCCAAAAAATTGTCCATGACACCAGTCACCTACAGACATAGACTGTAGGCTCCTTAACAGATTCTACCCCCAGGCCATAAGACTGCTGAACAATTATTCAAATGGCCACCTGGACTAGTTACATTGCCCCATACCAGACACCGCCTGGTATAGAGGTCCTGGATGGCAGGGAAGCTTGGCCCCGGAGATGTACAGGGCTCTATACATTACCCTCTGTTGTGCCTTGTGGTCAAAGGCCGAGCAGTTGCCATACCAGGCATTGATGCAACCCATCAGGATGCTCTCGATGGTGCAGATGTAAAACATTTTGAGGATCTGAGGACCCATGCCAAATCTTTTCAGTCTCCTGAGGGGGAATAGGTTTTGTCGTGCCCTCTTCACGACTGTCTTGGTGTGCTTGGACTATGTTAGTTCGTTGGGGATGTGGACGCCAAGGAACTTGAAGCTCTTAACCTAATCCACTAAAGCCCCGTCGATGAGAATGAGGGAGTGCTCTGTCCTTTTTTTCCTTTAGTCCACAATCATCTCCTTGGTCTTGATTACATTGGGAGAGAGGCTGTTGTCCTTGCACCACACAGTCAGTTATCTGACCACACAGTCAGTTATCTGACCTTACAGGCTGTCTCATAGTTGTCGGTGATCATGCCTACCACTGTTGTGTCATCAGCAAACTTAATGATTGTGTTGGAGTCGTGCCTGGCCGTGCAGTCATGAGTGAACAGGGAATACAGGAGGGGACTGAGCACGCACCCCTGAGGGGCCCCAGTGTTGAGGATCAGCGTGGCGGATGTCTTGTTACCTACCCTTACCACCTGGGTGCGGCCCGTCAGGAAGTCCAGGATCCAGTTGCAAAGGGAGGTGTTTAGACCCAGTGTCCTTATCTTAGTGATGAGCTTTGAGGGCACTATGGTGTTGAACGCTGAGCTGTAGTCAATGAATAGCATTCTCACATAGGTGTTCATTTTGTCCAGGTGTGAAAGGGAAGTATGGAGTGCAATAGAAATTGCATCATTGAATCTGTTGGTGCAGTACACAAATTGGAGTGGGTCTAGGGTTTCTAGGATAATGGTGTTGATGTGAGCCATGACCAGCCTTTCAAAGCCCTTCACTTCATGGCTACAGAGTGCTACGGGCCGGTTGCCATTTAGGCAGGTTACCTTAGTGTTCTTGGGCACCGGGACTATGGTGGTCTGCTTGAAACATGTTGGTATTACAGACTCAGTCTGGGAAAGGTTGAAAATGTCAGTGAAGTCACTTGCCAGTTGGTCAGAGCATGCTCAGAGTACACGTCCTGGTAATCCGTCTGTCCCTGTGGACTTCCTTAGATATCGTTTACCAGCTGTTGTTTACAAATATACATAGGCCGCCACCCCGTGTCTTTCCAGAGGCTGCTGTTCTATCCTGCCGATAGAGTGTAAAATCCGCCAGATGTATGTTTTTAATGTCTTCGTTTAGCCATGACTCGGGGAAACATAAGATATTACAGTTTTTAATGTCCTGTTGGTAGGATATACGTGCTCTTAGATCATCCCATTTATTTTCCAGCGATTGAACGTTGGCTAACAGTACAGATGGCAAAGGCTGATTAGCACCTCATCGCCTGATCCTCACAAGGCACCCCAATCTCCTTCTGCGAAATCTCAGTTTCTTTCTCTTGCGAATGACTGGGATGAAGGCCTGTTCGAGTGTTTGGAGTATATCCTTCCCATCTGACTCATTAAAATAAAAAATTCAAGGTGAGTAATCGCTGTTCTGATGTCCAGAAGCTCTTTCAGGTCTTTCTAGAGATGTTAGCAGCAGCATTATGTACAAAATAATACAAACAATGCGAAAAAAAACTAACAAAATAGCACGGTTGGTTAAGAGCCAATAAAACGCCAGCAATCCATTCCCCACCCTTTTGATGTTACCATACTCACTCTATGTTAACAAAGGGATTTGAAGAGTCAACTCTATAGAGTTGAGAGAGAGAAAGGGGGTTGGGGGTATTTATGGGGGTCATAAACCTCACCAACAGGCCAACGTCATGACATCAGTGATCACAAATCATGACATTATGTTGGGTCCATTTGCATTAAATAATGTTATTTTATATTCTCAAACAACAGTTCCGATATGATGTCCTTCCATACAGCAGTGACATGCTGGAGTCATTATTCTATGCAAATGTTGTTGATCAGTATGATAATATAAGTCCCAAGTGGAAGGCAAACAGATTGTTTGCCATCTGTAGCACCATAGACTCCACTGATCAGCCAAAACAAGCTCAATAACTCAATGCATGCACACACTCCTATTGAATATGCATGCACATATATTGTGAGAAGGCCTATGCCATTTTATTTTACCCAGTTTATCAAGAGATTTACCATTCAAATAAAAGTATACCATTATGTTATTTAGTTAGATTGGCCAAAAAGTCAAATTCATTGGTTTGCTGTTGTCAATAACAAATATAATGATAAAATATTATCCATCGGCCTTCTTGACCCGCAAAAATGTGTATCATCCCTAAGAAAATCCATATGAGTCATTCTGTACATCAAACATTAAAAGTCTGGGAGATGAGGATGAGGATGGGCCTGCGATGGTCTAAAGACGACCTAACTGGACCCATAACATCATCAGGTGGGTTTTCTATTGGGGCACAAAACATCTTAAAAGCTTTGGGGGGTTGGTTCTTTCGACGGTGTATAGATTGATTTTTAATCAAAATGTGAATTACTGTAAAGGTCTAATCCAATACCTGCCTTTAAAGTAGCTTCCTCAACATGGAGTGAAGACAAAGAGGGCTAACCTTTGAAGTTGGGCCTGATTCGAGAATCATAGGCAATCAGTAATCTGTTCAAGATGTTACTGGTTGAATTCTCAGGGACCCGTGCAAGATCCTCAGGTGTCAGCTGTCTGCAAAGAAGAAAGAAAAAAGAAGGAAACTCTAAACCCCATTACGTAGCACATCAAATTCTCCTGCATAAACTGCAGAAGTGTGTGTTTCTATTATACAGTGCTGTTTGATTGAACCATAACCGGAAAACTACCTATTGGGGATTTAATTATCTTTGTTAATAGGACCTCTCCAGCTTTGGTTGCTCTAATGTCAGCAACTAAATTGCAACATCCCCAATGTTGCTGAATATTACATTTGCATAACATTCCTTGCAACCATAGCATGACATTATTGGAACAGTGAGAAGCAATTGCATTTCTGTCAACTCGCAAAGGTTCTTAGTGTATTTGTGGAAGATCCACATCAGTTGTGACCTTTCAAGAACTTTCTAGGGAACACCTACAATGTTCAAGGAATGTCTTCTGCTTTCTGAGACTGATTTGCTGAAAGAACAATGACCTGAGGAGAGATGGATGGAGGGAGCAGGACTTGGCAGAGGAGAGGGAAAATCTGCTCCACGTGGGTGGCAACTGAACTCTGCCAAGGAATTCGACTCGAAAAGCACTTTACATACGATTCTGTAAACCTTATCAGGCACTAAGGATGAGTAAAAGTGCTCGGCAGGAATTTGTGTGTGTGTGTTTGCAGTTCCCTTGATCAAAATGTATCCTCTCTGCTCCACCATTGTGTTGAGGCATACTGACAACCTAGAGGGCCAAAGCTAAACTGGAACCAACTGGATCTCTGCGTCCACAAAAGCACACTGGAGCCTATTCTAAGGACATCATATATAATGTACAGAATGCAGTGAATATTGGAATGAAATTAAATGTTTCCCTTCAAATTCAATCATCATTGTATGTTTGATCCCCTTTTAGGCATTAGTAGAGTAAGACATCAAACATTGCATGACAAATTAGGCTTTGAAGCTAATGCAGGGATATGGATGACAAATCTCACTTTCTTTTTAGAGATAATATTTGGGGGCCAGCTGTCCACTCTCTGATTTCTAATGTACCAAACTTGTCTCTACTTAGACTACATTCTCAAAGACTAAGCATTTGCAAATGCTCAGAGTAACTTGTATATTTGAGTTTGGGCAATATAGGTAATGCTGCCGGGAATCTCACGAGGTGGGGTGAAATTCTGCACTTACGAAGGACAGTAGACTTGCTTCCCCTTCTTTCCCTTCTTTGTCCCTTTTTCTTTGGCGGATCCTCCATCTATCCAAACAAAGAGGACAAGGAGAAAGATGGCCAGCTTCTTGACACGCATCTTGTTCAACCCCTGAGCCTGAAAAGAGAGCGAGAGAAAAGAAAAATGACATCTCTTCAACTGACTCATGCTTAATGCCTTGACATTCGTGATCTCTCTCCAGATGTTGTCTTTTCGCCATGTAATGAACCTTGAAGATGATTCCCACATATGGAGCAAGGCTACCACATTGGTTAGTTATATAAGATTAAAGCCCATTCTCCTAACCCATTGCAATCACAGTAGGCACATATTTGCATGCCCTTGTTTAAATCCCTTTCCTGTAAAAAAATAAATGTTTCTGTCAGCAGACTGGTACTCCATGGATATGGACAGATTCTGTAACAAATATATTCTGATTTGATTCATACATTTGAGTGTATTCTTAATCTTATGGCTCAGTTGGTTGGAGAAGAGCTGTGTGTTTGATTCCGGCATAGGCCACCTACTGTATACTGAATATGTATTCACATTTGTTTTACTGTCATTTCATATACGAGTTTCTGCTAAATACCATACCACAGCATTCTTAAAGTATAATATCAATGTCTTCCTCTTGCTGAAATGGTTGATTTGAAAGCACTTTTACTATATTTAAAGCACTAGTCCAAAAAAAATCTACAATTGTATTTATTGATGCCACCAACACAATTTAGACCCTTTATTACATGAAGATATTGCAACCCACTCTTCAGACAGTTCCTCTGCCAGAATGAAGTTATTCCAGATCATTGGCTAGTCTAGACACTGCTCCCTGTCGCTGCACGAGTAAATCCCTGTCTGCTCTTTGCCTCAACATTGATCATCATCAGTTCCAGCTGAACTGTGCCTGACTTCAGATCACTCTGTACCTCAGAACTAAAACCTCTGCTAGCTTATCTCACACGTGATCATTGATTCCACACACACATGCACGTTTACACCTACACCCTCCATGCATGCATGCAAGCACACACACACACACACACACACACCAGAGGGATCACTGCAAACCCAAGGTGAAATGTGACGTTTGTGCAGGTCCCCGGGACGTTGGGAGACACTGCCAAAACCGGCCAATAGGGGCAAATCCCCCCCCAATCCCGTACCTTAAACCTTAACCTAACCCAGTCGGAATTACGCCTAATTACGCCTAGCCATGAGGTTGAAGGAATTGTCCGTAGAGCTCTGTGTCGAGGCACATATCTGAGGAATTGAAGGTCTCCAAGAACCCAGTGGCCTCCATCATTCTTAAATGGAAGACGTTTGGAACCACCAAAGTCTACCTAGAGCTGGCCGCCCAGCCAAACTGAACAATCAGGGGAGAAGGGCCTTGGTAAGGGGTGACCAAGAACCCGATGGTCACTGTTATAGCTCAAGAGTTCCTCTGTGGAGATGGGAGAACATTCCAGAAGGACAACCATCTCTGCAGCCTTCCACCAATCAGGCCTTTATGGTAGAGTGGCCAGATGGAAGCTACTCCTCAGTAAAAGGCACATGACAGCCTGCTTGGAGTTTGCCAAAAGGCACCTAAAGACTGTCAGGCCATGAGAAACCTTAAGCACACAGCCAAGACAATGCAGGAGTGGCTTCAGGACAAGTCTATGAATGTCCTTGAGTGGCCTAGCCAGAACCCAGACATGAACCCGGTCAAACATCTCTGGAGAGACCTGAAAATAGCTGTGCAGCAACGCTCCCCATCCAACCTGACAGTGTCACGGTTCATGAATTCACTGGCTCGCTCTGTGTGTATGTGTGTGCGTGTGGGTGTGGCCGCTGATCACCACTCAGCTCATTATCAGCGCCAGCTGCCACTCATCATCTGTGTCTATTTATACTCATTGTCATTCGTCTTGTGTTTGTCAGTTCGTTGGGTTTGTTCCTGTGTGCTAGTTTGTGCTCCTGGCTGGGTCTTGTGCCTCCTGTAGTTTCGGTTTCGGTTTGGATTTTACGATCACTCTGCTGTCTGTCCCGAGGAGGGTTCGACTCCGGGTACTTCCTGGTTCTGCGGAGATTGGATTTTCTCTCGCTTCACTCACCGTCACGGAGGATCTGGGTTGCCCATTCAGTCCCTGCGCCGCCAAGGCTCAGACTTTTCGTTAGACTACTTCCTCATCTGACCCTGTTCTACTACTCTCACTTTTGCTTTAATAAATGTTAAACTTTCACTCGCAATTGAATCCTCAGTTATTCCAACGTAACAGACAGAGCTTGAGAGGATCTGCAGAGAAGAATGCGAGAAACACCCCAAATACAGGTGTGCCAAGCTTGTAGCGTCATACCCAAGAAGACTCATTGCTGTAATCGCTGCCAAATGTGCTTCAACAAAGTACTGAGGAAATGGTCTGAATACTTATGTAAAATGTTCTCTTTGCAAGCATTTCTAAAAACTTGATTTTGTTTTGTCATTATGGCGTACTGTGTGTTGATGGATGAGGATAAACATTTTTTAAATACATTTTAGAATATATCTGTAATGTAACAAAATGTGGAAATAGTCAAGGGGTCTTAATACTTTCCGAATGCACTGTATACTGAACAAATATATAAACGCAACATGTAAAGTATTGGTTTCAGGAGCTGAAACAAAAGATCACAGAAATGTTCCATATGTACAAAAAACATTTGTGTACATCCCTGTTAGTGAGCATTTCTCCTTTGCCAAGATAATCCATCTACCTGACAGGTGTGGCATTTCAAGAAGCTGATTTAACTGCATTATCATTACACAAGTGTACCTTGTGTTGGGTACAATAAAAGTCCACTCTAAAATGTGCAGTTTTGTCACAACACAATGCCACAGATGTGCAATTGGCATGCTGACTGCAGGAATGTCCATAAGAGCTGTTTCCAGATAATTGAATGTTAATTTCTCTACCATAAACCACTTCCAATGTCATTTTAGAGAATTTGGAAGTACGTCCAACCGGCCTGACAACCGCAGACCACGTGTAACTACGCCAGCCCACTACATCCACATCCAGCCTCTTCACCTGCGGGATCGTCTGAGACCAACCACCCGGACAGCTGAAGAAACTGAGGAGCATTTCTGTCTGTAATAAAGCCCTTTTGTGGGGAAAAACTAATTCTGATAGGCTGGGCCTGGCTCCCAGTGGGTGGGCTTGGCTACCAAGTGGGTGAGACTATGCCCTCCCAGGCCCACCAATGGCTGCGCCCCTGCCTAGTCATGTGAAATCCATAGATTAGGGCCTAATGAATTTATTTCAATTGACGTATGTCCTTATATGAACTGTAACTCCGTAGAATATTTGAAATTGTTGCATGTTGCATGTATATTTTTGTTTAGTATAGTTGGCTTGTGTAATTTCCCTTCTCACTGAGTGAGGACTGAGGAGACAATCATTGCTGCTCTCCTAATATACTGTAACTAATATAAATTGAATGTTTGGCAACTCAATGTTAGGAAGGTGTTCCTAATTTAGTATACTCTGTGTATCGTATTTACAATTTAGCAAAAACACTGTACTACAAACATTCCAGTGAAGTGAAAAGCACTTTTCCATTCATCTTTTGATAGTCTACAAACAAAGAAATTACATTGTTAGTATAGACGCAAATGAGAAAAAAAACTGTTTTACATGACTCCATTTCCTGTCATTTTCATCATTGTGTCTTGTCAGGACTATTATTGTGCACCTCCAAATGTGGGTCGGTAAATCAAGCGATGCAATTCCTTTTAAAGAGACCAATTACATTTCCAACAATCACTACCTGTGGCTGCCTGCACCTCGCATCAGGACCAATCGCAACAATGGTTTGCGTTGATAAGGAAATGGGGGAGATGCCATTACATACCAGCGAAAACATACGTTGGTCATGCATTTCACATTGTCTACCGCACATACATAGAACATATAACGCTGTTTTGTTTAAAAATACATGCAGTTCACTTATCATTTCGTTTCTAGACCCGGTAATCCTGATAGTGCAAGTGTTCGTCTTCCTTCATGACCATATGCAGTCCATATTTTTCATTCTGGTCTTCCTCGTCTGTCATTCATCCGAAGGAGCAGTTAGGTTTTTTTTCTCTATAATTTACATATCGGCAATTTAAAGTTTCGCGTGGTCTGTTTTTATTGTATATGGTTGATGCCCTTTTGCCTCCGTTCGGGATTCCCAAAATGGAGAATTACGTGTGCCCTTGTCATACAACATGCAGTAGGCTGCACACAGACAAATAATTGCCTATAATGTGCAACAGCAGCCAATAATGTGCAACAGCAGCCTACAATTTGGGGCGTTCCTGCATATGGGAACGCCCCTCCCCTTCAGTATCCATCTCCATTGATTCCTGCATGAACGCCCCTCCTCCAGCATGACATCCTAATGTTGGTGTGACACTTTAGAATCTGGATCAAAAGGGAAATAACAGTATTACCTGAGTAGACAGTGTCCTTCGCTTTCATCTGCCGAACACCTGCACTCACTGTCATTAACAGAACTGCAAGAAAACAGTGCCAGACAGACGGGAGGCTAGGGCGACACCGTGTACTAGCTAACTAGTTAGTTAGCTAGTTAGCGACACCATGTGCTAGCTTGCTAGTTAGCTAGCTAGCACACGTTGTCTCCTCCGTGCCCGACAGTCGGAGGCGAAGGAAATTGTCTACCGGTCATCCCCACATCCCGCTAGCACGGGAGGCTAGGGTGACACAGTGTGCTAGCTAGCTTGCTAGTTAGGTAGCGTACGGTGTCGCCCCCTCCTGCTGTGCACCGGAGTCCACCTTAAGACTAGCAGGCTAAGCTAACACAAGGTGTCCTTCGCTCCCATCTGCCGAACACCTGCCCTCGCCGTCGTTAACAGAACTACGGGAAAACAATGCCCGACAGGTGGGTGGCGAAGGACACTGTCTACCGGTGTACAGCTAGCTAGCTACCGTTGTCGCCCCACCCCTTCTTCTGTGGGGTTTATCGGAGGCTGGGGTGACACCATGTGCTAGCTTGATAGTTAGCTAGCTAGCACACAGTGTCGCTCCCGCCTCCCGCCTGCTGTGTACCTGCGGGCCACAATTGCACCCTTCTCCAGACAGTCACTTTCTGCTCTCAGCGATACATGGCAGCGTATTATGTAAGGGCAATAACACTATATTAACGTGATGCATACAAACTCGCTATTTATGATGTCATATTTTAGCAACGTTTAGCACCAACTGGGCTAAAGAGTCGGTAGAGCGCTTGTGAAGATTGCACAGCCTGTGACACCATGCTATTTAGCAAATAAAATGACTTTGTCTAATGATTATGTTTGTTTGTTTGTAGATACATACATGTTACTGAATGTAAGTTAATTCAATATTTTCATATTGTGTTGAGGCAGGTAAAATGTGAATTTATGACTGAATGTACTTAGTAAAAACACTGTACATTATTATTTATATTTTTTACTACTTTTACTTCACTACATTCCTAAATAAAATAATGTACTTTTTACTCCTGCATAGCAGGAGAGGAAAATGGTCCAATTCACACACTTATCAAGTGAAACATCCTTTGTCCTCCCTACTGCCTCTGATCTGGCAGACTCACTAAACACAAATGCTTTGTTTGTATATTATGTCTGATTGTTGTAGTGAGACCCGGCTATCTGTAAATAAATACAAATGAAGAAAATGATGCTGTCTGGTTTGCTCAATATAACCAATTTGAAATGATTCATACCTTTACTTTTGATACTTAACTATATTTTTAGCAATTACATTTACTTTTGATACTTAAGTACAGTATATTTAAACCCAAATACTTTTAGACTTTTACTTAAGTAATAATCTACTGGGTGACTTTCACTTTTACTTGAGTCATTATCTATTGAGGTATCTTTACTTTTACTCAAATATGACAATTGGGTGCTTTGTCCACCACTGCTGAATGCATATTTTTGTATTTAGTATTTTATTAGGATCCCCATTAGCTGCTGCCAATGGATTGATCAAAACAACAAAAAATACACCCAACAATGACTATAAAGTAGGCTGGTATGTAACATCCTACATTAAAATGAGAAAAGGTTTATTGTGTAATTTTTTGTCCACTCACAGCCTATCCATAACTCAACATACTGTAACATCTTTAACACAACATATCTGGCAAATATGATCTATTTAATCTCTCTCCATTTCTCAAATGTCTATATCCATGTTTCTACACTAAAGGCATGATCCACTGATAAAAGCAACAAACTTACTTGCTCACCTTTTTGTTGACAAGGTTTCAGTACTGTTTACTGAACTAGCATGGACAGGAGGGAGTGCGTACTTGTCTGCTAATGGTGCCTGGGTCAGTGTTTGTTAACACGCACCTGCCCGCAATTACTAATAACCCATCCGCAACCAGCTGACTACATATGATAAAGTGAAAATCTGCGATCCTCACCCAATCCTAACCCACTAATATAGAAAATATGATGTAGGCTACAGTCAGAGACAGCGGAATGATTTTTTTGACAGCAGTTACAGGATTTATTTTGTTGCCTGATTTAGATATGTTTATGCTTATAATTTTGGACATTTTGGCAGGCTTTTGTATAGTCAACCTGTCTATAATTAGATACAGTACATGCCGCTTTCTTCTGTCATTATGCTGTATGTTGTCCTTGAATACTAAATAAACATTTGCTCACCAGAATAATGTCATAAATGATAGAATGAACGCTTCATTCTAGTTCTCTGTCACATCTGCTTCCTTCGCTTAGGAAATACGCTTAGGGATTTGGGTGAAAATGCAATAACCAATTTTTTGGTAAAAAAAAAAAATCTTAATTCTACAGGAGTTAATATTAATGCTATGTGAGAGGTTATAGACCTACAGTTAGTGTCCAGATTTCAGTTTCCCTTTAGCCCATCTGAACAGTAGGCTACAGTTACCTTGACATGCCACATAGGCCTATTTGAAGTCCCCTTCTTGTGACTGTCGAATAGTGCTTCACAACCATCACACGACATAGCCAGCACTGCTACTGTATCACTGGAGGCTGCTGATGGGAGGACCGCTAATAATAATGAATGGAGCAAATGGAATCAAACACATGTGTTTGATACCATTACATTTTTTCCACTCCAGGAAGCATTTACACAAGCCTGTCTTCCTCAATCTCCTCTGTACTGTTTATTTTATTAGGCAAGTCAGTTAAGAACAAATTCTTATTTTCAATGACAGCCTAGGAACAGTGGGTTAACTGCCTGTTCAGGGGCAGAACAACAGATTTGTACCTTGTCAGCTTGGGGATTTGAACTTGCAACCTTTCAGCTACTAGTCCAACACTCTAACCACTAGGCCACTACCCTGCCGCCCCTCATCCTCTTTTACCACTTCACCAAATCTTTCCCAAACATTACTGTTCTGGTCCTCCATTCTCTTTATTTTCAACTCTCCATTTCACAGCTTTTCTCTTATTGAATGAACTCCAACATTGTCCTTTTTGTCCCTGCATATCGATTTTAACTTTTTCTGCTTGTTCCCAAAAGCATTTGGTGATTGTTATATAGGCTATTTGGAAAGCATTCAGTTAGGCCCAAAAGCTTATGCTTATGCACAGGATTGGGTAGATTACTTTATAAATGTAATCCGTTACAGTTACCAGTTACCTGTCCAAAATTGTAATCAGTAACGTAACTTTTGGATTACCCAAACTCAGTAACGTAATCTGGTTACATTCAGTTACTTTTGGATTACTTTCTCCTTAAGAGCCATTAGAAGAATACAAAAATGTACGTTACCAATTGAACATCTATTGCAGGATAAATCAAAGTTTACATAGCTGACCATATGTGGATGTTAAATGTTTGTTTAAGGGTTGGTTATGCAGGTTTCTTCTAACCCATCGCTTTCTACTACATTTAAAAATACGATTAAATTATAGCTTCACATTAAAAACCAAAGTCTATCAGAATTCCAGTCATTCCAATAAATGTTATACCCCTTGATCCTTGATCCTTGACCCTTGAGAATAGGACTTAGAAATAAGGAAGTATAGATTAGCCGTATTGTTTTACCTGAGCATAACCCCAAAACTAAGGACTTATTAGCCAGCACTACCCTGTTGTTTATGATTGTGTTGTCATGGAGTACTGATTGGGCTACTTGATTCCAGTTGAAAAATAAATGAGACGCTCATGGAATGGCATGCTTTGAGCACTACTGAAAATTGCTATTTACATGTGAAAAATGAATGACATATGCTGCATTTGCTATAGGCCTATTGTTTACCTTTTTGTTTGTGACACTTTGATATCTTGATAATATGCAGCTGTTTAAAGGGCAAATCCACAGATGAAACAATACCAAAATGGTCGCCCAGCCTCTGCTGAGGGATGTGCCTGGAGAAATGTAACCACTCTCAGATTAATAGACAGAGCTATGGATGCTAAGGCCTGACCATTCAAGGCCTGACAATTCAAGCTATCAAAATTATAGTTTTAACCATGTTATGAGTCTATACAGCATTGGTTAAGATTTACAATGTTTACAAACATTTGAGAAAACAAGCTTATTGTGAGTTATCATGGAGTGTGACAGTTGAACTGAGCTCCTGTGTCACGTTCAGGCCTGATTTTTATAGGCTGGCGTGTTTAGTTTCGTTTTGGTGTAGTTTTTTTTTGTTCTAGGTGATCTATTTCTATGTTGGGGTAATGGTTCCCAATTAGAGGCAGCTGAGTGTCGTTACCTCTAATTGGGAACCATGTATATGTTTGTAGTTTTCACTAGGGGTTTGTGGGTTATTGTTTTGTTCATAGCTTTGTTGTTGTTTGTGATGGTCATGTTACGGTCTTCGTTTGTTTTGTTGTCTTTTTCCCCAGTTATGTTCCTTTAAATAAAATGTATACTGGATGCCTCGCTGCGCCTTGGTCTGTCACTAAAGGAGATCGTGACAGAATAACCCACCAAGAAAGGACCAAGCAGCGAGAGACCTGGGAGTTCAGGACTTGGGAGGAGATTTTGGCTAGTAAGGGACCTTGGGAGAAGACGGCGGAGCATCGTAACCCCAGGGAGAAAAGAGTAGCGGGGGGCTGAGCGGAGCAGTTACGAGGATTTGTATGGAGTATGGAACCCGGAGAAAGAAAAGTATGTTGGGACTCGCCTGGCTAGGAAGCCCGAAAGGCAGCCCCAAAACTTTTTTGGGGGGGGACACGGGGAGTTTGGCCGGTTCAGGATGGACTCCTGAGCCAACTCCTCGTGCTCTCTGGAGGGAGCGTCGGAGGGAGCGTCGCACTGGTAAGACGCCGTGCTATGCAGTTTTGCGCACGGTGTCTCCAGTGCGCGTTCACAGCCCGGTGCGAGAGATTCCAGCGCCACTCATCTGTCAGGGGGGAGGGTGAGTGTGCAGCCTGGAGGAGTGGTGCCGGCTCAGCGCTCCTGGTCTCCGGTGCGCCTCCTTGGACCAGGATATCCTGCACCGGTTCTGCGTGTGGGGTCTCCGGTTCGCATCCACAGCCCAGTGCGTGACATTCCAGCTCCCATCATCCGTGAGGCAAGGGTGAGTGAACAGCCGGGGAGAGAAGTACCGGCTCCACGCACCAGGTCCCCTGTGCGCTTAGAGTCCAGCACGTCCTGTTCCGGCTCCGCGCACCAAGCCCCCTGTGCGCGTCGTGGATCCAGCACGTCCTGTCCCTGTTCCACGCTCCAGGATTCCTGTGCCCGTCGTGGACCCAGCACGTCCTGTCCCTGTGCCACGCTCCAGGATCCCTGTGCCCGTCGTGAACCCAGCACGGTCCGTTCCTGCTCCCCGCACCAGAGTCCCAGTGCGCGTCATGAGCCCAGTACGGTCCGTTCCTGCTCCCCGCACCAGAGTCCCAGTGCGTGTCATGAGTCCAGTACGGCCCATTCCTGCCCCCCGCACCAGAGTCCCAGTGCGCGTCGACAGTCCGGAGCCTCCAGAGAGGGTCCCCAGTCCGGAGCCTCCAGAGAGGGTCCCCAGTCCGGAGCCTCCAGAGAGGGTCCCCAGTCCAAAACTAACTGTTCCGGCAAATAGCCCAGGACCTCCGGTGTGGGACCCCGAGCCAGCACGGCTGGCACTGGAGCCGCCACCTGGGACAGGAAGGCCCACCGAAGACCCCCAATGGACTTTTGGCGGTGGTCGAGTCCGCGCCTTTGAGAGGGGGTACTGTCACGTTCAGGCCTGATTTTTATAGGCTGGCGTAGTTTCGTTTTGGTGTAGGGTTTTTTTGTTCTAGGTGATCTATTTCTATGTTGGGGTAATGGTTCCCAATTAGAGGCAGCTGAGTGTCGTTACCTCTAATTGGGAACCATATATATGTTTGTAGTTTTCACTAGGGGTTTGTGGGTTATTGTTTTGTTCATAGCTTTGTTGTCGTTTGTTATGTTCATGTTACGATCTTCGTTTGTTTTGTTGTCTTTTTCCCAGTTACGTTCCTTTAATTAAAATGTATACTGGATGCCTCGCTGCGCCTTGGTCTGTCACTAAAGGAGATCGTGACATCCTGAGGAATTTCTAAGTTATATTCTTATACATATACACACTATCGTTCAAAAGTTTGGGGTCACTTAAATGTCCTTGTTTTTGTCGATTTAAAATTACATCAAATTGATCAGAAATACAGCGTAGACATTGTTAATGTTGTAAATGACTATTGTAGCTGGAAACGGATTATTTTTTTCACGGAATATCTACGTAGGTGTACAGAGGCCCATTATTAGCAACCATTACTCCTGTGTTCCAATGGCATGTTAACTAATCCAAGTTTATAATTTTAAATGGATAATTGATTAGAAATCCCTTTTGCATTTGTTAGCACAGCTGAAAACTGTTGTCTGATTAAAGAAGCAATAAAACTGGCCTTCTTTAGACTAGTTGAGTATCTAGAGCATCAGCATTTGTGGGTTCGATTGCAGGCTCCAAATGGCTAGAAACAAATGACTTTCTTCTGAAACTTGTCAGTCTATTCTTGTTCTGTGTTAGGGTTGCGTAACTTGTGGCACAGAAGTCAGGCGCAGCAGAGCAACACTTAGTACAAAAAGTAGATGTTTAATATGACCATAAAATGATACAAAACAACAAGAATAAATTGGCACAAAATACCCGTAGCGCACCATTATACATAACGTGCAACAAACTAACAATACAAACAATTCCGGACAAGGACATGTGGGAAACAGAGGGTTAAATACACAACATGTAATGAATGGAATTGAAACCAGGTGTGTGGGAAGACAAGACAAAGCAAATGGAAAATGAAAAATAGATTGATGATGGCAAGAAGACCGGCAACGCCGACCGCTGCCCGAACAAGGAGAGGCACCGACTTCGGCAGTTTCAGTTTCTTGCAAGAAATTTCCAAGAAACTAAAGATCTCGTACAATGCTGTATACTACTCCCTTCACAGAACAGAGCAAACTGTCTCTACCCAGAATAGAAAGAGGAGTTGGAGGCCCCGGTGCACAACTGAGCAAGATGACAGGTACATTAGAGTGTCTAGTTTGAGAAACAGACGCCTCACAAGTCCTCAACTGGCAGCTTCATTAAATAGTACCCGCAAAACACCAGTCTCAATGTCAACATTGAAGAGGCGACTCCAGGATGCTGGCCTTCTAGGCAGAGTTGCAAAGAACAAGTCATATCTTAGACTGGCCAATAAAAATAAAAGATTAAGATGGGCAAAAGAATATAGACACAAACTTAAACTTGAGAAAACAGAGAAGTGTCAAATAAAATATTTATTTTCCCTCACAAACATCCTTTCAAAATGTAAAAGTAATCCTCGAACTAATCATCTAGTTTTTCAAAGGTATCTGTAATCATATTACAATATTTTTATGGTAACGTAATGGATTACAGTTATCGTCTTTTTTGTAATCCCTTACATGTGCATTGTAATCCGTTACTCCCTAACCATGCTAATACATTAATGCATATGCCTAAAATAATGAAATAAAAACCTAAATGTAGCATATAGATATAAATCGCACAAGAATGATACATTTATGGATTTTTTAAGGTAATGTTTTCTCGTTATTCAACCCGCCCGCCACTCACCCGCCCTTTATCCACACAATATTAATGACACTAAATCCGACCCCACCTGCGGATATCCGCAGGGACGGCAGGTTATGAGTCAACCCATGCATCACTATTGTATGCCAACAACACAGTGTCAGTGTTTGTGTGTGTGCAGGACTGCATTCTAGCCTCTTAAGCCCATTAGGAAATTGGGAGTGGAGGTTCTCTACCATCTATGGTGTGTGTGTATACTGTACTTCCTCATTGTAGCCACGCCAACAGAGAATCAAAGCTGACCTTTGAGGTGGAGCCACTCCTTTCTTTCACACACAGTCTGATGTCAAAGAAAATCAAACTACAGTATGTGGTTTATGATCCTTGCCTTTGTATGTCTAGCCAAGAGGTAATACTGGTTTCACGTTTTAAGGTAAAGCCCAGATGCAGACTGTGTCGAAGTAACAACGTTTATTACAACAGGGGCAGGCAAATGACAGGTCAAGGCAGGCAGGGGTCAATAATCCAGAGAGGGTGTAAAGGTACAGGACAGCAGGCAGGCTCAGGGTCAGGTCAAGCCAAGGTCGGTGATCCGGAGGAGAGGGGTGGGCCTGGAAACAGGAGACAAAGGGCTGTGAGACATGGGTTTAACTCTGGACACGTGAAAGGTAGGATGTATACAAAGGGTATGGGGCTACAGAGGACGAACAGCAGATGGGCTAATGATCTTGGAGCAGGGGAGAAAGGTCTCGGCTTCCGGGGGTGAAGCCGAGGGCTATAGCGGCGTGCCAGCGCATCTGGCTTGACCTTCTTGGATACCGGTCGGTACTGTGGAAGTGAAGTGGCCCGGGCCTTACTGAACCCTTCCCGGAGGTCCTGGTACTCCGCGGGGCTGGCGGAGAGGTCCGGGCAATTTCCAAGCCCCCAGGAAGATGTCTCGGGGCAGGCAGAGCTGACTTCAGGCAATGAGTGTGGCATGACGGGCTCCAGCCCACGATGGCACCAGTAGCCCAGTCAATAGAGGGATTGTGTCACTGGAGCCAAGAGAATCCCAATTCCACAGGAACCTGCAGAGACTCAACTAGCAGGAATTGGATTGTCTCGCTGTGGTTCCCTGACACTCGTAGGTTGATGAGGGTGGTATGGTGGGTGACCCGGCCTATGGAGCGCCCGCCCAGCGCTCTAACATCCATGGGAATGGAGAGGGGTTGAGTGGGGATGCCCAGCTTGGACGCCAGGGTAGCGTCTATAAGACTCACATTGGCCCCGGAGTTGATGACAACCTGGAGAGACTTGGACTGGTCGCCCCACAGCAGAATGGCATGGAGGGGGTAAGGGGTGAAGAAAAAGTATCTTTAAGACTCACCAGAGTACTCACTCCAACGAATGAGCTAGGTCTCTTGAAGGGACAGGTAGACACGTAATGACTGGCAGTACCGCAATACAGACAACTCTGGGTGTCAGGTCTGTGTACGTGTTCGGCTGGAGACAGCCCAGCCCTGCCGAGCTGCATCGGCTTGGGAAGAGGTGAATCGGTAGTCTTCGGAAGCTCTTGGAGGAACTAGGGTAAGCTCGGATCCTCTCGGGGACGTAGACGCCAGGAGTTCATCAGATGCAAGGTGGGATCCTTGAGTGAGTGATTGGGACTGCAATCAGACCTCTTCTCCCTCCTACGTTCCCGTAGCCGACCATCAATCCGGATGGTTAAAGCGACGAGTGAGTTGAGATCCGTCGGTAGTTCTCGGGCTGCAAGCTCGTCCTTTACTTCCTCCGATAATCCGTGCAGGAACGTGTCGAACAGCGCTTCTGGGTTCCAGGTACCCTGGGTTCCAGGTACCCAGCTGAAGCTGGAGTAACTTCTGGGCAGCCTCTCTCCTGGACAACTCTGCCACGAATCCTTCCAGACTGAAGCATACGGCCAACTGTTTTTCCCAAACGGCCGTAGCCCAGGCGAGGGCCCTCCCGGACGTGAGCGTGATGAGGCATGCTATTTTAGAGCGGTCCGAGGGGAAGGAGGATGGCTGCAGCTCCATGACGAGGGAACACTGAGTGAGAAATGCCCGACAGGTGCCCGACTCTCCATTGAAGTGGGGTTCCCGGGAAACCGTGGTGACGGCGCTGTTACAAGCTGGGTTACTGAGGGGCTGGGAGGTTACCGTTGTGGTTGGCTGCCTAGTAGACAACCCACGGAATGCCTCGTGCCTTCCAATGATGGCTTCTTGGGAGGCGAGGGCGTTGCGGACCACATCCGAGTCTGCTGGGTCAGTCATGGCCAGTTCATACTATCACATTTTAAGGTAAGACCCAGATGCAGACTGTGTCGAAGTAACACAGTTTATTACAACAGGGGCATGCAAATGACAGGTCAAGGCAGGCAGGGGTCAATAATCCAGAGAGGGTGTAAAGGTACAGGACAGCAGGCAGGCTCAGGTCAGGCAGAGGTCGGTGATCCAGAGTAGTGGGGCAAAGGTACAGGACGACAGGCAGGCTCAGGGCAGGCAGAACAGTCAGAACCGGGAAACTAGAAAACAGGAGCCAGAAACAGGCAGGCACAGGGAAACAAAACACTGATAGGTTCTACGAACACAACAAACTGGCAACAGACAAACAGAGAACACAGGCATAAATACACAGGGGATAATGGGAAAGATGGGCAACACCTGGAGGGGTGAAGACAATTACAAATACAGGTGAAACAGATCAGGGTGTGACAACTGGTAAGAATAAGAAAATGGTTATCCATTCTGGGTGAATTATGATTAATATCTGAGTGCACAGTTCTAATGTTATAATCAATTAATTTGCTTTGGAGTATTCCAAATCCCATTTCAGATATAACCCAGCCCATCCAACCTGGAACATTCCCAGAACATTAGCTAAGATTCCCATTAAGTTCTAGTTAGGGTTTTATCTAACAAACATTCAAATAATGTCTGATGTTGCAAGAATGTTCCTAGAACACATTTAATGGGTTATTTCAGGGTTCCCAGAATGTTTCATTAGGTTGTGGGAACAGTCTGGTGCGAACATTGTGTGGGACATTACAAAAGATATATTCCCAAAACACAAAAAGTCCAGTTGTGAAGATGATTCTACAATGTTTCTTTTAGAGTGAAAAGAACATTCACCTGATGTTACAAGAACGTTTACAGAACACAGTTTGTCTGTTCTTTAAAACGTTTACAGAATGTTTCTTTGGGTTTTGGTAACATTGTGGGAATATGACACTAGATAGGTTCCCTTAACACTAAAACTATCTAGTGTCATATTCCCACAATGTTACCTGCTTCAGTTCATTTTTCCTTCAATGATTCTGGGGCTGATTGGACAGGTTCCCCACTTTAGTCCCTGTAATATTGGTGGGATTGACAGGCCATGCCATATGCATATACAAAATAATAAACATTAGCTGAATTATGATTAATATCTGAGTGCACGGTTCTAATGTTATAACCAATTAATTTGCTTTGGAGTACAAAGCTACTTTTATGTTTGAGAAAATGTTCAATGTTCAATGGTGTGCCATTCCAAAAATGTGTCAGTAGGGTTTAGCAAATCTAATGTGGTATTATATCTGGTAGGTGTGTGTATGCGTGTGTGTTTGTGTGCACGTGCATGAAACATGTGTGTGCCTGTCTAGTTATTCGGAGTAATAACGGTGAGAAATATGATAGGGAGTATTGACAGGGACAAGCACTTACCATGTGGCAAATAGTGCTGACAAAGTGGATGAACACTTGATTGATGATTGAGGTGGCAAAGGCACCAGCAGAAGAGGTTCATATTCCTATATGTTGTAGATGCAAACTAAGGCTGAAGACATTTAGAGGGAAATGGATCAGTGGTGATGACCTACCAGACACTATTTAGATCTCAACCAGACAAATCTTTTTGGTAGTTTTCTCATTGACAAATCGGACTTACATAGAGAAAGATGCATAGGGTAGTAAAAAGCGGATTCTGGATGGCTTAGAGAGAGGGCTGTTAGCTAGACCTATCAGTCAAGGCTGTTGGTACCCAGGTTTTTCAAAGAACACTAACATGCACAGAATTGACGTTTTCCTAGCTGTTGAGTTCTCCCTTTTCTTATTGATCACTTTTTTCTCTCGTTATCTCTTCTTTGTCTCATACTCCCTCTCTCCATCACAAGCACACACACACACACTTAGGCTGGGATTCAGTCCGATCGAGGGTTATAGGCATTTCTGTTTTTAAAGGCATTTTTCGATTGAGTCGACCTTTGAAGAGTTTACCGTGCCGTACATGCCTAGCGTATTGGCAGTTTTTACTTCTTGTATCAGAATACAGGGAAACACATTACGAACAGTTATGAAAATCAAATCCCACTTTCCATATCTTTGATTGTATTCCGTAAACTATATGACATACACAACTCTTTATTGCGATTAGATATTGCCCGTGATTAATGGTCTTCAACACCAGATCCATTGTCAGCCATTGGTCATGACTGAGATGCAGCTTCAGGGGCCACCAACAGGGGGATCTAGCCTCAAAGCAAAACACCAATATATCACTGCTGGAGGACATTAGTGACAGTGACATACTGTAAGATTCAAAGAGGGGTCACAGTTTTATGTGTAGATCAACACCTGACTTTAAAGGTGCTCTAATGAACAATTTAGTGATTATTTTGTTGTAGTTTCAAATGTTTTTTTCATTCATGCAATTGTATTTTTTTACTACAGCATTGACATGTATGTCTATATGCAGAAGGCATTATAACATAGAGCACCTTTAACTATGCTTGAGTGACCTTGTACAGTAACTGTGCCCGTAATCACAGACAGTGATACAAATCAGTAATACAAGTGGGTGTCAAAGCCTTTCATTACATATGTATTTTTTTTTATGACTGGGATACCTGACTACCTACCTATAAAATAGACATGTAAAAAATATCTCACCAGTTTATGTTAATGGAGCATTCAAAAGCTGAGGCTGGTAAAAAAAAATGTACCATCCAAAGAAATCATCAGAACAGCATAAACCTCTCCTCAAGGCAGGGAGGTCATGCACCCCAAAAATCTGAGGAGGCACAAATTACATGAGGATGGCTGTGGGGCCATTGATTCTTTGTAAAAATGAATGTGAGTCTTATTCAGTGCATTTAGTTATTGCTTGCTTTTCTAAAGTCGACCAACCTTGCCAGCAGGCATGCCAGCTAAGATAGTTAGACAAGCTCGCTACTCTAACTTGATTGATAGCCTGAAATAGCTTCTTGGTAGCTAGTTACTGTAAGAGGTTGGGAGATTGGGAGCCTACTGTATCTGAGCTAGCTAAAGTCATCTTCATAAAATTGCTAGGTGGCTAGTACTAGTAATGTTACACAGAAGAAAACACGTTTATATATTATTTTGTATTATTATTATTTTAAAAAAATTATGTAAACAGGACAAATCTGAGGAGCCACGTGCCCCTGTGCCCCCTATGGGCACGCCGTTGCCTCGAGGTATGATGAGGTACTACGCTTGAACACTGTATAGCAATGTCCATTCATAAGGTTTCCACTTTAATTCACCTCTAATAAAATAATATCTAACATTCACCATGACGAATACATAACGTAATATGTGTGATGGGGCATTTGTTAGTTTGGCGGTGTGCGTCCTAAAAAGGCAACTCGACTGTAATGGGATTTAGCTCTGCTAACGACTGTGAATTTTCTGTTGCATACATTTCCATCCCAGCTTACTCAGCAGAGCCCTCCTGGCTGGCATTTCTTTGTATGCTTGCAGTGACCAAAAGGTCTGTCTTGTTTCTAATTTCCTCTGTTTGTGATTTTTTTGGTATCAAGCTCTCACGAGACCACCATGGAGACAGCAATCAAATGTGGACAGGGAGACAAAATACCAAGCTTTCACAGACAAAACCTCCAGGGGTGAAAGAGTGTGTGCCTGCCTGTGTGATAGAGAGAGAGGGGGGGTGCATATGTGCGTGTGTGCATGCTTGAGTGTGTACATGTGTGTGCTCATGCGTGTGTGTGTGCACGAAAGAGAGAGAAAGAGAGAGAGGTTGTATTTGTTCGTGTGTGCATGCTTGAGTGTGTGCATGTGTGTGCACATGCATGTGCATGAGAGAGAGAGAGAGAGAGAGGTTGCATGTCTGCTTGTGTGCATGCTTGATTGTGTGCGTGTGTGTGCACGAAAGAGAGAGAGAGAGAGGGAGAGAGAGAAAGATTCCACAATGTGAAGTGTTGACATCTGCTGCAGGCTTTTGCAGGGGTGGAATGTGATACTCTCCTTTACAAAAACGCACTTAGCCCTTGCAGCAGGCAAAAGAGGACCTCTGTAGTCCACTCTCCATGGGGGCAACACACCAACCGGTGTATCACAGTCATGCATTCTCTTATCCGCCATTATTTTGGATTAAAAACATGAACACCTTTCAGGTGGAGCCATCTTTAAGATTTCCTTTCGCCTTCCTTTGAGGCTGTAATATCTCAGAAATGTGAGACAAGGCTAAATTGCTCTGCCATTGCATCATGTGTCTTGGTGAATAGGTTCAATGTGTCTGCAACTTCCTTTGATTGTTTTGTCTGCTGGTAGACTTACACAGGGATACACACACACACACTTTCCACTGACAATGAGATGAGAGTAACCACATGAAACGCACATGATGAGGTACAGCTTCGTGTTGCAGAGAGGAAATTGGGAACATAAGGGGGAATGGTAAAAGCGGTGTCTACAGCTTTGATATGACAAATTGAGCGTTCTTAAACATTTCCCCAAAGAGGTACTGGGCATTGTTTTACCTTTCCCATGATGAAAAGTTCTGGGCAATGATGGCGAGATTAAGGAATGAGTCCAGGGTGTGTTACAGTATTCACATTGCTGAAATGGGAAAGTTATGTGTAGCCTACAGTGCCTCTGCCAATATGAAAATTATATTAACCCTTAATGGCATGATATCAGAAGGAATTAGCATAAAAGCAACTGGTAGGACAACAAAGAGGGGAAAAGAGGACTAACTGATTTTCTGCATTACATTGCATTGTGGCTTATTGTATTAACATAGCTTTTTTTTTTTTACATTGACTCTAATGTGCCATTTGTGGATGTTGTATTTATGCAAATCTAGTTTATTTAATTTATGATGTGATCATAATATAGATTAATTATCTAATTTACAGTAGATAAGAATGAAATTAATAGTTAAATACAGGTACAATGCATTACAAATTATGGGCACACATGGTTTGTTATTGTAGGCTTACTTTGTCAGGGAATTATGTTTGAAAAATCTGTTTAATAACTTCACAGATGTGGGGAGTGTAAGAAGTTATTCTAACACCATGCACCAGGAGAACTGCAGCAACTAAATAGTTAACTTCCTGGGGAGTTTCCTTTGGTAAGAAGTTTTACTTATATATAGCACCTGTTGTAACGTCAGTTGGCAGTCTGCTTCTCCAAAAATACAGATACGGTCGTCTCAGTTACAGCTAATAGCTCCAGTCTCCAGCAACCTCACCATACAACTGGAGTCATGTGTGCTCTGCAATATCATCCACTTTACAAACTGCGATGAATGGGAAGTTGATTCTAATGCCTGCTAATCTTTGGACTGGAATTGCAGACGGCAGAGATTTTGGAAACTGAACGTCGCGCGCAGGCTACAGTATTGCACCTCTCCTTGGGCAAAAAAAAGTTGTACATTTCAGCATTTACGAAATATTTCACTCAATATATAACTAATTTGTTTCCTTTGATGGAACTTCAAGCTGGATATGTAAATAATTTCAAGCGCAGCAGCAATTTTCTAACGTCCAAGCCAATTTTCCATAAAGCCAACAGGTGCGCATCCGAACCAATAAGACTAGCGCAAGACGGCCATTTGTTTCAACGTTTTCCTATTGTGGATATTACAGGATTTTCATGACGTAGATAGTTTTTCTCAAAGGACTCAGTTTTTGAATGAGGTTATGTGGATTTTACTCTGCGTTTATCCGCTACAAATGTCTCCAAAACAGCATTGGTGTCGTCCAAACAACGGTTGTGCATGGTGATAGAAAACGTCCCGTGAACAGTGCATTGTAATCGCTTTCTGCCACTGATCCAAATGATCCTTCCATTATTAATCCTACTTGTATCGCTTCTCCAAAAACATGGCTCAGAAGCTGAATCAAGTCACATCAGCAAATTCCAACAACCAAGTTTAAAGGAACAAAACGGTAAGTTGCGTGTTTTAACAATGTGTGTATAGTTAGTTGTCACTTTTAACATGGTTTGAGTTGGAAATAAAGGTGTTGAGAATCTCAAATTTCCATTGCTGTTCATAAACTAATGTGCTTTGTAAGAGGAGCAGGTTTAAGCTACATCTTGCTTGAGTTTAAACAGCAAGAAATAAATAGTTTATTCAGTTGAAACAGCATTATCCGGGATAGGAAGTGGACATTACCGTTCAAGTGTGCCCATGTGTGTTTAAGGGGGAAAACCCTCTGAAATGTCATGTCCCCTGAGAGAGGTTTCCTCTGTGATCCTAAAAGGCTCCATTCATTCAGTGGTAGGCACTCCAGGTGCTGTAATTTGCTACCCTTTGAACCCCACTGATTTAGACTGTCAAATAAAAAATTATGTTTAGTAATTTCCCCTTTTTAAAGTAAAAAAAAAAACATGGTGACACATACATTAATTATTTATTATTTCCAGCATGTGCAACTTGGAATCAAGCTGTGTGTTGTTGTAATGAGGTTTGTATGTGCGCATGGTAAGTGCATACATAGCCTATGCGTTTGCACCCAGGTAGTGTTGCAGGTAATTGAACATTATTTGATGAAGCACACACAACACGACCTAGCAATCTACTCTGTCCAGCATTAATTTATTATATGTAAACAGCTTGCAGGTTTTTGCTTTACACTGATACTGATCACTTTCTCTAAAACGTTGTTTATTCTATACATACCAGCATCATTATCAAGTCATTACAAACACAAAATAGTTTTCAATCTGCATTTAACCAGAGATATGTATATAATGATGAGATGCTCATGTCTCTGACCAAACAATAGGCAGGTGACAAGCATAGCAACAAGGATAGGTCTGCATATTAATCCCATAGAAGCCCATTGGGCCTATTTTGGTGAGAGTGAAACCTCTCGCTTCACCTCTTCGTCTCTGATTTAACGACATGTTAGCTTATGGAGGTCAAGGGTGGGAAGTGTCGTAAAACCCTGCTCTTAAAACAGTGGCCACACATTGGAATGAGAATAAAGGCCCTGGCTAGAGGTATCCTTTGACTCTGTGTGAGTGATTCACTGGAGTGTGGTTGATGCTCGGCCACAATTTCATATTGGTCTGCTGGAAAAGCTAGACCTGTCTGGCATGTTTAGTGGTGGTTGCTGGGAGAGTTACAGTCCGGGGTCATTTAAGACTTGGCTGCGGATGGCTGATGACTCCTATAAATGAATATCAGTCACAGCATGGTTGCTAGAATCCCTCTACTCCTAGTCTCAGTTTGGTAGCTAGTGCAATTCCTCCACCATCAGTCTTAGCTTGGTTGCTAGAGCAGTCCTTCTACTACGATAACTTTCTCCAAGGGAACTGCTGTTGACTTTTGTTATGCAACCTGATACATAGGATATCATATTTTGGTCAGCCAGACTCTAGCCACCCAAGTCATAGACTGTTCTCTCTGCTACTGCACGGCAAGCGGTACCGCTTCTACCCCAAATCCATAAGACTGCTGAACAGTTAAACAAATGGCTACACAGACTATTTGCATTGACCCCCTTTTTTCCTTGCGCTGGCTCTATGCACACTCACTGTACTCTACCCACACACTCACACTTACTACACTGACACTCCAACACACGCACGCAAACACACAACACACATGCATGCATATTGACGCCACACACACACTTTCACACTCTTCACACACGCTACTCTGTTTATTATCTATCCTGATTGCCTAGTTATTTCTACCCCTACCTGCATGTACATATTACCTCAGGGTTCACAGGCCAATAGGGAAATGTGCAGTTTTTCACGTATACACGTGAAATGTCTGAATGGGGATAGAGAATTGCAGTGTGCATTCAAAAGGTCCCAATAAGAACAAGTCAACAGACAATCTGCAACCAACATGCATAATGGGAGAAAAACATGGGGTGGTATGTTTGTTTGCTACAGACCAAGAACTTGGGACTTGAGATGTATGCATGGAAGTGGAACTTTAGTTTCATGCATTGATGTCAATGGATAGTTGCATCAAAATTCATGTTACTGGTGCAAGGAAATGTATGCCTGGGAGCCAGACACCTGGGAGCCAGAAATCTTTCTGATTGAGAGGGGGTCAAATACTTATTTCCCTCATTAAAATGCAAATCAATTTATAACATTTTTCACATGTGTGTTTTTCTGGATTTTTTTGTTGTTATTCTGTCTCTCACTGTTCAAATAAACCTACCATTAAAGTTATAGACTGATAATTTCTTTGTCAGTGGGCAAACATACAAAATCAGCAGGGGATCAGATACTTTTTTCCCTCACTGTATGTATCTGGAGATTTGACCAAACCTCTCCATGCAAATTATTTTACCTACTCTAGTGTGTAGTTTCATACAAAGCCAAGCATAATTTCCTTCACATCAAAGCCATAGTCTTTTGTGTGGCGCGGGATTTGTTGAAGTCAGCATATTGCATGTTTTGCTCTGTTTAGGAAGTAACGCCTCTCCCTATCAGGCAATGATTACCCAACATTTGCTGGCTGGACTTACTAGGGTGGTTTATATAGCTGTTAGCCCATGCTGTTGGCAGCTACCAGCTTGGCAGCTTGGATTCACATTGCCAGTCTGTTATGTTAAATGGTTTCCATAGTAGTTTATATTTTAATTGGAAATTACGGTATAGCTGTAAAACTGGTGAAACATCACAAAGTATTTGGAATATAAACTTATATATTAAAGAATAACTATCTGAGAAAAGTTGTTTTCGGTTAGAGTAAGTTGTAAATTGACAAATCATAACAAAGAACTAATGTACAGTTACTCGCACAAAAGTAGTTGGCCTACACTGACAACTATGGTCTAGTTGAGGGGAAAAAAAGCCTATTGGATGATTCTTTACTTAAAGTAACTTGCAATGATATTGCAATACAAATAGACCTGAAAATATACTGACCACACAAGCGCTTTCCCGCACTGAGACACTAAACACAGTCTGTCTCGTCGCCACAAGCAGTCCTTGTAGACTTATTTCCCCCACACCACTTCAGTCTCAAGTGAGGACTAACAGTGAATAACAGTGTCTATATTTTTGCTGTCAGCACAACTTGAACGTCGGAGCACTGAATTTGGCAAGCGAGCATGCCACCGCCTGCATGCTGTTTGTCATTTTGGGCAGCGAGTGTACATTCTCCTCAGGCAAGAGGGAGTTTCTCAAGGGAACTGGGTCACAGTTTTTTAAGCTCTGCATTGGCTGAGAAAGCCTCCAGGCAGGCAGTAGCTTCTCTCTCATTTGCAGTATCAACATTGCCCCAGATACTTTGTAAGAACCTATTGTTTTCAGCAATGTCCTCTTGAGGTCAGTATGCAGCTCAAAAAATCTTGACATTGTCATCGATATGTCCCTGTGAGGAGTGTCACCCATCCAGCCAAATGTGAGTAACATGCGTGCCTTTTCTTTTAGTATCACAATTAATGCCCTTCTTGTCCTTTTTAAATAGTAAGTGTGGAATAATCTTGCTATACTATGTGGATAGGGAACACCTGCTGATTCTCCACTTTTAATTAATCTACCAGTCAAGGCCTTATAGCCCCAAACTATAGCCAGCATGCTGATTTGTCAATGCCAATTATGGATTCATGTAAATTATGAATAGCAGTGACATGTATGTAATACAGTTTTATGTTTTCAGCTTGGACCATTTCAATGTAACAATTTGCCTGTTTCCACCTGTGAACCAGTGACCAAATAACTGTCTTGAGACTGAGTCAACCAATCCCAAGAACATTCTTTCCTTATCTGCTGCAAAATGAAATGCCTAATTGAAAAATCAATTCATGAGATTCTTAGATAACATTCATTAAAATCTACTGCTATCAGCTGCCTACAATGGCTCCAGCACATGCAATATAGTGAGCACTTCTTTATCTATTTCATCGATGGATTAGGCCTATAGCTGAAAATCCACTCAGTATGGGGCTGAGCACAGAGTCCAAGCACAGAGTTTCCCAGAGGAGACAAAAATATAAAGAGCACATCAATTTGGTACTATAAACACGCCACTGTAAATGGCCCAATGCTAACATTGACATTGAATGGGAGAGAAGATGCAGTCAAATTAGGATTACCTGTCAGTGCAAATATCTGTCATTTACTCATCGGCAGCATCTTTTCCTCAAGTCTCTCTTGTTTCTCAGCTGCAATTCTGCCAGTGGTTTATGTGCTCATTGCCACGCACACTTGAAGCAATCCATTGGCATTTTCAAAAACATCGAGGTGAAATAGGCTACATGTAACTACTCTGTTACATAAATAAAAAAAACATTGCATAGGTCTATAGGCATACATTTCCTTGGAAAAGGTTTTGAAGAGAAAGCATTTCTGAAATGACTAAACGAGAATTTTAATATTGCTGTTGGCATAATCAGTGCATTACTATTGGGTAATTAGCGCGTTATTCTTGCGGTGGCTTCGTCTCGAGTGCAGCTCATATTGGCACTTTCAAACTGAATACATTTGGATTACCTGTAGCTGTGTCTGAGGATTTGTACATCGCTGCAACAGCCCTGCACTTGAATGGACTTAAGCCATCTGTGGGGATATTGGCTGTTTTGAAAGCAAACTGAATCCCATTAGACTTACAATTTTGACCTTGGTTAGCGTCTCTGGAGGGTATGTCTACATAGTTTGGCAGATGTCATCGCCCCCTGTCAGAACTATTTGAAAGTGTCTTGTTCCGTCAATACGCCGGGCTTGGGCACTAACTTGCAGTTGATTGACAAGGAGCTTGACCCTGAACAAGTACCGAAAAGTAGTGCAGCAGTGGCTTCTAATATAGAGATGGATTGGGAGTGGCAGATGCAACATTTGCTGTTGATTCTGTGCCTATATTTTGCTGAGAAGGGAACAAAGTAGTATTGCTTTGGTACAAGAAGAGCAGAGCTGGTTAGTGAGGGACTGGTCACTATGCTAAATGTTCACAGAATATTAATTACTCAAGAGATGTGAAAAGATTTGGCATGGGTCCCCAGACCCTCAAAAAGATCTACAGCTGCACTATTGAAGGCATCCTGACCAGTTGCGTCACAGCCAGGTTTGGCAACTGCTTGGCATCCGACCGTACAGCGCTATAGAGGGTAGAGCAAACAGCCCAGTACATCACTGGGGCCAAGCTTCCTGCCATCCAGGACCTACAGTTGAAGTCAGAAGTTTACATACACCTTAGCCAAATGCATTTAAACTGTTTTTCACAATTCCTGACATTTAATTCTAGTAAAAATGTCTTCGGTCAGTTAGGATCACCACTTTATTTTAAGAATGTAAAATGTCAGAATAATAGTAGAGAGAGTGATTTATTTATTTCATCACATTCCCAGTGGGTCAGAAGTTTACATACACTCAATTAGTATTTGGTAGTATTGCCTTTAAATTGTTTAACTTGGGTCAAATGTTTCGGGTTGCCTTCCACAAGCTTCCCACAATAAGTTGGGTGAATTTTGGCCCATTCCTCCTGACAGAGCTAGTGTAACTGAATCAGGTTTGTAGGCCACCTCACTTGCAGACGCTGTTTCAGTTCTGCCCACACATTTTCTATGGGATTGAGGTCAGGGCTTTGTGATGGCCACTCCAATACCTTGACTTTGTTGTCCTTAGGCCATTTTGCCACAACTTTGGAAGTATGCTTGGGGTCAGTGTCCATTTGGAAGAACCATTTGCGACCAAGCTTTAACTTCTTAGGGAGCGGCAGCAGAGGTTACGGTTTTGGAGAGTTTGGCGTGCCCAAAGTAAAATGCCTGCCACTCAGGCTCAGAAAATAGGATATGCACTTATTAGTACTATTGGATAGGAAACACTGAAGTTTATAAAAGTGTTAACATAATGTCTGTGAGTATAACAGAACTGATATAGCAGGTGAAAACCCGAGGAAAATCCATCCGGAAATGCAGTTTTTGGTGACCTTTGCTCTGTTTGACACTTCAAGGCAATCCAGCTCCTGGATTGCAGTACCTATGGCTTCCACTAGATGTCAACAGTCTATATACAAAGACTGGGAATGATTGGAGTAAGCAAAACGGATAGGAACAGGAAATGGTAAGGGGACCTGAAATGTCAAGTTTTCTCGGGCGCGAGTCTGGGTGTGCGCCCCACTTTATTTTACTTATATAACGTTTAGGTGACCATCCGAGTGAAATATTATCGCTAATATTCATAAAAGGATAGCTAAGGATGCATTATAACTGGTATTTGATTTGTTTAGGAAAAGTTTATAGGTATATTTGAATGTGTTCTCTTCACGTTTCAATGGGCGATTCGACGGTGGATTTTCTGATCATAGCGCACCAACCAAACAGATTTATGGATATAATAAATGACTTTTTCTAACAAAAGAACCATTGGATGTCTTCGTTGGACACTTGGCAAGCCCTCAGCAGAAGTTCTTCGAAAGATAAGTGATATTTTTTAGCTCTTATGGGTTTTTTGTGACCCGCGCTGGGTCTGAATTCGTGCTAATATATAAAAAAATATGAGGTGCTATCCTCAAACAATCAAATGTTGTGCTTTTGCCGTAAAGCCTTTTTAAAATCTGACAACGCTGTGATATTGCCAAGAAGCAGAGCTTTTGATGACTATGCAACACTTGTATATTGATGAATGTTTAATAATTCAACTTTTGGATTTTGAATTTGGCGCCTTACATTTCACCGGGTAGTGTCGGGAGTGGCCCGCTAGCGCGCCGCTACCCCCTAAGTAGTTAACCTGTTACGGATCCAATCCCATGAACGGGATCGATTTTGACAACATCCGGTGAAATGCAGAGTGCCAAATTCAAATTACAAAAATACTCATTTCAAACATTCATGAAAATACCAATGCTGCACACCCTTCAAAGGCTTAAACTCTTGTTAATCTAACAGCATTGTCAGATTTCAAAAAGGCTTTACGGCGAAAGCAGCACATTTGATTTTCTGAGGACAGCACCCCACTCAACTCAATTAGCATAATAACATAACCAGCAGAGGTGTCACAACTCAAAAATAGCATAAAATAAATCGCTTACCTTTGATCTTCCTCTGATGGCATACCCAAGCGTCCAGGTTACACAATAAAAGGTCATTTTGTTCGATAAAGTTCCTCTTTATATCCATATAGCTCTGTTTGGTTGGCGCATTTTGTTCAGTAATCCACCTGCCCAAAGACTTTCATCCATGCAGACAAATGATATCCCAAAAGTACCCGTAAAGTTTGTGGAAAAAGTCAAATGGCATTTGTAATCAATACTCAGATACGATAATATTTCAGATGGAATATAACCTGTTGAATAGAAGAGAAAAAGAACTGAGCACGCATTCCCTGTTAGGTGCAAAATCCAAAACAGTACATTTGACATGAACTCAGGAACAAGTGGTCTTACTCCCTTGATTTTCATGATTGAAGCTTCAAACCTTTGGGAACTGCAATCTGGGGGTTAAACTATGAGGCTTTGAATAGCATGCCAATTGAAAATAGTGTGACATGACTGATTCAGACATCCTGGATGGATTTTGCTTGGGTTTTTGCCTGCCATATCATTTGTTATACTCACAGACATTATTTTAACAGTGTTTTCTATCCAAAGCTACTAATTATATGCATATTCTAGCTTCTGGGCCTGAGTAACAGGCAGTTTACTTTGGGCACGTTTTTCATCCGAACTTCAAAATACTGCCCCCTAGCCCTAAGAAGTTAGCAAGAAATTTGTGGAGTGGTTGAAAAACAAGTTTTAATGACTCCAACCTAAGTGTGTGTGTGTGTGTGTGTGTGTGTGTGTGTGTGTGTGTGTGTGTGTGTGTGTAAACTTCCGACTTCAACTGTATATACTAGGCGGTGTCTGTGGGAGCCCCCAATCTTTTTGAAAGACTAGTTACCCAAGTCATAGACTGTTCTATCTGCTACTGCATGGCAAGCGGTAACAGAGCGTTTTTCAACCACTCCACAAATGTCTTGTACACAAACTATAGTTTTGGAAAGTCGGTTAGGACATCTACTTTGTGCATGACACATCATTTTTCTAACTATTGTTTACAGACAGATTATTTCACTGTATCACAATTCCAGTGGGTCAGAAGTTTACATGCACTAAGTTGACTGTGCTTTTAAACAGCTTGGAAGATTCCAGAAATTGATGTCATGGCTTTAGAAGCTTCTGATAGGCTAATTGACATCATTCGAGTCAATTGGAGGTGTACCGGTGGATGTATTTCAAGGCCGACCTTCAAAATCCGTGCCTCTTTGCTTGACATCATGGGAAAATCAAAAGAAATCAGCCAAGACCTCAGAAAAAAAATTGTAGACCTCCACAAGTCTGGTTCATCCTTGGGAGCAATTTCCAAACGCCTGAAGGTACCACGTTCATCTGTACAAACAATAGTATGCAGGTATAAACACCATGGGACCACGCAGCCATCACACTGCTCAGGAAGGAGACTCATTCTGTCTCCTAGAGATGATTGTATTTTGGTGCAAAAAGTACAAATCAATCCCAGAACAACAGCAAAGGACCTTGTGAAGATGCTAGAGGAAACAGGTACAAAAGTATCTACATCCACAGTAAAACGAGTCCTATATCCACATAACCTGAAAGGCCGCTCGGCAAGGAAGAAGCAACTGCTCCAAACCCTCCATAAAAAAAAGCCAGACTACGGTTTGCAACTGCACATGGGGACAAAGATTGTACTTTTTGGAGAAATGTCCTCTGGTCTAATGAAACAAATATAACTGTTTGGCCATAATGACCATCGTTACGTTAGGAGGAAAAAGGGGGAGGCTTGCAAGCCGAAGAACACCATCCCAACCGTGAAGCATGGGGGTGGCAGCATCATGTTGTGGGGGTTCTTTGCTGCAGGAGGGACTAGTGCACTTCATAAAATAGTTGGCATCATGAGGCAGGAAAATGATGTGGATATATTGAAGCAACATCTCAAGACATCAGTCAGGAAGGTAAAGCTTGGTCTCAAATGGGTCTTCCAAATAGACAATGCCCACATGCATACTTCCAAAGTTGTGGCAAAATGGCTTAAGGTCAACAATGTCAAGGTATTGGAGTGGCCATCACAAAGCCCTGACCTCAATCCTCTAGAACATTTTGTGGGCAGTACTGAAAAAACATGTGCGAGCAGGGAGGCCTACAACCTGACTCAGTTACACCAGCTCTGTCAGGAGGAATGGGCCAAAATTCACCCAACTTATTGTGGGAAGCTTGTGGAAGAAATAAAAGCTGAAATAAACCATTCTCTCCTCTATTATTCTGACATTTCACATTCTTAAAGTAAAGTGGTGATCCTAACTGACCTAAGACAGGGAATTTGTACTAGGATTAAATGTATTTGGCTAAGGTGTTTGTAATCTTACGACTTCAACTGTACTGACCAGCTCAAGTAAAGAGAAACGTGCCATATGGCATACGTTCAAACGGCTCTTGTGAACTAGTGACCTGCGACATACACCAAGTTTCCTGAAACGGGTTACATTTCTGCCAAAAAAACTCATTTTTGATAAAAAATAAAAGTTTATGGTCAAATGCCTCACCTGTGAAGTAAGTTTAGGCTATTTTCTCCATGGTACTGGCAATAAACATGAACGCCATGTTGCCTGTTGAGTGAACTTTTCTTGTCTGTGCTCGCTCCTTAACGTTCCAACCACCACAATACCCAACACTCCTTCCCCCAAGTCACACAGTGGGTTCCACATAACGTTGGTGAGGACGGCGCACCCTAACAGGTCATGGTGAGGGAGGTGGCGGCAGCCTCTGTGCCTGTACACCACACATGCTGCCCCCTCGCAGTACCCACACTAGGACTTCTGGGGTATCCAATGGAATGAAAATGTACATTGGGCTGTTAGCTAGCTCTTGCGACTACTGATGATTTGAGCAACTGTGTTCTGAAGATAGGTGTGGTGCACTGTGCAGACTGAATGGCCTGTCAAGATAGTCAGGAATCTCCTTTTTTGATAAAGGCACATTGATTTAGCGGACCGATTGTAATAGAGCAAGGGTGGGTCCGTCTCATTGGCAGGCATGGCTGTCTGACAATGCAGAATGACATTGGCAGCAGATGCAGATATTTTTTTATAAGGTAAAATTGTCTCAGGCTGTTCACTCCCAATGCCAAGAACACAAGGATTGTATCAATCATGAGGTGATTACATTTGGAAACAATAGCAACAGGCTATTATCCCTATGCCGATAGTCTGCTAGCGCAAGCGTAACTACCATGATAATGCAGTCAGGGCCGAAAAAAGGATGACCGACAACTGGGTAAAGATTGAGCCACAGCAGCGCCTGAAGGGACGCCTAATTTATTAACCAATCGCCATCTGAAACAATTGTGGTAGAGTGACAGGTCAGCCAGTTATTCTTACAGGTGGTAGGCCTTTTTTTTTCTCTCCCCAACGGCAAGGCAAACATCTACTCAGCTGTTTCTCATAAGCGCTTATTGTTGACAGTATTGAAATCGCCCAGGAGCCCAATCTATCATGTGTCACCTCTGTTTGTCAAACTCTATCTTTCATTCTCCTCAGCTTGACAGTCAAAGTTTGTTCAAGTCGTCTCCCCTCCCACTTGTTGACAGGCTTTATGCAGACATTTAGACTTGGGTCATTGAGTTGGCTTGTATCTGGAACAGATTGGAGATTCTGCAAGTCCCAGTAACGAGTCAGATGCAATGTACACCGTGATGGTAATCAATATACTGTGGCCCTGGGGTACCAATGTAATCATAACTACGGTGGTTCTTTCTTTAAAAGTTTTGAGCTTATGCCGTGACCGTTTGCGGAAGATGGTGGCAGATTGTGGTAAATTGCATTGTTCTGGCAACAATGGCTGACACTTGAATAATGTGCCATAGAATTCTGCGGCACCCCACAAGCTCTGCTGGAGTACGGCACAACTTTTAAAGGAAGAACCACCGTAGGGCTGTGGCGTACATGGCATTTTGTCAGCCGGTGATTGTCAATCAAATAACCACCACGGTAATTGACCGTTAATTAACACATTTTGTGACTCGTTTTAGGATACTAGGCATATGTTGCGGGTCACTACTTCACAGGAGAGCCATTTGAACGTAAACTTTTTTTTATTTAATTAAAATATGTTTTTGGGCAGAATTGCCTTCTCGAACATGTGAACTTGCATGTGATTTAATAACAAACGTGTATGCCATCTGTAAATACGAATAAAATTGTTAAATTACGAACCTAGTTGGTTAAGCCACAGAAAAAGACAGCAACCTTCCGGCTAGCCATGATTGGCTGAAATAATGAGTGGGCTGGACATGCAGAGAGATGAGTTTGGATTGGTCTGCCATATAGCACGCTTCTATTTGAGCTGTTCAGTATGTATTGGCAATCCTGTCTAACGCTTCCTTTTTTGAAATACAGTATCAGTCAAAAGTTTGGACCACCTACTCATTCCAGGGTTTTTCTTTATTTGTACTATTTTCTACATTGTAGAATAATAGTGAAGACAGAAACTATGAAATAACACATGTAGTAACCAAAAGTGTTACTACAAAACAAACCAAAATATTTGCTATTCTTTGAAGTCAAATCAAATTTTATTGGTCACATAGACGTGTTTAGCAGATGTTGTTGCCGGTGTAGTGAAATGCTTGTGTTTCTAGCTCCGACAGTGCAGTAATATCTAACAATTTCGAAACATATACACACAAATCAAAGTAAAGGAATGGAATTAAGAATATATAAATATTTGGATGAGCAATGTCAGAGCGGCATAGACTAAGATACAGTAGAATAGAATACAGTGTATACATATGAGATGAGTAATGCAAAATATGTAAACATTATTAAGATGACTAGTGTTCCATTTATTAAAGTAGCCAGTGATTTCAAGTCTATGTATAAAGGGAGCAGCCTCTAATGTGCTAGTGATGGCTATTTAACAGTCGGATGGCCTTGAGGTAGAAGCTTTTTTTCAGTCTCTCTGTCCCAGCTTTGATGCACCTGTATTGGCCTCGTCTTCTAGATGATAGCGGGGTGAACAGGCAGTGGCTCCGGTGGTTGTTGTCCTTGATTGTTTTGGCCTTCCTGTGACATCGGGTGCTGTAGGTTAGGTCGTTTTCCACCGGTGATGCGTTGGGCAGACCGCACCACCCTCTGGAGAGCCCTGCGGTTGCGGGCGGTGCAGTTGCCATACCAGGCGATGATACAGCCCAACAGGATGCTCTCAATTGTGCATCTGTAAATGTTTGTGAGGGTTTTAGGTAGCCACCCTTTGCCTTGATGACAGCTTTGCACTCTTGGCATTCTCTCAATCAGCTTCATGAGGTAGTCACCTGGAATGCATTTCAATTAACAGGTTTGCCTTTTTTTCTGTTAACTTTTATTTAACTAGGCAAGTCAGTTAAGAACAAATTCTTATTTACCCCGGACGACGCTGGGACAATTGTGCGCCACCCTATGTGACTCCCAATTGCGGCCGTATGTGATACAGCCTGTATTTGAACCAGGGACTGTAGTGACTGACGCCTCTAGCACTAAGATGCAGTGCCTTAGAGTGGCGCAGCGGTCCCTTTGTTAAAAGTTAATTTGTGGAATTTCTTTCCTTCTTAATGCGTTTGAGCCAATCAGTTGTGTTGTGACCAGGTAAGGGTCGTATACAGAAGAGAGCCCAATTTGGTAAAAGACTAAGTCCATACTATGACAAGAACAGCTCAAATAAGCAAGGAGAAATTACAGTCCTTCATTACTTTAAGACATGAAGGTCAGTCAATCTGGAAAATTTCAAGCAAGTGCAGTTGCAAAAACCATCAAGCGCTATGATGAAACTGGCTCTCATGAGGACCGCCACAGGAAAGGAAAATCCAGAGTTACCTCTGCTGCAGAGGATAAGTTCATTTTAGACTTAACTGCACAACAGATTGCATCCCAAATAAATGCTTCACTGAGATCAAGTAACAGACACATCTCAACATCAACTGTTCAGAGGAGACTGCGTGAATCAGGCCTTCATGGTCGAATTGCTGCAAAGAAACCACTACTAAAGGACACCAATAAGAAGAGACTTGCTTGGGCCAAGAAACACAAGCAATGGACCGGTGGCAATCTGTCCTTTTGGTCTGATGAGTTATTTTTGGTTCCAACCGCTGTGTTTTTGTGAGACGCAGAGTAGGTGAACGGATAATCTCTGTGCGGTTCCCACCGTGAAGCATGGAAGAGGAAGTGTGATATTGTGGGGGTGCTTTGCTGATGACACTGTCTGTGATTTATTTAGAATTCAAGGCACACTTAACCGCTTAGGGAGAAGCGGCGCGCTAGCGCCAACCAAACGGAGCTATATGGATATAAAGAGGAACTTTATCGAACAAAAGTACCTTTTTATTGTGTAACCTGGACGCTTGGGTATGCCATCAGAGGAAGATCAAAGGTAAGCGATTTATTTTATGCTATTTTTGAGTTGTGACACCTCTGCTGGTTATGTTATTATGCTAATTGAGTTGAGTGGGGTGCTGTCCTCAGACAATCAAATGTGCTGCTTTCGCCGTAAAGCCTTTTTGAAATCTGACAATGCTGTTAGATTAACAAGAGTTTAAGCCTTTGAAGGGTGTGCAGCATTGGTATTTTCATGAATGTTTGAAATGAGTATTTTTGTAATTTGAATTTGGCACTCTGCATTTCACCGGATGTTGTCAAAATCGATCCCGTTCATGGGATTGGATCCGTAACAGGTTAACTACTTAGGGGGTAGCGGCGCGCTAGCGGGCCACTCCCGACACTACCCGGTGAAATGTAAAGTCATCAAAAGCTCTGATTCTTGGCAATATCACAGCGTTGTCAGATTTCAATAAGGCTTTATGGCGAAAGCACAACATTTGATTGTTTGAGGTTAGCACCTCATATATTTTCCACATTAGCATAAATTCATATCCAGCGCGGGTCACACAAAACCCATATAAGAGCTAAAAAATATCACTTACCTTTCGAAGAACTTCTGCTGAGGGCTTCCCATGTGTCCAACGAAGACATTCAATGGTTCTATTGTTAGAAAAGTCATTTATTATATCCATAAATCTCAGTTTGGTTGGTGCGTTATGATCAGAAAATCCACCGTCGAGTCATCCATTGAACCGTGAAGAGAACACGTTCAAATTATTCCTATAAACTTTCTCCAAACAAATCAAACATACATTAAAAATTATTCTTTCATGTATATTTACCGTGATATTTCAACCGGACGATAACGTGAACGATAGGAAAGGAAAATAAAGTGGGGCGCGCTCACAATCTCGCGCCCGTGAAATGTTGTTGACAAATGTGGTCCCTTCTACTTCCTATCTGTTCTGCTTAGTGCTAGAGCCTCCAGACACTGTATAAAGACTGTTGATATCTAGTGGAAGCCATAGGTACTGCAGTCTCAGTCCTAGTTAACATGGAAATCAATAGGCATCCTGGAGAAAAAGGTCATGTACAAAAAAAACTGCAAATCCAGATGGATTTTACTCGGGTTTTTGCCTGCTATATCACTGCTGTAATACTCACATACATGATTTTAACTCTTAGAAACTTCAGTGTTTCCTATCCAATAGTACTAATTATGTGCATATCCTATTTTCTGGGCCTGAGTGGCAGGCATTTTACTTTGGGCACGCCAGACTCTCCAAAACCGTCACCTCTGCTGCCGCTCCCAAAGAAGTTGACCAGCATGGCTACCACAGCATTCTGCAGCGATACACCATCCCATCTGGTTTAAGCTTAGTGGGAATATAATTTGTTTATCAACAGGACAATGACCCAACACACCTCCAGGCTGTTTATGGGCTATTTGACCAAGAAGGAGAGTGATTGAGTGCTGCAGCCAACATGTGCTCAGCATATGTGGGAACTCCTTCAAGACTGTTGGAAAAGCATTCCAGGTGAAGCTGGTTGAGAGAATGCCAAGTGTGAAAAGGGTGGCTACTTTGAAATTTTTCAAACATTAAATATATTTCGAGTTGTTTAACACTTTCTTGTGTTACTACATGATTCCATGTGTTATTTCATAGTTTTTATGTCTTCATTATTATTCTACAATGTAGAAAATGGTAAAAATAAAGAAAAACCCTTGAATGAGGTGTGCCCAAACTTCTGACTGGTACTGTATGTGTGAAATTTGTTTTTTGATTTTTGAATGGGCCATTATTATGCACCTGTCTCGGAGCAGGGGCAAAACATGCATATAATCTGTATACTTAAATGGCGAATGGACGCTTTTTCCGTGGTTAATTTCCATGCCAGCCAGGTAGGCTATACTCCTGTTTGTAAAGCGAATTAATGTGCTTAATATTAGGAACATTGAGAAATAAATATAGTAGGCCTAGCCTAATGAAAGCTGATTGGATATTACTTTTTTCTCACATAGCCTATAGGAAACGCATAGCCTATAGAAATGTTGCACAACATGAGCTTATGGGCTCTCATTAAGTGTTTTTGATTTGATTTTTGATTACATTTGCATTTATTTTAGTGATTACGTGGACAATAGAGTGCTGAGTACCATTGTAATATTGATTGTAATCAGTTTAAGAAGACATATTGAGGCTATTCAAAAGTGATTTGTTTGTAGTCTGTACACAATGTTCTTGGCAACATTACAAGACTCCCAATTGAGAGCATGTAGCAATTTTCCCCAAAAGAAATGGACCCCATGCCACTTGAAACCATGTCAGTGCAAGGACATGAGAGTGAAGGTACTAAACATGAATTTTACCTTAGCAAGAGAGGAGTATCCAGTGTAATGTCAAAGATGTGAAACTGAAATTAATCAGTTTTACAAGGCTGTTTTATTTCTGCTTGTTTTCTCGATTCAAAGACAAATCCCTCAATATCTCAGAGATAAATTGTGACAGGAGGAGCTAAATTCAAACGCCTCAATATATTATTTTAATTACATTTTTAAGGCATGATATATGGATGTTGTTTTGAAATAGTTTCCTAAATGTAATTGTAATCTACTTCTGTGATTTCTTAGTCACACTTAACTAACTTCCTCAAGATGATAAATTACTAATCAAGAGGAATGCACAATTTACTGATTATATTGAAATCTATCATCTTGATTGCACCCATAAAGTTCAAGTAGCTAGAGGAACTGTTGAGCAGTCGGGGTGTGTCCAGAAATGTTCATGTACTGTACATACAATATCAACACCTCACACCTGTGATAGATCTTACCTTCCGGGGTGTAAAAAAGGCAAACGTGAGGAGAAAGGCGGTATTAGCAAAAACCTGACATGATTAAAGAACAAATATTGAGGGAATAATATTTGGCTTGAAGAAGGAAAAAAAGTACTTCAGTCAATCAAAATGGTTCCATAATATTTACCCTCTTTAAGTTAGTGTACTATGGGTGTGTCTCAATAGTCCTCTCCGTGAGGCTTCCTCACCTTGTGTCCTCTGCATTGATGTGACAGAACTGGACAGGTGAGAACTACTTCACAGCACATCCACCATGTTTATGTCACAAGGATTTTAGGTTTGTACAGTTGAAATAGATTAGAGGAAGAGCGGCATCAACATCAGAACATTGAGACATGCCCTTTGTCCCCTTCACCCTGAAGCAATTACTACTGTACCTTTTTGGACCAGCCATCTGCTTGTATGGGGTCATAGTCATAGTTGTAGAGGTCATAGTTGAGCTCATCTCTAGACTCAACTGCAGTTTCTTCTCATAACAAAAAAGTAAAAATATTTACCAAGATGTAAATTAGCATTTTTAAGACTGCTTTTGAATTTAAAGCTGCAATACGTAACATTTTGGACGACCCGACTAAATTCACAAATTTACTTTTGGTTTTGTACACTAGCTTCAAACAGCTGAAAATACAATATTTTCAGTTTTGAAAATATAGTTCACAGCGGTTTAGCTGGTACCGTGATTCTCTCCTAATTTCACAAACTTAGTTCGGCAAACTATTTGAATTTTAGCAACCAGGAAATGGCGGAGCGATTTCTGCATATTGCACCTTTTTTTTAAAGGTGCTTTAGAGAGAACCTCTGTTTCTCAGGCATCCATCTAGGATGAAATTAGACAGCTATTTTTCCATAAGTGCAACCGCACATGAATATTAATCTTTAAAGATCAAATCATAGCTTTTAAAACTGGCTGATGCTGTTATAATTCTGCTTTTCCAATATTTTTTTCTCGATACTGTTTGGCTTATGCAATGGGTTATTTTTGGAGAGAAACAAGCAGCCACAGTTAAGTAAAAAAGGCTGCAGGCCCTTTGAGGAGTTGGGAAAGTCAGAAGTTTAATGGTCCAATGCAGCCATGTTTATCTCAATATAAAATGATTTCTGTGTACCAATTAAGTACCTTACTGTAATTGTTTTTTTAAATGAAAAATGGTCCAAATAGAAAAATATTGCTTCTTAGCGAAGTACAATTTCTCAAGCAAGAATCTTGCTAGGACTGTCTTGGATTGATCTGAGAGAGGAGCCTAAAGGAAAGGATGTGTAACCAGAAAACTAGCTGTTATTTTCAGAGAGGAGGGCAAACTCTCTTTGTTATTGGACTATTAATTTAACTGAAATGTCTCATTTTGTAAATGTATGTGTACTGGAGGCTGTAAATGACGTGTTTCTCTGCATTCAGTTCCCTTTTCACAGGTCATTAAAGGGGCAGATCAGACAAACATGATTTCTTTAGTTATATATATTTCCACACTATGAAGTTGGAATAATACTGTGAAATTGTGACGTCACCAGGCGGTCAAAAAATCCCATCCAGCCAAACAAGCAGAAATTTCAGGCAGTATTTTTTTTACATTAAAAGTGCAATATCATAATTGTCACATTTTCACCATATTATTCCAACCGCAGTTTGGAAATATAAATAAAACACAAAGAAATCATGTTTTTGTCTGATCTGCCCCTTTATTGACCTGTGGAGTCTGTTTAAAAGGGAACTGAATGAAGAAAAACAGGTCATTTACAGCCTAAAGTACACAGAAATGGAAATTTACAAAATGAGACATTTCACTTGGTCTCACATCACCTAAATACTCCTCAGACATTAGTCACAGTAAAAGATGTATGTAAACTCTGTCTCTTAAAGATAATTCGTAAAATTCAAATAACTTCACAGATCTTCATTGTAAAGGGTTTAAACACTGTTTTCCATGCTTGATCAATGAACCATAAACAATTAATGAACATGCACCTGTGGAACGGTCGTTAAGACACAAACAGCTTAGACGGTAGGCACTAAAGAGGCCTTTCTACTGACTCTGAAAAACACCAAAAGAAAGATGCCCAGGGTCCCTGCTTATTTGTGTGAACGTGCCTTAGGCATGCTGCAAGGAGGCATGAGAACTGCAGATGTGGCCAGGGCAATAAATTGCAATGTCTTAACTGTGAAACACCTAAGACAGGACGGACAGCTGATCGTCCTTGCAGTGGCAGACCATAACAACACCTGCACAGGATCGGTACATCCGAACATCACACCTGCGGGACAGGTACAGGATGGCAACAACAACTGCTTGAGTTACACCAGGAACGCACAATCCCTACATCAGTGCTCAGACTGTCTGCAATAGGCTGAGAGAGGCTGGACTGAGGGCTTGTAGGCCTGTTGTAAGACAGGTCCTCACCGGCAACAACGTCACCTATGGGCACACCGCTGGAACAGACAGGACTGGCAAAAAGTGCTCTTCACTGACGAGTCGCGGTTTTGTCTCACCAGGGGTGATTGTCTGATTCGTGTTTATTGTCGAAGGAATGAGCGTTACACCGAGGCCTGTACTCTGAAGCGGGATTGATTTTGGAGGTGGTGGGTCCGTCATGGTCTGGGGCGGTGTGTCACAGCATCATTGGACTGAGCTTGTTGTCATTGCAGGCAATCTCAATGCTTTGCGTTACAGGGAAGACATCCTCCTCCCTCGTGGTACCCTTTCTGCAGGCTCATCCTGGCATGACCCTCCAGCATGACAATGCCGCCAGCCATACTGCTCAGGGAAGGCATCCTCCTCCCTTGTGGTACCCTTTCTGCAGGCTCATCCTGGCATGACCCTCCAGCATGACAATACCGCCAGCCATACTGCTCGTTTCCTGCAAGACAGGAATGTCAGTGTTCTGCCATGGTCAGCGAAGAGCCCGGATCTCAATCCTATTGAGCACGTCAGGGACCTTTTGGATCGGAGGATGCGGGCTAGGGCCATTCCCCCCAGAAATTTCCAGGAACTTGCAGGTGCCTTGGTGGAAGAGTGGGGTAACATCTCACAGCAAGAACTGGCAAATCTGGTGCAGTCCATGAGTAGACGCACCGCAGTACTTAATGCAGCTGGTGGCCACACCAGATACTGACTTTTGATCTTTGGAACTTGTTCAGTTTATGTCTCAGTTGTTTGAATCTTATGTTCATACAAATATTTACACATGTTAATGTGTAAACCCAGTTGACAGTGAGAGGAGTTTATTTTTTTTGCGGAGGTTGTGGGTGAGTGGTCAAATTATTGGGGTTAATTGAAGGCCATATGCATGGCGCTTTGAGGTGTAATGAATGGTACTGTACTGTACTGTAGGGACTAATTGGTGGATTAGGGTAAAGTAAAACAGGAATGGGGTCGGTGGACTGAGGTTAGGGATAAATGTTAAGGGTATTCAATAATATGTATATTCTACAATGGCTCAGCATTCAAACAGTCAGTAGGGATCGAACTTGACCAAGTGGAACACAAATCCTGAGGTGTAATTGATGGTATATGTGACCTGTCACCCAGCATGGATCATAGAGCTGACAACGTGTATAGTACATAGTAGGCTTGGGCGGTATACCGGGGTATTTTGATATACCCACAGTATTATTTTCAATACCACCAATTACCGATAAAGCTACTACTACTGCTGTAGTGTTCAATTGTCCCACCAACAATCACCCATTTTTGTAAATGTAATTAATTTTAAACTTCAAATTTCTCTCTAGTAGGGCCCTATTGGTTATTTATCGTAATGAACGATATTAGCAAGATGTCCATGATAAGTGGACAGTTCGTTCGGGTGTCGAACGAACCGTCCACTGTTTGGTTTTTCGTCCCAGCTCTACCGTCAATACCGTTGAAACTGTTTTTAGCTTGTTCTTTTGTAAATGTGAATACCTGCAGTCGACTTGTGCACTAGGTTAATAGATAAAGCAGGTTGCATTCTTCAGCAGCTGATTGAGCCAGTCACGTGGTATGTTTGTTTGTTTACAATTATACAACGGGTGGGTCTAATCCTGAATGCCGGTGTCTATTCCACTGGCTAAATCTGATGTTAAAATGCATATTTACTCTGTTCCATCTGACTGTGCAATCCACTGTCTCATCAGCACAGCCAGACAATGTATGAACTTTATCTCCACTATAAAAAGCATCTAGACATTCTCACATTTTCTTTGAGACTAACATTTAGTCCATAGTAATGAACGTGTCAGGAGTCTGTACGAGACAGACAAGCAGGCAGCGTTTCTCAGCCATTCAAAATCATGAATCAGCTGGCATCATTTTGATGGATATATACAAAGAAATGTAAATTGAAGTGCAGCTAGTTTGCAGTCTTTCCAGCTACAGTTTGAAGTGATTGTGTTAGCTGTGTTGTTGGCTAGCTCCTGAACAGCAGTGTCCTGACAAGTGAGCACATTTTCTATGCCAGGTGAAATCGTGCCTCATTAGCCCATTGTAACCGCTACTTTGCTGTTATTCTGGCTGCACTGTTGATGTGACTAAGTTAGCTGTAGTTGGCTAGCTAGAAAACAAGGGATAACAACTTTGCCAGCCAGTATGGCATTGGAACATTTTAGAACGAACGACTGGATCAGGTCGCGTCCGCAGATACAGAACAAAAAGACTGAACGACTGGGTCTGGCAACCAAACTGCCAGCAGGCTTGGGTAGCAACCCTATATTTGTGTCGTAACTATATCTTGTGGAAGGATTAAATAGTATGAATAAATGTATCAAAATAATGTTTTTAATGAAAATGTCAGTCATTATTTGAATATGTTGGTAACCCGTAGCCAGTGTTTTGGAGGATATATTGGCATGGTTTGCCGGCCCTCTAATTCATCTGGGGCCTAACAACACCCGTGCCAATATATCCTCCAAATACCGACTTCTCTGGCATTATCACTTAAAGAGCACACGGAGTAAATGGAAGCTTTGTGAAGTGACGATCTATTGTCGTGCAGAGCAAGATAGATGTGCATTTCAAGTGTAAATTGATCTACTTATGTTTGCCAGCTACAGTGCCATCAGAAACAATTCATACCTGTTCTTACAGCCTGAATTCAATATTTATTAAAATGTATATTTTTTTTCGTACCCATCTACACACAATACTCCATAATGAAAACATGTTTTTATAAATTGTTGGACATTTATTGAAAATAAGAAATATCTCATTTACATAAGTATTCACACCCCTGAGCCAATACTTTGTAAAAGCATCTTTGGCAGCAACTACAGCTAAGTCTTTCTGGGTAAATCTAAGAGCTTTCCACGTGGATTGTGCAGTATTTGCCCTTTTTTATTATTTAAAAAAATTCTTCAAGCTCTTCAAATCAAATGTAACTTGGCCACTCAGGAACATTCGCTGTCTTCTTGGTAATCAATTCCAGTGTAGATTTGGTCTTGTGTTTTAGGTTATTGTCCAGCTGAAAGGAGCCACCTTTTGCAGCAACTACAGCTGCAAGTCTCTTGGGGTATGTCTCTAAGCTTGGCACATCTAGCCATTGGGATTTTTCCCCATTCTTCAAGGCAAATCTGCTCTAGCTCCTTCAAGTTGGATGGGTTCCACTGGTGTACAGCAATCTTTAAGTCATACCACAGATTGTCAATTGGATTGAGGTCTAGGCTTTGACTAGGCCATTCCAAGACATTTTAAATGTCTACCCTTAAACCACTCAAGGGTTGCTTTAGCAGTATGCTTAGGGTCATTGTCCTACTGGGAGGTGAGCCTCCGTCCCAGTCTCAAATCTCTGGAAGACTGAAACAGGTTTCCTTCTTCAAGAATTTCCCTGTACTTAGCGCCATCCATCATTCCTTCAATTCTGACCAGTTTCCCAGTCCCTGCTGATGGAAAAACATGGTGATCGCGGGGTGATGAGACATGTTGGGTTTGCGCCAGACAGTGTTTTCCTTGATGGCCAAAGCTCAATTTTAGTCTCATCTGACCAGAGTACCTTCTTCCATATGTTTGGGTCACTCTTCTGTAAAGCCCAGCTCTGTGGAGTGTATGGCTTAGTGGTCCTATGGACAGATACTCCAATCTCCGCTGTGGAGCTTTGCAGCTCCTTCAGGGTTATCTTTGGTCTCTTTGTTGCCTGTCTGGTTAATGCCCTCCTTGCCTGGTCTGTGAGTTTTGGTGGGCGGCCCTCTCTTGGCAGGTTTGTTGTGGTGCCATATTCTTAATGATGGATTTAATGGTGCTCCATGGGATGTTCAAAGTTTCGTATATTTTTTTTATAACCCTACCCTGATCTGTACTTCTCCAACTTTGTCCTTGACCTGTTTGGAGAGCTCCTTGGTCTTGGTGGTGCCGCTTGCTTGGTGGTGCCGCTTGCTTGGTGGTGCCGCTTGCTTGGTGGTGCCCCTTGCTTGGTGGTGCCCCTTGCTTGGTGGTGTTGCAGACTCTGGGGCCTTTCAGAACGTGTGTGTGTGTGTGTGTGTGTGTGTGTGTGTGTATATTGTGACAGATCATGTGACAATTAGACTGCACACAGGTGGACTTTATTTAAGTAATTATGTGACTTCTGAAGGTAATTGGTTGCACCAGATCTTATTTAGGGGCTTCATAGCAAAGGGGGTGAATACATATGCATGCACCACTTTTCAGTTTTAGATTGTTTTTTAAATGTCATTTTTTTTATTTCACTTCCCCAGTTTGCTATTATGTGTGTGTCCATTACATGAAATCCAAATGAAAATCGATCTAAATTACAGGTTGTAATGCAACAAAATAGGAAAACCGCCAAGGGGATGAATACTTTTGCAAGGCACTGTATGTTGTATTGAATTTTCCCCAAACACAACCCTTTGTATTCAGGAGAAAAAGTGAATTGCTAAGCCAAATGTTTTGTAATATTTTTATTCTGTACATGCTTCCTTTTCACTCTGTCAATTAAGTTAGTATAGTGGAATTTTAATTGACTTATGTCTAAAATTAATGATGTACTGTAATTTCTCTTTGCTTATTTGAGCTGTTCTTGGCATAATATGGACTTGGTCTTTTACCAAATAGGGCTATCTTCTGTATACCACCCCTACCTTGTCACAACACAACTGATTGGCTCAAATGCATTAAGAAGGAAATAAGTTCCACAAATTCACTTTTAACAAGGCACACCTGTTAATTGAAAGGCATTCCACGTGACCTCATGAAGCTGGTTGAGAGAATGCCAAGAGTTTGCAAAGCTGTCAAGGCAAAGGGTGTCTACTTTGAAGAATCTCCCTCTCTCATATGTGTGTGTGTGTGTGTGTGTGTGTGTGTGTGTGTGTGTGTGTGTGGTCACATATGTGATTTTCTGGATTTTTTTCCCTCATTTCGTCTGTCATAGTTGAAGTGTACCTATGATGAAAATTACAGGCCTCATCTTTTTAAGTGAGAGAACTTGCACAATTGGTGGCTGACTAAATACTTTTTTGCCCCACTGTGTGTGTGTGTGTGTGTGTGTGTGTGTACACTGCTCAAAAAAATAAAGGGAACACTAAAATAACACATCATAGATCTGAATGAATGAAATAATCTTATTAAATACTTTTTTCTTTATATAGTTGAATGTGCTGACAACAAAATCACACAAAAATTATCAATGGAAATCAAATTTATCAACCCATGGAGGTCTGGATTTGGAGTCACACTCAAAATTAAAGTGAGTTTAAGCCTGATCCAACTTTGATGTAATGTCCTTAAAACAAGTCAAAATGAGGCTCAGTAGTGTGTGTGGCCTCCACGTGCCTGAATGACCTCCCTACAACGCCTGGGCATGCTCCTGATGAGGTGGCGGATGGTCTCCTGAGGGATCTCCTCCCAGACCTGGACTAAAGCATCCGCCAACTCCTGGACAGTCTGTGGTGCAACGTGGCGTTGGTGGATGGAGCGAGAGATGATGTCCCAGATGTGCTCAATTGGATTCAGGTCTGGGGAACGGGCGGGCCAGTCCTTAGCATCAATGCCTTCCTCTTGCAGGAACTGCTGACACACTCCAGCCACATGAGGTCTAGCATTGTCTTGCATTAGGAGGAACCCAGGGCCAACCGCACCAGCATATGGTCTCACAAGGGGTCTGAGGATCTCATCTCGGTACCTAATGGCAGACAGGCTACCTCTGGCGAGCACATGGAGGGCTGTGCGGCCCCCCAAAGAAATGCCACCCCACACCATGACTGACCCACCGCCAAACCGGTCATGCTGGAGGATGTTGCAGGCAGCAGAACGTTCTCCACGGCGTCTCCAGACTCTGTCACGTCTGTCACGTTCTCAGTGTGAACCTGCTTTCATCTGTGATGAGCACAGGGCGCCAGTGGCGAATTTGCCAATCTTGGTGTTCTCTGGCAAATGCCAAACGTCCTGCACGGTGTTGGGCTGTAAGCACAACCCCCACCTGTGGACGTCGGGCCCTCATACCACCCTCATGGAGTCTGTTTCTGACCGTTTGAGCAGACACATGCACATTTGTGGCCTGCTGGAGGTCATTTTGCAGGGCTCTGGCAGTGCTCCTCCTTGCACAAAGGCGGAGGTAGTGGTCCTGCTGCTGGGTTGTTGCCCTCCTACGGCCTCCTCCACGTCTCCTGATGTACTGGCCTGTCTCCTGGTAGCGCCTCCATGCTCTGGACACTACGCTGACAGACACAGCAAACCTTCTTGCCACAGCTCGCATTGATGTGCCATCCTGGATGAGCTGCACTACCTGAGCCACTTGTGTGGGTTGTAGACTCCGTCTCATGCTACCACTAGAGTGAAAGCACCGCCAGCATTCAAAAGTGACCAAAACATCAGCCAGGAAGCATAGGAACTGAGAAGTGGTCTGTGGTCACCACCTTCAGAACCACTCCTTTATTGGGGGTGTCTTGCTAATTGCCTATAATTTCCACCTGTTGTCTATTCCATTTGCACAACAGCATGTGAAATGTATTGTCAATCAGTGTTGCTTCCTAAGTGGACAGTTTGATTTCACAGAAGTGTGATTGACTTGGAGTTACATTGTGTTGTTTAAGTGTTCCCTTTATTTTTTTGAGCAGTGTGTGTGTGTGTGTGTGTATATATATATATATATATATATATATATATATATATATAATTTCATAGTTTTGATGTCTTAACTATTATTATACAATGTAGAAAATAGTAAAAATAAAGAAACTCTTGAATCAGTAGTTGTGTCCAAACCTTGAACATACCAAACCTTGTACATAAAAAAATCCCTTCTCCAGCATAACTCTGGGTTGTGGGAGCCTGGCGGGGTGGCCATTAATTAGAAGTACAGGGGAACCCTCTTAAAGAAGCAGATCTGTATCTTAGAGACAAAGGCAAAGCCATAACATTTTGTTCTTTAATTGCCCAGATTAAAATGTTCTTTGGTGCTTGTCTCCCCTTTCCTGGCTAGGATTAATCATTCAGTACTGCCGCTGCTGAAAATCACATTAGACCGTTTGAAAAGCTTTACCCAGATTCACTTGCATAGCTCCAAGCTTAGTAAAGGGCTTCTCAGAAGTTCTGTTTTTTGATGTACCTACATTTACCAAAAGTGAACTTCCCGACTTTGCAATATCTGCCTACCGTAGATGCTGTAGGTGGCTTTTGCTTAATGGCTGTAATGCTACCTGTTTTCAAGGGCATGACTTAGGCCATTGAAATAAGTGTGGTCTTTGGCGAGAAGTCACAAGTAGAGCTTTTTATTTATAAACTATGCTTACAAGTAATGGACTGTGGGAGGAAGATGTGTGAAGTTGAGGCTCTCTATGGAGTGTGAATGTGGGTAATGTCCAAGCTGCAATCCAAGATATAAAAGCCCAAAGTTGTGCACTTTCTGTGTTCAAGAATATTGAAAAGGTCGACCCACCTCTCTTAAATATTAACTTTGCATGTTATCAGGACCTCCACTGTGGACTATTTCAAGGTGGTATTTTTAAATTGAGTTTTCTGGTTTTGGGCCTAGAGAGCCTCTATGTAAAAAGTGGGTCTACGATCACCCGTCTGTCTTCAGTCTCCAACGCCATCCAACAACCTGGATCTCTAATCGGCCTTTAGCATTATGTGGATCTTGAGAGGCAAGCTGTGTGCAAATATGGCCTGCCCAGATAAAACTGTAATTTACTCCAAACATCCAGCTGCCCGTTTCAGACTACAAAGGGGCCCAGAGCAGCCTCTGCCATAAGATCTTACAGCTGTGGAGGGAACTTTTAAAAATGATGTGGCCTGTCTGTAAACCGGCTGGTGCTGAGCCAGACAGAGGGTTAGACTTGTCTCCCTGTGTTTTGTAAGGCACGTCTCGAACCTCCCATTATCCTCCTAACTTATTACATATCCTGTGAAACAAGAATTATCTTTTGATATTTACTCAGGTAATGTAGAAATTAAGGCAAATCTGACCACCCACAACAATGGCAGTTTGTTTTAGCATTTGGATGGCCTGATGTACCTTTTTGGATAACTAGACTGCCTTTGATTTAGCTAACAAGATATAGATATCAGCTTTGACAGTGTCCCAAAAAATATGTTTGAATGTAAGGACTGGTTACAGTTCACAAGCTGTCAATGTCACTCCCAGCAGAAGTCCTTTACATTATCATCCATATCTAACAACATAACACTCTCAATGATTTAGCGTAATTGTTATTCATTATATGAGACTTAATAAATGCAAAAGAAAATAAGTCAGTCCAAAGAAGCACACAAGGAGAGAGGTTAGTAGTACAGTGGTTCCCAAACTTGGGGTCAGAGACCCAGGTGGGGTAAACTAAAATTTTAAATAGGGTCCCCTGAGAGAATCTTTAATCTTGTCTAACACATGAATAACTTGTATTCTATACCCATTTAAAGAGAAACGACATTTTAGAGTCAACTAAGGGTCAACTAAGGGCCTTTTACACTGTTATAATTCACTTTCGTGTTATTATGTGTTGGGACAGCCTGTGGGACCTAAAGGTTTGTGAAATATAAAGACAATTTAATATTATTAGCATGTACACTGAACAAAAATATAAACGCAGCAATTTCAAAAATTTTACTGAGTTACAGTTCATATAAGGAAATCATCCGTGCTGACTTACCACTCCTGTATGTAGTAAATAAGTAGTGAAACACACATTATTGAGTAGAATTTAGTGATGAATAGTTAGTAAGTTGGGTTTTTTCATGAGGTTGTGGCTGCCATCTGGTGGCGACTAGAAACAATTGCATAATAGGAACTATTACAAATTGATGGCCCTTGAAAATAAATATTAGTACTTGAAAAAGTACTTGAAAGTCCTTGAATTTTACTTGCCACTGTCTATACGAACCCTGGGAATATATTCCGTGGTTCATCCGACAACATTGAGAAGTTTACCACATCAGTCCACAGGCATCATTAATAAGTGCATCGACAACGGCATACATATCCCAACCAGAAACCATGGATTACAGGCAACATAGGCACTGAGCTAAAGGCTATGCTTCTATGCTTGCTTCGAGGCAAGCAACACCGAACCATGCATGAGAGCACCAGCTGTTCCAGACGACTGTGTGATCTTGCTCTCTGTAGCCGACGTGAGTAAGATCTTAAGGTTAACATTCACAAGATGGATTACCAGGACGCATACTCCAAACGTCCGCTGACCAGGTGGCAAGTGTCTTAACTAACATTTTTAACCTCTCCCTGACCCAGTCTGTAATACCTACATGTTTCATGCAGACCACCATAGTCCCTGTGCCCAGGAACGCTAAGGTAACCTGTCTAAATGACTATCGCCCCGTGGCACTCACATCTGTAGTCATGAAAAACTTTGAAAGGCTGGTCATGGCAGACATCAACACCATTGTAGACACCCTGGACGCACTTCAATTCGCATACTGCCCCAACAGATCCACAGATGACACAATCTCTATTGCACTCCACACTGCCCTTTCCCACCTGGACAAGAGGAACACCTACGTGAGAATGGTGTTCTTTAATTATAGCTCAGTGTTAAACACCATAGAGCCCTCCAAGCTCAACACTAAGCTCAGGACCCTGAGACTGAACACCTCCCTTTGCAACTGGATCCTGGACTTCCTGACGGGCCGCCCCCCAGGTGGTGATAGTAGGCAACAACACAAGCGCCACGGTGACCCTCAACATGGGGGACTCTCAGGGGTGCGTGCTTAGTCCCTTCCTGTACTCCCTGTTCACCCACGACTGCGTGGCCGCACACAACTCCAACACCATCTTAAAGTTTACTGACAACTTGATGGTGGTTGGCCTGATCACCAACGACGATGTTTCAGCCTATAGGGGAGGAGATCACTGACCTGGCAGTGTGGTGCAAGGACAACAACCTCTCCCTCAACGTTAGCAAGACAAAGGAGCTGATTGTGGACTATAGGAAACGGAGGGCATCCAATTCAAGGGGGCTGTAGTGGAGCGGATTGAGAGGTCCAAGTTTCTGTGTCCACATAACTAAGGAATTGTCATGGTCCACACACACCAACACAGTCGTGAAAAAGGCACAACCAGACCTCTTCCCCCTAATGAGGCTGAAAAGATCTGGCATTGGCCCTCAGATCCTCAAAACGTTATAGAGCTGCACCATTGAGAGCATCTTGACTGGCTGCGTCACCGCTTGGTATGGCAACTGCTTAGCATCAGACCACAAGGTGCTACAGAGTTTTTAGTGCATACGGCCCAGTAAATCATTGGGGCAGAGCTCCCTGCCATTCAAGACCTCTATATCACTCAATGTCAGAGGAAGGCCCTTAAAAGTGTCTGACTCCAGTCACCCAAGTCATAGACGGTTCTCTCTGCTACCGCATGGCAAGTGGTACCGATGCACCAAGTCTGGAACCAACAGGACTCTGAACAGCTTCTACCCGCCCAAGCCATAATACTGCTAAATAGTTGGTTTGGGTAGCTAATGGTTAACTATTTAACTATCTGCAAGGACCCTATTTACACTAACTCTTTTGACTGATCACATGCTGCTGCTACTGTTTTATCTATCCTGCTGCATAGTCACTTGATCCATACATATATGTAGAGAATTTTTTTTTACCTCGTACCGCTGCACAACGATTTGGTACTGGTACCCCATGTATATAGCCAAGTTATCGTTACTCATTGTATTTATTTTTCTATTTCTCTTTTTTTCTCTACATTGTTGGGAAGGGCCCATAAGTAAGCCTTTCACTGTTAATCTACACTTGTATATCAAATTTGATTTGATAGAGTCCGCAGATGTTTTGCCATGATTCAGCAGGATGTGCTAACAGATGGCCACTCCTGGGTCCCATGTTTTGACTGACAGAGGGCCTAAGGGGAAGTACATATCCTCTGAGGTAGACTGGTGAGATTTCCCCCTCACGTGGCCAGGGTGCTTACTTTACTGGACTAGGGCAGTGTTTCCCAACCCTGGTCCTCGAGTACCCCCAACAGTACACATTTTTATTGTAACCCTGGACAAGCACACCCGATTCAACTTGTCAAGCCCTTTAATGAGTTTTTTCAAGGGTTACAATGAAACTGTGTACTGTTGGGGGTACTCGAGGACCAGGGTTGGGGAACCCTGGACTAGGGTGCTTACTGTACTATAGGGCCGTAGGCTTCTAATAGGGGATGTGAAACTCTTGTGACTGGACCAAAGGCATTTTGAAAGAAAAAAACGCTTTATTACAACATCAGCTGTGTCCTGGCTAATGGGTCTTCTGCCGAGTGATGGATCTTCCAGACAGATCATCAACATTCAAATCCCATTATTTAGCTTCTTATTCTCTTAAAAGCCCTTGCTCTCTCTCTCTTCCTCCCTCCCATCTATCCAAGTAAAGAAAATCAAATGTCAAAACATGACAAAAACAAGTTTTTGTGAAACCTACAGGTGCGTATAACCTCATCTACAGCTGGAGTTACTTATCACTGTTGAAGATTTACCAACCTGTGAGTCTGTCTTCATGAGGCGTATAGTCTTAGGAGGTCTCCGGTATTTGTATGCTCCGGTATGTCTGTCAGTAATGACCAGAGATAAGCCATGGCCGCAGGGTGTCAAAGGGTTGAGTCATGCTGTCAATCAAATCTCAAAGATTTTTACCTTTTTGATTTTGTTTTTGACACTAGGCATAGTGGTTTTCACATGTTGTCAGGAGAGAAAATGTTGTGAGTTGAGGGTTTGTCAAAAGTTTAGAAGACTCAGTCAGTAGGATGAGGATGCCTTTTGTGGACTAAAACACTTTTAGAAACTTCAGTGTTTCCTATCAAATAGTACTAATTATGTGCATATCCTATTTTCTGGGTCTGAATGGCAGGCATTTTACTTTGGGCACGCCAGACTCTCCAAAACAGTCTCCTCGGCAGCCGCTCCCTAAGAAGTTAAACTCTGAGCGGAATGCTTACCGTTTTGTCAGAGTTTAAGTGTGTTGTGGTCTTACATGAAGAGTGCTGGTCTATTAGGGTAGCCAAAGTTATGTCTGACATATATTACACCATGTCTGTTAGATAAGCTCATTGCTACAAGGTTTTTGTAATGTGACATATTCCTAAAATAATGAAAACATTTAGTAATGTTACAGCAACGGCAGATTCGTTATTTTTTTTCATATCTCACTTTCCAATGTGATAGGACACATACACCAAGTCCAGTGGGTGTGATTGTGCATGTGAATGCAGTGTGCAACTACCTACTTAAGTGTTGTGGACTGTGACTGTAGGTAATTGTACATTAGTGTGGGTGTCCCTTCATATCCCTCAGTGTGTGCGTTCATGCGAGCACTTACTCACTGTCCTCTGTTTTGGCCATCGAAAGGTTAATGTTTAATAGTGTTAGCATAGGCCCAAATGGTTTACCAAGTAAAGTGTGAACAAAGTACAATGGTAGCTGTGTGTGTGTGTGTGTGTGTGTGTGTGTGTGTGTCCAATTGAAGTCGTAAGTTTACATACACCTTAGCCAAATACATTTGAACTCAGTTTTTCGCAATACCTGACATTTAATTATTCCTAGTAAAAATTCCCTGTCTTAGGTCAGTTAGGATCACCACTTTATTTTAGAATGTGAAATGTCAGAATAATAGTAGAGAGTGATTTATTTCAGCTTTTTATTTATTTGTATTTATGACATTCCCAGTGGGTCAGAAGTTTACATACAGTACACTCAATTAGTTTTTGGTAGCATTTCCTTTTAAATTGTTTCGGGTAGCCTTCCACAAGCTTCCCACAATAAGTTTGGTGAATTTTGGCCCATTCCTCCTGACAGAGCTGGTGTAGCTGAATCAGGTTTGTAGGCCTCCTTGCTCGCCCACAAATTGAGGTCAGGGCTTTGTGATGGCCACTCCAATACCTTGACTTGTTATCCTTAAGCCATTTTGCCACAACTTTGGAAGTATGCTTGGGGTCATTGTCCATTTGGAAGACCCATTTGCGACCAAGCTTTAACTTCCTGACTGATGTCTTGAAGATGCCATCTATTTTGTGAAGTGCACCAGTCCCTCCTGCAGAAAAGCACCCCCACAACAGGATGCTGCCACCCCCATGCTTCACGGTTGGGATGGTGTTCTTTGGCTTGCAAGCCTCTGCTTTTTTCCTCCAAACATAACAATGGTCATCATGGCCAAACAGTTATATTTTTGTTTCATCAGACCAGAGGACAGTTCTCCGAAATGTACGATCTTTGTCCCCATATGCAGTTGCAAACCGCAGTCTGGCTTTTTTATGGCAGTTTTGGAGCAGTGGCTTCTTCCTTGCTGAGCTGCCTTTCAGGTTATGTCAATATAGGACTTGTTTTACTGGGTATGTAGATACTTTTGTACCTGTTTCCTCCAGCATCTTCACAGGGTCCTTTTCTGTTGTTCTGGGATTGATTTGCACTTTTTGCACCAAAGTACGTTCATCTCTAGGAGACAGAATGCGTCTCCTTCCTGAGAGGTATGACGGCTGGATGGTCCCATGGTGTTTATACTTGCGTACTATTGTTTGTACAGATGAATGTGGTACCTTCAGGGGTTTAGCAATTGCTCCCAACGATGAACCAGACTTGTGGAGCTCTACAAAAAAAATTCTGAGGTCTTGGCTGTTTTCTTTAGATTTTCCCATGATGTCAAGCAAAGAGGCACAGAGTTTGAAGGTAGGCCTTGAAATGCATCCACCGGTACACCTCCATTTGACTCAAATGATGTCAATTAGCTTATTTTCCAAGCTGTTTAAAAGGCACTGTCAACTTAGTGTATGTAAACGTCTAACTTCCTGGAATTGTGATACAGTAAATTATAAGTGAAATCTGTCTGTAAACAATTGTTGGAAAAATTACTTGTGTCATGCACAAAGTAGATGTCCTAACCGACTTGCCAAAACTATAGTTTGTTAACTACTTATGGAGCAGTGGGGCACTACCCGGTGAAATGTGAGGCGCCAAATTCAAAATCCAAAAGTTGAATTATTTAACATTCATAAATATACAATTGTGGCATAGTCATCAAAAGCTCTGATTCTTGACAATATCACAGCGTTGTCAGATTTCAAAAAGGCTTCATGGCGAAAGCACAACATTCGATTGTTTGAGGGTAGCACCTCTAATATTTACGAATTAGCATAAATCCATAACCCAACACGGGCCTCACAAAATGCATAAAATCGCTTACCTTTGATGAACTTCTGCTGAGGGCTTCCCAAGTGTCCAACGAAGACAATCCATGCTTCTTTGGTTAGAAAAAGTCATTATATCCAAAAATGTTTGGTTGGCACGTTATGATCATAAAATCCACCGTTGAGTCGCCCATTGAACAGTGAAGAGAACACGTTCAAATTATACCTGTACACTTTCTACAAACAAATCAAACATTATTTTTAATGTATCCTTAGGTATCCTTTTGGGTATATTTGCTGTAATATTTCAACCGGACGATAACGTGAACGATAGGAAAGGAAAATAAAGTGGTGCGCTTTCACAATCTCGCGAGTCAAACCTTGTTTACAAAAGTGGTCGCCTGACAATTTCCTCTCCCTATCCAATCTGGTCACTGCTAGAATTCCCAGTCTTTGACTGTTGACATCTAGTGGAAGCCATAGGTACTGCAGTCTCAGTCCTACATAAAGTTGTATGCAATAGGCACAATGGAGAAGATGCTCATTTACAAAAAAAACTGCAAATCCGGATGGATTTTCCTCGGGTTTTCGTCTGCTACATCACTTCTGTTATACTCACATACATGATTTTAGCACTCTTAGAAACGTTTTAGTGTTTCCTATCCAATAGTACTAATTATGTGCATATCCTATTTTCTGGGCCTGAGTGGCATGCATTTTACTTTGGGCACGCCAGACTCTCCAAAAGCGTCACCTCGGGAGCCGCTCCCTAAGAATTTAACAGGAAATTTGTGGAGTGGTTGAAACACAGGTTGTAGTCATTAAAACTTGTTTATGTCAACTTCTGACTTCAACTGTGTGTGCGCACCCACAGTGCTAACTAATATATTTATTCATTCAAACTCACTTAGTCCCGTAATCGTGGTTACACTAGCCTTGCGAAAAGTCGTGTTTGAGGTAATTCACTCCTGGGATGGGCATCTGATTATTATGTGACTTTGGTTAACCTGGAGAGTGAGGTCATTTGGAAGTCTGGGTTTCACGCAGAAATGGACAGACCTAGAGGACCTTGTGCGTACAGTGGCTAAACACAGGCCAGTTTATGGAAAAGTTTAAAGGACATATAATCTCTATTCATGAGAAAGTAATGAAATGTTTGAGTCACTAAAACAGTGGAGGTGGAAAGTGGGTGTGTATTATAAAGATGGTTTGTAGCCTCATACTGTACTGTAGCTGTAATTGTTTGAAAAAGGGCTTGTTCAAGGGAATAGTTCTGATTCATGTTTTAACACAGACATGATAGAAGATGTACCTATTTTCCCCATTTATTACAGTAAACCACACTGTGACTGTACCATTAGTGGGCTACCGGCAAATGCATCCGATGACATTTGCACCTGCAAAAGAACTTGATATCTATGGTATGTCAGACTGTAGATTTAAAAAGTTCAACATGCAACATAATATCCCTTTTGGTTTTGTGGACAGAGTAGGATATCACTTTCTTCCCACATGTCTAAAAACCTTTTCATCAGAGCATAACCATTTCCCTCCTTCCCTCTCTCACTGACAGTAAGGCCAGGTTGTCATTTAATAAAAAGGCATTTCATTCGGCATTTAGCTGATTTTCCCCAAGGAACTATGGGAATGGTTCCCAAATGCATGTGTCTATTTATAATTGCACCAAGTATGTTTTTAAGGGGGTTGGTTGTTCTCAACCTACATTAAAGCCATGTGTATCATACTATTCTTACTGTGCCGCATGTACTGTATATCTGAGGTCGTATTTTCACAATCATTATATACTTTATGAGCCTCTATTTCCTGCACTGTAATACGAAGGTAATTAAAGACATGCCATTGTGATGGAAGGCCTAGCCTTAATAGGATTAAAGAGGCTATTGGCTTGTTGGTTTTATAGCCGTTAGTGGTCCTGCCAACCAATGACTAGCAAGCGAGCAGTCAATCAAATGGGCCCGATGCTGCCGTTACTTGCACCTCCAGATGAAAAGAGCTATAAACTTTTTTTATTGATGTCAAAGACATCAAAGAAAAGTTGGCTGAAGCAACAAGGATGATCTGTTTATCTCTGACTGAGAACATAAAGTGTTTTGTCTTCTGGAAGAGGTGTATCTGAGGTGTACAGCCATGAAATACTGCTTGAAGGCTCTTTTGTCTGGAATGAGTGCAAGAATCATTTTGCTGCAACAGCTTGCCTACCCAAACAAGGTGGCTTTTCTTTTTTGTCGCTGTGGTTGGTGTTGGAAGCCAAGTTTTTCTTTACTTCTGTGAAAAAAACAGCTTCATTGAGAAGTCTTGACATGTGACCGTGCGTTATTATTTGTGTCTCAAATGATTCTCTCCCTTTCCTACCTGGCGTGCCACCAACCCTAAATGGAAAGTCTTTTAATGGTTTCTGATGTAAGTGTTATCTTACCAAGCTGTGTCATCCCCATTATTTATCTCATATTTGTGGTTGACAGCACTGTATTTCGTGCCAGATGTACAACCTCTGTCACAGTGGATCAAATCGAGTTGGATCTTGGATCAGACACCTACAGTGTCCCTTGGTCAGCAATGTTGTCCTTGGACTCTCCGAACACGGTTTTGGGGATGACATCTAATCATTCTTTGAGATTGTCCAGACAACGCACTCAGGGAAAAACTCCCTGCCATTGCTCCCTGTAATAGTGATCTGGGGGCGTCTGACCAACACTGGCAGAAACCACTGTGTTACAGATATATAGTCTACCCTTCCTTGTTAAATCATACTAACATGGCAAGATGTAAGATTTGTGAGATGGTTCTGCACAGTCTCCCTTTGCCTGACTCTTGATTAGAGAATGGAAATGCTATCCTGCGCAATTAAAATCCCATTGTTCATCTGGACGGGTTATTGACAGTGTATTCTCCTTGAGGTGACAGGCCATGATGGAGAGAGGGAGTGTAGAGGGGCGGCGTGAGGGGTGTGATTTAAGACCCCTTGGCCGCAGGTCCTGGGGGCAACCGGGCCGGCGTGGGTAGCTCCTTCCAGGAGTTTATGGAGACGAGATGCTGAATCATAGCTGACAGCGGTGAGAGATTTGTGTAAATGATAGTGTCGGAGAGGTGCTTCTTTTGGGAAGCTTTGTTTTTTTTCTACTGTGGTTGTAAAAGTCACTCAACACTTGATCTTTTGTCAAACGGTAGTGTTCAGGCTATTATTTACTTCACTAAATAAATGACGCTTAATAGATATTGTGATGTTTAGGCAGGGGCAGTGGACTGATGCTTTACTATGCCGAATGGCAAACTGGAACAATTATTTTGGCCCGTTTGGTTGGTATGTAATGTTCAGAAAATCCAACGTCGAATCGCCCATAGAACCGTGAAGAGAACGCGTTCAAATATTCCTATAAACCTTTCCTAAACAAATCAAATACCAGTTAAAATGCATCCTTAGCTATCCTTTTATGAATATGAGCGATAATATTTCACTCGGATGGTCACCTAAACTTTATATAAGTAAAATAAAGTGGGGCGCGCAGCCAGACTAGCGCACAAGAACTTGTTGACATCTGAGCTACCTTGGCCATTTCCTGTACCTTCTCTTCCTGCTTCCTCCAAACTCTCAGACTTTATATATAGACTTGACATCTAGTGGAAGCCATAGGTACTGAAATCTCGGGGCTGCTTGCCATAGAACTCAATAGGGAGACTGTCACACAGAGCCAATGTGACAAAAAACAGCAATTCCGGATAGATTTTTCTCGGGTTTTCACCTGCTATTTCTGTTCTGTTACACTTACAGACATTATGTTAACACTTTTAGAAACGTCAGTGTTTCCTATCCAATAGTACTAATTATGTGCATATCCTATTTTCTGGGCCTGAGTGGGAGGCATTTTACTTTGAGCACGCCAGACTCTCCAAAACCGTCACCTCGGGAGCCGCTCCCTAAGAAGTTAACAAAAGTCGATTTTTCAGACAGAGACTATAGTGAGAATGACATTGCAAGCAGACCTTACATGTTCCATGCTTGTTCCCTAGTTTCATACTTGCGCTCTTACCAGCCAAAACCAACTTCTTGTGAGTAAAACTTGGTGTGTGGTGATTACTCTCTGAAACAGTGCTGCGTTGGCAGAACATAAAACTGTGAAGTCCACATTTCAATACAGAGGTCTCATAACCATTTATTAAGTTATACTTTTATTACTCCACTTTATTACTTTTAAAATATTATCAGAGGCTCTGACGATCAATATTCAATAAAGTAGCAATTTAGCTGGTAGCTCATAGCCTCTGTCGAATAAATTATTCTTTATCAGTTCGGTGTTCTCATATTTAGCCTGGCAGAACAGTCTGTGCATTCTTCCTCTTTCCTCATAGATATTTTTATTTACTTCTGTATCATCATGACTTTTTTTTTTTGTATTTACATCGTATTATATTGGAGGCTGTGGGGCTTCCACTCCATTTGCGGTTTCCCAAAAATGGATACAAGGTTTGTTTTAAGTGTGGTATTTCATTATTCCAATACATTGCCATACATTTTTCTTAGCCTTGTGCAACAGTAGGTTTCTACCGTGACCTGAAATGGCGAACATCTTTAATAATTACAATTACAACCCCAGCAGGGGACCATTCCTATTCATCTTTACACAATCTTTCATCTTATCTCAAACAACTTCTACCAATGTAAATATAACATAAAAGTAACATTTCCCAAATATTTTTCCAAGGAGTCCAAGATTCCCAGCATGAGAAGATAATCCCCGTCACAGGAGAGGGAGTGATCCATAGTCCGGACTTCCCACTCACCTACCCCAGGAGTACCGTGTTGGTCTGGAGACTAGTGGCCTCCAATGACAACATGAAAATCCAGTTATCCTTCGACGAGAGGTTTGGCCTGGAAGACCCAGAGGATGGAATATGCAAGTAAGATCATAAGCATAAACACATATGAAATATGCATTTAACATATTGTAAATACAACTAAGATTCATATTATATTACAAATGCAACATATAGACAACATAGCTACACTATATATACAAAAGGATGTGGACACCCTTCAAATTAGTGGATTTGGCTATTTCAGCCACACCCGTTGCTGACAGGTGTATAAAACTGAGCACACTGCCATGTAATCTCCATAGACAAACACTGGACGTAGAATGACCTTACTGAAGAGCTCATTGACTTTCACCATGGCACCGTCATAGGATGCCACCTTTCCAGCAAGTCAGTTCGTCAAATTTCTGCCCCGCTTGAGCTGTCCCGGTCAGCTGTTATTGTGAAGTAGAAACAAGTGTTCTGCCCTCACAATATGTGTAAGTATAAAGCTTGGCAGACGTATAACTCCCAATAAAGACCCCGGAGGCAGGAGTACTGTTTTTAATCTTTAGTGAGATTTACATTTCAAAATGTAAATCTTCTAGAAAGCACAGCTTGAATTAACGAAAGCATGCCTACTTAGATGTATCTTTATCCACTTTGTCTAAGCATATCTTGGAGCATGATCTAGAGCTGAATGCGTCACCACAGATCTTAGTGCATTTTGAGGTTACTGCAGGTTTTGCACTCCTCTTGCTCTCCGCCATGGTTCTCCTTGGTAGCGGAGTTCTCTGTTCTCCATGAGGCTGCCCCCGGATGCAGCGTGGATGGATGTCTCACTGTCACATTCTTTGCACAGCACCACTTTCCCACAATCTGTTGCGAGATGACTGGTTGAATCACAGCATCTGTAACACGTGGTTGTCCTTGAGATAAGACTTAAGCTTATCTAGAATCTTGCTCCTGAAGCTGCAGCATTTTCTCAGCGGATGATGCTTGTTGTGCAGCAACACTTTGTCTGGGTCCTCAACGTTCAGACTCCGATGAGACTTCTGTCTTCCTTACGGACACTGGTGTTCTGTGTTTTGTTGTGCTTCGTAGGTAGTTTCTCAGTATTTGAAGAGCTGGAGCCTCGTGTTCAAGAAGGCAAAGCTTGGAACGTTGTGTGGCTTTGCTTGGTTTAGGATGAACTTGGCAAAGAAGGAAAAAGGTGGGAATTATAGGTATTTTGATGATGTAGGAAGCTTCTCTATGATAGCATTGACTCTAGCTATAGAAGCAGGTCCCCATGTTCTCTCAACTTCTGGTTGTCTTTGTTTGTTAAAATCTAAAATTTTCTTCAGAAGTGCGTTTTTCGATTACTTCAGGTGATCCGTAGCAGTCTTCAAGTCTCTGCCATACAATTGTGAGCCCGGCTGTTGCGTTGTGGACATGCACCTATCTTATTCTCTTGGCCTACTCAGATGACTTAGCCATTTGGAGAGTAGGTCCAGCTCTTCTCTGGCTGTCAGATTTAAGTCCTGGGTGCTGCTAAGGAAGGATGATTTCCAGGCCCAATCGTTTTCTGGGTGGTCGTCAAACTTCAGAAGGCCAGAACTCACCATTTCACAACGTATCAGGTACTTGGTTACATCTGTAGCTCCTGAAGTATTGGCTGAGTCCTGCCTGGGTGAATCCTCTCTGGAGGCAGACGACTGCGGCTGGCGAGACGGCAGGTGGGCTTGGTTGTACCCTCTCTTGTTATGTGGTTGTTCTCCCACACTGAGAATTTCTCCCATGTAGTGTGTAATGGTGTTCTGAACTGGAGAGATTGTTGGCGTTCTGCTGGTTTCCTGTAGGACTGACAGGTAGGTCCCTGCTTGACTTTTCACATTGGAAGTCTGGTTCTATATTGTAGCGTCTGGCTGTATCAACGTTGACCGCTGCTAACTTGACCTTCGATGGTCTCATTGGCTTTGTGTCACGAGGCCGTTGAGCAGTGTCAACACAATCTCACACTCAATTCGTGCAAATATGTACAAATAGTATTTCAGCAGATTTCGTGTGTCTAGTGAACAATGGATACGCAACAATGGGGGTGATGTATAGAATTACTCACTACAGGTGTGATTAAGCCTTACATCAAAGTTTCCTGAAGCTGAATGGAAAGTGCTATGCCCTGACCAGTTATTCAGAAGAAAAACCTCTGACTGTCTAATTTACAAAAGTTAACTTACCAGTGTTGACCCAAAACAAACACAATCTACACATTTACAAACGACCTGTTTATTATTACAACCATGGTGTTCTTTTGTTATTGAAGCTTGTATCAAATAACTTGACATTGATCCACATCATATGGGTAGACAAACACTGCAAGTAGATTTTTCTGGATAACACACTATCCTTTTTTTTAGGATGCAAACAAGTAACATGAATCACTGTTGATTATACCCCATAGGTTGTAAATAAACAATTTTTAAGCTGATATAACTTGAATCCTTATAGGGCTGTGAAACCCATAGCCGAATTGCTTCAGACCATTTCTCACCATTTACACTACCTTTCAGTTTGGGGTCACTTAGAAATGTCCTTGTTTTCCATGAAAACATACATGAAATTAGTTGCAAAATGAATAGGAAATATAGTCAAGACATTGACTAGGTTATAAATAATGAGTTTTAATTGAAATAATAATTGTCTTTCAAACTTTGCTTTGATCAAAGAATCCTCCATTTGCAGCAATTACAGCCTTGCAGACCTTTGGCATTCTAGTTGTCCATTTGTTGAGGTAATCTGAATAGATTTCATCCCATTTTCAGCGGTGCTAACAATTTTAAGTGTTTTCTAATGATCAATTAGCCTTTTAAAATTATAAACTTGGATTAGCTAACAACGTGCCATTGGAACACAGGAGTGATGGTTACTGATAATGGGACTCTGTAGATATGTAGATATTCCATAAAAAATCAGCCGTTTCTAGCTACAATAGTTCTCTTCAACATTAACAATGTCTACACTGTATTTCTGATCAATTTGATATTTTAATGGACACAAAAATTGCTTTTCTTTAAAAAACAAGGACATTTCTAAGTGACTCCAAACTTTTGAACAGTAGTGTATTTACGAAGAGCAATTTCCGTTTGATAACAGGTAGGTTCCATTTATTTACAGTAGTGTGTTAATTGTTGCTTTCATCAGTGGACATACAGAATATGTATAAAAATGCCAAATATAGATTTACAGCTATTTAACCATGTTAATCATTACTGAAACATGCAAACTACAAACGTTTAACCAGTTACAGATAATGAATACATGACAACTAGATACAAATATTTTATAAAAAAATATTAATTCAAGAGTTGGTTATAACATGAGTAGAAACAAAGTGAGTGTGTGTATTATCTCCCATCATAAACATGTATCCCCATTCCCCAATCAAATACCTTTATCGATACTACAAAGAAAATAAATAAATTCTCCTATCTGGCAATCCTCATAAAATTTGACATAGCCTTGTATAAAATGCATTCTGAAAGAATGGTGTAATGTACACAAAAAAGTGGAGCCTTGTATTAAATGCATCACAAAGAAAATTGTGTAATGTAGGCTGTGGTGTCAACCTTGTTGATTAACAATATTGGGTTACCATTTTTTTTTTTTTTTTTTTATATAAAGTCGGAAGTTTACAAACACTTAGGTTGGAGTCATTAAAGCTCGTTTTACAACCACTCCACAAATTTCTTGTTAACAAACTATAGTTTTGGCAAGTCGATTAGGACATCTACTTTGTGCATGACACAAGGAATTTTTCCAACAATTGTTTACAGACAGATTATTTCACTTATAATTCACTGTATCACAATTCCAGTGGGTCAGAAGTTTACATACACTAAGTTGACTGTGCCTTTAAACAGCTTGGAAAATTCAAGAAAATTATGTCATGGCTTCTGATACGCTAATTGACATAATTTGAGTCAATTGGAGGTGTACCTGTGGATGTATTTTAAGGCCTACCTTCAAACTCAGTGCCTCTTTGCTTGACATCATGGGAAAATCAGCCAAGACCTCAGGAAAAAGAATTGTAAACCTCCACAAGTCTCGTTCATCCTTGGGAGCAATTTCCAAATGCCTGAAGGTGCAACGTTCATCTGTACTCAGGTATAAACACCATGGGACCACACAGCCGTCATACCGCTCAGGAAGGAGACGCGTTCTGTCTCCTAGAGATTAACGTACTTTGGTGCGAAAGGTGCAAGTCAATCCCAGAACAACAGAAAAGGTACCCTGTGAAGATGCTGGAGGAAACCGGTACAAAAGTATATATCCACAGTAAAACGAGTCCTGTATCGCCATAACCTGAAAGGCTGCTCAGCAAGGAAGAAGCCACTGCTCCATAACTATGGTTTGCAACTGCACATGGGGAGAAAGATCGTACATTTTGGAGAAAATGTCCTCTGGTCTGATGAAACACAAATGGAACTGTTTGGCCATAATGACCATTGTTGTGTTTGGAGGAAAAATGGTGGGAGGCTTGCAAGCCCGAAGAACACCATCCAAACCGTGAAGCATGGGGGTGGCAGCATGTTGTGGGGGTACTTTGCTGCAGGAGGGACTGGTGCACTTCACAAAATAGATGGCATCATGAGAACGGAAAATTGTGGATATATTGAAGCAACATCTCAAGACATCAGTCAGGAAGTTAAAGCTTGGTCGCAAATGTACATACTTCCAAGGTTGTGGCAAAATGGCTTAAGGACAACAAAGTCAAGGTATTGGAGTGGCCATCACAAAGCCCTGACCTCAATCCTATAGAAAATGTGTGGGCAGAACTGAAAAAGCGTGTGTGAGCAAGGAGGCCTACAAACCTGACTCAGTTACACTAGCTCTGTCAGGAGGAATGGGCCAAAAGTCACCCAAATTATTGTGGGAAGCTTGTGGAAGACTACCTGGAATGTTTGACCCAAGTTAAACAATTTAAAGGCAATGCTACCAAATACTAATTGAGTGTATGTAAACTTCTGATCCACTGGGAATGTGATTAAAGAAATAAAAAATAAATCATTCTCTACTATTATTTGGACATTTCACATTCTTAAAATAAAGTGGTGATCCTAACTGACCTAATACATACAAGTGTCTTATATCGGTTAAAAGTTTAATTTCTTGTTAATCTACTTGCAGTGTCTGATTTACAAAAGGCTTTACAGCGAAAGTATGTCATGCGATTGTTTGAGGACGGCGCCCCACATCAAATATTTTTCAACCAACACAGGTTTCATACATTTACAAGTAGCATTTAAATATTCACTTACGTTTTAACAATCTTCCTCTGATTTGCAATCCAAACCGGTCCCAGCTACCACATGTAGTGTCGTTTTGTTAGACAAAATCCTTCATGTTCCAAAAAGTCTGTTTAGTTGGTGCCATCGATTTGAGTAATCCACTCGTTCAACATGCAGAGAAAGGAATCCAAAAAGCTACTGCTAAACTTTGTTAAAACAAGGCAAAATACGTTTCTATTTAATCCTCAAGTACGTCAGTCAGGTGGAAATACAGAATAAAGGACCCTAGCCCTCAGAAGTTAATCACAGCCCCCTGTCCACACGAGGCCCTTTGCCTTTTGGGAGGCTGTCATTGTAAATAAGAATTTGTTCTTAACTGACTTGCCTATTTAAAAAAAGGTTAAATGAATCAAGCTTCACCATCTGGGTTTGGCGGATGGCAGGATAACGCTACCTACCTCAATTCATAGTGCCAACTGTAAAGTTTGGTGGCAGAGGAATAATGGTCTGTGGATGTTTTTCATGGTTCGGGCTAGGCCCGTTAGTTCCGGTGAAGGGGAATCTTAACGCTTCAGAATACAATGACATTCTAGATGATTCTGTGCTTCCAAATTTGTGGCAATAGTGTGGGGATGGCGCTTTCCTGTTTCAGCATGACAATGTCCCCGTGGAGAAAACGAAGTCCATACAGAAATGGTTTGTTGAGATCGGTGTGGAAGAACTTGACTGGACTGCAGAGAGCCCTGACTTCAACCCCATCAAACACCTTTGGGATAATTTGGAATGCCGACTGCATAGCCAGGCCTAAATGCTCCCCAACCTTACAATGCTCTTGTGGCTGAATGGAAGCAAGTCTCCGCAGCATTGTTCCAACATCTAGTGTAAAAGCCTTCCCAGAAGAGTGGAGGCTGTTATAGCAGCAAAGGGGAGACCTACTCCTTATTAATGCCCATGATTTTGGAATGAGATTTTTAACAAGCAGGTGTCCACATACTTTTGGTCATGTGCTGTTCTGGGCGGCAGGTAGCCTAGTGGTTAGAGTGTTGGACTTGTAACCGGAGGGTTGCAAGTTCGAATCCCCGAGCTGACATGGAAAAAAATCTGTCGTTCTGCCCCTGAACAAGGCAGTTAACCCACAGTTCCCCGGGCGCCGAAGACGTGGATGTCGATTAAGGCAGCCCACCGCACCTCTCTGATTCAGAGGGGTTGGGTTAAATGCGGAAGACACATTTCGGTTGAAGGCATTCGGTTGTACAACTGACAAATAATGGTGACTTTGACTTTGACTTTGACTGTATGTCTGCATGATTTGTTTCGCCTTAGGGTATACCTGATGGATGTACGATGCCATTTAATCACAAATTTAAATACAGGATGTACAATGACAATATGATGCAGTATACTGCAACTATGCAGAATGTAGGCCTATACCGTGTAGCTATATATACAGTGGTAGTAGTTTACCTAGTGTTTCTCTATGCTTTAGCCAGCTTGCACACTCCCCAGTTCAATTAGCATACAGAGGCTATGCCCGGGGAGCATGACATGTCGTGGTCCATTTAAAAAAAAAAAAAAGATTTATAGTCAAACCGGGCCCATTTGTGAAATTGCCATTTTTTTCCCTGTGTGGCTGCTGAATATCGAAAAGCACAGCGACCGAGTGATTTGTTTAGCCAAGGCTGCTGCAGCCATACAGTATGGGCACATATTTTGTCGGCGGCGAGTTCCCTGCGGACGGGCCGTGTGATTGTACAAAATGATCGTGAGGTCTTAGACCCCCTAGCCTTCCCCTTATTTGATTTAATACCCCCTTTTCAATTACCGGCTATCTTTGTCTCTGTTACTATTCATTAGGACCAGCAGTGCTAAACCGGTCTGTGATCGATTTCCTTCATGTATTATACTTAGCAGCCCAATATCAATACAGCAGGTCTAACTTCTTGGTTGGTATGGAGATATCCTGTAGAAAGCAGAGTGAGAGGGGGAGAGGACAGAGAGTGGCTGGCTATTGTTAGAGAGCCCCCTGATGGCAGTTATGATGTATGACATGATCGTGCCAAGGCCAGCCAGATCCCCAGAGATGTGTTGTCATCATACTCAGGCTGATCCTAAATCATCTCTCCCTGCCACAGCCCTTAATCCCACCTATGATATGATGACATAAAAGGCAAAGCTGATTCTGGCGTCAGAAGAACCATCCAGAGTTTTCAGTCCTGGTAATTTGACCCCACGTTCAGCCATCTTGGGTGGGTGGATGTCTTTTGATTCCCAAGAGGAGTAGTCCCACAGTGGGGGGGAGTGAGGATTGGCAGCCTTTGTGCGGGCCCTACTTCTATACAAGACTGCACTTGTTTCCCGAGGAGGGGAGCAGACAATAACATCCACATGCAAGTTCATACAAGTCATTGCCACGTCTACCTCTCTCTACCTCCCGCATCTTTAATTTTCAAGCAGGGGCAGAGAACACGTTTAATTTGATCAGGTTGGTAGGGATGGCAAACAAATAACTTCATGCACACACAAGCAGAAGCAGACCGATCTTCACAACTGTGTCTCTCTCACACACACACACACTCACTCACTCACTCACTCACTCACTCTTTCTTTCTCGCTCTCTCTTCCAATCGCTGTCTCTGTCGCTCTCCTCTTCGGCTCTCTGCTTATCTCTCTCCCTCTTTGTCTCTTACAAACACCCGCACAGACCCTCTTGTCAGCTCTACCCCCTTCCAACTCATCGTGTACATCCACGGTCTCTCTCCTAGTCTGTTGAAAAATGAATTCAGTGCACCCCCATAGGAATCCAATCCAAGCTGAAGTATCTGAAAGGGAAACATTCACACACAAATGTTATGTTGCTAAGGTTCTCTACCCTACGCCTCACATCACAATAACCAGTAAATCAATAAGAGAATACGAATCCTCAAATCCTGCGTTCTCCAATCAGCAGCAGTAGCCGGGGATAAAAGTCAACATACAGTTGAAGTCTGAAGTTTACATAAACTTAGATTGGAGTCATTCAAACTAGTTTTTCAACCACTCCACAAATTTCTTGTTAACAAACTATAGTTTTGACAAGTCAGTTAGGACATCTACTTTCCATGACTCAAGTAATTTTTTTAACAATTGTTTACAGATTATTTCACTTATAATTCACTGTATCACAATTCCAGTGGGTCAGAAGTTTACACTTAGCATACACTAAGTTGACTGTGCCTTTAAACAGCTTGGAAAATTGTCATGGCTTTAGAAGCTTCTGATAGGCTAATTGACATATTTGAGTCAATTGGAGGTGTACCTGTGGATGTATTTCAAGGCCTACCTTCAAACTCAGTGCCTCTTTGCTTGACATCATGGGAAAATCTAAAGAAATCAGCCAAGATCTCAGAAAAAAAATGTAGACCTCCACAAGTCTGATTCATCCTTGGGAGCAATTTCCAAACGGTACCACTTTCAATTGTACAAACAATAGTACGCAAGTATAAACACCATGGGACCACGCAGCAGTCATACCGCTCAGGAAGGAGATGCATTCTGTCTCCTAGAGATTAATGTACTTTGGTGCAAAAAGTGCAAATCAATCCCAGAACAACAGTAAAGGACCTTGTGAAGATTGTGGAGGAAACGGGTACAAAAGTATCTATCTATAGCCACAGTAAAACAAGTCCTATATCGACATAACCTGAAAGGCCGCTCAGCAAGAAAGAAGCCACTGCTCCAAAACTGCCATAAAAAAGCCAGACTTCGGTTTGCAACTGCACATGGGGACAAAGATTGTACTTTTTGGAGAAATGTCCTCTGGTCTGATGAAATAGAACTGTTTGGCCATAATGACCATTGTTATGTTTGGAGGAAAAAGGGGGAGGCTTGCAAGCCGAAGAACACCATCCCAACCGTGAAGCACGGGGGTGGCAGCATCATGTTGTGGGGGTGCTTTTCTGTAGGAGGGACTGGTGCACTTCACAAAATAGATGGCATCATGAGGAAGGAAAAGTATGTGGATATATTGAAGCTTCTCAAGACATCAGTCAGGAAGTTAAAGCTTGGTCACAAATGATCTTCCAAATGGACAATGACCCTAAGCATACTTCCAAAGTTGTGTCAAAATGGCTTAAGGACAACAAAGTCAAGGTATTGGAGTGGCCATCACAAAGCCCTGACCTCAATCCCATTGAACATTTGTGGGCATAACTGAAAAAGTGTGTGCGAGCAAGGAGGCCTACAACCTGACTCAGTTGCACCAGCTCTGTCAGGAGGAATGGCCCAAAATTCACCCAACGTATTGTGGGAAGCTTGTGGAAGGCTACCCAAAACATTTTACCCACTGGGAATGTGGTGAAAGAAAGAAAAGCTTAAATAAATAATTCTCTCTACAATCTTTCTGACATTTCACATTCTTAAAAATAAAGTGGTGATCCTACCTGACCTAAGACAGGGAATTTTTACTAGGATTGAATGTCAGGAATTGTGAAAAACTGAGTTTAAATGTATTTGGCTAAGGTGTATGTAAACTTCCGAATTCAACTGTAGCTATTAGAAGTAAAGTGTTAGTAAACCTGCTATAATCATGCAGTACAGTCAGAAAACAGTTTAGCAGTTAAACCGGCGGGCCCCCTGAGGCTACTGTAGACCTTCATTGCAATATAGTGTGTTTCAATCAATTATTTGGTGACATTTTGAATATATTTTATATCAAGATTTTAATTATGACATTCACTGAGGTTGGACCTCATCGAATCACATCGTATCTACAGTGAGGGGAAAAAAGTATTTGATCCCCTGCTGATTTTGTACATTTGATCATTTCTTTGTCAGTGGGCAAACGTACAAAATCAGCAGGGGGTCAAATACTTTTTTCCCTCCCTGTACGGTATGTGGTTGCACGGTACGTGGTTGCAAAGGCATCAGTGTCTTAACAGCGCGATTTGCCAAGGCAGGATACTCTGAGCACAGCCCAATCCAGAAATCTGTCAGTGGATTCTGAATAAATACAATTTTCACAGAACTGCTTGTTGCAATTTCGATGAGTCTCTCTTGTTCATATATCGCTAAGTGGACTGGAGGTAGGGCATGAAAGGGATAACGAATCCAGTTGTTTGTGTCATCCGTTTCGGGTAAGTAGCTGCGTGATTGCGCACCCAGCTCTCTCAGGTGCTTCGCTATATCACATTTGACATTGTCCGTAAGCTTGAGTTCATTTGCACACAAAAAATCATACAAAAAAGACCTGTGTGTTGTCCTTGTTAATGCAGACAGAGAAGAGCTCCAACTTCTTAATCATAGCCTCAATTCTGTCCCGCACATTGAAAGGTGGTGGAGAGTACCTGTAATCCTAGATCCAGATCACTCAGGTGAGAAAAAACATCACCCAGATAGGCCAGTCATGTGAGAAACTCGTCATCATGGAAGCAGTCAGACAAGTGAAAATTATGGTCAGTAAAGAAAACTTTAAGCTCGTCTCTCAATAAAAAAAATGTTGTCTGTACTATGCCCCTTGGTAACGCTTCTAAAACGTATAGAAGTGCGCTGGTTATTGTTATAGAAGTTTTGTTCTCAATGTTCACAAACTGAACTTTAATTGACCTACTCTGTCTGTAACCCAAAGGTCGTAAAGCTCTGGTTAAAATGAAACAGACAGAGACCCAGCTACAGAGATCATTATGTCAAATGTTTATTCACCGAGAATTCTCAAATCACAATAAGAACACAGTCCTTTATATGTACATACAATTTAACTCCACCACACTTTAGACGGGCTGTGTTTTACAAATAACATCTTATCATTTCTAACAGCTTTCTAACCGTTTCTCCCCTCCCTGGGTGAAGAAACCGTTTTCCTGTTATAGGGTCCAGTTATAAATCGTCTGTCGACAGTTCTCCTGTTATCTCAACTCCATCCTGCTTAGGTTGCAAAATAGTAACACGATGTCTTAGTCTTTTAAAAAGTTCTAGACCTATTCCTCTAACAGCTATTACATATATTTTCAGGATTTAATATTCTTAGTAATTACTTAAACATATAATAATTTAGTCATTAGACATAAATCATATGAATTTATTCATAACAGTTATATGGTCGCTGCCCATATCATTGCATAGTGGAGAAAATACACGAGAGTTCAGGGGCCTCGCTTTAACAAAGTTAACCATTTTCACTGTAGTGTCTTTCAAGCTGTCAGGCATTCCCTTATCAGCAAGAGCCTTTTGGTGGATGCTGCAGTGTACCCAAGTGGCGTCGGGAGCAACTGCTTGCACGCGCGTTACCACTCCACTATGTCTCCCTGTTACTGATGCTAGCATTGGATGTGCTCGTGGAAGCAGAACAACTTGTGTCGTCGACACGTGCAGGTGTAGTACTGCTGGTAGTAGCAGTACTACCAGTAAAGCTGTTATGTGTCTATGGATGCAGGCCTTACTTTTTTTTTACAAGTAATACATTTTTGAGCAAACTGAATGAACAGAAGCCACGATTGGCTACATATGGACCATTAGTGGAATTCCCGCGAGAGATTAAAGGTTCATGTGATTGGATGTTAATTATTTGATGAGGCTACCTGTATTTTACATTGTGTTGTTATTTCGCTGAACACTAGATGGTTGAATTTTTTATTTTGGCAGTGAAACGAGGCTACTCATGCAAAGAACAAAAACTCGCCCAAATGTGTAGCCAAATATAAATGGACTGTTTGAAAATGTGAATCACATTTTTATTTGGCGTACCCCTGACGGCAGGCTGACAAGCTGACCTCACAATAAGCAAGATGGCGCCGGAGGGGATGCATTGTTCGTAACTAGTTTTGTACATTATTATTATAATTTGTTTTAATTATATGATTTTTTTATTATAACGCTTTTTTTGAGGGGTGGATCAACTTTGATATTGTATATAGATACATACATATACACACTTTTTTTTAATATACCTTTTTTTATTCCTCGCAAACCCTACCTCCCCTCCCCCAATTGGCGTAAACTAATAAACAATAACACTTAGGTTTCTACCTTCAGTTTAAACGTATTATACACATTTTACAGACAGTCTATTTTGCAATAGTTATATTTTGTTTGTTTTTAGTCCTTCCTCTATTTCTGATGTTCATCCAGTTTGATTTCTATTTGTAACTGTGCTCTTTCACATTTCTGAACCTATATACATTTTACAGACCCTGCATGTTTTACATTGGTTATCTTGTTGTTATTAGTCCCACCCTTCAGCTCCATTCAACCCCTCCCATCTATCTCTCAACACCATCCATTTTGGATTGTACTGTGATTCTTCACAAAAGTACTGAACCTTTCTCTTCTCATGGCTTCTACAGATTGAAAATTAAAGAATTTTTTTAAATAATAATAATTAGATTATTGATTGACTGACTTTTCAAATCACCCAGTATTGCTATCTGCACGTTCTAGGTAAATGTTGCTTCTACCGAAAAGAGCTTCTGGACATCAGAACTGCGATTACTCACCTCAGATTAGACAGAGTTTGTCTTCAATGAGTTGGGACGGGAGGGCTGTACTACAGACACCCGACCAGTCCCAGATCCCCGTCATTCGCTGGAGAAGGAAACAGAGATGTTGCAGAAAAAGATCAGGGTGCCTTGTGACGATCAGGCAGCGAGTAACTAATCTGCCTTTGCCTTTCGTCCTGCTAGCTAACGTTAAATCGCTGGAAAATAAATGGGACAAACTGAAAGTACGTATATCCTACCAACGGGACATTAAAAACTGTAATATCTTATGTTTCACCGAGTCGTGGCTGAACGACGACATCAAGAACATACAGCTGGTTATTTGTACACTATCGACAGCATATAACAGCAACATCTGGTAAGACACGGGGCGGGGGCCTATACATATATGTAAACAACAGCTGGTGCACGATATCTAAGGAAGTCTCAAGGTTTTGCTCGCCTGAGGTAGTGTGGTCTACAGCTTATCATGAGATACTCTATCTACCTAGAGAGTTTTCATCTGTACTTTTCGTAGCTGTCTACATACCACCACAGACCGATGCTGGCACTAAAACCGCACTCAATGAGCTGTATATACCGCCATAAGCAAACAGGAAAACGCTCATCCAGAGGCGGCGCTCCTAGTGGCCGTAGATTTTAATGCAGGGAGTTTTACCTAATTTCTATCAGCATGTTAAATGTGCAACCAGAGGGAAAACAATTCTAGACCACCTTTACTCCACACACAGAGACGCATATAAAGCTCTCCCTCGCCCTCCATTTGGCAAATGCTTACAAGCAAAAATTAAAGCAGGAAGCACAGGTGACTCCGTCCTATAAAAAAAGTGGTCAGATAAGGCAGATGCTAAACTACAGGACTGTTTTGCTAGCACAGACTGGAATATGTTCCGGGATTCTTCCGATGGCATTGAGGAGTACACCACATCAGTCACTGGCTTTATCAATAAGTGCATCGAGGACGTTGTCCCCACAGTGACTGCACGTACATACCCCAACCAGAAGCCATAGATTACAGGCAACATTCGCACTGAGCTAAAGGGTAGGGCTGCTGCTTTCAAGGAGCGGGACTCTAACCTGGACGCTTATATGAAATCCTGCTATACCCTACAACGAACCATCAAACAGGCAAAGCGTCAATACAGGACTAAGAATAGTACTACACCGGCTCCAACGCTTGTTGGATGTGGCAGGGCTTGCAAACTATTAGACTACAAAGAGAAGCACAGCCGAGAGCTGCCCAGTGACACAAGGCTACCAGATGAGCTAAATAACTTCTATGCTCGCTTCGAGGCAAGTAACCCTGAAACATGCATGAGACCACCAGCTGTTCCGGATGACTGTGTGATCACGCTATCCGCAGCCGATGTGAGTAAGACCTTTAAACTTGTCAACATTCACAAGGCCGCAGGGACAGATGGATTTCCAGGACGTGTACTGCGAGCATGCGCTGACCAACTGGCAAGTGTCTTCACTGACATTTTCAACCTGTCCCTGACTGCGTCTGTAAGACCAACATGTTTCAAGCAGACCACCATAGTCCCTGTGCCCAAGAACACTAAGATAACCTGTCTAAATGACTAACGACCCGCTCATCACTAAGCTAAGGACCCTGGGACTAAATACTTCCCTCTGCAACTGGATACTGGACTTCCTGATGGCCGCCCCCAGGTGTTAAGGGTAGGTAGCAACACATCCACCACACTGATCCTCAACACAGGGGCCCCTCGGGGGTGAGTACTCATTCCCCTCCTGTACTCTCTGTTCACTCATGACTGCAATGCCAGGCACAACTCCCAACACCATCATCAAGTTTGCTGATGATACAACAGCGGTAGGCCTAATCACCGACAATGATGAGACAGCCTATAGGCAGGAGGTCAGAGACCTGACCGTGTGGTGCCAGGACAACAACCTCTCCCTCAGTGTGATCAAGACAAAGGAGGTGATTGGGGACTAAAGGAAAAGATGGGCCGAGCACGCCCCCATTCTCATCGAAGGGGCTTTAGTGGAGCAGGTTGAGAGCTTCAAGTTCCAACAAACTAACATGTTCCAAGCACACCAAGACAGTCGTGAAGAGGGCACTACAAAACCTATTCCCTCTCAGGAGACTGAAATAATTTGGCATGGGTCCTCATGTCTTCAAAAGGTTCTACGGCTGCACCATGGAGAGCATCCTGACGGGTTGCATCACTGCCTGGTATGGCAACTGCTCGCCACCCCCTTCTACTCTGCTGCTACTCTCTGTTATTATCTATGCATAGTCACTTTAATAACTCTACCTACATGTACATATTACCTCGACACTGGTGCCCCTGTGAGTTGACTCTGTACCGATACCCCCTGTATATACAGTTGAAGTCGGGAGTTTACATACACCTTAGCCAAAATACATTTAAACTCAATTTTTCACAATTCCTGACATTTAGTCCTAGTAACAATTGCCTGTCTTAGGTCAGTTAGGATCACCACTTTATTTTAAGAATGTGAAATGTCATAATAATAGTAGAGAGAATGATTTATTTCAGCTTTTATTTCTTCCATCACATTCCCAGTGGGTCAGAAGTTTACATACACTCAATTAGTATTTGGCAGCATTGCCTTTAAATTGTTTAACTTGGGTAAAACGTTTTGGGTAGCCTTCCACAAGCTTCCCACAATATGTTGGGTGAATTTTGGCTCATTCCTCCTGACAGAGCTGGTGTAACTGAGTCAGGTTTGCAGGCCTCCTTGCTCGCACACACTTTTTCAGTTCTGCCCACACATTTTCTATAGGATTGTTGTCAGGGCTTTGAGATGGCCACTCAATACCTTGACTTTGTTGTCCTTAAGCCATTTTGCCACAACTTTGAAAGTATGCACATTTGCGACCAAGCTTTATCTTCCTGACTGATGTCTTGAGATGTTGCTTCAATATATCCACATAATTTTTCATCCTCATGATGCCATCTATTTTGTGAAGTGCACCAGTCCCTCCTGCTGCAAAGCGCCCCCACAACATTACGCCAAATTCAAAATCCAAAAGTTGAATTATTAAACATGCATCATTATACAAGTGCTTCATAGTCATCAAAAGCTCTGCTTCTTGGCAATATCACAGCATTGTCAGATTTCAAAAAGGCTTTACGGCGAAAGCACCACATTTGATTGTTTGAGGGTAGCACCTAACATATTTTTCCCATTACCATAATTTCATAAGCCTCCACGGTTCACAGAAAACACATTTCACAGCGAAAACAAATCAATTACCTTTTGAAGAACTTCTGCTGAGGGCTTCCCAAGTGTCCAACGAAGAAAATCCATGGTTATTTTGTTAGAAAAAGTAATGTATTATATCCATAAATCTCTGTTTGGTTGGCGCCTTATGATAAGAAAATAGAGCCTCCAATCGTCCATTGAAACGTGAAGACAACTCGTTCAACTTATACCTATAAACTTGTCCAAGAACAATCAAACATAATTGATAATGTATCCTTAGGAACACTTTAATGTATATGTTGTATAATATTTCAACCGGAATATAAACTGGGCGATAAGAAAGGAAAAAAACGAAGAACGCGCAAGCCGTGAACGCGCATTTACTTGTATTGACATCACAGTGGACACTTCCTTATTACTCTTCTTCTCTGCTCTAAAAGCAGCTAAGAAGAATCAAATCACTTTCTCAAGACTGTTGACATCCAGAGGAAGCGATAGGTACTGCATTCATATGCCCTTAAAAGCGCATTTTCGTAAGGGAGGGTTTCCAAATGAGGCAATGTGTCAAAACCACTTTTTCCAGGACAGAAATTTCTTGGGGTTTTGACTCCCATATCCGTTGTGTTTTTCTCACAGAGAAAATGTTAACACTTTTAGAAAATTCTGAGTGTTTCCTATCCAATTGTACTAAATATGTGCATATCCTATTTTCTGGGCCTGAATGGGAGGCACGCCAGTGTCTCAAACGGTCACCTTGTGCGCTGCTCCCAAAGAAGTTAATGACAACAACCTAAGTGTATGTAAACTTCCGACTTCAACTGTGACCCCGCTATTTTATTTATTCTTATCTCAAACTTTTTGGGGTGGGGGGTATTTTCTTAACTGCATTGTTTGTTCAGGGCATTTCACTGTAAGATCTACTACACCTGTTGTATTCGGCGCATGTGACAATAAGATTTGATTTGAAGCAGTCACAGGCTATTTATGAAACACCCAGCTTCAGTGAAGGAACCCCTTTAGATCGCCACAGCAATTAAATTCATGCTCTCAGATGATAGATACATATGCCAGTTCCCAGTTTGGTGTGTAACGTACATTACCAGTCAAAAGTTTGGACACACCTACTCATTCAAGGGTTTTTCTTTATTTGTTACTATTTTCTACATTGTAGAATAATAGTCAAGACATCAACACTATGAAATAACACATATGGAAACATTTAGATTCTTCATGGCCACCCTTTTCCTCGATGACAGCTTTGCACACACTTGAGATTCTCTCAGCCAGCTTCATGAGGTAGTCACCTGGAATGCATTTCAATTAACAGGTGTGCCTTGTTAAAAGTGAATTTGTGGAATTTCTTTCCTTTCTAATGCATTTGAGCCAATAAGTTGTGACAAGGTAGCGGTGATATACAGAAGATGGGTCTATCTGGTAAAAGACCAAGTCCAAATTATGCCAAGAACAGCTCAAATAAGCAAAGAGAAATGACAGCCCATCATTACTTTAAGACATGAAGGTCAGTCAATCCGTAAAATTTCAACAACTTTGAAAGTTTCTTCAAGTGCAGTCGCAAAAACCATCAAGCACTATGATGAAACTGGCTCTCATGAGGACAGCCACAGGAAAGGAAGACTCAAGAGTTACCTCTGCTGAAGAGGATAAGTTCATTAGAGTAAATGCTTCAGAGTTCAAGTAACAGACACATCTCAACATCAACTGTTCAGAGGAGACCGTGTGAATCAGGCCTTCATGGTCAAATTGCTGCAAAGAAACCACTACTAAAGGACACCAGTAGAAGAGACTTGTTTGGGCCGAGTAACATGAGCAATGGACATTAGACCGGTGGAAGTGTGTCCTTTGGTCTGGAGTCCAAATTTGAGATTTTTGGTTCCAACCGCTGTGTCTTTGTGAGACGCAGAGTAGGTGAACGGATGCTCTCTGCATGTGTGGTTCCCACCGTGAAGCATGAAAGAAGGTGTGATTGTGTGGGGGTGCTTTGCTGGTGACACTGTCAGTAATTTTTTTTAATTCAAGGCACACTTAACCAGCGATACGCCATCCCATCTGTTTTGCGCTTAGTGGGATTATACTTTTTTTTTCTTCAACAGGTCAATGACCCAACAACTCCAGGCTGTGTAAGGGCTATTCGACCAAAAAGGAGAGTGATGGAGGGCTGCATCAGATTACCTGGCCTCCACAATCACCCGACCTCAACCCAATTGAGATGGTTTGGGATGAGTTGGACCGCAGAGTGAAGGAAAAGTAGCCAACAAGTGCTCAGCATATGTGGGAACTCCTTCAAGACTTTTGGAAATGCATTCCAGGTGAAGCTGGGTGAGAGAATGCCAAGAGTGTGCAAAGCTGTCATCAAGGCTAAGGGTGGCTACTTTGAAGGATCTAAAATATTAAATATATTTTGATTTGTTAAACACTTTTTTGAATACTACTCCATATGTTTTATTTTATATTTTGTCTTTACTATTATTCTAAAATGTAGAAAATTGTCAAAATAAAGAAGAACCCTTTTAATGATTAGTTGTGTCTAAACTTTTGACTGGTACTGTATATGGATTAAGTGCTCGCTTTCATTACACGGCAAATATGTCTCGTCTCCAATGGCAATGTTAATTCATGGGACCACACACATTGAGCCAAAGCCCTCTCTTTTTCTTTCTCTCTCTGTCGCTCTCGCTCTTTCTTTCTCTCTGGCCTTTTCCAGGTATGATTTTGTGGAGATCGAGGAGCCGTCTGAGAACACCATCCTTGGCCGCTGGTGCGGGTCCCAGGTACCTGCCAGCCACATGTCCAAAGGCGGTCAGATCCGGGTGAGATTCATATCTGATGAGTACTTCCCCTCTGAGCCCGGCTTCAGCATTCGCTACTCCCTGCTTCCCATGGTAAGCCATAAGCCATTTTTCCTCTGAGCACATAAACTAAACAGTACACCCTCCCTTACATAATTACCTATTATGTAACGGCCACTGCTATTCTGTATGTGTAAACCTCTCTCGACGTGTTTGTTTTGTCCTGAGTTCATAGCTAAGTGCTGTTGTAATAGAAATCGTGACCTGCATTGCCGTGTGATGCACATGTGTGATTGTCTAGCTCTGGCACTGCTGTCGAGCCAATCACACAAGGTTTCGAAAAGAGGTGGATGGTGGTGGAGTGTTAATGGTGTTGGGTGAGTTTGAGATTGAGCGCGGCCCAGACGGCGTCTAGACTCTCAAACACAGCATGGCCTGCTGACCCTGGTTGGATTCAATCCATGTCTAATTCCTCTCCTGCGACTGGATATAAAAGATGGATTAAGAGCTGGAAGAGGGTGGCTTTTTTTCTGTTTCTTTCTTTCTCTGTTCAGTCAGGCTCTATTGGCAGGATGTGTGGCAATAATCCCAATTTAGTTCATGAAAGATCACATGACTTTGGATCACATTGCTTTCACTGTCTCTTTACATCCTATGCCTCGCATCCTATTAGTCTCTCCTCTTTCTCTTTTTTTACTGTCCTGACCCCTCTCTCCCCCTTCTCCCTACCCTCCCCCTTCCCCTCACTTGCTCTCCTTTTTCTCTATGTCCTCATCCCAGACCACATATGTAGAGCCCCCTTCATACCTGCACCTTTCACTTACAAAAGCCCAGAGATAAACTGAAGTGAAGGCTGCTGTTTTAACCTGTCATGTTGCAGTTGTGTGCGCCTCACTCTTAGTAAACAGCTCTTCCCTTCATTAATCCGCAATGGCCTGCAGCGCAGTGAAATAATTTCTGTTCCTGACAAGCACTAATGGCAAAAGGAGGTCAGCGACGGTGCTTCTTTTTGTCTTTCAGAGAAAGAGGCACTATTTGGTTTATAATTCCACATTCTTTCAATTGGTCTTATTGACTCTGTTCCCTTTGGTAGATGAGCTGACATTTCTTGAAAGGCCGCGACCCGGCTCTACTTATTTTACTGGTTTCTGACTCACTGACACCGCCCCAGTTAGAGGGGAATAAAGCAGCCTAGTGTTAACACACACAGGAACCTTAGATGAACATGGGGATGGTTCGTAAAGGTATATGGAAATGTACATGGGAATCAAAAGTGGGAAAGTTAGTGGAATGCTTCTGTAATGGACAGAAACAGGTAATGAATACACACAAACTGAATGAATACACCAAGGCACACATGCACAGATACAGAATATAGCAGTAATACATGTAAAAGGACTGTATACATTGGATATGCCACCTGCAGAGTATTACACCACACACTACATTCTCCAAATAGTAGTAACTAACTATGAAAAACACTATACAAATGTCACACAATTCACTTTGAGCATGCACACCATCCCACAAGTCCAGCGATACTATATGAGTGGGCAAGTGGAGGCTGCTGAGGGGAGGGAACGACGTGAATGAAATGGCAGCAAACACATGGAAACCATGTGTTTGTATTTCATACCATTCCACCGATTTTAAGCTTTCACCATCCTCCTGTGGAGTGAGTCCAGTTGTTGATGGGCAGAGACAAATATGTTGCTCTATGCCACTGCTTGAGGGAGACTGCGAGTATTGTGTGACCTGCAGAGTCAAGATGATGGGCAGATGTCCAGCCCCCTAAACAAGTCGGCATTGTATATCTCTTTGAGCATGGTATATCAATACACCCGGTCACTACACAGATACAGGCGTCATTCCTAATTCAGTTGCCGGGGAGGAAGGAAACCGCTCAGGGATTTCATCATGAGCCCAGTGATGACTTTAAAATAGTTAGAGCTTAATGACTTTGATTGGAGAAAACTGAAGATGGATCAACAGCATTGTAGTTACTCCACAATACTAACCTAATTGACAGAGTCAAAAGAAGGAAGCCTGTACAGAATTCAAATATTCCAACACATGCATACTGTTTGCAACAAGGCACTAAAGTAGTACTGCAAAAATGTGGCAAAGCAATTAACCTCTTAGCGCGCCGATCCCTTTAGCGGGATCGTTTTCAGAGCAAACATAACGCGCCAAATTCAAAATACATATTCGTAATACATATTCGTAATATTTAACTTCGATATACAAGTGTTGCATAGTGTTGCATAGCCATCAAAAGCTCTGCTTCTTGGCAATATCACTGCGTTGTCAGATTTTAAAAAGGCTTTACGGCGAAAGCACTACATTTGATTGTTTGAGGCTAGTACCTCACATATTTTCCACATTAGCATAAATTCATATCCAGCTCGGTTCTCAAAATATCCATATCACAGCTAATATAAATCGCTTACCTTTCAAATAACTTCTTCTGAGGTCTTCCCAAGTGTCCAAACAAGATAATCCATGGTTCTTTTGTTAGAAAAAGTAAATAATTATATCCATAAATATCCGTTGTTTTTGGCACGTTACGTTCAGCTACTCCACCAAGCATTGTCAGTCTACTCGCCCGTTTTACAGTGAAGGGATCGCGTTCAAATTATACCTCTCATCTTTTCACAAACAAATCAAATATCATTAATAATGCATCCTTATGTATTCTTTTATGAATAATAGCGATCATATTTTACAAGAACGGTAAGTGAAACGTTAAAAGACGAAAATAAAGTTGGTCGCTGGCGGCGTTCACGTTCTCGTGAACGAGCACGCCTGTTTACCTTTTCTCCCTACCCGTAGTAATTCTCTCTCTCTAAGGATCTGGTCAGAGCTTTTTCCTCCATACCCTTTCCAGAGACTGTTGACATCTAGTGGAAGCCATAAGTACTGCAACCTCGGTCCTATTCCCCATAGAAAAATATTACATGGGCTTCAAAATGAGAGGAGAGCAACAGAAAAATAAATTCCGGACAGAAATCTCTCTGGTTTTTGCCTGCTAAATCTGTTCTGGAATAGCCACAGACTATATCTTAATGGTTTTATAAACTTCAGAGTGTTTCCTATCCAATAGTACTAAATATGTAAATATCCTAGTTTCTGGCCATGAGTGGTAGGCATTTAACTTTGGGCACGTCAGACAGGCGAAAATTTGGAAAATGGGACCCTAGCTGGAAGAGGTTAACTTTTTGTCCTGAATAGAAAGTGTTATGTTTGGGGCATTTCCAATACAACACATTACTGAGTGCCACTCTCCAGACACTTTCAGGACAATAACCTAAAACGCAAGGTCTAAATCGACACTGGAGTTGCTTACCAAAAAGACAGTAAATATCCCTGAGTGATTGAGTTAGTTTTAACTTATATCTACTTGAAAATCTATAGCAAAACCTGAAAATTGTTGTCTAGCAAAGATCAACAACCAATTTTATAGAGCTTAATGGGCAAATGTTGCACAATCCAGGTCTTAGAGATTTACTCAGACTCACAGCTGTAGTCGCTTCCAAAGATGCGTTTACAAAGTATTGACTCAGGGGTGTGAATACAGTACTTATGTAAATGAGATGTGCAAAAAAATCTAAAATCATGTTTTCACTTGAAGAAATTAACATTTCATCCATTTTGAATTAATGCTGTAACACAACAAAATGTGGAATAAGTCAAGGGGTATGAATACTTTCTGAAGGCACTGTATGCAGCTCTGGGGAAACCCATACTGTTTATATTTATTTGGCAGCACATGCAGGAAGAAAGGATAAAATGTCTTTATAAAAATATATATATATACATACATACATACATACATACAGTTGAAGTCGGAAGTTTACATACACCTTAGCCTAATACATTTAAACGCAGTTTTTGACAAATCCTGACATTTAATCATAGTAAAAGTTCCCTGTCTTAGGTTAGTTAGGATCACCACTTTATTTTAAGAATTATTATCACATTCCCAGTGGGTCAGAAGTTTACATACACTCAATTAGTATTTGGTAGCATTGCCTTTAAATTGTTTAACTTGGGTCAATTGTTCCGGGTAGCCTTCCACAAGCTTCCCACAATAAGTTGGGTGAATTTTGTCCCATTCCTCCTGACAGAGCTGGTTTAACTGAGTCAGGTTTGTAGGCCTCCTTGCTCGCACACGTTTTTCAGTTCTGCCAACAAATGAGGTCAGGGCTTTGTGATGGCCACTCCAATATCTTGACTTTGTTGTCCTTAAGCCATTTTGGAAGTATGCTTGTGGTCATTGTCCATTTGGAAGACCCGTTTGTGACCCGTTTAACTTCCTGACTGATGTCTTGAGATGTTGTTGCAATATATCCACATAATTTTCCGTTCTCATGATGCCATCTATTTTGTGAAGTGCACCAGTCCCTCCTGCAGCAAAGCGCCCCCACAACATGATGCTGCCACCCCGTGCTTCACGGTTGGGATGGTGTTCTTTGGCTTGCAAGCCTCCCCCTTTTCCTCCTTTTTTTTGTTTCATCAGACCAGAGGACATTTCTCAAAAAAGTAGGATCTTTGTCCCCATGTGCAGTTGCAAACCGTAGTCTGGCTTCTTTATGGCGGTTTTGGAGCAGTGGCTTCTTCCTTGCTGAGCGGCCTTTCAGGTTATGTCAATATAGGACTTGTTTTACTGTGCATATAGATACTTTTGTACCGGTTTCCTCCAGCATCTTCACAAGGTCCTTTGCTGTTGTTCTTGGATTGATTTGCACTTTTCACACCAAAGTACGTTCATCTCTAGGAGACCGAACACGTCTCCTTCCTGAGCGGTATGACGGCTGGATGGTGCCATGGTGTTTATACTTCCATACTATTGTTTTTACAGATGAACGTGGTTGGTTCAGGCATTTGGAAATTGCTCCCAAGGATGAACCAGACTTGTGGAGGGCTACAATTTTTTTCTGAAGTCTTGGCTGATTTCTTTTGATTTTCCCAAGCAAAGAGGCACTGAGTTTGAAGGTAGGCCTTGAAATACATCCACAGGTACACCTCCAATTGACTCAAATTATATCAATTAGCCTATCAGAAGCTTCTACAGCCATGACATAATTTTCTGGAATTTTCCAAGCTGTTTAACGGCACAGTCAACTTAGTGACCCACTGGCATTGTGATAGTGAAGTGAAATAATCTGTCTTTAAACAATTGTTGGAAAAATTACTTGTGTCAAGCACATGTTGCCTAAACTATAGTTTGTTATCAAGAGATTTGTGGAGTGGTTGAATAACAAGTTTTAATGACTCCAACCTAAGTGTGTAAACTTCCGACTTGTGTGTGTGTGTGTGTATTTATTATTATTACGATGACCGCGGTCATTTGGCCGGATAATTACTGTCATCCAAAACTCCATGACCGTCACAGCCCAGATCACCAGGAGGTAAATTGATTAACAGACCAATTTCAAAGAGTTCCAAACCTCTCTGCCAATTACAGCTAGTTTTCAGTTTTCCCCTCCCCACTCAGACCACTCCCAGTCCTTGTAAAATTATTGCTTGAGAAATAGTTTTTGGCTAAAAAGCTGTTTTCTTTTTTTGTAAAACTATTAAGATAATGTGCTTAATTGTTACCCAGAAATAATTTGATATTGATATAAAAACGTCTGCATTGGGCCTTCAATGTGAACCATTACACTTTCTTCACCCAGAATTTTGTCAAGTACTTTCATACCATGAAGGTGATCTAATGTGAGTCCATATTCTACACCTTATATTCTGTACATACAGCTATATTCATTAGATTACATCTGCAGTCCTCAATGCTAAATTGACGGAGTCCACCCACACATAAATGCTGTATACATAGAGGCCTGACCTGACCTTAATTCTAAGAGCATTTCATACAACTTGCCCCAAACATTTATAATAAATAAAATTCATTTGGTGGTTTAGTACTTTTAACTCAAATTTGTACAATAGGAGACCATACAGAAGAAGCAATTTCTGTTCATTAACCTTTAATGACATCTGTCAAGACCAATAGCATGCCCATGTGAATGTGACTACAACTGATGTCACCAGCTTCAGCCATGTTCCAGTTTAAAGGTGATCCATTTGGATTGTTCAATGATCCAAAGTTTCATTAGATTAGAACTTTTCACAGTAGAATTTCCAAAGTCCTGCAGATATAGACTAAAAACATCCAATCTAGTGAATTTCAGACCCTTTGCTAGCCATGCTCCCTTCCTTGACTAAGACTGTTGTTAGTCAAAATATTTTCCTATCACTACCTTGGAGAACATTATGATCCACCATATCATAAATCTCAGAAGGTTTTTTTCAAGAGTGGACCTTTTGATACTGCCATTTTTTTGGCAATGAAAAACATTTGTGGCATTGACAACTGGCTGGGTGCTGCGGTGCTTCCACTCTAATATCCCATCTCAATTTACACATCAACGAATACTGGAAAGTAATTTATGAAGCATATCCTATGGAAATTATTTAATAGCGATGTTTCTCTTTGATGTGTGATACCCTGCTCAGAACTTTATTCATTTCCCCGAGTTGTTCACTAAAGCACTTGTGCATGCCTGGACCTTTCAATCTCTGCTAAATAAGTTTGTCTCCCTCTGTAAAAAAAGGCATTGTTTGTCTTTCTCAGTTCATGCAAAAAAGCAACAGAGCCTGGTTTGGTGTTTTATCTACACTGAGTGCACAAAACATGAGGAACACCTTCCTAATATTGAGTTGCACCCCCTTTTGCCCTCAGAACAGCCTCAATTCGTTGGCATGGACTACAAGGTGTCAAGTGTTCCACAGGGATGCTGGCCCATGTTGACGCCAATGCTCCTCACAGTTGTTTCAATTGGCTGGATGTCCTTTAGGTGGTGGACCCTTCTTAAAAGACACGGGAAACTGTTGAGCATGTAAAACCTAGCAGCGTTGCAGTTCTTGACACACTCAAACTAGATAATATAATTGTGCCAGAGGGCATGGCTACCGTTTTACGGGCTCCTAACCAACTTTGCAATTTTGTTTAGTTTTTGCATTGTTTGTAACTTATTTTGTACATAAAGTTGCTACTACCGTCTCTTATGACTGACAAGAGCTTCTGGACATCAGAACAGCGATTACTTACCTCGAACTAAACACAGATTTTTTCTTTAATGAGTCTGATGCGAAGGATATACTGCTTCCCGGAGACCAGTGCCAAATCCCTCTCATTCGCGTGAAGAAAATATTGAGATACAGTGGGCGAAGGTCAGGTTGCCTTGTGAGGATTCATAGGCAAGTGAGTAAAGGTTCTATTGGCCAACATGCATTCACTGGAAAACAAACTGGATGATCTACGGTCGAGACTATCCTACCAACGGGACATTAAAAACTGTAATATCTTATGTTGTGGCTGAATGACGACACGGATAATATAGAGCTACCGTCAATACTACTCGCCAACGTGCAATCATTGGACAGTAAATTAGACGAGGTACGATCACGAATATCCTACCAACAGGACATCAAAAACTGTAACATCCTAGGTTTCACAGAATCGTGGCTGAATGATGACAAGGATATTCAGCTAGCGGGATACACGCTGCACCGGCAAGATAGAACAGCACACTCCGGTAAGACGAGGGGGTGCGGTCTGTGCATATTTTAAAACAACAGCTGGTGCACGAAATCTAAGGAAGTCTCAAGATTTTGCTCGCCTGAAGTAGAGTATATTGTGATAAATTGCAGGCCACACTACTTGCCTAGAGAGTTTTCATCTATACTTTTCGTGGCTGTTTATTTACCACCACAGACAGATGCTGGCACTAAGACCATTCAGCTCATTCAGCTGTATAAGGAAATAAGCAAACAGGAAAACACTCACCCAGAGGTGGCGCTCCTAGTGCCCGGAGACTTTAATGCAGGGAAACTTAAATCAGTTCTACCAAATTTATATCAACATGTTAAATGTGCAACAAGAGGGGAAAAAAGTTCTAGATCACCTGTACTCCACACACAGAGTCGCGTACAAAGCTCTCCCTCGCCCTCCATTTGGTAAATCCGACCACAACTCTATCCTCCTGATTCCTGCTTACAAGCAACAATTTAAAGCAGGAAGCACCAGTGACTCAGTCTATAAAAAAGTGGTCAGATGACGCAGATGCTAAACTACAGGACTGTTTTGGTATCACAGACTGGAACATGTTCCGGGATTCCTCCGATGGCATTGAGGAGTACACCACATCAGTCACTTGCTTTATCAATAAGTTCGTCGAGGATGTCGTCCCCACAGTGACTGTACGTACATACCCCAACCAAAAGCCATGGATTACAGGCAACATTCGCACTGAGCTAAAGGGTAGAGCTGCTGCTTTCTATGTGCGGGACTCTAACCCGAAAGCTTACAAGAAATCCTGCTATGCCCTGCGACGAACCATCAAACAGGCAAAGCGCCAATACAGGGCTAAGTTTGAACCCTACTACACTGGCTCCGATGCTCGTCTTATGTGTCAGGGCTTGCAAACTATTACAGACTACAAAGGGAAGCACAGCCGCAAGCTGCCCAGTGACACGAGCCTACCAGATGAGCTAAATCACTTCTATGCTCGCTTCGAGGCAAGCAACACTGAGGCATGCATGAGAGCATCAGCTGTTCCAGACTGTGTGATCACGCTCTCCGTAGCCGACGTGAGTAAGACCTTTAAACAGGTCAACATACACAAGGCTGCGGGGCAAGACGGATTACCAGGATGGTCCAAACACACCAAGATAGTCATGAAGATGGCACGACAACACCTTTTCCCCCTCATGAGACTGAAAAGATTTGGCATGGTTGCATCACCGCTTGGTATGGCTACTGCTTAGCATCCAACCGTAAGGCGCTACAGAGGGTAGTGTGTTACAGCCCAATACATCACTGGGGCCAAGCTTCCTGCCATCCAGGACCTGTCTACTAGGCGGTGTCAGAGGAAGGCCAGTCACCCAAGTCGTAGACTGTTCTCTATGCTACCTCATGGCAAGCGGTACCGGAGCGCCAAGTCTAGGTCCAAAATGCTCCTTAAGACAGCTTCTACCCCCAAGCCATAAGACTGCTGAACAATTAATCAGATGGCCACCCAGACTATTCACAAATTACCTCAACTAACCTATACCCCCGCAAATTGACTCGGTACCGGTACCCCCTGTATATAGTCTCGTCATCTTGTTACTTTTTATTTTATTTTTTACGTTTTATTTAGTAAATATTTTCTTAACTCTAATTCTTGATCTGCATTCTTGGTTAAGTGCTTGTAAGTAAGCAATGCAGGATAAGGTCTACACCTGTTGTATTCGGCACTTGTGACAAATACAATTTGATTTGATTCACCTGTTCAGTCTGTCATGGAAATAACAGTTCCTAATGTTTTGTACAGTCAGCGTATATACTCTTCAGAGAATAGTTACTCCAAAACCTTAAAATCTGGCCTACCAACATCTACTTGCTTTGCTTAGAATCCCATCCAAGCACTACACAAGTTCTAAGATGGGGAATGAATGCATTTTATTTATGTATGTGAAAGTCATGTGGGTAGAGAAGATGAGGACAGTTTACAGTACTTCTACTCTAGTATGTTTTATTCACAAACCACAGATCATCTTAACGAGCTCAGATCTGAACCCTAAATCACTAGGTTAACTTTTCTGTGTTCTGCATCAATCTTATTCGGAGCTAAAATTAGCAAATACTAATTATCTTGTCAAACATTACCTTACACAATATACTTCATTGTGCTTTAGGCACTCCAAATCTCTAAATCCATAACCTAGTAAGAATACAGTGTGCTGTAGGATTTGTGCCTCTTAAACATTGGTTCCCAAAATCAATGTTGATCTCTCCTAAGGTCTACAATTTGTGAATTTGTTTTTCCTCTGTGGTATTTACAGTTGTATATTTTTCTTGTAGAACTGTTCTGTTCTAGTGAAGGGAAGGAGGTGTGTTTTGGCTTCGTCTCCAGCATACGGTGCTCATCGAGACGTGTGGCTGTATCGTGCCACGCTATTTATAATGTCCAATGGAGGAGAGTATATTGTAGAACCTACAATTCTGCTGCCATGCTGTCTTCTCCATGGTACTGATGCATTTTATTAGGCTGCAGATGAATCAAGTTATGATGAGCTTCACAGGGTGGTGAAAGTGCAAGGTGACGCTCTTGCTGATCCTTTCCAATAAATACTGAGGGTCTTATTCTGGTGACATGATGACCGATGCTTGCAACAGTTTTTCTGACAATACTATCGGTAGCGTTGAAAATGCAATGGAAACACATTGAACATTCAATTTTTATTCGATGCGTGGCAACTTTTGTGTGCACTACGTCATCGCTCACTGACTTTTACCCGCAACAAGTCAGTTTGGTGGAAACTCCACTGGTGGGAAAATTCACATTTTCTTTATGCAGATATTTTGAAAATTCACATGAAAATCTGTCACCAATTGGATGGTAAGATAGATATATATATATATACTGGGAATGAGACAATTACAGTATATTCAGTTTGTTTTTCCAGGTTTCTGTTTTTTTCAGGTTCTCTCTCTCTGTCGCACTTAGATTATTATTTATTTTTAAGTCCACAACAGTGCTTAAACCCTATCAGGAGACCACTTTTGAGGTCTGGGAAAAATCTAAAACATTTTGTGGTGTAATTACCTTTTAATTCAACTGCGCACCAGCCATAGACCGTTGTTTGGTTAGCGATATTTCTGTAGCCCTCATGTGATTACAGAGTTTGCAAAACAAATGTCCACTGGATTGATGCAAATAATTATGATATCATTCTGCCTGGTAGGCGTAGTCTACTTTGTAGTTAATATTAATTTGAAAAGGTTTTCGGAAGTCTTTCCATCTACAGGAAGATGGTTGTCATTACATAGCATCATCGCTAACGGCTAGACAAAGTGGTAGAAAAACAGGCACACAGACGGGGACATGCCTTTGCCTCTTCAGAAAGTTGAAGGAAATTACGAATCACTGATGCATTTTGTTCATGTCATGGCAAATTAATGCATTTTCTCCTACGTTCAATACATTTCGGTGATTTCCTACTAAGTTCAATACATTTTAGAATATTGTTGAATTCCATTTTAGTGTCTGGATTCTGTGCTTCCGTCCGCGTTCTCCGCAGCACAGATTTTATAGGGCCCTATGTACAGGTAACTGCCAAAATAATGGAAACACTTAAAAATGGACATTTTATTTTGGCACCCATAGGTTGACAATGCTGCCATCCAAAGGGCACAAGTGTTTTAATGCTCATCAAACCTTTCAGTGACCAATGTGAAGCATTTGTCATGGCTGTCTGGAACCAGATCTCAACCCAATTGAACACTTATAGGAGTTTCTGGAGCGGGGCGTGAGACAGCGTTTTCCACCACCATCAACAAAACACCAAACGATGGCATTTCTCGTGGAAGAATGGTGTGACATCCCTCCAATAGAGTTCCAGACACTTTGCTGGTGTTTCCTTCATTTTGGCAGTTACCGGTCTATTGAACATGCAAGCATAATTACGTACATCCCTAAATACTGCCTCTGTCCATACATCCGTAAACAGATATTTGCGAGAATTAATAGATTGAGAGAGCAAGAACAAGGTGGCGTGTCATTCATGTTTCGACTCGGGGCAGACAATTGTTGGCCAGCAAGAGTGTTTACTGGTGGAAATCACGAGAGGAAAGGTTAACTTTGGCCTCACTTCGGCCTGGCTTCTCTATGCGCATTCCTCAGGCACTGGAAGGCCCCACTGAATAGCAGCACTCTGTTTCCCTGTGGTAAACCAATGCTACTGGAACCTCAGGTCATGGGGGCAGCACTTGTTTATATTCAAAAAAGCAATAATTCCTCTTTACCACTTCCATGGAAAGGGGAGATTATTGTAATTCGTGGGAAGAGATTTTGGAAAAGCTAAAAAGGTCCAGGCGAAGAGGTTGTTAAAACACAGCGTGGCTAGGAAAAAACTTGTTTCTCTGAATGGGAGAGAAAAAGGAAAACTAACTGAAATTCCATTGTCTGCCTAAATGTCAGGGTCAGGGTGACCCATTTTTCACACGATACCTCCAGTAAATTGGCCTTTGTTCTTTATGGGACTGAGGTCCATTGTGCCTTGACACTTATTGTGGAGAAACTGGGAGACCAACAAGAGAAGTGCTCATTAAATGTCCCTTTAACTGGAGAGGAAAGAGAGGGAAAAAGTAAGAGACACTAGTGAAAGGATAGGACAGAGACTACCAATGCCATGCAGGGTTCCCAACAGACTAAGAACTGTCACGACCAAAATTGAGCCTCTTTTTATACCAACCTCAATTGCAGAGTGGTCAATGGCACAGAAAGTTGTTTAAGCACAAAAGGTTTGCAACTCTGTGTGAAATTGTAGACATTGAGGCCTCCCAATAGGTCATTTTTTTAGTTGTCATCGCAACATCGTTAGATGAACTTGACATTTAGCTACCCGAAATAAATCAATGTAGTTGTACTTTGTAATTTCAAAGGGTCGGATTAAGGTAATTCGCAATCAATAAATAAAAAGTTGTCTGCTTAGCCATGAGTTTGTAAACATTGTTCTCCTTTTGAAAGAAGTGACATTTTCAGAGCTGGCAGAAATTAATCTTAGCAGAGCTTGCAGGTGTGTTGCATTGTTCATATTACTATTTTATATATACAGTACCAGTCAAAAAGTTTGGACACACCTACTCATTGCAGGGTTTTTCTATATTTTAAAAAAATATTTTCTATGTTGTAGAATAATAGTGAAGACATCAACATTATGAAATAAAACATGGAATCATGTAGTAACCAAAAAGGTGTTAAACAAATCAAATTATGTTATATTTGAGATTCTTCAAAGTAGCTTTGCACACTCTTGGCATTCTCTCAACCAGCTTCACGAGGTAGTCACCTGGATTGCATTTAAATTAACAGGTGTGCCTGGTTAAAAGTTAATTTGTGGAATATCTTTCCTTCTTAATGCGTTTGAGCCAATCAGTTGTGTTGTGACAAGGTAGGGGTGGTATGCAGAAGATAACCCTATTTGGTAAAAGACCAAGTCTATTATTCCAAGAACAGCTCAAATAAGCAAAGAGAAATGACAGTCCATCATTATTTTAAGACATGAAGGTCAGTCAATGCGGACTATTTCAAGAACTTTTAAAGTTTCTTCAAGTGCAGTCGCAAAAACCATCACGCGCTATGATGAAATTGGCTCTCATGAGGACCCCCACTGGAAAGGAAGACCCAGAGTTACCTCTGCTGCAGAGGATACGTTCATTAGAGTTAACTGCACCTCAGATTGCAGCCCAAATAAATGCTTAACAGTGTTCAAGTAACAGACACATCTCAACAGCAACTGTTCAGAGGAGACTGTGTGAGTCAGGCCTTCATGGTTGAATTGCTGCAAAGAAACCACTACTAAAGGACACCAATAGGAAGAAGAGACTTGCTTGGGCCAAGAAACACAAGCAATTTGCTTTAGACCGGTGGAAATCTGAACTTTGGTCTGATGAGTCCAGATTTTAGATTTTTGGTCCAACCGGTGTTGGTGGTGAACGGATGAGTAGGGGGACGGATGATTTCTGTGTGTGGTTCCCACCGTGATGCATGGAGGAGGAGGTGTGATGGTGTGGGCGTGCTTTGCTGGAATTCAAGGCACACTTAACCATCATGGTTAGCACAACATTCAGCAGCGACACGCCACCCCATCTGGTTTGCGCATAGTGGGACTATCATTTGTTTTACAACAGGACAATGACCCAAAACACACCTCCAGGCTGTGTGAAAGGGCTATTTGACCAAGGAGACAACTGATGTAATGCTGCATCAGATGACCTGGCTTCCACAATCAGCCAACCTCAACCCAATTGAGATGGTTTGGGATGAATCAGCCAACAAGTGCTCAGAATTTGTGGGAACTCCTTCAAGACTGTTGCAAAAGCATTACGCATGAAGCTGGTTGAGGGAATGCCAAGAGTGTGAAAAGATGTCAAAGCAAAGGGTGGCTACTTTGAAGAATCTAAAATATATTTTCATTTGTTTAACACTTTTTTGGTTACTAAATGATTCCAAATGTGTTATTTCATAGTTTTGTTGTCTTCACTATTATTCTACAATGTAGAAAATAGTAAAAATAAAGAAAAACCCTTGAATGACTAGGTGTGTCCAAACTTTTGACTGGTACTGTATATGGTCTCCCGAGTGGTGCAGCGGTCTAAGGCACTGCATCTCAGTGCAAGAGGCATCATTATAGTACTTTGTTCTATTCCAGGCTGTATCACATCCGGCTGTGATTGGGAGTCCCATAGGGCGTCGCACAATTTGCCCAGCGTCGTCGGGGTTTGGCCGGAGTAGGCCGCCATTGTAAATAAGAATTTGTACTTAACTGACTTGCCTAGTTAAATAAAATAAGTGTGTGTGTGTGTGTGTGTGTGTACATACACACTATACATACACACACTACCGTTCAAAAGTTTGGGGTCACTTAGAAAGGTCCTTGTTTTTGTCCATTTTTAAAATAACATCAAATTGATCAGAAATACAGTGTAGACATTGTTAATGTTGTAAATGACTATTGAAGCTGGAAACGGCTGATTTTGAATGGAATATCTACATAGGTGTACAGCAATAGTCACTCCTGTGTTCCAATGGCACGTTGTTAGCTAGTCCAAGTTTATCAATTTAAAAGGCTAATTGATCATTAGAAAACCCTTTTAAAATTATGTTAGCACAGCTGAAAACTGTTGTCTGATTTAAAGAAGCAATAAAACGGTCCTTCTTTAGACTAGTTGAGTATCTGGAGCATCAGCATTTGTGGGTTTGATTACAGGCTCAAAATGACTACAAACAAATAACTTTCTTCTGAAAATTGTCAGTCTATTCTTGTTCTGAGAAATGAAGGGTATTCCATCCGAGAAGTTGCCAAGAAACTGAAAATCCCGTACAACGCTGTGTTCTTGTCTCTTCATAGTACAGCGCAAACTGTCTCTAACCAGAAGAGACAGTTTGCACATCTGAGCAAGAGGACACATACATTTGTGTCTAGTTTGAGAAACAGATGCCTCACAAGTCCTCAACTGGAAGCTTCATTAAATATTACCCGCAAAACACCAGTCTCAACGTCAACAGTGAAGAGGCGACTCCGGGATGCTGACCTTCTAGCCAGAGTTCCTCTGTCCAGTGTCTGTGTTCTTTTGCCCATCTTAATCTTTTCTTTTTATTGGCCAGTCTGAGATATGGCTTTTTCTTTGCACCTCTGCCTAGAAGGCCAGCATCCTGGAGTCGCCTCCTCTAACTTTTGAACGGTAGTGTGTGTGTGTGTGTGTGTGTGTGTGTGTGTGTGTGTGTGTGTGTGTGTGTGTGTGTGTGTGTGTGTATATATATATATATATATATATATATATATATATATATATATATATATATATATATATATTATTACACTGAGTGTACAAAACATTAAGAACACCATTCCATGACAGACTGACCAGGTGACTCCAGGTGAAAGCTGTGATCCCTTATTGATGTCACTTGTTAAATCCACTTCAATCAGTGTAGATGACAGTGAGGAGACATGCTCAACAGTTGCATTTGCTGGTTTTGGTTGTGTTTCAGATTAGTTTGTCATTTACAGTTACTTTTGTTGTAAATATAGTAAGAATAGAATATGTTCAGGACTATCAGTAATCATGTAAAGTGTTAAACATATGCTATTCTTGTTTGCAATAAAAGTGACTCAAATTAAACAATACATTATTTACCATTCATTTCTATTGGGCACAAAATAATCTGAAATGCAACCAAAACAAACACCAAATGCTTCTAACACGTGTGTAGAGTCACTAGCTTGATGTAATCATTGTGTGCTTGGAATATGGAACATAATACTAAACTTTTGACTACTTTAATAAACATTTGGAAAGTATTCAGACCCCCCGTGACCTTTCCCACATTTTGTTACGTTACAGCTGTTTTCTGAAATGGATTCAGTGTTTTTTTCCCTCCTCGACCGACACGCAATACTTGATAATGACAAAGCAAAAACATGTTTTTTGACATTTTCGCAAATGTATTAAAAATAAACAAGTATTCAGACCCTTTACTCCATACTTTGTTGAAGCACAGCCTCGAGTCTTCTTGGGTATGACGCTACAAGCTTGGCACACCTGTATTTGGGGAGTTTCTCCCATTCTTCTCTTCAGATCCTCCCAAGCTCTGTCAGCTTGGATGGGGAGCGTCGCTGCACAGCTATTTTCAGGTCTCTCCAGAGATGTTCAAGTCCAGGCCACTCGAGGACAGAGACCTGGGCTGAGCCACTCCTGCGTTGTCTTGGCTGTGTGCTTAGGGTTGTTGTCCTGTTGGAAGGTGAACCTTCGCCCCAGTCTGAGATCCTGAGCCCTCTGGAGCAGGTGGTCATCAAGGATCTCTCTGTACTTTGCTCCGTTCATCTTTCCCTCGATCCTGACTAGTCTCACAGTCCCTGATACTGAAAAACATCCCAACAGCATGATGCTGCCACCCATGCTTCACCGTAGGGATGGTGTCAGGTTTCCTCCAGACGTGGCACTTAGCATTCTGGCGAAAGAGTTCAATCTTGGTTTCATCAGACCAGAGAATCTTGTTTCTCATGGTCTGAGAGTCCCTTAAGTGCCTTTTGGCATACTCCAAGCAGGCTGTCATGTGCCTTTTACTGATATGTGGCTTCCGTCTGGCCACTCTACCATAAAAGCCTGATTGGGGTAGTGTTGTAGAGATGATTGTCCTTCTGGAAGGTTCTCCCATCTCCACAGAGGAACTCACCTCACTGACCAAGGCCCTTCTCACCCGTTTGGCCTGGTGGCCAACTCTAGGAAGAGTCTTGGTGGTTCCAAACTTCTTACATTTAAGAATGATGGAGACCACTCTGTTCTTGGGGACCTTCAATGCTGTTTTTTGGTACCCTTCCCCAGATCTGTGCCTCGACACAATCCTGTCTCGGAGCTCAATCCTCATGGCTTGGTTTTTGCTCTGACATGCACTGTCAACTGTGGGACCTTATATAGACAGGTGTATGCCTTTCCAAATCATGTCCAATCAATTGAACTTACCACAGGTGGACTCCAATCAAGTTGTAGAAAAAGTGAAAGGGTCTGAAATACTTTCCGAATGCACTGTATAAGTGGATTTGTCCCAATACTTTTGGTCTCCTAAAATGGGGGGACTGTGTACAAAATGTTATATAATTTCTAAACGGTTCACCTTTTTAGAAATGTTAAATAGGGCAGTCTTCAATTTAACCTCATAGTCATTGTATCAGTTTAAATCCAAAGTGCTGGACTACAGAGCCAAAACAACATGTGTCAATGTCCCAATACTTTTGGAGCTCACTGTGTGTAGTATTCTGTAACAATATATATCTACTTATTTATGCAGTGTTTGTGTCCTATTTCACAGCAGTAGAGCTGATCACATTCCTCCACAATATGCAACCCTGCAAGAAAGTGACAATGGCTTGCACAATGGGATTGTGCTTCAACGTTTTTTAGACATTTTCCTGGATTCATACATTCCGGTCAGACATTATTCATTGCCTCCTGACATAGTTCATGTGTATATACATACACTGACTGTACAAAACATTAAGAACACCTGATCTTTCCGTGACACTGACCAGGTGAATCCAGGTGAATGCTATGATCCCTTATTGATGTCGCCAGTTAAATCAGGGTAGATGAAGGGGAGGATACAGGTTAATGAAGGATTTTTAAGCCTTGAGACAATTGAGACATGGATTGTGTATGTGTGCCGTTCAGAGGGTGAATGGGCAAGACAAAATATTGAAGTGCCTTTGAACAGGGTATGTTAGTAGGTGCCAGGCATACCGGTTTGTGTCAAAAACTGCAATGCTGATGGGTTTTTCACAGTCCACAGTGTCCCATGTGTATCAATAGTGGTCCACCACCCAAAGGACATCCACCAACTTGACAAGACTGTGGGAAGCATTGGAGCCAACATGGGCCAGCATCCCTTTTGGAACGCTTTTGACACCTTGTCGAGTACATGCCCCAATGAATTGAGGCAGTTATTCGGGCGAAAGGGGGGGTGCAAGTCAATATTAGGAAGGAGTTCTTAATGTTTTGTACACTTTGTCCATTCACCTCTGCACATGCCTCAGATGTCTAGTTCTCCTCTACCACTCCTCACTCTACACACACTGTCCACTCTGTCATTTCTGGCAGGAGTTGCTGTCTGAGCCCCTTGTCTGCCTGCTAAGCTATTTTCCTTATAAAAGATTGACACAGCTTGCAACCAATTTGAAACACCTTTTAGCTATGGCTGCAGAATACAATAGACACTTCTGTGCTGGGTTTTTATACCTCATCAGATTAATTCTTACCCAATGAAGTTGTGGCTAAGATAAATGACTTAGTATCAGGCACCACAATAAAAAAGTTAGAATGTGAACATGTTAACTGCAGTATTAAGGCAAAATATTTGCAGGGTTGCTATGCAAGGAGATGTCATAGCTTAGCTATGTCAAAGTGAGGCTAGTTGATGACTTGCACGTTTTGATAGCCGTGCAAATAATTGGCTAAATACAGGTAGTCTGACTCTGTTCCATCACATTTTGGTTGTTTCGTCGGTCTTTGCTTTTTATTACAAATACAATTGTGTTGTGTGGTGGTGCTGTTAGTTACAAGTATAAGGAAACAGATGGATAGTGCTGGTCATTCAATTACTAACACTCACTCAAAAAAGGTCTTCAGACTTTCCCAATAACAATTTTCACCACATTTATATTGGGAAATAACCCTCTGCGCTGCCATATCTACCATCCCATAATAGATGATCGCTTCTGCTACAACTGAACACTTTGAACTTTGGAGGAAAAACTAAAACTACCGAATGACCATACTCTTGATACCACAGTTGAACAATTTCAGAGAATTCATGCTAGTCCAAAGTTATGGTGGCCTTTTTAAGTGCTTTGTTCCCCAATGCCTTTAGTCAGGGCTCTCATCTTCTTCACAAAGCTTCACATTTCATCTGTCTCTTAAGAAGTGCTTGGCTGCCACTTCTGAGGCCGTGCCTACAGAGTGCCGTTAATTGGAGGAGTGTAGCACCGTCGGCATTCACAAGCTGTTAATGGTTCCCGTTCTACACTTGTATCCACTGCCAAGACCAGGCAACAGTAACAGGATTCACATCGCGTGCCTCTACTATGAAGCAAAAATCTCCTCTGTTCTCATAGAAAAGCCATGGCAAGATGATTTGCCTTGCATGATCTCCCGAGACAATTCTTTCATGCTCTTGATGTTCTTTTTGGTATTTATGATAAATATTGTCTTATTAATCGAACCGCATGACCAGTGCATTTGGATTAATATTCCTGTCACATTTGACTTTGCCCACTTGCCTAAGAACTGCCATTCACAGTAAATCTCCATATTTTTTTATTCAATGTGAAGTTGTTCATACAAGGCAGATCACTAAACCAATTGGCAGATCACTAAACCAATTGGCATGAACACATTTGCATAAACTACATTTTCCGACCTCTGCCTCGGCCATTGCTAAACTCTAGCCTTCCTCTCTAATATGATCATGCAGCGGCTGCACCAAAGGGAACCAAATTCCGAAGGAGTGCTGACTAATTTCAGAGTATATTACATGGTATTATGTTGTCAGTGAATCAGTACAGACGTTCTCGTACCGCTTCCATTATTCAATGTGACATTACCAATCCTGTGGTGAGTCTTTTCCCTGATTGATTCCGTATCTCTTTAGTCTGTCTGAGCTGAAAACTGTATTTTCCCCCCCATCAAATCAAATCCCTGTTTCTCCTCTATTATGACTCAGCTCAAGAGTTCTTGATTGTTTGTCATGTAGGCATTAGACATTTCACATAGGATTGTCAAAGCTTTTGATAGGCCTACACTGTGATAATATAGGGAGTTTGATTCCACTAGTAATCAATGTACTAAATAAAGTAAACATTTTAGTGTTGATTTTTAGTGTCCATATTATCAGTGCTTGCTTGCTGGTGTCAGTTATGCATTCAACTTGTCAATCACACAGGATTAGGTCTGTATTGCCAGCAAGCTGACATGTCAGACAGAATGAGTAGAGATAGTGCACCACTTTTTAACAGATGCAATGGACATTGGTCAAAAGTAGTGCACTATATAGAGAATAGGGTGTAATCTGGGACTCGGCCAGAGTATCACAGACCAGAAAGGTCTCTGGAGGATTAAAGTCTCATGTTTTCTTATGTGTTTGTCGAAGCCCGAGGTAACTCCATCTCTGCAGAGCGCAGATGGGTTGTCTGAGGCTGTGGCTGGCCTCGATACCGTGGAGGAGGTCTTGAAGTACCTGGAGCCTGAGAGATGGCAGCTTGACATGGAAGACCTATACAAGCCCACGTGGCACATCCTGGGAAAGTCATTCCTCCACAACAAGAAATCCAGAGGTACAGCGACTGCCGCTTCTCAAACGGCTAACAACTGGGGTTCTAGTGATAGGAATTGCAGTGGAAGAAAGGTCTGTCATGTTGAGATGGAGGGGAAAAACAGATATACAACTGCAGTTGAGAATAAAACTGTCTGTGAAAGGTTATCTTGAAATTATATCTTGCCAATTTAACCTCAGTTTAGCAATTTTTGCCCCTTTGTAATTGAGTAAAAGGTATCTAATATTTTAGGTTGACGTGGTGAGCTTAATCTATTTCTTGAACAGGAGTGGATCTCAACCTGTTGAGAGAAGAGGTGAGACTGTACAGCTGCACGCCGCGCAACTTCTCTATCTCCCTGCGCGAGGAGCTCAAGAGGACAGACGCCATCTTCTGGCCTAGCTGCCTCCTGGTGAAGCGCTGCGGGGGCAACTGTGCCTGCTGCTTGCATCGCTGCTTTGACTGCCAGTGTGTGCCTACCCGGGTCGTCAAAAAGTACCATGAGGTAAAAGTGTGGCAACTTTCCGAATTTTCTGAGATTTTAATATCCTTGGAATCAGAAAGGAATAAACTGGAAATCCAGGAATCTTCCAACCAGGATTTCTGGGAATTTTGGGAAAGTTAACTTTGCAACTCTAGACTAGGGTCATAATGTGCTACTTGAAGTTCATTATTTTCCAGAAAGATCAGCATAATAAATGCAAGCTAATGTATCGTAACAAAATGACATCCTGTTATTAATGTGGATATTCAAAAATCCACGTAAAGACAATATTGGTGTGTTTCCACCAAACAGTCTTGTTGAGGATAAAAATCAGTGGGTGATGACGTAGTGCACACAATGTACTTTTTCGCTTAAGTTTTCATGTACCGAATACAAATATAAAGTTCAATGTGTTTCCATCGCATTTTCAACTCTACCGATAATTTGGTCACAAAAACGGTTGCGTTTAAATTGCAAATGTGCCTACTCTGGTTTTGCCACATGCGCTCTAGCCAACCGCTTACAAGATATTATGCGGGTAGGCTAGTCTACATTGAGGTTATTATGGATAAGAGATTTTCTTTTTATTTGTCAGATTTCCATCAAGCATCAATCATATCATGTCACCAGAATAATACTCTCTGTATTTATTGGAAAGAAGCATCAAGATCATGTGCACTTTCACCACCCTGTAAAGTTCATCATAACGTAGTGCATCCGTAGCCTAATAAACTGCATGGTATCCTGAGTCATAGTGGGAGGACCACTAACCATATCATCACGTGACTCCAAGTTTACTTCGATATGATGGTCTTTATATCACTTTTTGCTCATAAAGGCGCTTCCACCAGCATTTCCCGCATTATATTACCGACCCCAAAAAGATTCCACCATGTCGAAAGATCAATTTATCTGTCGGCATTAATAAAATTGTACTGAAACTACCTGTTTCCATCACAGCTGTGATAAAACTGTGGATGAAAACCTGGTTAGTGGTGTAAAATAAATGTATCATGAAGATATTTGTATTTTAGCTAATTTAACCATTTGATGTGTAAATGTGTTTGAAGTTGTTTTGGTTTAGGGCCTGTTCCAAACTATCAATCTGCGCTCTGGCTTGCCGCACTCTGTAGGTTCTCCTGCTGAAGCACCGAAGCGGGGGCCGGGGCCTGCAGAAGTCCATGACCGATGTGCCATTGGAACACCACGAGGAGTGTGACTGTGTTTGCAAAGACGACTGGGACTGATCTCAAACCTGTATACTGGTGCCACCGGGATCCTAGGAGACACTTGAAACTGCACGCGTCTTCCATCATCTCCCAGGTAAACCCTAACCATCTCCATTGAGAGTGAGAAGCGAATGAGATTGCTTTGCTTACCCTTTCTCATCTTGCTAATTGGACGAGAATAAAAACTGACTGGAACTACTTAATTTGTGGATGGATCTTGCCGCTGTGGAGGACCTGTAGCTGACTGAGTGCATTGAAGAGACAGGAAATGGAAATACTGCACTGGATTGATGGACCTATCTTATTCATTCTTCACTCTCTGAATGCTCTCTCTCCCTTTGCTTCTCAGAGATCGGAACTGGTGCTAAGGGACATCTTTGGCAGAGACGGTTTAGCGTCATTTTATTGTGCCTTTTTTTCGTGCCAAAACCTTTAAGGGGTCTTGTTGAAATTCAACACACGTATCCAGAGAGTATCTGGGAAAATGGGCTCCTTCTTCTTCAAGTACTATTCTGTACATAAGTGAGCTTCCTTCAGACCAGTCCCTCTGGTACTTTATTATTCCTATAAAAGAGGAAAATAATAGTCCTTTTTATCAGTGATCCCCCTATTTTCCCATCTATTAGATCTTTGGAGTGACATAATGGTAATGTTGACTGTCTTACTATATTATGTGTAAATATTTCATTTTCATGGTTTTTCTGTACTGTTGTATTTTTCTACCAAAGATACTTGTATTCAGTGAGGAGATAAAGTTGCACACGTTTCAACGTACGTACCGTCGTAGCAAAGGTGTAAAATCGACTTGCATTATAACTTCATATAGCCCCAACTAGTGCGTGGAACAGTATGGATACTCAATATTTATTTGTTCAATGAATGGGAAGTTATTGTCCAGAATGCTATTTTGTATGGTGAAATGGTCGTTTCTCTGTCATTTGTACAGTTGAGTGTTCATCTTCAGTATTTTCATTTCTATGTCCACGCCATGTCAAATATGGGTGTGTTCTCTTCTCTGCGTACCAAAGTTATTTAACGTGACCTTTTATGATCTATTTTGTTGTATGTATCTGTCAGTAGAAATAAATCAGTCAATGTGTTACTGGCGATTTTGACATAGTCCCCAGCAATATAAGGACTTTCATTTGGTCTCAAGATAAAGCATTGCGTCTGTTTCTAATTGTTATTGTAATGGTATAAATTAGTATTATTAGGGAATATTGACTGAGTAAATTACATTTGGTGGCATATCAAAGTCATCTAACAGAATAAGATTATGTTCATAGATCCTTCTACATACATGCCTACACTCTTAGAAAAAAGGGTTCCAAAAGGATTCTTCAGCTGTCCCCATAGGAGAACCATTTTTTGGTTCCAGGTAAAACCCTTTTGAGTTCCATGTAGAACCCTATGTGGACATGGTTCTACATGAAACCCAAAACGGTTCTACTTGGATCCAAATGTTCTAGATGGCACCTTTTTTAAGTAGGCCGGTTGTGACTACTTATACACTTCATGGACAAAGTATCATAGGATGTAAAACAGTGAAATTACTTTCTGACTGCATTTCATCAGCTATTTACACTGTCAGGTATCAGTGTAAATAGCTGTTTTATGCACCAGTAATCTAGGAACTCTACTCATGTCCCTCAATTAATGAGGTTGGAAAATAATCAAACAATTACATTCACAGTTGTTGTTTAATCAAGGAATGGCTAAGGTAATGGCTGATTGGATTTCCATTGTGCATATTTTATTGCCACTCTATAACAAAACAATTAGATATAACTTCTCCCTGCATTCATTAAATAAATAGAAAAGGCAAGACCGATAAAAATAATTACTGTATAAATGAGGGGAATGAGAAACTATATAAGAACAGTAACCAACTGAATGATGACAGAGACACATTTAACTCAGCCCTCAACTAAATCAGAACATCACAGGCAGGAGTGATTTTTTTTGTTTTTGTTTTAATAAACAATTGACTACTATAATTTCTAACATCGATAAGCCTACAGTTTCTAGCGCCGTTTTGAGTTTCTCACGCAGTAGGGATAATAAGAGAGGGAGTGGTTTGTGACACACAAGTAGCCGCTCACCAATTATGTCAGCTCATACCGCCAAAACATCTGCTATGCGGATGTCAGCCAATGCTGGTTAACACTGGTTAACACTCGATCTGATTGAATCCAGGCCTTACTGTTGAAATATAACTATAGTTGTACAGTTCAACACTGGCGTAGCACACACCCCCGCAGCCCCACAAGCTTTTTCTCTCAGCCTCATGGCAAAATGTGTAGAATAGCATTAGATTAGCTATAAAACTGCAAATGCTTCTCTGCCTCATGGCAACTATAACTGTAATTATATATATAATTTTTTTTAGGGTCCCCCACAGGTCAGGCCCACCGATAGCATATGAACACATCAGAAGCCATGATTAATTATATTTTTTTATTACAGGAAATTACCTTTCAAACTGCAAAATGTTCTCTCAGCCTCATGGCAAAATGTATAAAATATTAGAAAATCAATAAACTGCGATACACAACTGCAGTTAATTGCATCTATTTTATAGACATCAGGTTCACTGAAAAATTATGTTTATACGGTTTAGAATTATTCACCAAATATCTGCGCAGATTGTAGGACCATCTGGAAAGGGTTGTGCTTACAGCCAGAGCGAGAGGGATCTCCCTGATGTTAAGACTTGCCGAAGATAATTGTTTGTGTGTGTGTGTGCGTGCATACTGTAGAGGTATGTATTGTATGAATGCGTGTATGTGTGTGTTTGGTATTTACTGTGTGAATGCACGCTGTCCAGCATTCGCAATGTATAAATCCATAAGTCCCTGTCAAGATTGGAGATTGTAACATGTAGTCTGGGATGGGCCATCTCTGCAATGTCAGCATCCAACCTGCTCTACACATCGTACAGTGCCAAAGACTTGGAGGCCAGGTTGTCTGCATGGCATATTGCGTTAATGTCTTTCCAAAAACACCTAAGAAATGGTTTGATTTTTCCCTTTGTGTGTCATTGTATACTTAAAATCCATCGATGACCGAAACCATTCCAAACATTACACAAACCCTAAATGCCTTTCAACAGTCTCTCTGGTTTCTATGGGTCACCACACCCTGTAGGGCCTGTATCACCACATATCAAAATATTGTGCAGCGTTGTTCCATCCAACCCTTTTGGGCCATGAGGTCAACCAGGGGGAGGTTCGCATTTGTTCGTCTCAGATCGCTGTCCCAGCCAATTATTCTGATCTAATGTACGGCCTGGCAGGCGTCCGCTGTGACGCCAGATGCTACTGCATAAACCCGCCGAGTCCCACTGTGGTTTATAATATTAAACAGACTCCCTCCCCTGGACAGACTTTCTTTCTTTTTTTGCAGGAGGAGGAAGCCTCCCTTTGCTGGCAAAACACATGAAACAGCACGGTCAGCACGTGTGTGTGGTATTCAAATGCCCCTTTTCTTATAGTCGTCTTTTGTAACAAAACATGTTCCACAACCACTACCTGGCCTCAACTTTTAGGACAAAATTTACCAATGAAAAAAATCTAGTTTAAAGAAATCGTAAACTTGCATGAACCCAAGTGTGTAGACCCCACTCTCTATCCAAGCACATGAACCATCCTCACACGTGTTCCATGGTACTGCTAGCATTCAGAGTCCTTAGTTCAACACACCTTGAATACTATACATTGCGATTTGAAAAGACTCGTACCAAATAAGCCCAATCTGTTGGAGTCTTTTGTTCCCATGGGCTCCCCAAGACACAGATCCTGGAACAGTTTCAGACTGCACTCACAACATCACAACAGCTTTCGACCATGGTCCATATTCATAAAGAATGTCAGAGTAGTAGTGCTGATCCCACGGGTTCATATAATCTTGTCAATTAAGATATAAAAGGCAAAGCAGATCCTAGATCCGCGCTCTTCTGAGCCACTGAAATACAGCCCATATGTACTGTCTAGCAGCAATATTGTTCTGAGTATCTATCTCCAGACTACATGTCCAATGTCTAATTAGGTCTGTGAATGGATGGAGAAGCCAAATTGGCAATTGATAATTATAGGCCTGCCTAGAGCTGTGGTTTCTAGCAAGTGGCTGCCTTACTGGGAAATGCAATGTCCCTCTGACATCAAATTGGTATTAATCTCTGGCTTTCTCTAAATTAGATTTGCTCAACTCCTGCTTCCTCTCTCCTCCATCCTTTCTCGCGTCCTTTTGAAAAGGTCAAAGGTAATCGAGAAGAGGCCGCGAGGAGAGTGAACATGGACGAAAATGCACTTGTATTAAAATAAAAAGCTCCTTCTCCACTCACACGTCATCAGGCAAATTACGTTTACAGGAGTGCATCCCAAAAAAAGTGATACAAGCTAATTAAGTTAGTTGTGCAAGACATTTTAAAGGATAAAAGAATAAGTAGCAAATTGTTTAAAAGTGTGTGCATGCTTTTCCCCTCTGCCAATACAACAGCTGATTGAATGGGGGTTTGGCAGATATCAAAACTCTTCTGTGGTAGGATACACTTGTGCTTCCTCGCCAAAAGGAGGCTATCGAGGAATTGACACACTCGTTGACCACTTATCGGTTTCTGGGTCACGGAGGAGAGAGGAAGGAGGACAGACTTTTGCCCAAACGAGAAAAGGCCATGGACCAGGAAACGTTTTGTGTGCACAGAGGTTAGTATAGGTTAAATGTTTGACAGATGTCACCCTTTACTCCTCTCCTCAGATGTTAAACCAACTGGTCTACCCCTCCACCCTCACAGAAATGACCGGTGTTTGCATCTCCTCCAGAGTTAGCAAGAGCAAGTACAAAATCAAACACACAAAATACCCAAACGCAACACTTTATTGCCTTTCTCTTTGTTTCGTTATCTCTCTGTTGTTATCTCTGTCCAGGCTTTATAGATTTTCCATTTTAATCACCTGGTTAATCACCTGATTGTGAATGCTTTTTTGATCCCGTTGTACTCAAGAAACTTAACAAAAGCCAGTTTGTCAACGAAGCTGGACTTGATATAGTGACACAAGCACAATACGTTGGTAGTGTATGGCTACCTAGCCCCTGACCTGATGCATTGTGACAAGGCTCAATCAAATTTACATTGACCAATTGGCACAATAATACCACCAAGAGTTTGGCACATCCAGAGAACAAAGACCTTTTAAGGTAGACTCTTATTAAGTTGCCACGAGCAGCATTGCAGATGTTGAGATGAGCGAGATGTAAGACTTCACACACAGTATCTGCGCATGTGCACGGGTTCGCTTCACTCTGTTCACAGCGTGGTACTCACCAAAACAGAGGAGAAGTTGAGCCTCACGCTTGAACACTCTTAATTGTTGCGGAAATTGAACCACTACCGCTGTTTATTTTCTGCATATACGTCATATACGAGTCTACCTTTTAAAGAAAACAAACATGTGAGCAGTATCATGGATGTTATGACTATGGTCTCCTACTTTTGGATTCAGGGAGCCTGCAGCTCACTGGTGTAGCACCCCCGTCCGGGGCCCCCCAGCGGTTGGTCCCCCCAGAGAGCATATGAACGCATCATAAGCCATGCATTGAAAACATTTAACTACAGGAAATTCTCACAGCCTCATTATAATAATGATGATTATTTATTCAACTTCTATAGTGCTTTTCATTACAGAAGAAATCTCAAAGCGCTTGAAAAGAAAAATAAACAAGGCCCAAATAAAAAAGATATATAGCTACAGTCTAAAGTTCTTACTTTATAACTATGTAAGCATTTCACGGTAAAGTCTACCCCTGTTATATTTGGCGCATGTGACAAATAACATTTGATTTGATAACAAAGAGTAGGTCTGGACTATGAAAAGTATCAGCTAGTATTTTGGGTGTTTCAATCCCCCACAGATGGGACGACAGTCGAGAGGGATCCACATAGCTTAAGCAGAATGAGGGGTTTGTCAACAGGGAGGAGATAAGCAGGTCCTCCAAAGACAGGCAGGCAGATTTATGTAAATTTCAGGCAGCACAGTTCACTTTCCATTCAAGGTGTCTCACCGGCGCATCGCCGTCCCCGCCGTCTGATTGCCTTGTACGAGATGAAGTTGGGCGCTCAATAATTAGAGCCCGCACAAAACTTGAGTAATCCTCTGACTGAGCAATGAATTCCTCACTGCCAACTCGCCTTCCATTGCAGTCCTCGTCATGGGTCAGGAGACTGTAGAAACAACCCAAAATAGGGTGGTGTATTCAAATCAAAACACACTAGCTAGCTAGCTAGCTAGCTAGCTAGCTATGACTATAGTCTTGAAAGAGCTGATTTGCCATCAAATTCACAGGCAGGAAAGAATTCGATGTAACTCAGAGCTATTCAAAAATAAATAAGACGTCACAGCACCATGACACAATGGAGTAATGTGGAAATTGGCTCTAAAACAGCAACATTTTCTCTGAGCCTCATGGCAAAATGTGTAAAATAGCATGAGATTAGCTATAAAACTGTGCTACGCAACTGCTTCAGTCAGTTGTTTGCCACACCACTCGTATGAAGTGGTGCATGGCATCTGCGTGGGGTTGCTCACATGTGACAGATGCCTGCTCCATATGGCCCTGGGTTGTGGAGGTCAGGCGGGCCGCGAAGGGCCCCAGGGGCCCGGCACTAATCATTCACTGGGATCTCCCTATGGAGGCCAGGGGACACTGCTACCAAGAGTCTAAGACCCCCACTAACACTGATAGATGCACATCCAGACTCTCTGACACTTGAAGAATTAGCCCAGCATACACTACTTTCCGTGTATTTCCTCACGCAAAGGGAAAATGTATATAGGCTACTGGCTCTGTTATTTCAAGGGTATATATGGGGAAGAATGTAATGTTTATTTGTGATTTCACATCATTTATCTCTAGGATGAGGAAAGTCGCCAGTTTGTTGCGTAGTTCTATGAGTACAGTGAACACAGGGAAATAATGTTAATGAGTCATGGGTAGGGTGATTAGATTCATAATGATTTGATACAACAATCTTAAATCAAACCAATCTTAAATCAAACAGATTAGGACACAAGGTCAAAGAAGAGGTAAGCTTTTTTTGTATATGGAGTTTATTATTTTCTGTTTGTCTTCGTGGGAGTGACAAGGATTTAGTTTCTTAGTGGGTAGTTGAGTATGTTTTTCTACCTCTTTCTGACAAATTAGCCGTGGTCTGATAACTGTGAAAACCAACTCAAGGGAATCTAAGTCCATTCACTCCCAAACACGTCATGCTCCGCTGACCACAATAGAATTCTGACACAACATTTAAGAAAGCGTTGACCTACTGTGACCCACTGTAGGTAGTTCAATAGATATAGAGAAGCAAGACTTCTCAAACTCTCATTTCACAAGAAAGTTGCATATTGCTGCCTTGCTGAGAATTCTGTAATGCATTAAGCAACCTTTAAAGACGCATAGGTCCCATACTGTATGAGTAGCCATCTCTTCTATAGATGTCATGCCATACAATACAGTCGTCTTGGCAATGAAAAGGAGTTTGCTGAAAGCCCAAATAGATTGGACCATCACACTAAAAGAGTGTCATCTTAAAGAGTTGATTCAAACACACCTGAATGGGGAATCATAGAATTGGTGTCTGCTAACTCTGATGGACAGCGTTTACAAGATCTCAGTGTAACGTTACTGTACAGTTACATCTGCTGTTCCCAGCTTGGTCTTGACCCGCATGAGTGGGCACATTCCTTCCTGTCACTTTAAAGCCCTCCAAAAATACCAAGGGTAATTCCCTTATTTTCATCACCCACTCATGGCATGACGGAGAGGGGGTTAACTACCTTCGCTCTATGTTAGTATTGCAACCCCATATTAGCAAAACACTTGTCTGTGATGCACCAGACAGAGATTAATTGGACTTAATGCCATTTGTTATTCCTTCCTAAAGGAAACCTACTGAACAGCTACTGTTTAAACTCAATAGTATTTTTTCTATACAGCATCATTTAGTAATGAGGAAAGGAACCCCCAGTATCCCGAGTAGCATTACTCAACATGAAGGCCAAAAGGCTTATTGTGAGGTAGTGTGTGTGTGTGCGCGTGCGTGCGTGAGTTCAGGTGGAAAAATAACAGTAGAATCAGGACTGTTTTTTCAAAGCTTTTTTTTGTCTTGAAAACATTTGCAATGATTATAATTGTCATGCCCTGATCTGTTTCACCTGTCCCTGTGATTGTCTCCACCCCCTCCAGGTGTTGCTTGTTATCCCTGGTGTATATATCCCTGTGTTTCCTGTCTCTCTGTGCCAGTTCGTCTTGTATGTTTAGTCAAGTCAACCAGCATGTTTTTCCCCCCGTACTCATTTTCTATTCTCTTTTGCTAGTCTTCCTGGTTTTGACCACTGCCTGACTCTGGACTACTTTCCCGCCACCCTGATCATCCTTTCTGCCCTGACCTTGATTCTGCCTGCCCTTCGGTACCTATTGGACGCTGAACTGGTTTTGACCTTTTGCCTGTACACGCCCATTCTCTTGCCTACCCCTTTTTGGATGAATAAACATTGTAAGACTCCAACCATCTGCCTCCTGTGTCTGCATCTGGGTCTCGCCTTGTGCCTTGATAATAATGTGTTCCTATACAAGGAGAACATCAGTAACAGAGCAAATCGTTTTAACTAGAAAATGTAATTAATTAATTTAGTTAATTTTGGATTTCCACATTCCAGGGTAGTGCAACGGAGATATGAGTAGGCTAGATTCAATCAACTTTCTCTGACCTCAATTCTTACTTTTTTTAAACTGCATTGTTGGTTACTGACTCGCAAGTAAGCATTTCACGGTAAGGTCTACACCAGTTGTATTCCACGCATGTGACAAGTAAAAATGTATTTGATTCTGAGAGAACACCCTAAAAACAAGAACTTACACTTGAATCAGGGAGTCACAGTCATTTTTTTATTTTATGAACACTCATGCAGGCTAAAACCTACTCAAGAAAAGAGTTATGGCATTTTATCAATGACCTCATCTTGAACAACACAAACCAACACTAACTCCCTTTCTTTTAACGTCTTCATCTTGGCTTCCCTACTGTCTGAGCATTACAAATCGCCTCACTGTAGTTAGTCACACACATAAACTGCCCCTGGTCAAATGTTTTACGAATACTGTTTTCTTTTAAACCTGTTTGAAAGGAGGGTCATAGACCACATGTAAGGCACTAGTCAGCAGTCCACTAAATGTGCCATTCATGTCGAAGCACTACTGGCCTGGTCCTTTAATCTACTTCAGTGATGTGGTCAGCCAGAAAAAAAACTACGGCCAGAGTTGGTTTACTCTAATAGTGAAGGTTTACAAACTTTGGAAACCACCCTTTGCTGACGACATGGGGCGGCCTCTTTTCTAAGGGAAAGTTTCCAGCCATTTCCAAATCAGCTCCTGGAAAATCTCAACAAAATGTCCCTCTTAATTATGTGAGGTTCTCGTGAACATGGCATATATTCACCGCCAATTGCATGGTCAGGGAGTTAATCTGAAGCAAATGTCTATTTACAGTATCTTGGCAGGATCGATCTAGCGCATTGCACAAACTAGGAATTAGAGGTCGCCCTTAAATATACTTTTAGGCTTAGTTGACGCACACATCAAAGGAGCGCTCTGTCTATACTGAATATTTCATCCATTTCTCTTGCTTCCTTTCCCTGTTAACAACGCAGACAAGTATTTAACTTCTTTGGGAGCAGCGCACGAGGTGACCGTTTTGGAGAGCCTGGCGTGCCCAAAGTAAAATGCATCCCATTCAGGCCCAGAAAATAGGATATGCACATATTTAGTACCATGGGATAGGAAACACTCTGAATTTTCTAAAAGTGTTAACATTTTGTTTGTGAGTATAACAATGGATATGGCAGGCGAAAACCCGAGGAATTTCTGTCCTGGAAAAAGTGGTTTTGACACATTGCCTCATTTAAAACCCCTCCCTTGTTAAAATGCCCATATAAGGGCATATGAATGCAGTACCTATCGCTTCCTCTGGATGTCAACAGTCTCGAGAAAGGGTTCTGATTCTTTTTAGATGCATTAGATGGCAGAAGAAGAAGAAGAATTAGGAAGTGGTCACAGAATGTCAATAGAGGAAAAGGCGCGGCTGGCGCGCTCTTTGGTTTTTTCCTTTCTTATCGCCCAGTTTATATTCCGGTTGAAATATTATACTATTTATACATAAGTGTTCCTAAGGATACATTTAAAATTATGTTTGATTGTTCTTGGACAAGTTTTTATAGGTATAAGTTGAACGAGTTCTCTTCACGTTTCAATGGACGATTGGAGGCTCTATTTTCTCATTATAACGCGCCAACCAAACTGAGATTTATGGATATAATACATTACTTTTTCTAACAAAAGAACCATGGATTGTCTTCGTTGGACACTTGGGAAGCCCTCAGCAGAAGTTCTTCAAAAGGTAATTGATTTGTTTTCGCTGTGAAATGTGTTTTCTGTGAACCGTGAAGGCTTATGAATTCATGGTAATGGGAAAAATATGTTAGGTGCTACCCTCAAACAATCAAATGTGGTGCTATCGCCATAAAGCCTTTTTGAAATCTGACAACGCTGTGATATTGCCAAGAAGCAGAGCTTTTGATGACTATGAAACACTTGTATATTGATGCATGTTTAATTATTCAACTTTTGGATTTTGAATTTGGCGCCTTGCATTTCACCTGGTAGTGTCGCTAGCGCCCCACCGCTCCCTAAGAAGTTAATATCCGGCACTAAGCCTAACTGAGCCTAAAATAAACAATTTTTCGTCTTAACCTGATAAAAACGGGTTCGTCATGGTCTTTTAAAGTGAGAAAGAACAATGTTTGTTTGAACATACCAGCATTTATGAAGCATGGTATGCAATAAAGAACTTTGAGGACAAGTGAAATTGAACAATGACTGCCATGCATTTGTCTTCCTGTGCCAGTCTTTTTTTTTTTTTTTTTTTAAACGGTTAGTCCTCTTTTCCTGCTTCATTTTTTAAATATTGCAATAAAGCCAGTGGTAGCAGTGTTTGGTAAATAAAGAATGTAACCATGTCTTTCTGCATTCAGATGATGTTACCTTCCCCATGCAGCCGTTTGTTGCACTAAGAATTGTCTAGTCCATGGATTGCTCTTACTTTGAAATGTATAAATCACCAGCTGTGATTCACTCGACAGTCGTCGGGGGAGATGGGCTTACCTGCTGAGCCTGTCTTGTTTCTGCACCCCGCTTTGGTGGGGAAAGAGTGTGTGTGTGTGTGTGTGTGTGTGCGCATATTCATGTGAGTGATTGTGTGTGTATGGTGGGGGCTTCCATTACATGTACAATACTTTTCCATTAGATTATCTGGCCTATATATTACCACATTATTTTTATTTTCAAAGATTGGACGGGTCAGCAGAGTTTTTCTAGGTGTGGTGAAATAAACTCTCAAGTGTATCTGAGACTTTCCACAGGGGGAAGCTTTGTCTGGGTGGAACCCATCTGCCTTCGTTGGGATGGGCAGCATCCAAGACAAACACCTCACACTGAAGCCACTGGCCTAAGCATAGGCCTTCACAATGCATAAAATATGCAAGAGAAAATTTTGGGACATAGAGACATTGTGATGACTTGTTGAAATGGCATTTATCTTTCATGTTGAATTCAATCAAAGTGTCCGTCCCCAATTTAGGCCACCAGTGTTGTGACGATTTTCAGAGATGGAAATCTAAGCGAATGGTAGTGCTTCTAACTTTGAAGAGGATGATCCTATCTTTTCTGATGAAAGACGTTGTCACGATCCGAAGAGACAATGGCAAATCCAATCTCCTCTCTAATATTGTCGCCTTTGATGTAAAATCACAGAAATGCACCTCTGTTAAGATTTTCTGAGACTTATCAGAAGTTCTATCCTACTTATTTTGGACTCGCAGACAATAGCCATGCACTTTTTTTATATTGTAAGGCATTTACAGCAAATCAAACTCTTCAGTAGTATGTATTAAAACATCTTTGAAGTCTGTCTCGGATCTACGAGATCAAACGCTCCAATATAAAACTGTTCTGGAATCACTAAACGTAAACCGTATCAAAAACGTTACCCACCTGTGGTGGGGCCTATGAAGCATATGAATCCCCAAAGCTTCTGACTTCCCTGGGTATTGTCTTCTATGTTATCTGCAGTATGTATATAAAAAAAACATGAGCTGGCGCACACCCAGAATAATAGTTTGTGTGGAGGTGCTGACTAACGGCGAAATAACTATAAACTATCGAAATGAAGAAAGTCGCACACTCCATGTACAATCTCCCAGCAATTTAATGAGTATTTACCAGCGTTTCGGCATCACTGTGCCTTCCTCAGTATGTATGACATGATTTCTGGATAAGCAACGTATTTTCTTTATGTATAGAACTGTCCAGCTGTCTGCGGAAACATTCCACCGTGGATGATGCTGTCAACAAGGTCTGGATCACAGCATGGTAAATTCAAATCATCTCCTTGGACTGCTTTATTGAGTTCACTTTTCTGGCAAGGGCTCTCGATTCCTGAACCTTCTCCAAGCCCCTTGTTCATACTGTATTGTCTAACTATTTTCCTTCAAATGATCTCTAATATTTATGTTGTATTTACTATACTATATTGTCAGTGGGATTATTTGTGTTTATAACATGTCTTGTTTTTTTTATGTATGGTTTTATATTACTGTGCTTGGCCTGACTCTTTCATAAAAAATATGAAGTGTTTTGTTTTACAGAAAGAAATGGACTGTGTGTTATCTGAACACAACAAGCCCTGCTGTTCCAAATGGGGACTTCTGACTGGGGACATTATAGTAGCTTGAGATAAACTGTTTCGAAAATAGTCCTCAAAAGCATGTTGTGTTTTTCAGCTTTAACCTTGGCACCAAGGCAATTAGACACCAGTGCCCTTTGGAAAAGAACACAATCCCACAGGGGCTGAAAATAGTAATACCTCATGCCAGCTCTGCAGACACAATAGTACATTTTAATTTAAATTTCACCCTGAAAAGTACACTGTGCACTGTCGCCGTTTCACTTCAAATTATGGCCATTGCTTCAGACGATGAGAATAATTTTGCTAATCAGCAGAATACAACAATATCCATGTGAAATTGGGGTGAATATGCCCTGTAACCAACCAGAGGCTTAAATGCAGGTAATTATGGCTTCAATTAGACTCAATCTTTTTTATTGGCCTCTTAGTTCTTGGCTCAGGGTGAGGTTAAGATGAGTTGGAATTGCTCATGGCATTTTAAATAGCTTATGGTCCCGGGCTCCTTTCAACTTTTAATTAGCGGGTTGGTTGGTAAACATTTTAACCATGCTACAGTAAATTACCTTCGACCAATTAATGATGCTCTTGTCCCCACATGTTTTAGATCTCTGTATGACGCAAGCAGCGGTACTAACACAAACCCTAGAGCTCGGTGCAGGACCACTGAAATTACATTATAGCAGTCATTGTGGTCAGTTTCAATCAGCGAGCTACCAATTGTACTCGTTTGTGTAAAAGCTTCCCTTCACTGTATTTTCGTCATCTAGGTTTGAAGCTATTTAAAAGATACCCACTGGACACAGACAACAATTCAACATCTATTCCACGTTGGTTCCATGTCATTTCATTGAAATCATGTGGAAACAACACTGATTCAACCAGTGTGTGCCCAGTGGGGTGTGTTACAAATTCCCTTCCGGTGGGTGACTCAAGACCATTTCACAGCCGTCTCTCAGAGACATAAACTTTGTGCGTTTGAAAAAAAACACTACCTTTCCTACTACCATTTCTGATGTGTGTCAGTAAAGCGTCCCTGTGTGTAACTCTGTGAGGTTGCCTCATTCCCCTCTGACAAGGGCTGGTGCTAGCTGGTCACAGATCAGCTCAAGTGGAGAGAGCAAGCAAATTGTGAAATGTTAGCTTGTTTTAAGTGTACAAGATCTGAATGCTGTGTTTAAAAAAAAAAAAAAAAAACTGCTTTGACAAACAAAAAGATATAAACATTTAGAAGATGAACTTGCCCGAGGTGCACAACATAAGATCCTTTTCAACCTGTCACTTTGTGACACGTGTGTCAGCCTGACGATTATTCAGGATGATGGCCGGTGGGGCCTTACTTCACACTCTCTGTTGTACCACTCTCAGATGGGACCTGCGAGGGTATCTGCTTAGATTCACAACCCAGTGTTGTTATGACGACAGGCAAAGAAGGGATTACCTCTTGAAATGTCAGTCTCCATTTGCTATACTGTCACTGAACTGTCATGAGCAGTGCACTACACGGTCACAATGAGAGTAAGAAATGCAGAGGTTTTTGTATTAGGATACAGCATATGTTTCTCCATAGCACATTATTTGAAAATGGGAGATGACAGCGTAATTGGGTATGCTTGTCATCTGTATTTTCAGGAGGAATTTTTTCAACGAGGTGTACTCTTATTTGCTGAAATGATTTTACCATGGTCAAATCTAATTTTATTGGTCACATACACATGGTTAACAGATGTTAATGCGAGTGTAGTGAAATTCTTGTGCTTCTAGTTCCGACAATGCAGTAATATCTAATAAGTAATCTAACAATTTCACAACAACTAATTTATACACACAAATGTGAAGGGATGAGTAAGTAAATGATGAAGTAGGTTAGCATACATACAGTAGAGAGAACATTAGTGACCTGACATGTAACAACAATATAACAAACCAAACAGGAAATGATTTTGAACAGAGGCAGATGATGTGGCTTTGAAGAGTGCACAGTGACCCTCAGAAATACAGCTGTGACATCACATCATAGTTCCTGTAAAAGGAGCAAGAGATGCATTTATATAGGGCTGTTGAGATGAGGGTGGTCACGACAACAAGAAATGACTCATATCATTCTGTGAAGAGGAAATCCTTCCCTGTGACCAGACTGATGGAATGGATTTAATGAAGGTGTGACAGCTAGTGTATATGACACAGAAAGAAACTCTGTTTTAAATAATTAAAGGCCCAGTTCAGTTCAAATTCAGTTTTACTGTGTTTTGTATCATATTATACAATGGGTGGGTCAAATCCTGATTGGTTAAAAGTGCATTCCAGCCTGTGTCTATTCCACAAGTTACCACCAGCTAAATCTATGACGTTAAAGAGTAAATTTACTCTGTTCCAAAACTGGCCACTGTCTCATCAGCCTAACCAGGCAATTTATAAACTTAAAATCTCCACTATAAAAAATATCTAGACATTCTCACATTTTCTTTTAGACTAACATTTAGTTTTCAAAAGTGGAGTTTTGTATAAATCTTGCTGTCTCTCTCCAACATTTGTAACATTGTTTCAATATTCAAATTCGATCCCCAGCTGTCCCATAGTAATGAACGTGTCAGGAGTCAGGATGAAACAGACAGGCAGGCAGCGTTTCTCAGCCAGTAGAAATCATGAATCAGCATAATTTTTATGGATATATATACCAAGAACTATCAATCGAAAACAGGTCAACCGAAATGAAGTGCAGCTAGTTTGCTGTCTTTCCAGCTTCAGTTTGAAGTGATTGTGTTAGTTGTGTTTTTGGCTAGCTCCTCTGAACAACTCTGACCTGACAAGTGAGCACATTTTCTATGATGGGCAAAATCGTGAATCATTAGCTCATCGTTATGGATGTATCCAAATAAATGTCACTAGAAACAGCTTAAACAAATGCAAATGCAGCTACTTTGCTGTTATTCTGGCTGCACTTTTTGACGTAACTGTAAGTCAGCCGTAGTTGGCTAGCTAGCAAGCAAGGGATAAGAACGTTGCCAGCCAGTATAGCAATGGAACATTTAGAATGAAAAGACTGAACGTCTGGGTCGCGTCACTAGCAACCGAACCGATAGAACGAACGACCAGCCAGCTTCGGTAGCAACCCTAGATTTGTGTCGTGACTTGTGGAAGGATCAAATAGCATGAATAAATTCATCAAAATAATGTTTTTAATAAAAATATGTTGGCAACCCGTTGTATAAAAGTGATAATGCCCTCAAAGCCTGTGTTTGGAGGATATATTGGCACGGTTTGCCGGACCTCGACTTCGTCTCGGGCCTAACAACACCCGTGCCGATATCCTCCAAACGTTGGCTTCTCGGGCATTTATCATTTAATTGTACAACAACTGATGAAACTAACACTGTACAAGTGTGCAGAAAGTGGATGTGTTATTTCCTTATAGTTGCTAGTTTAAAATAACATCTACAGAAGACCTTATCAGTAGATTTTGCATGGGTGGAGTTTTGGCTTGCCTGTTGACATTACCATGAGGTATAAGTTAATATAGACTAATAACAAAGATAGTTCCAAACATATACATATATCAGTGTTCTATATCTGTGGTTCCAAACTTTTTTGCCAATAACGAGTTTTCAGATTACATATCCCTCCCCGTCCCCACTCAGACCACTCCCAGTCAGTCCTAGCAAAATTGTTTGAGAAATATTCTTTGCTAAAAAGCTTTTTTTTCCTTTTTTCTTTTTGACCATTTTCATTGAACGCTATTATAGTAAGGCACTTAATTGTTACCCAGAATGATTTGATATTCAAATAAAAATGGCTGCATTGGGCCTTTAAAGCACTATAGTACCGGTATGTTATATAAAAATATTTAAATACCCAAATAGACATGAAAGAAAAGAAACCTCTGGATCATATTTTCGTCTTACAAGAACTCTTGAGGGATTAGTTATAACAATTAGAAAGATAATATTTGATTTTAGTTTGCAGTCATATTTCCCTTAGATATCTTAGAGAGCATTAAAAATAGCTAATGAAGGACACACTATTTCCCAGGAGTATTATACTACCTTGAGTGCTCCGAGTTCATACATCTTTGACAATCCTCTTAATTAAGTGCAATTAAACAAAGCTGCAATCAGTATTGATTGGAGTGTGTTTAGGGGAGATGTGTGAAGCTATCCAAAAGCAATACTGGGACGTTTGATCTTCCCATATCTTGCTTTGTCAAGTGTTTGTTGCATATACACCACACCCTCCAGGGCCCCACAAGGCCACTGGGAAACACACCATGCAAAGTTGCTTTGACAAGAATTAGGGAAGCTGTGGGAATGACAAACTGTTAGTCACCAAATGCTGGTAAGCTTCTGTAGTAGCAGTGTTTAGGTGTGAAGTTTATAGTGCTTTCATGGAACTTAATGAGCATGAGGACCAATTCTTGTGAAACTAATAACATTTTGTACCCACAAAGTTTGTGAGTGTTCTTTACTGAATAGCTGTTTCATTATACTGGATTGTTTATGTCAATGCAGACTGGTTTTGTGGGTGCTTTATAACATATAATTCTTTCTGATGTGATTGGTCAAAATACCAATTAGTGGAAAAAAAGATCAGAATTGGGCCGCCTGTCTAAATGCATCCATAGATATACATAATGCAAATGTTTGTTGACAAAATGGCGCTAATGTAAAATCGAACTCTGCAAGAGGAAGCGACCAGGCATTGGTGGTCGGACACCGTTGGCACAGGTCAGAGCATTTCCATGGACGATGCCAACTGGTCGCGGGCGCTGCCAAGGCAGAGATGGATCAAGGTGACGGGCCGTGGCATTCCCAGAACACGGATCACAGAAGGTACGGTCCACGTGGAACTCTGAAAATCCATCTGTGGGAACCGCTCTCATTTCGGTCTCAAAACCGAGCTCCGGAGCTTGGACTGACCCAGGGCTGCAATCCTTTGTGGTGCTTTTAATTTCAGATCAAAGAGGTCCAACCCAACAGCCACATTCTAGTCCTGCAAAAAAACACTGAAAACATCTGCAACTGAAACCTTAATATTTCCTCAAGGAAATTCCATAGTGGGAGATATCCAAACAACCTCATTGAGGCTGGCTGCCACACCCTTGACTTATTGGGCCATGAGAGTTTGACATGTGCAACAGCTGCTGCACCCCCATTGTGTTTTGAAAGAAAGATCACCGCAGTGGGCGTCCATATCAGGGGAGCAGGATTGGTCATGATTTAAACACTTACATATACTATAAACCTGCTGCGTAAAAACGGTACTGTACTTTTCTCTGCAGGGCCAAAAGCAACCGTTTTAAGTACATAGAGACAGTGCATACAGCCCCCTTGTGCATGCTTTTACCACCCACCTCATCCAGTTTTCTAGACAGAAGATCTTATCAAGGCCATAATAACATCAGAGGGCTGGGAATTTATTGTCGTGCCAGAAACTAAAATAGTTATCAAGGATTAATTATATAAATTGACGAGAACTACAGCATTACAGAACACCAATGTAATAAAGTATTTCAGCATTACAGCAGATCACTATTTTAACAGCCCTGAGAATGTTATCTGTAACACAATGCTTGTATTCAAGTGGAATCAAAGAAAGTGGTTTCATAGATGATCAAACAGGCATACTTGACAGTCAGCTATGCATGGATGGCATGGTCACTCTGTTTCAAAGTGCTGCTCCTCAAGCTGCCTCCGAGATATGGTTGCTATGGTAATAAGCATCCTTGGTAAAACACAGGGGATATGGTCTCTGTGAAGAGAGTTATGCAAGCAACTCCTTCAAACAGTGCCTGAATGACATTGACAGGCCGCTGGAGGGCATTTGAAAGAATCAGAGTCTAAAAGTACCAGCCAAAGTTTGGACACACCTACTCATTCAAGGGTTTTTCTTTATTTTTACTATTTTCTACTTTGTAGAATAATAGTGAAGACATCGAAACTATTAATAACACATATGGAATCATGTAGTAACCAAAAAGTGTTAAACAATTCAAAATATATATTAAATGTTTGATTCTTCAAAGTAGCCACCCTTTTCCTTGATGACAGTTTTGCACACGCTTGGCATTCTGTTATTTGTATTTGTTTAAAAACAAAATGTGGTTACTGTATGATTCCATATATGTTATTTCATAGTTTTAATGTCTTCGCTATTATTCTACAATGTAGAAAATTGGAAAAATAAAGAAAAACCCTTGAATGAGTAGGTGTGTCCAAACTTTTGACTGGTACTGTACATTACCAAACCCTCACCCTTCTCACAGTGAAACACAGCCAAGAGAAGTGCACCGCTTCTTTACAGAGTATCGCTGAGCAGTGATTGTGAAATTGAAGTAAATAGTTTTTTTGAATGAGCAGTGAAATACATTTTTGAATGAGCAGTGATTGTTAATTGAAGTAAATAGTTTATTGAATGAGCAGTGATTATCAATCAAAGTAAATCGTTTATTGAATGAGCAGTGATTATCAATCAAAGTAAATCGTTTATTGAATGAGCAGTGATTATCAATTGAAAAAAAAACGGTTTTTGAATGAGCAGTGATTGAGCAGTGATTATGAATCAAAGTAAATCCGTTTTTGAATGAGCAGTGATTGTTATTGAATGAAATTATATTTGGAATAAGCACTGAGTAATGTTTCTCAATTTTTAAAGTCAATCAAATCAAATGTCTTATCTTTATAGTCTTGTGTTATTCATGAATGCAATATAATAAAACAACCACTATCTGTTTTCCCTGCAATTCTGTTTTTGTTCCTTCTGGAATAAAGGTATTATATTCTATTACATTCCATTTCATGCATCTCAACCACTGAAAGGGCTATTTATTTATTTTAAATGGACACCAGAAAATGTGTCTCCATTGTGCACCAACAATTATATATATTTTTAGAGTAGGTGCATTATGCTATCCCTCTTATGGACAGCCTGGTTAGAGGGCCACTCTGTTGTCTGCAGGATCAAGGACTGGCTCAATGCTATGTGCCTGTGCCACAGCACGGTCCTCATCCAAGTTCTCGGTGATGCCTTCATGGATGACGACCATGTTGTGGAGAACACAGCCACTGGCTATGCCGTCTGGGATCTTCTCCAGCAGAAGCATGTCTAGGTGTAAATGAGGTACAGTATTGCATTTGTATAGCCTATCGGCTATCACACCCAGCCATCTAGTTGGTCAACTAATTAACTGCTAGGCTGCATTCATGCTTCCTTATAGATAGCGCTTTTATGACACTGAACTCTATTTAGTTAAAAAAAAAAATACTAGTTTTGTGGTTAGGGTAAAGTTAGGCAGTCCATTTTCCACTATACTTATCCCACCCCTAAGGAGCAGCAGCCAGGGGCATGTGCTTTGAGGACCAGCAAGGTGAGTGATTGCTCACTGGTGTGAGTTATTGGCAGGTGATTACGGAGCAGAGACAGATTGAGAAGCCTCCTGACCATGCTGGGGTTTTGCCTTTGTTAGTTTGATGTTTATTTTATTAATTTTTTAGCGCAAAAAGTATGAATGCCCAGATTTCTGCAGAGACCGTATGGAGATGCTGCGCGGCCAATGGAGACGTCGGATTGACCACGCCGCACCTTTAAAATGTGCAGCTTTGTCACACAACACAATGACACAGATGTATCCAGATTTGAAGCAGCGTGCAATTGTCATGCTGACTGCAGGAATGTCCACCAGAGCTGTTGCCAGAGAATTGAATGTTAATTGCTCTACCATACCGCCTCCAACATAATTTTAAAGAATTTGGAAGTACGTCCAACCGGCCTCACAACCACGCCAGCCCAGGACCTCCACATCCGGCTTCTTCACCTGCGGGATCGTTTGAGACCAGCCACCCGGGCAGCTGATTAAATTGTGGGTTCGTACATCCAAAGAATTTCTGCACAAACTATCAGAAACCGTATCAGGGAAGCTCATCTGTGTGCTCGTCGTCCTCACCAGGGTCTTGACCTGACTGCAGTTCCGCAAACTGACTTCAGTGGGCAAATGCTCACCTTCAAGGGCCCCTGGCAAGCTGGAGAAGTGTGCACTTCACGGATGAATCCTGGTTTTAACTGTACCGTGCAGATGGCAGACAGCAGACAGCATGCATGGCGTTGTGTGGGCGAGCGGTTTGCTGATGTCAACATTGTGAACAGTGTCCCATGGTGGCAGTGGGGTTATGGTATGGGCAGGCATAAGCTAAGAACAACGAATACAACTGCATTTTATCGATGGCAATTTGAATGCACAGAGATACAGCTGCAAGATCCTGAGGCCCATTGACGTGCTATTCATCCACCGCCATCACCTCATGTTTCAGCATGTTGCGTTTATATTTTTGTTCAGTGTAGTACATCATTATTTGCCACCATTTGAACAGCCTTAATCTTCTTGGGCTGGCTGACTCAAGAGACTGGACAGAGCTCACCCTTGACCCTGCTGTCTCTAGGTACATGCACAGACAACACTGGTCTTTTTACTCTTACTTGCACTCTAAATGCACACATTTATATCAGGTAAGGGACTAGTTAGGCATGCTAGAACCTCTATAATGACAGGTTAGAAGCCCTATAATGAGATAACGATAGTCATTTTTTTCTGTAGTCTGGCTAATTCATTTCGTAACACTGTATTGAAATGTCAAACAAAAAATGATTAACGCCATGTTCCAGCGTTAGTACTAGTGTGGGTGCTAGCTCATGAACTCTCTCCACCATGGGATGTGAGCAGAGTTGTAATAAGGCAGACTTTTCCACAGAACCTTAATTGGTTTTAAAGGTTGTTTCTGTGAAGAATCTTTCAAAGACTTCTTGTGACTGTATTTTTCAAATTGACAATGCCAATGCTATACTGTATGTATCACTGAAGTGTTATTTGATTATGGCAATAACGATGGATATAATCTTCTAGCCAAATCTCTCTTCACACCTGGTATAGCAAACTGTTGGTTGTTGTAGGTTTTATACAATATACAGTGGGGCAAAAAAGTATTTAGTCAGCCACCAATTGTGCAAGTTCTCCAACTTAAAAAGATGAGAGAGGCCTGTAATTTTCATCATAGGTACACTTCAACTATGACAGACAAAATGAGGAAAAAAAATCCAGAAAATCACATTGTAGGATTTTTTATGAATTTATTTTCAAATTATGGTGGAAAATAAGTATTTGGTCAATAACAAAGTTTATCTCAATACTTTGTTATATACCCTTTGTTGGCAATGACAGAGGTCAAACGTTTTCTGTAAGTCTTCACAAGGTTTTCACACACTGTTGCTGGTATTTTGGCCCATTCCTCCATGCAGATCTCCTCTAGAGCAGTGATGTTTTGGGACTGTCGCTGGGCAACACGGACTTTCAACTCCCTCCAAAGATTTTCTATGGGGTTGAGATCTGGAGACTGGCTAGGCCACTCCAGGACCTTGAAATGCTTCTTCTGAAGCCACTCCTTCGTTGCCGGGCGGTGTGTTTGGGATCATTGTCATGCTGAAAGACCCAGCCACGTTTCATCTTCAATGCCCTTGCTGATGGAAGGAGGTTTTCACTCAAAATCTCACGATACATGGCCCCATTCATTCTTTCCTTTACACGGATCAGTCGTCCTGGTCCCTTTGCAGAAAAACAGCCCCAAAGCATGATGTTTCCACCCCATGCTTCACAGTAGGTATGGTGTTCTTTGGATGCAACTCAGCATTCTTTGTCCTCCAAACACGACGAGTTGAGTTTTTACCAAAAAGTTCTATTTTGGTTTCATCTGACCATATGACATTCTCCCAATCCTCATCTGGATCATCCAAATGCTCTCTAGCAAACTTCAGACGGGCCTGAACATGTACTGGCTTAAGCAGGGGGACACGTCTGGCACTGCAGGATTTGAGTCCCTGGCGGCGTAGTGTGTTACTGATGGTAGGCTTTGTTACTTTGGTCCCAGCTCTCTGCAGGTCATTCACTAGGTCCCCCCGTGTGGTTCTGGGATTTTTGCTCACCATTCTTGTGATCATTTTGACCCCACGGGGTGAGATCTTGCAGGGAGCCCCAGATCGAGGAAGATTATCAGTGGTCTTGTATGTCTTCCATTTCCTAATAATTGCTCCCACAGTTGATTTCTTCAAACCAAGCTGCTTACCTATTGCAGATTCAGTCTTCCCAACCTGGTGCAGGTCTACAATTTGGTTTCTGGTGTGCTTTGACAGCTCTTTGGTCTTGGCCATAGTGGAGTTTGGAGTGTGACTGTTTGAGGTTATGAACAGGTGACTTTTATACTGATAACAAGTTCAAACAGGTGCCATTAATACAGGTAACGAGTGGAGGACAGAGGAGCCTCTTAAAGAAGAAGTTACAGGTCTGTGAGAGCCAGAAATCGTGCTTGTTTGTATGTGACCAAATACTTATTTTCCACCATAATTTGCAAATAAATTCATTAAAAATCCTACAATGTGATTTTCTGGATTTTTTTTCCTCATTTTGTCTGTCATAGTTGAAGTGTACCTATGATGAAAATTACAGGCCTCTCTCATCTTTTTAAGTGAGAGAACTTGCACAATTGGTGGCTGACTAAATACTTTTTTGCCCCACTGTATACAAATTGGCTTTGTCTCTGTCCATATTTGTGTCTTTGTAGAGTTGCTACAGCAGACTTATGTTACCTGCTGGAGACAATAGTAAACTACCTGTTAGTCCTCATGCTTGTCTCCCATAAATGTTTGTCCTCAGGGCAAGGGCCTAAACACTAATGGATTTTGTTTATGTTCCATCACATCCATTTCAGAATTGATAACACTTCTATTACACTGGCCCCTGCGACAACAGAAAGATTGATCACACTGTTGGGATAATAGAGTTAAAAAATAAACAACTTATTCTTATTCGCTTGCTAAAGGCATTACCGAGCCCGGCAGGACATCAGCTAGGGTTAGCACTACCAATCATGTTCATATATAAATAATCACTGATGGATATTTCACCGTAATTTAGGGTTTCTATCTATCCCTTGAATACTAATTCTGAATTGCATGATTTCTGTGTTATAGGTGATATATCTTTGTAATGAATCTCCAATCAAATTGTCTGGCCTTGCAAAATACACTTTTGATCACCACCCCGTCATGGCTTTTAAAACGAATACATCTGTGGAGCAGATATTACTGTTTCAAACATTGCTTTCTTTGTCAGTGGACATAAATGCCAGTCTATCTCAAAGAATTTTTTATTTTCGAGGACCCCAAACTATATACATTAGATCTGACACGAGCAATATCAGACTCTGAGTTCTCTAAGTCTACAGACAGCAGCGATATCAGACCCGCAGATCTCTGTAAATCTTTCTTTAATACAGGACCATAGCTCTGTGAAATAATGACATCATTGCTTCCAATACATTATGTGATGTGGAATCTCTTTAGTGCTTGGCTCAGATGTTTACACCATTCTACCTTCTGGCAGGCTTGGAAAACTGGAATATATGACCATTTATGTCCCTCAACATATTTTCAGTCTTTGTCAAAAGAACTGTGTCTGTCCAGTCAGGGAGCAGAACATTCCACAGATCTCAGATCTGCTAATATTGGCTGCGGCAGAATCAGTTTTGTTTTGGTCCGAGATCAATACAATGCAATGTCCCCCCCCGTCACAAATCCCCTGGAACTTTCATTGTGCACACCTGGCCCCTATTCCCACTGATTGTATTTGTATATATGTGCCCTTTGTTCACCATGGTGCTGTTGATTATTGTTACAATGTCCGTTGGTGCGTGTGAGTACCTGTGCTGTGTGGATTGCACAGATGATTATGGGTCTCATCCCGTGCGTTAATCATTGTGCGCATGTGTATTTATTCGAGGTACTCCTCGCTTTGTCCCCGTGCCCTTACACGGCACGCCATAATTTGGGGTATAATAAAACAAAACATTACACATTCTTGCGCCTGTCTCCCAAATCATTCATATCAGCGTGACATCCCCCTTACAAAAGATTCTAACACATGCAAAAATCATGATTTCCCCAAATAACCAAACACCAGAACTACTGCTGCTCGGTCTCCCACAAATCCCATTCCTTCCCTACAGATTCTGCGGTACCAGTTATGTTCACGTAGATCTGTACACGAGAGATTAGAACATTTGTGGTTGATTCTGCACTAATGAATAGGGGTTGGATTGCGGAGAGTCATGTTTTGATAGATTCTCAACCTTGTCACATGTGCTTTAACTGTCTTGGATGCAGGGGAAATTCCTAATGTTATAAAACATTGGTCCAAGTAACATTTGTAATTCTATATTCCATAAACTTTTTTGGTTTTCAAACTGGTACAAACTACCTTGACCTTCAACCGTTGAGCTACCTTGCTCATAGGGAAATATGTTCTCAAATCATGACTTATAAGAAAAGCTCTAATTTCTTCCATATTTAAAAGCTGTGTATACTTTGCCTGAGGACACATTGTGATATTAGACGGTTCCCCAGACAGTTTTGATAAGATAATCAAATTGTCTTGAGGCCATACTTGGCACAGGAGCGTTGGTTAACCTTTTCACACTCATAGAAATTGGCTTATATTGGTAGGGAAAAATTGAAATGTTTCTTACAGAAGAAATATGATAATTCATGGTATCAATTGAAAGGGAACAGTTTGAAGATTGTCTGAAAATGATTAAAACATACTGTAGGTGAGGACACAACAGTTCACCTGACACAAGATAGAATCCAAACATTACACTTTTGATTTAATGTGTATTTCATTTACTGTACTATACGCCACATTTGTTGATAACGAAATCAGAAAAAACTTTGGATTCAGTAACATAAGAATATTCCTGGAAAATGTGGGGCAGGTGAGAAATGGCAAGGGTTTGAGTGGACTAACTGGTGTCCAAGTGGCCTCACACATCTCCAAAGTGTGCACAGTTCCAACACAATTTCACTTTTGACTCAAAGAAGAGTCTTCAACTATACGGTGCATTTTTTTTAACTATCCTGGCTGTGCCTCTGATGAACTAGAGCAAGCACACTTGTAGTTGCTTTGAACACAACCCTGCATCCCCGCCTTCAAACAATTACTGTTTACCCAATCCAAAAAGGGTCTATTATAAATCGGATTCTGGGTCAGGTGGTCATCATTTGAAAGCTTGTTCTATTGCCAACATGACTAGCTAAGTTATAAAATACGATCTTACAGTGTTAGGCTTTCAGAAGGCAATCCTCATAGAAAGTGGTCATGAGTGCATTCAGGTGCGTGTTCTACTGCACATTTTCTTCACAATAGATAAACATAGGCTCATTCTGTTCAGAACAACCCAGGGTATGACGCCATGTCATCTTGTAACTGTAGTGATCAAAAACACTGACACTGTATGACATGAGTTGTATGGGAAAGGGAAAGGGAAGCACAGTCACGAGCTTCCCAGTGTCACAAACCTACCAGACAAGCTAAATTACTTCTATGCTCGCTTTTAGGCAAGTAACACTGAAACATGCATGAGAGCACCAGCTGTTCCAGACGACTGTGGGATCATGCTCTCCATAGCCAATGTGAGTAAGACCTTTAAACAAGTCAACATTCACAAGGCCGCAGGGCCAGACGGATTTCCAGGACGTGTACTCCGAGCATGTGCTGACCAACTGGCAAGCGTATTCACTGACATACGTATTCACTGACACAAAAGGAACACCTATGTGAAAATGCTATTCAGCTCAGCGTTCAACACCATAGTGCCCTCAAAGCTCATCACTAAGCTGACCCTGGGACTAAACACTTCCCTCTGCAACTGGATCCTGGACTTCCTGACGGGCCACCCCCAGGTGGTAAGGGTAGGTAACAACATATCCGGCTCGCTGATCCTCAACACAGGGGCCCCTCAGGGGTGCGTGCTCAGTCCCCTCCTGTAATCCCTGTTCACTCGTGACTGCACGGCCAGGCACAACTCCAACACCATCATCAAGTTTGCCAATGACACAACAGCGGTAGGCCTGATCACCGACAACGATGAGACAGCCTATAGGGAGGAGGTCAGAGACAACAACCTTTCCCTCAGCGTGATCAAGACAAAGGAGATGATTGTGGACCACAGGAAAAGGAGGACCGAGCACGCCCCCATTCTCATCAACGTGTCTGAAGTGGAACAGGTTGAGAGCTTCAAGTTCCTTGATGTCCACATCACCAACAAACTAACATGGTCCAAACACACTAAGACAGTCGTGAAGAAGGCACAACAAAGCCTATCCCCCCTCAGGAGACTGAAAAGATTTGGCATGGGTCCTCAGATCCTCAAGAGGTTCTACAGCTGCAACATCGAGAGCGTCCTGACTGGTTGCATCACTGCCTGGTATGACAACTGCTCGGCCTCCGACCGCAAGGCACTACAGAGGGTAGTGCGTACGGCCCAGTATAGCACTGGGGCCAAGCTTCCTGCCATCCAGGTCCTCTATACCAGGTGGTGTCAGAGGAAGGCCCTAAAAATTGTCAAAGACTCCAGCTACCCTAGTCATAGACTGTTCTCTCTGCTACCGCACGGCAAGCGGTACCGGAGCGCCAAGTCTCGGTCCAAAAGGCTTCTTAATAGCTTCTACCCCCAAGCCATAAGACTCCTGAACAGATAATCAAAGGGCTACCCAGACCCCTCTTTTGAGCTGCTGCTACTCTCTTTTTATAATCTATGCATAATCACTTTAACTTTACCTACATGTACATATTACCTCAATTACCTCGACTAACCGGTGCCCCCGCACATTGACTCTGTACCGGTACCCCCTGTATATAGCCTCGCTTGTTATTTTACTGCTGGTGTTTAATCATTTGTTACTTATATTTTAAATTTTTAACTGATGTATTTTTTACTTGACACTTATTTATTATATTTTTTCTTAATACTTCTTAAAGCATTGTTAATTAAGGGCTTGTAAGTAAGGTCTACACCTGTTGTATTCGGCGCATGCAAAACATTTTTTTTTATTTGATTTGATATGGAAATGTGAAGTGCACATTTGGACTAACAGGTGTTTGGCTTGCTTGTATGACATCAAAGCGCTATTTATTATGATCCTCAAACGTCTCACCTTTCAAAATACATTGAGTCTTCTTCATTTGCAACATTTCCCTCACTCAGACAACCAATTAGCAGGAGGGATGGGGGAAATGTCTTGTTGCGTGGGGTGCTCAGGTTCAGAAGGGCTGTCAGTCAAAACCCATACAGCGCTGTGAAGCACAGAGCCTGAGTTATGCTTATCAGACATGTTTTTTCATGTAAAACACACATGAAATCTGACATCTGGGAATCTGTTCAATGTTCATAATCGTGATATATAACTATTGGTTCTTAAAGGGGAAATTCAAACAACAACAAAGCCCTAACCCCACCACTGTTTTGGTAAAAACCTGAATAATTGGGGGTGGAGAAGTGTATCCACTCTCAAATTCATCGATAGAGCTATGGATACAAAGTGACAATTTTAACCATATTAAAGTGGCTAAACACTGTTTGTTTCAAATTAAATTTTTTACAACCGATTGAGTAGAACAAGCAAGTATTTTGGGTTCTGATGTGGTATGACACTTGGACTGAACTCATGAAGCATATACTGTATTATACAGGTTATATTCTTCAAGAATCATGGGTTTGTGTAAATCATTTAAAAGTCAAAACATTAATGAAGCAATCACTGATTGACCCTTTATATACTATAATGTATAATTGTCTCAAGAGCATAGCGCGACTGTCTTAGTCTATCATAACACAAAATAAGAGGTTGCATTGCTCCATTGTTTAGAATAGAAACATAAACCATGTATAGCTTCTAAATATGTTCAAAAGATGTCAACTATCTAGGGTTAAGGAGCCGTTTCGCAGACACAGATTACACATAGTCCTGGACTATAAATAATTTTGTCTGGAGATTTTCCATTGATCTTGCCTTTTAGTCCAGGACTAGGCGTAATCTGTGTCCAGGAAAACCTCCCCATACTGTTTAGAGGAGTGGATTAGGATTATGTCTTACATGATAAAACATGTTTACATTACCAAGTACATTAATGGGTTAAACCTTCTCTAAGAGTATGTATTAAGCTGTTTGAGAGAAGGTTTGAATCCTAATCAACCTTTCCAATGTAAGTACATCTATTGTTTAAGTACAGTAGATCAATAAAGCTGCGTTACTCTGGCAGTAGTCAAGCTGCTTATGCTGAAAAGTCTTGCTAGTGCATAGGTCAAATTCGATTTGAATTTCCTTCAGACAAAATCTAATATTTCACTTAAAACACTCAATACAGTTCTAGAGTTCCAAAAGTTTCCAGCTTCTCTTATCCATTTAGCCTTTGAAAATTAACAGAAGAACAACAGCCAAACCATTCTCAACAGCAACGGCTCTAGATCTAGAATAGTGCTGACCAAAACTTAACATTAAACGTTCAACTACTGAACATGGGGAAACGTTACATCTCAAAATCTAAATTTTACAGTAGGGATATTCTCCTCTCTGAGTGACTGAACACAGGGCCTTTCCTCTCTTGGCTGTGAAGGCGGATCAAAGTGGTTGGGAGGACGTTTTCCTCTCCTTCCCCCTGCCTAGGCCTTGTGACAGTCAAGGATAAATAATAGAACTTATATGTAGCCCGGGGCAACTCGGAACACAGCATCTCCCCAGAAATCAAGGCTTCACGATCAAAGCATTAACTGTGGAAATCTATGCATGGGAGACTAAAACAAGTCTAATGAGTGTGTGCGTGTGTGGATGTGTAGGGAGGAAGGGGTGCAGTGTGTGTGTGTGTACGTGTACGAGCAGCGCTCGTGTGCATGTGCGCACGTGAAGGTGTATAAAATGTGTAAATGACTCAAGACTGTACTATCCGTGCATGAGCAAGAGAATGCAAAAGCAAGTGCGAGAGAGGCAGAGAGAAAGATAGTGAAAAGGAGAAATGAGAGCATCGACACAGTCCTCTCATTATTGAATCAACACATGATTGTTTCCAGTGAACTGTTAATATCACCCACAATCATATTTCATCAAAATGAGATGTGTGATCGTAATATACGTGTTCAATGCTGTTCATTTTTTCTGCTGATGCCATCCTTCATGTTTCCGCCAAATTGGGACTGTAGCATCTAGGGACACACTGTAACCCAGTTATTAACGATCATAGCTTTCATTACTGTCCAGAGGCAGTTGAAATTGACAATAAAGGTCATTTTAAAAATGCCATTATAGTGTGTGGAACTGATGTAGCTTCTCAGTTGTGTCAGTTCCACTCTAATTAACACTGAAATGGTTTCCTGTTTTATTCTGGGAGTAAACAAAGTAGAGGACATATCTTGGTAACCCAGACACATACACCTGAGGCAGTGGAACAAAAGATACCTACATAAATTCTGTCTTAGGTCTTAGGTCAGTTAGGATCCCTACTTTATTTTTAGAATGTGAAATGTCAGGATTATAGTAGAGAGAATGATTAATTTCAGCTTTTATTTCTATCATCACATTCCCAGTGGGTCAGAAGTTTACATACACTCAATTAGTATTTGGTAGCATTGCCTTTAAATTGTTTAACTTGGGACAAATGTTTTGAGTAGCCTTCCACAAGCTTCCCACAATAAGTTGGGTGAATTTTGGCCCATTTCTCCTGACAGAGCTGGTGTAACTGAGTCAGGTTCGTAGGCCTCCTTGCTCGCACACGCTTTTTCAATTCTGCTCACAAATCTATAGGATTGAGGTCAGAGCTTTATGATGGCCACTCCAATACCTTGACTTTGTTGTCCTTAAGCCATTTTGCCACAACTTTGGAAGTATGCTTGGGGTCGTTGTCCATTTGGAAGACCCATTTGCGACCAAGCTTTAACTTCCTGACTGATGTCTTGAGATGTTGTTTAAATAAATCCGCATAATTATCCCACCTCATGATGCCATCTAATTTTGTGAATAGACATGAGGACATTTCTCCAAAAAGTATGATCTTCGTCCCCATGTACAGTTTTTTTCCCCTAACATCCCAGCACAAGGACCACATGAAACGGCTAGTTGTAGCTACCTCTCGCTCCATGTATGCGCACACACACACACACACACACACACACACACACACACCGGTTTTGGAGCAGTGGCATCTTCCTTGCTGAGCGGCCTTTCAGGTTATGTCGATATAGGACTCGTTTTACTGTGGATATGGATACTTTTGTACCCGTTTCCTCCAGCATCTTCACAAGGTCCTTCGCTGTTGTTCTGGGATTGATTTGCACTTTTCACACCAAAGTACGTTCATCTCTAAGAGACAGAACGCATCTTCTTCCTGAGAAGTATGATGGCTGCGTGGTCCCATGGTGTTTATACTTGCGTACTATTGTTTGTACAGATGAACGTGGTACCTTCAGGCATTTGGAAATTGCTCCCAAGGATGAACCAAACTTAAGGAGGTCTACATTTTTTTTTTCTGAGGTCTTAGCTGATTTCTTTTGATTTTACCATGATGTCAAGCAAAGAGGCACTGAGTTTGAAGGTAGGACTTGAAATACATCCAGAGGTACACCTCCAATTGACTCGAATGATGTCAATTAGCCTATCAGAAGCTTCTAAAGCCGTGACATCATTTTCTGGAATTTTCCAAGCTGTTTAAAGGCACAGTCAACTTAGTTTATGTAAACTTCTGACCCACTGGAATTGTGATACAGTGAATTATAAGTGAAATAATCTGTCTGTAAACAATTGTTGGAAACATTTCTTGTGTCATGTACAAAGTAGATGTCCTAACCAACTTGCCAAAAGTATAGTTTGTTAACAAGAAATTTGTGGAGTGGTTGAAATACAAGTTTTAATGACTCCAAACTAAGTTTATGTAAACTTCCGATTTCAACTGTACCTGCAATGTTTTGACCATTGCATCATTATACTATATTCGTCCGGAGCAATTGTTTTAGGGAGCAGAACATGCAGTTCTCAGGGTTTCCTTTTATATAGAGCACCAGTCATGGTTTAGCAAAGGTTGTAGGAAACAATGGATGTGCCTATGCATGTTATGTACATTGAAATGGTCCCAAGTTAGGACAATTGAACCACAGTAGCTATAGAGTGCTATTGGCTGAAAGTGGGGCATTGGGGAGATGAAGAGGAGTGTGGAGTGTGGACCTGCCTGAATTTTTCTGGAGCATTCTGATTTCCCATGCAGTATTGTCTTCAAAGCAGCCTGGCACACATCAGTCAAACCTTTAACAGATATACTTGATATGTATACAAAAGTGGTTGATATAAAAGTATTTTATCATACACTGAACAAAAATATAAACTCAACATGTATAGTGCTGGTCCCATGTATCATGACCTGAATTAAAAGATCCCAGAAATGTTCCATACGCACAAAAAGCTTATTCTCTCAAATGTTGTGCACAAAAGTGTTCACGTCCCTGTTGGTGAGCATTTCTCCTATACCAAGATAATTCATCCACCTGACAGGTGTGGCAAATCAAGAAGCTGATTAAACAGCATGATCATTACACAGGTGCACCTTTGTGCTAGGGACAATAAAAGGCCACTCTAAAATGTGCAGTTTTGTCACACAACACAATGCCACAGATGTCTCAAGTTTTGAGGGAGCTTGCAATTGGCATGCTGACTGCAGGAATGTCCACCAGAGCTTTTGCCAGATAATTAAATGTTAATTGCTCTACCATAAGCCGCCTCCAACATTGTTTTAGAGAATTTGGCAGTAGGTCCAACCGGCCTCAAAACACATGTAACCAACGCCAGCCCAGGACCTCCACATCCGGCTTCTTCCCCTGCGGGATCTTCTGAGACCAGCCACCCGGACAGCTGATGAAACTTTGGGTTTGCACAACTGAAGAATTCCTGCGCAAACAGACAGAAAACGTTTCAGGAAAGCGAATCTGCGTGCTTGTTGTCCTCAACAGTGTCTTGACCTGACTGCAGTATGGCGTCGTATCCAACCTCAGTGATAAGTGTGCTCTTCATGGATGAATCCCGGTTGCAACTGTACCGGGCAGATAGCAGACAGCGTGCATGGCATCATGTGGGCGAGTGGTTTGCTGATGTCAATGTTGTGAACAGAGTGCCCCATGGTGACGGTGGAGTTATGGTATGGGTAGGAATAAGCTACGGACAACGAACACAATTGCATTTCGTCGATGGCAATTTGAATGCACAGAGGTATGTACCGTGACGAGATCCTGAGCCCCTTTGTCGTGCCATTCATCCGCCACTATCACCTCATGTTTCAGCATGGTAATACACGGCCCCATGCTGTAAGGACCTGTACACAATTCCTGAAAGCTGAAAATGTCCTAGTTCTTCCATGGCCTGCATACTCACCAGACATGCATACTTACCCATTTAGGATGTTTGGAATGCTCTGGATTGACGTGTACGACAGCGTGGTCCAGTTCACGCCAATATCCGGCAACTTCGCACACCCATTGAATGGGGACAACTTTCCACAGGCCACAATCAACAGCCTAATCAACTCTATGAGAAGGAGAGGCAAATGATCCACACCCCTACTTTATTTTGTTACGTGTCTGTGACCAACAGATGTCTGTCTGTATTTCCACTCATGTGAAATCTATAGATTTATTTCAAGTGACTGATTTCCTTATGAACTGTAACGCATGTTGCGTTTATATTTTTGTTCAGTGTAGAAAATCAAATACATGATTACAAACCCACTAATCTTTCAGCACTGAGTCATGCACAGAGGATCAGACAGCGAGTGCACACTCACAAACACGCACACCCACACAGGCTTCATCCTAAGCAAATTGCCTTGTCTAGACTGGACATGGAAGCTGTCCGTTGTCTACAGACTCTTACGTTGAAGTGATTGACAACAACATGAAGGGGATAAGAGAGCTCCTTTAGGAACGAGAGCTACTTGTCTGACATTGTTATTGTCATAATTGACAATTAAAAGAGACAGAATGAAATTAGTATGACAAGATGAACTGTGTGGCTATGGAAGATGTCCCAAAACTCATTTCTCTGACAGGAGATTTAAGCTTGTAGATGTCTTCCTAGATTTCTGATGTACAGTATGATGTTCTGTGAGCACTCCTCCCAGAATTATGCAAGTCAGGCTAGGAAGTATGTGGAATGGCAGACAGCGCTTTGTGGTAGTTATTGATTAACCAGGAAATACTGCCATCCAGAGGACAGATAAAACATTATCTATAATTCAAATTTTTGCAGCCATTTTGTTAACCAATACAATGTATAACATCCTTCACCGTGAATATGAGCTCCCTTCCCTGTCTGTCTAGTCACTATAGTGGCTATGATATCCAAAATGAATTTAACTGTAGTAGTAGTAGCCTATGGGCTATCTTTCTTTTTTGTGGTTTTGTCAACATTGCACATTTATTTTCTCAGCAGGTTCAGGAAAACCCATATTTCACCTCAGCTGCTCTGGGGTGAAGTTTCCCCTTAATACAGATCTAGGATCAGCTTCTGCTCCCTAAATCCTAACTTTAACCATTAGTGGGTGAAATGCAAAACTAAGCCAAGAGGGCAACTTCAGCCTACTCCCACCTCAGCCAGCATGTGACAGACATTCACTAGTCATTACATCGCTGCACGCCACACAACTTCATAGGGTCACACCTTATCTCTAGAGCCTCTGCCCTCACCCATTAGGGTGACCTTTTCCCAGAAGGCCTCAGTCACAAGTCTCCAATAAAAAATGCAGTGTGTGTGTGTGTGTGTGTGTGTGTGTGTGTGTGTGTGTGTGTGTGTGTGTGTGTGTGTGTGTGTGTGTGTGTGTGTGTGTGTGTGTGTGTGTGTGTGTGTGTGTGTGTGTGTGTGTGTGTGTGTGTGTGTGTGCATACATGGAGCCGAGAGGTAGCTACAACGAGCCGTTTCATGTGGTCCTTGTGCCGGGATGTTAGGGGAAGTGGCAGTTACGTGACCTCGGATGTTTACAAAGATGAAACGTAGTTTCCAGCCGAGAGGGCGAACAAGAGGCGCATTCTTAAGGAAGTGTCGAGAGAGGAGGTGGAGAGGGAGGGTTGCTTTTCCTCCCTCAGCTGGCCATGTGTGCTGCCATTCATTCGCCGGACCCTTGGCCACCCAAATGAACTGGTGAACTGTAATCAAATCTCTCCCGCTCCCTATATAGCTGTGTTCCTTGGTGGTATAAAACAACATACACATGATATGAATGGGATTTAGACATGGACTGTCAGCATGTGTGGGTGTGTGAGTGGATAGATTAATTATTAAATAAATAAAGGGGGCTTAGCACGGCAAGCACAAATCTACAGGGAATATCTGCTTCTGACATCACAGTACTGTTACACCACATCCTTATAAAGGAACTTGAAAAGGGATATACTGTGAGCTCCAAATGTATTGGGACAGTGACTGATTCTTTACTCCAGCACTTTGGATTTGAAATGATACAAAGCAAAGTGCAGACTGTCAGCTTTAATTTGAGGGTATTTTCATCCATATTGGGTTGTTTAGAAATCCACACACTTTTTGTACATTTGAGGGTTACCAAAAGTATTGGGACAAATTCACTTATCTTTCTTAAAGCAGTCAAAAGTGTAGTATTTGGTTCCATATTCCTAGCACACAATGACTACATCAAGCTTGTGACTACAAACTTGTTGGATGCATTTGCTGTTGGTTTTGGTTGTTTCAGATTATTTTGTGCCCAATAAAAATGGATGGTAAATAATGTATTGTGTCGTTTTGGAGTCACTTTTATTGTAAATAAGAATAGAATATGTTTCTAAACATTTCTACATTACTGTGGGTGCTACCATGGTTACGGATAGTCTAGAATGAATCGTGAATAACGATGAGTGAGAAAGTTACAGATGCACAAATATCATACCCCCAAGACATGCAAATCTCTCACTATTACAGGGGAGGTTACAATTTTTTTTTTTGTGGGGGTATGATATTTGTGCGTCTATAACTTTCTCGCCCAAAACAACAAATGTCTCAATACTTTTGGAGCTCACTGTATAGCTCCTTAAGTCAATACAACCAAGACAGAGTACCTATAGTTTCATAGGTGGGAAACTCAAGGTGGTTTCCTCATACATAACATGTTTTCATATATCAGTGTTTCTATCTTCCCTTTTCATACATTCAATGTAACCATAGTCAATAATATGTTTGATGTGAACACACAGGAACAACAATGAATAATAACAAATTTTTCTTTGTGAAAAGTAGACATTTCAAGTGGAAGTCCAATTTTTAACTGTCGTTACTTCGAGTCACACCAGCAGATGCAGTCTTTGAAACAGGCTCCTGATTGCAGCATGTGCTTTTTGAATCGCAGTTGCGTAGCAACCCATCTCCAACTCTCACACAGTTCTCCAACCCACCAACCTGGCTACACCACCACTGGAGTAGCTGTCACTTTTTTCCCACAGCTTTCCACACTCACTTTCACATGACAAGCCATGTTCTTCTGTTAAGCAATGGCTGACTTGACTCAAAATCTGACGAGGTGTGATATTCAAGTTGAGCAGTTTCTCACTTTGTCATAGTCTTTACCTCAGTGATATCTGTTAGTGTACTGGTACATCCCAGTCACATATGGACTCCCTATGTCAATGGTATTCCTATGTATCAGCTACCTTGTCATTTTAAGCAATTCTCTTTTTTCTGGATTGACATTTAATGCTAATAACATCCTGAGACAACACCAGCATAGCCTTTTGATTCATAAAGAATTGATCATGCTGGTGTCTAGCGAGATAAAATTGGCCTTTATTAAGTAACTGCGGATAAGTATGCTAGGTACATCATGACACAAACACACACACAAACAAACACACACAATGAATTCAGGGGTGAGGTGTTGCAGGTGACGAGGTTGGGAGTCTTTTAAAGAAGGCATACGATGTTTGGTCACGCTTGACAGTAGGTCAGGTCTCACAGATGGACATGATGAAAAAATTGTTTGGAATGCAACAGTTCGTGCACTGTTCCGGGTGTTTGCATGGTTAAGTACATGCCAGAGAAAATAACTGGCACATTTGCATGGATGTCGCAACCTTAGGAGTTTAGTAAAAAAAAGTGTGCCTGCGTGTGTATACGTGCAGTGCATACGAAAAGGTGCACACACCGCCTGACGGCTCCCAACTCCACACTCCTTGTTGACCTTTCCACCTCTCTCACCCCCTCTCCTCACCCCCCACTTTGTCCTTCTGTGTCACATCAAAATACTGCCTCTCAGGTAAGCAATGACATGCTAATGATTGGCGGTCCTGGCGGGCCGGCCTTGCACTCACACTTAAAGTTACATGTGCACGCGCACCCACGCATGTGCACGCACACAAACACGCACATGAACAGATAGTGCCCTTTTGGGTGGTGGTATAATTCCCCCCCCTCCTTAAAATGTGTCGTTGTTGTTCTGAACCCACTGTCCGTTGGATGCGCCGCGTCCAGTATCCAAACATCATGACTTGAGAGGCAGTCACTGGTCGAGTGTATAGCTAGCTAGCTACCTAGCTAGTTTAAATATCAACACCACTGCCACAGCAGCATAATGTGAGTGACCTGCTAACTTGCTGATTTATTTTATAAATATTCGGTCTGGTTGGTTGACAGAGAGAGGAGGGAGGAGTGGCTGTATCACCAACCCTCAGACTCAACTCTTCTTCAGCCGGGACTTGCACATGTGTTCGGGAAGCAGCAACACAGGTAGTCTAGCTAGCTAGCCACCATTTAACATTAGCCTACTATATCCACACAAGCTACTTGCCAGCCAGCCATATATCATGAATGTGAAATAGTATATAATCATCATAGTGACAGAATATTTGTTGTAGGCAAATAATATATGTTAAGCAAAGCAATTAATGTCACAGATGTGTACTAAATTGCTATATAACTATTACTAAATAACTTTTAAATGGATGTCATAAAATTATACTAAGTTATAAAATGATGGATATTAGATTATGAAGTTTTTTTTTTTTTATAATCTAGCTAGCCATTTTGTTAACTGAAGCATATGGAAGCATATCATTGAAGTAAATAAGACAAAAGCCTTTGAGACTAAGGGTTATTTATGTGTGTCATTTAAGGTGTGGCCATCTATTGCTTTTTTGTAACTAAATAATCAGTCATAATTGCTCAAGGTGTCTGTGACAGCGGTTGCAGGATTTTTTTTGTCTGTGCACGGCCCTTCGTGCGCGTGCACACACACACAGAAGCAGATGTTTTCCTTTTTTGTTTACCTCAGGATGTTCTAATGTCTCCCTGAGCCCTGTTTTGATGACACACACCTCCGACAGATGGCTGGTTTGAGGACGCACCTGAGCGCATGCAGGCGCTTATCTCTGCACTTTTCTCAGCCAAATGGTCAAATGGTCTAAACTACAAGGCTGTGTTGAGTTGTTCGAGACACAACACATCTATAGCACCAGAGAGAAGGAAGATAAAAACAGGATTTCTCCAGCAGATATTTTCATAAGATTACGACAGGTATTTCATAATTTCAAAAGGTCTTGTAAGATGTGGCAGTGTAGGACTGTACTGAGTCTACACTACACAACAGAATCTAGTATACTCTGCACAACAGAATCTAGTATACTCTGCACAACAGAATCTTATTTGAAGGTTCCATATAATAAGACATGATAACAAAAATTGTGACATCTGAATGTTCAAAACAGCAATTATTTTTTGCCCAGTCTATACAATTTAGGTACCTGTTGCCTCCCTCTCAATAAGGTAAACTCAAGATAGAAGAACATTGTAATTTCTGAGCCAAAACAGTGTCATAGACCCACAGCATATATCTAAAACTATGGATGCTGAAGGAGACTGGTTTGGTGGGGGCATACAGTACTTTACTCTTTTACATCTAAGGATAAATTGCATTTTAATTGCCTAAGGGAGTCACAGTAGCAAGTGCTCTACTTTCCCACTAGCCTATCAGAGACGGTTAAGATTTTAATACACGTTATTGCTGAGTGGTGAATTTTGGAGGAAGACACAGTTGTTCATTTCCAGGCTAGAGAAGATGTATCTATTTTCTGTCTGGGCTTACAGACTTCTTTGGATGGTAAAAGTGCAGAGCAAACAAATTGTGGCAATTATGAAGGCAAGCAATGCAGAAAATCTTTTGACATTAATGCAATACTTTCAAATGTCCTTTTCCAGTTTTAAAATAGATGGGACGACCCTATATTAACAATAAGATGGCGAGGATGTAAGCTGGGCTACAGTGGGAAGTTAAATATTATATTCATGAATTGGTTTGGCATGTCATTTAATTGAACTGGCGCAAACATAGGGCTCCTGAGCATTAGAGGCTGTGTTTACACCAATTCTTTTTTTCCACTAATTGGTCTTTTGACAAATCACATCAGATATTTTTGGTAAAAATACCAATTCGTAAAAACAGATCAGAATTGGGCTGCTTGTGTTAACACATCCATAGATTCTGGGTACAGCCTACATAAGTATGAGTCAAAAACGGTGACATAGCCTACCCTTGGTTTGTGCCTAAAAATTCAGTAACTTGATTACCAGCTGGGACAAATTCAAAAGGGAATCTAGTTTGCAAGATCATTTCAATTTCACTTATCTACACTTACACAACCACCCTATTGGATACAAACTATACACAGGCTTTACAGTAGAGTATAGACTTCTGCTGATAATGTTTGCTTCAGTAGCTAGGTTTCCATCCAATTGGCAACAGATTTTCATGCGAATATGAAACAATCTGCATAAAAACAATATGCTCATTTTCCATCAAATTGACTTGATGTGGATAAAAAGCTGTGCATGATGACGCAGTGCACATACAATTACTTTTGCGTTTAAATTCCTGTGTAAGGAATAAAAAAAACAAGTTAAATGGGTTTCCATTGCATTTTCAAGTCTACTGATGGTTTTGTCATAATGTTTTGTTGTTGTTATACAGCGAGTGTGCCCATTCTGATATTGATACTTGCGCTCTAGCCAAAAACTTGCAGCTAGAGTGCAGTATAGCCTACATGATGAGATGATTATGGACAAAAGAGTGAGATTATTTATTTGTCAAAAGGCAGCCAAGCACCGATGATCATGTCACCACAATAAGACTCGGTATTCACCTTGCATTTCATCACCCTGTGAAGTTCATCACAATAGATTTAATCTGTAATCCAATAAACTGCATTATTTCCAGCGGAGTCATAGGGGGAGTATCCCACAACATGTCATCGTGAGACTCCAAGTTTACTTCGACGTGATGGCTATTATATCAATATGTGTGCATAGTTGCGTTTCCACCAACGTTTCTCGCATAATTCCTTTTACCGATACACAAAACAAATCCACCTTGTCTACCGTATTTTGTTTTGTCAACCTATGGCACGTTTACCAACACATTTTCTGTTTCCATCTGGCCAGTCCTGAATTATTTTATCTGGCATCTGACATCTGACTTTACTTGCATAGAAATGTTGGATGGAAGCTGGTAAGTGGTACTAAAGCGCCCTCAAGTGGATAAGACTCTTGCCAGAAAACCGCCTACGTGTCTTTTTGTCAAGTAAAACTTTTTGTGGAGGGTACTAAGCAGTGCACAGACCCCCTCAGGCACTCAACGTTGTCGAGAGGTCGAGTTTCATTGTAGGCCTATTTGGCGGTCTTTATTTCAAGAATGTGGAACAATGCTGTGTCTATTTGCTGCTTTTCATTAAATCATGCAAAGCTGGTCTTTGTATGGCCTAAAATAAATGTGTTCATATGGGAAGAATATAATCTATAGGTTATAGCATACCGAATTGTGTTATGACAATTATGAAAGTTATGAAAATAAAACAATTAATGTGGGGGGAAATGTATCTGGTAAAAGGTCGACATTTGGATGTTTCAATAAAAACGACTGTCACATTACTATAGAAATGGAAATAATATGATTCTAGAGACACAAAGTAACTATAGCCTAAGATTAAAGGGTTATGCTATACTGGGCTCTCACCATCATTATCCTTATTCACATCATTCCAATTCAATCAAGTCACAATTATCATCTTTGGTATTGACATCAGTGAGCAGGCTTTCTGAGTGAGGAGCGGCACATGGGTAAGCCTACAATGGAAAACTTCTGAAACAAAAACTATTATGACATGTCTAGACACTCACATTAAAATAATTTTCACCTCTCATCGTTCCCATTTTCAATAAACAAATATGCATGAGAGATTCTCAAGACTATAATATTGGAATGTTGTAAAATGCTGTCCTACCCTGGCTGGCGAGGGCACTCAGGTAAAGCCATTGGATAAAATGAATTACAAGGAAATAAAGCTATTTGGGTTTTGAACCTGTTTTAAAAATGTTATTGGCCTACATTTTACCCTGTATAGTTTGGAATATCATTTTCGTAATGTATGAGACATCAAAACATTTGAGAAAAACCTGGCGTGCTATCACAACAGCTGTTCACTTTACTGTCTTTCTGGAGAAAGAAAATCTGAATCAGCTGATTGCTGAAAAAGGGTTCAAGTTCAATGTCTAATTTCATAGATACATGGTTATTATGTTGATAGGCAGACAACACTGCCATTAAAACACTTCCATTAAAATTACATTGAAAATGTAATCTACATAATCCACAAAAGTAAATGAATTTATTATGAGGGCCATAAACAATAACTAGTAATGCTGCATACTTTTTACCTTTCTGGTAAAAAAAAACTCTTTATAAATTGCTGAGGTTTAGTCACTTTTGAGGTCACGAGCTTGAATTCACAGTATGATGTATTTCCTATTCAACAAAACTGTATGAATAAGGCTTGACATGATTTAGATGCTTTCTAAATATAATATAGTCAAATTATAAAACAACTAACTAAAAGATTTCACCTTAACCGTAAAATACATGTTCAAAATGTCTTCCCCCCATCTCTATGAAGTCTCACAGACCTCTAGCTTGGCTTCCTGAACTCGTCAGGAACTCACCTTTCACCTCATATCAATCTGTTTTTTGTTTCAACTATGAATTATTTTAGATTAGTGGCTATAAATCGATCTCTGAAGAAACCTCTCTCCCCTGCTGCGCTACGATAAGGATTGCAGGCATATGCGTTGTTGGTCAGCCAGGAGTTGATGGACAGTCGGATAGGCGAATGAAATGGTAGGAGGGACATCCAGCATCAAGTGGTGTCAGATTTCACATCCTGCTTCACACAGGCAAAATAGACATACCACTGTGTCTGTGAGAATCAGGGCTTCCTCTCAATGTATGCTATTTGATCTATGGTGTCCACAGAAAATATCAGTTGGAACTGGTATCAGAACCATGCAGGTCCCCTAAAAAGGGGACCTTACATCTAGTACAAGGAACAAAAAGTGTTTTGTGTCACATGATATTGGACAAGTAAAATGTAATTCTTATATATTAAAATGTTACATTCCCATGACGCCCAAAAGATGGCGCCGATAGATAGGGCAGCCGTGCTTCCAGCCTCTAGGAACTTTGCAGTATTTATTTTTTCCCGAATCAGATCCTTTGTTCATACCCTCCAGGGCAATTGAACTGATTGGCTGGGAATATGGCTGATCAATCAAACAGGCGAAACGTCAGTATAGAGACAAAGTGGAGTCGCAATTCAACTGCTCAGACATGAGACGTAATGTGGCAGGGTCTACAAACAATCACGGACTACAAAGGGATAACCAGCCCCGTCGCGGACACCGACGTCTTGCTTCCGGACAAGCTAAACACTTCGCTCGCTTTGAGGATAACACAGTGCCCCCGACTTGGCCTGTTACCAAGGACTGTGGGCTCTCCTTCTCCGTGGCCGACGTGAGTAAGACTTTTAAGCGTGTGAACCCTCGCTGCATCCCTAACCGTTCTCAGAGCATGCACAGACCAGCTGGCTGGAGTGTTTATGGACAAATTAAATCTCTCCCTATCCCAGTCTGCTGTCCCCACATGCTTCAAGATGGCCACCATTGTTCCTGTACCCAAGAAAGCAAAGGTAACTGAACCAAATTACTATCGCCCTGTAGCACTCACTTCTGTCATCATGAAGTGCTTTGAGAGGCTAGTTAAGGATCATATCACCTCTACCTTACCTGTCACCCTAGACCCACTTCGATTTGCTTACCGCCCCAACAGATCCACAGACGATGCAATCGTTATCGCACTGCATTCTGACCCATTCCATCTGGACAAGAGGAATACCTATGTAAGAATGCTGTTCATTGACTATAGCTCAGCATTCAACACCATAGTACCCTCCAAGCTCATCATTAAGCTCGAGGCCCTGGGTCTGAACCCTGCCCTGTGCAACTGGGTCCTGGACTTCCTGACGGGCCGCCCCCCCCAGGTGATGAAGATAAGAAACAACACATCCGCCACGCTGATCCTCCATGCTCAGGTCCCTCCTGTACTCCCTGTTCACTCATGACTGCAGGCACGACTCTAACACCATCATTAAGTTCCCCCATGACACAACGGTGGTAGGCCTGATCACCGACAATGATGAGACAGCCTATAGGGAGGAGGTCAGAGACCTGACTGTGTGGTGCAAGGACAACAACCTCTCCCTCAATGTGATCAAGACAAAGGAGATGAGGAGACGCCCCCATTCTCATCGACCGGGCTGTAGTGGAGCAAGTTGAGAGGTTCACATGTCCACATCACCAACAAACTAATATGGTCCAAGCACACCAAGACAGTCGTGAAGAGGGCACGACAAAACCTATTCCCCACAGGAGACTGAAAAGGGTAGTGAGGGCAATGCGTACGGCTCAGTACATCACCGGGGCCAAGCTTCCTGCCATCTAGGACCTCTATACCAGGCAATTGTCAAAGACTCCAACCAACCTAGTCATGTTTTCTCTGCTACCACACGGCAAGCGGTACCAGAGCGCCAAGTCTAGGTCCAAGAGACTTCTAAACACCTTCTACCCCCAAGCCGTAAGACTACTGAACATCTAATCAAATGGCTACCCAGACTATTTGCATTGCCCACCCCTCTTCTATGCTGCTGCTACTCTCTGTTATTATCTATGCATAGTCACTTTAATAACTCTACCTACACGTACATATTACTCCAATTACCTCGACACCGCTACCCCCTTTATATAGCCTCACTATTGTTATTTTACTGCTGCTCTTTAAGTATTTTTTTTTTTTATCTCTTACTTTTTTAAAGTATTTTCTTCAAACTGCATTGTTGGTTAAGTGCTTGTAAGTAAGTATTTCACTGTAAGGTCTACACCTGTTGAATTCGGCGCATGTGACAAAAACAATTTGATTTGATTAAAGAGATGGGTGGTGCTAATGCTTAAGAGGGTGTGAACGATGCTGAATGGGTGTAGACAAGAAGAGCTCTCCAGTACAGCAGAATTACTTCCCCATTGTTCCTCAAATGCAGTGTATGATATACCATTATCTAGGTCTGAGTATCTACTTTTATCCAATGTAAAAAACACAAATTTTGCTACATAAGACAAAATCGAGGCGGTCGGTTACATATGACTTATGTCTTGGCATATAGCACAGTCATGTAGGAAGATATAATTAATATTGTCTGCACACTTTAAGTACAAATACTCTAAGGTTCTTTTGAGATTTTTGAAACGATACAGCAGGAAAACTTTTACAGTATATTCCCATGTTGAGTGAGTGCAGTGGCACTTTTCTACAGTATTATTGTAATGAAACAGGCAGGGAGCAAGCCTCGAACCCTCAACCTTCTAGCCCGAAGTCCAACGCGCTATCAACTGTGCCCCAAAAGCATGCTCAAGCGACAGAGTCTATATCTGCGCCTACAAACCCAGGGTCGTTACAGTATGTTTTCATTAAGTACTGTAGCAAAGGTTCAAAGAGGGCTGAGATTCAGACGAAATATCACTGTTTACCAAACCAACATAATGTAGACCCAGACGGTTCATTAACACAGAGGTTCCCGCCACTGCCTGCCTCGTGTCTCCAAAGCTCATACCCAGTTGTTTATTATACTAACTTATTTCTGTGGTTAACGCTGCATTGCGGGTGAAATCACTACTGATTCAAAACAACATGTGATGTTGATAGTCACTGAATAGGGACGTTCTTATTTACACACGTACACTGCTAAAGGTCTTTCAATGTGAGTGACTGTACTGTTAATGTTTCATGCTTCCTTAACCTTGGTGAACCTTCTTGTTAACCTCTTTAACCTGGGTTTGCACTCGATTTTTTTGTTAATCTCCCATTCAGTTTCTGAAGCTATGTTAATGGTCTTCTTACCTAGTGTTGCCCCCTCATCTCTCCTACTTTCCTGACTAGGAAAAACAGACCTGGTTAGGCTGAAGGTCTTGGTTTGGTTATGTGGTCAGAAAAAGGTCAGGCCCTAAAGATCAGAGAGCGTTTTGATCCGTGACTTGATCCATTATTATTTAATGTTTAATCACTGTATGGACACAATACTGATGCATCAATGATGCTAAGTGGTTTAATCTCAGTTACACAGGTTTTGCCTTATTTTGGCTGGGATTCAATCCGATTGCGCTTAGTCCGCAATGCACATTTTAAAGGCATTATTCCCCCGTTCGCGGAGACCACATTCACGGTAAAAGCTGCACATGTTTGGTCACTGCTTACAGCACAACAAAGATATGAGAGTATAGGCTACACCCATAGCCTGGCCCATGGCCTGGCCCCTCTGCGACAAAATAAGTGTTATGCACTTGTGAAATGTAGACGTAAGCACTGTTGTCTTCATCCACTAACAAACAAGAAAATATGAGCCTACCTTTCTGTAATGTCAACCATCTAAATGAACAATTCCATGTCTCTTCATTTGGCTTGATAGCACACAGTTTGTTCCAATTGATTATCCACAACACTGCAGCCAGCGCACTGGTCATGAAATTGAAAGCTTGTCTCTATTCACTGTTATGATCATGTAAAATCTATATAAATAGGCAGACAAAATTAGGAGTAGACAAGGCAATTTGATGAATCAATTCATGATCATGGATCTTTTTGAACAGGGAAATTATTAAACCTCTGTATATATTTCCTTACTTTTCATTCAAAATCTTTCTCTTCAGCCGCCAGTGTGACCACTGTATAAAGATAGATAGCTAGATGGTGAAGCCCGCAATGGGCTTTGCTTTCACAGAAACGATCAATGGCCAAGATCAGAGGTGCACCCTCTATACATTTTTATGGATAGCTGTCATGACATTTTCTCCAAACAGCCTTTCCCCACTCGCTCGGGGGCTAATGAGGAAATGAGTCAAGATCGGACCATGGAAACACCACGCACGTTACTTGGAAAAGTAACACACATTATAACTCACATTTTAGAGTAACTCCTTAAATTATGCTGTTACTTCTAAAAGTAATTATATTACTGTTGTAACGCATTACCCCCAACACTTCTCACAGAGACAGTTTGTAGTGGATGTGAATTTTGTCATAATTTTTTACATTTTATTACTTTAAGTTATGATATCAGGCCAATTTCATATGCATGGAATACTCTGGCTATAGCCGTGTTCATAGTGTGTGACTGAACATTCTAAACATAAATATTTTACCCTCAGTTTCAGGTGAGTTGCCATACTGGATAGTACAAAACTCTTGGGGAACGTCATGGGCTAACAAAGGTTACAGTGGGGAAAAAAAGTATTTAGTCAGCCACCAATTGTGCAAGTTCTCCAACTTAAAAAGATGAGAGAGGCCTGTAATTTTCATCATAGGTACACTTCAACTATGACAGACGAAATGAGAAAAAGAAATCCAGAAAATCACATTGTAGGATTTTTTATTTATTGATTTGCAAATTATGGTGGAAAATAAGTATTTGGTCAATAACAAAAGTTTATCTCAATACTTTGTTATATACCCTTTGTTGGCAATGACAGAGGTCAAACGTTTTCTGTAAGTCTTCACAAGGTTTTCACACACTGTTGCTGGTATTTTGGCCCATTCCTCCATGCAGATCTCCTCTAGAGCAGTGATGTTTTGGGGCTGTCGCTGGGCAACACGGACGTTCAACTCCTCCAAAGATTTTCTATGGGGTTGAGATCTGGAGACTGGCTAGGCCACTCCAGGACCTTGAAATGCTTCTTCTGAAGCCACTCCTTCGTTGCCCAGGCGGTGTGTTTGGGATCATTGTCATGCTGAAAGACCCAGCCACGTTTCATCTTCAATGCCCTTGCTGATGGAAGGAGGTTTTCACCCAAAATCTCACGATACATGGCCCCATTCATTCTTTCCTTTACACGGATCAGTCGTCCTGGTCCCTTTGCAGAAAAACAGCCCCAAAGCATGATGTTTCCACCCCCATGCTTCACAGTAGGTATGGTGTTCTTTGGATGCAACTCAGCATTCTTTGTCCTCCAAACACGCCCGTCCTTCAGACGGGCCTGAACATGTACTGGCTTAAGCAGGGGGACACGTCTGGCACTGCAGGATTTGAGTTCCTGGCGGCGTAGTGTGTTACTGATGGTAGGCTTTGTTACTTTGGTCCCAGCTCTCTGCAGGTCATTCACTAGGTCCCCCCGTGTGGTTCTGGGATTTTTGCTCACCGTTCTTGTGATCATTTTGACCCTAAGGGTGAGATCTTGCGTGGAGCCCCAGATCGAGGAAGATTATCAGTGGTCTTGTATGTCTTCCATTTCCTAATAATTGCTCCCACAGTTGATTTCTTCAAACCAAGCTGCTTACCTATTGCAGATTCAGTCTTCCCAACCTGGTGCAGGTCTACAATTTGGTTTCTGGTGTCCTTTGACAGCTCTTTGGTCTTGGCCATAGTGGAGTTTGGAGTGTGACTGTTTGAGGTTGTGGACAGGTGTCTTTTATACTGATAACAAGTTTAAACAGGTGCCATTAATACAGGTAACGAGTGGAGGACAGAGGAGCCTCTTAAAGAAGAAGTTACAGGTCTGTGAGAGCCAGAAATCTTGCTTGTTTGTATGTGACCAAATACTTATTTTCCACCATAATTTGCAAATAAATTCATTAAAAATCCTACAATGTGATTTTCTGGATTTTTTTTTTTTCCTCATTTTGTCTGTCATAGTTGAAGTGTACCTATGATGAAAATTACAGGCCTCTCTCATCTTTTTAAGTGAGAGAACTTGCACAATTGGTGGCTGACTAAATACTTTTTTTCCCCACTGTAAATATCTAAACAATGACATCAAAGTATTCATTAAACATAAAGGAAAGTAACATTTACAGATTGTGCCAGCATAAGGGCTATGAAAGACAGGATGAAGAAGGATCACAAAAAGAGTAGCTAGCTAACAACAACCAATTACTTCCTGTTTTGTCTTCTGTGGTCGGAAAAAAACCGGGGAAGTCTCGCTGTAGTGTGGTCACTACTTATTTACTACAAACATCAAGTTGTAAAAAGTCTACAGCTTTACGACTCAAGCTTTCTATAGTAATCAGGTACAGTTTTTACTACTTATTTACTGCCAGCATCATATAGTAAAAGCTATACTGATTACTATTGAAAAGCCTGTGTAGTGAAGCTGTAGTGTTTGGACTACTTATTTATTACCAACATCAAGTAGACCAAATTTCCACCACATTACTACTGGAAACACTACCGTTTTCCTACTGAACACTACAAAACTCTACTTGTGTATCTTTAAGTAGTGCGTAAACTACACATTCACTACACAATCCCTACAATAGTCACTACTGCAGAAATAGGTTTTGTGTAGGAATTCAGTGTTACTTTTTCACAAAGGGCAGTTCCATCTCCTACACCACCAAAACAACTGCTATGCGGGTGTCGGCTAGTGCGGATCTGGTAGAATCCTTTCTCTAGGTATTGCAGTCTTCCTGTGAGCCATGATGACATTTGTGTGTTCAGTATACTGCCAAATTCTCTATCAACCCTTCAAGGAATCCTTTAAGACAATTCCCATGGAGGTTAAAGAAAACCTTTCAATAACATATTTTTATTGAGACATACATTTTATATTCTTCTGATACAAAAATATATTACATTGAAGTCATGTGATAATTTCTATGCTGATGTTATCACTACGTGTTGAATAAAGCCTACATATCATTTCTCTGACATCACATAAACACCCAATGCACCAATATCGAAGTACTGTACAAAAACATAATATTACTCTAAAAAAGACTAACAATACACTTCTTTAGGGTACACATTTAGAATAACTCAAGTACATGGAAGGGTTAATGATTATCATTCATTAGGCGATGTACAGGATTATATCACACTTTTTCATACTTTAAATACAGCACAATATTATATAAACAATATATTCTATACCCTGAGTATACAGAACATTAAGAACACCTGCTTTTTCCATGACATTGACTGACCAGGTGAAAGATAATTTCCCTTAGTGACGTCACCTGTTAAATCCACTTCAATCAGTGTAGATGCAGGGGATGAGATAGGTAAAAAAATTATTTTTAAGCCTTGAGATAATTGAGGCATGGATTGTGTATGTGTGCAAGACAAAATATTTAAGTGCCATTGGACGGGGTATGGTAGTAGGTACCAGGCACACCGGTTTGTGTCAAGAACTGCAACGCTGCTGTTTCTTTAACGCTCAACATTTTCCCGTGTGTATGAAGAATGGCACACCACCATCCCCAACTGTGGGAAGTATTGGAGTCAACATGGGCCAGCATCCCCCTATGGAATACTTTCAACACCTTGTAGAGTCCATGCACCAACAAATTGAGGCTGTTCTGTTCTGAGGGGGAGGGATGTCTTTGTGGTGATGATGATATACTATGTTACTTGTCACGTTTTTGGTGTAGGTGAGACTTTACCAGGTTATAGCTAGCTTATATGACACTCTAGATTATGTAGATGTTCCTTGGGTCTAAAGTGGCTTCCTCTCATTGGCACATTTCCTCAGTCTGCACCGACCACTTTAGACAGTTGAGATAGTCTCCTAGTCTGAATCCTCACTACTGCAGTAGGAGCTGTCACAGTACTCTGCGGTGAACAGAAAGGTGTGCTCATTGGGGTCTAGTTTAGGCACCCAATGCCGAGGTATCAAAAACATGGCCAGGTTGAAGAGATCCACAAAGACTTTGTAGCGATCACTGTGTGAGAGAGAAGAAAAACACCTACTTAGCTCCTTCTTGAAGGTGTATATAATGACATGCTTGACAGGAACTCTAGATTTGGATGCAGTTTATTTCAATAGCTAATTATATATGACAGACATGACATACCTGACAGTAGAGCGCAGGTAGTGGTAGCCAGATGAGCCTCCAGTGCCTGCTTTGCTGCCAATCATTCTGTGCACCATGCACACATGGTTGTCTGAGACACATAGGATAAATATTGCATTTGTTAATATAACTGTTCCAGGTCAATTGACAGTGAAATTACAGTGGTATTCAAAGTTTTTCAGTGGGGACCCCATTTTTCCCCAAGAATTTCTCCCAACCCCACCCCAAATCTAATGACAACCCAAAAAATTGTTTACATGAACAAATAACCTTTTATAGCATTTTCATATCTTATCAAAATGAAAAGAAACCAGTAAATATATTTACTCAATAATTTTCTAATTATCTTTCTCAAAAACGTTTATATATTAATCCCATACAATAATAATTTCTATTCTTGATTTTTATTTTATTTTTCTGACCCCACTGCAGTTCCCCCGCGACCCTGACTTTGATTACCACTGGTCTAAACAGTTCAAAGCATGTCATCTATTGAAAAATACAAATGGTGTAAGGGAAACCTGTACATGTAGACACTGATTGAGTGAAATGTGGTGAAGTAAACTGTTCTTCACATACAATATTTTCTGGTGTTACTTACATCTCCATTTTGTCATGAGGGTATCAATGTCCATCAGGTTGGACAGGAGTTGGAAGGGAACCTGGAACCTGGGCTCCTCCCTAACAATCCACAATGTAATAATTACATCTCAAATGGTGAACAAACACAAGCCTGTCTAAATAACTGTATGAAACCCTTCTTACCTGTAGAAGTAGATCATCAGAGCTCCTTGGAGAGCTTTGTAGGAGATCCGTCTCTCACCTGATTAAACAGGAAGTGAGACGGTTTCTTAGACCTGGGTTCTATAGTTTTAAACTAGTTGTTGGGACTGAATTGTTGAGGCAGTTTGTGTTGGCGCTAGGTGCTAAACACTCACCTTTGCCCAAAAGATGCTCATGTCTTTTGACATCAAACAGAGAAGTAAATAGCTCTGTTTGTTTTGTTATCTCTTCCATCATCTCCTCCTTCTCCTCAGAGTCTTGCATTTTCTGCCAAAGGACAAAAAATATTGTAGTTTATGGTCAGATGATTTGATCTTTAAGTAAGCGATGTTGTGAGTTTTTGGTACTAGATTATTTTGAAACAGCCAATACCTCTATTTTATTTTTTTCAAGACTCAATCCTTCAAAGATGTTGGCTTCCAGTTTAACCCAAAAGTTAAACCCATTCTCTTCAAGACCTGGGGTCCTTTCCAGCCATTTCTGAATGGAACAACAAACAGTATTGCTCAGTAGTGCTGTAATATCAAGTGTGGGAAATAACATTAAGTATTTAAATGGTATCTATTTTAAAATGTTTCAGTATTTTTTTCTTCTTTTCACACACCTCCACCAATTTCAGCAGACAAGGCTCCTTCTCAGAACTAAGCAGCATCTCACACTCATGTCCTTTGAAGTTGTCCCTGTAGTGGCGCCTGTTGTAGGGGACTCTCAGGTTGTCAAGGACCCCAATCTTGTTCTCCAACAGACGGAACTGGAGACTTTGGAACCCGGAGGCAGGGGACAAGTACTCTCTACAACACACAAAAGTAACGTGTGTTAAATATGTAAAGAGGGTGTCATTTCATAAGGTTTATAAAAGCTAAAGATTCTCCGTGGGTTATCTTTGGGGCTTACCTGAAGTCATAGAAGTCCAAGGCCGTCATTGTCTCGAGCACGGCAAACTGGTCGACCAGCAGCCTGAAGATCATAACAATCCTGTGTATGCGGGTGTTGACCTTCAGCATGTTGCGTTCATCGCGAACCTGGTGAAACATTACTTTAAAAGATGAGCTCAAACTTTTTGGCCTCTAGGGGGCGCTCCTGGTGCAAAAAGGGTCCCTGCAATTGGACTGGATTTTCAACAGAAAAAAGCACACCTTTTCACGCCAACAAACAAAGACTTAGGTCATTTTGACATTGTTTAAATTTCATGGCTTAATGAGGTAAAAAAAAACGGACTCACATTGTATTTTAAGCGTTTATGCATTATATGTTGGGTTGGCAGGTACCCTAGTGGTTAGAGCGTTGGGCCAGTAACCGAAAGGTTACTTGATAGAATCCTGAGCTGACAAGGTAAAAATCTGTCATTCTTCTACCCCTGGACAAGGCAGTTAATCCACTGTTCCCCAGTAGGCCATCATTGTAAATAAGAATGTTCTTAACTGACTTGCCTAGTTAAATAAAGGTTCATTTGAAATATTTAGAAAATAAAAACAGTTTTCTGGGATTGAAATCAACAATTGTATAACTTTTATTACACAAAGAAAATGTTTGCCAGTGTACTGTTGCTTTCTAAGGTACTTACATGTCCACTGATGAAAATCTCTCGCACTGAATCCAGTTCCCATAGAATCTGCTTGAACCAGAGTTCATACGCTGAAATAAAATGATAAAAATGGAATGAATCATAATGTTGATCGAATTGATAATTTGTTGATGGAAAGTTGATAGTGAATTGCTATTCTAAGTCTTCCAGAAGTAGGTGCAACTACATTTAAAGGTTAAACTAATTTCTTGAATTGACTGGATTTCAAATGGAACAGACCCCAATCCCTGTGATAAGGGAATGCATGCATACTATGATTACAATTCCATTATTGATTCTCAAATCTTGATGATGTTTGACCACAAACATATACTGTGCCTTGATGTGTGACAATGAAAAGATGCTCATCGTGGATTTTGTTCCCCTTCAGTTCACTCTGAAGAACTTGGGCCGTCACAACCTTGTCAAGCTATAATGGAATAAAACATTTTAATTTAGTACTAAGCCTTAATTACAATTGTACTTCATTTCCAACCCTTATGTTGGCCGTAGAGCTTCTATCCGCAGAAAACAAAAGTTACCATGTCATAAACCTTGTAGAAGATGAAGTTAGATTAAACTAGAGGACGATGGGGAATGCTTTACCTGAAGGTAGTCACCATAGATGATGCCACCTTTGCTGGCCTTGTTGGTTCCTTCTTGAGAGTCATCTTCCTCTTCCTCTTTAAGATGCAGCTTGCTCTTGAATATCCTTGGGAATGAAAAGACAACATGTATTGGTATTGATTAGCTAATGTCATACAATTATTAATAATAGTAAATATAACTATATCATTTATTTAGAATCAAACGGAATTATATGACGTCTTTGTTACAAAATAATTGTTAATAGAAAAACAGAACTTGAAATGCAATAATGAATACGTACAAGTGCCTTTTCTCGAAGTATGGACATCCACCACTCATGGTTATCCAAATGATCCAAAATGAAAGCAAAAATGTTATCTTATTCCGTTGGTTTACTCAAACTCTGTGAAAACCCAAGTATTTATAGGCTATTTCAACATCCGGCCCACCTCCATTTGCGTCATTTGAACCATTCTTGTTTGCCTTCTCTTAGGTGAACTCGCTGGATGAACTTTATTTTATCGATAACAGGGTCACTGGGCCCATTCCAAATTAAACAGACATTTTAGCAACCTATGTTCGCAATCAACCACAACATATTTATGTCATTAATGCGACTCCTTGCAGCCAATGGCAACGCCCGCTTTAGGTATAATGCAACGAGCCGCTTGTGGATTTGACAGCTCTAACACAGTTCCACCTCCGACGCTGTCAAAACAACATCTATGAAGATGTAGGCTAAAGCAGATGTTATTGAATAGAGCCCTATCTCTAATGAACTGCCACTTATTTGAGTATAACTGCGGCAATGGGCTACCAGGGAATCAGTGTTTCAATATTTGTAGTTCTGTTAATGTGTAATCTAAGGCATAGTCATCCTTTGACTTGCTGAAATGTAATAGTTTTTATGTATTTTGTTTTCACGACCTTGACATAGCTGTACCTTTGATCTACTATTCTGGGCCGTCCATATTGTCTGTTGAAGCTCCCATTGGTGTTCCCTAGACATCGACAGGTGTTGTAGACGTTCAGCACTGCTGTTTTTTTTCCCCTAGATGACAATTGGATAAACCACATCAGTCACACTACAAACCGTGTATCTAATTACCTAGTAGTATTTACATAGTAGTTACATATTTTGGGTAAAGTGGAATTACAGTAAGGTACAGGTGTTACATAGAGCCTACTTACTTTTCACGAATGTTCTAATAAACTCACAAGTGAGAACTCGTATAATAGCTATAATTCATTAGTGAGCCACAATATATTTGAGTTTGTTCATAAATATGATGTATAGAAATGTCAACATGTTACACAACTCACAAATCAAAATCGCTATAGGGCCTACTAGTGGTAAGTATAGCAATGTGTACCTACACTTGAATTGCTGTACACTCTACCTGCCTATGTAACTCCATACAAATAAATAATGATAGGTATAACTGTAAAGTGGGACCTGTATGTGCTGACCTTATTATTTGATTGGCCCGTCCAGACCACATGGTATAAAAGGAGCTGTGTCTCATGGTCTGGAGGGGCGTTTTTTTTTTTTTTTTTTTTTTATTACTCTCATTGAATCCCATGTTAAGGGGGCGTTGTGCCGACAACATCAAAGCCTCCTTGACAGACAGGAGGACTGACATCTTCAAAAAATCATCACAGACCTGCTTTCTACTCGCTATAGCCTTTAGGTGGAGACAAAGTATGAAAGCACAAATCTGTCTAACAAAAATGGATCATGATAAAATACTAGGGTCTCTTTTCGATCTGGATCTCTGAAGGGTTACAGATTGATTGCACAATACTCATTTAAAAGGAACTTTCATACATTTCAGTGATTGCATCATTTACTGTGAATGCAGTCTTCAATAACGTGGGAGCGTTGCCTTCAAATTTTAATCACGCTGTAACGCTGAACTTCCGCGATACAGATTGAATAGAGCCATACATAATCATACTACCTAATTAACATTTGTATAATATAAGGTAATTAATTTACCAATCCAGGCCCTACATTTCCTACACATCCCAACAGAACTTTGTGACAATCATAGAACAATTAACCCAGTTTCAGCTGTATGCCACAAATCATGCACTCAAGTCACTCTAAGGGCTCTATTCAATCCGTATTGCGGAAGTTCAGCGTTACTGTGTAATTGAAATTTAAAGGTAATGTTCCCATGTTAGCAGATACTGCATTCACAGTAAACGCTGCATTCTGTATGTCAGCTCAATCAGAAATTACCTTGACATTTCTATCATGCAATCTGTAACGCTTCAGCGATACAGATTGAATACAGCCCTAAATGTCCCAGAGATCATTAGCTATCGCCCCAGTTGCTTTGTACAACCCCTTTGAGCCAAGTCCTAAAAGCCTTTTCTGGCGGTCCTCAGAAGATCAGAGACATGACCACAAGCACTTTGTGTTTGGCAGGAACGTCACCAGACATTCAGAACATCCGGGGCAAGACCTGAAGACCTGGGGATAATTCTGTGGGGGGTTCTCCCTGCGAGACCGAAATGTTTGCCTCGCACACTAGCAATGAACATTTTGCAGAAACACAACGCTATGTTACATATCTCACTGCTTTCCTCCATGCGCTGTGCTCTCCTGATGCCGAATAATCAACACTTTTTAATATTAATTCAATGGATTGTGGTCAGTAAACCCATGGAATATGGTGTTAATATTTATAAAAAATTAGCAAGTACAAATTACAAAGTGCAAAACTACATCGTAATTTTCCATGAAGAATTATTATTTTTTTACGTCTTTGTGTCATTATTTTGTTGCAATGTTTTCACAAAACATTTTCAATATCTGATGGGCAATAAAAAAAAATGTTGGTCACATTACTAATAACTAACGTGAGCTAGTCATGCTGTGGGCACTGTGCAGTTCCAAAACAATCCAAAGGGTGGCAGCCTAGACCACAAATGTATGTTTTACATGAAATAATGTTCTAGTCATGTGTAATATAGCAGGATTGTGATTTTAGGCTGCCACTGTTGGATTATGTTGGAACAGCGTGAACTCACATTAGCAGTAGGATAATAATTAGCGATCGGTCGTTCGCGAACGAGTTTGCTCTAAGAGCCAGCTCTTGTAGGTGAACGTTGGGAGCATATCAGAAGATCCAAATCTATTTATTTATATATATATATTTTTAGATATGAATGAATAAAAGATTTAAATGAATAGAATTAACTAATTCAAAGAACGAATGGATGCTGTTTGACAAGAGAGCAACTGGGGATGCAGGACGAAGGAATCACTCAGCAGATGCCATAATGGAGGTCCGATCCTATTTGGAGGAGACAAATATCTGCAGATCCTCTGGGCAGGTGGAAGAACAAGGACTCCGTGTACCCACGGCTTACTAAAGTCATGACAGGGATACTCTGCATAGTGGCCACATCCGTTCCCTCTGAGAGGGTCTTCTCGAAAACGGGACAAATAATTACTGAGGGAAGAAACCGCATCATCTCCTCGAAAGTGAGGCAGCTTGCATTTCTGAACGCAAATCTCACGTAAAAGCAAAATATGGTCAGCATTGCTGTGTGCTGCTGGTTATAACATGGCAATAAAGAAGAGAGAGAAAATAGGGATCAGTTTAAATGCACATGTGTAATAGCAACCTTCTTTTTTTACATTTATTTCAATTTGTGGGATGCTGCAGTTTTGCAAATTGTTATTTATTTTTATTTGATATGGTGCAATATTCTATTATGCTGTTCAGATTGTATTCGTTTTGAATTAGATTTATATGCACTTTGTTTATATACATTAAAAAGTTATACTTTAAATACAAATGTTTAATAGCATTCTTTTTCATAACAAATTCATGCATTTTTAAATACATTGTGGTTAAGGTAGAGTATGATTTCATTTAATAATTTAATTAGAATTGTTTTAACACTAATCATAGTCAAACTATTGCAAACTGTTTGACACACATGACCATACCAGCATACAATCCTGTGTCCTACTAAATATTACCAATGTTTGCAAGTTATATTACACCGTACTAGGATGTTAGACCATCCATAAAGATTTGAAATGAAACAAAATTAAACTGTATGTGAAAACCTGTCTATGACTTCACTCTTTCCCAAGCGTGTTAGTATCTTAGTGTGTATATCATGATGCATTCTATCTTGGATCATTGGGCTCCTAAGCCAGGTATGTAGACGTCTTTATGCACTAAAATATCTCTCACAGCTGCTAACTGAGATGGTCAGCGCGGCCTGTATGATTGCCTTCAAGGATGGAAACATATCAGTGTCTAAGTTTGTACACACAGGACATGTCAGAAGAGGCATCTTTATTTGAGAGTAATGTTTATCAAGAACTACTTCCTCTGGCTTGAGAGGAAAATCAAATGAAATTGTATTGTCACAATGTCACATGCGCTGAATACAACAGGTATTAATTAGACCTTCCAGTGAAATGTTTACTTACAAGCCCTTAACCAACAATGCAGTTTTAAAAAAGACCTTCCAGTGAAATGTTTACTTACAAGCCCTTAACCAACAATGCAGTTTTAAAAAAAAGTAAGTGTTAAGTAAAAAATAGATAAGAAATAAAAATAACAAATAATTAAAGACCGCCAGTAAAATAACAGTAGCGAGGCTATATACAGGGGCTACCGGTGCAGAGTCAATGTGCGGGAGCACAGTTTAGTCTAGGTAATTGAGGTAATACAGTGAGGGAAAAAAATATTTGATCCCCTGCTGATTTTGTACGTTTGCCCACTGACAAAGAAATGATCAGTCTAGGTCTAAAAGGCTTCTTAACAGCTTCTATCCTCAAGTCATAAGACTCCTGAACAGCTAATCAAATGGCTACCCAGACTATTTGCATTGTCCTCACCACACCCCATGTTTTACGCTGTTGCTACTCTCTGGTTATTGTCTATGCATAGTCACTTTAACTCTGCATACATGTACATACAGCGAGGGGAAAAAAGTATTTGATCCCCTGCTGATTTTGTACGTTTGCCCACTGACAAAGAAATTATCAGTCTATAATTTTAATCGTAGGTTTATTTGAACAGTGAGAGACAGAATTCTCTACCGACATTACAGTGCTTCCCAAAGTTTTTATAGTCCCGTACCCCTTCAAACATTCAACCTCGAGCTAAGTACCCCCTCTAGCACCAGAGTCAGCGCACTCTCAAATGTTTTTTTTTTGCCATCATTGTAAGCCTGCCAAGCTCACACTATAGGATACATTTAATAAACATAAGAATGAGTGAGTTTTTGTCACAAACCGGCTCGTGGGAAGTGACAAAGAGCTCTTATAGGACCAGGGCACAAATAATATAATAATCAATAATTTTGCTCTTTATTTAACTATCTTACATATAAAACCTTATTTGTTCATCGAAAATTGTGAATAACTCACCACAGGTTAATGAGAATGGTGTGCTTGAAAGGATGAATGGTGTGTGCTTGTATTGGAGAGAGTCTGTCTTACATCATTTACCACATAGTCTGTGCCTGTATTTAGTTTTCATGCTAGTAAGGGCCGAGAATCCACTCTCACAGACAGTGAGGGAAAAAAGTATTTGATCCCCTGCTGATTTTGTACGTTTGCCCACTGACAAAGAAATGATCAGTCTATAATTTTAATCGTAGGTTTATTTGAACAGTGAGAGACAGAATAACAACAAAAAAATCCAGAAAAAGACGTGAAAAATGTTATGAATTGATTTGCATTTTAATGAGGGAAATAAGTATTTGACCCCTCTACAAAACATGACTTAGTACTTGGTGGCAAAACCCTTGTTGGCAATCACAGAGGTCAGACGTTTCTTGTAGTTGGCCACCAGGTTTGCACAAATCTCAGGAGGGATTTTGTCCCACTCCTCTTAGCAGATCTTCTACAAGTCATTAAGGTTTCGAGGCTGACGTTTGGCGACTCGAACCTTCAGCTCCCTCCACAGATTTTCTATGGGATGAAGGTCTGGAGACTGGCTAGGCCACTCCAGGACCTTAATGTGCTTCTTCTTGAGCCACTCTTTTGTTGCCTTGGCCGTGTGTTTTGGGTCATTGTCATGCTGGAATACCCATCCACGACCCATTTTCAATGCCCTGGCTGAGGGAAGGAGGCTCTCACCCAAGATTTGACAGTAGATGGCCCCGTCCATCGTCCCTTTGATGCGGTGAAGTTGTCCTGTCCCCTTAGCAGAAAAACACCCCCAAAGCATAATGTTTCCACCTCCATGTTTGACGGTGGGGATAGTGTTCTTGGGGTCATAGGCAGCATTCCTCCTCCTCCAAACACGGCCAGTTGAGCTGATGCCAAAGAGCTCCATTTTGGTCTCATCTGACCACAACACTTTCACCCAGTTGTCCTCTGAATCATTCAGATGTTCATTGGCAAACTTCAGACGGGCATGTATATGTGCTTTCTTGAGCAGGGGGACATTGTGGGCGCTGCAGGATTTCAGTCCTTCACGGCGTAGTGTGTTACCAATTGTTTTCTTGGTGACTATGGTCCCAGCTGCCTTGAGATCATTGACAAGATCCTCCGTGTATTTCTGGGCTGATTCCTCACCGTTCTCATGATCATTGCAACTCCACGAGGTGAGATCTTGCATGGAGCCCCAGGCCGAGGGAGATTGACAGTTCTTTTGTGTTTCTTCCATTTGCCAATAATCGCACCAACTGTTGTCACCTTCTCACCAAGCTGCTTGGCGATGGTCTTGTAGCCCATTCCAGCTTTGTGTAGGTCTACAATCTTGTCCCTGACATCCTTGGAGAGCACTTTGGTCTTGGCCATGGTGGAGAGTTTGGAATCTGATTGATTGATTGATTGCTTCTCTGGACAGGTGTCTTTTATACAGGTAACAAACTGAGATTAGGAGCACTCCCTTTAAGAGTGTGCTCCTAATCTCAGCTCGTTACCTGTATAAAAGACACCTGGGATTGAGAGGGGGTCAAATACTTATTTCCCTCATTAAAATGCAAATCAATTTATAACATTTTTCACGTGTTTTTCTGGATTTTTTGTTGTTATTCTGTCTCTCACTGTTCAAATAAACCTACCATTAAAATTATAGACTGATAATTTCTTGGTCAGTGGGCAAACGTACAAAATCAGCAGGGGATCAAATACTTTTTTCCCCTCACTGTATGTACATGTATGCAGAGTTAAAGTGACTATGCATAGACAATAACCAGAGAGTAGCAACAGCGTAAAAGATGGGGTGTGGTGAGGACAATGCAAATAGTCTGGGTAGCCATTTGATTAGCTGTTCAGGAGTCTTATGACTTGAGGATAGAAGCTGTTAAGAAGCCTTTTAGACCTAGACTTGGCATTCCGGTGCAGCTTGCCGTGCGGTAGCAGAGAGAACAGTCTATGACTAGGGTGGCTGGAGTCTGACAATTTTTAGGGCCTTCCTCTGACACCGCCTGGTATAGTGGTCCTGGATGGCAAGGAAGCTTGGCCCCAGTGAGCCGTACCCACGGCTCACTGTAGTGCCTTGCGGTCGGAGGCCGAGCAGTTGCTATACCAGGCAGTAATGGGGTGGCAGGGTAGCCTAGTGGTTAGCGTGTTGGACTAGTAACCGAAAGGTTGCAAGTTCAAATCCCCAAGCTGACAAGGTATATATCTGTCGTTCTGCCCCTGAACAGGCAGTTAAGCCACTGTTCCTAGGCCGTCATTGAAAATAATAAGTTTTTTTTTTTTTTTTTTTTATGTAAAAAAAAATGCAACCAGTCAGGATGCTCTTGACGGTGCAGCTGTAGAACGTTGAGGATCTGAGGACCCATGACAAATATTTTCAGTGTCCTAAAGGGGTATAGGCTTTGTTGTGCCCTCTTCACAACTGTCTTGGCGTGTTTGGACCTTGATAGTTTGTTGGTGATGTGGACACCAAGGAATTTGAAGCTCTCAACCTGCTCCACTACAGCCCCGTCAATGAGAATGGTGGCGTGCTCGGTCCTCCTTTTCCTGTAGTTTACACTCATCTTCATTGTCTTGATCACATTGAGAGAGGTTGTTATCCTGGCGCCACACGGCCAGGTCTCTGACCACCTCCCTATAGGCTGTCTCATCGTTGTTGGTGATCAGGCCTACCATTGTTGTGTCATCGGAAAACTTAATGATGGTGTTGGAGTCGTGCCTGGCCATGCAGTCATGGGTGAACAGGGAGTACAGGAGGGGACTGAGCACGCACCTCTGAGGGGCCCAGTGTTGAGGATCAGCATGACAGATGTGTTGTTAACTTCTTAGGGAGCGGCTGCATAGGTGACGGTTTTGGAGAGTCTGGCGTGCCCAAAGTAAAATGCATGCCACTCAGGCCCAGAAAATAGGATATGCACATTAGTACTATTGGATAGGAAACACTCGGAAGTTTCTAAGAGTGTTAGAATAATGTATGTGAGTATAACAGAATTGATATAGCAGGCGAAAACCCCGAGGAAAATCCATTCGGATTTGCAGTTTTTTTTGTAAATGAGAATCTTCTCCATTGTGCCTATTGCATACAACTTTATGTAGGACTGAGACTGCAGTACCTATGGCTTCCACTAGATGTCAACAGTCTATATACAAAGTCTGGGAATTCTAGGAGTGACCAGAACAGATAGGAAGAGGAAATTGTCAGGTGACCACTTTTGTAAACAAGGTTTGACGCGCGTGAGAATGTGAACGCGCACCACGTTATTTTTCTTTCCTATCGTTCACGTTATCATCCGGTTGAAATATTACAGCAAATATACCCAAAAGGATATCTAAGGAAACATTACAAATTATGTTTGATTTGTTTGTAGAAAGTGTATAGGTATAATTTGAACGGGTTCTCCTCGCGGTTCAATGGGCGACTCAACGGTGGATTTTATGATCATAACGCGCCAACCAAACGGAGATTTATGGATATAATAAATGACTTTTTCTAACAAAAGAACCATGGATTGTCTTCGTTGGACACTTGGGAAGCCCTCAGCAGATGTTCATCAAAGGTAAGCGATTTATATTAGTGATTTTATGCATTTTGTGAGACCCGTGTTGGGTTATGGATTTATGCTAATGCGTAAATATCAGAGGTGCTACCCTCAAACAATCAAATGTGCTTTTGCCGTAAAGCCTTTTCGAAATCTGACAATGCTGTGATATTGCCAAGAATCAGAGCTTTTGATGACTATGCAACACTTGTATATTGATGAATGTTTAATAATTCAACTTTTGGATTTTGAATTTGGCGCCACACATTTCACCGGGTAGTGTCGGGAGTGGGGCCCCACCACTCCGTAAGTAGTTAACTACCCTTACCACCTGGGGGCAGCCCGTCAGGATGTCCAGGATCCAGATGCAGAGGGAGGTGTTTAGTCCCAGGGTCCTTAGCTTAGTGATGAGCTTTGAAGGCACTATGGTGTTGTTGTCAATGAATAGCATTCTCACGTAGGTGTTCCTTCTGTCCAGGTGGGAAACGGCAGTGTGGAGTGCAATAGAGATTGGGTCGGTAGTCATGTAGGCAGGTTACCATAGTGTTCTTGGGCACAGGGACTATGGTCGTCTGCTTGAAACATGTTGGTATTACAGACTCAGTCAGGGACAGGTTGAAAATGTCAGTGAAGACACTTGCCAGTTGGTCAGTGCCTGCTTAGAGTACTCATCCTGGTAATCCGTCTGGCCCTGCGGCCTTGTGAATGTTGACCTGTTTAAAGGTCTTATTCACATCGGCTGGGGAGAGAGTGATCACACAGTCGTCCGGAACAGCGGATGCTCTCATACAGTGGGGCAAAAAAGTATTTAGTCAGCCACCAATTGTGCAAGTTCTCTCACTTAAAAAGATGAGAGAGGCCTGTAATTTTCATCATAGGTACACTTCAACTATGACAGACAAAATGAGGAAAAAAAATCCAGAAAATCACATTGTAGGATTTTTAATGAATTTATTTGCAAATTATGGTGGAAAATAAGTATTTGGTCACATACAAACAAGCAAGATTTCTGGCTCTCACAGACCTGTAACTTCTTCTTTAAGAGGCTCCTCTGTCCTCCACTCGTTACCTGTATTAATGGCACCTGTTTGAACTTGTTTGAAAATTACAGGCCTCTCTCATCTTTTTAAGTTGGAGAACTTGCACAATTGGTGGCTGACTAAATACTTTTTTGCCCCACTGTACATGCTTCAGTGTTGTTTGTCTCAAAGCAAACATAGAAGTAATTTAGCTTGTCTGGTAGGCTCGTGTCACTGGGCAGCTCGCAGCCGTGCTTCCCTTTGTGGTCTGTAATAGTTTGCAAGCCCTGCCACATCCGATGAGCGCCGTAGCCGGTGTAGTACAATTCAATTCTATTCCTGTATTGACGCTTTGCCTGTTTGATGGTTCATCTTAGGACATAGCGGGATTTCTAATCAGCATCCAGGTTAGAGTCCCGCTCCTTGAAAGCGGCAGCTCTAGCCTTTATTTCAGTACGGATGCTGCCTCTAATCCATGGCTTCTGGTTGGGGTATGTACGTACGGTCACTGTGGGGATAACATCATCGATGCACTTATTGATGAAGCCAGTGACTGATGTGGTGTACTCCTCAATGCCATTGGAAGAATCCCAGAACATATTCCAGTCTGTGCTAGCAAAACAGTCCTGTAGCTTAGCATCTGCTTTATCTGACCTCTTATTTATTGACCAAGTCACTGGTGCTTCCTGCTTTAGATTTCTTGTAAGTACGAGTCAGGAGGATAGAATTATGGTCAAATTTGGCAAATGGAGGGAGAGAGAGCTTTGTACGCATCTCTGTGTGTGGAATAAAGGTGGTCTTTTTTCCCCCCTGTGGTTGCACATTTAACATGGTGGTAGAAATTAGTTTCCCTGGATTAAAGTCCCCGGCCAGTAGGTCCGCTGCCTCTGGATGAGCGTTTTCCTTTTTGCTTATAGCCTTATATAGCTCATTGAGTGCGGACTTAGTGCCAGTATTGGGTTGTTGTGGTAAATTGACAGCTGCGAAAACATATAGATGAAAACTCTTGGTAAAAAGTGTGGTCTACAGTTTTTCATGAGATACTCTACCTCAGGCGAGCAAAACCTTGAGACTTCCTTGATATTAGATTTTGTGCGCCAGCTGTTGTTTACAAATGTACACAGACCACCACCCCTTGTCTTGCTGGTGCAGTGTAAACCCCACCAGCTGTATTCTATCCATGTCGTCGTTCAGCCACGACTCGTGAAACAGTTTTTAATGTCCCGTTGTAGGATATTCGTGATCGTAGCTCATCTATTTTGTTATCCAATGATTGTACGTTGGCTAATAGGACTGATGGTAGAGGCAGATTATCCACTTGCCGTCGGATCCTTACAAGGCACCCTGACCTAAGTCCCCGATATCTCAGTCTCTTTCTGATGCAAATGATGGGGATGTGGGCCTTGTCGAGTGTCTGAAGTAAATACTTTGTGTCCGGCTCGTTAAAGAAAAAATATTAGTCCAGTACGAGGTGTCCCCGTGGCTGCCTAGAAGGCCAGCATCCCGGAGTTGCCTCTTCACTGTTGACATTGAGACTGGTGTTTTGCGGGTACTATTTAATGAAGCTGCCAGTTGAGGACTGGTGAGGCGTCTGTTTCTCAAACTAGACACTCTAATGTACTTGTCCTCCTGCTCAGTTGTGCACCGGGCCCTGCCACTCCTCTTTCTATTCTGGTTTGAGCAAGTTTGTGCTGTTCTGTGAAGGGAGTAGTACACAGCGTTGTACGAGATCTTCAGTTTCTTGGAAATTTCTCGCATGGAATAGCCTTCATTTCTCAGAACAAGAATAGACTGACGAGTTTCAGAAGAAAGTTCTTTGTTTCTGGCCATTTTGAACCTGTAATCGAACCAATAAATGCTGATTCTCCAGATACTCAACTAGTCCAAAGAAGGCCAGTTTTATTGCTTCTATAATCAGGACAACATTTTTGCAAAAGGGTTTTCTAATGATCAATTAAAATGATACTTGGATTAGCTAACACAACGTACCATTGGAACACAGGACTGATGGTTGCTGATAATGGGCCTCTGTACGCCTATGTAGATATTCCATAACAAAACATTAACAATGTCTACAATGTATTTCTGATCAATTTGATGTTATTTTAATGGCCAGAAATATGCTTTTCTTTCAAAAACAAGGACATTTCTAAGTGACTCCAAACGTTTGAACGTTAGTGTAAGTAGATATGCAATCATAATTGACTGTAGCGCTTATAAAGCAACCACAAGCTACCGGTGGCTGAAAACACAATCATCGCGGGACGAACTAGTGACGAATTTCCGGTCAAGGGTGGTCCATTTAAAATTAATTCCTTCCTCCCTCGCCCTGCAAGTGTAAACTCGCCAGATGTCATGATACGTAATCAGAAGTGTCCACTTATTTTGAGGGCTGAGGGAATAGGGTGTGTCTTTTAAGTGTTTGAAATGCAGCCTTGGGCTGAGACAAAATAATTAGGGGCTAAAGCCCTGAAATCCCGGGTCTGGTGACGTCAATGCTGGTTGCCGATACGGTACCAAGCCGCACAGGTGCTGCAGAGAGGGCTAGAGCAGACACTAAAGCAGCCACAACCCAAATTTATTTGTTTTTGTTTTAGCTGGTATACACCAAGATGAGCCAAATGGAGGACATGCTTGATGCTTGAAGTAGTGATCCAGACAGTCTTGATTGATCGCCAAGCTTTTGCAAAGGCCAGACAGTCATAAAGGCCAGTTGTGTTGGTTTGTTTTCTCCCTGATACTTAATTGATTAGTTAATGGCAATGCTGGCCTTTAAATACATGTGGTCTCCATGGTCTGAATCAATACAGCCAGCAGAGCAGAGACAACAACTCTGGCAGCCTATTGCTTTGTGCTCAGTCTAGGCTAAATATGAAGGATAAAAGACAGTAACTGACCAAACTAGTGGTCAAAATGTAAAGCTCCGGACCGGTAATTGTTTGGCTGAACAAGGCATTCAGACGAACGTGTCAGGACAGGACACCAGAAATGCCACAGGTAAGATTCTACGGTCATCAATCCACTCTGGTCTACAATAGTCTCATATTTGTGAGAGAATTGTTTACAGACAGATTATTTCACTTATAATTCACTGTATCACAATTCCAGTGGGTCAGAATTTTACATACACTAAGTTGACTGTGCCTTTAAACAGCTTGGAAAATTCCAGAAAATGATGTCATGGCTTTAGAAGCGTCTGATAGGCTAATTGACATAATTTGAGTCAATTGGAGGTGTATCTGTGGATGTATTTCAAGGCCTACTTTCAAACTCAGTGCCTCTTTGATAGACATCATGGGAAAATCAAAAGAAATCAGCCAAGACCTCAGAAAAAAAATTGTAGACCTCCAAAAAGTCTGGTTCATCCTTGTGAGCAATTTCTTTATTTGGGAGCACCACTTTATTTTAAGAATGTGAAATGTCAGAATTATAGTAGACAGAATTATTTATTTCAGATTTTATTTCTTTCATCACATTCCCAGTGGGTCAGAAGTTTACATACACTCAATTAGTATTTGGTAGCATTGCCTTTACATTGTTTAACTTGGGTCAAATGTTTCGGGTAGCCTTCCACAAGCTTCCCACAATAAGTTGGGCGAATTTTTGCCCATTTCTCCTGACAGAGCTGGTGTAACTGAGTCAGGATTGTAGGCCTCCTTGCTCGCACACACTTTTTCAGTTCTGCCACAAGTTGTCTATGGGATTGAGGTCAGGGCTTTGTGATGGCCACTCCAATACCTTGACTTTGTTGTCCTTAAGCCATTTTGACACAACTTTGGAAGTATGCTTGTGCTCATTGTTCATTTGAAAGACCCATTTGCGACCAAGCTTTAACTTCCTGACTGATATCTTGAGATGTTGCTTCAATATATCCACAACATTTTCCTTCCTCATGATGCCATCTATTTTGTGAAGTGCACCAGTCCCTCCTGCAGAAAAGCACCCCCACAACATGATACTGCCACCCCCGTACTTCACGGTTGGGCTGATGTTCTTCGGCTTGCAAGCCTCCCCATTTTTCCTCCTAACATAACGATGGTCATTATGGCCAAACAGTTCTATTTTTGTTTCATCAGACCAGAGGACATTTTTCAAAAAAGTACCATCCGTAGCGCCATGTGCAGTTGCAAACCGTAGTCTGGCTTTTTTATGGCGGTTTTAGAGCAGTGGCTTCTTCCTTGCTGAGAGGCCTTTCAGGTTATGTCGATATATGACACGTTTTACTGTGGATATAGATACTTTTGTACCTGTTTCTTCCAGCATCTTCACAAGGTTCTTTGCTGTTGTTCTGGGATTGATTTGCATTTTTTGTACTTTCATCTCTAGGAGACAGAACGCGTCTCCTCCTGAGCGGTGTGACTGCTGCATGGTCCCATGGTGTTTATACTTGCATAGTATTGTTTGTACAGGTGAACATGGTACCTTCAGGCGTTTGGAAGTTGCTCCCAAGGATGAACCAGACTTGTGGAGGTCTAAATTTTTCTTCTGAGGTCTTGGCTGATTTCTTTTGATTTTCCCATGATGTCAAGCAAAGAGGCACTGAGTTTCAAGGTAGGCCTTGAAATACATCCACAGGTACACCTCCAATTGACTTGAATAATGTCAATTAGCCTATCAGAAGCTTCTAAAGCCATGACATCATTGTGTGGAGTGGTTGAAAAACAAGTTTTAATGATTCTAACCTAAGTGTATGTAAACCTCCGACTCCAACTGTATGTATGAAAATACCCCACTGTCCAAATACATGGTCTTGAGTATACATATGCTTCCTTAAAATTAGTCTGGGTACTGCATATAACCTGTACATTTAGGAGAAATGTTCATGTTAAACGTTGTAGTATCACTGTAAGAATTATTCAAAGGGTTGTGCCTATGATTATGTGGGTAGGCCTATACTTGAGCCTAAAATGTGTTTAACAGAGTTTTTGCTGTGTCATCTAATAAAACTCAAGGCTTTGATTAACTCTCTAATAATTGGGCAGAGCAAGCAATTATAACAATACAAAATCCAATTAGAAGTTCCGTTCAGAATTTTACACAGAGAAGTGAGAAGATTACTTAACCCCAAAACCCTAGGATTATGAAGTTGATAAAGCCATCAGTGTTTGGGGTATTTTCCTTTCTAAAATCCTGGTGTGTTACACTTGGTGCAGTCACAATTTAAGTAAAACATTTTACAAACAGCTGACTTCAATGAGGAGCAGTATTTGGTCTTCTTGGCTCTCCAGATGGAATGAGGTCTTCATAATCATTTCAGGACAACATTCTGGAAATGTAGGTCTTGTTGAACTCTTTCATAACACATTTAGTAAAGAACATTTGATATTCTCTTGCTTTACCCAACCACCTTCCAAGGATTTACCAGGTATTTTTAAGAAAAAGGCAAAATATTTTAAAAACAACTGACAAATCAAAATGGCTGCCTTCAAAAAATTAACAAAAACATTTTATTTCATGATGTTAATTATACAAAACACATTATGATAATAGCTGCTAAGAACACGTAACGGTTCTATATTTCGACAAACTTGTTTAGGTGATATGCATTTATTATTTTTTTGTGTTCATTAAATATTTATTGGACAGAGGCTAAGTCACGTGGCATTATGCGTGATCAACAGACTTAGAGGAGACAATATTTATATAGTGATACTCTGTAACCATCTTGAAACATACTCAGTTTTTACAACAAAAAAAAATACTGTTTCTTGACAGGATATTTTATACCTTTATTCTACAAAATCTTGCAGTTTTTATAATGCAATATCAACCTTTCCTTTGTAACATCAGTAATGAATATAATACATGCTTTAAATTGTATTTGCAATGTATAAACAACAACAATGTATAGACTAACATTCAAATGGCCAGTTAATCCATTTCTATGGATCGGACCCTTTTTTAAAATCTTCGCTTAAAATTACATACCAAAATCGAACTGCCTGTAGCTCAGGACCTGAAGCAAGGATATGCATCTTCTTGCTACCATTTGAAAGGAGACACTTTGAAGTTTGTGGAAACGTGAAATTAGTATAGGAGAATATAACACATTAGATCTGGTAAAAGATAATACATAGAAAAAAACGTGTTTAAAAAAGAAAAGTTGTCATATTTGAAATGCAAGAGAAAGGCCAATATATGACTTAGGAATCTAGGCACTATTTAGATTTTGGCCACCAGATGGAAGCAGTGTATGTGCAAAGTTTTAGACATTCAATGAACCATTGCATTTCAGTTCAAAATGTTGTATCAAGACTGCCCAAATGTGCCTAATTGGTTTATTAATACATTTTCAAGTTCATAACTGTGCACTCTCCTCAAACAATAGCATGGTATTCTTTCACTGTAATAGCTAGATTGGACAGTGCAGTTAGATTAACAAGAATTTAAGCTTTCTGCCCATATCAGATATGTCCTTGGAAATGTTCTTGTTACTTACATGCTAATCACATTAGCCTACGTTAGCTCAACCATCCCGCAGGGGGACACCGATCCTGTAGAGGTTCATAAACAACGTTTCCATTCACAGTTTTTATGCAAGTAAAGTCATACTGTATAAAAAATTAGCACGACAGCTGTGATGGAAAATAAGTTCCGGTACAATTGTATAAATCCCGAGAGATCATTGTTGGTTCGACATGGTGGGATCTTTTTTTGTCGTTAAAAGTAATTATGTGAGAAATGGCAGTGGAAACGCCTTTATGCACAAATATTGATATAATAACCATTACATTGAAGTAAACTTGAGAGTCAAACGATGAAATAGTGTGTGGTCCTTCCACTACGACTTGGGAAACCATGCAGTTTATTACAGATTAACTAAATTACAGGGTGGTGAAAGTGCACGTTATGAGCTTGACGCTCCTTTTCAATAGATGTCGAGGGTCTTATTCTAGTGACATGATGATCGATGCTTGACTGCCATTTGAAAAATAAAGTTATTCTCGCTCTTACCCATAATAATCTCATAATGTAGACTAACCTATCTACAGGCCCTACACACACTATCTACGAGCTGTTGGCTATAGTGCACTTGCCAAGACCAGAGTAGGCTCATTTGCTATTTTACGCAACAGTTTGTGACAAAATGCGATGGAAACACATTGAACATTAGATCTTTATTCGGTACAAGCGAAAAAGTACATTATGTGCACTACGTCATCGCGCACTGATTTTTATCCTCAACAAGTCATCTTGGTGGAAAAACACCACTGGTGAGATAATGCACATATTTTCTTTATGCAGATTTTAGAATATTCACATGAAAATCTGTTGCCAATTGGATGGAAACCTAGCTACTGAAAACAAAACAATACAATTCTTGCAGAATTTACTAAACATGGTGTTACTGTGCTCAGACAAGACTCGTATCTGATTCAGGCTTTCCAGTCTTATACTTACTTCATACCTTTTGCCCTGATTATGGAACCAAGAGAAAGTCTGATTCGCAAAATAAATATTTTGTGTATTAAAACATGTAAGTTGTTACGATGTCTTTAAAAAAAGTTAAGCAAAGGGGAATGGGCATGGGTTTATCTAAAACAGTGCTTCTCAATTCCCGGCATGTACTGTAGGTGTGATGGTCATGAGTGAGAGGAACCGCAAAATGAAAGGTCATTGATTTAAAGTAACTGTCCATTGTTTCCAGTAGGCCATCATTGTAAATAAGAATTTGTTCTTAACTGACTTGCCTAGTTAAATAAAGGTTAAATATATCTATATTCTTTTTTTAAATCCAGATTTCTATGAAATATGACCTATAATTACTTACAATATGTTAAATAGCAGCTTTTCTGTGTCGGAATGGTGTGGGCATACCGCAACAAAATGGTGTGGGCATATACAAGTCATTAAAAACATTAATGCGAGTAGACCACTGATTGGCCAGCTCATCCTCCTCTAGACCGCTGACACCATGACACTATGAGGAAATAGTAAGCATTTTGTTTGAGGTGTTTTTTTTTAAGTGTTTTTTCTATCATTTATGCTTTGGCCACAAATACTAATATAGGACGAGTCAACAACATTGTTTGGGTATGAGTTAACAGAATATGCATTTTAAAAGTGAGATTTGTACTGGACAGTTACTTTAAGACAAACATCTGGTAATGGACATTGCCTAATTAAGAGTAAAAACTCAAATCTCATTTCCAGATATGTGCACTGTATGTAAACATTAATTTCACCTTTAAATACTTTCTTTTCATTTTAAGCAGACACGATTTTGTAAAAAATAAAATAATAATATTAACTTTTGCCCAAAACACCTCCATTTCTCCTGGCTCCTGGTTGAGAGCTCATAGTCCAATCAGATTGTGCAACAGAGGTACATTTTGTCACTGCCCATTTTAAGGCTTGGCGTAGTTATACATTTACTCTGTAGTAGTCCCCTGTTAAACAGCAATGCACAGCATTGCTTTCGATCCCATATGATTTACAAAAACACACACTTACTCGGACATAGCCATAGTACTCTTAGGCCATGCCACTATTGTTGCTTTCGTTCCTACCATCACCACCACTCTATTGAAACAGGCTGTTCAAAGTATCTTTGGCAGCGAATGCACAACAGTTTGTTACCTTTTCCCTATTTCACTTTGCCGTAGGAACTGAATGTTTTTAGCACTGTCTGCTAACTCTGGGTATAGCTCGATGGAAAGTACGTAGTACCCGTCGTACCCCTGCACTTTCCCGCTGCTCAGAAGCTGCCTCTTCTCTCCCTCTGTCCATGGGCGGACACCCTCCTCGCCGTTGATCACCCTCTGCTGTTCGTTGGCCCACGCACTCACTAACGCCCTCTGGCGGGCCAACTCAAGCACGCGGGCCTTTTCCTCATCCACCGTGGAGCCGTAGCGCACATGCAGCACTAGTGACCCACGACCCAACTCCACGTCTGCGAAGCGGCGCGTCCGGCTGTCCATGACCGTGGTGGACTGGGACACGCTGACGTTGACGCCATTCTCCAGGGTCTTAAGGCCGCTGGTGAGGCGCAGCGCAGCCAGATCACCGTCAGGCAGGCCAGGTTTGACGAAGTAGTGAGTGTCGCGGCCTTCCACGGTGAAGTGCAGGTTTTCCAGGTAGAAGGCATTGTTGAGGACTGTGGCCACCTTGATGCAGTCCTCGTTGGCCACATTGAGCGTGTGAGTGTGGGCAGTGCCCTTGTAGATGGCGAACATAACAGCCCTTCCGATAGGGGACTGGGAGGCTGAAAACCAGAACCAGGGCTTCTCACCTCGGCGGCCTCGGCCCGCATGGACCTCCGGCAGTCGCTCAAATGACAGGAGGGCATGCGCCTGTCTGGTAACTTCCTGCTGGACACCAGAGATGGACTGTAAAGAGAGTGCAGTGAAAGGTTAAGATCTGAGCAGAACTTCACACTGCAGTCCATTCAGGAGCAGAAGCAGGCTTCAAAGACTTAATTGTATTACCAGGCAGTGGGATAAAGCTAAAACAAGGTAAAATGCCAGTAGGGATTTTTTTTTATATCAAGATTAACTTGCAATTCATGACAGCGTAGTAAGCAATGAATACACATTAATAATTACTGTGTTAACAATGACAAGTGGAAATGTCACATATGTAGTGCTTATGTCTGTGTGCATTGCTTTTAAATTTGTATTACAAGTATGATTATGTTTGTGTTATGAATGTGTAATGCAAGGACAACTATCACACTGTCTTGGATAGCAGAAACATTATTAATTGGATACAACAAATTAAAAGTTCAAGATATGTTATTTGCTACTTTTCCCAATTGTTTACATACAGGCCCATGAGGCACAATGACCCAAACCTGTAACTAATTTAGAAGAACCATACAACAAATCTGCAATACTACTGGCACATGCTTTGCTTTATACTCAGATTGCAATTATATAACAAACATTTGTGAAAACCGAACACACAATTCTCTCCTTATGCCAACCTTCACAACTAACTCATACTGTGTGCAAAACGAAAAGCAACATTGTTCAACAAGCTAAGCTCAATTACCAATTGATCAATTTCACTCTTCACATGTGCAAACACTATTTGTTCCCTTTCCAATCAGACCTTTGGTATGGATAAAAACGCTACGTGTGAGTACTACTGTGTTTGGAGAACAATGGAAGCAAACTTGGCAGAGAGAGGTAGAGTTGGAGGTGGTGGTAGAGGTATAGGTGGAGGTGGATGAAGACCAAGAACAAGGAGAGTTAACCATGGTTTGACCTTCAAAGAGGCTGGGCAGAGAGACCCTTTGACTTTTTCCAAATTTTGTTACGTCACAGCCTTACTCTAAAATTGATTAAATAATTTTCCCCCCTCATCAATCTACACACAATACCCCATAATGACAAAGCAAAACCTGGTTTTTAGAAATGTTTTCAAAATATTTGAGTCTTCTTGGGTATGACGCTACAATCTTGGCACACCTGTATTTGGGAAGTTTCACCCATTCTTCTCTGCAGATCCTCTAAAGCTCTGTCAGGTTGGATGGGAAGCGTCGCTGCACAGATATTTCCAGGCTCTCCAGAGATGTTCGATTGGGTTCAAGTCCGGGCTCTGGCTGGGCCACTCAAGGACATTCAGAGACTTGTCCCTAAGCCACTCCTGTGTTGTCTTGGCTGTGTGCTTAGGGTCGTTGTCCTGTTGGAAGGTGAACCTTCGCCCCCAGTCTGTGGTCCTGAGACCTCTGGAGCAGGTTTTCATCAAGGATCTCTCTGTACTTTGCTCCATTCATCTTTCCCTTGATCGTGACTAGTCTACCAGTCCCTGCCGCTGAAAAACATCCCTACAGCATGATGCTGCCACCACCATGCTTCACCGTAGGGATGGTGCCAGGTTTCCTCCAGGCGTGACGCTTGGCATTCAGACCAGAGAATCTTGTTTCTCTTGGTCAGAGACCTTTAGGTCCCTTTTTGCAAACTCCAAGTGGGCTGTCTTGTGCCTTTTACTGAGGAGTGGCTTCCGTGGCCACTCTACCATAAAGGCCTGATTGGTGGAGTGCTGCCGAGATGGTTGTACTTCTGGAAGGTTCTCCCATCTCCACAGAGGAACTCTGGAGCTCTGTCAAAGTTACCATTGGGTTCTTGGTCACCTTCCTGACAAAGGCCCTTATCCCTCTATTGCTCAGTTTGGCCATGCGGCCAGCTCTAGGAAGAGTCTTGGTGGTTCCAAACGTCTTCCATTTAAGAATGACAGAGGCCACTGTGTTCTTGTGGATCTTCATGCTGCAGAACTGTTTTGGTACCCTTCCCCAGATCACAATCCTGTCTTGGAGCTCTACGGACAATTCCTTCCACCGTTGCTTGGGTTTTGCTCTGACCTTATATAGTCAGGTGTGTGCCTTTCCAAATCATGACCATCAATTGAATTTACCACAGGTGGCCTCCAATCAAGTTGTAGAAATATCAAGGATTGAAACAGGATGCACATGAGCTCAATTTTGAGTCACAGAGCAAAGGGTCTGAATACTTATGTAAATAAGGTATTTCTGTTTTTTTTATACATTTATACATATATACATTTGCAAAAAAAACAACACTGTTTTTGCTTTGTCCTTATGGGGTATTTTGTGTAGAGTAATGAGATTTGTTTTTATTTAATACATTTCAGAATAAGGCTGTAATGTAACAAAATGTGGAAAAGGTGAAGGGGTCTGAATACTTTCCCAATGCACTGTATGTATGAAATTCTGAGCTATACTACTTTGTAACATGTTTATCTTGTATACTGTATTACTGTAGTGTTTACTGTACTGTCTGCTATTTTGTTTTTGTAGAACTGAAAGACCACCACCAGGTGGTGGTAAAACGCATCTATTTACAGATGAACAGGAGCCTGCCATTGTGCAAATGGAAGTAAAAAAATAATGCCATAAGACTGTGGGAAATCCAACAACAAATTATTGTAAACCAGAGTGAGCTCATCAACCATAGCCCCCATCCTTGGGGCTTGCCTGTTTTGCATGTTATTCTGGCATTAATACGTATCACATATCAGTTTGCAAACAATGTAAAAAAAGATATACATAATTGAGTCAGAAAAGCAGCATACAAATGTTATATTTTTTTGTTTTCTTGAGTAAGGCAGCTCCAACATGTAGGTGTTTCAGCCTAGCTCAGTGCTTTCTGTGGTGGTGGGGCAAGCCAGCAGAAAATACGGAGCGTTGGGCCATGATTGGCTCAGTGTTATGTCACTCATGGGGACACTACGTCACCGCAAAGTCTAAGAGGAACCTTAAATTCTAGCCCTTTGGGTGCTGCCATAGTGTTACATTAGAAGAAGGATCAAGGTCACAGATAAAATGACATCAAATCACGTTATATGTACAGTAGCTTTGATTGGACTGATCATGTCAACATCATACTTTCAAAATCTTAGTTAGCAGTCATCATCATGAATGAAATCGACAATCTACTGGCAAATCCTTTTTAGTCCTTGTCATATGAAGAGAAAAGAGAAATTATAGATAAAACGTATCGGTGCACATCGCCCATAAACACTACACAACATGTTAGAAATCTCAAATTCAATAAGTAGTTTGGAAGGAATCCGTGACAGTGGCTGTGTGGTCTCAAATCTGGGATTAAGGGGCTCTTTTCCAAGTTTAAAATGATAAACATTCAACATTGGCCATGCTGTCAATGAAGCATGATTTGTGCCGCACTCAAAACTGTTAACTCGGAACTGCAAAAACTTGACTTCAGTGAGTTCAAGACAACTGGAATGTCAGCAATAAAGGTCCGACTGGGAAAATACGTTTGAACGGTCATCCAACTCGGAATTGTAAATCCGGCCTCCAGTTGTTTTGAAGAAACCATAACTTTGACTTTGATGACAAAATTTGCTCACGAAGGACCGCCGCGCCACCTTATGCCAGGGAGATATGTATACTGTAGCTAAGAAAGTAATACTAAGTGTATGTTGTGTAGTAAGCTGTTAGTAGCCCATGTGCCTCACCCTAATAATTTGGTCTATTTACTCCTCTTAATTTCACCTACTGTTCTGACTTGGTGGTGCACATGTAGCCTATAACCTGTTTTAGAGAAATGTAATCATTGAATATTGTAAGAGCTTTCATTGTCTGCTTATATGCCCCCTTTATTTATCCTATGGTTCTGACTTGGTGTACAGTGAGAACATTGTAAGAACAGTCCATGTTCTGAATTCTGTCGCTGTACATCTTAAAAGTGCTAAACAAATAGTTATATTTACTAACTTTACGTCCGTTCTTGCTGGCTCAATGTCTTAATCGAAATTACGGATTGCCTCTTATCCACTTGTCATCCCCTTATGCCATAGTTTGTACATCTCAATTGTCATTAGAAACCCAATTTGTTTAAGCAAGTCAGCCATATCAGCTATGTTTTTTTAAAAGGCAGTAAATGAGGCTGAATGAACTGTTTGAGGCTGAATGAACTGACAGCCAGGTGTAGCAGTGGTAAGATGTGGGACTGCTGTTGGGACAGCTTTATGTAGGCCTAACAGTTTGTTGGCACCGTTTGTCACCGTTATAGTGCAACTAATGTATTGTTTAGTGTTGTGCTGTGTAGTGGCTTTGCTGGCATGCATCCCACTTTTTTTCCCACCAAGATTTACATGCTAAAATCGCCACTGAGGATAACACAGTGCCACCGCCGCGGCAAGCTCCCAAGGACTGTGGGCTCTCGTTCTCCCTGGCCGATGTGAGTAAGACATTTAAGTGTGTTAACCCTCGCAAGGCTGCCGGCCTAGACGGCATCCCTAGCCGCGTCCTCAGAGCATGATCTTCATCTAGGTCATAACAATAGACAATCACAGTCTGCTTAAACTAATAACACTCAAACAATTACACATTTTCATGTCTTTATTGAACACACTGTGTAAACATTCACAGTGCAGGGTGGAAAAAGTATGTGAACTCTTGGATTTAATAACTGGTTGACTGTCCTTTGCAGGAATAACCTCAACCAAATGTTTTCTGTAGTTGCGGATCAGACCTGCACAACGGTCAGGAAGAATTTTGGACCATTCCTCTTTACAAAACTGTTACAGTTCAGCAATATTCTTGGGATGTCTGGTGTGAACTGCTCTCTTGAGGTCATGCCACAGCATCTCAATCGGATTGAGGTCAGGACTTTGACTGGGCCACTCCAGAAAGCGTATTTTATTTTGTTGAAGCCATTCTGTTGTTGATTTATTCTGTATTTTGGGTCGTTGTCCTGTGCCTTTTTTTCTCCACACATAGTGTTGTGTGTTCCTTCCAAACAACTCAACTGTAGTTTCATCTGTCCACAGAATAATTTGCGCTGTTGAACATCCAGGTGCACTTCTGCAAACTTCAGACGTGCAGCAATGTTATTTTTAGACAGCAGTGGCTTCTTCTGTGGTGTCCTCCCATGAACACCATTCTTGTTTAGTTTTTTTACGTATCATAGACTCGTCAACAGAGATGTTAGCATGTTCCAGAGATTTCTGCAAGTCTTTAGCTGACACTAGGATTCTTCTTAACCTCATTGAGCATTCAGCGCTATGCTCTTGCAGTCATCTTTGCAGGACTGTCACTCCTAGGGAGAGCAGCAACAGTGCTGAACTTCTCTCCATTTATAGACAATTTGGCTTACTGTGGACTGATGAACATCAATGCTTTTAGGGATACTTTTGTAACCCTTTCCAGCTTTATGCAAGTCAACAATTCTTAATCTTCTGAGATCTCTTTTGTTCCAGGCATGGTTCACATTTGGCAATGCTTCTTGTGAATAGCAAACTCGTGTTTTTTATAGGTCAAGGCAGCTCCAACCAATCTCGTCTCATTGATTGGACTCCAGGTTAGCGGACTCCTGACTCCAATTAGCTTAGGGGTTCACATACTTTTTCCAACCTCACTGTGAATGTTTAAATTATGTATTCCATATAGACAAGAAAAATACAATCATTTGTGTGTTATTAGTTTAAGCACACTATATTTGCCTATTGTTGTGACAGATGAAGATCAGATCAAATTTGATGACCAATTTATGCAGCAATCCAGGTATTTCCGAAGGGTTCACATACCTTTTCTTGCCACTGTATATGACTATCGCCCCGTAGCACTCACTTATGAAGTGCTTTGAGAGGCTAGTCAAGGATCATATCACCTCTACCTTACCTGACACCCTAGACCCACTTCAATTTGCATACCGTCCCAATAAATCCACAGACGATGCAATCGTCATCGCACTGCACATTTCCCTATCCCATATGGACAAGAGGAATACCTATGTAAGAATGCTGTTCATTGACTGTAGCTCAGCTATCAACACCATAGTACCCTCCAAGCTCATCATTAAGCTCTGGGCCCTGGGTCTGAACCCCACCTTGTGCAACTGGGTCCTGGATTCTGACGGGCCGCCCCCAGGTGATGAAGGTAGGAAACAACACCTCCACTTCGCTGATCCTCAACACAGGGGCCCCACAAGAGGGAGCACGCCCCTATCCACATCGACGGGACCGCAGTGGAGAAGGTGAAAAGCTTAAAGTTCCTCGTACACATCCCTGACAATCTGAAATGGTCCACCCACACAGACAGTGTGGTGAAGATGGCACAACAGCACTTCTTCAACCCCAGGAGGAAGAAGACATTTGGCTTGGCCCCTAAGATCCTCAGAAACTTTTACAGATGAACAATTGAGAGCATCCTGTCGGGCTGTATCACTGCCTGATACGGCAACTGCACTGCCCACAACCGCAGGGCTCTCCAGAGTGTGGTGGGTCTGCCCAACGCATCTCCTGGGGCACACTGCCACCCTGTGCAGTGTGCCCCAGGATATCAAGGATATCAACCACCCGAGCCACGGCATGTTCACCCCCTTGCCATCCAGAAGGCGAGGTGAGTACAGGTGCATCAAACCTGGGACCAAGAGACTGAGGCCTCAAGGCCATCAGACTGTTAAATAGCCATCACTAGCCGGCTACCACCCGGTTACACAACCCTGCACCTTAGAGGCTGCTGCCTTATATACATAGACATGGAATCACTGGTCACTTTAATAATGGAACACTAGTCACTTTAATAATGTTTACATACTGCTTTTAATATGTGTATATACTGTATTCTTTTCTACTGTATTTTTGTCAATACCACTCCGACATTGCTCATCCTAATATTTACATGTTTTCTTAATTCCATTCTTTTACTTTTAGATTTGTGTCTATTTTTGTGAATTGTTAGATACTACTGCACTGTTGGAGCTAGGAACACAAGCATTTCACTACACTCGTAATAACCTCTGCTAAATATGTGTATGTATGATATACACTACCGGTCAAAGGTTTTAGAACACCTACTCATTCCAGGGTTTTTCTTTATTTTTACTATTTTCTACGTCGTATAATAATAGTGAAGACATCAAAACTATGAAATAACACATATTGAATCATGTAGTAACCAAAAAGGTGTTAAACAAATCAAAATATATTTTATATTTGAGATTCTTCAAATAGCAACCCTTTGCCTTGATGACAGTTTTGCAACCTTTTTTGGTTACTACATGATTCCATATGTGTTATTTCATAATTTTGATGTATTCACTATTATTCTACAATGTAGAAAATAGTACAAATAAAGAAAAACCCTTGAATGAGTAGGTGTTCTGAAACGTAGAGTATATTTACTGTATTTTTTTATTTTTACTGTATGTGTGCTTACAGTATGCTGTTTAAAATGTATTGAGTCATGTTGAAATCTAAAACCACATTTTTTGCATTTGTGTGACTTTCTTGTTTGAGTATACACAAACAATATACAGTATTGAATATGTCACATTAGTGTGATCTCGGTTGTCACTAAGTTCGATTCATTTTATTTGTTTGTGTGTCTCATTTGTATGCAGAGTTTCCTTTTGAGAAGGGAGTACATGATTTTGATTGCAACATTTCATTTTGCAAGATGTCTGTGGCGTTTAAGGGAATTGGCTAAATGTTTTGTGTACCTGAGATGTAGTTTCAGCAAACAATTGGGAAAAACTATAATCAAAGAATAAATGTAAATGCAATTTGTACTTGTTCCTATGCAAAGGCTGTCCAATTAAATGGGATGCTCTGGCCTAAATAGCATTCCAATTAAAAACATGGGGCTACAGAACAAAATACACATTTAATAGAAAACAACTGTAGAGCATGCTTCTTTTCACCCTGGAATTCTGCTTGTTTGTCAAAGTGCTTGATATTCAGCCAGCAAACAACTATGGTCTTTTAGATCATCCTGCTAACTATACATTTACCTAATATATGGATCGCAAATAGCATGACAATAACTGAGATTTTGAAATAATGTCAGATATGAAACCAACCGGTAGATCGTCCCAAAGCTGGCTCTTCTTCAGTTCATAGGAGGGGTGGGTCAGGCCAAACTTTGGGACTGGGAAGCCAGGAATGGTGTTGTGTAGATGGAACCCAAACGTCACTAGCCAGCTATTCACATCTACATTGGACAAATAAGGGCAGAGTCATAATACATATTTAATGGCATGGTTATTGGTAATGTTTTGTAATATAAGTAATTTGTGTCATTAATCATTATTTAGCTGGTTATACATGCATGAACAAAGCATGTATAAACATTTAAACTTTTGAATAGCACATTTGAATAACATACACTACGTGCACATTAAATATGACTAAGTAAAATAAAAGTGAATAAATATCCTACCTGCCACATATTCTCTCACTTCATGTACTTTGCTGATAGGGTTGTTGTTTCTGAACATATAGAGATTAAAAGGACCTGGCTCTTTCCCCACTCGTTTCCACGTGCTGATGTCAGGCACAGTCCACCTGCCAGGCATAATGTCATAGTCCCTCTCACCAAAATGCAACAATTTAGTCTGCGGGTCATAGAGTCCCCCGTGGAACCCCAGCACCAGTTGAAAGTCTGGGTTGGAGTCAAAGTAGATCTCCCCGTACGCTGTGTACTGGACCTGCTTGATCAGGAGGCCGTTGCTGGTGAATACGGCAAGAGGTGTTCCGGTGTTGTCACAGGCGATGTAGTACTCCTCTCCGCTGCTGATCTCCTGGGCAAACAGGTGGCCCTGTAGGTCATAGTAGAGTGAGGTGATCTCCGAGCTGGAGTGATTGTAGACATGGGTGATTCTGCTGGGGTAGCTCAGGTCTGCGTAGAAGTATTGCAGGTGCTGCCCCAGGCTGGCCTTGGTGGACACCCTTCGGCCCAGGCCGTCGTAGCGGTACTGGATGATCCAGCCGTTGCTCTTGCTGTAGACACGCGCCAGGAGGCCTTTGGAGTTGTACTCAAAGATATCAGAACCTCGCTGGCGGAGGAAGCCATCCTCGTCCATGCGGTACTGTATGTCTCCCAGGCGGGTGATCCGGTCGCGGAGATCGTAGCGCAGGGGGAGCAGGCGGGCACCATTACCTGGGTTCAGTAGGTGGAGGTTGCCATTCAGGTCGTAGGTGTAGCGCCACATGACCTTGTCATTGTGGTAGACTGTCTGGAGCTGGCCATCCACGTCATACTCGTAGTCGTACTTGGTGGTGTTGGCAAACGGTCCGATCTTGATCTCCCTCTTGGTACATCGTCCCACGTCGTCGTACTGGAAAGTGATCCAGTACATGAGGGATCGGAAAATCTCGTACTGAATCTCCTTGATCCGTCCGTGTGCGTCAAAATGCTTTGTGTAGGTCATAACAGCCGTGGAAATGATCTGGTTGATGTCATAGTAGATGACGCCGAACTTTCCGAACTGCTCGACTTTGCCAGATATGTCGTCGAACTGGTATAGGTCGATGGGCAGCGGGGTCTCATTGATGACACCCTGCACGCTAGTAATGCGCAGGCTGCTGTCGTAGGTGTAGTCAAAGCGGGCGTTGACCATACCGTCCTCGCTGAAACGGAAGATCTGCCGGTCCACCAAGGGGCCCACTTGACGATAGCGGATCGAACATATAAAGCCCTCGCTCTGCAGGTTGACCGTCTTTAGCACACCCGCCATCTCGTCATAGGTGAAGCTGACCCGCGTGATGTCGTACAGGACTTCGGCTAGCTTGTTCTGTCGCCGATACTTGTAGAGGACCTGGCGGCCCGTGCCCAAGTGCGCCACTCGCTGGAGGAGGCCGTCCTCGCTGTAGTCCACAGCGACAGAGGCATTGCTGTCGGGCGGGTGAAAGAGGTTGCGGTAGTAGCCCACCGAGCGGACCGTCTGCATGGTATAGCGGGCCACACTGGGCATGGTGACGGCAGACAGCCGATCCTGAGAGTCAAAGTCGAAGATGTACTGGCGCTGGCTGTGGAGCAGGAGCACCATCGACTAGAGGAAAGATGAGGGAAGGGAGAACAAAATGATTTACAGTTCTCTAAACATTAATTTTTATACGGTCCATAAAAGCTACGTTTTATGAATACAAATAATTATATACACCACCAGCTCACTAAATAGCCTAAACAATTGCGTCAGACATTCACACGTTTATTTCTGTCTCCTAAAATCCTTGCAGACTAAGAGTTAATTAATATGCACTTTGGATGCTAGAAGTGCTTTCAGTGGGCTGCCACCCTTGCTGTGAAAATGCCATGCCCAGTTAACCGTTGTCACACTGCGGTTCCTTGAGTTACCAAGGCTTTCAGTATGCCCCATGTTTCTCTGTTGACACGGCCTTTCCTCGTCACGCGATGATTTCAAGGAGGGAAAGGAAATCTCTGCATGGTTTTGCATGGGGAAAAGTCCTTGCAGCTGAGTCCTGCAGTAAGTTATCTCACATATTTTAAGTTCTGCGAGAAGTTAACATAATGAGCAGCTCTAATGTGGGCAAGTACATTACTTGTGACTGTATGTGTGTGAGATTTAAAAGTGCTGCTTAAGCAAGCCGTGTGTGGCCTGGATTTCAATATACAATTACTTTTACCATCAACAGTACTCCATTTTCGTTTGTGCTTTGATCGACCAGTGGAGAAACCAAAGCATTTTATTGAGTTGCTTCAACCCTCACCTTGTCCAGATAGGTGTAACTCCACCTCTTTCCGTCAGCAAACACTCTGGACACGAGGCGTCCCTGACTGTCATAGTCCAACCGCTCCGTGGTCGGCCCCCTCTGGAGGGCATTGATCTGCCCATTGCTGCTCAGGCTGACGTTCACGGGCAGCAGCTTACTGCTGGGAACCCACAGCACAGGGTGGCCAGTGCCGTCATAGATAATCTTCAGCAGGAACTTCCTGTGGTCGTCGTATATCTTCTCCGTCCTCAGCGTACGGTCGTAATCAACCGACAGAATGTTCCGGCCGTTCACCTGTTAGTTGGTAATATGTGTATTGGATCAAAGCCCAGACAAAACAAAAACAAACAGACAATGAAGCTTTTAAGTCGGTCACAGAGAGTGCACTTATAGTTCTGTCTGGACGCCTGTTAAAGTGGCATTTAGTGTGATTGCCGCTCTTTGGCATTCAGTGTGAGGAGATTAACAGCTCCTTCAAAGGCTTCATTAAACTCTGGCATTTGCTCAGCAAGTCTTAAATCCCACCCTTCTCCCTCCTTAAATGTAATGGGGACAAAATTGCTGTTAACCCTTCAGGATTGGCCTATATGGATAGGTGACATTTGAAATGTTTCTTACAAAAGAAGAAATGCATAACCATAGTAGCAATTGAAAGGGAACAGTTTGGCGATTATCTGAAAATTATTAGACCAAAGCTCAGGACACAAGACTGAATCCAAACATTACACAATTGAATTTATGTGCAAAAGAAGAGTCTTCAACTATAAGGTGCTTTTTGAGCACTTCTAGCTGTGCCGTTGAGGAACTAGAGCAAGTACAATTATATATTTGTTTGGAACAAAACCCTGCATCCCCGCCATCACACAATTACTGTTGCTGTTTTCAGAATCCAAAAAGGATCCATTACAAATTGCAATCTAGGTCAGGTGGGCATCATTTGAGTTATAAAATACGATATTGAAGTGTTAAGCTTGCAATTCAGGGAAACAGATCATAATTTTGGTGAGCATAGAAAGGAGTGCCTTCAGGCACGTGTGTCGCTGCACATTTTCTTCAGAATAGACAAACAGGCTCATTCTGTTCAGAATAACCTAGGGTATGACGACATGTCATCCCGTAACTGAACATCAAACATAGTGATCATGAACGTCAACACTGTTTATGACATGGAAATGTTGGGACCTGTTGGATCGGTATGGAAATTATATGGAAATGTTGAGTGCACATTTGGACAGGTGTTTGGCTTGAATGTATGACATAAAAGCGGTACTTATTATAATCCTTAAAGTCTTTCAAAATGTGTAGTCCTCTTAATTTACAGCATTTCCCTCACTCAGACAACAAAACTCAGGTTCAGAAGGGCTGTCAGTCAAAACCCATTCAGCGCTGTGAAGCACAGAGTCAGAGCTCTGACGTCATGTATAGCATGTTACTGTACAGCCACTGCAGTTCCAATTTAGGCATTTATCAGTGACCAAATCTTGATGCAGCCAGGGAGTTAAGTGTCACAGTATGTCTTGCTAATAAGTGAAACTGTCTGAATAAAACAGTGATACTCACCCTTAGCTTGCGCCCAAAAACGATGACTTTGCCACTGGCCTGCTCCTTGCGGAAGCGCCACTCAACCAGATTCTGCCCACTCTCCCCTGGCAAACTCATGTTGCGCCGTGCCACTGTGGGGTTGGCAGTGCCCGCCAGGATGTGGGGCTCAGTCTGGTAGTGGGTGTCCATTCCGTTGGCATAGGTGATTCTCAGAGAGTTATCATAGCCCACCTGATAACTGCTTCTACATTGATCTGAAAATATAAATAGACAGGGTCATAATTGATAACATGTTACTAAGTATTGTGGTTATAAATTATTGTTGTAGATACTCAGGGAAATCTTGCCTATGTCATGTTAGATAACAATAACACTACCTTCCAATAGAAAAACAGATACACATTAGAAAAGGACTATAGAACTACAATAAATGGAACAATTCACTAAATAGCTTGAAACGCAATACAAAAAGTTACAATACAAGGTTTCTGCTCACCCCACACACTGAAGGAGTAATACTTTACACTGTCTTCTGTAAACCCGCTCACCCATAATGATACATGACTTAAGCTTACTCAACATTGCTCTGAGACCCCAGCAACAATGACAAATAACCACCTTCAAAATGGCAGCCTGAACTGTTTGTGTATCAGCAAGACTGAGAGGAGGAGATGTGTGGCTTAAGGCATCAGCATGCTTCAGTTCGGTTGGCAGCTAGTCGAAGTCGGCTAGGCAAACCAAACGAGTGTGCTTGCATACTCCCTTGAAAGACCTTTGCTTGAAAAACGAGCAAAAAGCGGCAAGAGTACCGTTTGTCCATTTTGAGACGCCGAAGCCAGTATACACTTCCTCTAAATAGTCAGAATTAATCAAATCACATTTCAATTGTCACATACACATACAGTTGGGAGTCGGAAGTTTACATACACTTAGGTTGGAGTCATTAAAACTCGTTTTTCAACCACTCCACCAATTTCTTGCTAACAAACTATAGTTTTGGCAAGTCGGTTAGGACATCTACTTTGTGCATGACACAAGTCATTTTTCCAACAATTGTTTACAGTTCCAGTGGAATCACAATTCCAGTGGGTCAGAAGTTTACATACACTAAGTTGACTGTGACTTTTAAACAGCTTGGAAAATTCCAGAAAATTATGTCATGGCTTTAGAAGCTTCTGATTGCCTAATTGACATCATTTGAGTCAATTGGAAGTGTACCGGTGGATGTATTTCAAGGCCTACCTTCAAACTCAGTGCCTCTTTGTTTGACATCATGGGAAAATCAAAAGAAATCAGTTAAGACCTCAGATCTTTTTTTTTAGACCTGTAGTCTGTAGTCTGGTTCATCCTTGGGAGCAATTTCCAAATGCCTGAAGGTACCACGTTCATCTGTACAAACAATAGTGCGCAAGTATAAACACCATGGGACCACGCAGCCGTCACACCACTCTGTCTCCTAGACATGAACGTACTTTGGTGAGAAAAGTGCAAATCAATCCCAGAACAACAGCGAAGGACCTTGTGAAGATGCTGGAGGAAACAGGTACCAAAGTATCTATATCCACAGTAAAACGAGTCCTGTATAGACATAACCTGAAAGGCCGCTCAGCAAGGAAGAAGCCACTGCTCCAAAACCGCCATAAAAAAGCCAGACTACGATTTGCAACTGCACATGGGGACAAAGATCGTACTTTTTGGAGAAATGTCCTCCAAAATGCACTGAAACAAAAATAGAACTGTTTGGCCATAATGACGATCGTTATGTTTGGAGGAAAAAGGGGTATGCTTGCAAGCCGAAGAACCCCATCCCAACCGTGAAGTACGGGGGTGGCAGCATCATGTTGTGGGGGTGCTTTGCTGCAGGAGGAACTGGTGCACTTCCCAAAATAGATGGCATCATGAGAAGGGGAAAGTATGTGGATATATTGAAGCAACATCTCAAGACATCAGTCAGGAAGTTAAAGCTTGGTCGCAAATGGGTCTTCCAAATGGACAATGAGCCCAAGCATACTTCCAAAGTTGTGTCAAAATGGCTTAAGGACAACAAAGTCAAGGTATTGGAGTGGCCATCACAAAGCCCTGACCTCAATCCCATAGAACAATTGTGGGCAGAACTGAAAAAGTGTGTGCGAGCAAGGAGGCCTACAAACCTGACTTCGTTACACCAGCTCTGTCAGGAGGAATGGGACAAGATTCACCCAACTTATTGTGGGAAGCTTGTGGAAGGCTACCCGAAATGTTTGACCCAAGATAAACAACAATTTAAAGGCAATGATACCAAATACTAATTGAGTGTATGTAAACATCTGACCCACTGGGAATGATGAAAGAAATAAAAGCATTTCACATTCTTAAAATAAAGTGGTGATCCTAACTGACCTAAGACAGGGGAATCTTTACTAGGTTTAAATGTCAGGAATTGTGAAAAACAGAGTTTAAATGTAATTGGCTTAGGTGTATGTAAACTTCCGACTTCATTCAGCAGATGTTATTGTGGGTGTAGCGAAAAGCTTTTGTTCCTAGCTCCAACATTTCAGTAGTATCTAAGAATTCACAACAATACACAAATCTAAAAGTAAAACAATGAATTAAGATATATATATAAATATTAGGACAGGCAACGTTGGAGTGGCATTGACTAAATAAAGTAGAATAGAATACTGTATATAAACTAAAAAAAAAAGAAAAAAAAGAAACGTCCTCACTGTCAACTGCGTTTATTTTCAGCAAATTTAACATGTGTAAATATTTGTATGAACATAAGATTCAACAACTGAGACATAAACTGAACAAGTTCCACAGACATGTGACTAACAGAAATTGAATAATGTGTCCCTGAACAAAGGGGGGGGGTCAAAATCAAAAGTAACGGTCAGTATTTGGTTTGGCCACCAGCTGCATTAAGTACTGCAGTGCATTTCCTCCTCATGGACTGCACCAGATTTGCCAGTTCTTGCTGTGAGATGTTACCCCACTCTTCCACCAAGGCACCTGCAAGTTCCCGGACCTTTCTGGGGGGAATGGCCCTAGCCCTCACACTCATATCCAACAGGTCCCAGACGTGCTCAATGGGATTGAGATCCGGGCTCATCGCTGTCCGGGAAATCACGCACAGAACGAGCAGTATGGCTGGTGGCATTGTCATGCTGGAGGGTCATGTCAGGATGAACCTGCACGGAAGGTACCACATGAGGGAGGAGGATGTCTTCCCTTTAACACACAGCGTTGAGATTGCCTGCAATGACAACAAGCTCAATTCGATGATGCTGTGACACACCGCCCCAGACCATGATGGACCCTCCACCTCCAAATTGATCCTGCTCCAGAGTACAGGCCTCGGTGTAACGCTCATTCCTTTGACGATAAACGCGAATCCGACCAACACCCCTGGTGAGACAAAACCGCGACTCGTCAGTGAAGAGCACTTTTGCCAGTCCTGTCTGGTCCAGCGACGGTGGGTTTGTGCCCATAGGCGACGTTGTTGCCGGTGAGGTCTGGTGAGGACCTGCCTTACAACAGGCCTACAAGCCCTCGGTCCAGCCTCTCTCAGCCTATTGCGGACAGTCTGAGCAATGATGGAGGGATTGTGCATTTCTTGTGTACCTCGGGCAGTTGTTGTTGCCATCCTGTACATGTCCCGCAGGTGTGATGTTCGTATGTACCGATTCTGTGCAGGTGTCGTTACATGTGGTCTGCCACTGCGAGGACGATCAGCTGTCTGTCCTGTCTCCCTGTAGCGCTGTCTTAGGCGTCTCACAGTATGGACATTGCCATTTATTACACAGATGAGCAGGGACCCTGGGCATCTTTCTTTTAGTGTTTTTCAGAGTCAGTAGAAAGGCCTCTTTAGTGTCCTGTTTTCATAACTGTGACCTTAATTGCCTACCGTCTGTGAGCTGTTAGTGTCTTAACGACCGTTCCACAAGTGCATTTTCATTAATTGTTTATGTTTTCATTGAACAAGCATGGGAAACAGTGTTTAAACCCTGTACAATGAAGATCTGTGAAGTTATTTTGGATTTTTACGAATTATCTTTGAAAGACAGGGTCCAGAAAAATAACTTTTTTTTTGCTGAGTTTACATATGAGATGAGTAAAGCAATATGTAAACATTAATAATGTGACTAGTGTTCCATTATTAAAGTGGCCAGTGATTCCATGTCTATGTATACATTTGGGCATGTATACATTCCATGTCTATGTATACATGTCTATGTATACATTTGGGCAGCAGCCTCTAAGGTGCAGGGTTGAGTTACCGGGTGGTAGCCTGCTAGTAATGCCTATTTAACAGTCTGATGGCCTTGAGATAGAAGCTGTTTTTCACTTTCTCGGTCCCAGGTTTAATGCACCTGTATTGACCTCGCCTTCTGGATACTAGTGTGGTGAACAGGCCGTGGCTCGGGTGGTTGATGTCCTTGACAATCTTTTTGGCCTTCCTGTGACATCGGGTGCTGTAAGTGTCCTGGAGGGCAGGTAGTTTGCCACCAGTGATGTGTTGGGCAGACCGCACCACCCTCTGGAGAGCCCCATGGTTGCGGCGGTGAAGTTGCCGTACCAGGCGGTGATACAGCCCGACAGGGTACTCTCAATTGTGCATCTGTAACTGTTTCTGAGGGTCTCAGGGGCCAAGACAAATTTCTTCCGCCTCCTGAGGTTGAAGAGGCACTGTTGAGCTGTCTGTGTGGGTGGACCATTTCAGATTGTCAGTGATGTTTACGCTGAGGAACTTGAAGCTTTCCACTTTCTCCACTGCGGTCCTGTCGAGCTCATTCGTTTTGTTGACGTTGAGGGAGAGGCTATTTTCCTGGCACCACTCCGCCAGTGCCTTCACCTCCTCCCTGTAGGCTGTCTCGTCATTGTTGGTAATCAGACCTACTACTGTTGGGTCGTCTGCAAACTTGATGATTGAGTTGGAGGCGCGCGTGGCCACGCAGTCATGGGTGAACAGCGAGTACAGGAGGGGGCTGAGCATGCACCCTTGTGGGGCCCCTGTGTTTAGGATCAGCGAAGTGGAGGTGTTGTTTCCTACCGTCAGGAAGTCCAGGACCCAGTTGCACAGGGCGGGGTTCAGACGCAGGGCCCCGAGCTTAATGATGAGCTTGGAGGATACTATGGTGTTGAAGGCTGAGCTATAGTCAATGAAAAGCATTCTGACGTACTAGGTATTCCTCTTTTCCAGATGTGATCTATTCCAACTCAAGAAATCGAGCATTACTTCTGATGTTTTTGCCGAAGAAATCTTAGTTGAGCAATTTTACATCTAACTAATGTTTGGTGCAGTATTTCTCAATGAAAAAATGTGCATAGAAATGAGTTGTCTCTTGTTGAACGACAACAAATACTTTATTGAAGAATCGCTAATGTTGACCAATCACTGACGGTGGGACGTAGACTTCGGCTTGCCTCCAGAAAAATGTTGTGTGCCTGAACAGCTGAAAAACCCTCAAGTCCAAAACGAACAAAAACTTGTTGTCATAAGATACAGTATGCACCAGTGGATGCTCCTCAGAGGAGGAATGGGAAGACCATCCTTCTCAGAGAATTTCATAAAAATACAAATAGTCAAACATTAAAAAAGCTATTTTAGATACAACTACACTAAATATTTTCACGTCACCAAATATTGTATTAAAATGCACTATTTTGCAATGAAGGTCTACAGTAGCCTCAACAGCACTTTCTGGGGTAGCACCATGGTGTAGCCGGAGGACAGCTAGTTTCTGTCCTCCTCTGGGTACATTGACTTCAATACAAAACCTAGGAGTCTCATAGTTCTCACCCCCTTCCATAGACTAACACAGTAATCATGACAACTTCCGGAGGACGTCATCCAATCTATGAGATCTCTTGCAGGATGGACTGACATGTTGTCCACCCAATCAAAGGATCAGAGAATGAATCTAGTACTGAAAGCATAAGCTACAGCTAGATAGCACTGCAGTGCATAAAATGTGGTGAGTAGCTGACTGAAAGAGAGAGAGAAAGACAATAGTTGAACAGTTTTGAACAAATTATTTTCTTAAAGAATTAAGGAGCAGCAAGTGAGAGAGAGCTAGCTATATTTCATTGTATTTATTTCTGTCACTTACTTAGCTAGCGAACACAGCTAGATAGTTTAGGACACTCAAACAGAGGGATAGCTGGCTATTCAACACTGGAACTCTTCCAAGTCAAGGTAAGCTTTTGGTTTTACTAATTTATTGCCACCGGGGACCGGCGGTGTAACTGCTAAACTGCTTGCTGTACACTGTACTGAATGATTGTAGCGGGTTTAGTAACGCGTTAATCCTAGTAGGTATGTTGACTATGACGTTAGCAAATATAGTGACAACGATGTAGGCTGTGTGTAGCGGTTAGCAGTTATGGTATGAAGGTTTGGCTTGGAAAGGTTTTATCCACTGGTCACAGACAGCTGTTGTGATGTGCACTGAAGTCCACAAGCTAAGGGAAAAGGTGATAGGAGGAGAGCGTGTAGATGCAAGAAGGAGTTATACAACGAGCAAAGTGATCATGTTGTTTTTATGTGGCTGCTATGAAAGTGAACTGTGTTTGCGGATGATCAGGGGTGTATTCATTCCGCCAGTTCTATTGATAAACATTTCTTAACTGGAAGCAAACGGAACGAAACTGTGATAAACATACCTGAATTTGTCCAATAGAAACTCTGGTCTGCAACTGTCTGGACTAATGATTACACCCTAGATAAGCTAGATGCAGGCAAAAGTGTGCAAGGCAGTATTCAATGTGTCACTGTCTGTCGCCTTGGTTACTTACATTTTTCTCTCGACCTGTGCACCTACGTTGTAAACTTTTAATCATAGGCTAGGTTGTAGCAATCTCATGGTGGGTATAGGGACAATTACAGTATCATGTATTAGTCTAAAGCTATCGATTATTACATTGAGCTGGGTGAATGGAATATGAATGACAGTCATCCAATATGCTGTAATACAAATAATGCCATGCTCATAAAAACAACATCGTCCTCCCTCATCTTAAACTGCATCGACCGCCACTGATATGCACAAACACTACCAATCTGTTTCGGCTGGGAAGAATGGGGACGCCATTACCCTGAGCCAGTGTATAGAAGGCACGGATGGTGGAGGTATTGGTGGTAATACTAATTTCCTCTTCAGTCAAGGAGCTCTCAATGTCCACATTCAAGGCCCTGTAGATGTCAGTGTACAGGTTTTTCACTGTTCCCGTGGGGAAAGTCACGTTCATTATCCTGCCTTCGCTGTCATACCTGAAAGATAGAGGGAGAAGTTTATGTAAAGGTGATCATTGTGATTCAGGAATTCTTGCATCGATGCATGGTGTCATTTTGTCGAGAGTATCTATGCAACAACATCACACACAGTCACCACACGGTCTCTTTTCACGTAACTACGCAGAATAACCTTTAAAAAGGATCAAAATATGACACTGTAGGCAAACTTAAGAGTGTGTGAATGTGAAGGAAGTCACTGTGACTGCCACCAAATAATTAAAATATACATTTTACATTTATTGTAAGTGCAAAGCAGCAACTGTTTACCTTACGATCAAGTATTCATCTAGTCAGGCTCTCATCACCCTAAAAAGTGTGCCATTGGAGAAATCAGTCCCTTCTACTTCTGTATACTCACTCGTAGAATGCGGTCCAGCCGATTTCAGAGGTCTTGGAGGCCAGCAGGCCAGTGTTACCATGGTAGGTGAGTAGCACCAGTTCCTGGCCCTGAGCCGTCAAGGTCTTTAGCCCACCGTTGGTTCCCATGATCAGCCAGATGACCTGGTTGTCCGGGGCGACTATGCGCACGGGCATGCGGTTGGCGTCTCGGCGGATCCTCAGGGTGTTCCCGTTGCTATCGGTCACAGCGGTAACGTCGTTCTCGATGCTGTAACTGAAAGTGTACTTAAAGTCACCCGTCAGGAGGCTGGAGGTGTGTTGGTGGGTTCCATTGGCGTCAAAGACATACACTTCCTGGGCATCAGGCGACGCCACCTCAAAGGTGTTGGTGTTAGAGGTCAACACTGGTCCGTTCCTACTGACAGCCCGGATGCGGATGTTGCCCAGGTCTGCAATGTACAGGGTGCCATCGGGCGCCACGACCAGAGAGGATGGGACATTGAGACGAGCGTCTTTGGCGTAGCCCTCGCCAGTCTGGTAACAGTCGCAGTTGACGTCGTTCTTACAATCACAGTCAGAGGGCGACCCTACCAGATGGGTTATTTCACCGTCGACGGATATCTTTCGGATTCGACTAAGCTTCCGTTCGTCGGTTTCGGCGACGAAGATGGAACCGTAGTAGGACACGGCGATGGCAACGGCGGACTCCAGGGGCGTCAGCGCTGCCCTTTGACCTCCGGCTGCCCCACGGTCCATCCTGGCCAATGGGCAGTGGATGGGCTGGCCCGCTGCAATGCTGACCTGGCCGTTCTCAGTGATTCGTAGGACCACATTGTTGTCTAGGATGTACAGGGAGTTATCCATGGGGCTGACCGCTAGGTCGGTGGGCCACTCCAGGAGCACCTGCAGATAGGGACATTGTTATAGGAACCACAGAGATGTGGCATTAAGACATTACTTTCTCTCAGATATGTGGAATTGAGATATCCCTGTCTACAGAAATTACATTGTATGATCATGTCGGTCTACACATCATCAATGTGACATTGGCAACATTGTCCCATCTCCTAAATATTTCAAGGTGACATCAGTATTGTCAAAAACTGTGGAAAAACACATACTTTATCGTCCTTTCCAGACAGTGATTAATAACAAGGCATTTTGCCCTCAAGGCTGCACACAACTCATTACTGTATGTCTCTGTGCCATTCATTAAGCCTGCCAGTCTGCCTTCTTATGGGACAATATGCCTCAGGTTACTATAGTCTAGCCAAAAATATATAACACTGAACTATCTTAATTAACTTAAGACATGTTTAATTATTGTCTGCCTGATGGTTTCAAGCCTCCCTTAGTGTACTGATAGCAGACATGGAACTATTATCTGGTATGTCGCCTTGGAGTAAAGGGCAGAGATAAGGGACCCCAATCCAAGTTGAGTTTGACTCTCCACACCAATCCACTCCTGAAACGTCCCCTCCGGAGACCCTAATGGAGGCCCGCCATTCCATTTTAATATGATAAAAGCTTTTCTTCGTTTTTCTTTTCTTCATTATTCATTTGCACCACATCAGAGATCGTATGTAATGGAAGGGGATAGCGTGGAGATGGATATAAATGTTTGAGAGGAGAGCCAAAGTTATATTCAGTAAGTGTTTTGCCCTCATAAGGCGGTAACTTTGTGTCTTCTGACAAGATACTATGTTCATGCTGTTAAGGGCAGATTTTTAGAGACGTGGACAGTTAGATAGACAAGTGTTGAAATGCCATGCTGCAAATAAAAAATTCAGCTGCTGACTACACAAACTTCCATCACACCTGATTCAACTAATCAAGAGCTTGGTGATTATTTGACTGTATGAATCGGATGTGCTAGTGTGCTGCAACAAAAATATGCAGTCCTGTGGGTCCCTGAGGAACAGATTGGGACACACTGCTGTAGATACCCAACAATACGTCTCAGCAACTTGAGAGTGCATAGGGGTCTTATAAACAAAAATATAATGCCACCTAATGACTTTCCTTCCCCTGAAATAACCATATCCAATTATTTAACAATGTAAGTACTTTCATTATCAGTTTTTGTGAGTGTTGCAGGGAACAATGCTTGATTTTGCTGCGACAATTCTAACATTATGTATGGCAATATGCAATCATTTTGTTCAAATTGCCATGAAAATGCGCTGATGCGTGAAAAAGTTTGTCGACATGTGGCTTGATTGAACCATTTTATGCGGTAAAAGTGCAGTGATTGGTTAAAATTGCGAGCTCTCCTTTTGTAGTTTAGTTATCAGACACTTTAACACACTAATACTGCAGAGATAACTGTTGTATGCAGTAGTAGTACAATGATTGGTCAAATTTGCGAGCCCTCAAATAATATGCAGGGAATTGTTGATTTTGCTAAACAAATTGCGATCGATCGCAGAATCCTGGAGGGACTGCATTATGTAACACAAGACTGAGTAACTCATTGATGGGCAAGAAGAGTACCACTGGGTGGCGCTGTGAGGTTAGCCCTATGGGACCTGACTTGAGAGAACAGGCTTGAGGGAGGCATGACATCTCCTCTGACAGCCACCTGATTGATTTCCATGCTGATGTCACAGGTAAGGGGGCGTGCCGACGTGAGGTCGTTGGAGCCCAGGAGGGTGGATATGATGCCGTTTTGGTCAACTCTCCGGATCGTGGTGCCGTCCACAAAGTATATCAGTCCATTCTTGTCCACAGCGATACCTGTTGAGGCAAAAGGGGGAAAGGGGGAATAGAATAATTGCATAAGTGATAACAGATAGATAGATGTGTCAGACATGGGAGATGTTCGGTTTTCTATGCTTGCATGACTCTGTGGAGCGAACACAACAGATACATGTGTCGAGTTTGGCTTCCCATTATTCAGGTCACTGCAAAAAGCACATCCTTCAATAATTAAACCGCCTGCTTTCCTGCTATTGAATAATTTCTCAGGGTAAAGTAGGAAAGGCTGTGTCCCTACTGTATGTTCTCCCCCGGGCGCACGTGTCTCGCCATATCCCACCTCTAATAACAGAACTCAGAGGTGAGGTGTCATTGAGTGTTGCTTCTTTTCCTCAAACTGCAGCTCGGACACCCAGCAATCATCAACCATCTTTACTCTATCTGTGAAATGGGTAGGCGGGGGGAAATGACGAATTTGGTCAATTTTAGATGAAACGGGTGAGCGACAGGCAGTTGCCATGGTTACGACATCAGGCAAAATTGCACGACTGATTGAGTGTCAGCTGAGGGTTTTAGCGCAAGGAGAGAGTACTTTGCCATAGACATTTGTCCCACACAGGGAAAATACATTAGCAACCGTGGCACACTCCACATCTCTTCATGTCACTGTGCGCTCCTAATAGAGACTAGAGCCTATAGGATTTCAATTAAACCTCACATACACTTCCATTTCTTTTTTTCAATCAGTGCTATAAACGCTGGTGTAAACACACACTGTGGGCGGTTTTTAAACTCAAAATAGTGATAAAAGTTCATCACAAGAGGTGAGAAATTGGTATATACTCTGCATTTGACACATTTAATAGGTTCTAAATAAATCTGTAAAAAACTGGAATCAGGTGGTTATAGGGGAGTGATTTGGTTTGACCATTGGCTAGATCTGCCCCAAAGCTTGCCTGGGTCCTGAAACAATAAAGAGCTGAGGGAGCATTCTGGGAGAGCTGGCTATTTGACACTTGGGAAAATTCTGACAGATGAAGAGTGACACATTTGAGCATATTTCTGCAAACGTCTGGGGAAGAAAACTCCAGCCATCTGCTGTCTCTTTCCCCTAGCCTCTACCTCCTCCATCCCCATAGTTAGATTCACTCCCTCCCAGCTTTATTTCATCCAAACCCACTATTTTAAATGCAGTTTAAGCAGGGACATCAGGGGGGAAGGGGAACTTTCAAGGCTGGCACACACCAGACAAACTAATAATCCATGAAACTTGAGAATATTCAGACAGTGGTGAGTTTTTAGACACAATATGGCTGCCATACTACACCCAGGTTGGTGCTACAGTACACATGTATGGTGAATGATGCCAGTTACCCTTATATAAGCATTTTCTGACCTAATAAAAGTGCTACCTAAATAGAATATATTAACACATTACTTCTAAAACATCTGTGCTGTGAACCAACAATCTTTTGAAAGCTTTGCAGAATTTGATTTCAGTCCTGCAGTAACACATCCAATTCAGCTAACTACTGTATGTTCTAATCAAATGTGTTACTGCAGGGCTGGACCAAAAGCCTGCAGCCCTGCACACCCAATAGTGCTCCAGTATGTTGGCTTGGCACCTACCTTTTGGCCCAGTGAGCAGTGCCTCCGTGGCCTTGGCCCCATCCCCACAGTGGGTCTCGTCAAATGGCAGACAGTGCTCCCCGGTCCCTGCCACCACCTCTGCGTTACTCTGCAGTTCCTTGATCCCCATCAGGACCTTGGGCCGGTAGATCCTTCGTGAGTAGGTGTCTGACACATACAGCTGCCCAGTCACCGGGTCAGTGGCCAGGTAATAGCGGTGAGCAGGGTTGTTACTATGATCGAGGGAAAATGTGGTTACTGTGACTGCCGCAATAAACAATCAGAAAATAATCTAGTTTTACGTTTTTTTAAACAAATTTGAACAATCCCAAGAGAACCTAGGTTGAAGGTATTTTTCCTAAATAACATGGTAAGAAAACGTGACATTCAGAATGATAATGACCACAGAAAATACTATGTGTATGTAGTTCTGGTTATTGTGAATGCCCGATGAGGCTTGTGTTGTGTGAGGCTTTTTGCATAACAGACGGGTGGGGAATAGCCCGAGACCTGGAGTCAAAGTGAATATAACAGAATTTAACAGGAAACGACTGGAGCAGATTTGTGTATGACAACTTGAAGGGTGCCAGATCATTTCAATCGTTATCACTACCCTGTGAGGGGAAGCCAATGGAAATAATGGAATGATGTGCTTATGTTAATGACAGTCATCAACTGATGGCATTTCGTTGGGTTGGGCTTATTGGCATTCATTCTAAAATGCCTCAAAATGTGGCGGGCTCCTTCAGGAGTTAGCAGAGACATCTTTAAGGCTGGTTTCCATTATGAAAAAATAATCTGATGCAAAAACATAATTAATAATCTTCTATGTAGGGTGCTGGATGTCAGCAACATCCAGCAAGTATAGTAGTACTGACTTTGAATTTATTTATATTTTGTCAAAGGCAATTACATTCACATTTTTATACGCAAGTTAACATTAATCCTCTTACATGACTAAATGACACAGACATATCACTGAATCTAAATTGCCAACTCTTGCCAACTAAAGAAGAGATAACGTGTGTGCTTGGAGGCCAATAATACACCAAAATATAAGCTGTTAAAGGTGAATAACACTACTGTCTGGAAATGTTTAATGGTACATTAGACCATACTGTAAGCCTTTGACACTTATGAATGGAATAATGTGTGTTTCAAATAAATGTGAGAATGCAATAAACAGTGAAAAAAGTCTGTTACATTACAAAGTGGGATTATAAAAACGGACACCTTTATGAGCCAAACCACATGATCAAAGGCTTATCAATTTTCCATAAAAAGAGGTTCATAAAAATATACATCAAGACAGTGAGAGAAACTGCAACATAACACACCTACCTGTGTCTAAAATCTTTATTTCTTAGGGTGGGATTAAAGGAAGGAAGCAGAAAAGAGAAATATGGAGAGTAACTGTAAAAGTGTGTGATTTAAAAGTCTAAGAAAAACACCATAAAAAAGAAGAAGACAATGAAGATTTGTTGAGCAGAAAGGAGGCAAAAAAGGAGAAGAGTAACTATGGCTTGGTTAAACTCTGCACCCATAACTCACAGAGGGGAGAATATAAAAACTTCCCCACCAGGCAATCCATTGGGCCATTACACCACTGCTTTGTTCTTTATTTAACCACTGAGTATCGGAAAATTGATCCCACCACTCATTATACAGCTCCATATCTAAATATGAACTTTATATCCAAACCCCAAGCCACTGCATGCCAGGTTGAGAAGCCAGGTTGGGACTTGCTTGTACTCTCACGGATGTAATAAAAGTATGTTGAAACCCTTTCAAATGTGTGGATTTGGCTATTTCACTGACCTCACTAATGCTCGTGGCTGAATGGAAGCAAGTCCCTTCAGCAATGTTCCAACATCTAGTGGAAAGCCTTCCCAGAAGAGCGGAGGCTGTTATAGCAGCAAAGGGGGGACCAACTCCATATTAATGCCCAAGATATTGGAATGAGATGTAGTGTATATGCAATATACATTTACTATAACGAGCAATCCAACCATGTGGGCTTAACTTTCCCCATGCAACCTATAAGAGAATGTATCAAAACATAATGCACATACGGATGTGGGTGTTGTAAGTGATTTGTGGGGATGTCTTCTGAACTGAAGTCTTCACTGGTTTTTGCAATGGGAGGGCCAGGGGCAGGCAATTGATTTGAAAGATTTCATATGCTTTGTATTGAGTAGCCCTGGCTGTAAAATGGTGGTTTCTGAGTCTGCCAATTGGCCGAACTAAGCTTATTGAGTGCAACCAACTTGACAAGACGGCCTAAATCGTCGTGAATTACATGGTGTCTTTCTCTAATTGTGATGAAGGATATAGAAAACGTGCCACATTAAATAGTGAATCTCTCCGTTCTTCCGTTCCATCAAATTGGATACTGTGCAAGTAGGCCAACAGTTGTCTGACCACCCTGTGCATTGTTAAGACCGTCTCGGAAAACCACTGATTCACAGTTCAAAGAAGACCACTACACGTCAGATGTCCACCCCCCTTCAAGTTTATGTAACAGAATGCATTTTGTTCTGCCACCAGTGGGGCGTGAACTCACAACAACACATCCCACTCAAAGCCAACCGTCTTCGCCAACAGAGCAAGAGACTAGTCAGTTACTTTGTAAGCGACAGTTTGCTTTGTATGTACTCCAGCCAACATGCTATGGGCAGTGGTGGAAAAAGTACCCAATTGTCATACTTGAGTAAAAGTAAAGATACCTTAATAGAAAATGACTAAAGTAAAAGTGAAAGTCACCCAGCAAAATACTACTTGAGTAAAAGTTTAAGGTTTTAAATATACTTAAGTATCAAACGTATGATTTCAAATTCCTTCTATTAAGCAAACCAGACAGCACAATATACAGTTGATGTCGGAAGTTTACATATACTTTGGTTGGAGTCATTAAAACCCGTTTTTCAACCACTCCACAAATTTCTTGTTAACAAACTATAGTTTTGGAAAGTCGGTTAGGACATCTACTTTGTGCATGACACAAGTCATTTTTCCAACAATTGTGTACAGACAGATTATGTCACTTATTATTCACTGTATCACAATTCCAGTGGGTCAGAAGTTTACATTAAACAGCTTGGAAAATTCCAGAAAATGATGTCATGGATTTAGAAGCTTCTGATAGGCTAATTTATATAATTTGAGTCAATTGGAGGTGTACCTGTGGATGTATTTCAAGACCTACTTTCAAACTCAGTGCCTCTTTGATAGACATCATGGGGAAAATCAAAAGAAATCAGCCAAGACCTCAGAAAAATAATTGTAGACCTCCACAAGTCTGGTTCATCATTGGGAACAATTTCCAAACGCCTGAAGGTACCACATTAATCTGTACAAACAATAGTGCGCAAGTATAAACACCAAGGACCACGCAGCCGTCATACCGCTCAGGAACGAGATGCGTTCTGTCTCCTAGAGATGAACGTACTTTGGTGCGAAAAGTGCAAATCAATCCCAGAACAACAGCAAAGGACCTTGTGAAGATGCTGGAGGAAACAGGTACAAAAGTATCTATAGTAAAACGAGTCCTACATCGACAGCAAGGAAGAAGCCACTGCTCCAAAACCGCCATAAAAAAGACAGACTATGGTTTGCAACTGCACATGGGGACAAAGATCGTACATTTTGGAGAAATGTCCTCTGATCTGATGAAACAAAAATAGAACTGTTTGGCCATAATGACCATCAATATGTTTGGAGGCAGCATCATGTTGTGGGGGTGCTCTGCTACAGGAGGGACTGGTGCACTTCACAAAATAGATGGCATCATGAGGCAGGAAAACTATGTGGATATATTGAAGCAACAAATCCTCAAGACATCAGTCAGGAAGTTGAAGCTTGGTTGCAAATGAGTCTTCCAAACGGATAATGACCCCAAGCATACAAAGTTTTGGCAAGGAGTGGCCATCACAAAGCCCTGACCTCAATCCTATGGAAAATGTGTGGGTAAAACTGAAAAAGCGTGTGCGAGTAAGGAGACCTACAAACCTGACTCAGTTACACCAGCTCTGTCAGGAGGAATAGGCCAAAATTCACCCAACTTATTGTTGGAAGCTTGTGGAAGGCTTCCCAAAACGTTTGACCCAAGTTAAACAATTTATAGTCAATGCTACCAAACACTAATTAAGTGTATGTAAACGTCTGACCCACTGGGAATGTGATGAAAGAAATAAAAGCTGAAATAAATCATTCTCTCTACTATCATTCTGACATTTCACATTCTTAAAATAACGTGGCGATCCTAACTGACCTAAGACAGTGCATTTTTACTAGGATTAATTGTCAGGAATTGTGTTAGTTAGTTTAAATGTATTTGGCTAAGGTGTATGTAAACTTCCGACTTCAACTGTATATATTTTTTGGGGGAGGGATGGGCACACTTCAACATTTAGACATCAGTAACAAACAAAGCATTTGGCTTTAGTGAGTCCACCAGATCAGAGGCAGTAAAGATGACCAGGGATATTCTCTTGATGAGTGTGTGAATTTGATCATGTTCCTGTCCTGCTGAGCATTCAAAATGTAACAAGTACTTTTGGGTGTCAGGGAAAATGTATGGCCTAAAAGATACATTATATTACTTAGGAATGTTGTGAAGTAAAAGTAAAAGTTGTCAAAAATACATTATTAAAGTGCAGTACAGATAGCCCAAAAAACTATTTAAGTAGTACTTTAAAGTCATTTTACTTAAGTACTTGGCTACGAGCTATTTTTACATCCAAGAAACCCACTTTGTCCTAATTACCCACCAAAGAACCAGACTTTAATTTGAGGGTCAAAAGGTCTGAACCAAAGGTCATGCATCTCCATTTCAGATACATGCAAAGCCCCAATTGAGCTAAAGGGACAAAAGGTCAGAACCAAACGACCATACACCACCATTACGGTTCCATGCAGAACCTGAACCAACCTGAGCTCCATGACGCTGGTGACGTTGCCCGACGGGTAGACGCGTCGGATGTAGTTGAAATCGCCCACGTAGAGGCTGCCGTCGATGCCCCACGCCAGGGCCAGGGGCGCCAACAGTTTGTTGCCCAGGGCCTGGCCGTTGCAGCTGGGGCACGAGATGCTACGGCGCCGACCGTTCCCCATCACTGTAGAGATGACGGGCGGCTGCAGCGAGATGAACTGGTTCTCACCGCTGCCTTTGTAGAGGATACCTGAGAAAACAGAGGATAAAGATATTGAGAGGAGCTTTGTACTTTGAACTGTGCTAATATCAATCATTTTCTCTAAGATTTGTTAAATTCTGTTCAAAACAACCATTTCCCTAGGAAACACCTCTAAATTGAGATTTGATTAGTTGGGTAAATAATAAATAGTGTAAACCAAATGGCTGAATAATCCTGAGGAAGTGTGATCAAACCCGCTGAATTGCCTTGGTACATGATACCTCATTCATTAGTCATTGCAGAGTGCCTACCTATGTGCATACTGTACTTCAATGTCTCATGAATCTTGATATTTTTGTGAGGAACTCGTCAATTAATAGTAACCTCTTTACAGAACATGTCCTTTCAATCATTTTCTCCCAGTAAGTCACAGTGAGGAATGAAAACATGAACTCAGCACACAATGTACAGGCCAAAATAAAGGAAACACCAACACAAAGTGTCTTAATAGGGCTTTGGGCCACATCGAACCAGAACAGCTTCAATACACCTTGGCATAGATTCTACAAGAGTCTCCGATATATTCTTCCATGAGAAATTCCATAATTTACTGTTTTGTGGTGGTGGAAACCCTCTTAAGCGCCTCTCCAGAATCTCCCATAAGTGTTCAATTGGGTTGAGATCTGGGGACTGACACGGCCATGGCATATGGTTTACATCCTTTTCATGCTCATCAAACCGTTCAGTAACCACTAGTGCCATGTGGATGGGGGCATTTTCATCCTATGGGCGCATAGCATTGGTAACCAAAATGATGGCAAAAACAATGGTGCACTCAGCATTTTAATACATGACACTAGGCATGATGGGATTTTAATTGCTCAATTAACTCAGGAACCACACCTGTGTGGAAGGACCTGCTTTCAATATACGGTGTATCCCTCATTTACTCAAAGGTTTCCATTATTTTGTCAGTTACCAGTACCTTCCAAAAGTATCGACACATCAATTGAACTGAGTAGTGACCAAATTCTGTGAGTCATTACATTTGAACATTTGAGCAAGGGGGAAGGGATATGGTGTAGACTATAAATTATAAAACATTTTTAAACATCAAAGGGGTGAATTGCATGCTGGGAGCACTTCATTATTCACATCCCAGCAACACGTTTAAATTCTGACACTCCCTCTGTCCTCATTACTGGATTGATGGTGGCGCTGAACGCCTGGTGTAGCACCCACTGTTTCCTCGACATTACCCCCGCATGTGTCACTGCACATCTCGATGTATGTGAAATCGAGTGTCGCCTCGCCGCCGTTTGTCCCTCTCTGATTAGTTCCTTTCATTGATTAATTGATTTAACGGGGAACTCAAATGAAGACGGTCTGGGGAGACCGCTGGCAGGACAATCCCACCGATCCATCTCATTCTAACGGAGAGCATTACAAATGCACGGCTAACAAAGATGAATGGGTCCAGGGGACGGCTCGTGCGTGACGCCATCAAACGCACAACCTTGGGGCTTTAATTGCACTTCAATCCATCTGTCTGCTCGCTACGGAGACGTGCTATGTGAGTGATCGGAGGCTGAACGAGGGCTGACTCGACAGCAAGCATCCCTGATGGCCTTATTATAAAGCAATAACCAAGTAATTCTGTAATAACAAGCACAAGATGTCAAACATTATCTTCACTCTATCATAATGTTGAATTTAACCTAATTACCAATAGAATTACAGTTTTTACATACCCAATATACAGTTGAGTAGAAGAAGCTCATCGCATTACACCTTATTATAAAGTTAGGGCAGGTCTTTTCTAAACAAAATCCCATTATTGATGAGGTAATTTTGGCAACCTTCCCCCAGTCCCCTACATTTACACTTCAATCACAGTTTATTGTATAACGAAATGTCTTTCCATACGCCATTTGAAAGTTAATGTCATGCATTAAATACACACATCAATTTCCAACACCTTCTCTCTAACAAACACACAACGCTCACACCCACTCTACAGTCTCTCTCTGACAGAGTCTGTCTGACAAAACTACAATGTGTTGCTGTACCCAGGCTAAGGCCACTGCACATCTGAACATGTTTATAAGGCTAGACAGCCTTGTTTTAACAGAAGGCATATAGCCACTTTGCAGCAGGGAGGGAGGAAGGGGGGGTGTCAGGGGGAGCATAGCTACAGCACAGACAGAACAGCTTTCGGCCTTATCTAGTCAGACAGGCCCCAGAGAAGAGAGAAGGGGAGAGAGAGAGAGAGAGAGAGAGAGAGAGAGAGAGAGAGAGAGAGAGAGAGAGAGAGAGAGAGAGAGAGACAGAGAGACAGAGAGAGAGAGTTAGATTCCTCACCGGAGGATGAGAGGAAAACTCTTAAATACATCACAGTAGACTCCTCAGACAGGGAAGGCAAGGGGAAAATGGAGACAAGAGTCACCGGGAAGAGAAGTGTGACTGTAGTGGACCACAACTTGCATGTTTTATCGAAGAAGATGACAGCATTAGAGAATCAATACAGAGCTAGTTGTGAAGAAAAAGTTGTGATATTTATGCATCGGACTGAATTTCTTAAGGGCCTCATCCTACAGACTATAAAACTAACACGTGACCCACAACTCTCCGAAATATCTCATTACAAAAATCAAAGTCGACAAGCACTTAAAATATTAACACGTTGTAATGGGCATACACAATAGGTATAAGATTTCCCCTGTAAGGCCATCTGCCATAGCATGTGTGTGGGGAACGAACGAGGGGAAAGATAAAGTTTGAAGACAGGGTTGTGCCACTGACATCTGAGTGTCTGTTGACTGAGGAACCATTAATCATTTCACACACTTCACATACTATCTGTGGGTGAAACTAATAGGATTGTGAAATGGAGGATAGATAACCTGCTGTTGGCAAATTGATTAACCTGCTGACAGGCAGGGAGAAGTTAAAGAGGAAAGTGCCATTCTCAAAAATATGTTTTACCTTTTCTGATTTAGGCACATTTCAGAAAATATTTGAAGGGCTTAGAAATAAATAAAAAGAGGGAAAATGGTGAAAACTCTTTGGAGTCCTGATAGCTGGTGCAAAGGCAGATAAGACGCCATCTGTGTCTGCATGTGTCTTTCATTTCAGTCATTCATGTATCGATATCAGACCGCACAAATCTTACAAAACAATTCTACTGAAACCTCATACCTAATAAACATAACTCACCACAGTTCTCATGAAGAGAACTGCACATTGATGACCAATCGAATGCAAGAAACGATAAGTATTAGCATAGCATATGTCGAAGATGCAAAGCAAGCACCTACACATCAGTTTATCAAGAAGCTTCACGTCTAGAGACAGCGATCCCCACTGTGCGCTGGCGCTGCTGTGTGAAGGCTTTGAGACGAGCTAGATTTACCTTGAGACAGGTGGGATAAAATACAATGCTCCTGCAGCAGTCAAGCTGGAACAGATCCCAATGGTCTTTTTCAAAGCTCTTTGCAAAACTTTGTGCGCTAGATGTTTTTGACAGATTTGGTTCAGCTAAATGCCAGTTATTTTCCATGCTTAATGAACAGGCATAGAAGCAATAGCATTGTGTGGTACACATACAAGATGCAGATTGACTTCTGTACACTAGTTCAATTGACATTTTCCTGAAGCATATTGTAACAAATAATCTGCTAAGGAAACCCAGTTTTGTATATGGAGTAGATGGTTAGCATACATGGTTAGCATGGGTCCATGGCATAACTGGGTATGACAAGCGACAATCAAAAAAACCTTTTTACTATCATGAGTAAACATTGGTTATAGCCATAGCAACAATTTCAATAGAACCTGAAAGTGGTAAATGAACTATGGGCTCGACCGAGTGTCAAAAGGCAATGAGCAATTATTGCTGTAACCTCCTCCACGAAAGAGACAGTCAGTAGTGAAAGACTGTGCTCAGAAACAGAGTTGAGGGACACAAATAGATGAAAGGGTGACACAAATTCCCTGAGACAACTGTGACAAAGATCAAGAGCTGGAGAGAGCTTACTGTCACACAAACCAGGGCTGAAAGAGAGAGGCCTAGTGCGTTCTCATTCAAAAGAGACGTTTGGATAATAAAAGTAAAGAACCATATGTTTCAGTAACTTTTATAAAGAGAAACGTATCCCATCTTGGCCAGCAAAGGCCATCTTGTTGCATGAATAGCTGAGTAGGATGGAATCTCTGAGTAGGATGGGAGCTCTGCATTGTGTCTGATTTATTCCATCATTAATATGAATGATCGACCCGTCAAAACTCTCCTCTATTCTCTGTAAATGAGATGATGAACCATATTTCATCTTGATCTGAGCATGTAATGCTGCATTTCAGGGTAGAGATCACCTGTCCATAACACGTCTATCCTAGAACCGCACACACACACACACACACACACACACACACAGACATAACTTATCCATGTAACAAAAAAATTAAGTCTTACCATTTTGAATGTCCAATATATGGTGCTTGTCCAACATCCATCCCCCCATGTTAGAGGCATCCAGTTCATAACCTTGTAAAATGGCTGTCCTCTTCTCCCAGAGGATCACATCCAGGCAAGATTCATACTCATATCCCACAGACACTGGAAACAACAACAGTGTCTAATAAATTCCGTCTGTATATCTACCAGGAGTCTTTAAAAGTAATGAGGCGTGTAGCGTATCAGCCTGAAAACTTGTAAAATCTCTTTATGATTGTAGAATTTTTCTCAGTAGCTAGGAGGTATAATCTCAGATGAGTGTTTACTAGTATTCCAATAGGCACTGCTGCATTACAAGCATATAAAGTATGAGATACTGCTAGCTCACTGAACAGAGTGCATCTATATAACAAATTACTAATCTGGAATAACTCAGGTTTGGGTAGAGAAAAATGTATCAAAATGATAATGACCTTAAAAATAAATTTTTCCTGTGGTTCAACTGGTGAGTAACTACACATGAAAGTCAGCAGACTGTCTGCTAACCATACAAAACATGCTGACTGCCAAAACAAATCAGTTCAAAGGAAAGCAATACCAGGAGTTCAATCTTGTAGATTACACTTGGACCTGACAACACTGTCAGATGATGTTCACATACGTAACATCTTCAGGCGGAATCTCACCTACAGCCTCGGACAAGCCGTAGACCTTCTGGTTGTAGGCGTCGGTCTTGTCCCAGACGAATGTGTACGAAAGGTCTGGAAAGGCAGGTAACGATTTCTGGAACAGTCTGCCCATGACAGCAACCATCAGATGGACCTTCATTAGTCCGAACGGGAGTCGTTCTTGGGTCATGAGGACTTTGAGGATGGGCTTGTAGCCGGATGTGCGGGAGCTCAGGTAAACCAGATTGAGGTCACTTCCGGGTATGGCCACTTCCTCATGGAGGACCTATGATTTGAAGCAGAATCTTATGAAAAGATACTGAACATATTGCTGAGTGGTTTAAAAAGTCTGCGCAATTGTACACTCAGGATGTTGCAAACTTTACCTTTGCTTGCAATCATCGAACAATAACCAATGTAATGAAATACATTTGTGGAAACTGACAGTGCAGTTAAATTTACTTTGCAATGTGTTTTTTTTAACCTGGCTGCAGTGCAGGGAAACTTTTTAACGCACCCAACTGTACACTGCAGTGACAGCCATATGCTGTGGGAAATAGGCACCTGGCAGTAGGTTTTAGACCAGAGCTAATCTCACCTGGGTCTCAGGGATGATGGGGCTGTCCTTGGGAGAACTCCTGTAGAAGGTGGACAGGGGGGAGGCCAGGATGAGGGGGCTGGGCCTGAGCAGGCCGATGAGGTGACAGCTGGGGATGTTGTTGTTCTCCCTCTTCATCATCACCGTGTCCATCACATGGAACACCTTCCAGGGCAACCAAACAGTGCGGTGCAGTGTGGGAAAAGGATCACGCTTCAAACTCAGGGTCAGCGAGGCACCACCATTGGCCAACAAGTCAAACCTGGAGACGTCGCCATAAACGTGGAGAAGTGATAGAAAAAAAGCTTTATATATTTAACCAGTGTGACTTACTTGAAGGCCAAATAACATTTACTGTTCTTCGGATGACAATGCATTCAGTGAAAACTCAAATATATATTCACAAACTTTGGTGGGCTACAAAACAGATTATATTTTTTTCAAAGGAACAAAGAACTTGTTCTTATCAGTTGTCTTATTCCTTTGCAGCTCACATATTATTATCATTCACTGAATCTATTTTATTACTTTTGTTTACTCAGCCATGATGCACTGAGACACTTAAAAAGTAAGAATTTGGTTGAGAAGTCTTGGCTTAGTTTCTCTGGTGGACCAGTTTTAATTAGTATCACATAGCGATGAGAAGAGTTACTGGATTGGAAATGAAGGGGGGAGTCTTTGAAGTGGTGCTCTATATATTCAGCGAGGTTCACCACCCAGGGGTAAAGCATCTGCATGGTGACACTACACACATACTCCCCCCCACACACACACACCATTTTCTCCGCCTCTCTCCATCCACTTTCGGCAGTGGGGAGCTCACAGCCAAGCTTTGATGCTGTTTCTGCTCTCTTAACACCGTGAGCAGATATGCTGGCTAACCAAGTGTGATTATCCCCTGCCATTTATCATGCTCTGTGTCAGAGGGGTTACAGGGAGGAATATCTGGAGACATCAGCTTATCCTTGGCGGCTATCGCCAATCCCCTACCTCTGCGGTTCCTGCTCCATAAGAGTGACTACACCAGTCCCAGATATTACAAAATATTCAAAGCCTTTTATTCCAGACAAACATAATGCACATATTTTGTTGTCAATTTGAATAAGACAACAGATTGTATGATGATAAACTTCCCGGTGGAGTTGAATGTTTTTTCCTGAAATGTATGTACGACTTTGTTTCCTTAAGAGTGAGATAATGAAACACAACTCTATGGTAATAGCCCAAGAAGGTCAGACACTAATCCTGTGTTAGTCTACAATGCTGGCAGATTGATTCTGCCCTTGCTGATTCAATGCATTTTAAGCAGTCTTGTTCTAAATGGCCTCAACCACTGTGATATTTGCATGATATATTGTTGTGGGGCACGATGCTTCTCTGTTTTGATTTGCTAGCTCTTTATCAATTGCTTTGGACATCTCTCCACTGGTGGATCTGGGATGCACTTTAAGCATACCAGACCTTAGCTGAACCTTGTTCAGAGGACAGAGATTGTGTGTGGTCATTCTAATCAGTGTTTGTTACGTGTGTTATGTATGTGTGTGTGCATAAATGTGCGTGTGTGTGCATACGCATGCATGTTCATGTGTGTGTGTGTGGCACTCTTACATCCCGTCCTGGCGTGTCACGGTGTAGCCATACTCAGGGTAGTCCCGGAAGGACACGTTGACGCCAATCAGCGGCGTCCCGTCTCCCGTCAGCACCTGACCTCGGATAATTGACGCCAGGCTGTGCCGGTGAACACAAAGACGGTTAAGTAAACAAACAAAATGCCAGCTGGAGTCAGCAAGCAGTCCTCCCTGTTAACATCTGTGCTCCCTCGGCAAGGGTACCGGCAGTCTGATTTACTGACCGTTAAAAATACACACGTCAGCGATTGTTATTCACGAAATGGCTTGCCCTGGCAACAGCCTTCTCTTTTTAGCCCTTTTAATAGCCCATAACTCATTCCAAATAGGCTTTGCAGCCAATGAAGGCCTCTTACTTTTAGCAGTTTACCTCATCAACAGCTTTCTCTTATCTGTTTCCTCACTCCGACATGCCTCATTTTTTACTTTGCAGTCTAGAGGAATAAGGAACCTTTAAGAGCTCTCTCCTTGTCATTCATCTTCTACAGGCTGGCTGACCCTACAAGAGCTAACCCCTAAATAAACATGAAGTCAAATCACCTAAGCAATGTTTAGTAATGTAATTCACACAGTCCCTCTCTGTCAATGTCTAGCAGTGGTTTTCTCTAGGACACAATTTAAACCCAGTGGGATAATTCTAAGGGGACATCCAATATGGCTGTGGGACTCAACACAACACATGTAAGGTATTAGTCTTCATGCCATACGAGAGAGGATAGTTTTTAGAGCAATGGCATGGAATCCAATCACACAATGAAAACGGTTCTATTTTCCTTGGCTTGTTTTCCATGGGTTTAGGTAACAATGGAAAGACAAAACAAACCATGCTACGGGTAGTATCCATCATGTTCTGGCACATTCAATGGAGTTTTTCAGTTGCATTTTATGTATCATATTTAGTTGGGATAGAGCAGAAATCTTCACTTGGAAAAAAAACGTAAATATAAAAATCAACGATAATCCAACAAAATATTTGCTACAGTCATATAACGACGTTCAGATACTGCTAATGCGCTTACCATGAATCCCATTCACCCCCATTTTGACCAAAAAAAACGATCAAATGAAGTTATATTTATTTTTCGTAGCTTCAGAAATGTAATACATTTTGACAAACTTTGCGGAATGTCTGTGTGCTTAAAGACAAGTGCCATAATGTCTGCGACTATAAAAACAACTTCTTAACGGAGATAAAGAGCAAAACATTTGACATTTTCAGCGAGTGAACTAATATGCATCGGCCAGACATTGGAATCAACAGTAAACTGAACACAATGACAATGTGTTCACAATGATTATAAGGGGATTGCCTCATTCTATATTTGTGGTAAAGCATGCTATTTACATAAAGATTACTCCCAAACTATTCTGCGAATTAGAGGGAAAGCATTCCACCATGCAGCTGGCAATAATGTCCCACTCCATCAGACTCAAAACAAACTCTACTTATGATTCAGAACAGACAGGGAAAGTGCATTGAGATTCCCAATGCAATTTTTTTTTGTCTGCTGAGAAACTTGCTCACAAATTGATATCAGAGCCAAGTCTTATGCCTTTATGTCGACAAATTATGACATTTTGCTATTTCCATTACAAGGTTTCACATAAGATTGATACATCAAATCAGGTTGCTCAATCTGCAGCTCAATAAAAAATGTCCCCCCCCCTTACTCATCAAGTCAGGGTCCCTAAGAGAGGTACACCACAGTTATTTCTACAGGGGCAACTCCAGGACAAAACGATTCAATCAACTCAGTGTATTTCAATGATACAGTACTGACAACTCATTTTGGTTATCATTTCAACACCCCACAGGACAGTTTGATTTGATGAAGCTCACCTGCTGTTGAAAGGGTTGTCCCCAGGTATCACGTGACTACCGCCATGCCCAACCAGGAAGCTGATGCGCTCGTAGAAGCCCCTTGGGGCCGACTGAGTGGAGGATGAACCTTGACCTTGGCTCACGATGCTTGTGGGATCTGGGGATCCGCGGCAGTAGGGCTGGCCCTGGCAGGAGCTCTGCGAACAGCAGTCTGGGTCCATGCAGTCCACCAGTCCATCTGTCAAACCAAGATGCAACAGTGTTGACATGGGACAATACCCTAACTCGGTGCTCCTTCAGAATATCAACCCTGTGAACTAGACTGATCAAATATAACACTTTTTCATCAGAATGATGCCTCTAATCGGTTCAAACAGTCCAGCATATGGACACAAAGTCATATCATTGGTAAAGAGTGAAGAATTATGGACGGTGTTCTTACCCCTCTCATTGTCCTTTCCATCTGAGCAGAAGGTCTCTGTGGCAACATCACATCCTAGCCCTCTCCATCCTGATTGGCAGATGCAGCGCCACCCGGCCTGGTCCAGAATGCACCTCCCGTTGCTGTTGCACAACCCAGGGCACCCATCTGCCAAACCATGTAAATCAACCATGTAAATCGCACACACTAGCCAATCAGAGAGAGGGAGACAGGTTGAAAGGAGAAGACAACACCTGGCCATTCAGGGGCAGGAAAACAGGGACAAAATGAAAACGACAATATAAAGTGGACAGACCGTACATAGATTTCTGACAGGACTTAGGGGTGGGGTGTAAAGATACTGTAATTTCACATGGGTTTTAGTTCCATACCATTTCAGGACACTTGGAAATGTAAATTGTCTTGGCAAATTTTTTATATTAAGAATGCATGGAGGTCAACACATAGTGGTTGCTACTGCAAATATCCTTGCTCTGCATTTTATTATATGCTGATTAGTCAAAGTTCCTCTAATCCTAGCTGTAGTATCAGCACAAAAAACAACAACACGCGTATCTTGGCCTAAAACCAGCACAACACCCATGTGAAGGTACTATCAAAGTAAAGACAAGGATAGATAGAGGTAGAGACAAAAAGGCTCAACATCTCGACTTGATACCAGGATATTGCTTTTCTTTTTTCACAGGGTGGAAGATAGAAAAGAGCAAACTGTAACTGACTGGCTCCATCTGCTTCGTATTTCTTCTGACACACACACAGATTCAGACAGGAAAAGGGGGGCCGAGAGTGTTTGACTAGTTAGGACGGACAGGTATGAAGGTACTGGGATGACAATAGAAACAGTGATAGACCGGGACATAAGACATGTGTACGTCGTGCTTGGGGAAGAAAACAGAGAGCAGGCGAGTGATTGTTGGTGACAACTCTCTGGGGTAGTCATTCCATTACCTTTATATCCTATCTTGACTGCTCCTATTACCATTGAAGAGAGGGGAAACATTTGGAAAAGAAAATTACTTCTGTCTTGCAGGAAAATCTAGACTGACAAACATTATCTGAGTGTAGGATACAAGGAGAAATAAAGAGCTGAACAGAAAAATAAATGCACTTGACAACATGGTATGCAACACTTTGTGACGCTTAAAAACAGCATGGTTGACACATTGCGATTCTGAAACTGTTGAGGGAAGTAAAGTTATCTGCTCACGCCATTTACAGGGGGGTTTACATGTTCAGTATGACATTTTGTGTGTATTGTTACGAAACAGAACAGTGAGAGAAAGACTGGAAAGTACAATACCTGATACTCTTGAATCCAGAGCTTGTCGGAGAAGAGAAAAGGAGAGGAGGGGCAGATAGAAAGACAGAGAAAAGTAAAAAGAGGTGTAGAGAAGCATTATTACAGAGGAAACATACACAGATTGCACCACTAATTAGTTTTAACTATGAATGTTTCACAGTTATGAGTGTTAAGGAGCCATTGAGCTACATTGCCATCCCAGTAGTGGCATGCTTTCATTCATAACAACATACATCCATGTACAGTACATTCACATAGAACATCTAAAGAACCAAAGACATGCCTGGACATTTTATTCTGTGTTTTTAGTGTTGTCTGAATAGCATTCCAGTGTGAACTTTTGCACTCTGTTTTCACCATCTATACAGCTACAACTAACCACATCTTTACCATTCAAGAGACATGTAGCTTATTGTCCTTCAAGTACACATCCAGAAGTACTTCAGCTTATTGTCATCCCAGTACACATACATACGCTCTGGTACATCAGCTGTACATTACAACTATCAGTGTATTGGCCATTCAAGCGTCATGTGCCTTATTGTCCTGCCAGGACACATACTGTATATCAGCATTTACAACCACTTCATCATTGGAACAAACAGAGCATGTCAGTGAATTCCCAGGAACACGAATGAAAAGAAACACGTTGGTAGTAAACATCAGAAGAAAAAAACAAATGGAAAGTAAAGCAAGAGCGGTGCCTAAGCCTCCCAGATAAAAACAGGATTGCAATGTGTCTGACAATAGCTCGACCAGGGAAACGGTCTATTCCAGCCCCTTCGTCAGGGTCTCGCCATGTAATGTGATTAAAGGGGCTTTGTGCGAATGGAAGTTATTCAGAAAGCCTTGAAAAAAAGGAATAAGCCCCTAGTTCCAGGTAAGAATGCCAGCCTATTCATCGCAGGCGCATCTACGGCTAGGATTTGGTTTCCTGATGGGGGTCTTAAACAGGAAGATGTTGAAAGGGATGGGATCTTAGTTCTCATTGAGGAGGCAGAGATTAATAACATCAGGAATGCGACCCCTACAATCACTCTTGCCCAATCTCATCTCTCTCTCCTCGTTTCTAACCACCAGTCAGCTTCATTCTCTGGATGAGATAACTGCTGATGAAAGTCTTGTTCATATGTAATTAGGGTTCAAGAGATTGAGGAGCCGGGGGTCTTCGTTTCAACGAGAAGGATGATGTTACTGAGTGGGTTTGGGTGACACAGGGTGGAACGGTACATGTTGCGCCACGTCAACAGTTTAACTGTCGCCTTTTTGACTGTAGAAGCGTGTCCAGGAAGTTGAGGACACAGGTCAAGAAGAAGCAACCTCACAGTGCTCATTATCTCGCTTAATGCACAGTGAAGCTGTCATCTCGAAGATGGGCTATTCCATTGAGACAAAGCCGAATAAGACCATAGTCCTGGCTGGCCCTCATTTCCCTTAATACCTGCCCTTAGTGAAGTGGTAGTATAAGAGGTAGGATTCGATATGTAGATCGAATAGCATTCCAAATCCATTGCCATTGGGAAAGGGAAAAATGTGGATGTCAGGTGTCAAGGACAGTGAGAGTGAAATGGAATGGGGAAAGAGGGTTAGGAGTACCAGGGATAGGGTCAGTTCCATCTAAGTCCCCTGGCAATTCACGAATCGAATTGCAGTTCAATGGAGAAATTCCATACTCAATTCAACAGAGGAATTGAACTGGAATTGACCCCATCTCTGTACGATACTATTCAAGTGGTAAATGTATTTTGAGGACTTAGTCAAACCTGTATGTTATGCAATCCATATAGCTTTAGAAAATGCTTAGTTTATACTTCTTTATTACATATTGCAACATTGGACTGAGAGGAACAAAATTCCTACCAAGCTCATCAACTTTGATGACTGCATTCAAGATACTGTTGAAAGAAATTCTTGGGCATATTTTAGTACGATTTAATCGTTACATTATTGCCTCTTTATACTGGTTCTCTACTGAGTGTGGGTGGAGGATAACTGCTAATCTGCATTGGGTAATTTACCAGTTATGAATGGCATTACATGTCAGTACGACTCACCAATGGTGCAGTGCTCTCCTGTCCAGCCCTGGTGACAGTCACATTTGCCTTCTCGGCAGACGCCATGATCTGTACAGCGTGGGTGACAGTCCCTCTGGTCGCACTCTGAGCCTGCCGATCCTTCCTCACAATGACACGTCCCACTGACACATGCTCCGTGGGGGCCGCAGTCCACAGTGCACACCTCTGACACGCATGCAACCAAAAACAGAGTTGTCCATCATACACTGGGCAGACTGGTTCTATAGTTATGTACAGTAATTTACCCCTATAGTACCTATATGGAAAAAGGGGTGACTTTCGACCTGAGTTAGGCACGCGTAAAATGAGCGTAATTCCTTTTTATGCTCTTTTCTCTCTAAGTGTATTCTGACTTTAAACTTAAGTATGAGAATAGCACGCTATTCCCCTTCCTATTCTTTTGGGGGTGGAGATCAAATAAATTAAGGAGGTGTGTCTACAGATACACCATATTCGGACCTTTACTTAATTCTTTCTTTACGCGCAATGAATAAGGTCGAGGAGCCTGTCGGTTCCAAGTGGAACAACATCTACTTTCCTTTTTTTCTTTATTTTTTTTTTTTACAAATTGATAAGAGCTAGGTAAATTAGTAAGCTGTTTTAATAACGGGATTGTAAATATAAATGTCAATTGTTTTACAGTTTAAGTCTGAAGTTTTCATAAACCTTAGCCAAATACATGTAAACTCAGTTTTTCACAATACCTGACATTTAATCCTAGTAATAATTCCCCTGTTTTAGGTCAGTTAGGATCACCACTTTATTTTAAGAATGTGAAATGTCAGAATAATAGTTGAGAGAATTATTTATTTCCGATTTTATTTCTTTCATCACATTCCCAGTGGGTCATAAGTTTACATACACTCAATTAGTATTTGGTAGCATTGCCTTTAAATTGTTTAACATGGGTCAAACGCTTCAGGTAGCCTTTCACAAGCTTCCCACAATAAGTTGGGGGAATTTTGGCCAATTCCTCCTGACAGAGCTGGTGTAACTGAGTCAGGTTTGTAGGCCTCCTTGCTCGCACATGCTTTTTCAATTCTGCCAACAAATTTTCTATAGGATTGTTGTCAGGGCTTTGAGATGGCCACTCCAATACTTTGACTTTGTTGTCCTTAATCCATTTTGCCACAACTTTGGAAGTATGCTTGGTCATTGTCCATTTGGAAGAACCATTTGCGAGCAAGCTTTAACTTCCTGACTGATGTATTGAGATGTTGCTTCAATATATCCACATAATTTCCTTCCTCATGATGCCATGTATTTTGGGAAGTGTACCAGTCCCTCCTGCAGCAAAGCACCCCCACAACATGATGCTGCCATCCCCATGCTTCACGGTTGGGATGGTGCTCTTCGGCTTGCAAGCCTCCCCCTTTTTCCTCCAAACATAACGATGATCATTATGGCCAAACAGTTAAAAAAACATTCAGCAGACCAGAGGACATTTCTCCAAAAAGTACGATCTTTGTCCCCATGTGCAGCTGCAAACTGTAGTCTGGCTTTTTAATGGTGGTTTTGGAGCAGTGGCTTCTTCCTTGCTGAGTGGCCTTTCAGGTTATGTCGATATAGGACTCGTTTTTCTGTGGCTATAGACAATTTTGTACCTGTTTCCTCCAGCATCTTCACAGGGTCCTTCACTGTTGTTCTGGGATTGATTTGCACTTTTCGCTCCAAAGTACATTCATCTCTAGGAGACAGAATGCGTCTCCTTCCTGAGCGGTATGACGGCTGCGTGGTCCCATGGTGTTTATACTTTTATGCATCATTGTTTGTACAGATGAACGTGGTACCTTCAGGCGTTTGGAAATTGCTCCCAAGGATGAACCAGACTTGTGGATGTCTACAATTTCTTTTCTGAGGTTGATTTGTTTTAATTTTCCCATGATGTCAAGCAAAGAGGCACTGCGTTTGAAGGTAGGCCTTGAAATACATCCACAGGTACACCTCCAATTAACTCAAATTATATCAATTAGCCTATCAGAAGCTTCTTGTGTCATGCACAAAGTAGATGTCCTAACCGACTAGCCAAAACTATGGTTTGTTAACAAGACATTTTGGAGTGGTTGAAAAATGAGTTTTAATGACTCGAACCTCAGTGTATGTAAACCTCCGACTTCAACTGTATATCTACTGTACCTTATGACAAATGTGAAAACCAGTCGTATGGCAGCAAACTGAAGCATATCAACATATCATATTTTCAGTTAAGTTCATGAAATGCTGGCCTTATAAGTTGCAGGATTGGAATTTGGAGACCCAAGCAATAGGCTTCTGTACAGTATAGCACTACACCTAACGAGTTGATTTATGATTTCTATAATGTTTTAATTATATGCCCAAACTTTTCACTGTACTTTTTTCAATTTGTATTATGTTAAACATTAGCCACTATCAGTAGCCACTGTCAGTTATACCCACACATTTATAATGTCACTTTAGTGTTAGTTTCCTTACATTTTGCATCATTCCATTATATTGTTAGTTTACCTTTCTTTCCTCTGTCACATTCATGTGGTTGTTCTAAGGATCGCTAGCAATAGTGGATCATATAAGGCTAACGTATTACAAGTTGTGCAATAATTTGGGATCACTATGGAATGCAGACCATACGTAGCAGTTTAAACCTGGGGTCTGGCGCACAGTTCACGACGACTGGACCATTGTCATCACACTTCCATGATTAGTGAGGATTATTAGGGTAGATCTATAGGGCTACTATTCAACCCCTATTATACACTTTCATTATTCATGAATACTTTCCTAACCCTAAATAATATACAATACCAGAGTATTTTTTATCTACCAATTGGAGCTGATAAGGAGACAAATATGTGTGTATTTACATGGCTTTATATAATTGGTCACTAATATTCGGAACCATTCTCTTCATATATTCTATTGGGTCCGTCGAGAAAATTCTAATTAAAGAGGTACACCAAATTTGAAGGGATGCTTTACATAGACATACTGAAAACCCTATTGAATGAAAATACCACCAGAAAATCTGTTGGCCAGCAAGTGGGAGGGTTTTTAGCATGCAAGGGAACCATGCCTGCAAAGCCCATTCCTGCATAAGGTAAGTCTGAATACCAACTACTGGGTGTGTAGGAAAGGTGTGTGTAGGAAATACGTCCAGTCTGAATTGGGCCCATTGTGAATAATCCCTTCTTTGTGGTTCCATATCTGCAGTCAGTGTACTACGATTCAGCTGTGGCTGTGTAACTAACCTTTACATATTGATAGAATAAAGAAGTGCAAAGCCTGTGCTTTGCTGTTCAGATATGAATAACACATTTTCCTGAGCCCCACAACCCCAAAAAATATTAAATGTGTTGTGTCTGTTGTTGCTTCATTTTCATTTATTTAACTGGCAGAGCAGACTAAACAAGGCTTTTATGTTGGCCGTCAGTTATTATCCAGGCTGCATCACATCCGGCCGTGATTGGGAATCCCATAGGAAATAAGACCAACTACTAAAACAGATGGCTCTATGTAGTCAGGTGGCAGGCCTGATGTGGGTGAGAAACTCTAATTACTGAATTCACAGGTAGTAGGAGACCCAAGGTGAGTGCTCCAGCCACTGGCATGCCATAATCCACACTAAAAGATATATTCTATTCTTGAGGGAAAACCACATGAAACCATGAGAGGAATGGTTTATTTACAGCAAATGACCCAGTATTGCCTTCAGAGGCTCCAGAACACTTTCAAATGTTACCGCAGCATCCGCTCAGATGGCAAGAACAGACTTTGTCAGGTTTTTAAAAAGTTACTCTAAGTAGGCTACAGGTGAAAGTTTGTGACTTTAAACAAACCGTTTGTGAGTAAATCTAGGAAGATAAACACAATAAATCTATTCCAACTACCACCCTCTATTCCAACTACCACATCCTGAGGGTTAACATGTCAACGATACAGTGCCTTTAGAACGTATTCACACCCCTTTACTTTAAAAATGTTTGTGTTACAGCTTGAATTTGTTAGGGAGTGGCAGCTGAGGGGTCGGTTTTGGAGAGCCTGGCATGCCCAAAGTAAAATGCCTCCCATTCAGGCCCAGAAAATAGGATATGCAAATATTTGGTACCATTGGATAGGAAACACTCTTTTCCAGAACTGTTAACCATTTGTCTGTGAGTAAAACAGAACGCATATAGCAGGCGAAACCCCGAGGAATTTCTGTCCTGGAAAAAGTGATTTTGACACATTGCTCATTTGGGCACCCCTCCCTCATGAAAATGACCATATAAGGGCATATGAATGCAGTACCCATCGCTTCCTTTAGATGTCAACAGTCTCGAGACAGTGTATTTTTTTCATTTTGGATGCTTTAGACCAGAGAAGAAGAGCAAACAAGGAAGTCACTCTGTCATGTAAACAGTACCCAGTGCGCGCGCCCGAGAAGTCACGCAGTGTCTTTTTTACCGTCGTTATCGATCAGTTTATATTCCGGTTGATTTATAATAGTAAATATACGTAAAAGTGTTCCTAAGGATACATTTAAAACTATGTTTGATTGTTCTTGGACAAGTTTATAGGTATAAGATGAACGAGTTCGCCTCACGTTTTAATGGAGTAGTGGAAGCTGTCGTTTCTGATTTTAACGCCCAAACCAAATGGAGGATTTATGGATAAAATACATTACTTTTTCTAACAAAAGAACCATGGATTGTCTTCATTGGACACTTAGGATGACCTCAGCAGAAGTTCTTCAACAGGTAATTGATTTGTTTTCGCTGTGAAATGTGTTATGTGTGTGCCATGATGGCTAATCGATACATGGATATGGGAAAAATATGTGAGGTGCTACTCTCAAACAATCAAATGTGCTGCTTTCGCCGTAAAAGCCTTTTTGAAATCTGACAACGCTGTGATATTGCCAAGAAACAGAGCTTTTGATGAGTATGGAACACTTGTATATTGGTGGATGTTTAATAATTCAACGTTTGGATTTTGAATTTGGCGCCTTACATTTTACCTGGTAGTGTCGGGAGCAGCCCGCTAGCGCCCCAGTGATCCCTGAGAAGTTAACATTTATTAATCTCAGTGTATGTATTCAACCCCTTTGCTATGGCAAGCCTAAGTTCAGGAGTAAATATGTGCTTAACAAATCACATAATAAGTTGCATAGACTCATTCTGTGTTCAATAATGGTGGTTACCATAATTTTTGAATGACTACCCCATCTCTGTACCCCACACATCCAATTACTTTTAAGGCTCCTCAATCGAGTAGTGAATGAATTTCATGCACAGATTCAACCAAAAAGATCAGGGAGGTATTTCAATGCCTCACAAAGAAGGGCACCTATTGGTAGATGTGTAAAAATAAACAAAAGCAGCGGCTGAATAAGCCTTTGAGCATGGTGAAGTTATTAATTAGGCTTTGGATGGTGTATCAATACACCCAGTCACTACAAAGATACAGGCGCCCTTCCTAATTCAGTTGCCGGAGAGGAAGGAAACTGTTCAGTGATTTGACCATGAGGCCAATTGTGATTTTAAAATGGTTGTGATATACATTTTTGGGGGATGGATCAACAACATTGTAGTTACTCCACAATACTAACCTACAAGACAGAGTATAAAGAAGGAAGCCTCTACAGAATAAAAAATATTCCAAAACATGCACTGTGTTTGCAACAACGCATTAAAGCAATACTGCAAAAAAAATCCAACACAACACATCATTGAGTACCACTCTTCATATTTTCAAGCATGGTGGTGGCTGTATTATGTTATGGGTATGCTTGTCATCAGCAAGGACACAGAAGTTTTTTTTTAGGATAAAAAGATACGGAATACACCTAAGCACTGGCAAAATCCTATAGGAAAACCTGGTTCAGTCTTCTTTCCAACAGACACTGGGAGACAAATTCACATATCAGCAGGATAATAACCTAAAAGATACGGACAAATATACACTGGAGTTTCTTACCAAGATGACATTGAATGTTCCTGAGTGGTCTAGTTACAGTTTTTACTTAAATCAACTTGAAACTATGGCAAGACTTGGCTTTCTAGCAATGATCAACATTGACAGAGCTTGAAGAATTTTAAAAATAATAAATGGGCAAATATTGCACAATCCAGGTGTGCAAAGTTCTTAGAGACTTACCCAAAAAGACTCACCGCTATTAGTTTTTTATGTTACATAAATGTTTTATAAATAGACATTGAAATATTTTGTGTAGGAAGGCACTGTACAATTTTTTTTCTCTTTTTCTGTTGTTCGCTTACAATCAAAACCATCTCTCGCACTCTCATTTGCACTTTTTTTAAAAGAGATTAGTTTCATCTCCCTCTGAAATTCTTCGATTGAGAGACCTTGGTGGGTCTCTAATTAATGCTTAGACGACACTTCAGAATATTAACCATGCCTCTGGAGGGGGAGCGGTCGATTGCAAAGCCCCCCCCCGAAGAATCCATATAATCTATTATTCATTAGCGCAAATGTGTTTATCTGCTTTTAGCACGCTCCTGACTCTGGCGTGATGTCGGAGTCGGTGGTCGATCTATGCCACACCGATTGTTAATTAAAGTTTATTTCGAACTGCTGAGATAATTAAGAGAGAAACCTTGATTACTACCCAAGTGGGCAAACACAAGAGTTTGGACTGCTGCTTAAGCTAAAATTGCTCCCTTCAATGTTTTTTTTTTTTTTTTACATCGACCAGCAATGGATGTTTCACATTTTGAAAGAGGGACTCTGTGTCCTGATATTCTATATCTTTTTACAGTATAACAAACTGCCTTAATTTGGATGTTGTCTGAAAGTGAATTAATTGAGAAAAAACTTCCAGTTTCTCTAAACACCCATTCCTTTTTCCTCCCAGCAGTCCAGGTTCTCGGCTCATCCATCATTTCAGACTTACAGCAAACCCTCTTATGCAAAAACCCTTCGGATTTCAATCGCACAATCAAGTTAACGTGTTGCTTAATCAATCTTACCTCTGGATTGTTAAAAACCCAGTAGGTTCTAATTTGATGGTACTCAATTAGGGTCGCCAACTGTGAACTGCAGATGCAGGGACTAATTCTGCACTACGATTAAACTGAACTAAATGACCCCATTCTAGAGAATAACATTGAACATGAATCACCTGGTCCTTTAAGCAAAGGAACCGATTACTAAAACCAAAGCACAGCCCTCAAACTGGTAAAGTACCTACAAAGAAATTGTTTCAAATATTCCTCATATTACTGAGGACCATAATCCTTTTCCTCATTGGAGGAGCCTCCTCTACATCACACATACAAAACACAAAGCCAGACAGCTAAACCTAATGAAGAGTAAGAGAGTTGTCTGACCTACAGAGCAGTCGGAGCCTGTCCAGTTAGCCTCACAGACGCAGGTTCCTGTCTCGGTGTGGAAAGTTCCATGGCTGGAGCACTGTTCAGGACACGTGCTTCTCAGGATTGCACAACCCATTCCGCCCCAGCCCGGGTTACAGTGGCATTCACCGTGGTGGCAGGCTCCGTGGCCCGAGCATGTCGGGTCCAGACAGTCCACTAGGGAAACACGGGGAAAACAGGGGAAATGGAAAGGAGATGGATCAATTACTGTGTATGGGATGATTATTTTATTTTTTATTTTTTTACCTTTAACTAGGCAAGTCAGTTATAAACAAATTCTTATTTAAAATGATGGCCTACCGCAGAACAACCTTGTTCAGGGGAAGAACAAAATATTTTTACTTTGTCAGTTCTGGGATTCGATCCAGCAATATTTCGGTTACTGGTACAACGCTCTAACCACTAGGCTACTTGCCACCCCAATCAAGGCCTAATGAAATAAACTAATAAACAACAATGACTGGTACAGCCGTTCAAGCTAACACATACACCATATATACAAAGGTATGTGGACAACCCTTCAAATTTGTGGATTCAGCTCTTTCAGCCACACCCATTGCTGACAGGTGTATAAAATCAAACAGACAGAGATGCAATCTCCATAGAGAAACATTGGCAGTAGAATAGCCTTACTGAAGAGCTCAGTAACTTTCAACGTGGCGCCGTCATAAGATGCCGCCTTTCCCACAAGTCAGTTCGTCAAATGTCTGCCCTGCTAAAGCTGCACTGATCAACTGTAAGTGCTGTTAATGTGACTTGGAAACGTCTAGGATCAACAACGGCTCAGCTGCAAAGTGGTAGGCGACACAAGCTCACAGAACGGGACCGCTGAGCGCTAAAGCGCGTAGCACATCTGTCCTTGGTTGCAACACTCACTACAGAGATCCAAACTGCCTCTGGAATCAACGTCAGCACAATAACTATTAGTCGGGAGCTTCATGAAATGGATTTCCATGGCAGAGCAGCCACACACAAGCATAAGATCACCATGCGCCATTCCAAGCATCGGCTGGAGTGGTGTAAAGCTCACTGCCATTGTACTCTGGAGCAGTGGAAACGCGTTGTGTGGAGTGATGAATCATGCTTCATCATCTGGCAGTCCAACGGACTAATCTGGGTTTGGTGGTTGCCAGGAGAATGCCTCCTGCCCCAATGCATAGTGCCAACAGTTTGGTGGTGAAGGAATAATGGTCTGGGGCTGTTTTTCATGGTTCAGGCTAGGCCCCTTAGTTCCAGTGAAGGGAAATCTTAACGCTACAGCATACAATAACATTCTAGACGATTCTGTGCTTCCAACTTTGTGGCAATAGTTTGGGGAAGTTCCTGTTTCAGCATGACAATTCCCCCGTGCACAAAGCAAGGTCCATACAGAAATGTTTGTCGAGATCGGTGTGGAATAACTTTACTGACCTGCAGCTCAACACCATCGAACACCTTTGAATTGGAACGCCGACTGAGAGCCAGGCCTAATCGCCCAAAATCAGTGCCCATCCTCACTAATGCTCTTGGCTGAATGGAATCAAGTCCCCGCAGCAATGTTCCAAAATCTAGTAGAAAGCCTTCGCAGAAGAGTGGAGGCACTTATAGCAGCAAAGGGGGGAACAACTCCATATTAATGCCCATGATTTAGGAATGACATGTTCGAGCAGGTGTCCACATACTTTTTGTCATGTAGTCTATATTGATCTCAGCGACTCATTGAGAATAATTTGGTGCTTATCATATAAGGCAAGATAGTTAGTTCCACAACAGCACTTGTGTCCTTTCTCTCTTAATTCCCTTTACAATGTGCGCCAAAAAATATTGAATTACTCCCTCGACTCAATAACATCTTACAGGTCACTGAGCTGCAGATGTAAATCTGACAAGTTAATTGCCTCTATGTCTGATTTGGGATCAATGAAGTTAAAACTAATTGAACAGCGGGAGAAAAGAAGGAGGAAAAAGCAAGAGGTATTTTCCACAAAAACGAGAAATGGACACACAGGTTTTGTGCACTGGAGTGCACTGAACCAATCACATTGGATGGACAATTCAGAATCCATTCAAATCCATAGCTGTGGTAGCTAAATGGTTGGAGGGAGCTAACGCATGCAAAGTATCAATGGGGAACACAATGAATTGGTGAAGTTGAAAAGAGCAATTGTTTCAGCTGTATGTGTCGCTGACCGGCTGGGAAATCAACCAGCGACACTATATATATCCTTGTGGTGTACCTTGGTGACAGTTGCTTCCCTTGTAGCCGGCATTGCACACACAGTTACCCGTCACGCAGATCCCATGGCCGCCACATTGGGGGTCCACACACTGAGTAGCGGGCACGTCACACTCTGTGCCCTTCCATCCACTGTAGCATTGACAGCGCCCCCTGGTGTACTGGCCATTGCCACTGCATAGGATGGTACAGGCAGCTGTGGTGGAAAGTAACAAGGTTATTAAAAAGTAAATATGACAATTTCTTGTAAAGTATATTATTCCATTGTGTAGCTATAGTGTTGATACAACCATAAAATCAACACATCTATCATTATCTGGCCACGCTACAATAGACATGAGTACACCACTTTCTCTCCAAAGATTTTATCTGAACCCTTTAGCCCTGACCCTGACCTTTAGCCTAAACCTAACCTTAAATTAAGAACAAACATCACATGCACATGGCAATCAATTCTGACGATATAGACAATATTTGTCCTTTGAATCATGGCCATTCATTGATTGTGATATCAAAACATGGATTAGGAATGTGACAAGAGAACATGCATACCTCTTGAGCAGTATGGTCCACTGAACCTTGGGAAACACTGACATGAGCCCGAAACACATTCACCGTTTCCATAACAGTTGTGTGAGCACTCCATAACTGACTCTGTTGGGACAGACATTTTTTTTCTAGAATTACACCAGACATTATTGAGATATCATACCTCTAAAATGTAGCCACCACATTTTTAATTACATCATGGATTCTTGGATTGAATTTCCTATCACTACTATGTTGTCACATACTACGCCATCTTATACAGCTACTGTATACCACAATTCCACTCAGTCAATTTTATACATGTACGACAGTGGAGGTTGCTGAGGGGAGGACGGCTCATAATAAAGGCCGGAATGGAGTAATGGAATGGTATCAAACATGGTTTTCACTTGTTTGATTCACTCCATTCCAGCCATTCCACTCCGTTTCAGCCATTTTTAGGACCCGTCCCCCCCTCAGCAGCCTCTATTGACGTACAGTATATTTATCTAGGTATGTATGTGTATTTCTGATCTGCAAACATGATATGCCATTCCTGAAATCCTCCCATGTCCCGTGAAGGTTTAAGCTTCCATATCCCGTTTGCTGTAGCCTGACTACTCCCATGCCATATTGCCCATCTCGGTCCAAACATTTTAAATTGCACAGTCGATTTCTATAGTCCTTGACACATTTTCTTTCTCCTTTGGAAAATCTTACTTGAATGACTGATCATGCCCACACAAGCAACGGAACCACTGAACAGTTTACAAGTAAATCCTCTGAGTTAATCGGACATATCCACTGACACGTCTTGTGTTCGTTCAACAGAACAGCAATCATAAAGGGATCTCCCTCTAGGCTGGGGGCGCGTTTAGATTGCCATCTTGACACAAACGTTTAGTTTTTATTGCTTTTGAAGACTTGTATTGGATGTTCACTACCAGGGTGTCAGTTTCAACCAGGGGTTGAACTGGTTCAGGGAACAGAACTGAAAAACTGAAAAGAATGACATTAAAAAACAATATCAGAACAGGAATCAGAACCGGGAACGAACATGATCTATACAGTTCCGGAACAGAACCGTTATCTTAAAAGCATAGGAACCGGTTAATAACATATTTTACATTCCAGATATTTCTTTACAATCCCACAAAAAAAATTAACAAAGAGCCTATGCAAAAGCCTCTGTCATTTAGAAACATATTTCAGTGTCTGCATGCCAGCTGAAAATCTTTTCAAATCAAATCAAATTGTATTTGTCACATACACATGGTTAGCAGATGTTAATGCGAGTGTAGCGAAATGCTTGTGCTTCTAGTTCCGACCATGCAGTAGTATCTAACAAGTAATCTAACAAATTCACAACAACTACCTTATACACACAAGTAAAGGAATGAATACGAGTATGCACATATAAATATATGGATGAGCGATGGCTGATCGGCGTAGGCAAGATGCAGTAGGTATGGAGTACAGTATATACATATGAGATGAGTAATGTAGGATATGTAAACATTATATAAATGGCATCGTTTAAAGTGGCTAGTGATACATTTATTTCATACGATTATAATTATTAAAGTGGCTAGAGAATTGAGTCGATGGCCGAACGGCATAGGCAGTGTGTGTGTGTGTAGGCTACCTGCCCCGCCGAATTGTAGTCTACTGTAGCACACTTATGTTACTGTTATGGATTATATATTTTAATGACTAAATGTTTGTACTAGTAAGAAAATACTAAGAATATTCCATTCTGAAAATGTATGCAATAGAGATAGGGTTATAAAACAAATGGTAATTCAATTGATGTTTGTGTGTCTAGAAATGAATATTGTGTGGAGAGTGGAACAGGATGGTACGACTTGGTACGACTAAGCATTCTTAGTTCTAATCAGACATATGTGGGAAGCCTTCTGGTCCTTGGGATGGGAGGGATGGTTAGGAGCTGTCCAAGGTTGACTTATGTTGCAAAGATTGTGATAAGGAATGAATGGGTACTGTGGGAAAACACTATTTCCTAGAGAGGGTGGGGCAGTTGTATCTTTTGTATTTCAACTTGTACAATATAAAAGGCTGTGTACACCTTTGTAAATCAGAGCTCTCGCGTGAATAAACACTTTTACATTTGACCATTGTAGATTGGGCCTTTGTTTGTCTCATTTCAACCAGTATCTTACAAATACTTGGTAACAGACAGAGTTTGTTTAATTGAAGTTCAGTTTGTGAACATTGAGCACAAAATTATCATAACAGTTACAAGAGTGATTCAGATATTAGGGAGAGAGATTTTTAATTAGAGAAGAATGGATTCACTTCTTCAATGCTAGTTAATAATACTACAGTTATCACGTTTCATATGGGATTTATTAGCTACAAAAAGGTAAGAAGGGTTTTTATTTTAATTCTGGTGCCACTCTGCACACACAAGCTTGTTACTAGGGGTGTGTGGAGTACTTGGATAAAACGGGTAACGGATATGGAGAATTTTACGAATATGATTATGACACAAGTAATTTTGGCAATTAACCGTTGTGTGCTCCAAATAACTATTGGCTACTTTTTCTGTCTGTAACGATACTGGCGGAGTATAGGTTGAGCCTGCTGCAACAATTTGATTAGAACAAGCCACTCTCCGTTTACTTTCATATCCCCAGACAGACACACAGTGATTTCTCCCTCGCTCGCTCACTCACACAGACACTCACAGACACTCACTCACTCACTCACTCACAGGCACTCGTCTCAGGGCACAAGTCTCCCCTTCTCCAAACATCATGTATTAATCAGAATCTGTAGCTAGTCATTGTTGTTCAATCAAATTATTTTCTGTAGACATAGGCGATATGGTTGTTTTTGTCTGTCTGTCCGTTTAATTATTTAATTGTTGATGACGTCTTGTGATCTAAGCTCATGCTTCTTGCTATTATTTCTTCTCGCCCAGGCATGTTTACCGAGCGACAGATAATTCGAAAATAAAATTACAAATGTAGATAGTTTATTTTGATTGCACAAATGTTGCAGGATAAGTGTCGGAAGAGAAAAGTTGTGCTACTCTCGAAAGTGAAATAATATATGGGGCAATCGAATTAGCCTAACATGCCGGCAGTAGTAAGCAGCCATGCGTTAGGGTATTTATTAGCCTATTTCATTGGTAAGTAAATAGCCCTGCAGTTCATTTTCATCTGAACAATGTGTGTGAATGAGTGAAGGAACATAACGATGCGATCTGAGTAATAGCCCACTTCAGGTATATACTTTACGGGCACTTAAGGCGCACTTCCGTGTTTCCCGATCACCAGTAAATCCAATGATCAAGTATCAAGTGTGATAAAATGGATACGATTACCAGTGGTGTATAGAACTTAAGTAAAAATACTTTAAAGTACTACTTGAGTAATTTTTTTTAGGTATCTGTACTTTACTATTTATATTTTGGACTAGTTTTACTTCACTACATTCCTAAAGAAAATGATGTACTTTTTGCTCCATACATTTTCCCTGACACCCAAAAGTACTCGTTATATTTTCAATGCTTAGGAGGACAGGAAAATGGTTCAATTCCCTCACTTATCAAGAGAACATCCCTGGTCAAATAATGCATGTCATAACAAGATGCCCAGCGTTTAAAGCCAAGCCTCCACCACCTTCTCTTGCTCTCCCCCCACCTGCAAAATGTGTCACATCTCACACCCCACACTTGTCTGTCCAATGCATGTAGTTAAACAATTATAGCTTGCCCGCTCCATAGCAAGCAGCTCTATCTGCACTGATTGGTGAAGTAATTTAATGTTGAGCTAAATAAAAGAAAACATATATTTTAGATCCTTAAAAAGGAACAGAAGGAAAATATAAACCGTCATTTTTTGGGGGTTCGATCCAGTCCAGAACTTTATTTTGCAGATCGGAACAAGAAAAATAATGGTTCTATTCAGTACAAAATGACTGGAAAATAATTTTGGTTCCAAACCCTGGTTTCAACAGATCCAGGAAATTTGGACCTTGGGTATCGATAACTCCATATCTTTAGAAACGGATTGACGGAATTCCCCAAAGCAAAACTCACTTTTCCCACATCACAATTCCTGAGCCAGCACAACAATGAGGAGGCTGTCCTAAGGGATAGTGATATTCCTGCTATGTAAAGGCGTAAAACACAGCCCAATCAAGAAATTATGCTTGAACCATATAGTCTGTAGATGTAGTTTAAAATCTTGATTAGTGTATGTATGTGGTAATCTGGCCTGCCAGTGCCAACTACCCAGTCATTCTCTAAGGAAGAAAGTTCACTCAGTAACTTGGGGAAAAATAACCTCCAATAAGTACCCTAACACAAATCTACAGTGCCCTCCTCACCCATTTCTACAGGGGTGGTCCCTTACCTAGGATGATGGTGTTGTATGATACTGTCTCTAGGCTCTTCCCGTCATTGTAGAAGGCCAAATGCCACACCCCAGAGTCCAGGTACTGGATGAAGCCAGCTTGGTGGAGGCTGACCTGGTTCTCCATCCGCCCCCTGGCTTCCGGCTCTGTGGAAGCCCGCCTCTCTTTGGTGATGAGTCTGCTGCCATCCAGCAGCTCCACAAAGTCATACTGAAGAAAGGTAAAGCAGAGAAGTCAGTTGGGACTTATTCATTAGTCACTCTACATAAGATTATGAAAAATTCTGACGTGACATTCTTTGTAGTTCCAGGTGAATATAGGGAAAATATCTGTTAAAAAAAAGATCAAATTTTTCATTAAAGGAGCTATCCATGATCGAAATGAGTCGAAGTAAAGATTTTCCAGAAGACTGATCCTTTTCATTCTGTATGTTAACAGTGTTTCAGTCACACAAACACAAAACAAGGTGTTGAAAGAAGTAAAAGGCACATTAAAAAAGGATTTCGTATCAGAAATGAGACATGCAGCGAACACAACACAAAGAAACTCTCCAACTGACTCAGTACGGATAGGAAATAAAGCATTATAGCAAGGGTGAGCCAAGTCAACACTCAGTGGTTTAAACCCTTTTGAGAGGAGCTGAGGGGTAGAGAAGAGATATTACCCTGCTGATGTAGGCCATTTTGTGTTGGTGGCCAGGGGGCCAAGTAAGAAAAGTCCAAAACAATTGATGAATCATGCAGAGTAAGACAATAACACATTTAGTTATTATTCTTTTTTTGAGGGGTAGGTGACTTTAAAGTTCCTCTCCTCAGGCTGTGAATGCAACGAACGGTCAATAAATCTCATTGGGGTCTTTCACGCTCAGTTAAGTAAACACATCGATTTTTCTCCCTGGCAATTTAACAGGCCATTTTCTAAAGCAGTGGTGGTGGACTTTGTGTCTGTTAAATATTAAAGCATTAGACTTCTCACTAAAGGTTTCGGTCATACCAAAGTTATATTTAAATCCAAACTGGTTCTCTAGCAGAATAGTAAAAATGTCTCACCCCTTGTTCAAGAATGGCCTTTTTCCTTTTATTCAGATCACTTTTGGTTATTTGAAAAGGAAATATTCTCCAAAATATCGCTATTTTTAAAACAAGACACACAAAGTTGGTTGCAATTTCAGTTTAATCCACCAGAAAAGACAACAAATAATACAACAAAAATGTGGTTAAACTCAAATATACTACAATTCTAAAATAACTGTTTAAAAAAGTTATAATCGTTGTAAATAATATCATAAATAGGATGGGTGGAGTTATGTCACACATGCAGCTAAAAAAAATATATGGAAATGTTTGCAACCAACTAATAGCATTACCGCAAAAATGGAAGAGGCAAGTAGAAGGGGGAAAAAGTAAGAAACTTGTCTGTTGGGCCCTGCATTACAGACCAAAATTGGATAAAAAAATTGTGATGAATGATAAAGTATACCAGTTTCATTTAGGACAACACACATTGACAGCTGTGCCATTCCCAGTCCCTTCCGAGGAAAAACATCCCCACAGCATGATGCTGCCACCACCATGCTTCAGTGTGGGGATGGTGTGTTTTCGGGGTAATGGGAGGTGTTGGGTTTGCGCCAGACATATTGTTTTCTTGATGGCCAGAGTACCATCTTCCATATGTTTGTGGCGATCACCAAACGTATTTGTTTATTTTCTTATTTAAAAATGGCTTTTTTCTGGACACTCTTCCATAAAGCCCAGCTCTGTGGAGTGTAGGGCTTAAAGTGGTCCTATGGACAGATACTCCAATCTCCACTGTGGAGCTTTGCAGCTCCTTCAGGGTTATCTTTGGTCTCTTTTTTGCCTCTCTGATTAAGGCCCTCCTTGCCTTGTCGTGAGTTTTGGTGAGCGGCCCTCTCTTGGCAGGTTTGTTGTGGTGCCATATTCTTTCAATTGTTTAGTAATGGATGTAATGGTGCTCTATGGGATGTTCCCAACCCTGATCTGTACTTCTCCATAACTTTGTCCTTGACCTGTTTGGAGAGCTCCTTGGTCTTCATGGTGCCGCTTGCTTGGTGGTGCCCATTGCTTAGTGGTGTTGCAGACTCTGGGGCCTTTCAGAACCGGTGTATATATACTGAGATCGTGTGACATATCATGTGACACTTAAATAAAGTCCACCTGTGTGCAATCTAACTAATTATGTGACTTCTGAACATAATTAGTTGCACCAGATCTTATTTAGGGGCTTCATAGCAAAGGGGGTTAATACATATGCACGCACCACTTTTCCGTTTTATATTTATTATATATTTTTTCATTTCACTTCACTTCACCAATTTTGACTATTTTGTGTATGCCCACTATGAAATAACACATATGGAAATAAGTAGTAAGTAGTAACCAAAAAAGTGTCAAACCAAATCAAAAGATATTTTATATTTGAGATTCTTCAAAGTAGCCACCCTTTGCCTTAATGACAGCTTTGCACACTCTTGGCATTCTCTCAACCAGCTTCACCTGGAATGCTTTTCCAACAGTCTTTAAGGAGTTCCCACATATGCTGAGCACTTGTTGCTTTTCCTTCACTCTGCGGTCCATCTCATCTACACTTCTTTGCTTACTACATATGTGTTATTTCATAGTTTTGATGTCTTCACTATTATTCTACAATGTAGAAAATAGTAAAAATAAAGAAAAACCCTTGAATAAGCAGGTGTGTCCAAACTTTTGACTGGTACTGTATATATTTACAAAACATATACGGGGGATTGGAAAAGATGCAGACAATTACATAAATGGAAGCTAGAATCTATCTGCAATATTAAAGCTGATATACCCTCTTAAAAACATTGTTAAAAATTATTCAATGATTAGCTAGTACTTGGGAATTCAAACTAGTGTTGATAATTTGTTCAAAAAACGTAGATTTAAACAATTGATAATTCATGCAGAGTAAGACGCTCAATAACAAATTGAGAGGTTTTTTTCTTTTCTTTTGAGGGGTAAAGTTGTTCCTCTCCTCAGGCTGTAAATGTAACCCAACCGTCAATATCTCTCATTGGGGTCTTTCATGCTCAGTTAAGTAAACACATCGATTTATCTCCCTGGCAATTTAACAGACCGTTTCTAAGGCAGTGGTGGTGGACTCTGTGTCTAGGCATTGACAGTTCCCTGCACAGAAATTGCCTTGGACATAAAAGGAGGCTTCTTTCTTTAGGACTCAGTTTGTTGTCTTTGATTTTGTTGGGTTCCTTCCTTTTTCATCTTGTAATCCTTTCTTTCCTGTTGTAAATAGTATTGAACTTTTTTTCTTTTGATAGTGGCCCAACTGAAAGAGGCTCTTCTTCAATAAGTCAAGTCAGAGAATGTCAAAAAGGTGAAGTTGAAAGCTTTTGCTCTAGAGTGAAGTGGAAAATAGCCACTGCCTGGTCACAACCCTTAAAGTCAGGGTTCCCAGCCAGCGTGCCAGTTGGGGAACTCTGAGCAAAAAATAAATATATATACTGTATGTATATATATATAATTATAATTTTAATTGTCGGACGTAAAAATACCAGGAAATGAGTTGATTTTAATTGAGAAAATCTCTTCCCAAGTATGCCCATGCATAATACGATGTGATCGTATACAAACGTAAGCAAGGTTTGAAATGATTATGCTTTGGTCAAAAATTATATCGTTTTTGGGCTTCTTGCGGTCAATTTGCAGTCTACAAATTATTTTTAATTATGTTCCTGCCCCCCGACCATCCGCTCAAGGATTAGAATCTGGTCGTTCAGTTGATGAACAGTGCTACAAATAAAACTTTGTCTTGGGACACATCAAACACTTTACTTTGTCAAAAATAAAACTGAAAAGAGGACTATTCTAAGCACGGCAGTGGATTTGTTTGTCTTTTTTTTATCATACAGTCAGATTTTTACACCATACTCAACATGTGTACCATTTACCTGTGTGTGAGATGGTGGGAGACCCTTCCTCCCGTAGACCCCAACCAGTGCATTCTTCTGAATAGAGATGTTGAACTTGAGGAAGCGCGGCTGTTCCATTGCCAGCCGAGAGCGCCAGAACACCCCCGGCGGTATTCCCTGACCGACCCTCCTGCCCACTTCCACTTGCCCGGTGTCAACGGAGCGGTTTTCCTGATGGGCCACACCATTCCTGCCTGGAGGGGAGAAAGAGAAAACTATACCTATACAAGGTCTCTGAAACCACAGTTACAGTTTTACAAACATCTGTTCTTGTGTTCTGTAAACCCATTTTCGGCAAAATGATAACATTTTCAATATCACCTTGTTTGAAATAAAATGATGGAGAAGCAGCCTTTAGTTATTATGCCCCCAGCCTCTGGAATAGCCTGCCAGAGAACCTCACGGGGGCCGAAACTGTGGATATATTAAAAAAAGAGATCTTAAAAACACACCTTTTTAGCTTTGCTTTACCTTTGGGTGCTAGTTGTTTTGTTTTTATTGTTATTCTTTAGTTTTTTATCCTCTTATGTTTGTTGTGTAATAAATATTTCTGTTTTTATTTAAAAAAATAAAATAAAAAAATTCCTGTGACGCACATGTCTGACAAGTGCTGTATAAATAAACGTCTTTATTCCCACTCAAATAGACCCTAGCTGGTTGCTCCATTATGAGACTGGAACAGATCGTTCCACCATCTGTTTCCCTATCTTTTTTTGTGGTACTGGTGATTCACTAATGTTTAGGATCTAAATGTAATAGTTGATACACTACCTGATACAGTACTGTAACAATACATCAAAAGGACAGGGAAGTGATGGTTTAAGGTTAATGTAGCTGCAAAGACACCCACTTAAACATGACTCTGCCTGAGTTACGATCAAACATAAATCTGCCGACGACACGACGGCGGTAGGCCTGATCACTAACGACAATGAGAAAGGCTATAACAGGGTTCCCCTTTTTTTGGGTATTTTGTTAGACATAAAGCACTGTAAAAACACCAGGAAATCAGCTCCAAGTGACCTTAATTTTGGAAATCTGTTCCCAAGTAATCCCATGCATAATACGATGTGATCGTATACAAATGTAAGCAAGGTTTGAAATGATTATGCTTACAAATTATTTGCAAATACGTTCACGGCCCCCTAACCAGCAGCTCAAGAAAAAATGTATCTAATTGATGATCCCTGGCCTATGGGAGGAAGACATAGACCTGGCAGTGTGGTGCCAGGACAACAACCTCTCCCTCAACGTCAGCAAGACAAAGGAGGTGATCGTGGACTACAGGAAATGGAGGGCCAATCACACGAGTTTCATGTTCCTCGGTTCACATCACTAAGGATTAATCATGGTCCAAACGCATCAACACAGTCGTGAAGATGGCACGACAAGGCCTCTTCCCCCTCAGGAGGCTGAAAAGATTTGGCATGGGCCCTCAGATCCTCAAAAAGTTATACAGCTTCACCATTAAGAGCATCTTGAGTGGCTGCATCACCGCTTGGTATGTCAACTGCTTGGCATCCCACCGGAAAGCGCTACAGAGGGTAGTGCGTACGGCCCAGTACATCACTGGGGCGGAGCTCCCTGCCATCCAGGACCTCTATATCAGTGTCAGAGGAAGGCCTCAAAAATTGTCAAAGACTCCAACCACCCAAGTCATACTGTTTTCTCTGCTACCGCATGGCAAGCGCTACTGATGCACCAAGTCTGTATCCAACAGGACCATGAACAGCTTTTAACCCCAAGCCATTAGACGGCTAAATAGTTAGTTAAATAGTTAACCAAATAGCTACCTGGACTATTGACCCTTTTTTGCAGTCATCTGTCACTTTTTCCCTAGTTATATGTAGATACAGTACAGTGGAGGCTGCTGAGGGGAGGACAGCTCATAATAATGGCTGGAACGGAGCAAATAGAATGGCATCAAACACATGGAAACCATCTGTTTGATGTGCTTTGATACCATACCACCTATTCCTCTCCAGTCATTACCATGAGCCTGTCCTCCCCAATTAAGGTACCACCAACCTCCTGTGATATAGTCTCTACCTCAATTACCTCGTACCCCTCCACATACACTCGGTACTGGAACCCCTTGTATATAGCCAAGTTATCATGACTCATTGTGTATCTATTATTACTACCGGTTTTACTTATCTATTATTTCTCCATTCTCTTTCTCTCTGCATTGTTTGGAAGTAAGCATTTCACTGTTAGTCCACACCTAATAAGCACGTGATGATATTTTTGTTGTTGTTGTTGACTTATTCTCAAATGAAAAGTTAAATACCCTGCCTCAGTGTACAGTGATGTCATGATCAAAGCACTAACGTTAAAATCTGTTTGCCTGATAATTATTTAAAAAACAACTTAGAATAAACATGTGAGTGGAACTAAAGCAGGACTATTGAAATTAAATGTAAATACAAAATGATTTACACTTTTCTTACAATGGCCCTCCGGAGTTCAGATTATAACAGACAATATTAATCCAAGATTCTTGGTATGAATCCATCTATGTACTTATGTCAGCTTCCCATTTCACAGTTTAAAATAAAGACCATAAAAACCAAGAGGGGTCCATTTGTGCTTTTGTTGCTCAATTAATACCTGTGAAGGTCGTTAATGTGGGTGTACTCCATCTTTGTTTGTGTGGGTGTTTTTTGCATGAGGACCTTTCCTGTCACTTCACCTTGGCGCCAAAATGGAGACATGTTTGCCTCCAGAGAGAAAATGGCCTGCTATCGATTGCCATTAAACAGTCCCAAAATGAGCCTCCTGCTATCTTCATTAGCACTACTTACAAGGTTTTAAATCTAGAACTGTTTAAAATCACACTGAGCTTTCACCTGCCTCCTCAAACCCAATGAATACCATCATGGCTGTGCATCTTAAATACCTTTTGCTATATAGCCTTTTGCTATAAAGGGGAAGTAAGGTGGGATGTGGCAGACATCGCATTCAAAATTACCTCTACTGGTAAAGGTTGAAGGGAGTTCAGTATAATGGTTAGGTTGTGCAAATCTGTCTGGACTTACAATTCAGAAGGTATCTACAATGTAGGCAAGGCTACTTTTGGGACCATTTTTGTGCTGAGCCAAATGCATCACATTAGCAAGCCGGATGAACAAACAAACAAGCATCCAGTGCAATTTAGGGCTACAAACATATTCAGAAACTAAGAACTATGTTGTGTTCCTTCCCCAAATCTATGCTAAATATATAGGTAAAGGGCTATCGGAATAGGTTTAGCTAAGGTTCTTACCATAGTCAGCTGAGAGTACTGTCAGTATGCTTGGTTGAGTGGGCAGAGCCTTCCCCCCTCCGTTCTCAAACATGGGTTGTTTTTTTGCTTCTTGAAGTTGCCAACTGAGGCTGAAAAAGTGCATTGCTGTAATGTGAACAAAACAGTGGAATATACTATGGTTAGGGCAAATGATCAAATCGTTAAGACACAACACTTGCTGGACAGCATTTCCAGCATTGTCCTCTCTGCATTAACTCCTTCTATATATGGCCCTACATCTTCAATGTCTACGAAATACTAAAGAGTGGGAATTATTTTGATCTAGGTTAGCTTACTATGGGTGTTCCCCATGTAGGCTAAGTGCTCGACTGTAAAACTCTACAGGGCCCAGACACAGCAAGCACAATCAATACTAAGGAGAGGAGGAACACTGCTGTGTTTCTTTAGGCAAGGCACACTAGAGTGTCGGGACACAAACAGCACTGCATCAAAAAGCACAGTGGGACGTTGTATTTAAAACCCCAAACATTTGTCACCAAACAGACAGGAGGAGGCAGAGGAGGGTCTACTCCTCAACTCCTCTAATACAAAGCAAGCAATTCAAAACAAGCAACACAAAGACAGCCCTAAATCAAAAATAAATCTAAAAAAAAGGAATTGTTTCTGTGTGTCAGAGGGTAAATTTGAGCCTCAAACTATCTAGTTTTGCTAGTCTAGTATTGCGTAACCAACCAAAATGCCATTTTATTTCTCCAACCCCTGTCTCTGAATAGGATGCTATCAAGCTGTGGCTTGTTGTTTGTGGGGAGACTTGGTCTTCTATGAACTCAGTGAGAGGGTGAGACTCCTTCAAAGATTGCCAGCTGTGGAGCCGTGCTGAGGAGGCCAAACTCCACCGTTTTGGATTTCTGAGTGGTTTGATCTGAATCAAAACATTTTTTCAAAACGCACTCCTTGCAGGGAGGCAGGGTATAGGGTCTTAACTGCAGAAAACACATTGCTAACTCGCAAGGGGAAACAATGCAGCAGAATCAGAGAGAATGCAGAATGGAATCACATTTTTGGAAAGTTGGGAGAAATTGGATGGATGCATATGGATGCAGCCTGGTGTCAGTTATACTGAACAAAAATATAAAAGCAACATGCAACAATTTCAAAGATTTTGCTGTGTTACAGTTCAAATAAGGAAATCAGTCAATTGAAATACATTCATTAGGCCCTAATCTATGGATTTCACATGACTGGGCAGGGACACAGCCATTGGTGGGCCTGGGTGTCAGGCCCACTCAATGGGGAGCCAGGCCCTGCCAATCAGAATTAGTTTTCCCACGCTTTATTACAGGCAGAAATACTCCTCAGCACCCCGCCTCCCCTCACCTCAGACTACCCCGCAGGGGAATAAGGCAGATGTGGAGGTCCTGGGCTGGCATGGTTACATGTGGTTTGCGCTTGTGAGGCCAGTTGGAGGCACTGCCAAATTCTTTAAAACAATGTTGGAGTTAGCTTATGGTAGAGAAATTAACATTGAATTATCTGGCAACAGCTCTGGTGGACATTACTGCTGTCATCATGACAATTGCACACTCCCTCAAAACTTAAAGACATCTGTGGCATTGTGTTGTGACAAAACTGCACATTTTAGAGTGGCCTTTTATTGTCTCCCGCACAAGATGATCATGCAGTTTAATCACCTACTTGATATGTAACACCTGTCAGGTGGATGGATTATCTTGACAAAGCCTAAAATGCTCACTAACAGGGATGTAAAAAATGTGTGCACTACATTTGAGAAGAATACGCTTTTTGTGCATATGGAACCTTTCTCGGATCTCTTATTTCAGCTCATTTAACATTGGGACCAACACTTGACATTTTGCGTTTATATTTTTATTCAGTATAGTTGAAATAAAGAACAATGCAGTCTGTGTCCTGTTTACTGACTTGACTTGCTAATGTACGATATGTGTGTGTGTGTGTGTGTGAGCGTGAAAGAGAGAGAGAGAGAGTGCGAGAGAGAGAGAGACCATGTGAGAGTGCATGTGAGAGCGCATGAGAGTTTCCTTGTATGTTCTGTATGTGTGGGACTGTGTTTCTTATCTGGGGGCTGGCAGAGGCAAAGTATATGAGCGTATATTGAAGCTATTTAAGACATTGCACCTGGCAGGTGTTTTGATTGCAGATGAAAGAGAGGAAGGTGAAAATCTCACCCATGAGGCAACTGGCAAAGAAAGACTATATCTGTTTAACTCACACACTCACACCAATAGGAACTCCCACGTGGCAAACACGAACGCAAACACACCCTTAAGCCATCGGCGCACTCATAAGCCGTACAAGCGGAATCCAGAAACAAGACAACCCACAAAACACGCACATTAAAATAACATGCAAGTTATGATAGAGCACGATAAAAACATGAATCACTTAAAAAACAGGGTCCAGATCATAAAGGGATAATGTACATGGATATCGATATGGCACTTTTATGGCCCTCTGCTATGGAGAGCACTCTCCCCGGTCTTCTCCATTGCATAATTTCTACACAGACCTATTTCTCTCTATACGAGCATGTCATCCTGTCCTCCCTTCAGCACCATATGAATCCAACGGCAGTTCAGGAGAAAGTCACAAAGACCAAGATTAAGAGTGTGTATCACTCAGGAAGACAGTTAGGACAGATAAATCTCCACCTGTTTTATCGCTATGGTCAAGCCGCTAAAGGTTAGTGAGAAGTCATCTTTGATGCTAGCTGTAAAAACCTGGCAAAGCCCATTCTGAGGGGGAATTTTGTCCTATGGGGGAAAATGGTTCGCTAATGAAAGAGATGAAAGCACTTCCTGGAAGACATATTGTTGCACCAGAAAGTCTTATAGCTCTCGATTCCTCGCATCCCCTCCCTCGCTTCTTCTCAAAACACTTTGGAGAGGAAGGCTTTCAAGTTCTTAGGATAAAATCCTAGGATTTTTTCCGGGTTATTCCCCATCAACACATGACGTTGTCACAATGTTGCAAATAGGTTCTGAGAAGGTCAGTCATGACAAGTGACAACCTTGTGATAACCTAATGTTGTCAGTAGGGTGCTGGGCGTGTTGTTCTCTAGACAGTGTCATTGTAGGGTGTCGAGGTGAATTTTGTAGCTACCTACGTATTCTACATAATAAACAGTATAAACAGTGCAAGCAGGAAGGGTCATGGTTAACCATGGACTAATACAACAATGTCAGTAAGGAGGGGCTATAGTTACCTATACAATAGCAGAGGATGATTGACAGCAGAACAGCCACGCCCACTGCACTCAGGGCGGTGCACCTCCAGGAACAATGCTTGGGCGATTTTTTGAACTTGAAAGCCCCTCTAGAGAGGGTGTTTCTGGGTAGGGGGCGTGCCGGTGTGGAGTACACTGCCCCTGTTGCCATGGTGTAACCTGGGGTTGCTGTGCTAAAGAAAGGGGTTGTTCCTGTGCCCGTTTTAAAGAGGAAGTGTCTGGGGAAACAAAACAGAAAATATACACATGGATATTAGATAATGATGAAGACAGAAAAAAAATGTACATATTTGGTTATGTATTCCTATTTAACCTTTATTTAATATAAAATATATGCCATTTAGGAGACACTTTCATACAGAGGGTCTTAGTCATCCGTGCAAACTTTTTTCATACAACCCTGGCATTGTAAGTACAATGCTCTACCAACAGCCACAGAATACCACATTTTTTATTCATTAAAAGGACATCTCTTTTGTAAGAGAAAACATGGAAAACATGTCAGTATTCCAGTATCCTGTACAAAAGGCCATTATGGGTAATTAAGGAGTTTTAATCACAAGCACTACCCTGGCTTGGTCTATTAACTTTTTAAACCCACGTGAAAATCTCTGAAACTGACAAATTATGCATTGATGCCTCTCTTGACATCACATCGTCCGGCCCTCCACTAACTGTTGGTAAAAATCTTCCTGATGTGCCACTAATCTGTTGGTGTGATTTTAGGTTCGATAAACAGAGCCATGAGTTTGATGCCATCCTTACCGCCACTCCACAATATGTGTCACTATATTCACAACCTTGACAGTTCTGTAAGTCACTTTTGCTGAAAGCATCTGCTAAATGATTTATAAAAGCTACAGTATGTCACTCAGAATGGTGTGTGGTATTCAAACAGGGGTATTCACAGATCTGGCACAGACTGTATGGTGCATTCAGCAGCTTGTTTGAAAAGTTGGAGGTAAAGCATATTCACGTGTATTATGAGTTTAGGGATCTGGAATATGTCAGTTTTTCTATTCTTCCAGGTTAATGGATTCATGTCACTGATTGGTCAGAAAAAGGGGTGGGAGGCATACCTATTTCTGATTTGTGCCGTGATATTGATTTGAGCATGCCGTGAATACTGGGGCCTATTTACTTGCTGCTTGGCTACGAAAATGCAACAAATGATGCCATTTCACACATAGTTGATATTGAATAAAATAGCCAATACAAAATGTTAGTTCACACTAACTGGATTATTGCATATCAGGTCCCACTACTCATCTGCAGAATATAAAGCACTGTTGTGTTCTGAATACCAGTCTGGTGGACAGACATACAGTAGGATAGTAGACTGCGTGCAAACAGTGGTGGCTCAGAGGAAATGTTTTTGGAAATGATTACCAAACAGACTGGCGGTATAAACGTCTGCGGCTATACACACTGGATGACCATACGTAATCGATTAGAAGGAGTGTGAGCAATGAAGCACATTACTATAGTCATTCGGGCAGCTCTATTGATGTGTGTGCGTTTGTGTCTGTGTGTGTGGGTGTGAGGGCGCATGCATGAGTGTTTAAGTCTCATTGAAATGGCCTTCACACAAAAGCGATAACCAAGGCAGGTTCCCTTTGCTCAACTCACTTCCTTGTAATCACTCATGAGGAGGACAAAAGACAAAACATACAGTGGGCGAATTTGGACCTCAGCTAAGCCCCTGCTGTAGGTGAGGGAGTACATTAGAAACAATGAGGACTAACGCCCTTTGACTATGTAATCTACCTATTAGCCACTGCATTTTGTTAGCATCAGCACTGGTGGAATAATATGACTCTTTAAACCGTTAACCAGGCACTTTACCGATGTAGCGTGCACCTAAGTCCATCTCTCTCTTTCCCTTTCACTGTCCCTCAGTCTTTTTCTCTCTTCCTATCAGTAGTTCTCCCTTCCACGCTCTCTTTCTCTCTCACCCCTTTTATCTTCCGCACTCTTTCCCTCTGCCTTCCTCTCTTTTTTTTTTCTCTCTCCCTATCGCTCTTTCACCCCCCTAACCCATGGAACCACCAGCCCTCTCAGCAGGGGACCTGGTAGCAGGTGCTAGCCTAGTGCAGCAGAGCTCATCTGTGATGATATTTTCAGGGGGCAGTCCCTTGGTGTTTCTGGGCCATTGTGCATGCAAAGATCAGAGTGGCGCCATTTTGAGATGCTTCCCCGGTGCGCTCAGGCTGCTGCACATAACTAAATCAATTTGTTTAATTAGCATTAAGACATTAAACATTGACTTGGGAGATATGTTCATTGCAGACACAAAATAAGATTATTTGTTGTTGTGATTTTTTAAATGATAATCATATAAGAAACCACAATCTTATTAAGTATTTACTAATGCAGTTCATTTACATTCTACAAAAATAATTATCTTAATTTCCCACGGAAGACCGAGATATACTGTACACTATTCTTTCAGGAGTGTGGCACTGATCGTGAAACTATCATTGCATGATTTTCTGACTCAAGACAATTTCATTTTATGAGCCGACTCCCCTGACAAGTGAATCTGATGAGGACCGACAGACCATTTATAAAAGTAGCGTGTGGAACCGTAAATGTTGAATTTGTGTCATAATAGCTGTTTCAACTGCTCTTTATTAAATGTGTGACAGAGTTTAACTGGATTCCACAGGACATATGAGGCAGTCAATGTATAGACTAACTGCGCCTTATTGAGAACAGTATTTATGGTATAGAATATATATATATATATATTTTATTGTCACATACACTGGATAGGTGCAGTGAAATGTGTTGTTTTATAGGGGCAGCCATAGTAGTACGGCACCACTGGAGCAAATTAGGATTAAGTGCCTTGCTCACAAACACAGACAGATTTTTTTACCTTGTCAGCTCTGTATTTGAACCAGCAACCTTTGTCAATTCATCAGGGCATGGACTCTACAAGGTGTCGAAAGCGTTTCACAGGGTTGCTGGCCCATTTAGACTCCAATGCTTCCTACAGTTGTGTCAAGTTGGCTGGATGTCCTTTGGCTGGTAGACCATTCTTGATACACATGGGAAACTGTTAAGCGTGAAAAACCCAGCAGCGTTGCAGTACTTGACACAAACCTATGCGCCTTGCACTCACTACCATTCCCAGTTCTATAGGCACTTAAATATTTTGTCTTGCCCAATCACCCTCTGAATGGCACACATACACAATCCATGTCTCAATGGTCTCAAAGCATAAAAATCCTTCTTTGACCTGTCTCCTCCCCTTCGTCTACACTGATTGAATTGGATTTAAGAAGTGGTATCAATAAGGGATAACAGCTTCCATCTGGATTCACCTGATCAGTCTATGTCATGGAAAGAGCAGGTGTCCTTAAGGTTTTGAACACTAAGTGTATAGTGCACACTATATAGATATCGTAAATCAATTTCACATATTTGGTTTTAATACTAAACTGATATGGGAGTACATCACATCTAAAGAATGATTACCTGGCAAAGTGCATGGGGCGACTTTCCTCTCGAAGATAAGAATAAATCACACAATAATGGAGTCAATTGCACCTTTATATAATGATCATTGAAAATATCCGTATTTCTATAGAGCCGAGCGTTAAAAAGTGGAACCTGTGTGGTTGAAAGCCCTCCACACACGTATAAGATGTGAATGTGTCCATGGTGGTAGATAATAGTCTGGAACAGAACAGAGCAGGCAATAACAAAGTTATATTGGCATCTAATTGAGCACTTTAATGGAAGAGCTGTAGTGTTCACAGAATGAATTGGAACAAAAGCTTGAGTGGAATAATTTCTGAATAACATTTATTTGGTTCTCACTTTGAAAGTATTAATTGGATTAAATAGAAATGGCGTCTCAAAGCCTAAAACTGTTATAGATTTGACAAGTTTTGTGTAAAGTCAATAAATTCGTTAATTGTTCTAAGTCGGGTATTTTCCAACAACATGAGGAAGAGTTAGACTTTGCTTGAGAGTCAGAGTATTTCACGCCCTGTTTTGGACTGAGGTTGTTGAATCCCTAAACATATCAACAACTTGAACACAAAGCAGAGATAAATAATATGGTGGTATAGAAATGGAGGGAAGCAGGTGACAGCTGATATCATAAAACATCAGCTGTTTAAAATAGTTACACGTCTCCTTTGTACGCTCAATATTGGGACATGACAAAAAGAAATGCACAGATATGACCACTTGTTGAATTAGGCCTTTCAGGCAATGAGTCAGTCTATTGCCAATTGACAACATAGGCAAAGGGATCTCAATTAAATGACTGCTTTGAGAAGATATCGAGAGAGAGAGACACACGGTTTAATGGGAGAGTCTAATAAAAACACATAAGCGGGGCCCATACGTTTCCTCTTGGATGAACACATTAGTAATTGAATGCAGCTTTTCAATACGTTAAAATAACAGTTTTAATATGGAATGGGCCCAAATTTGAATGCAAACGCTTTGAAGACCACATCCTTAAATGGGGGCTATAATACGATGAACGTATTATAATGAATCATAACATTAGCTAATGTGGTCAATCATTGTGATTGTCCTAAAAAGCCATGCTAAAGTTATAGGAGAATGGGTTCTAAATGCATGAAAATTATAAAACCCCTGAGACTTTTTATGGTCCCATTGCATTAGTTATCGCGATGAGTTGAACGGAGAAAATAACTTAAACGATTTCTGTAGGTATCTCTATGGGGGTTAACTGAACCAAAACCAGCATGTTGAAAGCCTAATGCATGTATCTGGTGCTCTTGTTTACATTGAACAACCTAGTAGTTTACTGGACAAATATAGTTGTACGCATAGCTATGACCATCCCATAAGCCCCCTGATGTTACCATGACACCCGATCCCCTCCCACAGCGAGGTACTTGCTTTAGAGTAAAGTGTACAGATAGTGATTTCTACCCGGGCTGATGATAGAGGTGTGCATATGGTTTTGTCAATACCGGCATGGCAGTAAAGGTCACAGCGATGTTAGTATTCAATGACCGTGTCTTCCTCGGCATGGAAGAACAAATGCTACATAGGATAGGACCAAATCAATTGGGTTGAGAGCATCTTACTGCATGATGCTAAAGAAAAATTCAAAAATTCCACATGTATCTAGATTATGTTGGAGTACTTTGAGCAAGGGAAACGTCGAGCTGGAATGGATTCATCCACTTGTGTCCTTTTGAAGTAGAATGTAATATACTTTCCTGGAATGTTATGGACATTTTGATGCTCTTAATGGCTTGGAAAAAAATAACATTGTTTTTTTGTGTGGGGAAATGCTAGGCAGAGGCACTTATGACAAAGTAGCTTATTGTGTAGGACATCTTAAACTGTAAAAATGATCTATTTAGACCGAAGTGCCTTCTTGTAAGTTATATCAATTTGAATTCATACTGGCAAGCCTCTGTAAACCTGTACTCTTCCATTACCTTATCGATTTGGATCGTATCAAAAGTTGCAAATCCATCTCCAGGTCATATTTCCTTTCACCTCAAATGTTTTCTGGTGCTCTAAACAGATTAACTAAACTGATGAGGCAAAGTCCTATCAGAGGCCCTCTCTTATTGTTGATAAGCACAACATAAAATTGTCCATTTGGTTTCTTTGAAAAATAGTGTGGTCCTATACAAAAGAAAAGTCTCACCTAGTTGGCATACAGTTGAAGTCGGAAGTTTACATACACTTAGGTTGGAGTCATTAAAACTCGTTTTTCAACCACTCCACAAATGTCTTGTTAACAAACTATACTTTTGGCAAGTCGGTTAGGACATCTACTTTGTGCATGACAGTAATTGTGCAGTAATATTTCCAACAATTGTTTACAGACAGATTATTTCACTTATAATTCACTGTATCACAATTCCAGTGGGTCAGAAGTTTACATATACTAAGTTGACTGTGCCTTTAAACAGCTTGGAAAATTCCAGAAAATGATGGCATGGCTTTAGAAGCTTCTGATAGGCTAATTTAAATCATTTGAGTCAATTGGAGGTGTTCCTGTGGATGTATTTCAAGGCCTACCTTCAAACTCAGTGACTCTTTGCTTGACATCATGGGAAAATCAAAAGAAATCAGCCAAGACCTCAGAAAAAAATTGTAGACCTCCACAAGTCTGGTTCATCCTTGGGAGCAATTTCAAACACCTGAAGGTACCACGTCCATCTGTACAAACAATAGTACGCAAGTATAAACACCATGGGACCACGCAGACGTCATACTGCTCAGGAAGGAGACGCGTTCTGTCTCCTAGAGATGAACGTACTTTGGTGCGAAAAATGCTAATCAATCCCAGAACAACAGCAAAGTATCTTGTGAAGATGCTGGAGAAAACAGGTACAAAAGTATCTATATCCACAGTAAAACAAGTCCTTTCTCGACATAACCTGAAAGGCCGCTCAGCAAGGAAGAAGCCACTTCTCCAAAACCGCCATAAAAAAAGCCAGACTACGGTTGGGGACAAAGATCGTACTTTTTGGAGAAATGTCCTCTGGTCTGAAGAAACAAAAATAGAACTGTTTGGTCATAACGACCATCGTTATGTTTGGAGGAAAAAGGGGGACAGTTGCAAGCCGAAGAACACCATCCCAACTGTGAAGCGGCATCATGGGTGGCAGCATCATGTTGTAGGGGTGCTTTGCTGCAGGAGGGGTTGGTGCACTTCACAAATAGATGGCATCATGAGGACAGAAAATGATGTGGATATATTGAAGCAACATCTCAAGACATCAGTCAGGAAGTTAAAGCTTGGTTGCAAATAGGTCTTCCAAGTGGACAATGACCCCAAGCATACTTCCAAGGTTGTGGAAAATGGCTAAGGACAACAAAGCAGAACTGAAAAAGCGTGTGCGAGCAAGGAGGCCTACAAACCTGACTCAGTTACACCAGCTCTGTCAGGAGGAATGGGCAAAAATTCACCCAATTTATTGTGGGAAGCTTGTGGAAGCCTACCCGAAACGTTTGATCCAAGTTAAACAATTTAAAGGCAATGCTACCAAATACTAACTGAGTGTATGTAAACGTCTGACCCAGAAGGAATGTGATGAAAGAAATAAAAGCTGAAATAAATCAATCTCTCTACTATTATTTTGACATTTCACATTCTTAAAATAAAGTGGTGATCCTAACTGACCTAACACAGGGAACTTTCACTAGGATTAAATGTCAGGAATTGTGAAAAATGAGTTTAAATGTATTTGGCTATGCTGTATGTAAACTTCCGACTTCAACTGTAATAAACATCAACTGTGGTGTGTATTCATGGGTGCCAAGGGAAACCTGGCTTCCCCAAAGAATTGACCAAGAAAGAATTATGTATCATTCGTCTCTTTGTTTTCATAATTTTTCTTAAATTTGCAAGAGGCTGAATGCATCACACCGGAGAAAGCATCCAAGTGAGCGAAACACTGCAACTCTGTCTCTGTATGTGTAGGCCATCTATCCGATGCTGTCTGGTTAAAAAGAGTTGCCACCTGTAGCATTGAATGCCTCCCTTGATAAATAGCCAATCAGCCTTGAGCTTAACTGAATGAACTCAACTGTGAATGGTCCTGGCGCACCAAAGAAAAGGGTCAAGTGAAGCAGGTTTGTACTTGGCTTCATTCCTATCACATTGAGAGAAATTTGTAATTGACGGAAACAACTTGGTGGCTAGTTAGCTACAATTGTCCCTTTCCTAAAATAGCCATGGGTTTGGACTTCTCCATACTGGCCATACGCGTTTCTGATACAACCATAAATAAATTATTTGTGACCCTGGACTGAGAGGACGGAAGTTCAATATGTAGCTAGATGTAAAAGGCTTATGTATCCTACCGATCCTCAACTCCGGCGATGTCATCTACAAAACAGCTTCCAATACTCTACTCAGCAAACTGGATGCAGTCTATCACAGTGCCATCTGTTTTGTCACTAAGCCCCATATACTACCCACCACTGTGACCTGTATGCTCTAGACGGCTGGCCCTCGCTACATATTCGTTGCCAGACCCACTGGCTCCAGGTCATCTATAAGTCTATATCTCAGCTTACTGGTCACGATAACAACACCCACCCGCAGCACGCGCTCCAGCAGGTATCTCACTGGTCATCCCCAAAGCCAACACCTCCTTTGGCCGCCTTTCCTTCCAGTTCTCTGCTGCCAGTGACTGGAACGAATTGCAAAAATCGCTGAAGCTGGAGACTTATATTTCCCTCACTAACTTTAAACATCAGCTATCTGAGCATCTAACCGATCGCTGCAGCTGTACATAGTCCATCTATAAATAACCCACCCAATTTACCTACCTCATCCCCATACTGTTTTTATTTACTTTCTGCTCTTTTGCACACCAGTATCTCTACTTGCACATCATCATCTGCTCTTTTATCACTCCAGTGTTAATCTGCTAAATTGTAATTGCTTCGCTACTATGGCCTATTTATTGCCTACCTCCTCATGCCTTTTGCACACACTGTATATAGACTTTCTTTTTTTCTATTGTGTTATTGAATGTACGCTTGTTTATTCCATGTGTAACTCTGTGTTGTTGTTTGTGTCGCACTGCTTTGCTTTATCTTGGCCAGGTCGCAGTTGCAAATGAGAAGCTATGAAAGCTTCCCATGAAATGCAGCTAGGCTAGCGAGCAAGCATTTTAGCCAGGTAGCCTAGCACAACAAAAAAATAAAAGGGTGTACTGTATAACAGAGTCAGTTTCATCAACTTAAAAGAGAGGAGGATGGCATTGGTGTTTCTCTACAAGTAGGGTGAGTCAACATGTTTTTTCTACTTCATCGAACGAACACACACACACACACCATGGACAGCCACATCATATTTAGCTTACTAAATCGTTTTTGGTTTCTTTTAGTTGTCAATGTATAGACTAACTATAGGTGATTTCATTTGATGATATTGAAATGTTGAAGTTGAAATGGTGCTGGAATAGTGGAGGCATCTCCAGTTTTCTTTGTGACTGGTGGAAATTGGTTATAAATCAATAGTTATTTAGTAGTCCAAAAATGTCCGAAATATTAACTTGCTTGACCATGTTGTGACTTTCTGTTACATTAAAAAGAACAAGGAAAAGACCGCACACTGCTGCTCATGCGCCCATGTGATTTTATTACAACAACGTTTCGACCCTTATATCTTCATCAGGCATCCTAAGGGTTGAAACGTTATGATAAAATCACCTGGAAGCATGAGCAGCCAAGTGCAGTGTTTTCCTTTTTATTTTTCATGAATTCACCTACAACTCCAGCACCTGCAAAAAGTACTTGGATGTGCATATGTTACTCAGATTTTGTACTGTTTGTTACATGCAATATACTTTGTGGACTTCACCAAACAGAGGTTGCTCTCCAGTTTTGTGATGAAACAAAGGTGTGGTTGAATTTATTCTGCCACTGTGTCTTCTTATTGTCTCGGCCTTAGGCCTGTATAATACGGTCAAAAAGGCATATGATCTAACAGGTTATTGAGCAAACCACGCAATTATCACAACACATAGGTTGTAATATGGATATTTTTTTCTCTGGCTTAGCTTCCCCACTGATTTTACCCACACACCGCTACCGCATGACAATGACCAACAGTTTCACTGAGATGCCAAGAAGGCTGCAATTACACAAAGCAACTTTAAGGCAACTTTGGTTGCTTGCAACGTACTTGCTTCTTGATTGCTTTGTGAAACACCCTCCTGCAACTAATAAGCAACTAATCTGCAACTTGGTTAAATCCAGTTGCAACTTTCCAACTTTTTGCAAATAGTTGCAAGCAACAGCCAATCAAAACAAATGCTTTTGTCACAATCTATTAGATCGTTCGGAATGCCGACCCAGCTGTCATGTCAACACAGTTGTCAGTGCTGCAGGAACCATGATCAAGGTGGACAGAATGGACATTTTCCGAAACGGGAGCTGTGTAATTAAATATTGGCATCAGGGTTAGTAATGGTTTATGTACATTACATGGGTTGGCAGACAATAAATGAAGGGTTTTGCTCCAAAATGCTTTATATTAATTTTCTGACATGTTGGTAAATTAGCTTTTATTGTTTAAAGAAATTGGTGTGTTTTTCAGTATGTAATCATGACATGGGGTGGTTCAATAACACACATGTACAGTGCCTTCAGAGAGTATTCACACCCCTTGACTTTTTCCACATTTGGTTCTATTGCAAAGTGGGATTAAAATTGATTTCATAGTAATTTTTGGTCAACGATCTACACAAAACACTCGAATGTCAAAGTGGATGAAAAATTTGAACATTTCCTCAAAAAAAGAATGAAAAAAAATGCATTATTAGATTATTCACCACCATGAGACAATACATGTTAGAAAATCCTTTGGCAGTGATTACAGCTTTCTGGGTAAAATATTTGCACACCTGGATTGTACAATATTTGCCTGCTACTCTTTATAAAATTCTTCAAGCTCTGTCAAGTTGGTTGTTTGTCATTGCTAAAAAGCCATTTATTAACTTCACCATGCTTAAAGGGATATTCAGCGTCTGCTTTTTATTTTGCAATTGATGCTCTTCTTTGAGAGGCATTGAAAAACCTCCCTGGTCTTTGTGGTTGAATCTGTGCTTGGAATTCACTACTCGATTGTGGGACCTTAAAGATAATTGTATGTGTGGGGAACAAATATGGGGTAGTCATTCAAAAATCTTGTTAACCACTATTATTGCTAACAGAACGAATCAATGCAATTCATTGTGTGACTTGTTAAGCACATTTTTACTGCTGAACTAAAGGGGTTGAAACCTTATTGACTTTACTGTACTTTGCTCTGTTCATCTTTGCCTCGGTCCTGACTTCACCATAGGAATGGTGCCAGGTTTCCTCCAGATGTGACGCTTGGCATTCAGGACAGAGTTCAATATTGGCTTCATCAGACCAGAGAATCTTGTTTCTCGTGGTCTGAGAATCTTTAGGTGCCTTTTGGCAAACTCCAAGAAGTCTGTCATTTGCCTTTTACAGAGGAGTGGCTTCAGAGTGACCATCGGGTCCTTGGTCACCTCCCTGAACAAGGCCCTTCTCCCCCGATTGCTCAGTTTAGCTGGGCGGCCAGCTCTAGGAAGAGTCCTGGTGGTTCCATACCTATTTCATTTAATAATGATGGAGGCCACTGTGTTCTTGGGGATCTTCAATGCTGCAGACATTTTTTGGTGCCCTTCCCCAGATCTGTGCCTCGACACAATCCTGTCTCGGAGCTCTACGGACAATTCTTTCGACCTCACGGCTTGGTTTTTGCTCTGACATGCACTGTCAACTGTGGGACCTTATATAGGCAAGTGTGTGCCTTTCCAAATCATGTCCAATCAATTGAATTCACCACAGGTGGACTCCAATCAAGTTGTAGGAACATCAAGGATAATCAATGGAAACAGGATGCACCTGAGCTCAATTTCAAGGCTCATAGCAAAGGGTCTGAATACATACTGAATACTTATGTAAATAAGGTATTTCTGTTTTTTTTATTTTTAAAATCTGTTTTTGCTTAGTCATTATGGGGTATTGTGTGTAGATTGTTAGGATTTTATTTATTTAATACATTTTAGATTAAGGCTGTAACGTAACAAAATGTGGGGGTCTGAATACATTCCAAAGGCACTGTATATGAGCCTCACTCAGAGAAATAAGCAGTGCTCTTAGGTTTTACACAGTCAAATGTAACATGTACAAACGATACGTGACATCAATATTAAAACAATGTAATAATAAATACAAATATACAGTAATGAAATGTATGTAAAACATTGACATTTTAGTCATATAGCAGAGGCTCTTAGGGCTAGGCCCCTTTTTTCTCAATTTCCGCCTGAATGACGTGCCCAAATTAAACTGCCTGTAGTACATGCATATAATTGGTACCATTGGAAATAAAACACTGAAGTTTGCAGAAATGTAAAAATAATGTATGAGAATATAACACAATAGATATGGTAGAAGAAAATCCAAAGAAAAAACAACCAGATTTTTTGGGGGAGAGAGACCATCCTCTTAGAAATGCAAGAGAAAGGTCATATTGTAAAATAGCTCCCTGCAATTCCTATGGCTTCCACAGTCTATGTTCAAGGTTTCAGGCTTGTTACTTCAAAAACGAATAAGAACAGTTTTTGTAAGAGGACACAGTCTTGGAAATCCGTGTTTTTGCGCGCAATGACGAAGTTGCGCACCTGCTAAAATTGGTTTCCTATTGAACAAAAATATTTCTGAAAGACATATTATAGTTTGATTACATTTTAGAGTGTCTGAGGAGTAAATAGAAACATATGTTGAACCAAAATGTAGGGGTAGATTTTCGGATTCCTTTCTCTGCAAGTTGAACGAGTAGATTTCTCAAATCGATGGCACCAACTAAACTTTTTTGGGATATAAAAATGTATTTTATCTAACAAAACGACACTACATGTTATAGCTGGGACTCTTTGGATGACAAATCAGAGGAAGATTTTCAAAAAGTAAGTGAATATTTAATCTTTATATGTGAATGTATGAAACCTGTGCCGGTGGAAAAATATTTTGATGTGGAGCGCCGTCCTCAAACAATCACATGGCATGTTTTCGCTGTAATAGCTACTGTAAATCGGACAGTGCAGGTTGATTAACAAGAATTTAAGCGTTCTGCTGATATAAGATACTTATATGTACCTAAATGTTTAAAATCCATAATATTTAGAATTTATTTGAATTACGCGCCTTCCAGTTTCACAGGAAGTTGTCCCGCTATCGGGACACTGATCCTTAAGAAGATTTATCAAGGGCGACTGTGTCACGATCTCCTGAAGGGACAGACCAAGGAGCAGCGAGGTATCCAGTATACATGTTTTATTATTCACGTAACTGGGCAAAAACAACAAAATGAACGTAACGAAGACCGTGCCGCTGAACACACCTAAACATACAACAAGCTATGTTCAAACAATAGCCCACAAACCCCGAATGAAAACTACAAACATATATATGGTTCCCAATTAGAGGTAACGACACTCAGCTGCCTCTAATTGGGAACCATTACCCCAACATAGAAATATATAACCTAGAACAGAAAAAACCCTACACCAAAACAAAACTAAACACTCCAGCCTGTCTTCTCAGGCCTGGACGTGACAGACTGACTGGTAAGTGCATTCATGTTAAGAAAGCTAGGTTAGTCAACCACATATCACAGTCAAATATACAGGATACGAACATTCCATTCCAGCAAAACAATAGATATATAGCGTTTTGCAAAAAAACACATTTTCATACACACCTAAAACCTATGAATTATAAAATCTGAGAACAGTAATATTTTACTCACACATGATGGTACCCATAAGAAATCATGTTTAATGAAAAAACAAACATTTCAAAAATTGGTGGATATAGAGTTCTCGCGAACCCAGACCTCTGACCAGTTTTGACTGAAATTGTTCAACATGAACTGCACTAGCTTGATAAACAGTTCTGGCTATTTTAATTTGGGCTAATTTGTCTAAATTGATCCTTATACAATAACCAAACGGTTGGATAAACCAATAATTTCTGAAAACACAAAGTATGTAGCAGGTGACATTAGCCCTATTGGCACAGGACTTGCATTATTTTAGAATGTTGGTTATGTAAAAAACAGTAGGTTATTCTGGCTGGAATTATTACTCACCCCATGTCATCTGCTGCATTACATTGTGATTTCACAAATTATTTGCTTGTCCAACTGTTTCGTTATTGTATAAGGATCGATTTAGACAAAATACTGTCTGTACAATTTATCTAGCTAGACAAAATGAAATTGCCAGCACTGTTTGATCAAGTTAGCTAGCAATGAGGTAACCCAGCTAGCAACAAATCTGCTAGCTAGTGCAGCTCATGATGAACAAGGGGGCCCCCTCAGTTGAAATTGGTCAGAAAGGGGTCTGGGTTCACTTAAAAAAGTAAATTTATTGACTTACAAACCATGTACCTTAACTGACAGCTGTGTTGTTGATTGGCTGTTGCACAAAGTTGAGTTTGAACTGGATGCAACCAAGTAGCAGATGAGTTGCTTATTAGTTGCAGGGGGGTTCACAGAGCAATCAAGAATGTTAATGATATCTGAGTGAGCGTGACTAACAAAATCAATGGGGGCCCCCTGGAGGTCAGGGCCCCTTTAGACAGCTGGCTAGACTAACTTACCAATATCAAAATTGGCTAATGGCTAATTGAGTGACTTTCAGTGACTGACATAACAAGAGAACTGCTGATGCACAACGGAATTTAGAACATACACCTTGTGTATTCTACTATTCTAACACCAAAAAGTAAATTGAGACCCCGACTGGGGGTGGCTAATGATCTCGAACCAAGTAGGCCAGTGGTTGGGTTACAAACGGCCGTAGTCAGCTTTCTACTCTCATTCAGTCTCCATTGCTGCCCACGAACAAAAAATGAAAAGGATGCCACAAAATAGTCTGGCTAACACCTCCATAGTTAAAAATCAAGGATCAAAACAATGTCGCTGTCGAATTGTGTCATCGGTTGAAGTCTTAAAATCTCGAGCCGTTTTTCTTGCAAATGAAACCTAGTCCTGTTTCAAGTTCCATGGCAAATGGAAAACAAACAAGAACCAACAAGGCTAGTTTGTGCTGGTTCCGGCACGACCTGGCATGCTTTGGTTATTCTAATGCAATTTCTTATGCCTGGGGCTGGCCCTGGAGTCACCAGAAGATGCATAGAGAATCGTACACTCAAATTGCAGCACACCAATCACATTCTTCGCTAAACTTAGATATGAAGCTTTCCAGAGGGAAAGATCTTGCAGATGATTAATTCCCCAGAGGTGCAGTGGGTCGTCATTCCCTGTATTGTATTGGATGCATTGTGGGTCACTCACCTGCTCTCCAGGGCCACATTGCTGTCTAGGACCCAGCTGTCCTGCAGCTGGACACATTCAGCTGTGCTCTGCAACTCAGCCGCCAGGCCAGCCGAGGGGGGCGGGCTCAGGCTCCGCTGATTGGCAAGCGAGCCGCGGCTCAACAATGTAATCGACGGGTGCTGTTTGTGGTGAGTGGGCGGAGCTGGTGGTAGAGGAGGCTGGCCTTGTTGACTATACAGTTTGTCTCCTGTTGAAAGGGAAACAGAAAGGAGACTGTAAAGGAGACTAAGCACATAATGATAACACCTGAATGTAAAACTAAAACCTTGTACTCAGCTAAGTATAGTACAGCTGCCTGACATTGCATTGGGTTGTTGCTATCTTTTGGGGGAGCTGCCTGCAATAGTTTGTTGATTGTGTTCGGTAGAAAGCCGTAGACATCTGACAGACAAAGAAAAAGTAAATACAATCTAAAAGTGCACATCAAATGTATGAGGTGACATCACAACATGAAATAAGAGCTTTTTATGGAGACACACATTTCAATTGTAGCAAACACAAAATGGCTGAAGGTTTGGTACTCTTTAAACCAGAAAGTAATTTAGAGAGGCAGCTGTTTCTTTTGGGGTGCTTAACAGAATGTTTCACGTTTGATTACAGCTCGAGAAGACTCTCAAATAACTAATGACCAGAACATCCATTAGAGCACTTAGAGAACAGGTTTTCCAATTTCACACAAAGCTATGTAATTGGCCCCCGGAATGACACACCACGATTATCCATCCATCGTCGCCGTTAAGAGGTAAAATCTACAAAGCTGACATTTCTGATTTGCTCCAGTAAATTCCAAATGGAGTTGGGTTTTTTTAGGGGCTAGGGCAATCTTTGAGATGATTGACAAAGTCAGGACTTTTCTTGATCTATGTCTGCATTAACAGTATGATATTTAAAGGGTAAACAGCAGGAGTTGAACTTATTTTATTATTACCATTATTTTACCAGGTAAGTTGACTGAGAACACATTCTCATTTACAGCAACGACCTGGGGAATAGTTACAGGGGAGAGGAGGGGGATGAATGAGCCAATTGTAAGCTGGGGATGATTAGGTGACGTGATAGTATGAGGGACAGCTTGGGAATTTAGCCAGGATTAACTCCCCTACTCTTACGAGAAGTGCCATAGGATCTTTAATGACCTCAGAGAGTCAGGACACCCGTTTAACATCCCATCCAAAAGACAGCACCCTACACAGGGCAATGTCCCCAAGTACTGCCCTGGGGCATTGTGATATATATATATTTTTAGACCTGAGGAAAGAGTGCCTCCTACTGGCCCTCCAACACCACTTCCAGTAGCATCTGGTCTCCCATCCAGGGACTGACCCAGACCAACCTTGCTTAGCTTCAGAAGCAAGCCAGCAGTGGGATGCAGGGTGGGATGCAATGCTTGGTCAGATGAGGGATGTTCTAATGGTCAGCTTATAGTCTAATGGTTTCTACTTGTTATGTTGCCAATTCAAGCCCTGCAGAAAGACCCAAAAGCATTATGACAAGCAACATGGACTGTGCAAAAATAATGACAAGAGTGAAGACCAAAAATAACAACTTTGTTTGAAGGACATTATGCATTGTTTCGGGTGGGGCTGCCCATTTTAGTGGTTATGCAAATGTTGTCCTTGTTGGTGTGTATTCGCCTCACTGCGCCCATCAACACAATGCAAACCTTCGCGGCTGACAAACGAGCCCTACGTCGCTTCCACAAGGCTGAGGAAACACACGCAAGTCATTCAGAAATAATTTTGTACAGGAATTATTTCTCTGCTGTTGAATTCATTATGGACTCTGGGCCTCTGGGAAGGGCAGGGCAGGCAACAGTTGATGTGACAGTGTTCTATTCCAGGGTTATAACCTATGTAGATATTGCTATAATACTATGCATACTGAGCCACATTTATGAGTTATATAAACAAAGCTAAACTTTTTATGTAAAAAGTAAATCAATAAAATGTCAGTAGCTGTTCCATTGTTTAGCTGGGTAATAGCATTGTTAAAAGACATCAATAATGATAGAAAAGTCAGTACACTGAAGTGATGGGAGGAAAGAAATCTATAGTTACACTCTGCGATAATATTTTGATGATATTATATCAATACCTTTACTCCAAATATCAATTTGTACAAAAATATACACTGAGCAAAACCATAAAATGCAACATGCAACAATTTAAAAGATTTTATGCAGGTACAGTTCATATAACATTTTCAACTTCAAGGAATTGTGTACAGATTCTTGCGATATGGGGCTGTGCATTATCATGCTGAAACATGAGGTGATGGAGGTGGACGAATGGTACTACAATGGACCTCGGGATCTTGTCATAGTATCTCTGTGCATTCAAATTGCCATCAATAAAATGCATTTGTGTTTGTTGTCTGTAGCTTATGACTGCCCATACCATAACCCCACCGCCACCATGGGGCACGCAGATAAGCTTCCCTGAAATGGTTTCTGACAGTTTTTACAGAAAATCTTCAGTTGTGCAAACCCACAGTTTCATAAGCTGTCCGGGTGGCTCGTCTCAGACCATCCAGCAGGTGAAGAAGCCAGATGTGGAGGTCCTGGGCTGGCGTAGTTACACCTGGTCTGCGCTTCTGAGGCCAGTTTGAAGTACTGCCAAATTCTCTATAACGACATTGGAGGCAGCTTATGGTAGAGAAGTGAACATCATATTTGCTGGCAACAGATCTGGTGGACATTCCTGCAGTCAACATGCCAATTGCACACTGCCTCAAAACTTGAGACATCTGTTGCATTGTGTTGTGCGACAAAACTGCACATTTTAGAGTGGCCTTTTATTGTCCCCAGCATAAGGTGCACCTGTGTAATGATCATGTGATTTAATCAGCTTCTTGATTTGCCACACCTGCCAGGTGGATGGATTATCTTGGCAAAGGAGAAATGCTCACTAAAAGTGATGTAAACAAATTGTGCACACAATTTGCGATAAAGAAGCTTTTTGCGCATATGGAACATTTCTGGGATAATTCGTAAAAATCCAAATAACTTCACAGAAATTCATTGTAAAGGGTTTAAACACGTTTTCCCATGCTTGTTCAAAGAATCATAAACAATTAATGAACATGCACCTGTGGAAACGGTCGTTAAGACACAAACAGGTAGGCAATTAAGGTCACAGTTATGAAAACATAAGACACTAAAGAAGCCTTTCTACTGACTCTGAAAAACACCAAAAGAAAGATGCCCAGGGTCCCTGCTCATCTGCGTGAACGTGCCTTAGGCATGCTGCAAGGAGGCATGAGGACTGCAGATGTGGCCAGGGCAATAAATTGCAATGTCCGTACTGTGAGACGCCTAAGACAGCGCTACAGGGAGACAGGATGGACATCTGATCGTCCTCGCAGTGGCAGACCACGTGTAACAACACCTGCACAGGATCGGTACATCTGAACATCACACCTGCGGGACAGGTACAGGACGGCAACAACATCTGCCCGAGTTACATCAGGAACGCACAATCCCTCCATCAGTGCTCAGACTGTCCGCAATAGGCTGAGAGAGGCTGGACTGAGGGCTTGTAGGCCTGTTGTAAGGCAGGTCCTCACCAGACACATGGGCACAAACCCACTGTCGCTGGACCAGACAGGACTGGCAAAAAGTGCTCTTCACTGACGAGTCACGGTTTTGTCTCACCAGGGGTGATGGTCGGATTCGCGTTTATCATTGAAGGAATGAGTGTTACACCGAGGGCTGTACTCTGGAGCGGGATCAATTTGGAGGTGGAGGGTCCGTCATGGTCTGGGGCGGTGTGTCACAGCATCATCGGATTGAGCTGGTTGTCATTGCAGGCAATGTCAACGCTGTGCGTTACAGGGAAGACATCCTCCTCCCTCATGTGGTACCCTTCCTGCAGGCTCATCCTGACTCTCCAGCATTACAATGCCACCAGCCATACTGCTCGTTCTGTGCATGATTTCCTGCAAGACATGAATGTCAGTGTTCTGCCATGGCCAGAGAAGAGCCCGGATCTCAATCCCATTGAGCATGTCTGGGACCTGTTGGATCGGAGGGTGAGGGCTAGGGCCACTCCCCACAGAAATGTCCGGGAACTTGCAGGTGCCTTGTTGGAAGAGTGGGGTAACATCTCACAGCAATAATTGGTGCAGTCCATGAGGAGGAGAAGCACTGCAGTACTTAAAGCAGCTGGTGGCCACCAGATACTGACTGTTACTTTTGATTTTGACCCCCACTTTGTTCAGGGACACATTATTCCATTTATGTTAGTCACATGTCTGTGGAACTTGTTCAGTTTATGTCTCAGCTGTTGAATCTTATGTTCATACAAATATTTACACATGTTAAGTTTGCTGAAAATAAACGCAGTTGACAGTGAGAGGACACTTTTTTTGCTGAGTTTATGTAGGTAGCGTTAGAGCTAGTCGGCTGTACAGAAAAAAGTATTTGACCCCTCTGCAAAACATGACTTAGTACTTGGTGGCAAAACCCTTAGAGGTCAGACGTTTCTTGTAGTTGGCCACCAGGTTTGCACACATCTCAGGAGGGATTTTGTCCCACTCCTCTTTGCAGATCTTCTCCAAGTCATTAAGGTTTCGAGGCTGACGTTTGGCAACTCAAACCTTCAGCTCCCTCCACAGATTTTCTATGGGATGAAGGTCTGGAGACTGGCTAGGCCACTCCAGGACCTTAATGTGCTTCTTCTTGAGCCACTCCTTTGTTGCCTTGGCCGTGTGTTTTGGGTCATTGTCATGCTGGAATACCCATCCACGACTCATTTTCAATGCCCTGGCTGAGGGAAGGAGGTTCTCACCCAATATTTGACGGTACATGGCCCTGTCCATCGTCCCTTTGATGTGTTGAAGTTGTCCTGTCCCCTTAGCAGAAAAACACCCCCAAAGCATAATGTTCCCACCTCCATGTTTGACGGTGGGGATGGTGTTCTTGGGGTCATAGGCAGCATTCCTCCTCCTCCAAACATGGCGAGTTGAGTTGATGCCAAAGAGCTCCATTTTGGTCTCATCTGACCACAACACTTTCACCCAGATGTCCTCTGAATCATTCAGATGTTCATTGGCAAACTTCAGATGGGCATGTATATGTGCTTTCTTGAGCAGGGGGACCTTGCGGGCGCTGCAGGATTTCAGTCCTTCACGGCGTAGTGTGTTACCAATTGTTTTCTTGGTGACTATGGTCCCAGCTGCCTTGAGATCATTGACAAGATCCTCCCGTGTATTTCTGGGCTGATTCCTCATTGCAACTCCACGAGGTGAGATCTTGCATGGAGGCCCCAGGCCGAGGGAGATTGACAGTTCTTTTGTGTTTCTTCCATTGGCGAATAATGAATAAACTGGCAACAATGAGCGCCAGAGATGGGGAGCGGGAGTATACATGACATAGTTTTCAGAACATTTATTTTTATGACTAATCAAAAATGCTCTCTCGTCTCTCTTCAGCAGACATATAGTGAGCAATATGTTTGCAACATCAAATCAAAATAAAATCTAAAGTACCGAATCACTATACATATAGTATGGTGTCCAATCAATGTGTAAAACAAGTTAATTGTGTAGATAATCCTATAAGAAAACCAATTGTCCAAACCTCATGTCTCTATCATTTTACATTTTATTCAGCTTGTGTAATGCTTATTTAGCTATTTGCGACCACCGGAAACAACTTGGAAGACTACCACGAAATGTAAAATCCTCAAAAGTTTTGGTGAGCAAGCCACACCCCTTTGTCAACAGAGCTTTCTATTGGATATATTATGTTACGAATTCCAACTTTTTGGATATAATGTTAATGATATGTTTGAGAAAGACATGATTCAGAACATGATGAATCACATTTGTCATGGTAAAATGCACTTTATAACAGTGAAATTTCATCACCAAACTGCATTTTCACCCACTCTGGGCATAGAGGGTGGACACCCTACTTAAAGAATCTTGAGAATCGCAATACATATCCCATTTGCACCTAAGTATCGTAATATTGTATTGTGAGGTCTAGAGGTCAACTGATTATTATTTTTCATTACAATAACATGAATTACCATATTAGGTACAACTCAATTTTATGTTGATTTTCTTCCACCCAAGCTTTATACACTTGAGTCAGGAAGAAGAGACAACTAGTATACAACAGACTCTAACCCCAGTCTAGATAGAAGATCATAATTAGTTGATTCGTTTGAATCAATTGTGTTGAGGCTTCGCTGGAGACAAATCCTGTGGCTGTGGCTGTGGCTGTCTAGGAACAGTTAGCCACAAATTTAAAGGTAGATTTAGTAAGCCTACAGTGGTTGCTCAACTAAAACTTTTGAGATTATGCTGTGGGATTAAGAGGTAATTTGTGGTTTAGTACGGTAGGGCTGGCCCGGTATACGTTTTTTTACTATACACCATTATTGATGCACGGACCGGTTTGGGTTTTTACTTCACCTTCTATAACGGTATTTGAGTGTTTGGTTTGTTAAATGTGATACGCCGTGTGTAACGTCCATTTTTATAGTTTACTCTGCTACTTGAGTCATCCCTCTCCGCTCGCTCTCTCCACGCCGCTTTCCACACAGACCTAGTCCCACCCCCTGTCACTCAAGGAGCGCATTTGTTGTTGCTTGACCACGAGAGACTTTCGTTCAGTCTGCATGGTCAATGCAGCACATGCAACAACGTTGATGACAACAATGTTGTTTCCAATTTGGTCTTAATATAAATCCACAAGAGTTCTATAAGTACAATATTAGTTTGTGTTTCTTACATCTGCAAACAGCTTGTTTGTATTTTCTTAGCAAGTTAAGCTAAATGTTGTTAGTCACTAATGCATGCTGTTTTAGGCCTCCACCAGCACTGGTATAAGGCTGTATTAGCTAGCTATGTTTGCTCTGACTCAGTACTTTTATTAGCTAGTTAGCTTGTTAGCTAGTTAGCTAGCGGAGGCCTAAAACAGCATGTTGTCTGTGCAACAGTATCTTCTAAATCAAAGAGGAATAGGCAAAGCATGAATATGTTGGCTATATGAATAAAGATTGAATGTAGCCAAAGATTATAGGGTCCCCTAGGAAACACGGAACATCACTTTGGTTCCTACCCTGTCACAATAACTTGTCCATGGCATTTTCATTCGTTGTCATGTCAAACAACACTGTATTCAAAGTGCCCCCTTTTATTTATATTTTAACTATAGAATTATAAAAAACACTATTTCCATGATTCCAAAAGTTCATCAAGTGTTTTGATCTAAATCGCAATTGCAACATTTGGTTAAAAATCAGGCCTAGTATTTTTTCCCATATCGTGGCAGTGTGGAAATGATCTCAAATGACTGCAGGAAATGCAGAAATGTATGGAAATTATGCAGGAAATTATTTTAGGTTGAAGTTGAATTGAACAGTATAAAACAATCCGAATGGAGAAAGACCCATTGAAATAATTTAGAATATATGTGTTGCCACCCTAGGGTCACGCACTAGTCAGATTATTAATCAATCACTGCACCAGACCAGCACAAGGGGAAGTTAGAACACTGATTATGCTTACTGGAAAATACTATTTCAAAATGAATGGAAGAGGCAAGTGGAAGGGGGAAAAGACAGCATTCAGAGGTCAAGACAGCGCTGCTCTGAGACAAGCATGGGGACGGGTCCTGATAAATCAATGAGATTTTTTTTTTTCACTGAATCTCAGTTTGGGTATTGGTCAGACTACAATTATGGTGTGGAAATGTTATGCTCTTAGTACTGTAGCCTACTCCCAACCGGTCACGTTGTACAGTGCCATATGAGGGTTTCATTTTTCGTGGAATAGAAACACCATAATATTGAATCAAATAAATTCAGCTACATTTCTTAAAATCCATCCCATATACTATGTTCTTACAAAAAAAATGAAATTCTCTAGTACAGCCAAAATTGAAGACTGTCAAATGCTTCTCAAAGATGCCCTCTGGTGGTCAAACTAGCACTAACTATCATTAATGGCAACGGCGGACAATTAAATAACATGTGCTGCAGTATGACGCAACTTTTACAGGAAGAACCACTGTAGGTCTCGGTTTATGCTAACATTGTAAGTTTATATAGCATTTAAACAAGTCAAAAGCACTGTTTCCTTGCTGAAAAAATATATAGAATGCCAGTTTCAGTGAGAAGCATAACAATATCAAGGCAGCTTTGTAGCAGCTGACAGTGTTTTCCCAAAGCCAAATCCACCCATTAGCTGCTGAGTCTGCTGAAAACATGTTCTATTTTGGCATCTTAAAAAGGTAACTGTTTTCAGTATCCTGTTTTTTTTGTGTTTTCTGGTTGTTTCAGTGCATGAATTAAACTAGCTTTGGAAGAAGGACTTCTACGGCCGCCATCTCCAAGTTCTCTCAAAAAGGCAATAGTTCTGAACTGTGTTTGATTTCGTTTTTTTCATTATTTACATTTTCCCAACTCGGGGGAGAAGGGCCTTGGTCAGGGAGGTGACCAAGAACCCGATAGTCACTCTGCGCTCTAGAGTTCCTCTGTGGAGATGGGAGAACCTTCCAGAAGGACAACCATACCTGCAGCACTACACCAATCAGACCTTTATGGTAGAGTGGCTAGACGGAAGCCACTCCTCAGTAAAAGGCACATGACAGCCTGCTAGGAGTTTGCCAAAAGGCACCGAAAGACTCAGACTATATTAAAGGTTCTCTGGTCTGATGAAAGCAAGATTTAACTTTTTGGCCTGAATGTCAAGCGTCACGTCTGGAGGAAACCTGGCACCATCCCTACGGTGAAGCATGGTGGTGGCAGAATCATGCTGTGGGATGTTTTTCAGCAGCAGGGACTGGAAGACTAGTCAGGATCGAGGCAAAGATGAACGGAGCAAAGTACAGAGAGATTCTTGACAAAAACCTTCTCCAGAGCGCTCAGTACCTCAGACTGCAGTGAAGGTTTACCTTCCAACAGGACAACAGCCCTTAGCACACAGCCAAGACAACGCAGGAGTGGCTTCGGGACAAGTCTCTGAATGTCCTTGAGTGGCCCAGCCAGAGCCCGGACTTGAACCCATTCAAACATCTCTGGAGAGACCTGAAAATAGCTGTGCAGCAACGCTCCCCATCCAACATGACAGAGCTTGAGAGGATCTGCAGAGAATAATGGGAGAAACCCCCCAAACTCAGGTGTGCCAAGCTTGTAGCGTCATACCCAAGAATTCTTGAGGCTGTAATCGCTGCCAAAGGTACTTCAACAAAGTACTGAGTAAAGGGTCTGAATACTTATGTAAACGGAATATTTCAGTTATTTATTTTGAATAAATTAGCTAAAATGTCTAACAATATGTTTTTGTTTGTCAATATGGTGTATTGTGTGTACAGTATATTTATGAGGGGGTAAAAAAACTATTTTATCAATTTTAGAACAAGGCTGTAACCTAAGAAAATGTGGATAACGTCAATGGGTATGAATACTTTCTGATGGCACTGTACATACGGTGTCTCCAGAAAGTATTCTTACCTCTTGACTTATTCCATATTTTGTTGTGTTACAGCCTGAATTCAAAACCGATTAAATATGTTTTTCTGACCCATCTACACACACCCCATAATGACAAATTGAAAACATGTTTTTAGACATTTTTGCAAATGTAATGAAAATGAAATACCGAAACATCTCATATACTTAAGTAAATTCAGCAAAAAAAGAAACCTCTCACTGTCAACTGCATTTATTTTCAGCAAACTTAACATGTGTAAATATTTGTATGAACATAACAAGATTCAACAACTGAGAAATAAACTGAACAAGTTCCACATACATGTGACTAACAGAAATGGAATAATGTGTCCCTGAAAACAGGGGAGGGTCAACATCAAATCAGTCAGTATCTGATGTAGCTGCATTAAGTACTGCAGTGCATCTCCTCCTCATGGACTGTACCAGATTTGCCAGTTCTTGCTGTGAGATGTTATCCCACTCTTCCACCAAAGCACCTGCAAGTTCCCGGACATTTCTGTGGGGAGTGGCCCTAGCCCTAACCCTAGCCCTCACCCTCCGATCGAACAGGTCCCAGATGTGCTCAATGGGATTGAGATCCGGGCTCTTCGCTGGCCATGGCAGAACACTGACATTCCTGTCTTGCAGGAAATCACGCACAGAATGAGCAGTATGGCTGGTAGCATTGCCATGCTGGAGGGTCATGTCAGGATGAGCCTGCAGGAAGGGTACCACATGAGGGAGGAGGTCTTCTCTGTAACGCACAGCGTTGAGATTGCCGGGCAATGACAACCAGCTCAATCCGATGATGCTGTGACACAGTGCCCCAGACCATGATGGACCCTCCACCTCCAAATCGATCCCGCTCCAGAGTATAGGCCTCGGTGTAACGCTCATTCCTTCGATGATAAACGCGAATCCGACCATCACCCCTGGTGAGACAAAACCGTGACTCGTTAGTGAATAGCACTTTTTGCCAGTCCTGTCTGGTCCAGTGACAGTGGGTTTGTGCCCATGTGTCTGGTGAGGACCTGCCTTACAACAGGCCTACAAGCCCTCAGTCAAGCCTCTGTCAGCCTATTGCGGACTGTCTGAGCACTGACTCTGGCAGTTGTTGTTGCCATCCTGTACCTGTCCCGCAGATGTGATGTTTGGATGTACCGATCCTGTGCAGGTGTTGTTACACGTGGTCCGCCACTGCGAGGACGATCAGCTGATCATCCTGTCTCCCTGTAGCGCCGTCTTAGGCGTCTCACAGTTCGGACATTGCAATGTATTGCCCTGGCCACATCTTCAGTCCTCATGCCTCTTTACAGCATGCCTAAGGCACGTTCACGCAGATGAGCAGGGTCCCTGGGCATCTTTCCTTTGGTGTTTTTCAGAGTCATTAGAAAGGCCTCTTTAGTATCCTAAGTTTTCATAACTGTGACCTTAATTGCCTACCGTCTGTAAGCTGTTAGTTTCTAAATGACCGTTCCACAGGTGCATGTTCATTAATTGTTTATGGTTCATTGAACAAGCATGGGAAACTGTGTTTAAACCCTTTACAATGAAGATCTGTGAAGTTATTTGGATTTTTACGAATTATCTTTGAAAGACAGGGTCCTGAAAAAAATATATTTTTTTTTTCTTCGTTTATTTACACCCCTTTGATCATCCTTGAGATGTCACTACAACTTGATTGGACTCCACCTGTGGCCAATTCAATTTTTGGACATGATTTAGAAAGAAACATATAAGGTCCCACAGTGATACCATGAAGTCCAAGGAACTGTCCGCAGAGATCTCCAAGATAGAATTCTGATGAGGCACATATCTGGGGAAGGGTATAAAAAAAATTCTAGAGGGTTGAAAGTTTCCAAGAGCACAGTGGTCTCCATCATTGAGAAAATGAAAAAATATGGAACTTCCCAGACTCTGCCTAGTTGGCTGTCCAACCAAACTGAGCAACCTGGCAAGAAGGAAATTTGGTCAGGGAGGTGACCAAGAACCAAATGACTACTCTGGCAGTACTAGAGTTCCTTGGCTGAGATGGGAAAACCTGCCAGAAGGACCTGCCAACAGTCTCAACAGCACTTCACCAATCTGGGCAAGAAGGAAGCCACTCCTGAGAAAAAGGCACATGACAGCATGCCTGGAGTTTGCAAAAAGGCACATGAAAGACAGATCATAAGGCACAATATTTTGTGGTCTGATGAGACAAACATTTAACTCTTTGGCATGAATGCTAAGCGCTATAAAACCAGGCACAGCTCATCACCTGTCACCTGTGGCAGCATCATGCTGTAGGGATGCTTTTCAGTGGCAAGGACTGGGAGACTGGTAGGGATAGAGGGAACAATGAATACAGGCAAATCCTGTATTCAAATACAGGCAAATCCTTGATGAGAACCTGCTTCAGAATGCAAATGGTCGTAGACTGGGGAGAAGATTTTACGTTCCAACAGGACAATGACCCCAAGCATACAGCCAAAGCTGGAATGGCTTCAGAACTAGAATGTGAAAGTTCTTGAGTGGCCGAGCCAAAGCCCAGACTTGAATCCCATTGAAAATCTGTGGAAAGACTTGAAGATTGTTGAGAGCTTGAGAAAATCTGCAAGGATGAATGGAAGAAAATCCCCAAAGCTGTAATCACCGCCAAAGGTGCTTCTACAAAGTATTCACTACAAAGTATTGAAGCTTATGTAAATTAGATATTCATGTACTTCATATTCAATACATTTGTTATTATATGTTATTGTTTCTAATTTTATTACAATGTATATTGTATACATTGTTGCTTTGGCAATATTGACACAATGTTTTTCATGCCAATAAAGCAGCTTGAATTTGAATTTGAATTTGTTAACATTTCTAAAAACATGTTTTCACTTTGTCATTACGGGGTATTGTATGTACATGGATGAGAAAAACATATTTAATCCATTTTGAATTCAGGCTGTAACACCAAAATGTGGAATTAGTCAAGGGCACTGTATCTAAATACATCTAAATATCTACGCGTCACCAGTGAGCTTCGTCATTAATTGCCACCCATGCACTAAGGCCTTCGTGAAAAGCGTGGTGTGAGAGAGTGCCTTGCTTATGTGCTCACACGTGCGTTTGAGAGGATGTGCACACGATTGCATGTGTTGAACTCTGTGAAACAGTCTTGGAGAGAGCTTGGCATTCTCTTACACCAACAAACTCAGCAAATTATCCTGGTCTTTTAGAGTGCGGAGTGCTGGGATGGGGAATACAGATGAAAAAGCTATGCTTTGAAATCAGATCAAGACCGATGACTCTCTTCCATAATTTCTCAATGTCATCTTGTCATCGTCTCAGTCAGACGAGATGCTTTAAAGGCCCTTTTTGATTAAATACTGCAATGCTGGCTGTTGAAACAACAACCTCATTCAGATCTTAATGGCGCTTGCGATATCTATCAAACGTCGGGTATATGAAGCGTCTGTACTTTCGCAAGAATGGAAGTGGATCTCCCTTTGTTGGGTTTTTAATTATTGTTTTTTTAGAAGAATATGTTCCTGCTTATGTCAAATGTTTTCTTTTCTTCACAGGGACATAAAGACGATTACCATAATCTCTACAAAATCAGTAGAGTTGTTGTTCGATGTCTGATCCATTCTCAACAGCTACACTGACCAAAAATATAAACACAAGATGTAAAGTGTTGGTCCAATGATTCATGAGCTGAAATAAAAGTTCCCAGAAATGTTCCATATGCACAAAAAGCGTATTTCTCTCAAATGTTGTGTACAAATTGTTTACATCACTGTCAGTGAGCATTTCTGTTAGTAATCCATCAACCTGACAGGTGTGGCATATCAAGAAGCTGATTAAACCGCATGATCATTACATAGGTGCACCTTGTGCTGGGGACAGTTAAAGGCCACTCTAAAATGTGCAGTTTTGTCACAACACAATGCCACAGATGTCTCAAGTTTTGAGGGAGCATGCAATTGGCATGCTGACTGCAGGAATGTCCACCAGAGCGGTTGCCAGAGAATTGAATGTTCATTTCTCTACCATAAGCCGCCTCCAATGTTGTACATCCAACTGGAATCACAACCGCAGACCTGATGCATGCCGTCGTGTGGGTGAGTGGTTTGCTGATTTCAACGTTGTGAACAGAGAGCCCCATGGTGGCGGTGGGGTTATGATATGGGCAGGCATAAGCTATGGACAATTAACACAATTACATTTTATTGATGGCAATTTGAAGGAGATGTGTCACGCTGCATGAGGGAAATGGTGGTCACACCAGATACTGACTGGTTTTCTGATTCACGCCCCTGCCTTTTCTTTTTAAGGTATCTGTGACCAATCTGACGCAAATGCGTCTTCCAAATGGACAATGACCCCAAGCATACTTCCAAAGTTGTGGCAAAATGTCTTAAGGACAGCAAAGTCAATGTATTGGAGTGGCCATCACAAAGCCCTGACTTCAAGCCCATAGAAAATGTGTGGGCAGAACTGAAAAAGCATGTGCGAGCAAGGAAGCCTACAAACCTGACTCAGTTACACCAGCTCTGTCAGGAGGAATGGGCAAAAATTCCCCCAACTTACTGTGGGAAGCTTGTGGAAGGCTACCCGAAACGTTTGACCCAAGTTAAACAATTTAAAGGCAATGCTATCAAATACTAACTGGATGTATGTAAACTTCTGACCCACTGGGAATGTGATGAAAGAAATAAAATCGGAAATAAATCATTCTCTCTACTATTATTCTGACATTTCACATTCTTAAAATAAAGTGGTGATCCTAACTGACCTAAGACAGGGAATTCTTACTAGGATTAAATGTCAGGAATTGTGAAAAACTGAGTTTAAATGTATTTGGCTAAGGTGTATGTAAACTTCCAACTTCAACTGTAATTATTGCATCAGTATGAAATTATAAAGAAAAACCCTTAACACAATCAGTGGGTTTCTCTTTCTCCCTGACCAAATATGACAAATTACAGACCACCAAAACAAGGACCACTACTTAGCTGTTGCTACTGACATGTATAGTTATTCATAAGTAGCTGGGATAAGCCTATTAGCAAGCTGTTCAATGTTGACAGATATTATCTCATTGCCATAAAAAATGAAGATTATGTGTTCCAAAAAACACCCCCCCAAAAAAAAAATATATAATATGATTCAGTTCATCCTAATCAGATAACACTGGACTAATACTTTGACTTCCATCTGTCCACTGGTAAGTATTCAGTTGATGTGACACATGATGGACAGGAGAAGAAAAACAGCTGTAGGTGTCATTACCCAACCATTAGACTGCCAATTTGTCCTGCCAGCATTATGGGTTAAACCAGGTGCTCGATGCACAGGTCTCTTCTTCATTGAGGTGCTGTCATGACCTGGATCAGTAGTGCAATTACTCAGTATAGCTGCCTCGGGTTGTCATGGTGATGGACAGATAGAAGCAGGAAATGAATCCTTGTCGAGAATTTGGGATGAGTGGAGGCTGGCAAAGGAGTGGCTCGACAAATTAAAGAGAGCTCTAAATGTATTGGGACAGTGACACACTCCAGCACTTTGATTTTCAAATGATACAGTCTGCACTTTAACCTCGTAGTCATTGTAAGCTTAAATTTGTGAGTGTGTATTCATCCATAAATCGGTTGAACCATTTAGAAATTACAGCACATTTTGAACATAGTCCCCCCTTTTTAGGGGACCAAAGGTATTGGGACAAATTCACTTATATGTGTATTAAAGTAGTCAAAAGTTTAGTACTTGGTCCCATACTACTAGCACACAATGATTACATCAAGCTTGTGACTCAAACGTGTTGGATGCATTTGCTGTTCGGTTGCGTTTCTGATTATTTTGAACCCAATAGAAATGAACGGTAAATAATGTTTTCTGTCATTTTGGAGTCACTTTTATTGTAAATAAGAATAGAATAGGTTTCTAAAAACTTCTACACTAATGTGGATGCTACCATGATTACGGATAGTGCTTTATGAATCGTGAATAATAATGAGTGAGAAAGTTAGATGCATAAATATTATACCCCCAAGACATGCTAAGCTCTCACCATTACAATAACACGGGGAGGGTATCATATTTGTGCATCTAACTTTATCACTCAACATGATTCACGATTCATTGCGGCACTGCCCCCGTTGAACAAATTACAGTTGAAGTCGGAAGTTTACATAGTACCTCTTAGCCAAATACATTTAAACTCAGTTTTTCACAATTCCTGACATTTAATCCTAGTAAAAATTCCCCTGTTTTAGGTCAGTTAGGATCACCACTTTATTTTAAGAATTTGAAATGTCAGAATAATAGTAGAGAGAATGATTTAGTTCAGCTTTTATTTCTTTCATCACATTCCCAGAGGGTCAGAAGTTTACATACACTCAATTAGTATTTGGTAGCACTGCCTTTATATTGTTTAACTTGGGTCAAACGCTTTGGGTAGCCTTCCACAAGCTTCCCACAATAAGTTGGGTGAATTTTGGCCCATTCCTCCTGACAGAACTGGGGTAACTGAGTCAGGTTTGTAGGCCTACTTGCTCGCACACAGTCTTTCAGTTCTGCCCACAAATGTTCTATAGGATTGAGGTCAAGGCTTTGTGATGGCCACTCCAATACTTAAGGACTTTGTTGTCCTTAAGACATTTTGCCACAACTTTGGAAGTATGCTTGGGGTCATTGTCGATTTGGAAGACCCATTTGTGACCAAGCATTAACTTCCTAACTGATGTCTTGAGATGTTGCTTCAATATATCCACATAATTTTTGTTCATCATGATGCCATCTATTTTGTAAAGTGCACAAGTCCCTCCTGCAGCAAAGCACCCCCACAACATGCTTCACGGATCGGATGGTGTTCTTGGGCTTGCAAGCCTTCCCCTTTTTTCCTCCAAACATAACAATGGTCATTATGGCCAAAAAGTTCCATTTTTGTTTCATCAGACCAGAGGACATTTCTCCAAAAAGTACGGTCATGTCCCCATGTGCATTTGCAAACCGTAGTTTGGCTTTTTTATGGCGGTTTTGGAGCAGTGGCTTCTTCTTTGCTGAACGGCCTTTCAGGTTATGTCGATATAGGACTCGTTTTACTGTGGATATAGATACTTTTGTACCTGTTAACTCCAGCATCTTCAATATGTCCGTTGCTGTTGTTCTGGGATTGATTTGCACTTTTCGCACCAAAGTACGTTCATCTCTAGGAGACAGAGCGCGTCTCTTTCCTGAGCGGTATGACGGCTGCGTGGTCCCATGGTGTTTTTACTTGCGTACTATTGTTTGTACAGATGAACGTGGTACCTTCAGGCATTTGGAAATGACTCTCAAGGATGAACCAGACTAGTGGAGGTCTAAAATTTGCTTTCTGATGTCTTGGCTCATTTCTTTTGATTTTCCCATGATGTAAAGCAAAGAGGCACTGAGTTTGAAGGAAGACCTTGAAATACATCCACAGGTACACCTCCAATTGACTCAAATTATGTCAATTAGCCTATCAGAAGCTTTTAAAGCCATGACATCATTTTCTGGGATTTTCCAAGCTATTTAAAGGCACAGTCAACTTAGTGTATGTGGTGTCAAGAAGGGCAGCAAAGAAGCCACTTCTCTCCAGGAAAAACATCAGGGACAGTCTGATATTCTGCAAAAGGTAAAGGGATTGGACTGCTGAGGACCGGGGTAAAGTAATTTTCTCTGATGAATCCCCTTTCCGATTGTTTGGGGCATCCGGAAAAAAGCTTGTCCGGAGAAGACAAGGTGAGCTCTGCCATCAGTCCTGTGTCATGCCAACAGTAAAGCATCCTGAGACCATTCATGTGTGAGGTTGCTTCTCAGCCAAGGGAGTGGGCTCACTCACAACACAGCCATGAATAAAGAATTGTACCAACACATCCTCTGAGAGCAACTTCTCCCAACCATCCAGGAACAGTTTGGTGATGAACAATGCTTTTTCCAGCATGATGGAGCACCTTGCCATGAGGAAAATGTGATAAATAAGTGGCTCGGGGAACAAAAAATCTATATTTTGGTTCCATGGCCAGGAAACTCCCCAGACCTTAATCCCATTGAGAACTTGTGGTCAATCCTCAAGAGGCGGGTGAACAAACAAAAACCCACAAAATATAATTATTAATTATTAATTGACAGCATTCCAGGGCGGATTGCAGAGGTCTTGAAAAAGACGGGTCAACACTGCAAATAAACTCTTTGCATCAACTTCATGTAATTGTCAATAAAAGCCTTTGACAGTTATGAAATGCTTGTAATTATACCTCAGTATTACATAGTAACATCTGACAAAAATATCTAAAGACACTGAAGCAGCAAACTTTGTAGAAATGTATATGTGTCATTCTCAAAACTTTTGTCCATGACTCTATGTAATCTTCCGACAACTGTATATAGTGTCCATTTTGTAGGCTTATTTTCCACACCACCATCAGAGGATTAATATGTACAGTAGGCCGCCTGTCTGGATTACGTGCAGATACAATAAATAATTTCCAAACTGTAAACACCATTAGAACAATGAGTCATTTCTCTTATCAAAAAAAGGTTTAGGCTCTAATCACTTTGTCTTCATTGTGCCAAGTAATCCTATAATAATGTTGCCACATACTGTATGCTCCTGGTAGGACCAGTTATTCAGAAAATCTTAACGCGCTCTACCTCCTTTCCAATCCGAGCGGCTATTTGTTGCGAACCTAACGCTTCAATATAGCCTGTAATTTTACTTTAAAAATGTATTTACTTTTATACTGCATGTGACAAACACAACAAATCACAATATGATTATCTGATTAGGCCACTTCAAAAGTCTACTTTTGAAGCAAATTTTTGAATATTTGGATGAAAATAGCTAATTGGATGGATACCTAGCTATACACACCCTAAAGACTCTGGAAAGTCTGCTAATCTAGTGTCACTTCAAATTTTATTTGTCACATGTGCCGAATACAACAGGTGTAGACCTTACAGTGAAATGCTTACTTACAAGCCCTTAACCAGCAATGCAGTTTTAACAAAAACATTGTTAAGAAAGTATTTACTCAAATAAACGGACGTGTCACACCCTGATCTGTTTCACCTGTCTTTGTGCTTGTCTCCACCCCCCTCCACCCCCCTCCAGGTGTCGCTCATTTTCCCTATTATCCCCAGTGTATTTATACCTGTGTTCTCTGTTTGTCTGTTGCCAGTTTGTTTTGTTTCGTGAAACCTAACAGCGTGTCTCCTTGCTCCTTTCTGTTCTTGTTCCTGTTTTCTAGTCTTTCCCAGTTTTGACCTTTCTGCCTGCCCTGACCCTGAGCCTGCCTGCCGTGCTATACCTTGCCACACCTCTCTGGATTATTGACCCCTGCCTGCCCTGACCCTGGGACTGCCTGCTGTTCTGGACCTGTTGCACCCTTTCTGGATTTCTGACCTCTGCCTGCCCTTGACCTGTTGTTTGCCTGCCCCTGTACTAGAAATAAACTTATGTTACTTCAACACTGTCTGCATCTGGGTCATACCCGAAACCTGATACTGAAGAAAAAAAGAAAAACAACAAATAATTAAGGAGCAACAATAAAATAACAGTAGCGAGGCTATATACAGGGGGTACCGGTACAGAGTCAATGTGCGGGGGCACCGGTTAGTCAAGGTAATATGTACATGTAGGTAGAGGTAAAGTTACTATGCATGGATAATAAAGAGAGTAGCAGCAGTGTAAAAATGTGGGTTGGGGGGGGGACAACGCAAATAGTCCAGGAAGCCATTTGATTATTAGCTGTTCAGGAGTCTTATGGCTTGCGGGTAGAAGCTGTTAAGAAGCCTTTTGTACCTAGACTTGGTGCCCCAGTACCGCTTGCCGTGCAGTAGCAGAGAGAACAATCTATGCCTAGGGTGGCTGGAGTCTTTGGAAATGTCTTCCCCTGACACCGCCAGGTATAGAGGTCCTGGATAGCTTGGCCCCAGTGATGTACTGGGCTTTACGCACTACCCTCTGTAGTGCCTTGCGGTCGGAGGCCGAGCAGTTGCCATATCAGGCAGTGATGCAACCAGTCAGAATGCTCTCGATGGTGCAGCTGTAGAACGTTTTGAGGATCTGAGTACCCATGCCAAATCTTTTTAGTCTCCTGTCATGCCCTCTTCACTAGTGTCTTGGTCTGTTTGGAGCATGATAGTTTGTTGGTGATGTCGACACCAAGGAACTTGAAGCTCTAAACCTGCTCTACTACAGTCCTGTCGATGAGAATGGGTGCATGCTCTGTCCTTTTGCTGTAGTCCACAATCATCTCCTTTGTCTTGATCACGTTGAGGGAGAGGTTGTTATCCTGGCACCACACTCCTCCTTATAGGCTGTCTCATCGTTGTCGGTGATAAGGCCTACCACTGTTGTGTCGTCGGCAAACTTAATGAAGGTATTGGAGTCGTGCTATGCCTGCACATCATGGTTAACCAGCAGCCCCAAACATCTAAAGAATAAGCTACAGATTAGCCAAAACAAGCTTGTAAGAATTGTACTTAAACTCCCACCCCTCTCATACTAATCTAGAGGTCGAGCATTTTAAGGAGCTAGGCTGTATAATTTTTTTTTGTATTACTTCATATTGGTCTGGTCGAAAGAATTAGAAAAGGACTCAGCCCCCAGGTACCTATCCAACTATTTTTAATTTGTTAGAGATGTCCACCAGCATGTGTGTTCTGTCTGTCTGTTGCCAGTTCGTCTTGTTTGTTCGAGTCAACCAGCTTTTTGTGTCTCAGCTCCTGCTTTTTCTAGTCTCTCTTTTCTTGCCCTCCTGGTTTTGACCTTTGCCTGTCCTGACTCTGCGCCCGCCTGCCTGACCACTCTGCCTGTCCCTGAGCCTGCCTGCCGACCTGTACCCTCTACCCCCCTCTGGATTACCGACCTCTGCCTGCCTTGATCTGTCTACTGCTTGCCTTTGTTGGAACATTAAACCATTGTTTATTCGACGTGGTCTGCATCTGGGTCTTCCCTTTATACCTGATAGAAATGTCCTTGTTTTTGAAAGAAAATAAAAAAAAATTGGTCCATTAAAATAACATCAAATTGATCAGAAATACAGTGTAGACATTGTTAAGTGTAGACTTTTTTATTTTTTTTTATGGAATATCTACATAGGCGTACAGAGGCCCATTATTGTGTTAGCTAATCCAAGTTTATCATTTTGAAAGGCTAATTGATCATTAGAAAGCCCTTTTGCAATTATGTTAGCACAGCTGAAAACTGTTGTGCCTGATTAAAGAAGCAATAAAACTGGCCTTCTTTAGATTATTTGAGTATCTGGAACATCAGCATTTGTGGGTTCGATTACAGGCTCAAAAGGGCCAGAAACTCGTCATTTTTTAAACAAAATGACAAATCAAATCAATCAATCCAAACTGTGTAGTGGCCAATTGATGAATGGAAAGAGACACGTTACAAAAGTTGAATGACCTTCAGAGATTGTCAAGCCAAGCCATAAGAAGAATGGCGCAGGAGGGGATGGCTGCTGTTTCATGGGCTCCTAGGCAATTGTGCAATTTGTGTGGTTTTTTGCATTGTTCATAACTTATTTTGTACGTAATGTTGACGCTACCATCTCTTCTGAACAAAAAGAGCTTCTGGATATCAGAACAGCGATTACTCACCTCGAACTGTACAAAGATTTTTCTTTAATGTGTCTGACATGAAGAATATAATGTTGTTCCCAGACAAGGCCCAAATCGCCTTAATTCGCATGAAGAAAAAAAGGAAATACAGGTGACAGAGATCAGGGTGCCTTATGAGAATTCGTTGGCGAGTAGGTAACCCGCCTCTACCATCTGTTCTATTGGCCAACGTGCAATCACTGGAGAATAAACTGGATGAGCTCCATTCGAGACAAACCCTAACCCTACCAATGGGACATTAAAAACTGTAATATCTTATGTTTCACAGAGTCGTGGCTGAACGACGACATGGATAATATATAGTTGGCAGGGTTTTCCATGCATAAGCAGGACAGAACAGTTACGTCCGGTAAGACGAGTGGTGGGGGTGTGTGTCTACTTATCAATAACAGCTTGTGCACAATGTCTAATATTAAGGCACTCTAGATGTATTGCTCGCCTGAGGTAGATTACCTCATGATAAGCTGACCAATTCAATACGGAAGTGGTCAGATGACGTGAATGCTACGCTACAGGACTATTTTGATAGCACAGACTTGAATATGTTCCGGGATTCTACCAATGGCATTGAGGAGTACAGTCGTGGCCAAAAGTTTTGCGAATGACACAAATATTAATTTCCACAAAGTATGCTGCTTTGGTGTCTTTAGACATTTTTGTCAGATGTTACTATGGAATACTGAAGTATAATTACAAGTATTTCATCAGTGTCAAAGGCTTTTATTGACAATTACATGAAGTTGATGCAAAGAGTCAATATTTGCAGTGCTGACCCATCTTTTTCAAGACCTCTGCAATCCGTCCTGGCATGCTGTCAATTAACTTATGGGTCACATCCTGACTGATGGTAGCGCATTATTGCATAATCAATGCTTGGAATTTGTCAGAATTTGTGGGTTTTTGTTTGTCCACCCGCCTCTTGAGGATTGACCACAAGTTCTCAATGGGATTAAGGTCTGGGGAGTTTCCTGGCCTTGGAACCAAAATATCTATGTTTTGTTCCCCGAGCCACTTAGTTATCACTTTTGCCTTATGGCAAGGTGCTCCATCATGCTGGAAACGGCATTGTTCGTCACCAAACTGTGGTTTATAGAGAAGTTGCTCTCTAAGGATGTGTTGGTACCATTCTTTATTCATTGCTGTGTTCTTAGGCAAAATTGTGAGTGAGCCCACTCCCTTGGCTGAGAAGCAACCTCACACATGAATGGTCTCAGGATGCTTTACTGTTGGCATGACACAGGACTGATGGTAGCGCCTTGTCTTCTCCGGACAAGATTTTTTCCAGATGCCCCAAACAATCGGAAAGGGGATCATCAGAGAAAATGACTTTACCACAGTCCTCAGCAGTCCAATCCCTGTACCTTTTGCAGAATATCAGACTGTCCCTGATGTTTTTCCTGGAGAGAAGTGGCTTCTTTGCTGCCCTTCTTGACACAAGGCCATCCTCCAAAAGTCTTCGCCTCACTGCGTGCAGATGCACTCACACCTGCCTGCTACCATTCCTGAGCAAACTCTGTACTGGTGGTGCTCCGATCCCGCAGCTGAATCAACTTTTGGCGACGGTCCTGGCGCTTGCTGTACTTTCTTGGGCGCCCTGAAGCCTTCTTCACAACAATTGAACCTCTCTCCTTGAAGTTCTTGATGATCCGATAAATGGTTGATTTTGGTGCAATCTTACTGGCAGAAATATCCTTGCCTGTGAAGCCCTTTTTGTGCAAAGCAATGATGACGGGACGTGTTTCCTTGCAGGTAACCATGTTTGACAGAGGAAGAACAATGATTCCAAGCACCACCCTCCTTTTGAAGCTTCCAGTCTGTTATTCGAACTCAATCAGCATGACAGAGTGATCTCCAGCCTTGTCCTCGTCAACACTCACACTTGTGTAAACGAGAGAAATCACAGACATGATGTCAGCTGGTCCTTTTGTGGCAGGGATGAAATGCAGTGGAAATATTTTTGCGATTCAGTTCATTTGCATGGCAAAGAGGGACTTTGTAAATTAATTGCAATTCATCTGATCACTCTTCATTCTGGAGTATATGCAAATTGTCATCATACAAACTGAGGCAGCAGACTTTGTGAATTTGTGTAATGCTCAAAACTTTAGGCCATGACTGTATACCACCTCAGTCACCGGCTGCATCAGTAAGTGCATCGACAACGTCGTCCCCACAGTGATTGTACGTACATATCACAACCAGAAGCCATGGATTACAGGCAACATTCGCACCAAGCTAAAGGCTAGAGCTGCCGCTTTCAAGGAGCGGGACACTAATCCTGGACGCTTTTAAGAAATCTCGCTATGCCTTCAGATGAACCATTAAACAGGCAAAGTGTCAATACAGGACAAAGATTGAATCGTACTACACCGGCTCTGATGCTCGTCAGATGTGGCAGGGCTTGCAAACTTTTACTGACTATTTAATGCTCGCTTCGAGGCAAGCAACACTGAAGCATTCATGAGAGAACCAGCTGTTCCGGATGACTGTTTGATCACGCTCTCCGTAGCCGATGTGAGCAAAACCTTTAAACAGGTCAACTTTCACAAGGCCGCTGGCCAGACGGATTACCAGGACGTGTACTGAGAGCATGCGAGGACCAAATGGCAATTGTCTTCACTGACATTTTTAACCTTTCCCTGACCTAGTCTCAAAAACATACACGTTTCAAGCAAACCAACATAGTCCCTGTGGCCGAGAAAGCGAAGGCAACCTGTCTAACCTGCCTCGTAGCACTCACATCGGTAGCTCACATCAATGCCATCATCCCGGAAAGCCTGGACCCACTCCAATTCGTATACCGCCCCAACAGATCCAGAGATGCAATCTCAAATTGCACTCCATACTGCCCTTTCCCACCTGGACAAAAAGGAACAACCATGTGACAATGCTGTTCATTGACAACAGCTCAGAGTTCAAAACCATAGTGCCAACAAAGCTCATCACTAAGCTAAGTACCCTGGGACTATACACATCTCCCTCTGCAACTGGTTCCTGGACTTCCTGACAGGCTGCCCCCAGGTGCTAAGGGTAGGCAACAACACATCTGCCACACTGATCCTCAACACGGGGGCCCCTCAGGGGTGTGTGCTTATTCCTTTCCTGTACTCCCTGTTCACCCACGATGGCGTGGCCAAGCACGACTCCAACACCATCATTAATTTTGCTGGTGACACAACAGTGGTAGGCCTGATCCCAGACAATAATGAGACAGCCTATATGGAGGAGGTCAGAGACCTGGCAGTGTGGTGCTAGGTCAACAACCTCAACGTGAGCAAGACAAAAGGATGATTGTGGACTACAGGAAAAGGAGGGGAGAACACGCCCCCATTCACATCGACAGGGCTGTAGTGGAGCGGGTTTCAAGTTCCTTGGTGTCCACATCACCAAAAAACTATCATAGTCCAAACACACCAAGAAAGCCATGGAGATGGCACAACAACACCTTTTCCCTCTCAGGAGACTGAAAAGATTTGGCATGGGTCCCCAAATCCTCAAAAAAATCTACAGCTGCACATCGAGAGCATCCTGACCGGTTGCATCACCGCCTGGTATGGCAACTGCTCTGCATCCGACCGAAAGGCGCTACAGAGGGTAGTCCGTAAAGTACATCACTGGGTCCAAGCTTCCTGCCATCCAGGACCTATATACTAGGCGGTGTCAGAGGAAGCCCAAAAAATTGTCAAAGACTCCAGTCACCCAAGACATATACTGTTCTCTCTGCTACCACACGGCAAGCGGTACTGGAGCGCCAAGTCTAGGTCCAAAAAGCTTAAAAGCTTCTACCCCCAAGCCAGGGGGGGGGGGATCAACAATGGTATAGCTGCAATCGCTATCGACAGACAATGCTTCACTGAAAATCCTGAGACAAGTATTCTAAAGACTGCTTTTGATTAAAAGAGATAAATGATAGCTATGAGGTTGAAACATAATCTGACAGCGTTATAGAGGGATACAGGAGAGGAAATCAAAACAGAACTTTTCTTGAACCAGTGCTTCCCAAAAGATGATACCCCACTGTCCAGTATAATCCCCAGTTGTATTGTGACATTGTAGTGGCTGACATCCTGCTTTCTAAGGGAAGGTTAACAAGGCCAAGGCTATAAACTGATATACTACTGTTACAGTGCTGTTGGACAGGGACCAGGGTATACTAGAATAATTCCAAGCATGGGATATGGCTCTTCCAGGCGAGGCAGTTCCTATCCACGATATTGATCTGCTCCCCCACATTCATACACCTCTACACATAAGCACAAAGGCTCACACACACACACACACATCAAAAGACTCTCCGAACCAGTTTGGCTTCCATGATGTTTTCCAATCTTCCTTCATACCAACTCTCTCCCTATCCCTCTCAGCATCCCATGTACAGCAACCTGTGTACCCTCTAACGCTCCAGCCTGCACAAAAAGCATTATGATATGGCCCCAGGCTCCATGAGGAGCACACAGTCAGAGTCTTGAACATTGTATATGCTTGGGGCTAGAAACAAAATAAGACGGTGTTGGTTTGCTCAGGCAACAGAGCTAACTAAGTCAAATCTACTGGTCAATATAATGAATAGAACCTTCTCGGTTGAAGCATACAATCAAAGCTATGCGTTATATTGGGATTATATAGATCGTTAAAACATTTATAAATTGCATGTTTGTATGCTTCATATTATAGGAAGACAGTTGGCCTCTTCATTAACTGGGCCTAGCCAGTTACATATGAATCCTATTTTGAAATCTGGGCACGCAACTAGAATCTTTCAAATACATTTCCCATCGTTATCATTGCATGGTTTATGCATCAAAGTCAGATTAGTGTGTTTCTCAGCTTTGGATTCAGCCATTTGTCTTTGAGACTTAGTCAAGCACACAATACACTCACAATGAAACCACCATCCACTTTGTGAATCCCTTCCGTGGCAGTAGGCTTTAGTACCACAATTCATTGTGGTACAAATTCATTCAGCCTTTGATTCTGAAGTTGCCTTTCCTTTCATGTCAGACCTTACCACATGTTGGGTACGACTGGTAACTCAACTTACTGTCCTTCAAATGTGTCTAATGCACCTTTAACTTACAACAGCAGACATGCATCATCTGTTTTCCAGCCTTGATTCAACGAAGACAAATGTCAGTCAAGGCCTCATCTGTCATGTATCAAACCAAACCTAACATTTCACTTTGCTTGTCAGCCATTGATTTTTCACTACAATGTTTTCTCCAAGAGGCATCCCACTCATACATATTAGACCTCCACTAGATTTTGGAGAATTGTGGAAACAGCATAGGTTGTAGACAGATGTTTTTCCTCGTGTACAGGGGTTTGCAAAAGTATTCACCACCCTTGTCATTTTTCCTATTTTGTTGCCTTACAACCTGGAACTAAAATAGATTTTTTGGAGGGGTTTAATCATTTGATTTGCACAACATGCCTACAACTTTGAAAATGCAAACCATTTTTTATTGTGAAACAAACAAGAAATAAGACAAAAAAACTGAAAACTTGAGTGTATAACTATTCACCCCTCAAAGTCAATACTGTGTTAGAGCTACTTTTTGCAGCAATTACAGCTGCAAGTCTCTTGGGGTATGTCTCTATAAGCTTGGCACATCTAGACATTTTTTTCATTTCACTTCACCAATACTGACTATTTTGTGTATGTCCATTACATGAAATCTAAATAAAAATCTGTTTATATTACTGGTTGTAATTCAACAAAACAGGAAAACACCAAGGCGGATTAATACTTTGGCAAGGTACTGTAATGGGGAGGTTTGGGTGGAGTCTAGGTAATATTAAATATGTGCTTAAAATATGATTTAATAATGTATGTATCATCAGTATTTTTATTTATTTAACTAGGCAAGTCAGTTAAGAAAAAAATCGTATTTACAATGACAGCCTAGGAACAGTGGGTTAAATGCCTTGTTCAGGGGCAGAATGACAGATTTTTACCTTGTCAGTTCGGGGATTTGATCTAGCAACCTTTCGGTTTTTGGCCCAACGCTCTAACCACTAGGCTACCTGCCGCCCCCAGTGTAAGGACTAATATATTAATTAAATGTAAATAAAATGTTCTACTGTAAATATTTTCAAGTAAACACCTAATGATACTGGATCACTGGAAGAGTAGTAGTTTAGAACTGTTCTACAGGATTTGGTCAATCCTCTATCCTCCATCCATGTGCTTCAAGTATTGAATGATTCATGAATTTCAAAGTGGTCACATTTCCCAAGCCCCATCCCTCATCTACCACAAAGTTTCAGGAAATTACATTTTGTGCCTTTAAACAGCTTTTCTAGGAATGAATACAGACAGAAGTGACTGTCAGTGGTATGGACAGTTTGCCTGCTGGTGCAGTAAAGCCTATGTGTGGGTGGTAGGAGAGTGCTAACAGAATGGGTACAACGAGAATGATAAACAGATAAGCAAGTGGGCTGAAAAACACTGCATATTATGTCCATGGCCTCCATAAACTTATTGAGCTTATATGCAGAAACAAACGGCTCTATTATTTACCATGTCAGTCTTTGTTCTTGTTGTTGAAAAATAAGATCAAATCTTGCCCTGGCCCTACGCAGCATTATTCTCCACTTTTCCACAATGTTATTAGCTATAAATCATACTGGCAGAAATCTATTAGCATTTTAGCAAGCCATCATGGCCTTGCCACCTCTCCCATTTCTCATCCTGGTGCATCGCAAATTGCATATCAAGCTCTGACCTGCTAATAATATAATGGTGTCTTTTGAATTTGCCATAAGTGTCAAGAAAGGGAGAAGTATTTTGCAGGCCACAACCTACTCAAAACAATTCACTGCAGAACAAAAAAGTTCAACAGCATTTATTTTACCATTCATCTCACTTAATTTTCCCATCTTTATACATAGTGTAAATCATTTACTTAAAACAATAGTTGCAATTCCAGACACTTTGCTTGTTCTTCACCCGCTCTAATCTGGTTTTCTTTCTCCAATTAGATAAGGAAATCACGTAATTAACACGTGGTATTTCAAGTCAGCTATAACAATCTGCTCCATGCACTCTTCCTGTTTCACCAAACGCTAGCAGTGGGAAGTGAGGCTTGGGACATGTGGTCCCTGCTGCGTTCCTTAACACTGAAATACAAGATTCATCTGAATCTTGCTCATTAGGATATGAAATACATAATGGAAAGTGAAGAAAGTGAGAAGGCTCACAGGAGAAAATGTGAATAGAAAAGGAAATTTGTGACATACGGTTCTGTGAAATGATGAGTTATTGGCTTTGAGAGAAGCAGCTGGAAGTTTCCTGGAAGTATAAATATTGTATGGCTATAGTGCACGTTAAATTATGTCAGCAAAAGCATTACTGGTATAACCAACACTTCTAGAGCCACTTCTTTGGACCAGAGGTTTAATTTTACCTTGACCAATGATGCCAATAAAAGCCATTCCAAATAAGCCTCTTTTCCCTTATCTTTCTTGGAAAACTCCTGGCTGGTATTGTAGGTGAGTGCTGGGTGATGGGATGCACCTTTTGAACACAAGAGTGAACGAGCTATGAGTGACAGGGAAGGAGGATCAAATAAATCTTTTGGAACAAAAACAGGACACATAACGAACCAGGTTTAGGATGTTGTGGAGAGGAGAGGCGCACCACACCTTATGTGACTGTCAATATCTCCTCAATGCCAGCAGCAATAAGTAAATAAAACCATATGACCTGTTTTTTCCAATTATGTTGATCCAAGCACAATATTGATAATATGTCATGTCTATATATGATGATGAGGATTGGTTGTAATGAAATCTGGGTTTACGTTCAATACATGCAGGGTTGGTTGGAATGCTAATCTGGGTTGATGTAGTTCAATATCCAGGATTGGTTGATGACCGAATATAATAGTTAAAGATTTCTTCTAAGACACTTGAGAGCCTATGCAATCCAAACTCTTGGTAACCAGACTTTGATTTGAAGTACTCTTGTTTTGCTGAGCCTTTCTGAAGTATAACTATGTCGGGGACTAGAAAACCTGGGAAAGTCTTGGCATCTGTTCAACAAGATTTGCAGAATCCATGCTTTCATTTCAATTCATTCAGTATGTTGTGTCTACAGTACACCTTGTGGCAGAGCAACCTGATGACAGTGCACCCACCACTGTCAATAACAGTGGTGGGACACTTTCACCCAGTGTCTTTGTGTTCCCCTTAGTGACAGCATCTCATTGTCAGGTGTTTAGCATGATAAGGTATTTAGCCTGATAAGGTCACCACACCCAGAGGGGATTACTGGCTGATTCTCATCAATGCAATGCTTTAAAAACAGGTTTATCCAACGTTGTAGCCTGGATCAACCAATCTAAATGCTAAGTCTCTCTCTCAGGAGAATGGAGGCCTGGGTGTTAACACGTACAGATAAATAAATCAAAATCAGCCATAAGGATTTGGAGGAGTTAAAATACAATTAAATGACCCTTGCACTTTTTTATTTGTCATGAGGACCTGGGAAATATATTAATATTGCTAACAAAGTCAGGTAAAAGTGTCTAATAGCTGCTCTTTTAGTGTGACAAGACTTCCGATTACATTTGTTGGTGTTCCTAAGAAGGCTGAGGTATTTGCAGGAAGAAACTGCATGTATAGCAATTGAGCTTAACTAATAAGGCAACAATTCTTCTAGAATTCCACTGGTTTCTCCTCTGGGTGGACGTTAACACCGAGTAGCAACGCTACACTATGTGCCATGCCACCATCATCATTCCTTTCCACCAAGTACAGAGCTAGCAGTAGTTAAATTGGGAGCTCACTGGCTTGTGCTGGGAAGCCATGTTTCTTTGAGAGCAGCATAAGGATTGCTGTCAATCTCCTCCGCGTCGAGTCAAGTTAGAGAACTATGAGGGAGGAGAGCTGGCAAGGAGTGGGAGAGGTAGAGAGCCGCAAGACATCGTCCACAGCGGCTGTGGCGATGCATTAATCACATTGGAGCTGGGTGTCCATACAAAGAAGTGTCAGGATGAGTTGTAAAGCCAAGATACAGTGAGGGAAAAAAGAATTTGATCCCCTGCTGATTTTGTACGTTTGCCCACTGACAAAGAAATGATCAGTCTATCATTTTAATGGTAGGTTTATTTGAACAGTGAGAGACAGAATAACAACAAAATAATCCAGAAAAACGCATGTGAAAAATGTTATAAATTGATTTGCATTTTAATGAGGGAAATAAGTATTTGACCCCCTCTCAATCAGAAAGATTTCTGGCTCCCAGGTGTCTTTTATACAGGTAACGAGCTGAGATTAGCAGCACACTCTTAAAGGGAGTGCTCCTAATCTCAGTTTGTTACCTGTATAAAAGACACCTGTCCACAGAAGCAATCAATCAATCAGATTCCAAACTCTCCACCATGGCCAAGACCAAAGAGCTCTCCAAGGATGTCAGGGACAAGATTGTAGACCTACACAAGGCTGGAATGGGCTACAAGACCATCGCCAAGCAGCTTGGTGAGAAGGTGACAACAGTTGGTGCGATTATTCGCAAATGGAAGAAACACAAAATAACTGTCAATCTCCCTCGGCCTGGGGCTCCATGCAAAATCTCACCTTGTGGAGTTGCAATGATCATGAGAACGGTGAGGAATCAGCCCAGAACTACACGGGAGGATCTTGTCAATGATCTCAAGGCAGCTGGGACCATAGTCACCAAGAAAACAATTGGTAACACATTACGCCGTGAAGGACTGAAATCCTGCAGCGCCCGCAAGGTCCCCCTGCTCAAGAAAGCACATATACATGCCCGTCTGAAGTTTTCCAATGAATATCTGAATGATTCAGAGGACAACTGGGTGAAAGTGTTGTGGTCAGATGAGACCAAAAAGGAGCTCTTTGGCATCAACTCAACTCGCTGTGTTTGGAGGAGGAGGAATGCTGCCTATGACCCCAAGAACACCATCCCCACCGTCATACATGGAGGTGGAAACATTATGTTTTGGGGGTGTTTTTCTGCTAAGGGGACAGGACAACTTCACCGCATTTGTTTTGGTTGTGTTTCAAATTATTTTGTTCCTAATAGAAATTAATGGTATATTAAAAAAAAGAAAGAAAGAAAGAAAGAAAGAAAGGAAAGAAAAGAAAGAAAGAAGAAAAGAAAAGAAAGAAGAAAAGAAAAGAAAAAGAAGAAAAGAAAGAAAGAAAGAAGAAAAGAAAGAAAGAAAGAAGAAAAGAAAAAAAGAAGAAAAGAAAAAAAGAAGAAAAGAAAAGAAAGAAGAAAAGAAAAGAAAAAGAAGAAAAGAAAGAAAGAAGGAAAGAAAGAAAGAAAGAAAGAAAGAAAGAAAGAAGAAAAGAAGAAAAGAAAGAAGAAAAGAAGAAAAGAAAAGAAAGAAGAAAAGAAGAAAAGAAAGAAAGAGAGAGAGGCAGAGACAGAGGGGTGAAAGTGAGAATATATGAAAGGTAGTGTTAATTAGCTGGAATGTTTGCCCTCTTCCAGGAACTCCATAATGTTACGCCAGAGAAACACCAAAGCAGACGAACGTGAGAAGAAATATCTTCTTAAGTGGCCTTTTACAAAGGCTTCTCCCGCTCTCTCCCCCCCCCATCCTGTGTCCCTGATTAATGCAAAGGGTACAGGCGGCCGTGAGAGGGTGCCAGTGACATCTGACATGTCCTATTGTATGCAGATGTGTTGACAGGCCTGGCATTTGGCGTGCAGCATTGGAAATGCCTTTCAGTGGCAAGCTCTCAGCCAATTACCAGGCAATTATTGTTTTTATATGTACATAGGACTTGACGTTAAGAATTAGGTCTAGAAATATTTACCTATGTTAACTGTTTTGCAGAATATAGACTTCACCTATGCGACTAAAAGTGGAAAATGTTTCTCTAAATGTTTAACAAATGGAAATGAGTAAAACAAATCGGTATCTAGGTCATTTCATAGCTAGCTTAAACATGGTTACAGACGAAAATATCAAAGAAATGTAACGCTTTTTTGTATGGGTGCCATGTTTTGTCATCGGCGCCTCGGGTAGTAGTTGTTGGGGGGGTTAACTGCCTTGCTCAAGGACAGAACTGCCCCCATTGATTTATTCATAAAATTAGCTAATTAGAGGGGGGCTAGTGTCACTGATAATCATAAACATTAAACAAAGTAACTAAATGGCCTTTTCTACCTACAGAGATGGCACCCACCCACTGGCTTTACAGTTGGGATAATTATTGCCATAACTATACCGGTGAACACTTTGAGAGAAGGACAATGCCGTCTGCTAGTATCATTGTACAATATTTGCAGAATGATCAAAATGCTAACAGGTTCATGTCTGACAATTACATAAAAATGTAAGAGTAACGAATGGGTTATTCTCAAATCATTTCCAGGAGAGAAATACTGACATATACATTTAATTATGAAACAAAACAACACAACACTGGTTGTAAGGACCGTGTGGGACAATAATATGTGCCCATGTTACTATTTGCGCCGATGGTACCACATACCAAATTATGTAAATTGTAAACGGAATTTACCAAATTCTGATGAAATACAAAACTGCACCATTTCATTTACTGGATTATATCATATTGTACAATAACATCAAGAAACTTTAGGAAATAAACATTGTATAACCGTTCCATATTAGTTTCTTTTTTTACACTCCTGCTGTGTATTTCATCACATAAGTACACTATTCAGATGAATTCCCTTAAATCACATCCAGCACTAAAAGGCACAATCTGTAACTCATGTCCAGTCAACAGCTCGGCCCCTACGCATCTTTACAAACTGTGAGGGTGGGTTTTGGAACATTTAACTGCCATTGGGTGATTAGGATTCTGTGATAAACACTTCCAAAACCACTCCTTTTCTTTGGTTTTGGTGGGCTTTTACAAAATAATTCCAATGTCATAGAAATGTCAGTCACTGTTACATTGTCAAGTCCCAACCCCACAGTCAACAAGCAGGTGCAGGGGCAGCACTTTTGACAGGAAATTAGAGATTGTCTCTTTAGGACACTGGAAATAGCAATAAAAAAAAACTGAAATAATTAAACTGCATAATGTATATGGGCATCATGGATATTATAAACAACTAGGATAAAATCAGACTTGAACATCAATACATCATGAATTGAAAAAAATGAATATGTGAACAGTGTAATTTAATCATATCCCTCTTATTCAGGTAGCAGCTACAAATACAGTTACCTTGCTCCACCGCTCACCTTTTGGCCTTGGCAATAAATCATAGCTGTAGCTCCAGGGAAAGACCTCATATGACGCAATACCCACAGAGAAAAGCATGTTGAGTTACCCACTTGTATTTACCTGTCATCTGTAAATATATGTGGATTGCAACTGTATGACCCGGTGTGACACCCTAGCTTATTTATCTGTGATGAATCTCTACCGCTTAACGTTGGTCGCCACTTTCTACACACCTATTACTCTGTCTTTACAGCTAGTGCTCTGCTAAGCACTTCAATCTGTCACTGTCTCCAAGGTCATGACGTAGACCCCACAATGGTTAAATCAAAGGAGTAAAGACCCAGGAAGCAATATCTACCATCTAGGCCAGATTTGTCATAGCCATTACCAAAACACATTGAAGGAGAGTTTTGATTGCATTGGCAATGTGCAAGTAGTGAAGACTGCAGAGAACCATAAGAATAGCAGTTTCTGGAAGACGACGGGCCTAATAATACCCATTATCGCTCACTTCCAATATGAAATGACTCCAAAAGGCTTAAAGCCAGCCTAAACTTTCCATTCAACATTTGAGTTACTTATTTTTCATTTGTAGAGCATAGGCCAAAAAAAATCCAGATTAATTCCATGAGAAAATGCATTGCACTGAACATTGCCCATTGAATAGTAGGCTACGTCAGAAGCTGGAAATGTTGCACAAAACCTCTGCTAAAAATGATTCTGGGCAAGTTTGTAGTAACTTGAGTCTGTAGAATTCCAAGCTGCAATCTGTTTCCAATCTACTTGCAATGTAAATATTCCCAGCTTCAGTGGACATGGTTCTAGCCAAGTGCATACTAATGAGAATGTGGTATTATCAATTTAAAAGTGTAAAGCTGGTGCCTGGTATTGCTAGGAATCCAACAAGGAAAAATTGCCTTGATATTTTGACAAAAACAATTGAGGGCTCTATTTTAACAAACCTAAAGCAATGGTAAATCTAAGGTTTGGCAGTATATTTTATATTTTCACTGCAGGAATTATGAGCACAATGGCTCGAAAGGGCTGGGTTTTGAGGAATACATTAATTATAGGTGTGACAAGGGCTTGGCCACTCACTGGCCAAGCCCTCGTCACAGAATATTCTCTTCCTAGTCCATTGTGCACAGATACACTGTATTATACTGAACAGAAATATAAACGCAGCATGTAAAGTGTTGGTTCCATGTTTCATGAGTTTAAATAAAAGAACCCAGAAATGTTCCATATGCACAAAAAGCTTATTTCTCTACATCCCTGTTGGTGAGCATTTCTCCTTTGCCAAGACAATGCATCCACCTGAGAGGTGTGACATCTCAAGAAGCTGTGCAGTTTTGCCACACGACACAATGCGACAGATGTCTCAAGTTTTTAATTCCGATTGACTGGGCTTGGCTCCCCAGTGGGTGGGTCTGGCTCCCAAGTGGGTGTGCCTATGCCCTCCCAGACCCACCCACGGATTGCCCCTGCCCAGTCATGTGAAATCCATAGATTAGGGCCTAATTAATGTATTTCAAATGATTGATTTCCTTATATGAACTGTAACTCAGTAAAATCTTTGAAATTGTTGCATGTTGCGTAATTATTTTTTGTTCAGTATTAAAAAAGCATAGGCTACAGTAATGAGTAATAGCAACAGTAAAAAAAAATAACATCCAGTGTTTGCTTAATATGTTTGGAGTGTTGACAGTCAACTTTGTTGTAATTGGCTTCAACCAATATAGGGCCTTTAGGCCAGGGGTTTGAACCACTGTTCTGACCGACTAGCAAAATAAAGTTCTGAACTGGTTCAAACCCCCAAATATGTCTGGTTTATATTGTTCCTTTCTGTTCCTTTTTAAACCTCAAACATTTAGCTCCACATTAAATTAACCAATCAGTGGGGACAGAGCAGCTTGCTATGGAGCGGGTAAGCAATTGAATCTGTATAGGGAAGTGTAAGAGCAAAGTGTATTTTGACATAACAGCGTGGATTAACCATAATGAAAGAAACGCACACACTGTGCTTCCAGTCACATTATAGGGCGCGAGATGAAATTGTCATTTTGCGGATGAGGAGAGAGCGAGAGAGGATGGAGGAAGGTTGACTTGAAGCGCTGGGCATCTTGTTGACACACATTATCTGACACACAGAACTTTACCTACGGAGGTGCAGCTTCGAATGTCTTCAGAGTTAGTTTGACATCAGACTAGAGCAAACATTAGCTAGCTAGATGGCTAACATACGTGTGTGTGCAGAGCAGCACTATAAAAAAAAATATGTCTTACCTTTTTGTAGCTAATAAATCCAACGTGAAACCTGACAACTATAGTATATTTAACTAGCATTTAAAAAGTTAATCCATTATTTTAAACATCTCTCCCTAATTTCTGAATCATGCTTGTAATGTTGTCCGTAGGCTACAGTAACCTATGCTTCAGAGGGAAGAGGCAGGTAGCCTACACACACTCACACCCACTGGCACCCACTAGTGGGGTGGCAGGTAGCCTAGGCATTTAACCCACTAGGCCGTCATTAAAAATAAAAATTTGTTCTTAATAATCTTCACAAGCTCCAGCAGCAAAGGTGACTGTTTTGGAGAGCCTGGCGTGCCCAAAGTAAAATGCCTCCCATTTAGGCCCAGAAAATGGGATATGCATATATTTAGTACCATTGGATAGGAAACACTCTGAATTTTCCAAAACTGTTAACCATTTGTCTGTGGGTCAATCAGAACGCATTTGGCAGGCAAAACCCTGAGGAATCTCTGTCCTGAAAAAAGTCATTTTGACACATTGCTCATTTTTGAGCCCTCCTATCCAAAATGACCATATATAGGCATGTTAACGCAGTGCACGTCGCTTCCTTATGATGTCATCAACCACGAGACGGTGTTTTACTCCATCTTGGGGAATTTCGCCATTGATAAACAGCTTGGAACGAGAGACCACGTTATGAAAACTCTTCAGAGTGCGCGTGCATGAGACGCGCTGTGCCTTATTTATCGTTTTTAGCGTTCAGTTTATATTCCGGCTGATTTATAATTGTACATATACGTAAAAGGGTTCCTAAGGATACATTTAAAACTATGTTTGATTGTTTTTGGACAAGTTTATAGGTATAATTTTAACGAGGCGGCGCGAGTTTCAAAGGAGTAATGGAGGCTGTCGTTTCTGATTATAAGCATGAACCAAATGGAGGATTTATGGATAAAAGACGTTACTTTTTCTAACAAAAGAACCATGGATTGTCTTCGTTGGACACTTAGGAAGACCTCAGCAGAAGTTCTTCAACAGGTAATTACTTTGTTTTCGCTGTGAAATGTGTTATGTGTGTGCCATGATTGCTAATCGATACATGGCTATTGGAAAATATGTGAGGTGCTAGCCTCAAACAAATGAATGTGCTGCTTTCGCCGTAAAGCCTATTTGAAATCTGACAACGCTGTGATATTGCCTAGAAACAGAGCTTTTGATGAGTATGGAACACTTGTATATAGCTGGATGTTTAATAATTCAATTTTCGGATTTTAAATCTGGCGCTACAGGTTTGCGCTAGTAGTGTCGGGATGATCCCGCTAGCGACCCACTGGTATTTGAGTCGTTTTAACTGATTTGCCTAGTAAAAAAAAAGAAAGAAAAAAAAAGAACAATTTCAGCTGGCAGGCAGAGGCTGGAATACGTTTCTGAGTGACAGAGGGAGGGCTTTGTATAGGTGCATTTTTGTGGGCCTGGAAAACAAATCCTGGAGTGTGAAATACTGTTACACTCAAACAACAAATACCAGGCTCCTGTGCATTTTATTGTATGTGTAAGACACATTCTCAATAAGTTAGATATAGCCTTGTCCTACCATTGATATGGCTTTATAGGACTGAATAACTTGGTGAATGCGATGGGCAGTTCATTATGAAGAGGAGAGGCTACGCTTGGTTTTTAATCAAATGAAACGAAATGGGAAAAAAAACATGTTTCTAAATACGAGGTTTATGGGCACAAAAAGACCATATCTCTTGTTCCATGTGCATCTGCGGACTGTGCATCACGGTTGGATAGGCTGCGCTTCTGTTGTCAAAATCCATGCCATAACCAACCTCGTTACTGCTAAGACCAGCTTTCGGTCTTTAATATCCCCATCAGTGCATACTGAAACTGGCACTTTGGAATACATTTTTAAGGACACACCTCAGATATTGCCACCCTTCCCACCTCAGCGCAAGCAAGCTCATATAAGACAGGTAAATTACCAATCCTGTCGCTATGGTTTGACAGTAGAAGAGCGCCAGCTTTAACAGGTCAAAATAGCAAACAAGCATGCATTTGACAATTGCCAGCCGAAATTAGAGCCTCAACTCGATGATCAGTGAATGGATTGGGAGGGATATACAGTGCTACAGTCCAACTAAGGCCCAAGCAAATGGTTGAACAGATACATTCACATGCATGCTGAAAAGATATGCATGCCTTTCATAAATTAACAGTATTGTACCACGAGTTGCTATTTTCTTGCATAACGTATCCAACAAATTAGTTAAGATAGATAAAACTAAGCCGTAGAATGTAAGGTAAAATAAAATACAAGAATCATCATTCATGCTTTTCTCATCAACATTTGAAAGCATGTCCAGTGCCAAAGTTCAGGTTTTACCTTTGGCAATGACTGTGGCTATTTCCTCAAGAGTTCCTAAGGAGCTCCACTTCTTAAGAGTATTTCTGGCTTTGTAGCAGATGTAAACATGCCTTGGATATCCTCTTCGCTCGAGTTTTGATAGATACTACAGTCACACAGTGCACTGGAACGCATTTGTTTGCCTCATTGACGAATTCCGCCGCTGGATGCCACAAGGGTTAAAACCTACTGGACCGGGAGGTCACACACACACACACAAGCATCGTTCTAGTTGCCAACCTCTCCTGCTGCCTGCATCCTTTCTCCTCCTCCTCTTACTCAATGCTGTATATCTCTCGCATTCTCTCCTTTACGTAAGGCGGTAGAGAGAGTGCTGAAAGATTTGCACTGCTCTATCACGGATCGTGTTACAGTGTCTGGCTCTAGCTGCACTCACAGACGATAGGCTGAGCATTGCGTGTGTGTGTTTACCCCGCATAAGTATAAAGAAAGAAAGGGAAGGAGAGGGGATGAAGACTGCCACCAGCTAAAGCTAAACCCTAGTGTGTTTGCCCTAGAAAAGCATCTCCAAGACATCTCGATAGGTGACATACATAGAGAAACAGTGACATGAATTCACATGGGGGACTGTGTGGTAGTCACTCAAGTGTTCCTGACCTAAAAGTGTCACCTTATGCACTGTTTAAAGCACTGTTTTGATATTAACTTATCCATCAGGGTGACATCACTGCCATAATAGACAATGTCTTCAACTGGGTCAAACAATTACAGATGAGGTGTCTCTTTGTCCTAATGCGTTGTTAATTACACCATAAGAAGTTAAGGAGCTAATACAAACACTAACGTGCTGAGATATACACAAACAAGTTGTGTTATTTAATTTGCATTATAAATTAACTCAAAATCAAACAACTATACTGTAGGTTACATATTCTGTTAATTTGATCATAGACTTTCTAGGGAAACAAGAGCAATTCATTCCCATCATGAAAGTGCCAAACATTTATTAATTTTAATCTTTCTTGGACAGTCTACATAGAATAATTAAATCATGTTGGATCATAGCAAGAAATTGTCTGAGTATTTATTTACTTTGTTGTTTGTTTACTTGTTTGTTTGATTTTGGATTTCACTTGAGTCTTGACAAAATAGAATATTAATGTGACTTGATTAAAGGAATATTCTTTATTTAACTTTTAACATGCCGTGAAGGGGACATAAAGTGTCCTCAATCTCTAATTAGGCTGTGAAATGTATTTGGGAATGTTTATAATTGTCTCTAAAATCATGTAAAAAATCTAGAATCCGTCAATGTGACACATCTGTATAAAATGTTGAGCAAAATCGAGGAATGAGATTGAGCTACCTAGTAGTTTGCACACTTGTGCGATGTTATCAAATTTAAATCTTGATATCAACCTGCCCAGAATGTACAATTTGCTTCATTTCAGCGATTGGCTTGAGAGGCTACGTCAGCCGATGTAGGCTACATCAATTGCAGCGGGGTATTTGATCTGCCCATGTGCCAGCACCATCTGCACAAGCCTCTCTCTATGCTTATGTGCGAGAGAGGTGAGTTGGGAAAAACTGAAAGTATGCATCTTAGTAATAGTTTTCACATTCAAACTTTTTATGTTCAAACTCAGAATCAAATAGGTGTCCCCAAAGTAACATGGTCGCTGTGGTAGAATGTTTATTTTGATTTCAGATGTGTCATGTAAATAAGATTATTAGGGGAAATTGTTCTTCTTGCACAGCATAATAAACGTTTAAATCAAACTATTGTATTAATCTGACTATTCACATTAATCATATTATTTTGTTCTCCAACTTTGTTGGAGCCTATGCAGTGGCAGTTCTAGACCATTTCAACTGGGGGGGCCAAGCTGGGGCCAGTTGTACTGTTAGAGGGGCCAGTTACATTAGACGTTATTGTTGTCATATCGTTTTCTTCACTGCATTGCAGGCATTAGCAGGCAAAAGACCATGTCCCTCTAGTAAATGTGTGGGTTTAATTAGTGTTCCGCGTTGCCACTGTCTAATAACGGATGTAAAAAAAAAACGAGAGCAAAAATTAGTTATGCAAAAATGATTTCATACTCCACATTTAGGGGGGCCACAAAGGGGTCCAAAATTGTTGTCACAGGGGCACTGGCCCCCCCTGCCTCCCCCCCCCAGAACCGCCAGTGAGCCTATGACCGCACGTTGTGGTACTTAAAATCAGCAGACCTAGACCCTGTCACACTGAACGAGCCAAGAGGTCTGACAATTGTTTACAACCTAATAATTAGCCCACAACGTGGACATTATCATGGCATAAGATGGCTAAAATTGTCTACAAAGGCCTTAAATCAAGCCTGGTTAATCTTGTTGTCTATGAAATGCAATGCGCAACCACAGTTGACCACAGATTACCATTGTGTCCTCTATTGTAGTAGTTCCCAAACTATGGGTTGGGACTCACTCGTGTGCTGCGGCAGGGGTCCAGGTGGTGTTTTTTGCATTACAAAAATAATAATACATAAATAAATTTGGTTGATACATTTTCAGGATGGAAAAACGATCTCAGTTTAAACTTAAACGACTAAAACCAAATGTTTTGAGTATAACAACACAGCATTAGCGATGTCAAAATGCGTAGAATTGCATAAAATGTGCTTAAAAACTGAAGCATTTTCTATTAGCTCCATGGCAATATGTGTAGAATTGCAGGAAATGTGCTTTTAAACTGCACATTTTCTCTCTGCTACCAAGATTATATTTTTGGTGGTTCACGAAGCAAAAAAGTTTGGGAACTCCCGCTATTGTACAATCCTTGAAAAATACGAAAAGACAACAAAGGAAATCTATTTGCAATAAATTGCTCTTGCAAATATGTGTGGTTGATGGAAAAAATAATGGTAATGGTCTAGATTCCATTGTTGCTATCAGTAATGCACTTCAGTAGTACACCTATGCATACAATTTGCCAAATGGCAAACATTCTATTGCATTGAATGTGTTTTTTTAATATATTTCATGGTCTGAGGACAAAGTATTCGATTCAACACTCAGAAATGTTATATTGACCTAGAATGCATCATATAAAAACATGTCACAACAAGCAAGCCAAAATGGATGCCTGAAGTGAAGTGTTAAAGTGTGCACTATCGATATTGTAATCATTTGACAAAAATCGGGGGCTGAATCAAAAGTCAAGGAATTAATTCCCCCCTGTTGTTATGGCTAAATAAATGTAATTTTAGGTTGTTTTTGACCCAATGCTGTAGCCTATTTGCACAAGGAGGAATGCATTTCACAACTTCATTTCAATGTATGTGTTTGCGTGTTAATTACACCTGATTATATTCATAGCTCATTTAATAATCTATTGGGCGTGTCATTATTCATGATAATCAATGTATAAGAGGTGGATAATATTGTGCCTTCAGCGATTCTCCACTAATAACTAGTACTTATTTGCAGGTGTATTTGAAAAGCGTACTCTAGGATATTGCTCAAAGTACAGGGCTCAAGGTAGAAGTTGCATCTATACACAGACCTAGGATCAGACTACCCAACCCAAATCTTAAGCCTAACCATTAGGAGAATGAAAATATACAAACCCTGGACAAGCAATTACAGGCAATGTCTACCGAATCTTAGAACTATGTCAAGAAGATAGCATGAGGATGGTTGGATGGTTAAGGAATACTAAATGGGTCAAAGGCATGTGCAAGTTAATGTCTAGGTCCCTCAAGACCCTGTTCAATGTAAATGTACATATACAGTAACACGTTAACAGGTATCATTGACCTAGGTCATGCAGTACGGATATCAAAAATACTGCTTAATGATATCATATTTCAAAGCAACAACTGGATGCTCATGCCAAGGCTAACTTGGATATAAAATTAAATAAAATTGTATTGGTCACATACACATGGTTAGCAGATGTTATTGCGAGTGTAGGGAAAAGCTTGTGCTTCTAGTTCTGACAGTACAGCAATATCTAACAAGTAATCTAACAATTCCACAACAACTACCTAATACACAAAAATCTAAGTAAAGTGATGGATACGGATGAGCCATGACCGACCGGCATAGGCAAGATGCAATAGATGGTATAAAATACAGTATATACAAATGGGGATGAGTAATGCAAAAAATATTATTATTATTCAAATGGCATTAATAGTGACTAGTGATCCACTTGTTAGAGTGGCCAATGATTTCAAGTCTGTACGTAGGCAGCAGCCTCTGATATAATGGATAGGCCTACATTGAGAGTGCTTAGTTAGGGGAAATTGTATAAATTGGGACCTTTGAGGGGCGAGAGGTGGTGGGCTTGGGCCTGGATGGTCTGTCTGGAGAATAAATATAAATCTGGTTAGAATGTCTTGCCTTTGACAGTCACCCGCCGCTATTGATCCACCCTCTGTCAAATCAGGCTTATCTCCAAAGCCCTTGGATGAACAGCAACCTATACAGTCAAGTAGCTCATTTTCACAATAGCTTTATGTACAAGCAAGAAAAAAAGTGTCTGCACTGGCCAAGATACGGCAATGAATTTGGACTCCGTAAACAGTACCAGAAACTATCCTGAATTTTTGTACTTATCGTCCCTCATTCTAAAAGCAAAAGAGAGAAAGAGGGGAAGAAATAATAGTAAATAAAATCCTCAAAATGGCGGGTATTCAGTTAGGGTACGACAGGTTTTCACTCTGGGTTTTGGAGTTTGGAATTTGACATGCAGAGTATGTCTGTTGCAGACGTTTGTTATGGAGAGATGCCTCATAAAAAGAGAGGACGCCTCAGTGCTGTTGTGGTTCTTTGGTGTTTACTCCTTCAGCTGCCCTTTAGAATATGGATTATGTGGTGAGGCAGTGGCCAGGGACCACTCCATGGGGGGGCTAGGGTGGGTGCTAGGCTGCCGCAGACACCCTGCGGAGACCCCTATGTGAGGGGGACGCGGAGACTAGCAGAGAGCCCCCCAGTTCTCAAGGCCAACCTCATTGAGATCCCACGGACGGATGCTTCTCACACTAGCCCATTCGCTTGCGTGTGAAAGAAAGGGAGCGAAAAGAAGAGGTTGAGAGAAAAAGGGAGGGAGGGGGCCACAGGCTCACTGTCGAAGCAGAACAGAAAATGGGTTTGCAGCAAATGCTGTCCGCTGTCGCCAATCATACCATTCCACAAACTATTGCCCTGTAAAAATAAGAAAATTCAACTCCCAGCGGGTGTAGCTATTGCTGATTTACTGTTCAAACAGTCGGATGTAACAATAACGATGTGACAGCTACGCTGCAGTGCGGCCCCGCCGACTGAAGTTAACCAGAGGTCCTGGCATTGAGCGCCGGCTCAGACACAATGGTCTGAACAGTAGGGCGCCGGGGCTGTGGCAGCTAGCGTGGCATGGCTAAATGGAGCAGGTGATTTTCCATCTCCTCCGGTGCCTTGAGGCACAGCCAATCACGACCGAGCAACCGTGTCCCCAACGAGCAGAGAGGGAGGAAGGAGAGGGACAGGGAGTCTATCTGAGATTATGCATTATTTACACGCACCACTACGGAGCAAAGACCTCGACAAAGGGTAGGCCTCCGGAGGTTCCATCAACGCCGACTTGTTTCCAATCCATTATTGATAGCAACAGTATGCTGTAAACCTTTCCTTGATTTACTGCACTGTTATTGTTCCTTTAATAAAGGTTATTTCCAGTAAAGTAATTCACCATGTGGAAAATGCTCTAGAATATTTTAACAGTATTTCTTCCAAATTGAAAACTTATTTTACGGTTCTGTTTCCACTATTTCAATTGCTACCTAGAATTGAATAGATCTCCCCACCACCCCTAAACTTGGGATACGGGAATGTAACTCAAACCTTTCTGTAAATAACAAGGGAGTCCACGTCTGAGATATGGATCCCATTACCAATTACCATGTTATGAACGTTACATATAGAAACCGTATATTACAAATGCAGTTGCAATCACGACCTCCGACAATGAGCCAAATTAGGGAATGCACATCCAAGACTGTTGTAACCAAATATGTATGAACCCCCCGGGGATGATGGCTCCCTGGCTTTTAACTTGAAGGCAATTGCTTTGCATTTCATGGTGTCCAATCCAAGATTATTACCAGGCGCACTTCAAAAGATTTCCCCTCAATCTCCCCGGGAAAACAATCAATCTGCTAATTATGCATGGTTGGGACAGTCGGCAATGTTCCCTTTGAGGATCCACACGTCTTTGACTGATCTGCAGTCGATCCCCAGATTGTGGCTAATCATCATTACTGGCTGCTGAAACAACAACCTTCTTTCAGTCATTGGAGCTTCAGGAAAGACACTGGGGATCTAGGAGTTTTCATAATGGTGGTTTGGGGCTTGAGTCTGGATTTATAGGAATTAAGGGGGTGACTCGCAGGGGTTAAAGCAAAAAAATATATCTTCCATGACAACTTTTGTATTTGGTAGGCCAGTTGAGAACAAGTTCTCATTTACAACTGGGACCTGGCCAAGATAAAGCAAAGCAGTGCGACAAACATCGACACAGAGTTACACATGGGATAAACAAACGTACAGTCCAAAACACAATAGAAAAATCTGTATAAAGTGTGTGCAAATGAAGTAAGGAGGTAAGGCAATAAATAGGCCAATAGTGGCGAAGTAATTACAATTTACCATATATGTGCAGATGAGGATGCGCAAGTAGAAATACTGGTGTGCAAAAGAGCAGAAAAACAAAAACAAATATGGGGATGAGGTAGGTAGTTGGATGGGCTATTTACAGATTGGCTGTGTACAGATGCAGCGATCGGTAAGCTGCTCTGACAGCTGACGCTTAAAGATAGTGAGGGAGATATAAGACTCCAACTTCAGTGATTTTTGCAATTCGTTCCAGTCATTGGCTGGAAGGAAAGGCGGCCAAAGTAGGTGTTGGCTTTGGGGATGACCAGTGAAATATACCTGCTGGAGCGCGTGCTGCGGGTGGGTATTGCTATGGTGACCAGTGAGCTGAGATTAGGCAGAGCTATACCTAGCAGACTTATAGATGACCTGGAGCCAGTGGGTTTGGCAAAAAATATGTAGCGAAAGCCAGCCAATGAGAGCATACAGGTTGCAGTGGTGGGTAGTATATGGGGATTTGGTGACAAAACGGATGGCACTGTGATAGACTACATACAGTTTGCTGAGTAGAGTGTTGGAGGCTAATTTGTAAATGACATCGCCAAAGTCAAGGATCGGTATATTCAGTTTAACGAGGGTAAGTTTGGTAGCATGAGTGAAGGAGGCTTTGTTGCGAAATAGGAAGTCGATTCTAGATTTAACTTTGGATTGGAGATGCTTAATGTGAGTCTGGAAGGAGAGTTTACAGTCTAGCCAGACACCTAGGTATTTATACTTGTCCACATATTCTAAGTCAGAACCGTCCAGAGCAGTGATGCTAGTCGGGCAGGGTTGCCCTTTATACCAACTTAAATTGATCTAGATTGTACACTGTCCTCTCAGCACATATCAAAGCTGCAGGCTAAGGTTAAATCTAGACTTGGTTTCCTTTATCGTAATCGCTCCTCTTGCACCCCAGCTACCAAACTAACCCAGATGACCATCCTACCCATACCATTCGGCCATCAGATTTGCCACCAATGCTCCTTATTAGGACACATCACTGCACTCTATACTCCTCTGTAAACTGGTAATCTCTGTATACCCGTCGCAAGACCCACCGGTTGATGATTATTTATAAAACCCTCTTAGGCCTCAATCCTCCCTATCTGAGATACCTACTGCAGCCCTCATCCTCCACATACAATCCCTGGGGTCGCTTGTGTTTTCAGTTCACTGCAGCTAGTGACTGGAACGAGCTGCAAAAAACACTCAAACTGAACAGTTTTATGTTTTATCTCTATCTCTTCACCCCTAGAGGGGAGGGGGTACTGTCAGCTCTGCTCCAGCTCACCCTCCCTGGCGCTCAAGGCCATCAGGCTGCCCAGCATTACGTACTCCTGCCACCATCATTACGCACACCTGCTTCCCTCGTCACACGCATCATCGATTCATTGGACTCACTCACCAGTGTTATTTCCTCCCCTATATCTGTCTGTTCCCCAGCTCTGTTCCCAGCTTCTGCATTAATTGTTGTATGTCGTTGTGTTACCCGGTTCTGACGTTGTTCCTGTCCTGTTCCATGTCTGTGCAAAATTAAATGTTCACTCTCCATACCTGCTTCCCTACTCCAGCGTCGGTTCTTACACATTGTAAATAAGAATTTGGTCTTATTTGACTTGCCTAGTTAAATAAAAGGTAAAATAAAATTGAGTTTGACAAAATCCAGTCCTTTGTTTTTATGTAGAAGGCTTGAGGTTCAGTTCTGGTAACATTCTACTCCAAAATTAATTTAAATAAAATGCTGACACCATCTAAAATACCATTTCCACCTTCAGAAATGAGTCCAATAACATATTGTTAATTTTTATTTTAACATAATGTTAAAATAATTTAAGAACATAAAGAACATTTAAGAACACATTTTTTTTATTGAATATCCGAAACATACAATATACTTGCAGTAAAGCCACTGAATAACTACATCACACCAGTCATCCAACAGACTCCAATTCAGAGTGACACACAGAAGCATCCAGGGTCAATGCCCTACTCAAGGGGACGTTGACAGATCTCCCACCAGGCCAAAAAACGTGAACACGAACCCTCCAAGATTCCCCCACAGTTACCCAATAGCTGTCCCTCAACCACGCTAGACCCATCCCACAGTCCCCCTCAACAAGAAGAAACAAATAAATAAAAAATACAATTAATTCCATTCCCCACCCCCAAGAACCCCCAAATGCACCAACAACCAAGATAATGAACTAAAGAGAAAAAAGAAAAAAACAGAAGAAAACAGAAATGCAATGCAAAACAAAAAAACAAAACAATAACTAAGGGACATCAAGGACAACTGAAATCAGAACAGCAATGCCAACTGTATATGTTTGAGTGCATGTCTGGCACTATTACATGTGTGTGTGTCCGTGTGTGTATATGCATGTGTACAAACACCTGCACGGCATCAGCCTCAGGCAAACCGGCGTTAGCTGTAAAAAATACTGCCCCTCAGTGCCATTCAAACATACTTTTTATTATGTTTTATTTTAAGTTGATTTTTAACTTTTACCTTTGACCATCAGTCTATCTCCTGCACAGCAACTCCACTCCCACATCCCAACCCTCAGCCCATCCCACCTATCTATGCTGGCCACACTCTTCAGATTTCTACAGAACATATATCTTTCAACTATGCTGTGATGTTTAACGTACAATTTCAATCTAATCGAATAGAATGCACAGATTGTGAGTTGAAGATAAATACTTTTACTAAGAGTACTAGTACTTGACTGATCCGGTCTCTCCAGATCTCCTAACAGTACTATTTCTAGGGTCAATTTTAGATCAATGCTATGCATTTTCAGCCATTCCTGAACCTGAGACCAGAAACAGGCTACCTGAGGGCAATACCAAAATAAATGGTCTATTGATTCTGTATCCTCAAAACAAAATCTGCAGAGCTTCGATGATTTTATGCCCCAAGTATTCAACATTTTGTTGATGGCAAGAATTCTATATAATAATTTTAGCTGAAAAGCACGAAGTCTTGAATCTTGCGTCGTTTTATATACCAACTCATACACCCTGTACCATGGAATTGGTACATCAAAAATCTCTTCCCAACTATTTTGCAATCTGTATTGCACCACTGTCAACATCCTGGTCCTCAAATGAAACTGGTATTCTTTCCTATTTATGCTCTTTTTATTCCTCTGCCAGTTTTGATCCTTTATATTGGGAAGACAGACCAGTTCCCTACCTCCTCCCGCTGCCACCTGCCTGTTCCATTTTTGGGGTAATGCTGTATTCAATTGGTTGTACTCTTTGATTGAGCAGACCTTCCCTTACCTGACACAGTGAGGGAAAAAAGTATTTGATCCCCTGCTGATTTGTACGTTTGCCCACTGACAAAGAAATGATCAGTCTATAATTTTAATGGTAGGTTCATTTGAACAGTGAGAGACAGAATAACAACAAAAAAATCTAGAAAAACATGTGAAAAATGTTATAAATTGATTTGCATTTTAATGAGGGAAATAAGTATTTGACTCCCTCTCAATCAGAAAGATTTCTGGCTCCCAGGTGTCTTTTATATAGGTAACAAGCTGAGATTAGGAGCACACTCTTAAAGGGAGTACTCCTAATCACAGCTTGTTACCTGTATAAAAGACACCTGTCCACAGAAGCAATCAATCAATCAGATTCCAAACTCTCCACCATGGCCAAGACCAAAGAGCTCTCCAAAGATGTCAGGGACAAGATTGTAGACCTACACAAGGCTGGAATGGGCTACAAGACCATCGCCAAGCAGCTTGGTGAGAAGGTGACAACAGTTGGTGCGATTATTCGCAAATGGAAGAAACACAAAAGAACTGTCAATCTCCCTCGGCCTGGGGCTCCATGCAAGATCTCACCTTGTGGAGTTGCAATGATCATGAGAACGGTGAGGAATCAGCCCAGAACTACATGGGAGGATCTTGTCAATGATCTCAAGGCAGCTGGGACCATAGTCACCAAGAAAACAATTGGTAACACACTACGCCGTGAAGGACTGAAATCCTGCAGCACCCGCAAGGTCCCCCTGCTCAAGAAAGCACATATACATGCCCGTCTGAGGTTTGCCAATGAACATCTGAATGATTCAGAGGACAACTGGGTGAAAGTGTTGTAGTCAGATGAGACCAAAATGGAGCTCTTTGGCATCAACTCAACTCGCCGTGTTTGGAGGAGGAGGAATGCTGCCTATGCCCCCAAGAACACCATCCCCACAGTCAAACATGGAGGTGGAAACATTATGCTTTGGGGGTGTTTTTCTGCTATGGGGACAGGACAACTTCACCGCATCAAAGGGACGATGGACGGGGCCATGTACCGTCAAATCCTGGGTGAGAACCTCCTTCCCTCAGCCAGGGCATTGAAAATGGGTCGTGGATGGGTATTCCAGCATGACAATGACCCAAAACACACGGCCAAGGCAACAAAGGAGTGGCTCAAGAAGCACATTAAGGTCCTGGATTGGCCTAGCCAGTCTCCAGACCTTAATCCCATAGAAAATCTGTGGAGGGAGCTGAAGGTTCGAGTTGCCAAACGTCAGCCTCGAAACCTTAATGACTTGGAGAAGATCTGCAAAGAGAAGTGGGACAAAATCCCTCCTGAGATGTGTGCAAACCTGGTGGCCAACTACAAGAAACGTCTGACCTCTGTGATTGCCAACAAGGGTTTTGCCAGTACTAAGTCATGTTTTGCAGAGGGGTCAAATACATATTTCCCTCACTGTAACTCCATGAAGGACATAACTCTACCATTCCAATTTACAAAATAATTTAAGAACAAAATACCCTTTTCAATTAATTTCGGGCATTTTATCAACCAGCACATATGATTTCAGCCATAATATTTGTTCTATCTTTTCAGCTTCTAAATGTAATCATCTCAACCCACCCAATTCATATTCGTTATACAGATAGGCACGCTTTATTTTGTCTGGTTTAGCGTCCCAGATAAAGCAAAATATTTTTTGGGAAAAAACGAATCATCAGGAGTAGGCAGTGCCATAAGTAAGTAAACTGAGATATGACTAAGGACATAATTTTTACCAATATGGCATATGGTCCATGTTATTAGGTATGCTACTAGCAATAAGCGTTATCACCTGTAGCCCAATTTATGCAGTATAGTGGCTATAAATACATGCTGTAGGCTGAAGCATGTTGTTTGTCCATCTGCATTTACCCCATTGGACACAACATCCTGATCGTCAATATTATTTTGGGGGTTTCTATTACAAAGTATGTCATAGCCCTTTTAAGACGCCATTGCCCCTTTAGGGGCTCTGTTGCGCAGTTCCACATAACCCATGCTTGAAACTCCGGTTGTAACAGCATTTTTTAAATGATGGAGTAGATCAATAAACATGGTAGCGATGGAAAGGTTGATTTTTTTTCACAATTGCATTAACAATTGTTGTGCATTGACTGCTTGTCAGAATACATGTTTCTCTCCCTTTGGCTCTCCCAACGTGAATGCGCCTCAAGAGGAATTTTTATCTTGCATAGAACACATAACAACAAGCCAAATCAATTAAGAACAAATTCTTATTTACAATGACGGCCTAGGAATATTGGGTTAACTGCCTTGTTCAGGGGCAGAACAACAGATTTTTACCTTGTCTGCTCTGGGATTCAATCTAGCAACCTTTCGGTTACTGGCCCAACGCTCTAACCACTAGGCTACCTGCCACCCCCAATAACATAAAAATAGTAGCACTGGAAATGTACATCCTGTTTTTAAGCTTTGAGTCAATTGAGACATTGGATTGTGTATGCGTGCGATTCAGAGGGCGAATGGGCAAGACAAAATCTTTAAGTGCCTTTGAACGGGGTAATGTGGTAAGTGCAGCTCAATTTTAGGAAGGTGTTCTTAATTGTTGTACACTCAGTAGCCTAGATTTTGTGTAAATATGTCCAGCCAAATACAGTGGGTAGCAACTAAATGTAGATAGGTAGCAGTTGGCTAAACGCAAACAAAGGAAGCATGATTCAAATATACTAGGTGGAGGATAATTTATTACTACAGCACATTACAAGGGGAGGCAAAATATAAAGGCACGAGAGGACAGTTAGACCCATCATTGGACACAATGCTTTAAAAATGGAGGACAGACTATGAAAAATGACTTGTTCCATGCAGTGCTTAAAGGTTAGTTCTGTATTACACGCAGAGCCAAAATGTCAGCAGTATCCCCTGAAAGAGTGGACTCCAATATTAATGGAGAGTACAGGGAATCAGCTTCCCCTCCCCGAGTTTCCCCTTCCTCCAGACACATAATTCATTTAGTTGTCAGCCAGCACCTGGTGTACGTAAAACCTACATCTACAAACTAAAAGATGGAGCGAAAATGGCCCTCCCCAATATTCAGTCAGTGTGGCTAAAATTAATGTTGCTCACACACACAGGACTTAGATAATGGAATATCAACAGGCTAGTGCTAGGAAATGCAGAGTAGTGTGTTACTGCACAACGTTTTCTTGCTAATATGTCGCCCTTGTTTTGCTTCTTAGCTACCTCTGTTGCTTTGTCCCCACAGTCCAAAATGAAGCACACATCCAGCATCATAAAAGTATTGTTATCTACATAAAGAGCATTAGAAACCTGAAGTGCAGAGAAGCTACTTGTGCTACTTTACAAGGATGTAAGCAACTGCCATCATCTTACTCTGAAAAAGTGCGACACCTCCAGTGTATCCATTTTGCCAGAGGATCTTGTTTAGACCACAGGAAATGCAAAATGCAAGACTTCCACTACACCACTATATTAAAATGTGTGGACAGCTAGCCCACTAAACAGTGTGTATGGGTTTCTATACTGTAGCATGATGTTCACATTGGTGTGAAAACAGGAACAGCGCAGCAGGCTATATTACAAAAGGGAAGATGATACATTGTAACAGAATGCTAGGATGATGTAATGTATTATGTAGCATGTTATCAGTTGCACCACCAAAGCTTCATCTGAAGTGTAACACGGCTTCTGTGCGAGGCCGACTACGTATTTTATTATTTGGTAGCAATGTTGTTCAACCACAGTAAATATCTTGTCATGCAGCAGAGGGCTGGAAGAAATATTCTCTCTACAACCATTATAATGAAGTCCCAAATGTCATCTTCATACTTATTTCAAGAGAAAACACAGAAACTACTCCAGAAATATTATGCTATCCCTTGGTGCATCTTTTAAAACGGCATTCAGCGGTAGAAACAATAGAAAAGCATTCTGCCTGCCGTTGTTTCGATAAAAAGATGAGGGACGGGGCTAGAGAAATGTAACCATTGTCAAATTCATAGACAGAGCTATGGATGCAAGGACTGACCATCTATGATATCAAAATACATGTTTAACCATGTTTGGAGGCATTTATTTTGTTAACCAACAGAGTAAAACAAGCTTATACACTGAGTGGACAAAACATTACATGTTCTATCCATGACAGACTGACCAGGTGAAAGCTATGATCCCTTATTGATGTCAAATAAATAAGGATCTTTAAGCCTAGTGACAGAGGGTGAATGGCTAGATAGTTAAGTCCCATTGAACAGGGTATGGTAGTAGGTTCCAGGAGCACCAGTTTGTGTCAAGAACTGCAACGCCGCTGGGTTTTTCACGCTCCAGAATGGTCCTCCACCCAAAGGACATCCAGCCAACTTGACACAACTGTAGGAAGCATTGGAGTCAACATGGGCCAGCTTCCCTATTGAACGCTTTCGACACCTTGTAGTCCATGAGGGCAAAAGGGGTACAACTCAATATTATGAAGATGTTCCTAATGTTTTGTACACTCAGTGTATTTTGCGTTCTGAAGGGGTACAACATTTTGAAATAAGCTCATGAGGCATTTCTAAGTTACATTCTTCAAGAATCAATGGGTATATATCATTAATTTATAAGTTAAAAAAATATATGATTGCCCCTTTAAGTGATTGGAAAACAAACAGCTTGATTGAGAAGGAGCCTGGATAGACAAATTATTTATTATTTATATGTAGGTATTTTTCTTAAAACTGCATTGTTGGTTAAGGGCTTGTATGTAAACATTTCACTGTAAGGTCTACACCGGTTGTATGTGACAAATACAAAAAACAAGGTGTCGAAATTTTCCACAGTGATGCTGGCCCATGTAGACTCCAATACTCCCCACAGTTGTGTCAAGTTGGCTGGATGTGCATTGGGTTGTGGACCATTCTTGATTACACATGGGAAACTGTTGAGTGTGAAAAACCTAGCAGAGTTGCAGTTCTTGACACACTCAAACCGATGCCCATGGAACCTACTACCATACCCTGTTCAAAGGCACTTAAATCTTTGTCTTGCCCATTCACCCTCTGAATGGCACACATACACAAACCATGTCTAAATTGTCTCATGGCTTAAAAATACTTCTTTAACCTGTCTCCTCCCCTTCATCTAAACTAATTGAAGTGTATTGGATTTAACAGGTGAATAAGGGATAATAGCTTTGACTTCACCTGGTCAGTCTATGTCATGGAAAGAGCAGGTGTTCCTTCTGTTTTGTACACTTTTTTTTTATTTCTTATTTGCTCAAAATAAGTGACCAAACTATATTGTTACTTCTGTGACACATATTGGGCTAGGCTACTGGTTCAGGAGCTATAAGAAGAATAGACAGAGGCCAGTGGAGATTGAATAAGGCATATGCAAAACCCTGTAGACAGATTCTTCAAGAACCGAGAGAAAGAAAAAAAAACAATAGCTAAGCCAACGCTATAACATATTTGCCAAGCCTTCCGGCATTGGCTGCCCCTGTGCTGCTCCATTGTCTAATAATCCCACTATTGAGGCCACTAAAAGGACTCAGTGGGTTACCAAGATGAATGGGCTGTTACCTCCGAGCTGCTAGAAGGCAACCTAACTAATTTATTTGAGTGACCTCCACTGTTGCCAGAGAGGGCCCTAACCTCTACTGCAGACCAGATCAATACACCACACACGGTCCCATGCTGGGATATGGCATGTCAGCTACCGGCAGCTCGCTGTTTTATTTTTAAACTCTTACCAGGTAAGTTGACAGAACATACAGTATCTCCACTGAGAACATATCTGCAGTAACGGCATGGGGATTTCTTTACCTTAATTTAACTAGGCAAGTCAGTTAAGAACAAATTCTTATTACAATGACAGCCTACCCCAGCCAAACCCTAACAGCCAAACCCTAACGACACTGGGCCAATTGTGTGCCGCCCTATGGGACTCCCAATCATGGCCGGTTGTGATACAGCCCAGGATCAAACCAGGGTCTGTAATGACGCCTCGAGCACTGAGATACTGGCAGTGCCTTAGACTGTTGCGCCACTCGAGAGCAAGGGAGAAGGGAATATTTTTCTTTAGGACTGTGGTCAATCAAACCACATCACAATACTAGACAGAGGCTAGACAGACTGCTGAAAAGGTACTAAATAATCAAAATATGCCCTTGTAGACTCTAGTTTATATCATGCGCAAAACCATATAAATTCGTAAATACTGTATATTTACCACTAATTTACCACCATTCCATGTGAAATGACTTCAATCGACTGCACTACAGATTCATTTCATGCTTGTTTCGTGTTTCAGTTATTATAAAAGGCAATGATTCAATGGCCTGGTGGTGGAGGCCTATGTTGGAGTTGTCTTCAGACATAAAGGACATTCTGACAAGGGAGTGTGGTTTTCTCTGAAAATGAATCGGTCACGCAATATACAATTTCAACCATTGCACTCCAATCTATATCTGTAAAGTGCTTAGGTTGGCATTAGCGACTTGATGAATTGAATTGAGAACAGACGGTTATTTGAGTAACCCCTCCATCGCCCTCGACATAATTCCGTCCTGGGAGCTGAAGTGACCACAGTTTCATGATACTTCAATCTGGGACAAATGCTTTATGTATTTTGATACCATTCATTTTTAATTCACGACCAGAATACTCCTCTCAAAACCACTTCCAAGCCACTGTGGGCTGAAAGGCATCCCTTACATTACAGAATGTGTAGCTTGAACATCTTTCTAAACTAGCCCAAGATCATGTCTTAGAATAAAAAATGTATTATGTATATAGCCAGGGGATGTTTTGTACATTGTAAGAAGAGATATACAGTCAAAGGGGAATAGAGATTCTTCACATTTAAGGATTGAAGATGTTTTTTATCACTCGCCCTGTGTGTGTGTGTGTGTGCGCGTGGAGGAGTGTGTGCGTGTGTATTTGCATTTCTGCAGGAAAAGGTCTGTACGTGAGTGTAAAAGATAAAGAATATAGATAAAGAAAATATAAAGAAGAGGACTCTACGGTATAATGAGATTGACAATGAAAGTAACTGTCCCCCCTGTGGTCACAGTCATGTGATCAATCATCTCAATGGCTCATTCTATTTCCTCCTTTGTACGCTGACCCTTCTCTCGCATGAAAAATGTGTGTGTACGCATGTCTCTGTGTGTGTGCGCGCATGGGTCCGCATGCCTGAGTGTGTGCACATGTACTCTCCAATCCAGACTTAATATCATCAAAGGGGAAGTTTTCTGTTTGATGATGAACGTAATCGTTTGACGTTTTAAAATACCACTGCATGAATATTCACAGCATGCATGTCCTCTGACTATCAGACTGATCTTAATGTGCATTCCCCTCATGTGAATCATGTTTAAAACCTGCCATGTCTGTAATACGATTTTTAAATCACTCTATATAGCGGCTTTTATGCTTCCATAAATTATCTTATCAACAAATCATGGATACAAAGTATTACAATGGCTAGCCAAACATTTTTCTTTCAGATCAATATCAGAGTTGTCAGTTAAAACATACGCATTTATAGTCGACATGGGAGCGTCAATAAGCATCAAGGTGATTTGGCCGTTTGACTAGTCTTTACCCGCAGCATTTGATTTGCTCTCCTGTTTACAAAAGCTATGATTGATACAGCAATAAAATGCAGTGCATCAACAGGGGAAAAGCCACCATCGATCGGAATTAGAACACGTTTCACCTGAGTAGATGCTAATGATGCCAACTCTGTTCAAAACAAAGGAAAAAGACAAGTAGATCGAGACAGATATATATACACAACACAGCCTGAACCCGTTTCCTTGACATGTGTTGAGAAATAGACACCTACCGGTTTCCATGTTGGTGGCTAATACAGCTACTCCATTAGGCTGCCTGTTGAAATGAAATTAGCCATTTCTCTTGAGTACAGTCTATAGCAGGTCTTGTAATTAATAAATGCAAGAGAAGGTCTTGATTATAATAGCATGCTGTGCAGTTTGGTCTGATGTATGCAACTGCTTACCAACAATGACAAAAGCAATCAGTTTGGACAGCAAGGTCGGGTTTAATTCCACTGAACAACACAGGATTAAATTGAAATTCAATTTACAACATGTAATTTTAGAAAATAAGAGGTCATCAATGTATGAATTGGATATCAATCTTCTCAAAGTGAGGCCCTTTGCTGCACTAGTCTTCTCATAGAATTGACAGAAATTCAGTTCCAATGGAATTGATCCTTTACCTGATGAAACAGAAACAAAATATTCCCCACAAAGCGCTCTCTGTAATCCACCAAAATAGAAAGCATCTTGGGTTCAGGAGATGGATGAGCACGCTACACTGTCCCATATACAGTGTCTTCTGAAAGTATTCAGACCCCTTGACTTTTTCCACATTTTGTTACGTTACAGCCTTAATCATCCTTGAGGTTTCTACAACTTGATTGGAGTCCACCTGTGGTCAATTTAATTGATTGGACATGACTTGGAAAGGGACACACCTGTTTATATAAGGTCACACAGTTGACAATGCATGTCAGAGCAAAAACCAAGCCATGAGGTCCAAGGAATTGTCCACAGAGCTTCGAGACAACAATGTGTCGAGGCACAGATCTGGGGAAGGGTACCAAAACATTTCTGCAGCATTGAAGGTCCCCAAGAACACAGTGGCCTCCATTCTTAAATGGTAGAAGTTTGGAACCACCAAAACTCTTCCTAGAGCTGGCCGCCCGGCCAAACTGAGCAATCGGGGGAGAAGGGCCTTGTTCAGGGAGGTGATAACCCGATAGTCACTCTGACAGAGCTCTAGAGTTCCTCTGTGGAGATGGGAGAAGGACAATCATCTCTGCAGCACTCCACCAAATCAGGCCTTTATTGTAAAGTTGCCAGACGGAAACCACTCCTCAGTAAAAAGGCACATGACAGCCCGCTTGGAGTTTGCCAAAAGGCACCTAAAGACTCTCAGACCAACTCTTTGGTCTGAATGCCAAGTATCACATCAGGAGGAAACCTGACACCATCCCTACGGTGAAGCATGGTGGTGGCAGCATCATGTCTAGGGATGTTTTTTAGTCGTTTTTTTTTTTTTACTTTGTTTTTATTGAAGAACACACAAATTGTTTAAATAAAACATTAACACGTTCTGGCAGGTACAGCACACATTAGTTACAGTAACATTATCTTTGAATTAGACAATTTTCAATTCCGAAACCCATTTTCCACAGTATTCCTGGCCTCTATCCTCAAATTCTTAACCTCTTCCAGCTAGGGTCCCATTTTCCAAATTTTCGCCTGTCTGACGTGCCCAAAGTTAAATGCCTACCACTCATGGCCAGAAACTAGGATATTTACATATTTAGTACTATTGGATAGGAAACACTCTGAAGTTTATAAAACCATTAAGATATAGTCTGTGGCTATTCCAGAACAGATTTAGCAGGCAAAAACCAGAGAGATTTCTGTCCGGAATTTATTTTTCTGTTGCTCTCCTCTCATTTTGAAGCCCATGTAATATTTTTCTATGGGGAATAGGACCGAGGTTGCAGTACTTATGGCTTCCACTAGATGTCAACAGTCTCTGGAAAGGGTATGGAGGAAAAAGCTCTGACCAGATCCTTAGAGAGAGAGAATTACTACGGGTAGGGAAAAAGGTAAACAGACGTGCACGTTCACGAGAACGTGAACAGCAGCCGACCAACTTTCTTTTCGTCTTTTAACGCGTTTCACTTACCGTTCTTGTAAAATATGATCGCTATTATTCATAAAAAGAATACATAAGGATGCATTATTAATGATATTTGATTTGTTTGTGAAAAGATGAGAGGTATAATTTGAACGCGATCCCTTCACTGTAAAACGGGCGAGTAGACTGACAATGCTTGGTGGAGTAGCTGAACGTAACGTGCCAAAAACAACGGATATTTATGGATATAATTATTTACTTTTTCTAACAAAAGAACCATGGATTATCTTGTTTGGACACTTGGGAAGACCTCAGAAGAAGTTATTTGAAAGGTAAGCGATTTATATTAGCTGTGATATGGATATTTTGAGAACCGAGCTGGATATGAATTTATGCTAATGTGGAAAATATGTGAGGTACTAGCCTCAAACAATCAAATGTAGTGCTTTCGCCGTAAAGCCTTTTTAAAATCTGACAACGCAGTGATATTGCCAAGAAGCAGAGCTTTTGATGGCTATGCAACACTATGCAACACTTGTATATCGAAGTTAAATATTACGAATATGTATTACGAATATGTATTTTGAATTTGGCGCGTTATGTTTGCTCTGAAAACGATCCCGCTAAAGGGATCGGCGCGCTAAGAGGTTAAAGCAAAGGTCATAAGCTCCATATAATGTATTTCTTTAACAATGTCTATCCATTGTGTCACGGTGGAAGGGTATTTTTGTAGCCATTTCCTAGGAAAGCCTTTTTACTGGCTGCCAGTAGGATCTTCACCTGGTCATTTGCTCTATTGTGTAAGTTAGCAGGTATTTCACCCAATAACAAAGAAATTAGTGTTTGTTCTATGTCAAAACCCATTATTTATTATTTCTCCCCAGCAAGTTTCAATTGCAGGGCAGGACCAAAATATATGTATGTGATCCACCCTTGATAGCCCGCATTCTCTCCAACAAGGGTGTTTTGATTTCAGTTTAGATGTTTTGAAGAAACGTATAACATTCTTCCAACAGAATTATCTCCAAGTAATTGAGTTGGTAGAGCTTAATTGAGTCTCAAATATGTTCAACCACATTTCATCGGTTATTTCAATGTTAGGTTCCTCCTCCCATTTCTGTTTAATATAGTATGTAGAGTGTTTCTTTGAGGATGAAATACCCAAGTAAAGTTTTGAAAGAGTTTTCTGCGTTAGTGAATACTTGGATCAATGTCTGAGTTGCCTGAGGGTCAATCACTTTTATTTATTTTAAAAAGTAGCAACCTGTAGTTACCTGTAAAAACTGTGTTTATCCAAGCCATGATTTTTTTTACTTAGGTCCTGGAACGATGTGGATGTTTTTCAGCGGTAGGGACAGGGAGCTAGTCAGGATCGAGGCAAAGATGAACGGAGCAAAGTACAGAGAGACCCTTGATGAGCGCTCAGGACCTCAGACATGGGCGAAGGTTCACCTTCCAACAGGACAACAACCCTAAGCACACAGCCAAGACAACGCAGGAGTGGCTTCAGGACAAATCTCTGAAGTTTGAGTGGCCCAGCCAGATCCCGGACTTGAACCCGATCTAACAGCTCTGGAGAGACCTGACAATAGCTGTGCAGCAACACTCCCCATCCAACCTGACAGATCATGAGAGGATCTGCAGAGAGAAATGGAAGAAACTCCCCAAATAGAGGTGTGCCAAGCTTGTACCCAAATAGACTCAGGCAGTAATCGCTGCCAAAGGTGCTTTAACAAAGTACTGCGTTAAGGGTCTGAATACTTATGTAAATGTCATATTTCAGTTTTGTTTTCTTTATAAATTTGCAAAAATGTCTTTGTCATTATGGGGTATTGTGTGTAGATTGATGAGGGAAAAAAACGATGTAATCAATTTTAGAATAAGACTGTAACGTAAAAAAATGTGGAAAAAGTCAAGGAGTCTGAATAGTTTCCGAATGCACTGTACATTGTCGCGGCCGTTAACTCTTAGAGGGAGCAGTCAATGGGACAGAAGAGGAGAAAATAAAGACGATACATCAAATGAAACACCTCGCCTGGCTTGCAATTTGATCGTTCAGGTCGCGAGGATCTGTGGCTCAAACACAGTGACACATTCTCAGCTCTCTGGGAAGATGTGAACGCTTGCTTTGCATCCATATAGGAGTTTTCACAGATGGTCAAACCCTTTGACTAAACTTATTTATTCTGTATATTCACAATTTATTGAATTATGTAGGCGATGTGAGGTTATTTTTGTCTTCCATGATCAATAGAAGGATTCCACTGTCAAATGATGTGACACGGATCTGAGGCAGGTGTTTTGAGTGATGTTGCGTCACATTCGTTTGTTAGACTCCCAGTGTGTGCACCCATGTGTACGGGCGTGTGAGGTGCTTTCATACACACACCGAACAGGTCTCTGGTGCGTGCTGTGCGGTCTTCTCATGTGATTCAATTGAGTGGTGTGTAAAACTGGCAGCTATCTTTGGTGGCTGTCTGGTTCTGAAAAATTGGACTTATTTTGCAATGATGTGTCTGACATTTTCAGTGCACTAACATTAATAACATAAAACAGCTGTTAAAAATGTCTTGAAGACTTTGGTTCATTAGGCATTGGATTGTTGTCGACAGAGTATGCTTCGGCACAATCGTCTCAATTCATTTGTTTCACCGTAATTAGATGCAAATCCGACAATTACCCATCATCAGGGCCAACACAACAACAAACAAACCAACATCGCAAAACAAAAAAGTTAATCTGTCAATCCGGACCTAAATTCTCTGGATTCTTTTGGTATGACACACGGCCAGCAAAGACCATCTTTAATCTTAGTCTTCTTTCTCTTGGGTCAGGGGATTAACAGTTGCCAATGCTATGCACAGACAGTCTGCCAAGACTCTAGTTGTCTCTAGTAGTCTAGTATGTGTCTCGCACTGCCCAGAACGGTGTGAATTACAATGAAATATTGAGTTCATTTATGAATAAGTGGATCTGAACGCCCCTTTGTAACAGCTTCCATATGCCTATTCAGTTGATGGAAACCTTTGGAAGGGTCATTTCTCTTAACTGCTTCATTAAATAGTAAAAGTTGAAAGTGTAATGCTTCATGACAAAAAGAGAAAGAACAAGATCTATAGCAGTGGGACAATATTTTTGTATTTTTTTTTCTCCAGTAGAAAATTAAGGAAGGTGTCGGATATGATATATGAATAACACGATAACTAATCAACGATGCGGTAGTTGATTGGCGCATTAATTACAATTTAAGAACTGGGGGCATCTTGCCGCACCTTTCTGTGAACAAGACGTAGCACGTATTGTTTACTTTCCCTATGATTCAAATAATATGGGGAAAGTGGGCGAGATAAATGTCACAGTGGGGAGTCGTACTAACAAGACCCAATCAGTGGCAGCCCTCCAGACATCTCCAAAAGAGATACTAAAAGGAGAGAGGCTGCGGGGGGTAGGAGGCCAGTTCAGAGCTCTCTAGTCAAAGCTCTCTAGTCTAGCCTTTTGAAATCAGCAAATTCCGTACGCTTTCGGATCCACATAGATTGGGGGGTTTCATGCGTCGGATGTTACAGCTGCAACAAAGATGGCGGAAAAAGTGAGAAGAAAGCACCTTGTTAGGTGCCTTGTAAGGTCCCTCCAATCTCTTGTTTTACTCCCATTACAAGTTGTCACTAAGTTATTTGGAAAGACATTATATGTCATCACATGAATAATGTGGGGCTTTAATAAAAATTATGAGAACACAAATTGAAAGGAAATGTGTGAACAAGCAGGTGTGGACTTTGGTGGGAACATTCATTGTTTCGATCACTACACTTGCATCAATTTATCTTCCACATGTCTTTTCCATCAATCAATCAAATTCAAATGTACTTTCTAAAGCCCTTTTTACATCAGCAGTTGTCACAAAGTACACAGTTGGAGATGTTTTCTTAGATAATGTTATATAAGCCAAAGACGGTGGGTCTGGGAGAGTTCATCTAGAGGCACTTAAGAGAGGCGAAAGATCCATGTCTCAGATCCAAGTCTCAAGAGTTTGAACATTACTGAAATATGAATTGATTGAGTCTGAACACAAAATATTTTCTTTGTACCATGTACCCTTCCTATATGCTCCGGCCATTTGACAAAAGTCATTAGATAATCAACAACGATCATCTGCCTCTTTCTTGTGTACCTTTGGTAATACTGATTGAAAAGTATGGTGATACAGTAGCAAAAAAACTGTACATGACAATGACAATACAGGCAACTATGGTAAACAGATTTTCTATTCTTTTTGAGAGCATTACAGATCAAAAGTACTCCTTAAATTAGACCAATAGTAGCAAAGACTTAAGCTTTCAAAACTGCTCCAAGAATATACCTGAGACCATGGCTGATGTGCAGAAAATATAATACCACAAAGACACAAATAAGTTTTAGACAATAACTTAACTTCAAATTAAACCAGTTGAAGGCAAAACATTGTACTTTTTATAAAAATCCGTGATGAATGCAGAATAAATGCAGTTCACTGTAAGAAATATTACACACTGAAAGTATCTAACGTTCTATACACAGCAAAAGCAACGAAACAAACAGTTTTTATATAGCTGTATAGAGTGCTTTTCAATTCAGTAAATACCCTTTCTAAATCAAAATAAAAGAGCGATGTATCACTTAAAGTATCATGCCAGCGTTTAAGCCGTCATATTCTTCCTGGGGGTGTATATGAACAGATTTTTACTCATACAAATCTGTTCATATACACCCCCAGGAAGAATATGACACCCTTTTTACATTTTCTGACAAGCGATCACAGATATTTTCACATTTTCATAGAAGGTTTGGGAACTACGTACAGTTAGGCATTTGGAAAAATTCTATAGCAATATATAGATGGAAAGTGGCCGTGTGCGTTTGTACAATTAATAGACACTGCAGCGAAGAAAACCTAATAAAAATGTGTCTGTCTTGTCCAGGACTCTACACAGACCGGTGCGCCATAGCCAATCAGAGCTACGGTAGGCTTATATGCAAATAAGCCATTTGCCACACGGCCTGCCATCATTCATTTTGAACTGGACAGTGTGTTTACAGGCAGTAGCAAAAGCCACAAAATACACCTGAATGGTTTTCTGGAAATATGTAAGTACCACAGAAGTCCTCTTACATTTGGGAACTTTACAGTCCTATTGATCAAACAACCATGAACAGGTATGCTATCTCTCCCTCCCTAAGATCAACAACTAATGTTAGACAGAACGAGACGAGCTAAAATCAAGTGGGGCAAGAGTAGATAAACCCTCTCAAACTTTTTCAGCCTGTAGTTGGCCGTCAAAATTGCACTGTTAATAGATAGGGAATTGTAGCATACTCGCCCTTCTGCAACTTGCCTGCCAACGCATGCTTATCCAAACCCACGTTTTGACAACTGAATGGGAACTGCCTGCATGCCCTTTTGATCATGTCAAATACATGTGATTGACAACTAAGAGATATACATACTATCTGTGGATAACAGTCGTTCAAGTTCAGCATTGTTTGTTGGCTACAAAGCTATTCACATTTCTTGCTAACTAAATGATACCGGCATCTCTAGCTGTAGCCACCAATAAACGATATGAGGGGAAAAGGTTGGTCACTTGTCCAATGACGACATCCTACCAGCAGCTAGCTAGCTTGTTTGGCTCAAGTCTTTTTAACCTGCTAAATAAATTGCTACACTAATCTATTAGCTACGTTATGACTGACTTGTGATCATTGCCATTGCTAGATTGATTGTATTGACATTCCCAACCTTCATTACATTTGTCAGTTTTTGTCCAAAATGTTGAGTCTTTTAAACTGAAACAGTTTGGGTGGAGGCAGCAAAAAATGTACCAGGCCAGGTGTAATTTACAACTTGATAGCAATATTCTTTGGACTACCAAGAAATGTGTTGGTGAATTATATTAATAATGCATTAAACTCCATCCATCTATTCTGCTAACAATGCCCTTGCTTTACATCATGGAATTTTGAGTCAAATATAACCTATTTTAAAAACCTCTTACAAAGTTGGTTTTGTAGCATAAACTGGGAATTTGATTTTGTTGACGGATATTACGGTCTGTTTGTTTCATATCTGCAAAGTAGTCAGTTCCACCTTAGAGCAATATACTTGTTTGCCCCGCATTTGATGCACAGAAGATCTCTCTTCAAAAGAATACCACAGTCTCAAGTTTCGATGAAGATCATTGCACTTCAAACCATTGAACCTACTTAATCAGCTATTGTGTGTTCTCGTTCAACCACTGTGGAATTTCTAAGCGAAATCTATGACAAAGCTATCTTTGATTACACGCTAGCCTATAGGGAAACTTCACAAAACTCCCCTGCTTCCCTGTGGAGGGCCAGGTGACTACCAACCACTCAATTGGAAGACCAAATTCTTATCCACAAAAGGCCATGAAACATAGCTTTCATCCCCAAACAGAAGCTGTGCATGCCTGTTCGTGCCCTTCCAAATACCACTTGCACCAATCAGAACCCACCATTCATCGCTTCCACAAATGAATGTTTTCCTGAGCACCAATGAAAGACTAACACACTGCTGACTAGGATGAACATTTGTTGTGATTCTTTTTTTTTTTTTTTTACTTCGTACTTAAACAAAACCTCCACAAAACAGGAGTTAGGGGGCTCACAATTAACAAATAAAGGTTTGTCAGTCTCACCGATTTCGTTGTCCGACTTATTGTCAATTTCCGTGTCTGTGAGGGTAAGGGCTGAGTTGGAGCGACTAGACAGGCACGAGCTTTGGCCTGACTTGGCACCCCTGCCCCAGAGAGCCATGGAACGTTCCGGGGATGTGGGCTCATGATTTTCTGTGGGGACCATTCTTCTGGAGTAGCGACCAAGGGGGTGCGAGAGGCCCGTTTCAGGGCAGAGGGCCAGGCCTCTGCGTGTGGAGGGCTCACATATCCCAAGTTGCCTCAGCGAGAAGCCCTGTCCTGTAAAATCAAAAACAAATGCGCTTTTTAATAGCAGCCTGATAATTTAACAATGTTATCAAAACCCAATCCTAAACCCAGAATATCTGCCATTGTGCCACGGTGTGTAGCTTTCAACATGTGTGACTGTTATTAGAAGGGCAGTAGGCAGGGTTGGGTACGTTACTTTCTAAATGTAATCTGTAACTAGTTACCTGTCCAAAATTGTAATCAGTAACGTAACTTTTGGATTACCTAAACTCAGTAACGTATTCTAATTACATTCAGTTACTTTTAGATTACATTCCCTTTAAGAGGCATTAGAAGAAGATAAACATGTATGTTACCAATTGAACAACATCTATTGCAGGATAAATCAATGTTAAAGTTTACATAGCTGGCCGTATATAGATGTTACATTTTACTTTATGGGTTGGTTATGTAGGCTTCTTCTAACACATCACTTTCTACTACATATAATAATAATAATAATAATAATAATAATAATAATAATAATAAGATTAAATGATATCTTTACATTAAAAACCAAAGTCTATCAGAATTCCAGTCATTACAATAAATGTTATACCTCTTGATCTTCAAGAATATGACTTAGAAATACGGAAGTATAGATTAGCCAAATTGTATTACCTGAGCATAACCCCAAAACAAAGGACTTATTAGCCAGCCCTACTGTTTATGATTTTGTTGTCATGGAGAACAATTGGGCTCATTGATTCGAGTTGAAAAATGAATGCTGCGCTCATGGAATGGCTTGCTTTGAGCACTACTGAAAATACTGATATCTTGATAATATGCAGCTGTTTAAAGTGCAAATCCACAGATAAAACAATAACAAAATGGCCGGCCCGCCTCTGTTTTGGTAAAAATCTGAGGGATGGGCCTGGAGAAATGTAACCACTCTCAGATTAATAAACAGAGCTATGGATGCAAGGACTGACCATCAATGATGTCAAAATTATTGTTTTGACAATGTTATGAGGCTATACAGTGTTTGTTCACATTTGCAATGTTTACAAACATCGGGGAAAATGTTGGGTTCTCATGGAGTGTGACAGTTGAACTAAGCTCATGAGGCATTTATAATATATTATATTCTTCAAGAAGCAATGGATATACAGTACCAGTCAAAAGTTTGACACACTTACTCATTCAAGGGTTTTTCTTTATTTTAAAATAATAGTGAAGACATCTAAAATATGAAATAACAGATATGGAATCATGTAGTAACCAAAAGAACTGTTTACAACAGTTTATTCAAAGTAGCCACCCTTTGACTTGATGACAGCTTTGCTACTTTGAAAAATCTAAAATATATTCTGATGTGTTTAAAACTTGTTTGGTTACTACACGATTCCATATGTGTTATTTCATAGTTTTGATGTCTTAACTATTATTTTACAACAAAAAATGTATCAGCATGAATTAGATTGAGCAAAACAAGCCAGATTTTTATTCCACAGGCTGGGATCTGCACTATGCAGCTGTTGCAAGAGCGTATTTATCACTGGCTGTCCACTGGTTTCAAAACAATGATTGATAGACAGCTTCAACTTCTTGAATTCAAACATTATTGGGTTCAAATACACATTTAGATTTGTGAACAGCCATCCACAACAACCACAATCTGGAAGACTCAAATAGCTAAATGAGAGAGAAGCAGTGTGATTCACATCAATGCACTATGTACACTACCGTTTAAAAGTTTGGGGTCACTTTTTTGTCCATTAAAATAACATAAATTGATCATAAATACAGTGTAGACACTGTTAATGTTGCAAATGACTACTGTAGCTGGAAACGGCAGATTTTTAATGGAATATCTACATAGGCCAATTATCAGCAACCATCACTCCTGAGTTCCAATGGCACATTGTGTTAGCTAATCCAAGTTTATCATTTTAAAAGACCCTTTTGCAAAAATGTTTTCCTGATTAAAGAAGCAATAAAACTGGCCTTCTTTAGACTACATTGGTTGCAAAAGTATTCACCCCCCTTGGCATTTCTCGTATTTTGTTGCCTTACAACCTGGAATTAAAATAGATTTTTGGGGGGTTTGTATCATTTGATTTACACAACATGCCTACCACTTTGAAGATGCTAAATATTTTTTTTGTGTTAGACAAACAAGAAATAAGACAAAAAAACGGAAGCTCTTGAGCGTGCATAACTATTCAACCCCTCAAAGTCAATACTTTGTAGAGCCACCTTTTGCAACAATTACAGCTGCAAGTCTCTTGGTATATGTCTCTATAAGCTTGGCACATCTAGCCACTGGGATTTTTGCCCATTCTTCAAGGCAAAACTGCTCCAGCTCCTTCAAGTTGGATGGGTTCCGGTGTACAGCAATCTTTAAGTTATACCACAGATTCTCAATTGGATTGAGGTCTGGGCTTTGACTAGGGCATTCAAATACATTTAAATGTTTCCCCTTAAACCACTCGAGAGTTGCTTTAGCAGTATGCTTAGGGTCATTGTCCTGCTGGAAGGTGAACCTCCATCCCAGTCTCAAATCTCTGGAAGACAAACAGGTTTCCCTCAAGAATTTCCCTTTATTTAGCACCATCCATCAATCCTTCAATTCTGACCAGTTTCCTAGTTCCTGCCGACGAAAAACATTCCCACAGCATGATGCTGCCATCACCATGCTTCACTGTGGGGATATTGTTCTCGGGGGGACGAGCGGTGTTGGGTTTGAGCCAGACATAACGTTTTCCGTGATGGCCAAAAAGCTCAATTTTAGTCTCATTTGACCAGAGTACCTTCTTCCATATGTTTGGGGAGTCTTCCACATGCCTTTTGGCGAACAGAACAGGTGTATGTATACAGAGATCATGTGACAATTAAATAAAGTCCATCTGTGTGCAATCTAACTAATTACATTACTTCTGAAGGTAAGTGGTTGCACCAGGGGGTGAATATATATGCACGCACCACTTTTCCATAGATTTTTTGGGTGATTTCTTTTAAACAAGATATGTTTTTTCATTTCACTTCACCAATTTGGACTATTTTGTGTATGTCCATTACATGAAATCCAACAAAAAATCTATTTATATTACAGGTTGTATTGCAACAAAATAGGAAAAATGGCAAGGGGGATGCATACTTTTGCAAGGCACTGTAGATGAGAATCTGGAGCATCAGCATTTGTGGGTTCGATTACAGGCTCAAAACGGCCAGAAACGAAGACCTTTCTTCTGAAACTCGTCAGTCTATTCTTGTTCTGAGAAATGAAGGCTATTCCATCCAAGAAATTGCCAAGAAACTGAAGATCCCGTACTACTCCCATCACAGAACAGCGCAAACTGGCGCTAACCAGAATAGAAAGAGTGGGAGGCCCCGGTGCACAACTGAGCAAGAGGACAAGTACATTAGAGTGTCTAGTCTGAGAAACAGACGCCTCATAAGTCCTCAACTGGCAGCTTCATTAAATAGTACCCGCAAAACACCAGTCTCAACGTCAACAGTGAAGAGGCGACTCCGGGATGCTGGCCTTCTAGGCGGAGTTGCAAAGTTGCCATTTCTCAGACTGGCCAATAAAAATACAATATTAAGATGGGCAAAAGAACACAGACACTGGAGAGAGGAACTTTAGCCAGTTAGCTTGGGTGTTTGGTTGGGACAATAATTAATTTACTGGCAGGCAAGCTGCAGAAGGACAAGTAGGCTACAATTCCCTATTGTTTATTTGTGCAATTTTGACGAGCTGAACATTTTGAGAGTTCATCTAAATGTTCTTTCGTTAGATTTTAGCTCATCTTGGTCTGGTTATCATTAGTTCTTGATCTTGTTGTTGTTGATGTGTATAACTGAGGGAGAGCCTACCTTTTCATGGTTGTTTGAGCAATAGGACTGTGTAAATGTAAGAGGACTCCCATGGTATTTATATATTTGCAAAAATCCATTCAGGTGTATTTTGTGGCTTTGGCGAATGCGTTCAAATGATCAAAGTCGTTCTGTTGCAGATGCCTGTAAACACACAGTCCAGTTCAAAGTGAATGATGGCAGGCCTGAGTGGCAAATGTCTTGTTTGCAAAAAGGCCTACTGTAGTTCTGATTGGCTATGGTGCACCGGTCTGCGTGTCACGGATATCTCCGGAACTGTGTCATTACACACACCTGGTCCCCATTTCCTTGATTAGTAATTGTATAAGTGTGCCCTTTGTTCATCATGGTCTTGTCGATTATTGTTACAATGTCCATTGGTCGTGTGATTACCTGAGCTGTGTTGTTTTGGCTTTCGTGCCACTTGTCTTGTGCAGATGATTACGGGTTTCGTCTGTGTGTTATCATTGTGCGCCCCGTGTATTTATTCAAGGTACTCCTCACTCTTTTGTTTGGGTTTCAACACTGTGTTTTGTATACGTGTTTGTTTGGTCTTCGTCCCCGTGCCTTTACAAGGCATGCTGTAATTTGGGTCCATAAAAACCCCTATTACGTATTCCTGCGCCTGTCTCCCGATCCTTTAAACCAACGTGACACTGCGAAGACTTCGGTCTTGGACGAGAGATGCTTTTATTTACCGCATTGTCTATTAATTGTCCAAACGCACTGCCGCTTTCGACTCTATATTGCTATAGAATTTTCAAATGCCTTAGTATACGTAATTCCCGAACATAATTATGCTGCAATAGCTTATGTGTCGGGGGGCTAGGGTCAGTTTGTTATATCTGGAGTATTTCTCCTGTCTTATCCGGTGTCCTGTGTGAATTTAAGTATTCTCTCTCTCTCTGAAAAGCCAACTGACATTTACTCTTGGGGTGCGGACCACTGTGATTATTATTATTTGACCCTGCTGGTTGTCTATGAACGTTTGAACATCTTAGCCATGTACTGTTATAATCTCCACCCGGCACAGCCAGAAGAGGACTGGCCACCCCTCAGAGCCTGGCTCCTCTAGGTTTCTTCCTAGGTTCCTGCCTTTCTAGGGAGTTTTTCCTAGCCACCGTGCTTCTACATCTGCATTGCTTGCTGTTTGGGGTTTCTGTATAGCCCTTTGTGACATTGGATGATGTAAAAAGGGCTATATAAATGCATTTGTTTGACATAAGAATGTGAAAATGACAATATGTAAGTGCTCGCTTGTCAGAAAACGTTTAAAAATGTGTTATGTTCTTCCTGGGGGTGTATATGAACATACTTTAATAAGAGTTCATGTTGCTAAAATGCTGTCGGTTCCACTTTAAGATAGAAGTAAATAGGACTTTTGTTGCTTTGAGGATTATCGGGACTGACCTTACACTTGAACCTAACAAACCGTCTGAAAACAACATTCCTCTAGAGTACTAAAGGAAAAGATGATCCCAGTCATTGTATCCAACTACCTAAATTGGAACAGATTCACGGCTCTGTGTCTTCTTAATCGTTTGTAAAATCTGGACTTAAAGTGAGGATTTGATATAGAAACAAAAAGTGAAAAACAGATACATGGAAATTTACACTGTCAATGTTGGATTGAGTAAATACAAATGATGTCTGAAGTAAACAGCAAAAATCTACCAAATCTTACCAAAGTAACATTTCTAAAAGTGTGGACAAAATTAAATTATATCAAGTAATATAAATTATTGTTCACTGTAAATATTTTCTAAAATGTATTTTGGGAAAAATATAGCCAAAGTATTGCATTAATATTAGAATTTTTTATTAATCTAGCTGATCCTTTGAGAATGTAAATTCATGCTGAATAATTTACCCATATTAATTTAAAAATACCATTGCAAGTAGTAAGACTAATATAAGTACAATAGCAATTAATAAAATCATTTACATTAGTTTATCTGTTATTCCACGGTGAAAATAAAAACAAGTGAAATTGACAAAGAACATTGTAAGGTAAAAACTGCAACAGAGCAATAAGAGACATTGACAATATTCAAGTCAAATGTATAGTTTTAGGTTTTTATTAAGGTCCAAGTTGTGAATTAACTTTTTTCTAAACAGATAAATACTTTGAAATGCAAAACATTTCACATATAATAATTTCTAATTAAACTGAATCATTCAGTATTTGGAGTTGTGATTTACATTTGAACAAGGACATGTTGTTCAAACACAAAGTACTAATTTTGCCATCGTGCTCCAACTGAATTATCACTGAGGTGATAATAAGTCCAATCGCTCATTACCTTTTCACTAAAAGTCCTAATTTGATCTAGAAATAAAGGGAAAACTAATAATTTGTCCCACAGCCTAATTAGATTGCCATTCATTTCCAGCTGGCGCCAATTAGCAGAAATCTATGAGAAATATGCCATTAATTATGATCTGTTCATAGATCATCAAGAATCGGCTATAACACTTTATTCTTATTATGAACATTTCCTGCCAATTGCCAACAACCAATTAAAAAGCTTGGTTATTTGCTCAGCAGTTTAATGAGTAGTTATCATTGGTATGTGAAGTGGAGCGTGATCATTTCATTTGGATGTGTAAATAGAGCTCTACTTTTCACCATGGATTAACAAAAACCTCAAGTGACAAGCCTTGAATGCTGGTAAATTGATCATACAAGATAAAGACCACCATCAGTTTAAAGAAGCCCATGGGATGCCTTACCTAAGACAAAACATCAGACTTACTAATACATTATCAAAAATCTTTCCTATGTCAATGAGCTAAACTGTAGACAATGAATTTCTATTCTTGCAACAACAAAAAAATATCAAACTCCATATGTTCCCAAGTTAAGTATGTTTAAAAAAATACACATGAAGTCTGAATCAAATCTCATCTAAACAAATTATTATACCTATACAATACGCCCATTATTAAGCATATAATGGGCGTATTGCAATGATTTCATATCATTGGAATAGAGCTGTGACTGTACTGACCTGGCCTGCTGTAGTCATTGGTCTCCTGATGGGCCATCTCCTTGACTCGGCCTGAGAATAGCAGCCGGGCGGGGTCATGGTCGTAGGCCTGCAGCGTCTCGCTAGAGCTGTAAGACTTCTGTGTAGGTACCCGGCAGGCCCCTTCTCTGTCTGTCGATGATGCGGTGTAACGCCGTTCCAGATCCCGCTCCCTTTCGTGGTCTCTCTCCCGGTCTCTCTGGCTCTTGGAGAGTGAGCAGAAGGGCCGCTGCTCCTTCACCTGTTCCATGCTGCCTGCATACTGTGTCTTCCCCCGTTCTCTCCTGAGACGATCGCTTTGGGATATTCCGCTTTACGCTGTTGGTAAGTCTCTCCCTCTGTATTTCTGTCGACCTGGACAAACAGAAAGGGGGGAGATGAGAAGCTCAGATAACACTAATCCGCCCACTTAATCTTCAAAAGCCTACACTCACACCCACCACAGCACCACCACCTCTCAAACCCCACCCATAAGCTATTCCATGCATGAACTCCCCTCAATAAAACAGATCTCTCACTGACTCACTCATACTTCCTTTTATTCTTTCAGACTAAATTCCTTTTGGACACAACTTGGTTGTATGTGTGTTATAGATATATATATATGACTGTATATATCTGAGGTAGACGTTAATTTAGACACTTTGATTAGCCTCTACCGTTAAGTGTAAAACGTGCAAAGGGTGGATTTTCACTGGTGAGGATTTCGGTCAAATGGGGAAAGACGTGGGAAGAAAGAATAAAACGAATCCACAAAAACCCCATGGGGAGAGTGAGTGGTGAGAATCCCTGGTGTGCTGCTCAAGTGTTTAATACCAACCTTTTCCACTCGTTCCCAAAATACCACACTTTCATTTCTGTCTTGGCTCAGCTGGAAGCCCGAAGACAGGTGTATCAGACACCCTACCTTTCCTCTACTGAAACTTTGCTTTACATCAATCATCAAAATATTTTAATGATGCCTTGTGCATGTTAAGATATGGAAGACTACCTGGAGATCCTTTCCTGGCAGATTTCCAGAAGCACTAGAGGATGGATCCAATATAATAATAACAACATTTGTATAGCGCTTTCAATATAAGTAACAACTTGCTTAAAATGTATTATAATAAAATAAAAATACTAAGAAAAGAAACAAAGACAGGAAGAAGGAGAATGATAAAAGGAGCAAATTAAAACCATACATTAAAAGCATCTTTATAAAAATAGGCACTGAATCTACTGAATCTAGTGGCCCTAATGGCAAAACTCGTTTAGTTTTCAACCTAGACTTTGTAATGGTCAACAGTGCCTTGCCAGAGGATCTCAGGCTGCATCCTGGCTCATAGGGGGATCAAAGATCAGAGACACAGGATGGGGCTGAACCAAGCCTGAAACGTGATTAATACAATTTTAAAATGTATTCTTAAAAAGTGACTGGTAGCCAGTGTAGAGAAGCTAAAATGGGCTTTGATATGGTTAGATTTTCTGGTGCCTGTTAAAAGCTGTGCTGCAGCATTTTGAACTGTAGACTGTGAAGTGATTTCTGACTGAGACATGTATACAATGACTTATCGTAATCTAGGGGTGGGAAAATAAAAGCATGTATAACATTCTCCAGATCAGTGACTGAGATAAAAAGACTTGGACTTTAGCTATATTTCTTGATGATAAAAACAGGACTGAACAATATTCTGTACATGCAATGCAAGGTTTAGGTCAGGGCCAAAGAAGACACCAAGGTTTCTGGCCGTATGCTTTACATTGGACAAATGACCAAGGTTATTTACAATCTGGGTTCTATCAAGGAGGGGGCCAAAGAAAACAACCTCTGATTTCTTATCATTGAGCTGGAGAAAATTGTCAGACATTTGATGTCAGGAAGACACTTGTGAAGGGTAGCTATTGTATGCTAGCTTGGTCACTGGGTCTGACTGGTAAATAAAATATGAATGCTATGATTGCAGAGCATGTCGCCAAGGGGAAGCATGTACAGGGAAAACAGGATGGGGCCCAGAATTTACCCTTGAGGGACACCATAGTGAATAGGTGCTGGGGACGATACTAAACCGCCAATGCTCACTGAGAAACATCTGCCACATTGATAGACAGCCAACAGAAGGTCATTACTGACCTTCAAAAAATAAGTTTCTCTGCTGTGGAGTGAGTGGAAGCCTGACTGGAATTTTCAGATAAGTTAATATGCAAATAAGCCACTGATTGTGTGAAAACAACTTTTTCTACAATATTGGATAAAAACTGATGAGGGTCAAGATTGGGCTTTTTAAGGAGATGTTGAACCAGAGCAGTTTTAAAATAGGTTGGAACGGAGCCAGAAGTCGGGAAGCTATTTACAATAGACAGAATGTTGGGGCCGACAGTAGGCATAACCTCTTTTAGTAGTCCAGTAGGGATCATGTCTAAGAGGCAACAGAAGGTCTTCATGTGACCTACAGCATCAAGGAGGGACTCAAAGGATATTTTCTCAAAAGGAGTAAAGGGAAGCAGTAGACCGTAGATTATTCTGTAAAGAATCGCAAAAACTGTCCACAGATCATTTTTTCTCAGATCCTTTATTACTTCATAAAATACTTGAAATGCAGCCCTTACATTTACGTTAAGCCTTTCTGAGTACACTTTAAGGCACAAGTGTGGTCATTTAACAAGGTGATACTGGCAGACAGTTTATTCTTGGTTTTAACTGGTGCCACAGAGTCTAAATTAGCCTGACAGGTCATTGAAAAACTGTTCAGCAAATCATCAGTGATGACACAGAACAAGATCATTAGTAGAGTATGAAAAAGCATTGGTAAATGTATTAGCAGTTGTGGAGAAGAATGATGCAAGAGCGACTGGGGACATACACATTTTTAGGAGGAGAAGAAACCATTTTCAAAACAGTACTGAGATGGTCAGAGACACACCAACAGTTTCCAAATTATCAATATTTAAATCATTAGATCAAGAGTATGGTCTTTGTTGTGTGAAGGCCCTGTGGCATATAGCAAAGTTAAAGGATTCTAGCCTGGTTAAAATACTCCCCAGCTAGTGCATTACTTGGGCAACACGCATTAATGTTTAGCTCTCCAAGAATAACAACCCTGTCATATTTAGGCGTAACCAAATATTGCAGGTGAGAGAATTCTGCAATAAACAAACTGTTAGGTTTAAGAGGGTGGCAGCGGTAGAAAAAGTACTCAATTCGTTCATAGAAAATGACTCAAGTAATAGTACCCCAGTAAAATACTTGAGTAAAAGTCAAAAAGTATTTGGTTTTAAATATAGTTAAGTATCAAACGTAAAAATTATTTAAAATTCCTTATATTAAGCAAACCAGACACGCTTTTTTATTTTTATTTTTTTATTTACAGATAGCCAGGGTCACACTCCAACACTAAGACATAATTTAAAAACAAAGTATTTGTGTTTAGTGAGTCTGCCAGATCAAAGGCAGCGGTGATGACCTCTTGAAAAGTGTGCGAATTGGACCATTTTCTGTTCTGCTAAGCATTCAAAATGTAACAAATACTTTTGGGTGTCAGGGAAAATGTAAAAATTACATACTTTTCTTTAGGAAAAGTAAAAGTACAAGTTGTGAAAAATATAAATAGTAAAGTACAGAATAAAGATACCAAAAAACGACTTAAGTATAAATACATACAAGTACTACTTAAGTACTTTTACACCACTGGAGGGCAGTACACTAAAATATACAAGGTGGGGTTCTTCTTGTTCAAGCAAAAGATAAGGCTCTAAAATTAGGAAAATTCGCTACATGGCACAGGGCTGCATTCACTACATGACCAAAAGTATGTGGACACCTGCTCGAACATCTCATTTCAAAATCATGGGCATAAATATGAAGTTGGTCCCCCCTTTGCTGCTATAACAGCCTCCACTCTTCTGGGAAGGCTTTCCACTAGATGTATGAACATTGCTGCGGGGACTTACTTTCATTCAGCCACAAGAGCATTAGTGAGGTCGGGCACTGATGTTGGGCAATTAGGCCTAGATTGCAGTCAGTGTTCCAATTCATTCCAAAGGTGTTCGATGGGGTTGAGGTCAAGGCTTTGTGCAGGCCAGTCAAGTTCTTCAACACCGTTTGGACCTCGCTTTGTGCATGGGAGCATTGTCATGCTGAAACAGGAAAGGGCCTTCCCCAAACTGTTGCCACAAAGTTGGAAGCATGGAATCTTCTAGAATCTTCTAGACCATGATTCCTTCTCCACCAAACTTTACAGTTGGCACTATGCATTCGGGGCAGGTAGTGTTCTCCTGGCATCCACCAAACCCAGATTCGTCCGTTGGACTGCCAGATGGTGATGTGTGATTCATCACTCTAAAGAACGCATTTCCACTGATCCAAAGTCCGATGGCGGCGAGCTTTACACCCCTCCGGCTGACTCTTGGCATTGCATATTTGTGATCTTAGGCTTGTGTGCGGCTGCTCAGCCATGGAAACACATTTCCTGAAGTTCCTGATGAACAGTTCTTGTGCCGACGTTGCTTCCAGAGACAGTTTGGAACACGGTAGTGTTGTAAGTGCTGCAATCTAGGACACCCACTTCACGTCTGAGCCATTGTTGCTCCTAGACATTTCCACTTCACAATAACAGCACTTACAATTGACCGGGGCAGCTGAAGCTGGGCAGAAATTTGACGAACTGACTTGTTAGAAAGGTGGCATCCTATGACTGTGCCACATTGAAGGTCACTGAGCTCTTCAGTAAGGGAATTCTACAGCCAATATTTGTCTATGGAGATTGAAAGGCTGTGTGCTCGATTTTATACACCTGTCAGCAACAAGTGTGGCTGAAATAGCCGAATACACTAATTTGAAGGGATGTCCACATACTGTTGTATATATACAGTGCCTTCAGAAAGATCACACCTTCACTTTTACAACCTGAATTTAAAATTGATTACATTTAGATTGTGTGTCACTGGCCTACACACAATACCCCATAATGTCAAAGTGGAATCATGTTTTTAGAAATGTTTACAAATTCAGTATGAAAAGCTGAAATGTCTTGAGTCAATAAGTATTCAACCACTTTGTTATGGCAATCCTAAATAAGTTTAGGAGTAAAACATGTACTTAACAAGTCATAATAACTTGCATGGACTCAGTGTTCAATAATAGTGTTTAACATGATTTTTGAATGACTACCTTATCTCTATACCCTACACATACAATTATCTGTAAGGTTCCCTTAGTCGAGCAGTGAATTTCAAACACGGATTCAACCACAAAGAGGGAGGTTTTCCAATGCCTCGTAAAGAAGGGTACCTAATGGTAGATGGGTGAAAATAAAGAAAGCAGATATTGAATATCCCTTTGAGCATGGTGAAGTTATTAATTACACTTTGGATGGTGTATCAATACACCCAGTCACTACAAATATACAGGCGTCATTCCTAACTCAGTTGCCGGGGGGGAAGGAAACAGCCTAGGGATTTCACCATGAGGCCAGTTGCAGAGTTAAATGGCTGTGATAGGAGAAAACTGAGGATGGATCAACAACATTGTAGTTACTACACAATACTAACCTAAATGACAGAGTGAAAAGAAAGAAGCCTGTACAGAATAAAAATATTCCAAAACATGCATGCTCTTTAGTGCCTTATTGCAATGTAAACTGCCAAAAATGTGGCAAAGAAATTCACTTTATGTCCTGAATACAAAAGTGCAATGTTTGGGACAAATCCAACACATAACTGAGTACACCACTCTTCATATTTTCAAGCATGGTGGTGGCTGCATCATGTTATGGGGATTCTTGTCATCGGCGAGGACTAGAGTTTTTTTTAGGAAAAAATAAACAGAGTTAAGCACAGGCAAAATCCTAGAGGAAAACTTGGTAGTCTGATTTCCACCAGACACTGGGAGCCAAATTCACCTTATTGTACAATCCATGTCTGCAAAACTCTTAGACACCCAGAAAGACTCACAGCTGTAATCACTTACAAAGGTGATTCCAACATATATTGTCTCAGGGGTGTGAATACATATAAAAAATGAGATATTTATGTATAAAATGTTCACTAAATTTGCAAAGATGTCTAAAAACATGTTTTCACTTTGTTGCGTATAGATGGGTGACAAAAACTCATGCTATAATCCATTTTTAATTTAGGCTGTAACACAACAAAATGTGGATTAAGTCAAGGGGTATGAATACTTTCTGAAGGCACTGTACTGGTCTCTATAAATGACTGCTGCCCAACCACCACGGACAGACAAGCTGGATTTCTGTAGATAAGAAAAGGCTAAAGGTGGTTTCATTTAGAGAACTAAAATCAGGTTTCAGTAATCTTGAAAATATCAATGTCATTGGAAATAATAAAACCATTGCATAGGAACAACCTATTTTTTAGAGATCTTACATTCAATAAACAGATCTTGCCATGGATAACTGCCGGATTGACAAAGGCATTCAGGGAAGTTAGAGGAACATACATTAGGTTAATTACATTAACAGCACTATGGGACATAATATTTTCCCTGTTCTCTGTTGCTGATTATGACAGGGAGGACTGGAGCACTACCAGACCCAGACCATTAGTCTCTAAAATAATCCTGGAACACCTGCGGATTGGGTGAATATAGTCTCTTTTAAAGAGTGCCGGTTGCTTCCACAGCAAGTAAAAATGGTCACAAAGGGAGACATTCTTGTTGCTTCAAAGTTTCTTCAGATACTCGTTTAGGGCAACGAGGCAGCTGAAATGTTCTGAACCCCTTCGATAGGACAGGAGGGGGCCAGAGATAATTATTCTCTTCCCTATGCTAACAAGGTTGTTTAAAATCGATTTTGTAGTCCCCCGCAGTTCCTCAGACCGCCTAACGTGAAGGTTGTTAAAACCCATGTGAGTGACGATGGTGCCAATATTGGAGTAGTTGACAAGAACCGTGGGCACCGTAGGCAGGCCAAAATCTCACCAATCCAGCAGCCCACAATGACTGTGGTCGTGAAGGAATTTGATGGGGAAGGAAGAGGGGAACGGGATGGGACTATCTTGACTCTCCGCACCAGCGGATGGCGTCGGAAGCTAGAGGTAGCTTTGGGGGAGGGTGCCACTGGTCAGCTGTCGGCTGTTGGTACACTCCTAGGACAAAGCTGACTCCTGAGGCAGGTAGGTACACCTCCAGCGGAGCAAAGCTGTTATATTGCTGGATCGGCTCTTCCAGGATAGATGGAGGCTGTCCTGACTGCCTCCTTTCCGGCCTCCTGGCCAGTGTCCAGTCTCCCATGGGCAGCGAAGTTGGGTTTATTATCTGTCCGGTGGATTGGAATAGATCAACGCTGCCTGACTCATCTGCACCTTGGCTGTAGGAGGCAATCAAGACAAATGCGATTTGCCTGGGTTTCCGCCAGGTCGGTGAACTTGGAAAGCAGGTTCTAGGCCTCAAGGTTTTTATTGAAAATATGCTGAGAAGTACTTCCACTACCTGGCAGGTTGTTTTTCCTTTCAATACAGAGATTAAATCTGAAAGACAATTTCAAACCAGTTCAAAGTGTAGAGACAAGTGTAGAGATGTAAACCCTCCATCCTACTCCCAACATGCACTCACACACATTTGACAGATTAATGTGCAGTGGGTGAGAATGGATCTACCCACAAACATCCCCGATTTCCATCCTTGTATGCTTTATAGACCTGTAAAGATAAAGGGGCTGATAACTGTTAATGCTTAGGAACTTGTCTGCTGAGCTGACAACCGAACCCCGACTACAGGGAGAAATTATTAGTGTCCTAATCAGCTATAAGCCCCCCTGGGTGTGTTATGGGGATGTGTGTGGCGGACCATATTCTCACAAAACTAGGTGAACGCATACCAAAAGGTACTGACACCATCATTTGCAGGGTTAATCAAAATGTCCTCGATGCGCTGAAGGTGGTTCCTGTACATGGGGATGCTTTGAGGGACCCTAGAGAGATACTCATAGAAGCTGTTATGGTGCTAAAGCCTACAAAGAGACTTCCAGTGTAGTTTGCTGTGCTTTGAACTCCAGGAAGTTCTAAGGATTAGGCCACTTTGTGCTTAAAGACAAACTTGCATTTCTGTGTGCCTTACTGCAATACACCAGAAATGTTCCTTGAGTCACCCAGTGGTGGAAAAAAATACTCAATTTTCATACTTGAGTAAAAGTAAAAGATAACTTAATAGAAAATGACTCAAGTAAAAGTGAAAGCCACCCAGTAAAATACTACTTGAGTAAAAGTCTAAAAGTATTTGGTTTTAAATATATTAAGAATAAAAGTAAATGTAATTGCTAAAACATACTTAAGTATCAAAAGTAAAAGTACGAATAATAAAAAAAAAAACAGACTGCACAATTTTTTTTTTTACATTTATTTACAGATAGCCAGGGTCACTCAGACATCATTTAAAAACAAATTATTTGTGTTTAGTGAGTCCGCCAGATCAGAGGCATTAGGGATGACCTCTTGAAAAGTGTGCGCGAATTGGACAGTTTTCTGTCCTGCTAAGCATTCAAAATGTAACAAGTACTTTTGGGTGTCAGGGAAAATTTATGGAGTACATCATTTTCTTTAGGAATGTAGTGAAGTAAAAGTTGTCAAAAATATCAATAGTAAAGTAAAGTACAGTTACCCAAATAAAACTACTTAAGTAGTACTTTAAAGTATTTTTACACCACTGGAGTCACCCCATTCAGATTAAGAACTGTACAACATACTGTCAGGATACAAGACACTTCATGGCAAGGAAGGAAAAAGTACAATTTGTACAGGTCATTTGTAAAGATGTTTGTATCACGAAAAAGATCAGCCGCCTGCTCTGTATGTGTCACCTTTGATAATATGAGTGATTGACCTCAAGGAAAAGCTGACCTTGTAGTAATTTAGTGGCACAGTGGGATCCTTTGGCAAGGCAGTGAGGGAGGGCAGTGATCTATGTAGTGTAGCAAAGCACTACACAGGCCTGACTCCCCAGCCAGTTACTTATTGTTCCCTGAAACCCGCTTCTTCTGTTATATACAGTCCAAATGTTCTTTTAAACATTAACCATACAGTGCATTCGGAAAGTATTCAGACCCATTGACATTTCCACATTTTCTTAAGTTACAGCCTCATTCTAAAATGGATTAAAATGTTTCCCCCCCTCATCAATCTACACACAATACCCCATAATAACAAAGCAAAAACTGCTTAATTGTTTTTTTTATGAACGGAAATATCACATTTACATAAGTATTCAGATCCTTTACTCAGTACGTTGTTGAAGCACCTTTGGCAGTCATTACAGCCTTGAGTCTACTTGGGTATGAGGCTACAAGCTTGGCACACCTGTATTTGAGGAGTTTCTCCCATTCTTCTCTGCATATCCTCTCAAGCTCTGTCTGGTTGGATGGGGAGCATCGCTGCACAGCTATTTTCAGGTCTCTCCAGAGATGTTCGATCGGGTTCAAGTCCGGGCTCTGGCTAAGCCACTCAAGGACATTCAGAGACTTGTCCCGAAGCCACTCCTGCATTGTCTTGGCTGTGTGCTTAGGGTCATTATCTTGTTGGAATATGTACCGTCACCCCTGGAGCAGGTTTTCATCAAGGATCTTTCTGTACTTTACTTCGTTCGTCTTTGACTCGATCCTGACTAGTCTCCCTGCCGTTGAAAAACATCTCCACAGCATGATGCTGCTACCACCATGCTTCACCGTAGGGATGGTGCCAGGTTTCCTCCAGAGGTGACGCTTGGCATTCAGGCCAAAGAGTTCAATCTTGGTTTCATCAGACCAGAGAATCTTGTTTCTCATGGTCTGAGTCCTTTAGGTGCCTTTTGGCAAACTCCAAGCGGGCTGTCATGTGCCTTCCATCTGGCCACTACCGTAAAGGCCTGATTGGTGGAGTGCTGCAGCGATGGTTGTCCTTCTGGAAGGTTCTCCCATCTCCACAGAGAAACTCTAGAGCTCTGTCAGAATGACCACTGGGTTCTTGGTCACCTCCGCTGACCAGGGACCTTCTCCCCCGATTGCTGAGTTTGTCCGGGCAGCCAGCTCTAAGAAGAGTCTTGGAGGTTCTAAACTTCTTCCATTTAAGAATGATGGAGGCCATTGTGTTCTTTGGGACCTTCAACGCTGCAGAAACTTTTTGGTACCATTCCCCAGACCTAGTCACTGGAGACTAACCTGCTGAAAATGGCAAATCTTCACAGAGCTCTCTTTGTTCAAGTAATTACAATTCAGAGGGCCTGCTCTAAATATTAACTCAGACCCCCTGACCCTGCACTCTAAATAAAGGCAATAAAAATGCATGCTCGCCGTTTGTCGATTCCCCCTTTCCCAGATGTTCAACCTGCCACCACAGGGCCAAGCCCTCTGCCCTCCCTATCTTTTCCACTCTGTGGCCTTGCCATTTCCCTATTAGTTATTGCAGGGACCAGACGGTACTTCGCCAAGGAAGTCGTGAAAGTGGTGGAGGGTGGTGGGGATCGGGCCGGCTCACTTTAACACAGCCAGCACCTCCAACAATAGCCGGCTTTGACAGCTTTGCATAATTCATCTTGTCGAGTCTCTACTCCTTCTCTCCAACTCTCTGGAATGGAGCGAGGAGAAACAAGGGCACACTTCCATCAGCTTCTGCCTGTTCCCTCCAGACACCAGTGATTTTTGGAGACACAGAAGTGTTTGTCTGTTGAAAGCAGATTGCCCGGTTTTGCCATGTGTTCTGGTCTGTATGCCATCAGAACCAGACTGCTGTTCATTATGGCTAAAGCTTTACAATAGGGACCCTGCTGATGCAAGGTGTTTAACTTTGAGAGCTGTGGTGTATTTTATTGAGGTAGCTGATCAAAGCTTCTGATAATTGTGTGTGTGTGTGTGTGTGCGCGTGTCCTTTTACAGGGGATGTGAGTTTTATACCTCAGTGTCTTTGCTAAAACCTTGATGTTTTCTACAATCATGGACTGTATGAGAAATACAGACAGAGGCATTAGTAGACTCCAATGCTCAAGTATGTCAACTTCTTACAACATTGATATAAAACTCATCATAACCACAGCTAATAGTGGATATTTATTCACTTGTGGGCTTGACACCAAGGTGAATCACATCCAATTTTATTTGTCACAAGCTTCGTAAATAAAATAAATAAAAAATAAATAATAATTTAAAAAAAAGGGTCGACTACCAGTGAAATTATTACTTATGGGCCCTTCCAAACAATGCAAAGAAAGAAAATACAGAAATAATGGAAAAGTGTAACGATATACAGGGGTTACCAGTACCAAGTCGATGTGCAGGGGTATGAGATAATTGAGGTAGATATGTACAACTAGGAATAAAGTGACTAGGCAACAGGATAGATAATAAACAGTAACGTATGTGACAAATGCAGATAGTTAAATAGTTAACCAATAGCTATCCGGACTAAGAGTTGCAAAGAAAAAGCGATATCTCAGACTGGCCAAAAGATTAAAAGATTAAGATAGGAAAAAGAACACTGGACCGAGGAACTCTGCCTAGAAGGCCAGCATCCCGGTGTCACCTCTTCACTGTTGACGTTGAGACTGGTGTTTTGCAGGTACTATTTAATGAAGCTGCCAGTTGAGGACTTGTGAGGCGTCTGGTTCTCAAACTAGACACTCTAATGTACTTGTCCTCCTGCTCAGTTGTGCACCGGGGCCTCCCACTCTTTCTATTCTGGTTAGCGCCAGTTTGCGCTGTTCTGTGAAGGGAGTAGTACACAGCGTTGTACGAGATTCAGTTTCTTGGCAATTTCTTGCATGGAATAGCCTTCATTTCTCAGAACAATAGGCTGACGAGTTTCAGAAGAAAGGTCTTTGTTTCTGGCCATTTTGAGCCTGTAATCGAACCCACAAATGCTGATGTTCCAGATCCTCAACTAGTCTAAAGGCCAGTTTTATTGCTTCTTTAAATCAGACAACAGTTTTCAGCTGTGCTAACATAATTGCAAAAGTATTTTCTAAATGATCAATTAGTCTTTTAAAATGACAAACTTGGATTAGCTAACACAACGTGGCATTGGAACACAGGAGTGATGGTTTCTGATAATGGGCCTCTGTACACCTATGTAGATATTCCATTAAAAATGTCTACACTATATTTCTGATCAATTTGAAATTAGCTTTTCTTTTAAAAACAAGGACATTTCTAAGTGACCCCAAACTTTTGAAAGGTAGTGTATTCCAATACAGCTCTCCATTAAGTTAATTTAGATACTATTCACCAGGACCTCATAATGTATACAGATGGATTTTTGTATTGTGCAGTGGCAGGCTTCATTTGCACAAATCGAATCCTATCACGATTTGCTTTCCCTAATTTTTTGTTGACTTTTTTAACATGGTTTCTAACACTGAGTCATAGACTCTTTCAGTAATCACAATGCCAGCTCACATTGTATGATCAATATTATATCTCAGGAGTAAGGGAGAGGTTAATCCTGGCTTGTAAACAGAAAATGATCTACATTCAGATATAGCACTTGAGTAGCATCCATCATTTAAATACATGATTTTACCAATAACATGGTTTGAATTCACAAAGCATTTGGTTAGAATTTTGCTTTAATCCTTACTTATTATGTCTGTTGCTTCAACACGTGACATCTGTGAATCCGCACTAATAAAAAATTAGGGACAGAGTATGCAGTTTATGCACTAAATGCAACAAGTACAGTGGGGAAAAAAAGTATTTAGTCAGCCACCAATTGTGCAAGTTCTCTCACTTAAAAAGATGAGAGAGGCCTGTAATTTTCATCATAGGTACACTTCAACTATGACAGACAAAATGAGGAAAAAAAATCCAGAAAATCACATTGTAGGATTTTTAATGAATTTATTTGCAAATTATGGTGGAAAATAAGTATTTGGTCACATACAAACAAGCAAGATTTCTGGCTCTCACAGACCTGTAACTTCTTCTTTAAGAGGCTCCTCTGTCCTCCACTCATTACCTGTATTAATGACACCTGTTTGAACTTGTTATCAGTATAAAAGACACCTGTCCACAACCTCAAACAGTCACACTCCAAACTCCACTATGGCCAAGACCAAAGAGCTGTCAAAGGACACCAGAAACAAAATTGTAGACCTGCACCAGGTTGGGAAGACTGAATCTGCAATAGGTAAGCAGCTTGGTTTGAAGAAATCAACTGTGGGAGCAATTATTAGGAAATGGAAGACATACAAGACCACTGATAATCTTCCTCGATCTGGGGCTCCACGCAAGATCTCACCCCGTGGGGTCAAAATGATCACAAGAACGGTGAGCAAAAATCCCAGAACCACACGGGGACCTAGTGAATGACCTGCAGAGAGCTGGGACCAAAGTAACAAAGCCTACCATCAGTAACACACTCGCCGCCAGGGACTCAAATCCTGCAGTGCCAGACGTGTCCCCCTGCTTAAGCCAGTACATGTTCAGGCCCGTCTAAAGTTTGCTAGAGAGCATTTGGATGATCCAGATGAGGATTGGGAGAATGTCAGATGAAACCAAAATAGAACTTTTTGGTAAAAACTCAACTCGTCGTGTTTGGAGGACAAAGAATGCTGAGTTGCATCCAAAGAACACCATACCTACTGTGAAGCATGGGGGTGGAAACATCATGCTTTGGGGCTGTTTTTCTGCAAAGGGACCAGGACGACTGATCCGTGTAAAGGAAAGAATGAATGGGGCCATGTATCGTGAGATTTTGAGTGAAAACCTCCTTCCATCAGCAAGGGCATTGAAGATGAAACGTGGCTGGGTCTTTCAGCATGACAATGATCCCAAACACACCGCCCGGGCAACAAAGGAGTGGCTTCGTAAGAAGCATTTCAAGGTCCTGGAGTGGCCTAGCCAGTCTCCAGATCTCAACCCCATAGAAAATCTTTGAAAGTCCGTGTTGCCCAGCGACAGCCCCAAAACATCACTGCTCTAGAGGAGATCTGCATGGAGGAATGGGCCAAAATACCAGCAACAGTGTGTGAAAACCTTGTGAAGACTTACAGAAAACGTTTGACCTCTGTCATTGCCAACAAAGGGTATATAACAAAGTATTGAGATAAACTTTTGTTATTGACCAAATACTTATTTTCCACCATAATTTAAAAATACATTCATAAAAAATCCTACAATGTGATTTTCTGGATTTTTTTTCCTCATTTTGTCTGTCATAGTTGAAGTGTACCTATGATGAAAATTACAGGCCTCTCTCATCTTTTTAAGTTGGAGAACTTGCACAATTGGTGACTGACTAAATACTTTTTTCCCCCACTGTATATTACCACTTAAAAAGGAGTGCACAGCTACATTAATTAAACAATAGAAAAATAAACTGTGGGGGGTTCTATTCTTCAGCTGTCAGCATTTCGGGGAAGAATGAGTAGGTCATGATAGCACACTATCAGAATACAAAAAGACAGCAGCCCTTATTAAAGAAACATCCAGACCGAATTCCACTGACGTTGCGCTGGCTGTATTGTTTACCTTCTGGGGTTGAAAGAGCCCAGATTCTACCCCTGTGGCAATGTTTATGAACAACTCCTGAGTACAAGTGATGGTGAGCTGGATGTCAATGACCATTGACCTGTATCTCATTACACCGACTCTGAAGTAGGTTCCCCCCTGAGTAGGTTCCCCCCGTGAAACTAGCGCCTGGCCCTGGTCTATCATCGCTCTTCATCAGCCTGCCGGAGCAGGGCCTTTCAGCATCACCCAGGTCAAATTAACTGAATTATTGAGGCCGTCAAGTGGCTCCATCGATAAGCAAAGCTGACGCCCAACATCCCACTGGGCTGTCTGCGGGACACAAAAGAGCCTAACCTGAAGCACTTGGCAGCTCCTTTTCCAAGGAAGCAAAAACGGTAAAGTCCAGACCATAGAAACATAGGGTTCAAAAGCAGCAGCTTTAAGATGATCAAAGAGATTGTTCTGAGATGTTCAAGCTTTATAGCTCCACATCTAGAGTGGGCTATTTTCTGCACACATTTTAAATTGAAATCTTTTGGCATTAAACATATCACACAAACTACAGCCTTTTTCCATGTTCTCACTGTGGTCAAACTGTCTTTTCGGAGCATACTGCATGACAGTGTGATTGAAGGCAATCATTTGTGGATAGGTCTGCGACAAAGAAGGGTTCAAGTTACAAAAGTAAACACTCAAGGTAATTTCATCTCGACAAGATGAGAATTTAGGTAGATCAACGCAACCATAGATTGCTAGTGAGGGATATAAATGTAAATCTGTTGATTCCAGAGAGGCCTCAACTTTAAATATTAGCTTCTTACAAGCTCAATCCTATGGTTTTTGAACTTAAAATTACTGTCAATCCAAATACCAATGTATTTGTATGCAGGGACTTGTTCGATTATAGAACCATCCAATGAGTGAAGATGAAATCTGAGACAATCTTACTCATACATAATAGTATCATCCGCATATACAGTTGAAGTCGGAAGTTTACATACACTTACGTTGGAGTCATTAAAACTTGTTTTTCAACAACTCCACAAATTTCTTGTTAATAGTTAGACGCTAAAATGAATTGTGCTACCTTGTTTGTGGACGTGTCAGAAGCATTCGAAACTGTTGATCATGCTATTTTATTGAACAAGTTGTCCTTGATTGGCCTGGGTTCTGACGCCTGCTTATGGTTTCATGATTATCTTAGTGACAGAACTCAGACCATCGTGATTGATTGGGGTTTGAAGTACATAAAGGTGTTGCCCAGGGATCGATCGCTACTAGGACCCGTTTTCACTTTCTATCAATGCTATTGGTCAATCTGTTAAAGAAATTCAATTTCATCTACAGTTGAAGTCAGAGGTTTACATACAACATAGCCAAATACATTTAAACTCAGTTTTTCACAATTCCTGACATTTAATCCTAGTACAAATTCCCTGTTTTAGGTCAGTTAGGATCACCACTATATTTTAAGAATGGATTTTGAATGGATTTTGAATTTGGCGCCTTACATTTCACCTGGTAGTGTCGGGATTGGGGCGCTAGCGCCCCAGCAATCACTGAGAGGTTAACAAACTATAGTTTTGGCAAGTCGGTTAGGACATCTACTTGGTGCATGACACAAGTCATTTAAAAAAAAATTGTTTACAGACAGATTATTTCACTTAAATCTCACTGTATCACAATTCCAGTGGGTCAGAAGTTTACATACACTAAGTTGACTGTGCCTTAAACATTTTGGAAAATTCCAGAGAATTATGTCAGGGCTTTAGAAGCTTCTGATGGGCTAATTGACATTACTTGTCAATTGGAGGTGTACTTTTCAAGCCCTACCTTCAAACTCAGTGCCTCTTTGCTTGACATCATCAAAAACAATTAGCCAAGACCTCAGAAAAAGAAAAAATGTTGACCTCAGCAAGTCTGGTTCATCCTTGGGAGCAATTTCCAAACGCCTGAAGGTACCACGTTCATCTGTACAAACAATAGTACGCAAGTACAAACACCATGGGACCCCGCAGCCGTCATATCGCTCAAGAAGGAGACGCGTTCTGTCTCCCAGAGATGAACGTACTTTGGTGCGAAAAGTGCAAATCAATCCCAGAACAACAGCAAAGGACCTTGTGAAGATGGTGGAGGAAACAGGTACAAACGTATCTATATCCACAGTAAAAGAGTCCTATTTCGACATAACCTGAAAGGCCGCTCAGCAGGGAAGAAGCCACTGCTCCTAAACCGCATAAAAAAATCCAGACTACGGTTTGCAACTGCACATGGGGACAAATGTCGTACTTTTTGGAGAAATGTCCTCTGGTGTGATGAAACAAAAATGGAACTGTTTGGCCATAATGACCATCATTATGTTTGTAGGAAAAAAGGGGGATGCTTGCAAGCCGAAGAACACCATCCCAACCGTGAAGCACAGGGGTAGCAGAATCATGTTGTGGGGGTGCTTTGCTGCAGGAGGGACTGGTCCACTTCACAAAATAGATGGCATCATGAAAAACAAAAATTATGTGGATATATTAAAGCATCATCTCAAGACATCAGTCAGGAAGACAAAGTTTGGTCGCAAATGGGTCTTCCAAATGGGCAATGACCCCAAGCATACTTACCAAAGTTGTGGAAAATGGCTTAAGGGCAACAAAGTCAAGGTATTGGAGTGGCCATCAAAGCCCTGACCTCAATCCTATAGAACATTTGTGGGCAGAACTGAAAAAGCGTGTGCGAGCAAGGAGGCCTACAAACCTGACTCAGTTACACCAGTGTCAGGAGGAATGGGCCAAAATTCACCCAAATTATTGTGGGAAGCTTGTGGAAGGCTACCCGAAATGTTTGACCCAAGTTAAACAATTTAAAGGCAATGCTTCCAAATACTAATTGAGTGTATGTAAACTTCTGGCCCACTGAGAATGTGATGAAAGAAATTTCTCTCTTCTATTATTCTGACATTTTACATTCTTAAAATATAGTGGTGATCCTAACTGACCTAAGACAGGGAATTTGTACTATGATTAAATGTCAGGAATTGTGAAAAACTGAGTTTAAATGTATTTGGCTATGTTGTATGTAAACTTCTGACTTCAACTGTAGATGAAATTGAATTTTTTTAACAGATTGACCAATAGCATTGATATAAAGTGAAAACGGGTCCTAGTAGCGATCGATCCCTGGGCAACACCTTTATGTACTTCAAAAAATTCAGACTTAACCCCAATCAATCACGATGGTCTGAGTTCTGTCAATAAGATAATCATGAAACCATGAGCAGGCGTCAGAACCCAGGCCAATCAAGGACAACTTGTTCAATAAAATAGCATGATCAACAGTTTCGAATGCTTCTGACACGTCCACAAACAAGGTAGCACAATTCATTTTAGCGTCTAACTATTAATGTGTTTGCTGTGATAGTAATGTGCCCTTGCCTAAACCCAGATTGATTCATATTCAAAATACCATGCTCTGATGATTAAAAAAAATATTTTTAAAAAGTGAAGTTGCTTATTCACAACGATCGTAGAATCATGGAAGCCTGAAAATGGGGCAATAATTAAAGATCACTACTATCCTCGCCTTTATGGAGTGGAAGCACATAAGCTGTTTTCCATACTTTAGGAATATTTTCTGATAACGATTTAAGATATGGTTTACTAAGCCAGTAATGAGGGGGAGCAGCATACTTGAGCATACCCGGCTCCAATTGGTCAGCCCCTGTGGATTTCTTGATATCTATATCAAGTAAGGCATCAAGGAGTTATTTTTCTGTGAATTGCCAAAATGTATGAAAAAAACATGACTACCATTTTGCAAGTAAATCTGCAAAATTCCTGAATCAGCATTTAGCCTACTCTTAGAGATAGTAGCACTAGACACTCATTCAAAAAGATAAAGATAAATAAAATGAAGATTAAATGCATCAATTATAGAATTTTTGTCCGTAATTGGGCCAGAGTCTGAATTAATTTGTTGGGACAGAGAGGAAGCACATGGAGTCCCTTATTAGGGTTGCACATTTTGGGGAATATTCAGAGGTGGAAACTTTCCGTGTGAATTAATGGGAAAATATGCAAATGAATATTAATACCATTTAACTGTAGATGTTTTGCATCAGATACTTACCATATCATATGGAGACAGAAACATAAAACCTTTCACCTTATCATAAGTAGACAATTGCAAATTATTAAATCCTTCCAATAGAAAAAAAATTATTTAGTTACAAATTTAACTTTAATTGAGTTGACTCTTCACATGGGATGATTTCAATGAACAACAAAAGAAAGGGAATATTGAATGATCCCCAATGATCCATCGCATCTCCCAAAAACATTTTCAACATACATCTGTAAAATGAAACTAAAGCTTTGGTTGTCTTCCTCTCAGGCTTCCATGTCTTCTCCCTGGACCTCCTCAATGTCCACCTCGGACTGAGGCCTCATCTTCACTGTTGCTTTCAAACCTTGAGGATGGCTTGTTGTCAGGCTCAAAAGGCCTCAAATTTGCCCTGATGGCCACCAATTTTTCAACCCTTGTACTGGTCAGCCTGTTGCGTGCTTTGGTGTGTGTGTGTTCCCAAACAAGGACCAGTTGCGCTTTGAGACGGCTGATGTTGGGATTTGGAGGATGGAGGCAACAGGGGAAACAGCCTCAGATCTACAAAGTCCCTTCCACTAGGTGGCTGATGAGATATGTTGGCTGCCATATTGCATCTCCATCCCAAAGCCCTTGCTTGGAAGTGTATTTTGCCTGCCAAGAAGCCTTGCCCTCATCCGGGCCAAGGTGGCGAGACACAGTAGTGATGACACCATAGGCCTTGTTGATCTCTGCACCAGACAGGATGCTCTTGCCAGCATACTTGGGGTACAACATGTACGCTGCGGCGTGTATAGGCTTCAGGCAGAAGTCTTCACGCTTTTTGATGCATTTCAGAACTGCCGTTTCCTCTGCTTGGAGCAACAGTGAAGTGTGCAGGGCAGTACGGATTTATTCTTACATCTGCAAGCAGAGTCTAAACATCAGACAGGATAGCATCGTCTCCCTCAAGCCGTGTAATGGCTACTGTTATAATTTTTCAGGAGTTTCAAAATAAGTCATCCAGGAGGATCCTTTTGATGGGGCTGTCCATATCGGCAGACTGTGATATGCCCATTTCTTGGAGAGACTCCTTCCTCAAACATGATGACAACACCACCCCAATGGGTGTTGCTGGGCAGCTTCAATGTGGTGCACTTATTCTTCTCACTATGCTTGGTGAGGTAGATTGCTGCTATAATTTGATGACCTTTCACATACCTAACCATTTCCTTGGCTCTCTTGTAATGTATCCATTGTTTTCAGTGCCATGATGTCCTTGGAGCAGATTCAATGCATGAGCAGCACAGTCAATCTGTGTGATGTGAGGGTAGGACTCCTCCACTTTAGACCAAGTAGCCTTCATGTTCACAGCATTGCCTGTCACCAGTGCAAATACCTTCTGTGGTCCAAGGTCATTGATGACTGCCTTCAGCTCATCTGCAATGTAGAGACCGGTGTGTCTGTTGTTCCTTGTGTCTTTGCTCTTGTAGAATACCGGTTGAGGGGTGGAGATTATGTAGTGAATTATTCCTTGCCCACAAACATTCAACCACCCATCAGAGATGATTACAATACAATATGCTTTCTCTATGATTTGCTTGACCTTCACTTGAACTCTGTTGAACTCTACATCCAGCAAATGAGAAGATAAAGCATGTCTGGTTGGAGGGGTGTATGTTGGGAACATTCAGAAATCTCTTCTAATACACATTGCCTGTGAGCATCAGAGGTGAACCAGTTGCATACACAGCTCGAGCAAGACATTCATCAGCATTTCTCTGACTACCTTCCTCCATTGAACTTTATGCACTTGGCCAGATGATTCTGCATCTTTGTTGCATTCTTCACATATGATTTGGCACAGTATTTGCAAATGTACACAGCTTTTCATTCTACATTAGCTGCAGTCAAATGTCTCCACACACCAGATAGTGCTCGTGGCATTTTCCTGTAAAGATTAGATTTGTCTTTTTTTTTTACAAAAAAAATAAGAAATATTAGTTCCATGTACAGATAAATAGTTAAGCAGTTAGATTAAACAACTCCTTTGTAAGATAAATGTTTTAAAATTAAACATGTATGGAAACAGGTGAATTAACACTCGTCAGCTGGCAGGCTCAAGCAAGCTTAGCCAAATGGTAGCAAAAACCGACTAGCAGAAATTGATAATAAGTTTGAAATGATTTAAACACACTTTGCTGTAGGCTACTATTTACTAACAAAAAAAGAATGCATGTCATAAAAATATTTTCACCCTACCCAGTATTGTCATCAAAACTTACCAGAAATCATGCAGTCCTTGGCTCAGACAGTGTAGTAGTGAGGGCTCAATAGCATCTCATTAGTGTGCAAGATCTTGAGAATCAGCTACACATGATGGAAGAATGCACGGTGCATGCAGAGGGTTGCAATTCCATTGAATTGGGGTTAGTTTACCAAAATATGCCACAAGACCTAGAATTGCGGTGTATCCCACAAAAAAGGTTGACTGTATAATCTAACTTTTGAGGAATTTAATCAAAATTCCCCGAATTCCCGGGCTTAACTTCCCATGGAAAATTTCCGGAAAAGTTCTGGAAATTCACCGGAAAGTTTCCCGACCCTTTGCAACCCTATCCCTAATACAAGCATGCTATGATCAGTAGGTAATTCCTTGTTTGAAAATACCATGGGATTGGTTTGAATTGGTATAGATACAAGATACATGTCTAGAACTGAGCCATTGGGCCTATGCCTCGAACAGGGACATGGGTTAAAACAAGAGTCAATGAGGGTTACTTGTTGCGGCCTGCAGTATGATGACAACGCGGATAATTTATGGTTGGGATTACATGAGCAGGACTGAGTGGAAATAAGTAAATCTCTTGAAATGTGAGGAAAGCGTCCAGGCACCAAGATGATTTGGATGGACCCCATGCTCTCTGTAGAGCATCTTATGTTTCCAAAAGGTGTCAAAGTTATCCACAAAAGTAACTCCAGTAGACTCGTGTAGTGCCAGAAACCGACTTAATATTTTCATGACACGATTCAGTGACTGCACTGGGCCTGAAATAATTGGACGCTTCTTTAAAACCCTGTTTCAGCCGTTCCGAGCTAGTCACCCTAATGTCATTAGATCCAACATGGACTACGACAGCCCCCGTGTTCTGGCGTAAAACATTAGGAAGCAGCCTTGTAATGTCCTGTACCTGAGCCCCAGGATAGCACAAGTTATTTGCCCGGGAACCAAGACGTTTCTCACCATAGAGCTGCCGATGATAACAGCTGGTGACATGGCAGAGGAGGTCCGGCAGCCTCGTGCCTAATGCAAAACCCATTGGACTGATGGAGGAGCCAGTGCGTCAGACACCGTCGAGGTCCGGTGAGAGGAGGAGTGCAGCGGATCCGAGTCCAAGGCAGAATGCCCCTGGGAAGGAGTTTGGATAGGGGACGATGGCGTTGAAACCTCCGAAGCCAGGAGGGTGAAGTTGTTCGACAACTGGATTTGGGCCCTGCTTCCCAACACCAAAGAAGCTACACTCGCCACAGGCCACTTCCCTCCATTTGGCCTACGGTGGATGACGTGCATAAATGGTTGGGCAGCAGGAATGGTGACAGTATCATCCGCTAAATCAACCAGAAGCAACAGTCCTGCCCCATTTTCCAGGGGAGTGGGAGACTTCTTCAGGGAGGGGTCCCTGGAAGGCATTGGCCATTCAGTCAATGAGTGTTGACATGGCGGTGATACTATCTACACATAGGAACAGCATCCTACATGTGGTGTCGAGAGGGAGAAGGTAGGCGTGGGTGCTTTCACCAGTAGATTGTGCAAGTTCTTAATCTGTTTGTTGAGAGTAGCCACATCTTCTCTATAGTCCTCTGTGAGTAAACAATTGTTGCATCGGAACTCTGTTTGGTCCACATTGTCCCGGAAGAGAGCATAGTAAATACAGCTCCTGCAGAACACAAAATGCTAAATTTTTCCTCTGAACGGGGTAGCCTCCATGAGAAGAGACATAGCAACTCAATCCGTGTTGCAGAGATAACGATTTCCAGGCAGAGTAAAAAATATATATATATATAATAAAAAAAGACAAGAAAAAAAGACAAGAGACAATAACTGATGTATTTTTCCTGAACCTATACAGGCCGTTGGTAAATATACCCGGGAAACAAAAGGTTAAATTAAACAAAATAGACTAGACTGTTTAAACAAAAACAGGCTAGAGTCTGTTCTAGCATCTTCAAAGTGCACCTCGGAGGAAATACAGTATTTTTTCCATGTCCCATATTTTGATGGTGTGGCGGCAATGATTTTGTCGTGGCGCGGGACCACAGCAAAATGACTGCTGTGGAAACACTGCTCAAGACTTTGTTATACAGCTGCGCTAAAGTCTAATCAAATCCAATGTATTTATAAAGCCCTTTTTATATCCGCAGATGTCAAAGTGTTTACACAGAAATCCATCCTAAAACCCCAAACAGCAAGCAGATGTAGAAGCACGGATAGGATGGCTAGGATAAACTCCCTAGGAAGGCAGGAACCTAGGAAGAAACCTAGAGAGGAACCAGGCTCTGAGGGGTGGCCAGTCCTCTTCTGGCTGTGCCGGATGGAGATTATAAGAGTACGGCTGCATAGGTGCATAGGAGCGGCTGCATAGGTGACGGTTTTGGAGTCTGGCGTGCCCAAATTAAAATGCATGCCACTCAGGCCCAGAAAATAGGATATGCATATAATAGTACTATTGGATAGGAAACACTCTGACGTTTCTAAGAGTGTTAAAATAATGTATGTGAGTATACTGATATAGCAGGCGAAGACCCGAGGACAATCCATCCGGATTTGCAGTTTTTTTTGTAAATGAGCATCTTCTCCATTGTGCCTATTGCATACAACTTTATTTAGGACTGAGACTGCAGTACCTATGGCTTCCACTAGATGTCAACAGTCGATATACAAAGTCTGGGAATTCTAGGAGTGACCAGAACAGATAGGAACAGGAAATTGTCAGGTGACCACTTTTGTAAACAAGGTTTGACGCGCGCGAGATTGTGAATGCGCACCACTTTATTTTTCTTTCCTATCGTTCACGTTATCATCCGGTTGAAATATTACAGTAAATATACCCAAAAGGATACATTAAAAATGATGTTTGATTTGTTTGTAGAAAGTGTATAGGTATAATTTGAACGTGTTGTCGTCACGGTTCAATGGGCGACTCAACGGTGGATTTTATGATCATAACGCGCCAACCAAACGGAGATTTATGGATATAATAAATGACTTTTTCTAACAAAAGAAGCATGGATTGTCTTCGTTGGACACTTGGGAAGCCCTCAGCAGAAGTTCATCAAAGGTAAGGGATTTTATATTAGCGATTTTATGTGTTTTGTGAGACCCGTGTTGGGTTATGGATTTCTGCTAATGCATAAATATTAGAGGTGCAACCCTCAAACAATCAAATGTTGCGCTTTCGCCGTAAAGCCTTTTTGAAATCTGACAACGCTGTGATATTGCTAAGAATCAGAGCTTTTGATGACTATGCAACACTTGTATATTGATGAATGTTTAATAATTCAACTTTTGGATATTGAATTTGGCACCTCACATTTCACCAGGTGGCGCTAGTTAAGGCCAGAATGTTCTTCAAGATGTTCAAACATTTGAAGTCTAGGCACGTATTCAGGTCTTAGAAAAGACAAGTCATCACACAAGCTGTGTGACGTCACTTGGAACCAAAGAAACAGATTTCAACCAGAAAAACATAATTATGACGTCCCATGCCACATAGTGAAAAACAAGTATCCCCACAAGCCTACTGAGCAGAAGTTGCTGGAAACCAATGTACCCAAGCATGTATGACACACACCCCTTGCAGTCTTAACATTTTAAGGCAGCAAAATGTGATCTAAAAAAGAGATTACATTAGATTCTTTCTCCCATTGATCTACACAACCTACTACACATTTTCAAAGAAAAAGTAAAACTATAGAACATTTTCCAAATTACTAAGACATATAAAATGAGGATGAATTAATTGTGTATGTCTTCACACCCCAGAGTTAGTACTTGGTGGAAGAACTTTTGACAGGCATTACACGTGTGAATCATTTTGAATAAGATTTGACCAACTCTTAGGGCAACATATATCCAATTTTATTGGCAATCATTGATGGACAGCAATATTAAACCTTTTTTTAAGCAGATTTAAGTCAAGACGGAGACTGGACCATTCAGGAACACTTAACACCTCTTGAAAAGCCATTCTGGTGTGTCTTTGACATACATTTCCTGAGTGGTCTAGTCTCAGTCCTGATATGCATAAATATGCTTGAAAATCAGAGACAAGGTTTAATTATTGCTGTCCATCAACGATTTCCAACTAAATTGAACTTAAGTAATTTTGACAAAAACAATGGACAAATGCTCTAAGACTTGTGCAAAATTTGTAGAATATTATTGAAAAATATTCAAATCTGTATTGACTGCCAAAGGTGCTTCCACCAAGTACTAACTCTGGGGTGTGAAGACATACGCAATCAAGACATCTTCTGTTTTATTTTTTTTATTAATTTGAAAATGTTTCTATAACTTTCTTTCACTTTGAAAATGTGGAGTAGGTTGTGTAGATCTGTAGGGGAAATAATCGACTTTAATCCCTTTTAAGATGTAATTTTAAGGCAGCAAAATGTGCAGACTGTGCAAGGGGTGTGTAGATTTTCACTACGCGCTGTAGATTATGCACAATTCCAAAGGAATGTAAACAGCCAAAGCATCTGAGGTGTCCTTATCTCAGTTTGTCAAATAAGTGACTTGGATACTAAGTACACTGTATAGAGATGCTACATGTGTTTCAAAAGTGGCCATGGTTTAAAATACAGTACCTTAAGGCTGAGAGTAGTAGGTGTTTAAAAAATGTAATAACAGTTTTAGCAAAGCAATCATTGGTAGCAAACTGCCCTTACCATGTTATCTTTTATCTTTTTCAACAGTACACTGTGTAGTTAAGAACCATGGTGGCAATACATCAAAAGCTGTCATCAAATATCCCTGCCATAAGCACATTTCAAGAGCATGTGATACTTCAGAATCATTGGGTGACTTTCAGAGCAAAAGTGTCAAGTTGAAAGACCGCTTTACACTATCAAACAATTGTGCTTATCCAAATTAATTCCAGAGAGATAAATGCATCAACTGGACCTTTTAAACGTTTATCTATTAAGACCACACGTCAATCTGTTCACTTGAGACAATTTCAAAAGATCCACAAGCTTTGCCAAAATGCGCACCTTAAAATGTCATGGTAGCGTATTACTTCCATCCATGGCACTGCTGCAACAAAACATAAATACTACATTATGCTAGCGTCTCATTCCTTCATTTATTATTTCAAAATGTAACCTAAACTAGTTTAAATAAAAGTAACGTGGAACCCAATTCCTAGGATGTTTTTCCTGCTTCCTTCTACAGTCATAAAAATGAATAAAACATACTCCACCCATATTGATTCATAAACAATATTGTTTGGACTATTTCACAGCTAAAAATATAAATCTGTATCACAGCCCAAAACTCAAACAACAGCAAAAGGATTCAGTAAGAATTCAGAAATACTAGGTAAGATAACAGATCAGCCAAACAAAGGCATAGCAGGCTGGGTGTTAAATATAGCAGATTGGGGCCAGCAATTATGCAAAGCAAATATAGCATAAAACCGATGTGCTGAGCCCAGGGATCTGTGAGCAGTTTGACAAGCTGCGAGGACCTTCACATGTTTACTTTGATGTGTTGAAACAGATGCCCTCGGCCATGCTATTTGCAGTATCTAATGGTGGCAGGTAGGCTAGTGGTTAGAGCGTCCGGCCAGTAACCGAAAAGTTGCTGGATCGAATCCTGAGCTGACAAGTTAAAAATCTGATGTTCTACCCCTGAGTGAGGCAGTTAACCCACTGTTCCCTGGGTGCTGAAAATGTAGAGGTTGATTATGGTAGCCCCCTCACACCTCTCTGATTCAGAGGGGTTGGGTTAAATGCAGAAGACACATTTCAGTTTAATGCACAACTGACTAAGTATCCCTGTTTCCTTATGGTAACATGTCATAAGGTCAACTACTGAGCCTCCATGGCAAGACACAATAGATATTTAATGTGCAAGATAATAGGAGTGAGGGAGATTTCCAACCCAGCACCATCCTGCTTCCCAGTCTTCATCACAGAAAATAACATGTTTATATGGTTTGAAGAATGAGGCAACTGATGTGATTAAAATTCAAATCTCAATTACATTGTAGGCCTATGGAATTAATGAAATTAACCCACTTCCAGTAAATAATATATTTCATCTTCTTTGTGGATATTGTTAAAATAGGCTAAGCATTGTTCAGTTGATGTTCCATTGGTGTTGAAATTGATCAGTATAAATACTGAAACATCTAGACATTTTATTACAATAAAGCTTTTCTCAAAGTCTGATTGTGAATGTAGTAAAGCAATAGAAGTTGTCTGATTTCATTTAGGTGGAACAGGCCTCAGTGACTGCCTCACTACTAGCTCCAAAGTGAGAAAAACACTCAAATGAACTCTATTATCCCCATCATGACTGAGGGAATCAGATGAATTACTACATAGGCAAGTAATGGAAGTAATAAGGTGTAGCCTAATGGACTGGCAACTTAATGCACTGCAGTTCCAACCCCAAGCAACATCTCCTTTGGCATAATTTGTTTGTGGCTGTCATTGGACAAGATGTCCATATCAGGCATACCCTTGACATTTTGGTACCAATTCCTATGAATACCCTCTTCATAATGCATTATAAGATAATGTATAATGGTTTATGCATTAGCCTATGCATTATACTGTATATTCATGCCCTCAGGGGTGTTGCCAGGTCACAAATAATAACATACACACGTAGCCTACCAAACATCACATTTCCCTAAGCAATACAGAATTGGCATATTACCTACTCATATTAAAGGCAAAGGGAAATAGGCCCAGCAATCATTCACATTGCAAAATTTGCCTACTATGCTATGATGGTAGCCTATCATATAATCATGTATCTAGACAGTAAGGGCTATGATGAACAGATACGCAAATATGTGTATGTTATCCCAGTACACTAATCAGGCATACCCCTGGACATACCAAGAACAGTCGGTCTATTTCGACCTAGAGGAATGATCGATAATAATAGCCCAATACCGATTTATTGAGTGCTGCAGCTGCTTGTCGGAACTATTAAAAGTAAAGCTTTACTGGACGCAATGTTATGCCACACTGGTTAAGCAAGTTGATGACGTCTGACCGCACCTGTACATGAATGTACTTAATCCGACGTGCAACATATAATACGAATTGTAATTCGTAGCATATCAAACGAAATTGGTGATGGACATCCACAAATTAATACATACCATACGAAATGTAGCATACAATATCATACTAAAAGCAGTGTCTGTGTCTCGGATGTACATACATAATAATATGAAATACTCGAGGCCAGGTTGCATCCAAAGCCCATGGCGAAGTTGGCTCAAAACGAAAGTCAGGTAATTAAGCACATGTAGTAATTAGTAAGATTCGGTGTTTTCCCGCGCAGAAGTGATTGCTTTTCGTAGAAAAACGCTTTATCTGCCTTTGCAATGATTGTTACAAACATGTATTTTATTGAAAATAGATGTTGTAGGCTATGTTTTTGGACGATGCACCATGCTGCCTTGACAAAATGACAGAGCGGCACAGATTACCGTTAGATTTGAGAATGGCGCGCCTCCCTCCCCGCTTTCACCTGACGACGTGACTGGCCTTTGCCCGGTGCACGGCGGCTCAGTATAATAGAATCCGAAACAGTCATTTACTGATATTAAACTGTAGCCCTATAACATCACGTGTAACGTTAGGCTATGTATTTATGCACGTTTTCTGAAAAGCAGCGTCAACCATTTAGGTGTGTATAAAAAAATATATATTTGAATCATAAAATAGCTGAATATCAGTAAATAATCATGCAGGTGTCAAAACAAAAAGGTAACAGCCTAACGTTAGTTGTTTTTGCCCTTACCTGGTGCAACCAATTGAACAATCCCGTTGTCCGGAGCTGCTGAAAAACTTCCACAACAGACATACAAACTTGCGCACCGCGTTGTCCGTCGGTGATGGTGGTGAGTGAAATTTCCCGCAATCACACCCTCAATATCCTTAAAAATAATGTGTGCCAAGCACTCTTCGTTGTTGCAGTTTTCTTAGCATAACACGAGACAACGCTATCATGCAGTGTGAAGGTGTGCGGTGCTGCATGTCAAGGTTTCAGGAGGAAAAGACGTGTCACAAACTCATGTGATACTGTTAATGTTTCTTCCAATCATCTTCGTCCGCTCAAGAGTATCTATTCCCTTGCCCGCAACAATTCGAACTTCTTGCTCGTCATGCAGATGAGGACGTCTTCTTAATAGTGAGGCTTTATAGTAATAGTAAGGACAACGCTCTCCAATTACGGTTGTGTTTTGTCCAGTATGCACTTGTTAGCAGGAGAAATGCGCAGCGCATCCCTCTGCCTTCACTGGGCTGTGAACACCACTCTTCTTTACGGGTTGCTCCTGATCTCCTTGTAAATTTTCCTAAATGTGTCACATGCCACCGCTCATGAAAAAGTGCATAAAGCGTTTGAGTAATGGAAGAAACCTATGGTAGGTATTAAACAGTACCATCACTTCAAAATAAAGTGATAAGTAGTCTATATGTGTCCAATAGAAATGCATTTCTTTATGGATGGAATTATTAGTCATTATAAACTGGGTGGTTCGAACCCTGAATGCTGATTGGCTGACAGCCGTGTTATATCAGACCTTATACCACATGTATAACAAAACATGTATTTTTACTGCTCTAATTACGTTTGTAACCAGTTTATAATAGCAATAAGGCACATCGGGATTGTGGTATATGGTCATATCACGTTGTGTTGTGCCTAAGAACAGCCCTTAGCCGTGATATATTGGCCGTATACCACAACCCCTCTGGCTTTATTGCTTAATTATACAACAGGTGGGACTAATCCTAATTGGTTAAAACCGCATTCCAGCCGGTGTCTATTCCACAAGTTACAACCGGCTAAATGTATTACATTAAAATGCTTCTGTTCCATCTGACTGCGCACTCCACTGTCTCTTTATAAACTTGATCTCCACTATAAAAATATGGAACGCCGTTTGGGTCTTTGCATGTCAAAAAAGATACACGTCAAATAACACTATTTGACACGTCAAATAACACAGTTTAATTAGCTAGGTAGCCACTTGCTGTTCGCCGATTGAAATTGAACTCCAGTTCATGAAAATAAATAGCTAGCCAGCTACTAAACCCTGTTGCCCAAAACTAACGTTATAAGCAGCCAGCTAGCTTCATGAGGCTCGACCGGACCAGGTTATGTGTTGTGAAGCTAGCCACAATAAGGATTAGGCACAATATTTGAATTTGCTTTTGCCTTCAAAATAAAGGTACGTCTTTGAAAGTGATGCAGAAGGTTACAATTGGTGGAATCATGCTTAGACTATATAATTGTGTGTTCTGTGGTTTTGTGTGTTCTGTGGTCTTCTTCCTAGGTTTTGGCCTTCTAGGGAGTTTTTCCTAGCCACCGTGCTTTTACACCTGCATTGCTTGCTGTTTGGGGTTTTAGGCTGGGTTTCTGTACAGCACTCTGTGACATCAGCTGATGTAAGGGGGGCTTTATAAATAAATTTGATTTGATTTGATTTGAATCATATTTAGACTATATAATGTAAAACAAGTTGGAATGTGAAGCAATGAAATGGAGTATCAGTCTACTCGGTGACACCCACAGAACACAATTGTGAAGAGTTTACGCAAATATTAGCGTTGTAGCTCTTATCGCCGGGACTGTGACTGTGTGAAATCCCCTCCCGTCAGCCTATTGTGTTTATTGACATATTGCACTGTTTTGGAGTTATCAGACTCTGAAACATCCACGCAGTATAGTTTTTCTTCTGGAATAGTGTTTAATACACATAGGTTGACAATAAATGTTTCTCAATTCACAGTTCTTTCAGAGTCCCACGATAAGAGCTATGATGCTAATGTTCTCTGGGTGTCACTGAGTAGACTGATACTCCATGTCATTGATCCACAATCAATAGGTAAGGCTGTAACAGTGAAATAAGTATGCCCCTAATGAAATTCTAAAGTCTAATACATCCAGTGTGATTTCAACAGATTTTTGTCAAATTAACAAATTATTGTATTTTGTTGATTTTAGATAACATTCCAACCTCGTTTAGCATGATCTATTCAATGATGTCATCATTCTAGTATTTGTATTCATTGGCATCACTGTCAATTGCATGCTTTTATTTTGAGGGCTAACCGCAATGTCCGCTATTATGGGTAATCCTTATTGTGGCTAGCTTCACATAGATGCATCCGACCACAATTGATCAAATAAGAACTATTTTATAAATGATGGTTATTTTAGATGATTGCACATAGCTAGATGGTTAGCTAGCTAACTATAGCTACTGAAACAGATTATGTCGTGTTGCTATGTTTTTGTTTGCATCCATGACCTAGCTAGCTTTTTTATGACGAGCACTGTAGTGCGCGTGACAACCTTACCAGCATCATAGCATACGTATCGATGAATCGTTGTGACATATGCAATATGAATGATAGTTTAATCAATGTGTAAGAACTACGTAAACCATTTATGAACGCGTTAAATTATTATGTGATGTGCAGTCATATTCAGGTCCTGATTAGTCAACAAGCTTATTTGACACGTCAAATAGTGTTATTTGATGTGTATCTTTTTTGACATGCAAAGACCCAAACGGCGTTCCATTTAAAAACATCTAGACATTATCTCACATTTCTTTTAGACTAACATTTAGTTTTCAACAGCGGAGATTTGTATAAACCTTGCTGTCTGTCTCTCCCACGTTGTTTCATTATTCAAGTTTGATCTCCAGCTGTCCCATAGCAATGAAAGTGTTGGTAGTCGGGACGATACAGACAGGAGGCAGCGTTTCTCAGCCAGTAGAAATCATGAACCAGCTGGCATACTTTTTATGGATATATACAAAAAATATATAAATTGAAAAAAGGTAAAACTTAACGAAGTGCGGCTAGTTTGCAGTCTTTCCAGCTTCAGTTTGAAGTGATTGTGTTAGCTGTGTTGTTCGCTAGCTCCTCTGAGCAAGTGTCCTGACAAGTGAGCACATTTTCTATGCCAGGCGAAATCGCGCCTCATTAGATCATTATTATGGATGTACCAAATAAATCATCTAGAAAGAACGACTGGGTCGCGTCCATTGATACAAAACAAAAAGAATGACTGGGTCGCGTCACTGGCAACCGAACACAGAACAAACGACCAGCCGGCTTGGATAGCAACCCTAGATTCGTGTAGTTAACTATATCTTGTGGATGAAATATTATTAATAAATTCATCAAAATAACGTTTTTAATAAAAATATGTAAATAATTATTTGAATATGTTGGTAACCCATTGTATAAAAGTGATAATGCCTGAGAAGCTGGTGTTTGGAGGATATATTAGCATGGTTTGCCACGCCAACAGCACCTGTGCCAATATATCCTCAGGCATTATCACTTAATTACACAAGCCACAGCACTAAATATATTGCCTGTACTTATAATAAGTGCTGCGTGTGTGCGTGAGCGCAGGGGCAGACTGGGAAAAGAACTCTGGCATTTTAGCCACACCAGCCCACATCGCTGCGCTTGCTGCCAGCTCAATAAATAAGTTGTTTCATCTAACACGTCCAAGCAGGAATGCATGATTCAAGATATGTTGATGTGCAACCTAATGCAGTGATTGTCATCAATTTTGGGTTGACAATTGGACTATAGTTTGCTATTTTACTGTCAAAATAGGACTCAATAATATTTTTTATGGGGGGTTCAATAACGATCAATGACATACATCTTTATGTGCACTAACTAATAACATAGGTTAATTCATTTGGGGTTCAATACCTGAGGAAGTGGAAACTCAAAGGACATATAACTGGATCGCTAACTCTAAATATAATAACCAACACAGGAGGCGGCAGAGGTGAGGACGGCTCGTTAAATGTCTGGAATGGAGTAAATGGAATGGTATCAAGTGGGCATCACAGCCGCCTGTGATGCCCACTGCCAGTAGCCATGTATTCATCCAACAGTAAAGTCCTAAAAGAACGTTGCAGTATAATCTACTACCCATGAGACCTATAGTCCTATGATTTCGTAATGGCCAGTGCGTATTTTGCATGCGCTCCGCTCCATATCTCAAAGGCATATCAAATATATTGGTTGTAAAATAGTTGCTTTTGAGAGTTGAGACCTTCCTCTCTTTGACAGGGACAAGTGGATGAAGCTTCCAAAGCTATGTTTTTCCCGCAATTGCATTTTGAAATGTTACATGTGACCGACAGGCTCGATTCGGTCTTATGTAGCAAAATTTGAAATTGTGTTCTTTGATTCAGATAAAAGTAGAGACTCAGAGCTAAACTCAGCAACAAAAGAAATGTCCTCTCACTGTCAACTGCGTTTATTTTCAGCAAACTTAACTTGTGTAAATATTTGTATGAACATAACAAGATTCAACAACAGACATAAACTGAACAAGTTCCACAGACATGTGACTAACATGAATTGAATAATGTGTCCCTGAACAAAGGCATTTAAGTGAGGACATTTTAAGTGAGGTAACAACGTCAAATGTTCTCTTTCTATGTTTTTGAACTTATGAACTTGGATAACAGAGTAGGAGCAGGTGTCTTTGCTGATGACGTGTTGGACTTTCAATGTGAGTTTCTGTGACAGCTCACCCTATTGGAAAACCGGGCCGGCCCATCTTGGTAAGGGGGTTGGCCGTTGCCCACTGAGCTGCCAAAGGCTTCTTATAGATTAGTTTAACTGAGAAATTGCACAAAATAAAAATATATATATATTAACAGGCAGGTCATGTCACCTTTTTAATTGTTTTATTTTTATATAAATACATTATTTTTGTGTTTGTCAATTTCGGCCAGCCCACCCAACAAAAAAACTGTCCAGTCCATCTGGCATTTTCCAGAATTGCCAGATGGCCCGTGTATGTGTGTATGTGTGTGTGTGTGTGTGTAGGTGTGTACCCCCTCCCTCTTTACTCATTTGGCTTATAACTTTGAGTTTACTTGAGTCAGAAAGACAAACAAATATAAATGTTAGCATTTAAAGGCATGACTGGGGGAAGGAGTTTCATTCATTACAATAGCATTGACTAATTCCACTTAAAAAACCTTTTAGGCGCAAGAGCTCTGCCAGGTTCTATGAGATGTGGGGGTCCAACAATACATTGGCACATCATAAATGTAAGCTATACAGTGGGGCAAAAAAGTATTTAGTCAGCCACCAATTGTGCAAGTTCTCCAACTTAAAAAGATGAGAGAGGCCTGTAATTTTCATCATAGGTACACTTCAACTATGACAGACGAAATGAGAAAAATAAATTTTTAATTTATTTATTTGCAAATTATGGTGGAAAATAAGTATTTGGTCAATAACAAAAGTTTATCTCAATACTTTGTTATATACCCTTTGTTGGCAATGACAGAGGTCAAACGTTTTCTGTAAGTCTTCACAAGGTTTTCACACACTGTTGCTGGTATTTTGGCCCATTCCTCCATGCAGATCTCCTCTAGAGCAGTGATGTTTTGGGGCTGTCGCTGGGCAACACGGACTTTCAACTCCCTCCAAAGATTTTCTATGGGGTTGAGATCTGGAGACTGGCTAGGCCACTCCAGGACCTTGAAATGCTTCTTACGAAGCCACTCCTTCGTTGCCGGGCGGTGTGTTTGGGATCATTGTCATGCTGAAAGACCCAGCCACGTTTCATCTTCAATGCCCTTGCTGATGGAAGGAGGTTTTCACTCAAAATCTCACGATACATGGCCCCATTCATTCTTTCCTTTACACGGATCAGTCGTCCTGGTCCCTTTGCAGAAAAACAGCCCCAAAGCATGATGTTTCCACCCCCATGCTTCACAGTAGGTATGGTGTTCTTTGGATGCAACTCAGCATTCTTTGTCCTCCAAACACGACGAGTTGAGTTTTTACCAAAAAGTTCTATTTTGGTTTCATCTGACCATATGACATTCTCCCAATCCTCATCTGGATCATCCAAATGTTCTCTAGCAAACTTCAGACGGGCCTGAACATGTACTGGCTTAAGCAGGGGGACACGTCTGGCACTGCAGGATTTGAGTCCCTGGCGGCGTAGTGTGTTACTGATGGTAGGCTTTGTTACTTTGGTCCCAGCTCTCTGCAGGTCATTCACTAGGTCCCCCCGTGTGGTTCTGGGATTTTTGCTCATCGTTCTTGTGATCATTTTGACCTCACGGGTGAGATCTTGCGTGGAGCCCCAGATCGAGGAAGATTATCAGTGGTCTTGTATGTCTTCCATTTCCTAATAATTGCTCCCACAGTTGATTTCTTCAAACCAAGCTGCTTACCTATTGCAGATTCAGTCTTCCCAACCTGGTGCAGGTCTACAATTTTGTTTCTGGTGTCCTTTGACAGCTCTTTGGTCTTGGCCATAGTGGAGTTTGGAGTGTGACTGTTTGAGGTTGTGGACAGGTGTGATTTATACAGATAACAAGTTCAAACAGGTGCCATTAATACAGGTAACGAGTGGAGGACAGAGGAGCCTCTTAAAGAAGAAGTTACAGGTCTGTGAGAGCCAGAAATCTTGCTTGTTTGTATGTGACCAAATACTTATTTTCCACCATAATTTGAAAATAAATTCATTAAAAATCCTACAATGTGATTTTCTGGATTTTTTTTCCTCATTTTGTCTGTCATAGTTGAAGTGTACCTATGATGAAAATTACAGGCCTCTCTCATCTTTTTAAGTGAGAGAACTTGCACAATTGGTGGCTGACTAAATACTTTTTTGCCCCACTGTAGCTGTGGCAGGCCCAGCACACAGTAGGGGTTCCTACCAATACTTCTCTGACTGGGCACTTTTTTAAATCCCCCTTCATGAAATTCCCCCACATTTGAAGTTATCACAGACGACCACTTCTCTCTACCCTTCGAAGCCAACCCCTACTTCGCCATTATCCTCCCAGCACATCAAAATGTTCCCTTCATGAAATTGCATTATCTGCATGAATGGCAAGTGACCAGCAATTTATCTCAAACTGCCTTTCAATCTTAATTTAAGGGCATGCCAGAAAAAATGACATATTCTTATAAAAATGTATGTCCCCTACTCCTCCACAGGCTCCTCCACAGGCTCCAATGCACAAATATCTCTCTTCTGCAATATGTTGAGTTGAAATAGAAAGTGAACAAAAAGATGAAGGAGCTCAAAGTAGGTCAGCGAGGAAAAGAGAGGAGCAAAATCAATAAGAGCAAACTTCAAAGTAACCTACTCCATCACCCCAACAGGTACACAAAAAAAAAAGAACTACCCCAAACGACCGCAAACAACCCCAAACAGGTACCGAAAAGAACCCCAAACAACCCCTGCAGACAAGGCTCATATTTTCGGACACTTTTTAGTTAACGGTCCCTTTAATTGCAGGCGCCTCTGAGCCGTAGAGATCGTTACGTATCAGTCCGCAATTGCGCTGCCCATGTTATACAGGCTTTTGGGCACTGGCGGTCTCTATACATCTCTACGCTCTGAGCGCACCTGCAATCAATTTCCCTTGTTAAATACCTGTTCCTTTGTTTTTTAGTTCAGTGCCAAACAACCCATGCAGTTACTGAAAACACACAGAAGCAAAATAAAAGAGATGCGCATTGACCAGTTACGGAGGAGGCGGCAACAAGGGTTCGACTTCAAACTAGGAAGCTAAATAGAATCCATAGTTTTATGTTGTTGGCGGTTTTAGCAACAGCTGTGCTGGACTGTGTTTGACATGGTTGATAGTTCTGATGTAATGGGTGGGGATGATGAAACTCATGGACCTGGATGGTCTGTGTTAGAGTAAAAGGAGAAAGAAAGGCAGCTGTGGCACTTCTAGTGTTGAATGTGAAGAGGGTGAAGGTAGTAAAAAGCAAAAGTAATGGAAAGTTGTAATTGCGTTTGATGCGACCACAGGGTCTCATCTACTCCCTATTCGATTAGCTAACGCAGCTACAAAAGATATAGGTGAAGTCACATTAGCCCGGTTTATTGGTAATGGTAGACTGTTAAATATTCTGTGCTGACCATGTTCAGCGAGGGAAGATTCTGAAAATGAAAACTCTCATTGGGAAGAAAATCACTATTCATGTCCCTGGAGCTTTGGTTAAGCTGAGGAGGGTCATTTCTGGGGTTCCACTATCTATGTCCATAGATTATGTAGAGGGGGGCATAGTGGTTGAAGCCAAAAGGCTGCTCAGTAAGAAAGAGGGGCAGAGAAGTGAAATCCTGTCTGTATTATTAATGTTTGAGGAGGTTTTACCTAAGAAAGTACAGATGGTCTTCCTGGCTTTCACTGTTAGAGAGTTTGTCCCACCTCCATTAAGGTGTTTTAAATGCCCAAAAATGGGACATGTAGCAGCTCTGTGCAAAGGAAAGAAAAGATTCCAAGTGCCAAGTGTAAAGGGGAACATGATTATGGTGAATGTGGAAACAATGTCAAGGTTATTAACTGTTTTAATTATGGGGGGGGAACACAGTCCACCAAGGCTAGATAGGCCCAAAGAGATAAAATAACTCAGCAGCTGTAAGGCAGATTGGTGGAACAATTAGGCAGAATGATGGAGACAATAGGGTCAGTCCTGGAATAAGTGGACCTACTGTAGGAAATATTACTTATGTTGGTCCAGACACAGATATGAAACCTGTTCAGAAATCTTATTCTCACAATTGTGTCATGTCAAAGGACACCTTAATAGTTAATCAGATTTACTTTATAGCCTTCATCGGAAAGGTTACCAACCTGACTGCATTTGTGGAAAGAACTGCCAAGTTGAAGATCATTGTGGAAGCAGCAAGAGCTTTTAGGAGTAACAGATGTGACTGTCGCCATGATTGTAGATTTGTTGACTCCTAATAATACTAATGATGGAATGTCTCAGTATGATGATAATTATAGTTCTGTTTTTTTTAATCCTTCATTGGAATGCCAGAAGCCTTATTGCTAACGGTCCGGAGTTTAAGAAATATGTAATTGATTTAGATATCAAATCTGATGTGATATGTGTTCAAGAAACATGGCTTAGACCACATCTTGAGGGGTTACATCCTGCCTGGACCTCACACTGGCTTCTAACTATATTGCATCCATGTGTGAATGGAATGTAATTAATGATTCTACTGTTGGAAGTGATAATTTCCCGATTTCGTGTGTACCATTAACTTTGATGTTACTATTCCAGATTGGGTACCATTCAGAAGTGGGTGCTTTCATAAAGCAGACTGAGAAGTTTGGTTATCATTGATGGAAAGTTGTCTTTAGAGTTGCCGGTTGATGTATGTGCTGCCTCTGTGACCTCTCTGATTTTGAGTGCTGTGAATTTATATGTACCAGTGAGTGAAGTGGGTGAGAAAAGGAAGGTGGTTCCTTGGTGGACTGAAGAGTACACTGCGGCTATTCGAGAAATACATCAAATCAAATCCAATTTTATTTGTCACATGCGCCGAATACAACCTTACCGTGAAATGCTTACTTACAAGCCTTTAACCAACAATTCAGTTCAAGAAATAGTAACAAGAAAATTCATAACAATAACGAGGCTATATACAGGGGGTACCGAGTCAATGTGATGGGGTACAAGTTGGTAAAGGTAATTTGTAGAGTGACTATGCATAGATAATAAACAGCGAGTAGCAGCAGTGTAGAAATAGACTTTAAATAGTCCGGGTGGCCATTTGATTAATCGTTCAGCAGTCTTATGGCTTGGGGGTAGAAGCTGTTAAGGAGCCTCTTGGTCCTAGACTTGGCGCTCTGGTACAGCTTGCCGTGTGGAAGCAGAGAGAACAGTGTATGACTTGGGTGACTGGAGTCTTTGACAATTTTTAGGGCTTACAGAGGAATATGACTCGTGAGAATCTTCTTGATTTCCAAAGGAGGAGAGCTTTAGTACGTAGGGTCATTAAGTCTGTCAAGAGAAATACATGGTCCCATGGTGTTTATACTTGCCTACTATTGTTTGTACAGATGAACCTGGTACCTTCAGGCGTTTGGAAATTGCTCCCAAGGATGAACCAGACTTGGGGAGGTCTACAATTATTTTTTGAGGTCTTGGCTGATTTCTTTTGATTTTCCCATGATATCAAGCAAAGAGGCACTGAGTTTGAAGGTAGGCCTTGAAATACATCCACAGGTACACCTCCAATTGACTCAAATTATGTTAGCCTATCAGAAGCTTCTAAAGCCATGACATAATCTTCTGGAATTTTCCAAGCTGTTTAATGGCACAGTCAACTTAGTGTAAACACGACCCCGCCAAGCCGCACTGCTTCTTGACACAATGCTCGCTTAACCCGGAAGCCAGCCACACCAGTGTGTCGGAGGAAACACTGTGCACCTGGCAACCGTGTCAGCGTGCATGCGCCCAGCCCGCCACAGGAGTCGCTAGAGCGCGATGGGACAAGGACATCCCGGCCGGCCAAACCCTCTCCTAACCCTAACGATGCTGGGCCAACTGATGCCGCCTCATGCGTCTCCCCGTTGCGGCCGGCTCCGACACCATGATCTGTAGTGACGCAGCTAGCACTGCGATGGAGTGCCTTAGACCGCTGCGCCACTCGGGAGGCCGTTTTTATGCTTTTTTACCGCTTTTCACAGATGGATCCAAGGATCCAGATAGTAGGCGCAGAGGAGCAGACGTTTACGTTCCTGAATTTGATGTGCAGATATGTAGAAGACTAACAGATGAATTGTCAGTATCCTCAGTTGAAATATTATCCATAGTAGTTGCCCTCCAGTGGGTGGAGGACATACAACCTGTTAGAATTATAGTATGCTCAGATTCTCTGTCTGTATTGAATAGTTTATCATCTGGTAAATCTAATAGGAGGACCTACTATTGGAGGTATTAATGTTATTCTGGAGAATTGAGAGACTGGGTGTAGTAGTGAGATTATTCTGGGTCCCAGCACATTCGGGTGTTGAAGGGAATTAAATTGTAGACCAGCTAGCCAAAAGAGCTTTGAAACTAGATATAATTTATATTAATGTTCCACTCAGTAGAGGTGAGGCCAAATGTAAGATCAGAGCCATTTTGATAGATGTGTGTCAGAAGAGATGGGACTCTGATCCAAGGGCCAGCATTTATTTGCCCTCTGAAGAAAGGTGGTGTTTGCTCGATTGTGTTTAGGACATTGTACATTGAACTCGTCATTACATCTGGTTGGCAAGCATGTGAATGGTTTGTGTCTGGAGTGTGTGGTCAATGAAACAGTGGAGCATGTGTTGATATATTGTTGTAAGTATGTTGAAGAGAGGGAAAGATTGAAGTGTAGGGTCATTGAGGTTGGATGGGATTGGGGACGTTTGGAAGGGATTTGGGGGATGAGGGAGGGTCTATTAGAAGTTAGTAGGGCTATTTTTTATCTTCTCAGAAGTACTGAGTACTTAGGTAGGTAGATTTAGAAATGTTGTAAACCGTGATTAACCACACACTCCAGCACAGTAGATGCTGGCATGTACCTTTAACGTTTGTTTGCGGACTGCCATCATATCATAGAAGAAGATCCCATGCAGTTGTGAAGAACTCTCCCGTATTTATAATTTTATTTCTGTTGTCTGTGTGTCACAGTATCCACCGTGAGTAACCCGAAATATTGTTTACATTTTACTATTTTTCATGTGTATAGATGCGCTATTATATAATTAGCGGAAGAATGTTGAGTTGCCACGTGTAGACATGTAAAGGTGTGTTTGCATATGTATTGACGTGATCGGATTTATACATTTATGGTGAATATATTTTGTAAATATTTACGAAACAATTGAGGTTATACGATGGAATATTGTTTGACGTAAAATATCCCAATGCAAATATGTTTTGTTTTCTGTTCATCTTTAGCACACACTTATGGATAATTGAAAGGATAAAATAAATGGGAGCTGCAACTCTAAACCGAAACCCCAACTCTCTCTGCCCTATTCTTGTCCTCTCTCTGCCCTATCCAAGTCCTCTAACCAGGATACCTGCACTTGTATCAGCTCCTACCTCACCCAGTGCTGCCATAACAACCCCAAACGGGTACCCCAAACAACCCTTAAGAACCCGAAACAACCCAAAATACCCCAGACAACCCCAAACGGGTAACTAAAATAACTCAAAATAGCCCCAAATAAACCTGAACAGGTACCCTAAAGCACCTAAAACAACCCAAATGATCCCTCAAAAACCTCCAAACAACCCCAAACAGTTAACCCTGTTTCCTGTAGTCCACGATCAGCTCCTTGCTAACGTTGAGGGAAAGAGCGGCACCACACTGCCAGGTCACTGACCTCCCTGTAGACTGACCTCCCTGTCTCATCGCTGTCTGTGATCAGGCCTATAACAGTCTCGTCAGCAAACATGATGTGGGTGTTAGAGTCGTGTGTGGCCAAACAGTCATGGGTGAACTTGTAAACTAAGAACTACTGGAATAATTGGGTTTCTCTACCACAGCCATAAGCACTAACATGTCCATACAGTCTACTATGCCCTCTATTGGAGATAATAGTCATATCCACATACAGTACATGGACTACGTAGTGCAGTGATGGACAAACTTGACACGTGTCATGAGCTCAAATTATAATTTTCACTCTTTTAATCATAGTTCATTATTTATTATTGTACATAATTGAACCAATGGAATACTCCTAAAAGGGCAAACTCTGCCAAGTGCCCACTGTGTATTACTTTTTAAGTATACCAACTTACTGTTGACCCTGCATTTATATGCATATTCAAAATACAAACAAGAAACTTCATACATACATTAAAGAATAAGGGGCCTTAAATCTCCAAGACTCCATGTGTGTTACAGATGCACTGACTCACCAGAGAAAACAAATGGCTCAAGCCATAGGGACAGTGGAGCTACTTCTGGACATTGAAATATTATTCATTCACTTTTCCTCCTCTGTCTGTGGGAATTTGCCACTGTGGAATCAAACACTGAGGGTATCTGTATGTTCAGAATAATGGCTTATTTTGTCAGTTACATGAATAGCTACATAAGAGTATCAATGGCTATGTACACTATACTGTATGTACAGTGTGTTATCCACACAATGTATTGGATATAGCCTTTTGTTGACACAGTATTGTGCTCCACAATTAAATGGAACTGTATAAAAGGATTGGACAGAACCTCTCCTTTCATGTGGAAATTAATTAATTCAGACGGGACAAAACACGCTTTCACCTTTGGTTATACGGAAGGGATTTGAATGTTGCCCGAGAGAAAGGCCCCACATGTTACGTCACTGACCTGTGTTGGAACCTAGTTTGAAAGATGTAGGGGTTTTAACCTTTTGAGTCAGACTTGCCCTTTTAACTAATCCATACACCATGAAATGACAAGGAATAGTTCATGATTTAATTTCATGCAATTAAGTTGTTCACTTTGCAGATAAAGAATTACACAGCTAATTGGGGTGGTGAAAAAGAAATCAAATATGAAACAAAAACAGTAAGGTATATTGGAAACAGGAAAAGTCGTCCAAGTAAAATCCAAGGGACAAATACAACTGACTAACAACCTCCATACAAACACCACCTGACATCAGAAATAAGTTACGTTGAGCAGTATGAATGATGGATGGCTTGTAAGCTTGCTTTTGACTGACACATTTGCATGTACCAATGACTGACCATTCTCCCATTTAAGGATGTACAATCAGTCACAAGAGCAGAAATGTATTTGACTGCTGACATCATCATCAATCATGGTAGTATCATCAAGGACAACAACCACCGAGCTACTGCCTGTTCACCCCGCTATCATCTAGAAAGCGAGGTCAGTACAAGTGCATCAAAGCTGGGACCGAGAGACTGAATAACAACTTCTATCTCAAGGCCATCATACTGTTAAATAGCCATCACTAGCACCTTAGAGGCTGCTGCCCTATATACAATGACTTTAAATCACTGGCCGCTTTAATAATGGAACACTAGTCACTTTAATAATGTTTACATATTTTGCATTACTCATCTCATATGCATATACTGTATTCTATTATACTGTATTTTAGTCTATACCACTCTGACATTGCTCATCCAAATATTTATATATTCTTAATTACATTCCTTTACTTTACATTTGTGTGTATTGTGTGTGTTGTTGTGAAATTGTTAGATATTACTTGTTAGATATTACTGCACTGTCGGAGCTAGAAACACAAGCATTTCGCTACACCTGCAATAACATCTGTATGTGACCAATAACATTTTTATTGATTTGATTTACGTAAATGTGACTTTGATGGGCTCCTTGTTGCACAAAATAGGATTTTGAAAGAAGTGTCAATTGAAAGATGTCACTTGAAAGAAATGTCACTGCTTCATGTAGCCTACAGTACATTGCTATGTTTAAAATCTGGGTGACTAGCGAGTATTGACATTAACTCAGCTAGAAAGATTATTGAATATAATTTTGAATGTGTACATGTTGATTTGCGAGAGAACCCATTGATTTCGGACATGACAAATTCATGGAGTGTTTATTATAGTAAATTGTAACAGTCACACTCACATTAACAACACCTTATATAGCTGTTATTTTTATTTTTTTTATTTGGAATGCAGCGTATACATAAAACCATCATTCTGACACAAACCTTTGCTCTACCAAGAAATGGAACATGTTTTTACACATGTATGAGATACACTACTGTGTGCTGAAAGTGCAGAGGCAACAGAATGGAGAGAGACCCATATATATCAGTGCCTGAACCATACTGTGCTGTACTCCTCCTACCCCCCAGTTAATGAAGAGATATGTTCTCCATTATGATCCTACATTCCTGCAGCAGCGATTGGAAACTCTCCAGAGGCTCTATCACACAGCATTCATTGAGTCTGGTCCTTTGCGAATCTTCATATTCCATGCAATTTTCATAAATTGAAGTCTAGTGAGCACTATTGACATAACTGGGATTTATTGCTTACCAAATGTACCATAGTGAGGTGCAAATGATAGATGTCATGGGTTTAATCATATTCTAATATGTTCGCAACTCTGGGATTCTATACCACCGTTTGGACAGGATGGCCTAAAGGTTTTGATCACTTTGTCGTCTGTGTATTATGATAACACCAGTGGTGGCTATCTGTAATTAAAAAAATTACATTGTGCCATCTGGTTTGCTTAATATAAGGAATTTGAAATGATTCATACTTTTACTTTTGATACTTAAGTATTTTTTTAGCAATTCATTATACTTTTACTCAAGTAGTATTTCACTGGGTGACTAACTTTAGTCATTTTCTATTAAGGTATCTTTACTTTTACTCAAGTATGACAATTGGGTACTTTTTCCACCACTGCATAACACATACATGCTCACACAAGCCCCCTTTTACACATTTGCATACACATGAAAGGTTTGCACACATGGAAATAGCTTGTAAATTGTCTTATAAAATCATACTGAAGCAATTGTATTCAAGGCAAGTGTCCCAAGTGCATTATCGAGGCCTGGCACTTTCATTGGCCAATGGACATGCAGACCAGTCAATTGACCATTTAGCATTTCCACAGTCCACTCCATTGTTGAATGGATGGATGACGTGACGTAAACCAGAGCTAAAGAGACCCACTGCTGTCAGGGCACGGCCAGCATTGACGACATGCTGCACACTCATGACATGATAACATTTTAGTCCGGGGCCACAGTGGCACTGAGCACAAAGAAATTGAGAAGGATGATCAGTCGATGATGATTTCCATAATCATTATACATTCTGTAATTCATCAAGTGAATGATACCCGCATCTGTAATGTCACGTTTATTACATTTTGAGCCCAGCAGCGGGCACACTGACTTTTTTCTAAAGGATTGATTACACACAGAGTGATTTCTACTGCTGCCTGTGAGTGGAGGAGCAATCTGTTATTCGCCCCCAAAATAACAATAAGGGACGGGAAATGCAATCTAAATCCACTCATACAACTTCCTCTCTCTCTGCTGACAGACAGGAAAAAAGGAGTGCAAAGTCACCGTGCTGAAGCAGTAAGATAAGGGATCTTATAACCAAACACAAGTATCTAAAGTCACAATATTTCAAGTCAAATTAGCTTGCTGTTTCCAATATCGCGCCTCATGCATGACCAAGAATGTAAACAACTTTGAAAGAGGATCAAAACAGTCATGCCATATTCACTGTGTTGTCCGGCTTCTTACTTGTAGGAAAGCAACCCCTGCCCTTTGCTTTGTACAGCCAACTGTTCATTTCCATTGCTGTTACTGTTTGAATATGAGCCCACATTTGGAGGTTATGGGGACAATTGTGAGTGGTTATAAGGAACTGCCATAACGGTCCTATTTATTTATTGATGATTGAGTTGGAGGCGCGCATGGCCACGCAGTCATGGGTGAACAGGGAGTACAGGAGAGGGCTGAGAACGCACCTTTGTGGGGCCCCAGTGTTGAGGATCAGCGGGGTGGAGATGTTGTTTCCTACCCTCACCACCTAGGGGCGGTCCGTCAGAAAGTCCAGGACCCAGTTGCACAGGGCGGGGTCGAGAGCTTAATGACGAGTTTGGAGGGTACTATGGTGTTAAATGCTGAGCTGTATTCGATGAACAGCATTCTTACATAGGTATTCCTCTTTTCCAGATGGGTTAGGGCAGTGTGCAATGTGATTGCGATTGCGTCGTTTGTGGACCTATTGGGGCGGTAAGCAAATTGGAGTGGGTCTAGGGTGTCAGGTACGGTGGAGGTGATATGATCCTTGACTAGTCTCTCAAAGCACTTCATGATGACGGAAGTGAGTGCTACGGGGCAATAGTCGTTTAGCTCAGTTACCTTAGCTTTCTTGGGAACAGGAACAATGGTGGCCTGTGGGAACAGCAGACTGGGATAGGGATTGATTGAATATGTCCGTAAACAAACCAGCCAGCTGGTCTGCGCATGCTCTGAGGACGCGGCTAGGGATGCCGTCTGGCCCGACAGCCTTGTGAGGGTTAACACGTTTAAATGTTTTACTCACGTTGGCTGCGGTGAAGGAGAGCCCACAGGTTTTGGTAGCGGGCCATGTCTGTGGCACTGTATTATCCTCAAAGCGAGCAAAGAAGTTCTTTAGTTTGTCTGGGAGCAAGACATCTGTGTCCGCAACGGGGGCTGGTTTTCTTTTTGTAGTCCATGATTGACTGTAGACCCTGCCACATACGTCTCCTGTCTAAGCCGTTGAATTGCGACTCTACTTTGTCTCTGTACTGACACTTAGCTTGTTTGATTGCTTAAATAAATAGGACAAATAAATAGGACAAAAATCTATGATTGTTTTTAATTCTGAGCACAACTATTTGCACAGGGATCATTTACCAGACTTGTTTTTACCAATATCAAAGGGAACTTATGAGAAACATGTAACACGCTATTGAAATAATATTTGGCCAGGCTTATTCTTCACATACTGTAATCAAATTTCAACAATGAACAGACAGTTTCCCTCACTAGTACCTACAAACTCTTTGGACATGGGGTTTATGCCATCTACAAACACAATTTATATCAGTTTAGCACTTCTCAGATCTCTGAAAATCTTTTCTCTCTCAGTCTCTCTTTTTTATCCCAAGGCACCCCCAGACAACATCCCCTGGGTCAAATGAAATGAGTATGCAATATCTTGCTACATACAACATGCAGTGGTGTAAAGTACTTAAGTACAAATACTTTAAAGTACTTCTTATATAAGGGCACCGGGCGAGACCCAGTTGCAGACACAGGAGGCAGATGGTTAGAGTCTCTGATATTTATTAGTATCCAAGGGGCAGGCAAGAGAATGGTCGTGTACAGGCAAAAGATCATAACAAGGTCAGAGTCCAGGAGGTATAGAGTGGCAGGCAGGCTCGAGGTCAGGGCAGGCAGTATGGTCAGGCAGGCGGGTACAGAATCAAGGCAGGCAAGGGTCAAAACCGGGAGGACTAGCAAAAAACAGAGAAGAGGAAAAAGCAGGCGCACGGAGTAACACGTTGGTTGACTTGACAAAACAAGACGAACTGGCACAGACAGACAGAAAACACAGGTATAAATACCCAGGGGATAATGGGTGACACATGGAGGGGGTGGAGACAAGCGACAGGTGAAACAGATTAGGGTGTGACAACTTAAGTCGTTTTTTGGTATCTGTACATTAATTTATTATTTATATTTTTGACAACTTTTACTTTTACTTCAGTATATTCCTTAAGAAAATGATGTACTTTGTACCCCATACAAAAGCACTCGTTACATTTTGAATGTTTAACAGGACATAAAATGGCCCAATTCTCATCCCTAATGCCTCTGATCTGGCAGACTCACTAAACAAACGCTTTGTTTGTAAATGATGTCTGAGTGTTCGATTGTAAACCTTGTTATCTGTATATCAAAAATAAAATAATTGTGCCGTCTGGTTTGCTTATTATAAGGAATTTAAAATGATTAGTCCTTTTACATTTACTTTTGATACTTAAGAATATTTTAGCAACTACATTTACTTTTGATAGTAAAAGTATACTTAAAACCAAATACTTTTCGACTTTTACTCAAGTAGTATTTTACTGGTTGACTTTCTCTTTTTCTATTAAGGTATCTATACTTTTACTCAAGTATTAGAATTTAATACTTTTCCACCACTGACAACATGACCTAGTCCTCAATATATTTACACTGGTCCTTACTGTGGAATGCGGGGTTAAAAAGAGTGAAAACCAATCATGTTCTGTTATAATCTCCACCCGGCATAGCCAGAAGAGGACTGGCCGCCCCTCAGAGCCTGGTTCCTCTCTAGGTTTCTTTCTAGGTTCCTGCCTATCTAGGGAGTTTTTTCCTAGCCACCGTGCTTCTACATCTGCATTGCTTGCTGTTTGGGGTTTTAGGCTTGGTTTCTGTATTGCACTTTGTGACATCGGCTGATGTAAAAAGGGCATTATAAATAAATTTGATTGATTGATTGAAATGACTGCATGATACTTTACATTCAATCAAGTAATGCTCATTATAGTGTCAGACGGATCCACATAATCAATGCTGCAACTCAATAAAACTGCAGTGGATGATGCATCACATGTGCACATGCACACACACATTTCCTCTTCCTCACTCACACACACACCTGAAACTTACCCTCATTTGCTGCAGCTTGAGGTCTTTGACCTTTTCATGCTGCAGTCTGCGGTCGCTTCACCACCTCCGCCATCCTCATCAAGCCTTCATGTCCACTATGTGGCTGACGTCTGAATGAAACAACGTGATCGCTTGATCTAACTAGAAGAGAAAATCTACGACAATTGAAACCATAAAGGGATTTGAAGGCTACAGAATTGAGACCAAACTGAGACCCAGACAAATTATATAATGCACAGAAGTAAACATATCAAAGAATTTGATAACAGTTTTGTAAGTTATATGAAAGTTTTATTAGCAATGCCTCTTTGCACGTAGGCCTAACCACCCCCATGTAATGACTAGCCTCTCCAGAGCAAAAGACAAGCTGTCAGTCAAGCTGTCAATCACTGTAACAGCTGTTTTGTACAATTGAGCATTGGAGAATGAAAGACTGAGACACAAAATGGAGGATGGGCCACCATCTTATACCGCCCAGTGGAAGCATGAAGTAAGGAGTTAAGTTTGCAATTAAGAAAATAATTACCTCCATATCTTTTTAAGATGAGAGGAGCCTCACATGGCTACTTGGTGGCGCACTACAGAGGACAGGAGCAGCGGGGAATTGATATAAATGACTTGAAATTGTTCTCCCATGGCAATTAAACATTGTTCCAAACGATAAAGGGTTGGGGTATTGAGTCATGTACTCTAGTATGCTTCTTATCATTAAATCTAGCATTTTAGGGCATAATTCAGAGTTTAGGGAGATAACAAGATATATTTTCGAATGCATAGATCTTTTTTGCTATGAAAGTCCTCTGTGATATACTGTAGGCTCCAGGGATTTGTCCGTACTGATTTCTTTATATTTCTACTAATTGTGTGACTCGCCCTGTGATTTGAGGCTATATTCTACAACAGATCATTCATGAGGAACTTAACTCCTCTCATAAAGGACATTGACTTGATTATATGCTTAAAATATTGATTACAATCACCAAGTGGTACAAAATGGAACATTAAGTGTTTACATGCCCTGCTATAAGGAATATATGATCATACACAGTAATATTAATACAACATAGCATGCCTAAAGCTATCACCATGGACCAAGTAAATCCACTGGATGACCTGATGACCTTGCTCCTAAGATAGATGGCTACTACTAATGATAATAGGCTATATCCATATTATAATTTGTTTTTACTACTATTACTACCACTACTATTATACAGAAGGTTGTGCAAAGTTCCACAAAAGCATAAAACTCATGTTTCTTTCTCTAACAAACATATAGGTCTTTTGACATTGGAAAAATCCTTTTTGTAAAGACTTGTCAATGCAGACTTTATAATACATTATAAGCGCATTTATACCAGCTTATGAGCACTCAAATGAGCTTAGAGCAACCAATCTAAGAGTTGACTTGAAGTTTGACCCAGTGTTTTCCTTCTTCAGCTCTGAGATTGTGAGGATTATTGAGGCGAATGGTAAAGCAAATCTGTCCGTGGAGTGAATGACGTTACTCATGATAAATTTATAGGAGTGACAAGGCTGAGTGACTCTCCGGCCGTGGTTTAATTTGTCAAGAGGCCATCTGAAGTTATGAGCCATGGCAGTGTGACAAAGCAGAAGCTGAATGTCATCCATTTCACTGCAAAGGGAAGAAATGGGACATGAAATGGCTGACTTTTTTTGTATGACCTTATGCTGTACATAATAGTGCAGAATTTGATATGCTGACCATGTCCCTAGTTGGAACCACGGTATCCTCTTTTCATTTACTTATTTCTTAGTTGAATTCCGTTTTGACTACCAGTTTATTGATGATGAGCCTTGGTCTCGTTTGAAGTATCTCTGTGTGTGTGTGTGTGTGTGTGTGTGTGTGTGTGTGTGTGTGTGTGTGTGTGTGTGTGTGTGTGTGTGTGTGTGTGTGTGTGTGTGTGTGAGCAATTGTGTGTGTGTGTGTGTGTGTGAGCAATTACAAAAGTAAAACATAAACACAACTTGTTGGACTAACCACTACAAAACAAACAATTTGAGAGCTTGGGACAATTAGGTTCTATCTGCAAAAAGATGATTCTGAGATAATTGGCTTTAATGTTCCGAACCCTCTTTGGTTTGCATGGTGTCAGCAATTTTTGGATTGTATTCATTTGTACTTAACAACATAAATTAGGGTATTTCGAGTACTATATACTGTAGGTAGAGAACATGGAACAGAACAAGGCTCTGACAAAAATGCAGATAGAACCTTATGGTCCCATGCTCTCTAATTAACTCTGCACGGTGCCTTAGTCCTCCTTGTTTCTTGATGATCAATTAACCACCTTGCCAAAGAACACCTTCAATCTACAAAGACCTCTATTCTATCCTAGCAGAGCTTCTCTTTCTTTTTTCTCTACAATAATCATTTTGATGTCCTCAGGGGAACTTCAGATAGTGACATTCGGATTAAACAGTATAATAAATGCATACAGTACATGACAGCGCAATTCACATGGTACTAACTGATACAGTCAAGAAGACTTAAGCCGTTGGATGAATTAGTTGGTTCAGATGGGAATCATCAAATAATTATATTAATGTAACAAACACAACAGCCTAATTGATTTCAGACCATTCACTTGCACAGTCTTTCGGGTACAGATATTTCTCAGGAACTGTGTGAATCATCATATGTTTATTTCTGTAGAAAATACTGTCCAGGGTTTTCATTGAGGTTGAATTTGTAAAAAAAAAAAAAAGTTTTTTTGTCATGATGGCATTCAAATGCCAAAGCACACCTCCGGTAGCCTACATTCGGCAACTCATAATCAAGTTAGCATAGCCATAATCGTATAAAAATTATGGTATTTTCTAGGATTCATTTGCATACATAGCTATTGTGACATACATCACGGGTACATAAATACAGTCGTGGCCAAAAGGTTTGAGAATGACACAAATATTAATTTCCACAAAGTTTGCTGCTTCAGTGTCTTTAGATATTTTTGTCAGATGTTACTATGGAATACTGAAGTATAATTACAAGCATTTCATAAGTGTCAAAGACTTTTATTGACAATTACATGAAGTTGATGCAAAGAGTCAATATTTTCAGTTTTGACCCTTCGTTTTCAATTAACTTCTGGGCCACATCCTCACTGATGGCAGCCCATTCTTGCATAATCAATGCTTGAAGTTTGTCAGAATTTGTGGGTTTTTGTTTGTTCACCCGCCTCTTGAGGATTGACCACAAGTTCTCAATGGGATTAACGTCTGGGAAGTTTCCTGGTCATGGACCCAAAATATTGATGTTTTTTTCCCAGAGTCACTTAGTTATCACTTTTGCCTTATGGCAAGGTGCTCCATCATGCTGGAAAAGGCATTGTTCATCACCAAATTGTTCCTGGATGGTTGGGAGAAGTTGCTCTTGGAGCAGGTGTTGGTACCATTCTTTATTCATTGCTGTGTTCTTAGGCAAAATTGTGAGTGAGCCCACTCCCTTGGCTGAGAAGCAACCCCACACATGAATGGTCTCAGGATGCTTCACTGTTGGCATGACACAGGACTGATGGTAGCGCTCACCTTGTCTTCCCCGGACAAGATTTTTTCCGGATGCCCCAAACAATCGTAAAGGGGATTCATCAGAGAAAATGACTTTACCCCAGTCCTCAGCAGTCCAATCCCTGTACCTTTTGCAGAATATCAGACTGTCCCTGATGTTTTTCCTGGAGAGAAGTGGCTTCTTTGCTGCCCTTATTGACACCAGGCCATCCTCCAAAAGTCTCCGCCATTCCTGAGCAAGCTCTGTACTCGTGGTGCCGCGATCCCGCAGCTGAATCAACTTTAGGAGACGGTCCTGACGCATGCTGGACTTTCTTGGGTGCCCTGAAGCCTTCTTCACAACAATTGAACCGCTCTCCTTGAAGTTCTTGATGATCCGATAAATGGTTGATTTAGGTGCAATCTTACTGGCAGCAATATCCTTGGCTGTGAAGCATGAAATTTGGCCGCAAGTGAATCTATCCAGCAAGACAATAATCCCAAGCACACGTCAAAATCCACAAAGAAATGGTTAATTGACATCAAAATCAACATTTTGCAATGGACTAAAACCTGTGATTTGAATTTAAGAGGACAGTCCATAAGCACATATGAAGGATGTCAAGGATCTGGAAAGATTATGTATGGAGGAATGGTCTAAGATCCCTCCCAATGTGTTGTCCAATCTCATAACATTTTAGGAAAAGGCTCAGTTTCGTTATCTTTGCAAGGGGAGGGTGCTGGAGTATTGAAAACTGAGGTTCCAATTTTGACCCTTAAATTTTTTTGATTTGTTGTGTTACTTGTTTAACACAATCTCTTTCTCTGAGCAATTGTATTGATATAAAAAAAATCTTTAGCATACAATATAGCTCAGTATTTTGATTATTTATTTTGTACTGTCTTTTTTGCTCATCTATATCAAAGGATCCAATAATTCTGGACCCCACATTATGTATTTTTACATGATGAAACTTTGTGTTCCAACGCAACACATTCCACCCACCCCTCAAAACACAACCGTTGTCTGATTATCTACTGATTATGTGTTTTGCATGCTATCTGCGAAGCAGTCGGAGAGTTGGGGCAAGAGGAGAGAGACATTAAGGGCTTGACGACTGTGGGACCTCCTGCTGAGATGAGAGGTAAAAGCAGAGGAGAGGGGAGTGTGAATAGGGGATAACCAATCTTCTGTACATGGCCACTCAGTCGCTCGTGGGCTCTTTCCCCTTTCTCTCGCTCTCTCACACGTTCCCTTCCTTCTCTCTCTCTCTGACCTACACCATGAATCATGGTATTGCACTTCGTTCGCCCTCTTCCTCTGGCATCACCCTCAGAGTCCCCCCCACCCCACCTCTATCCCCCAGATTATTCTATCTGTAAGTCACTAAGGAGATGCACACACTATCCATCACAATGTACAAATTCTCAGCGCGTCGATTTGGCGTCAGACTCCTAATTAAAACTAGTTTTCTTAGAGATAATTAGACTTTCATCTCACCAGCATGCCACGCTCAATCAAAAAGCCATTTCTTTCTTCAAGGGAGGCTCAGAGAGGAAAAAGAAAGAGAGGGTCTTTAGCCACTTTCCTTCCGGGCACGAGTCAATAATTAATAAAGATATCTTGGGTTAAAAAAAGACAAAAGAGTCTGCTAAAAATAGACTAATATCTTCAATTCGTGGAAGTAAATTACTTGAATTGGGAGGGAGAAGGCACAAGATAATTCTTTTTAAAGAACAATGAACAAGGTTCCATCAGTGTTTTGTTCTCTAGAGTCAAGCAGTTGAGGCATTGATATTACGCAATAACACCGCTGTGAGGAGTCCATTTACAATGTGTCCTGGACGGTGAATCTCAAACTCAAACCGAAGTATAAAAGGAAGGCTATTAGAGCTATAAGGGGCCAGAGAGCTTGAGGCAGCCTGCTATGAGACAGCTGTGAGGCCTGAATAATTGAAGTGTGCAGACCAGATCCAAAACACAGGCCATGTCCTCCCAGCTGTTTCCCATGCAGAAGCTGACACTTCAACACCAGACATGTGCAGTTAACAGGGTCCATCTGCTATTGGAATAATGAACATCGTCTTTAAGCATGGGGAAATGAATAATTATTGTGGTAATGTTTGACGATGACGATGATGATGCTATTGATAGTGATATCGAAGGTATAGCGATAGTTTTGGTGATGATGATGATCATGATGTTAGTAGGGGTTTTGATTATGATGAAGATAATTCTAGCAGTTGTTTTGAAGATGATAATGATGAGGAGGATGATGAGGATGATGGTAGTAATAGTGGTGATGTAAGTAAAAAAGGACAACATTTGTCTACTCAGGATGCTAAATGTTCATCATTCTCATAATTATTCAATCACTCATTAAAGTAATTTACATCCTGTATGTTTTTTATTTTACCAGGTAATTTGACTGAGAACACATTCGCAGCAACAACGTGGGGAATAGTTACAGGGGAGATGAATGAGCCAATTGGAAGCTGGGGATGATTAGGTGGCCAGATTGGGAATTTAGCCAGGACACTGACAGCATCCTTTACCCTATGTCCCCAATCAATGCCCTGGGGAACTCCTACTGGCCCTTCAACACCCCTTCCAACAGCGTCTGGTCCCCCATGCAGGGACCAACATTGCTTAGCTTCAGAGGCAAGGCAGCAGTGGGATGCAGGGTGGTATGCTATGTTTCCTGGTATAAGACAAGAAAACATTTGAATGATAGTAATTGTTGACAGCTCACCATAAACAGATGCCCAGTTGAAAACTCATCATTTTAATGTAGAACAGTAACCTTGAAAATCAATAAGCGCACTGCCTTTCATTACATAAGTGAAATGTGTATCTCTCTCTCTCTCTCTCTATACTGTGTATATATATCCCATGTATATCCTTGGCCTGGGAGCAGATTAGTTTAGTAATGATTACCTGACTCAGGTAAAACCAATTTCCATTCACTTGTTACCCAAGTCGGTGACAAGGGCACAACAAGACATTTCAGTACTTGTTGGCTCCAATCAGCAGCTGATGTCATGGTCTGTGTGTGGATGCATCAATTCAGGGACAGACTCGGACCAGAAGGTCCGGGCATTTCCAACACACCGGCCCATTTGTTTTCCTCAAGATCCCCACACAGGCCCCCATTGTTGCCAAATAATTATCAATTTGCGCCCCCAAAAATATTACAGGCCCCCTGGGCCAGCACACTGGGCTGAAGATGGACTGGCCTATCTGGCATTTGCCAGAATTGACCTAAGGCCAGTCTGTCCCTGCAACAATTTCACATAAGCCCAATTTCCCATGATTCTGTACGCAGTAATTCTATGTTTGTGAACATAACAATGCTGCACAATCTAAGGACATGTTTAAAATCACAATTGAGCAGGTGTAGCATCTGTTTGACATTATGTCAATATAATTGTTATGATCACATATTCAGAAATGTTGATAACAATGTCCTTAAAACGTTTTTATTATATGCATTACACATTTCAGCTGAGGTAAGAGCATAGCTGCCTGGAGAGTGGTCATGATGTCTTGAGTTACCACAGCTGCTCGTTTTGTTACAGTAAATAAGAGTTTTCAAAAATTGAAATTGCCATAGTCTCGAAATCAGCCCTTTTCATATCCAACATTGTGTACTGGGAATGCTCATTATAACTTTGCTAACTCTCAGACTAACAATTACCAAGACACAATCACTGTTATTTCAGTTAATCATTTGTTTATGTGTAAATCTTGTAAATGAGTCTTGCATCTCTGGAGACATTCTTCTAAGATGCGTTTCTCATTAGTAGAAAAGTCGACATTGGTACACGCTTTACATCAAACTACTTCAATACCATATATATTTTATGAAGACAAGCTTTTATAAACACATCCTTAGACTTGGGCATCATTATGGTGCTGTGTCTCTGGATTTTATTCAAGTGTAGACTTGTTATTTATGTTATGCTGTGTTTTTTCATGTGACTATCTATTGCGACACTGTTGGTTTGATACAGTCTTGTCCTTTGCTAATTAATCACCTTGAGCATATGAACAGAAAGAGAACACATTTGTTTCTCAACAGGGGGTTGCATAGAGGGTCACATAGCACTGAGTTATTAATGGCGACCATTTTCCACCAAGTCGTAAGAGTGATCCTTAGGAAAATGATTTCAGTATAGGATGGTTTCACAAGCGAACATGTGTCTCAGTCCACATTTTCACGTGTTGCTATCGTGTACAGACATGTATCTAACAAGAAGCCGGCAATTAAAAAATGAATGTTCAAGACATTCAGGATCACGTTGCCTGTCTATGTCTGTAACGTGCCAGGCGTAGCCTATTAGCCCTATCTTTTGAATCCAGCACCGCTTTAGGGAGAGACTTTCAAAGCTTTGCTGTGCCGAAATGCTGCCCCGCTTCTAAAGACCCCCTGCTGCTTGTGTCAGAGCGAGGAATCTCTCTGTACTCGATAAATTAAACTTATTCCAATGATCTCATGGCGTTAAAAGAAGGCTTCATCGCTATTTCACCGAGAGCCCCTTTAATGAGGACTGTTGTGAGAGACGCCTTGTGCATCCTTCATACCAAAACAAAAAATACTTCTAACGCATTGTCATCCCTACTACCTCTGATCTGGCCGACTCACTAAACACAAATACTGTGTTTGTAAATGATGTCTGAGTGTTGGAGTGTGACTCTGGCTGTCCGTAAATAAAACATTATGTAAATAATTAGATTTATAGCATTTACTTTTACTTTTAGTCAAGTACGACAATTAAGAACTTTTTCCACCACTGTAATTAGGTATATTTAAAACCAGATACTCTTAGACTTTTACTCAAGTAGTATTTTAGTAGGTGACTTTCACTTTTACTTGAGTCATTTCCTATTAAGGTATTTTTACTTTTACTCAAGAATGACAATTGAGTACTTTTTTCAAACTGCCCACGACTGCTTGGCCTCACACATTTCCAACTCCATCATCAAGTTTGTTGACGACACGACAATAGTAGGCCTGATTACCAACAACGACGAGACTGCCTACTAACAGGAGGTAGGCACTCTGACGGCGTAGTTCCAGCTAAACAACCTCTTCCTCAACGTTAGCAAAAGGAGACGATTGTGGACTTCAGTAGGAAGCAGGCTGAGCATGCCCCCATCCTCATTAACGGGGCAGCCATGGAGACTGTACCTCGGCGTACACATCTCCGAGGAGTTGAAATGGTCAAACCACACGAACAACGTGGTCAAGAAGTGTTGTGGAAAAACAATTAGTCAAATAATTGCACAGATACCGGAACTTGTGAATTCAATTCAGACTTTAATTCAACGGATTAAAGCCGAGCCTCTCCCATGGAAAGAGACTGAAATATCTTATCACAGAGCCCTTCCTTTATAATATTTTGTCCCTGCTTAATGTAAGAATCACTCCTTGTATGTTCATGAACTACTCCCATTGGCCCTATAGTTATCACATTATCTTTACATAGCACATATAGTCACTCCTTTTCTATTCATTAACAACTCCCATTGGCTCTATAGTTATCTTAGCTCTTGCTTGTTAACGCCCACATCTGACAACTGTCCAGGTCACAATGGTAGCTATAATGGTGCCTGTCTATATGCTCCATTCCTTATATAGCCATTCTGTCTCAGCACTTATGTGGACAGTCTAAATTCTGCCTGCTAATATTGGAAATGCAATCTCAGTCATGTTGTCTGCTACCACAGAAGGTACAACAGCAACTTTTCAACCCCAGGAGGCTAAATATCCCTGTAGGCCCTCACAGTGTTCTACAGGAGCACCATCAAGAGCATACTGTCGGGCTGCATCACAGCCTGGTACGGCAACTCCACCACTGCTGACCACAAGGCTCTTCAGAGGGTGGTACACTCAACAAAATGCACCATTGGGTGCACACTGCCTGCCCTCCAGGACACCTACAACAGTGTTTCCCAAACCTGCTCCTGGAGTACCCCCAATAGTACAGCTCATTGAGGGCTTGATGATTAGTTGACAAGTTAAATCAGGTGTGCTTGTCCAGGGATACAAATTAAAATGTGTACTGTTGGGGGTACTGGAGGCCAGGGTTGGGAAACATTGACCTACAACACCAGGGGTCGCAAGAAGGTCAAGAAGATCATCATGGACCTCAGCCACCCCCGTTCTCCCCGCTTCCATACACTCCTAAGCCTTCATGGCTTAGGAAGGCCACCAAAGATCCTGAAATGTCCATCCCTAACTATAAAATTTCCCGACAAGATAGAACTGCCAAAGGGGGTGGAGTTGCAATCTACTACAGAGTTCTGGCATACTATCCAGGTCTGTGCACAAGCAATTTGAGCTCCTACTTTTAAAAATCCACCTTTCCAGAAACAAGTCTCTCACCATTGCCGCTAGCGCCCCACTCCCGACACTACCCGGTGAAATGTAAGGCGCCAAATTCAAAATCCAAAAGTTGAATTATGAAACATTCATCAATATACAAGTGTTGCATAGTCATCAAAAGCTCTGCTTCTTGGCAATATCACAGCGTTGTCAGATTTCAAAAAGGCTTTACGGCGAAAGCACAACATTTGATTGTTTGAGGATAGCCCCTCTCATATTTTATGCATTAGCATAAATCCATAACCACAGAGATTTATGCATATAATAAATTACTTTTTCTAACAAAAGAACCATTGGATGTCTTCGTTGGACTCTTGGGAAGCCCTCAGCAGAAGTTCTTCGAAAGGTATGGGATTTTATATTAGCGATTGTATGCGTTTTAAATGTCTTCGTTGGATAAACGCATAAAATCGCTAATATAAAATCCCTTACCTTTCGAAGAACTTCTGCTGAGGGCTTCCCAAGTGTCCAACGAAGACATCCTATGGTTCTTTTGTTAGAAAAAGTAACTCCATAGTTAAAACTACTTAGGGAACAGTGGGGCGCTACCCGGTGAAATGTATGTTGCATAGTCATCAAAAGCTCTGATTCTTGGCAATATCACAGCGATTTCAAAAAGGCTTTACGGCGAAAGCACAACATTTGATTGTTTGAGGATAGCCCCTCTCATATTTTATGCATTAGCATAAATCCATAACCAACGCGGGTCTCACAAAACATATAAAATCGCTAATATAAAATCACTTACCTTTGATGAACTTCTGCTGAGGGCTTCCCAAGTGTCCAACGAAGACATCCTATGGTTCTTTTGTTAGAAAAAGTAATTTATTATATCCATAAATCTCTGTTTGGTTGGCGCGTTATGTTCATAAAATACAGCGTCCACTCGCCCATTGAACCGTGAAGAGAACACGTTCAACCTATACCTATACACTTGTCCAAGAACAATCAAACATCATTGATAATGTATCCTTAGGAACACTTTTATGTATATTTACTATAATATTTCAACCGGATTATAAACTGGACGATAGGAAAGGAAAAAACCACAGCACGAGCGAGCCCGTGAACGCGCCTCCTCTTCGGTTTACATCCGGTGACTAGTTCGAAATTCTTCTTCTATTACCATCCAGAACAACCTAACATTACCAAACACTGTCTAGAGACTGTTGACATCCAGTGGAAGCAATAGGTACTGGAATCTTACTCCCATATATGGCTGTTTTCAATAGGGAGGGGTTCAAAATGAGGCAATGTGTCAAAAACACTTTTTCCAAGACAGAAATTCCTCGGGTTTTCACCTGCTATATCAGTTCTGTTATACTCACAGACAATATTTTAACACTCTTAGAAACTTCAGATTGTTTCCTATCCAATTGCACTAATTATGTGCATATCCTAGTTTGTGGGCCTGAGTGGCAGGCCTTTTACTTTGGGCACCCCAGACTCTCCAAAAACGACACCTCAGCTGCCGCTCCCTAAGAAGTTAACACCCCGGACGTCCTACAATCTAAGCTAGATGCCCTCAATCTCACACAAATGATCAAGGAACCTACCAGGTACAACACTAAATTCGTAACCTTGGGCACCCTCTTAGATCTCATCCTGACCAACTTGCCCTCTAAATACACCTCTGCTGTCTTCAACCAGGATCTCAGTGATCACTGCCTAATTGCTTGCGTGTGTAATGGGCCCACGGTCAAACGACCACCCCTTATCACTGTCAAACACTCTCTAAAACACTTCAGCAAGCAGGCCTTTCTAATCGACCTGGCCCTGGTATCCTGGAAGGATATTCACCTCATCCCGTCAGTAGAGGAAAGCTGGTTGCTCTTTAAAAGAGTTTTATTCACCATCTTAAATAAGCATGCCCCATTCAAAAAATGTAAAACTAAGAACAGATATAGCCCTTCGTTCACCCCAAACTTGACTGCCTTTGACCAGCACAAAAACATTCTGTGGCGTTCTGCATTAGCATTGAATTTTCAGGGAAGTCAGGAACCAATGTACTCAGTCAGTTAGGAAAGCTAACTCTGGCAAATTTTCAAACAGAAATTTGCATCCTGTAGCACTAATTCCAAAAAGTTGTGGGACACTGTAAAGTCCATGGAGAATAAGAGCACCTCCTCCCAGCTGCCCACTGCGATGAGGATAGGAAACACTGTCACCACCGATAAATTTACGATAATCAATATTTTCAGTAAGCATTTTTCTACGGCTGGCCATGCTTTCTACCTGTCTACCCCTACCCCGGCCAACATCTCAGCACCCCCTGCAGCAGCTTGCCCAAGCCCTGCTTCTCCTTCTCCCAAATCCAGACAGCTGATGTTCTGAAAGAGCTGAAAAATCTGGATCCCTACAAATCAACTGGGCTTGACAATCTGAACCCTCTCTTTCCAAAATGATCTGCCCAAATTGTTGCTAGCCTATTCAACCTCTCTGTCATATCGTCTGAGATCCCCAAAGATTGGAAAGCTGCTGCGGTCATCCCCCTCTTCAAAGGGGGAGACACTCAAGACCCAAACTGTTATGGACCTATATCCATCCAGCCATGCCTTTCTAAAATCTTCGAAAGCCAAATTAACAAACAGATCACGGACCATTTCAAATCCCACAGTACCTTCTCCACTATGCAATCTGGTTTCTGAGCTGGTCATGGGTGCACCTCAGCCACGCTCAAGATCCTAAACAATATCATAACCGCCATCGATAACAGACAGTACTGTGCAGCCGTCTTCATCGACCTGGTCAAGGCTTTCGACTCTTTCAATCACTGCATTCTTATCTGCAGACTCAATAGCCTTGGCTTCTCAATGACTGCCTCGCCTGGTTCACCAACTACTTCTCAGATAGAGTTCACTGTTTCAAATCGGAGGGCCTGTTGTCCAGACCTCTGGCAGTCTCTATGAGGGTGCCACAGGATTCAATTCTCTGGCTGACACTTTTCTCTGTATACATCAGTGATGTTGCTCTTGCTGCTGGTGATTCTTTGATCCACCTCTATGCAGACGACACCATTCTGTATACATCTGGTACTTCTTTGGACACTGTGCTAACAAACCTCCAAACGAGCTACAATGCCATACAACACTCCTTCCGTGGCCTCCAACTGCTTTTAAATGCTAGTAAAACTAAGTGCATGCTCTTCAACCGATTGCTGCCTGCATCCTCCCGTCCGACTAGCATCACTACTCTGGACAGTTCTGACTTAGAATTAGTGGACAACTACAAATATCTAGGTGTCTGGTTAGACTGTAAACTCTCCTTCCAGGCTCACATTAAGCATCTCCAATCGGCTTCCGATTGAATCGGCTAGAATCGGCTTCCTATTTCGCAACAAAGACTCCTTCACTCATGCTGCCAAACATACCCTCGTAAAACTGACTATCCTACCGATCCTTGACTTCGGCAATGTCATTTACAAAATAGCCTCCAACACTCTACTCAGCAAACTTGATGTAGTCTATCACAGTGCCATCCGTTTTGTCACCAAAGCCCCATATACTACCCACCACTGCAACCTGTATGCTCCCGTGGGCTGGCCCTCACTACATATTCATTGCCAAACCCACTGGCTCCAGGTCATCTATAAGTCTATGCTAGGTAAAGCCCCACCTTATCTTAGCTCACTGGTCACCATAGCAACACCCACCCGTAGCACACGCTCCAGCAGGTATATTTCACTGGTCATCCCCAAAGCCAACACTTCCTTTGATCGTGTTTCCTTTCAGTTCTCTGCTGCCAATGACTGGAACGAATTGCAAAATTCACTGAAGCTGGAGTCTTATATTTCCCTCTCTAACTTTAAGCATCAGCTGTTAGAGCAGCTTACCAATCACTGTACCTGTACACAGACAATCTGTAAATAGCACACCCAACTACCTCATCCCCATATTGTTACTTATTTGCTTGCTCTTTTGCACCCCAGTATCTCTACTTGCACATCATCGTCTGCACATCTATCACTCCAGTCTTAATGCTAAATTGTAATTATTTCGCCTCTATGTTCTATTTATTGCCTTACCTCCCTACTCTTCTACATTTGCACACACTGTACATAGATTTTTTTCTATGTCACACTGCTTTGCTTTATCTTTATCTTGACCAGGCCTACCTGGTTAAATAATGGTAACATTTTTTTTTTTAAGACGCTGGTAGTATAGAAGCATCATGGAAAAAACTGTCATACTGGCCAATAGCTTCTATCGCCAGATAGAATGGAGGATGCTGAATAGACACCACTAGGCAGCTACCTGCTCCCCCTGTCCCTCTGCTGCCACACAGACCCCCCACACACAGACACACACGGACATTGACCCTGCCCCCACCCCCACCCCCCATGGGATATTTATCATTGTTACAGTTGTAAATATTTACATTCATTTTTATTATTGTTTCCTTCACTTTTCCCACTGCTGCTTCCCCTATGGACATTCCCTCTGGGACATTCTACTTCCACTGTAAAAGAACATTGCATCTGCATTTACATGTTTCCACAAATACCTTATTGAGATCAATATCATAAGTTGAAGGATATCACAATCACATTATTCAGATGCATAGGTCATGATTTATACAACAATCGTGTTTTTGTTCAAAACTGCAACACACACTGTACACATTTACACCAGGAAACACTAGGTGCTCTTTTCTAAATCAGACCCCACAGTGTTTTTAACAGAGAGCCAGATGGTGGGGAACAAAAAGTATGTCAATTACATTAATTCCTAGAGACAGGTGCCAGTTAATAAAGAGCTGTCACTGATCACTTTGATAAATCTTGAACACAGGATTTAAAGTAGTTCGTTATTCCCCTCATTATTTGGAGTGACACATGCAGCGCTTTTCGACAAATGGATCCATTGCCTCACAATAACGCCACTTGAATCCAAGTCAGGAAGACTTTTCTCTCAGCCTTAAAGGGAAACAAAATCAAACCAGGAACTACAATACTCAGTGGTACCGGGGACCTTTTGTGTTGCATTGGAATACATTTCCCTTTAATCTAATGAGGGTATAGGTGTTCTTAAATCTTTAAAACACAAAGTAATGTATGCTTTCAGTTGTTATGTTTCCATCTCAACCCAGGAGGGAAAAGAGAGTGTCCAAGACTGATTGGGAGCTAATGCCCACTAAACAATTCATATTCAAAATTTGGTGAACAGATTGCCAATCTAATTCAATCACAATTATAATTTCCCCAACATTTATTTTAATTAACTGCACATCATTCTGCATGTTTTCCCCTAAGCATACAACAACAGAGGTAGATGTAACTATTTTGGCCTTTGATTGACTGAATTGATTTCCTGAAATGTACCTAGCAACACAGACACCTACCTAAAACACAAACACCTTTAACACAGACTGCAGTTAGTGAGCAAGATGATATAATGTGTAGATAAGGTTTTTTCATTTTATAGAAAGTCAATAACAACACTGGTAATATCATCTGGTTCTTACTATGTATTTTGGTACTGCACATATAATATTTTTTTACCACAGGAGGCTGCTGAGGGGAGGACGGTTCATAATAATGGACGGGACAGAGCAAATGGAATGGCATCAAACACCTGGAAACCATGTGTTTGATGTATTTGATATCATTCCACATATTCCGCTCCAGCCATTACCACACGCCCATCCTCCGCCAATTAAGGTGCCACCAACCTGCTGTGTTTTGAACACTTTTTTGTGTACAAATGAAAACAAGATAGATTGGATTTTGGCTCTGCATGGTCAAAGAGCTACAATGGAATACAAAGCAGGTAAAGAAATAAGAATGCAGTGGAGAGAAAAGAAAGATGTCAATTGATACCGCATTCATTTCCTAGGAAATGTCTTATCTGAATATGAAGGGCCAATCACTGTTTGATTGTGCTGATCATAGCCCACATACTTCACTCAGCTCTGTGTATTTGCAATGGCACAGAGTGAATGGATGAAATGTATGGCTGCAACTCCAACATGTCAAATTGTGGCCTCCCGCCACTTTACATTTTAGTCATTTGGCAGACGCTCTTATCCAGAGTGACTTAAATGAATAATAAAGGTTACGTGCCTTGCTCAAGGGCACATCGGATGATATTTCACCTTGTCTGCTCGGGATTTGAACCAGTGACCTTTCGGTTACTGGCCCAATGCTCTAAACCGCTAGGCTACCTTCTTTAAGATCAGTGGACTTTTAAAGATGGGATAGGAACAGCTACCTGAAACGTGTTTAGATCCACAATGTTTGCTTGCTACCTTAGTGTTAACTACAGGAAGTTGAACACTCAAAACACATGATGCCAACAGTCTCAAGAGCAAACCTATTTTCTCTCATGGGGTACTATACCATCATTTCACTATGAAATCATGACACAGGCATGGCAGAGGCTGTTGTGTTGTCACTAGAATAGAGGGTCATGCCCATTTTTTATTTCTTTTTTATTTTCAATTACGACCTAGGAACAGTGGGTTAACTGCCTTGTAACCCCTCATATTTGTCCTGTGACTAGTAGTTGCTAAGTGGCTAGTAGTATTTCTCTGAATAAATAAGAAATTAGAAGTTGGCTTTAGCTAGACCAGATTGGGAACCTATCTCCCAACTAGCTACCAACAAGGCATTTCAGGCTATCAATCAATTTAGAGTAGCTAGCTTGTCTAACTATCTCAGCTGGCATGCCTACTGACAAGGTTGGTAGACTTTAGAAAAGCAATCAATAACTAAATGTACGTAATAAGACTCATTCCTTTCAATCCTTTACCCAGATTTTAGCAGAGAAGGATATTTAGTTTCTTAAAAAAAGAAAAACACCAGTTAGGAGGACACAGACAGTTCAAAAGGTATGCTCAGATATACAGACAAAGACATATCTTTTTACATAAAATGAAGCATAAAGATTATGGCTCTAGAAAAAGCTGTTTCAGGTGTTTGAAAAATTCAAAATTCTCCAACTACTCCCCAGCCATCTTCATGTACTTTGTGCCCCCTCAGATTTGGGTGTGCATGACGCCCCTGCTAATCACCTAACAGCTTTCTGTAAAGGTTGGTGCCAACGTAGCACAACATTACCATTAGAGTAAACAGTTCATCAGTGACTCCATCGAAATTTCAACAATGGTCATCAAATTTGTTACAAGGTTTTAAAAGCAATTTTTATAAACGCAACCAATGGAAAATGGATGAAGATACTCCAAACTATTGGAATTTATACAATCCATCAGATATTGACTGAATTCTAGCACATAAACTATTTTAAAATAGTTCAGGGATTTCGGTGGGAAGTCAGCAATTCAATTGATTGTCAAATGTAAATTTTCTTTGCTTAGAATGCACTCATATATATATATATATATATATATATATATATATATATATATATATATATATATATATATATATATATATATATACATTTTGTTATTGTATCAGGTATTTGTTTTCATATTTTGTGTTAAGATATAGAAAATGTTATTTGCATAAATGTACCAGGTGAATTTTCTTGTATTAATACATTAACATAAAGGGGTGGAACCAACCTGGACTCAGGGGTAGACGTAACATAGTAAATGGAAATCCGGAACACTTAAATTACACTGAACAAAAATGTAAACGCATCTAGTAAAGTGTTGGTCGCCATGAGCTGAAATAAAAAAAAGGAAACGTTCCATATGCACAAAAAGTGTTTCTCTCTCAAATTTTTGCACACAAATTTGATAACATCTCTTAGCGAGCATTTCTCCTTTGCCTATATAATCCATCCACCTGACAGGTGTGGCATATCAATAAGCTGATTAAGCATGATCATTACACAGGTGCACCTTGTGCTGGGGACAATAAAAGGCCACATTGAAATGTGCAGTTTTGTCACAACTCAATGCCACAGTTTTGAGGGAGCGTGCAATTGGCATGCTGACTGCAGGAATGTCCACCAGAGCTGTTACCAGAGAATTTAATGTTAATTTCTCTACCATAAGCTGCCTCCATCGTAATTTTAGAGAATTTGGCAGTACATCCAACCGGCCTCAAAACTGTAGACCACGTGTAACCACGCCATCCCAGGACCTCCACATCTGGCTTCTTCACCTGCGAGATCGTCTGAGACCAGCCACCCGGACTGCTGAGGAAACTGTGGGTTTGCACAACCAAACAGTTTCTCTACAAACTGTCAGAAACCGTCTCAGGGAAGCTCAACTGCGTGCTCGTCGTCTTGACCTGACTGCAGTTTCACATTGTAACCAACTTCAGTAGGCAAATGCTCACCTTCCATGGCCACTGGCACGCTGGAGAAGTGTGCTCTTCACGGATGAATCCTGGTTTCAACTGTACCGGGCAGATTGCAGACAGCGTGTATGATATCGTGTGGGCGAGCAGTTTGCTAATGTCAATGTTATGAACAGAGTGCCACATGGTGGCGGTGGAGTTATGGTATCGGAAGGCATAAGCTACAGACAACAAACACTATTACATTTTATCGATGGTAATTTTTATGCACAGAGATACCATGACGAAATCCTGAGGGCCATTATCATGCTATTCATCCACCGCCATCACCTCATGTTTCAGCATGATAATGCAGGGCCCCATGTAGCAAGGATCTGTACACAATTCCTGGAAGCTGGAAATGCCCCAGTTCTTCCATGGCCTGCATAATTACCAGACATGTTACCCACTGAACATGTTTGGAATGCTCTGGACAGACGTGTACGACAGCGTGTTCCAGTTCCTGCCAATATCCATTGAAGAGGAGTGGGACAACATTCCACAGGCCACAATCAACAACCTGATCAACTCTATGGGAAGGAGATGTGTCGTGCTGCATGAGGCAAACGGGGGTCACACCTGATACTGACTGATCCTCGCCCCTACCTTTTATCTGTATTTGTGACCAACAGATGCATATCTGTATTCCCAGTCATGTGAAATCCATAGATTAGGGCCTATTGAATTTATTTCAATCAACTTATTTCCTCATATGAACTGTAACTCATCAAAATCTTTGAAATTGTTGCATGTTGCGCTAAATATTTTTTCATTATATTTAGCTTGTATCGGCTCGACTGGCTGAGTAGGTGGGGCCGCACAGCGTGTGGGTGGATTTTTCCAAATTCAACAAACATGCATTGCATTAACCAGAAATAATAACTTTTAATTTCCAATCTGATTAATTTCTCTAAACTCTGAATAGATTAGTAAATGGAGTTATAGGCCTACTCAGGCTGGTTATAGCAGACTATCACATTCAACCTATACCATAGCCCATATAGCCCATCTGTACTATTTAAAAATGACAAGACAGAAAAGATAATTGGTTCAATTTCAAAACATTTCTAAGTCAAACCAAAGTGCTATATATACATAAAATCAAATAGCCTAGTACACACATAAAAACTTTTCAAATTAAAAGGCTTTTGCACAGAAAAACGTGGACAGTCGGTTGCATCACAAATACATAACCACTTGACAGCAACATAAAACTAAAGGACTGATCATTAAGAACGAGATCAGAATTACTTCTAAGGCTTGATCCATAAATAGGTAGCCTAGTCTACAAAACTAAAACAATCCATATGTTCAAATCAAAAGGCCTTCTTAACATGACATAAATAACACAGCCACATCCCGAGTCCCCAGTGCCAACACATTCAGAAATCAAAAGATGGTTTAGTATTTATTTGAAAAGCTCTGACAAAGGCCAAGGGAACAATAAACACTTTTTCATTAAGAAAACAGAAATCCACTTTGGATTTTCAAAGATGTAGTGTATATGCAATACTCGTAATTATTTCATTTGAATACCACCGCCGAAGCTTCGCTATTCGGCATCTTTCTAATTAAGTAGCCTAGTTTTGTTGTTTGGCTACTTGAAGAGAACTCGCTGCCCACCTCTTCCAATGCGTTATGGGAAAGTGTGCATCGAATTCTACTAGATGAAGAGCCAAAATGAGTATAACATCCAGGCATTTAAAGTATACTAGATTTACGAAACGTACATACTATAAAACTTAATTTTTTCGCATATTCAAATGCACTACTATTTAGGACGCAAGTATGGGTATTCGGACAAGGCAATGTATTCCATTTAGCCCATTTCAGCCATTACCGGGGGTGTTTGACAAAGTCAAAGTCACCATTATTAGTCAGTTGTACAACCAAATGCCTTCAACCGAAATGTGTCTTCCGCATTTAACCCAACCCCTCTGAATCAGAGAGGTGTAGGGGGCTGCCTTAATCGACATCCACGGCGCCCGGGGAACAGTGGTTTAACTGCCTTGTTCAGGGGTAGAACCACAGATTTTTTTCCTTGTCAGCTCAGGGATTTGAACTTGCAACCCTCCGGTTACAGCTCTAACGCTCTAACCACTAGGCTACCTGCCAACAAGTCATTAAAAAAAATTTTGAGGTCGTAGTGTCAACGGGAAAAAACAACAGGCACAAGCAGAAGTATGAAAGAGTTAAATGAAAGCAATCAATCCAGCGAGATTTAAATCTTGTGGATTTTTTACCCCTCAAACACAGAAAACAGATCGCTGAAAAAGGCAGATCCTAAGTGGGCGGGGCATTCGTGTCACTAATACAATGATGTGTCTTATCACTGGTGCACAGGCAATGGGAATAGAAAAGGCAAAGGAAGAGACTTCATATGGTTGCCAAAGCTGGGATACTGGCTCTTCCTGCTCTATTGTGTGTGAAGAGGAATTTAAATCTCAAGAGGAATACCTGAGGTTTTGTTATACTTACCAATGGCATCCCTTCCTCTTTAAATAGATTAATGGGGCAAATGGGGCAGTTGAAACAAAAACAAAGCATTCTACCCAGCACTATTTCGGTAAAAAGCTTAGGGATGGGGCTGGAGAAGTGTAACCACTCTCAAATTCATAGACAGAGCTATGGATGCAAGGACTGACGATCCATGATATCAAAAGTATAGATTTAACAATGTTCTGAGGCTGTGCAGTGTTTGTTTACATTTACTTTGCTTACAAACATTAAAACAAGCTAATATTTTGGGTTCTGATCGGTTACGACAGTTGAACTAAGCTTATGAAGCATTTACACGTTATATTCTTCAGGAATCAATTGGTATATAGTACTTTAATTAATTATTCCAAAAATTGATGTAGCAATTTCCCTTTTAAACTGCTTTGAATTTGTCAATATGAAATCATTTCTGGGTACAATTAACATTTGCTGGGACTGTCTGGGAGTGAGCTGAGTGGGGAGTGGAAAACTGAAAATGAGTTGTTAAATGCAGAGAGGTTTGGAACTTTTTTACTGGTCAATTAACTAATTTACCAGCTGGTGATGTCACCATGCAAGCCAAAACTCCATCCCATCAAAACAGGCTGAAATTTAAGGCAGTCTTTTCAAACAGCTTTTACACTAAAAGAGCATTATCATCCTTTTCACAATTTCATAGTATTATTTCAACCTCATAGTGTGGAAATATACAGTGCATTCAGAATGTATTCAGACCCCTTAACTTTTTCCACATTTTGTTACATTACAGCCTTATTCAAAAATGGATTATATCATTTTCCCCCCTCATCAATCTACACACAATATTCCATAATGACAAAGCAAAAACATGTTTTCTTTATTTTTTTGCAAATGTATAAAATACAAAAAACGTAAATCTGACATTTACATAAGTATTCAGACCCTTTACTCAGTACTTCATTGAAGCGCCTTTGGCAGCGATTACACTGCAAGATTGGCACATCTGTATTTGGGGAGTTTCTCCCATTCTTCTCTGCAGAGCTTTGTCAGGTTGTATGGGGAGCATCGCTGCACAGCTATTTTCAGGTCTTTCCAGAGATATTCGATCGGGTTCAATACCGGGCTCTGGCTGGGACACTCAAAAACATTCATAGACTTGTCCCAAAGCCACTCCTGCGTTGTCTGTAAGCTGTGTGCTTACAGTAGGGTCGTTGTCCTGTTGGAAGGTGAACCATCACCCCAGTCTGAGGTCCTGAGCGCTCGGATCAGGTTTTCATCAAGGATCTCTCAGTACTTTACTCCGTTCATCTTTCCCTCAATCCTGACTAGTCTCCCAGTCCCTGCCACCGAAAAAGATCTCCACAGCATGATGCTGCCACCACCATGCTCCCTGACCAAGGCCCTTTTCCTTCGATCACCCAGTTTGGCCGGGCGGCCATCTCTTGGTGGTTCTAAACTTCTTCCATTTAAGAATGTTGGATACCACTGTGTTCTTGGGGAACTTCAATGCTGCAGAAATGTTTTGGTACCCTTCCCCAGATCTGTGCCTCGACACAGTCCTGTCTCGGAGCTCTATGGACAATTCCTTCAACCTCATGGTTTTTGCTCTGACATGCACTGCCAACTGTGGGACCATACATAGACAGGTGTGTGCCTTTCCAAATCATGTCCAATCAATTGAATTTACCACAGGTGGACTCCAATCAAGTTGCAATAACATCTCAAGGATAATCAATGGAAACAGGATGCATCTGAGCTCAATTTCGAGTCTCATAGCAAAAGTGTCTTAGCAAAAGAATACTTATGTAAATAAGGTATCTGGTTTTTATTTGTAATACATTTGCTAAAATGTCAAAAAAAAACTATTTTTACTTCATCATTATGGGGTATTGTGTGTAGATGAACGAAGAAATGTGTTTACTTAATCCATTTTAGAATAAGGCTGTAACATAACAAAATGTGGAAAAAGTCAATGGGTCTGAATACTTTACAAATGCAATGTATACAGTGGTGTAAAGTACTTTAATAAGGAAGTCACAGCTTCGTCGTGAGTGCTATCCCAAACAAACAGGGTGTCTTTCTAAAGAAGATGTGTCAAGGGCTTTTTGACAAGTCAGTGTAGTTTTCGATGAATTGATGGGAGTAATTGCATACTCCCAAGAAACTGCGCACCTCATGAAGGTTTGTAGGTGTTTTGAATGCGGACTACTTTGATTATGTTAGACTGTGGCAGGATGCCCTCAGCACCCACCAGAAGTCCAATGTAGTTTACTTTGGTCCTGCACCATTGTTCTTTCATGATGGCCAACTTTTCTTCGGCTGCCCGGAGTTGGGTAAGAACGTGGTCCTTCTCGTTGAGGTGATGTGACCAAGTTTAACTTCTCATGAGAACTTTGTCCACATAGATTATTGTCCCCCTGGAGGCTGCGTCTATCATTGCCTTGTGCAGGAAGATGTTGGACTCAGAGGGGGAGTTCACATACCCGAACGGGCAATGATTGAATGTGAAGAGCTTGTTCCAAAAATGAGTAAGCCATCTTGTGTTGGTCACGAGGGTCGACTGTCATGGTCCAGAAACCATTCGCCATGTCAATGGTGGAGAAGTACTTGGCGTTTGCCACTTTTGGCAACTCTTGGTCGAGCTGTGTCATTGGCCAGGAAGACAACATAACCAGCTTGTTGAGTTTCAAAACGGACCACACAGGGGCGCTGTACATACTGTTACATTCCCTGATTATCTGTTTAGCTAATAGAGAGTCGATAATCTCTTGTACCGCTGCTTACGCTGCAAGCGAGATTTTGTACTGTCTCACAAATGTAGGAGCTGCTCCCGGTGGCATAGGAATATGCACCACATGAATAATCGTAACACTGCAATCCAGCTAGTCTGTCGACCAGATCTCACTGTGTTTGTTAACTACTTAGGGAGTAGCGGCGCGCTACCCGGTGAAATGTAAGGCGCCAAATACAAAATACAAAAGTTGAATTATTAAACATTCATCAATATACAAGTGTTGCATAGTCATCAAAAGCTCTGCTTCTTGCCAATATCACAGCGTTGTCAAATTTCAAAAAGGCTTTACGGCGAAAGCACAACATTTGATCGTTTGAGGATAGCACCTCATATATTTTCCACATTAGCATAAATTAATATCCAGCGCGGGTCACACAAAACCCATATAAGAGCTAAAAATTATCACTTACCTTTCGAAGTACTTCTGCTGAGGGCTTCCCAAGTGTCCAACGAAGACATCAAACGGTTCTTTTGATAGAAAAAGTCATTTATTATATCCATAAATCTCTGTTTGGTTGGCGCGTTATGATCATAATATCCACCGTTGAGTCGCCCATTGAACCGTGAAGAGAACACGTTCAAATTATACCTATAAACTTTCTACAAACAAATCAAACATCATTTTTTTATGTATCCTTAGGTATCCTTTTATGTATATTTACTGTAATATTTCAACCGGACGATAACGTGAACAATAGGAAAGGAAAATAAAGTGGGGGGCGCTCACAATCTCGCACCCCCGTCAAACGTTGTTGACAAAAGTGGTCGATTCACTACTTCCTCTTCCTATCTGTTCTGCTTAGGGCTACAGCTTCCAGACTCTGTATAAAGACTGTTGACATCTAGTGGAAGCCATAGATACTGCAGTCTCAGTCCTAGTTAAAATACAAATGAATAGGCAGCCTGGAGAAGGTCATTTACAAAGAAAACTGCATATCCGGATGGATTTTCCTCTGGTTTTTGCCTGCTATATCAGTTCTCTTATACTCACAGACATTATTTTAGCCCTTTTAGAAACTTCAGAGTATTCCTATCCAATAGTACTAACTATGTGCATTTCCTATTTTCTGGGCCTGAGTGGCAGGCATTTTACTTTGGGCACGCCAGACTCTCCAAAACGGTCACCTCGTGCGCTGCTCCCAAAGAAGTTAAACAATTCCCTCAATTGATGTTGTTCAGTGTCATTGACAAGTGTGCCAGCCTCCGACAGTAGCTGTAGTACCTGTGCATGGAAACTATTTTCTCTGTATATATCAATGATGTCACTCTTGCTGCTGGTGATTCTCTGATCCACCTCTACGCAGATGACACTATTCTGTATACATCTGCCCTTCTTTGGACATTGTGCTAATAAACCTCCAAATGAGCTTCAATGCCATACAACACTCCTTCCGTGGCTTTCAGCTGCTTTTAAATGCTAGTAAAACTAAGTGCATGCTCTTCAACCGATTGCTGCCCGCACCCTCCCGCCCGACTAGTATCACTACTCTGGACGGTTCTGACTTAGGATATGTGGACAACTACAAATACCTAGGTGTCTGGTTAGACTGTAAACTCTCCTTCCAGGCTCACATTAAGCATCTCCAATCCAAAGTTAAATCTAGAATCGGCTTCCTATTTTGCAACATATACTCCTAGACTCCTAGACTCCTAGACTATCCTACCGATCCTTGACTTCGGCGATGTCATTTACAAAATAGTCTCCAACACTCTACTCAGTAAACTGGATGTAGTTTATCACAACGCCATTTGTTTTGTCACCAAAGCCCCATATACTACCCACCACTGCGAACTGTATGCTCTCGTTGGCTGGCCCTCGCTACATATTCGTTGCCAAACCCACTGGCTCCAGGTCATCTATAAGTCTTTGCTAGGTAAAGCGCCGCCTTATCTCAGCTCACTGGTCACCATAGTAACACCCACCCGTAGCACGCGCTCCAGCAGGTATATTTCACTAGTCATCCCCAAAGCCAACACTTCCTTTGGCCGCCTTTCCTTCCAGTTCTCTGCTGCCAATGACTGGAACGAATTGCAAAAATCACTGAAGCTGGGTTCTTATATCTCCCTCTCTACATTTAAGCATCAGCTGTCAGAGCAACTTACCGATCACTGTACCTGTACACAGCCAATCTGTAAATAGCACACCCAACTACCTCATCCCCATATTGTTACTAATCCTCTTGCTCTTTTGCACCCCAGTATCTCTACTTGCACATCACAATCTGCATATCTATCACTCCAGTGTTAATGCTAAATTGTTATTATTTATTGCCTTACCTATTTATTGCCTTACCTCCCTACTCTTCTACATTTGCACACACTGTATACAGATTTTTCTATTGTGTTACTAACTGTACGTTTGTTTATAACTCTGTTATGTTGTTGTTGTCGCAGTTGTAAATGAGAACTTGTTCTCTTGCTTTTGAAGGACAAGTAAAAAGCGTTCCTTCCTCGCCACATAGGTCTAGGGAGGACAGAAGAGGCCCAATCACAGGAACAACAAGTTCAAAATTATGTAAGGAGTTTTCAATCAATGTTCCTAGCTGAGTTTGCAGAGGAATGGAAATATCCGCTTCAGTCAGATTTTGTACCAGGACGTAAGTGGATCTAGCGTTTAGTTCCAATAGCGGGGTTACCATTTATAGTTAGCCCCAAGTCGAATAGTCGCGGAGAGGGTTGGAAGAACGCAGTGGTACCTTCCATCTGGTAGCCGGGTGCCAGCTTCAGTCTTACAGAAACCTCTGCGGTTCTTGCCAGTATCACTACGGCGGCCTCAGTTATCAATATGCAAGCTTCAGGAATAGTCTGCCCGGATGCTACTCGCATAGGGTCGAAAGACAAGGCGTGTTGGTTTGGCTGCACAAAGGACCAAAGAACTTGGTGTATGGTATCAAGTTTAACACCCAATATTACGAAAATGTCCGTTCCCACATAGACAGTACAGTTGAAGTTGGAAGTTTGCATACACTTAGATTGGAGTCATTAAAAAAGATTGGAGTCATTGTTTTTCAACCACTCCACAAATGTCTTGTTAACAAACTATAGTTTTGGGAAGTCGGTTAGGACATCTACTTTGTGCATGACACAAGTAATTTTTCCAACAATTGTTTACAGACAGACAATTTCACTTATAATTAACTGTATCACAATTCCAGTGGGTCAGAAGTGTACATACATTAAAGCCACAGGTTATTGAGGTGGTGGCGTACAACTTTCATCACACTTTTTTTTACAACTTCACATGTAATTACATGGGATCACAATTAAGGTGAGATAACGGGTGATAATAGCACAAGAGATAAATCATGACAGGATTCAGCTCGTATTATGGGAAACTGTTGAAAGAGATCATTACAGTGAGGGAAAAAAGTATTTGATCCCCTGCTGATTTTGTACGTTTGTCCACTGACAAATAAATGATCAGTCTATAATTTTAATGGTAGGTTTATTTGAACAGGGAGAGACAGAATAACAACAAAAAAATCCTGAAAAACGCATGTGAAAAATTTTATAAAATGATTTTCATTTTAATGAGGGAAATAAGTATTTGACCCCTCTGCAAAACATGACTTAGTACTTGGTGGCAAAACCCTTGTTGGCAATCAAAGAGGTCAGACGTTTCGTGTAGTTGGCCACCAGGTTTTCACACATCTCAGGAGGGATTATGTCCCACTCCTCTTTGCAGATCTTCTCCAAGTCATTAAGGTTTTGAGGCTGACGTTTGGCAACTCGAACCTTCAGCTCCCTCCACAGATTTTCTATGGGATTAAGCTCTGGAGACTGGCTAGGCCACTCCAGGACCTTAATGTGCTTCTTCTTGAGCCACTCCTTTGTTGCCTTGGCCATGTGTGTGCTAGTAAAAACATGACTAAGACACATTAATTAATAATGCATGTGATAGCAGACAACATGATTGACATAACTTAGATTGCATTTATAATATTGGCTGAGGCTTAAGTGCTAAAACAAGTATGCAAGATAACTTGGACAGTTGTCGAGAGACAGAGGACAACAAGCGCATCCCTCAGAATGCCACTTAGTCTATTTTGCCACTTGTGAGCAGAACATAGGTCAAAGGTTGTCTCGGCTAGTGACTAGGCTGCAAAGCTGAGACCCATAAATACATATGTTAAGAGTCAGAAATAGATTAAAGTTACAGGGTCTGTAAAATTCGACAAAGCCCAAACAGCTGTCAGGTGTGAGCGACAGCAAGCAAATGCTGAGACAGAGAGAATGTGGTGAGGAGCTATTTTCACATACAGAGAACAATGCATTGAAACCATAAGAAATAATCCTATACATCAAGTAGAGATAAAATACTAATTTAATCCATTAAGGTCTAAGGGATGACAGCAGAATGGCCAACACAAGTAATATATGTACACAATAAATTTATTATTGTTATAACATTGAAGGGCCTGCCACCATATAATCTAAACTTGGAACAGATAGGGGCGTTACTGGGTGTGAACAAGCAAGAACTCAGATCAAAAGATAATAGGTGGCAGGAGAGAAAAAGGGAGTGAATGCACTTACATATGGGCTGTACCCATATACTGTAAGGGTATAAAGCAGAGCTCTGTGATCAATAGAATCAGCTGTTTCCCGGGTCAGCTCGGCTTTAATTACTCTGAATAAAAGTCTTATTGAATTCACAAGTTTTTGTATGAGTGTCAAATTTTTAAGATTGATTTTCCACAACATGTGTTTTGGGTCATTGTCATGCTGGAATACCCATCCACACCCATTTTCAATGCACTGGCTGAGGGAAGGAGGTTCTCACCCAATATTTTACGGTACATGGCCCTGTCCTTCGTCCCTTTGATGCGGTGAAGTTGTCCTGTCCCCTTAGCAGAAAAACACCCCCAAAGCATAATGTTTCCACCTCCATGTTTGACGGTGGGGATGGTGTTATTGGGGTCATAGGCAGCATTCCTCCTCCTCCAAACACGGCGAGTTGAGTTGATGCCAAAGAGCACCATTTTGGTCTCATCTGACCACAACACTTTCACCCAGTTGTCCTCTGAATCATTCAGATGTTCATTGGCAAACTTCAAACGGACATGTATATGTGTTTTCTTGAGCAGGGGGACCTTGCGGGCGCTGCATGATTTCAGTCCTTCGCGGCGTAGTGTGTTACCAATTGTTTTCTTGGTGACTATGGTCCCAGCTGCCTTGAGATCATTGACAAGATCCTCCCGTGTTGTTCTGGGCTGATTCCTCACCGTTCTCATGATCATTGCAACTCCACGAGGTGAGATCTTGCATGGAGCCCCAGGCCGAGGGAGATTGACAGTTCTTTTGTTTCTTCCATTTGCGAATAATCGCACCAACTGTTGTCACCTTCTCACCAAGCTGCTTGGCGATGGTCTTGTAGCCCATTCCAGTCTTGTGTAGGTCTACAATCTTGTCCCTGACATCCTTGGAAAGCACTTTGGTCTTGGCCATGGTGGAGAGTTTGGAATCTGATTGATTGATTCTGTGGACAGGTGTCTTTTATACAGATAACAAACTGAGATTAGGAGCACTCCTTTTAAGAGTGTGCTCCTAATCTCAGCTCGTTACCTGTGTAAAAGACACCCGGGAGCCAGTAATCTTTCTGATTGAGAGGGGGTCAAATATTTATTTCCCTCATTAAAATGCAAATCAATTTATAAAATTTTCACATGCGTTTTTCAGGATTTTTTTGTTGTTATTCTGTCTCTCACTGTTTAAATAAACCTACCATTAAAATTATAGACTGATCATTTCTTCGTCAGTCGGCAAACGTACAAAATCAGCAGGGGATCAAATACTTTTTTTCCCTCACTGTATATCCCTTTAAAAGTAACTTCACAAAACATACAATACGTAATGGCATGTAAGAAGCAAGATTACTCAAAAGGAGCCCTGAGTGAAACTGTTCAAAACACAATGCTTTTTAAAATCAAAGTAAAAATAGGCCTAACTACCATTGCATTGTGGGCGTATCTAGTCAATGACATAAAAAATATGTGCCCCAAACTTTTAATACTCACATATCCATAGAGACTCAACATTTACAATGACCTCTTCTTCAGTTGTGCACAATCCAGTAATCAATTCAAATGGAGACAAATGAGACTGGTTCAGAGGACGTCAAGAGAAAGAACTGTACTTGGTCCTTTAGCTTAAACAACCAGTATAAAGCCCAAATAAAAGTTCCCTTTGGGACAAGGCCAACTCCTATCACTTTCAAGGAAGTTAATGCAGTATAATGTGTTTGGTGCAATACTCTCCAGTTACATGACACTTGGAATAGCCTCCTGGGTTGTTTCTCAGAGATTGCTGCTGTCACAACTAGTGAATGTGAACTGCCCAACACTGCAATTGATTGAAGCCAGATGCCAAGGTGGACTAGAACTGCCTCTTGCAATCTGTCAGGGTAGTGAATTGAATGGTAGATACAGACTATGTGTTGTCTTTTTCTTTTTTTGGACTTGAACAAGGTAATCAGAGGCCATATCATGCATCAGTAGCTGATTGACAAATGAACATGAATTATTGAGGAATGTGTTCAATGAGAACAGGATTTGAAGGCAAAATGTGAAGTATCTTATTTTGGCTCAGACCCCAGTTTATATCCAACTCATTCACAATGTAATTTACCTATAGATCCAGTGGATGGGGCTGAAGTGTAACTTCTGGCTACAGTTATATTGCTCTCAATCCCATCTCCCTACATTATGATGAACAATTATTGCAAAATCCTTATGATCAGCAGAATGGATTGTTCTTGTTACTCCAACCTGGACACAGGGGTAGACAAAACTTGGTAAACAAAATGTCGGGGACAATCAAATGAGTTTCGCATGCTATGTTTGGTATGGTACGTAATTCCTTTGTGGATGGCTTATCCATTTGGTATGATACAGTATGTCCCGAATTCCAATTTGTTGTGGCTAACGTTAGCTAGGTGGCTAGCGTAAGCTGGGTTAGGGTTAAAATGTCAAACTTCTATTGCGCACAGAGGGATTCCATGCAATTTGTTATGTGACTTGTTAAGCACATTTTACTCTTTAACTAATTTAGGCTTGCCATACCAAAGGTTTGGATACTTATTGACTCAAGACATTTAAATTTTTTATTAATTTATCACATTTCCAAAAAACATCCACTTTGACATTATGAGGTATTGTGTGCAGGGCAGTGACAAGAAATCACAATTGAATCCATTTTAAATTCAGGCTGTAACAAAACAAAAATGTGTAAAAAGTCAAAGGGTGTGAATACTTATTGAAGGCACCAATTGTTATACTTGAGTAAAAGTAAAGATACCTTAATAGAAAATAACTCAAGTAAAAGTTACCCAGTAAAATATTACTTGAGTAAAAGTCTAAAAGTATTTGGTTTTAAATATACTTAAATATCAAAAGTAAATGTAATTGCTAAAATGTACTTAAGTATTAAAAGTACAAGTATAAATCATTTCAAATTCCTTATATTAAGCAAAGCAGACGGCCACATTTTCTAGTTTTTTTTTTCATTTTCGGATAGCCAGTGTTTAGTGAGTCCGACAGGTCAGAGACAGTAAGGATGACCAGGGATGTTCTCTTGACAAGTGTGTGAATTAGACCATTTTCCTGTCCTGCTAAGCATTCAAAATGTAACGAGTACTTTTGGGTGTCAAGGAAAATGTCTGGAGTAAAAAAGTACATTATTTTCATTAGGAATGTAGTGAAATAAAATTAAAGTTGTCAAAAATATAAATATAAAGTATAGTACAGATACCCTTTAAAACCTCTTAAGGATCCTCCCCTTTTTTCAATTTTCACCTAAAACTAGCTCAGGACCTGAAGCAAGGATATGCATATTCATTTGAAAGGAAAGACTTTGAAGTTTGTGGAAATGTGAAATTAATGTAGGAGAATATAACACATTAGATCTGGTAAAAGATAATACAAAGAAAAAATTATAATTTTTGTATTTGTTTTGTACCAACATCTTTGAAATGCAAGAGAAAGGCCATAATGTATTATTCCAGCCCAAGCTCAATTTAGATTTTGGCCACTAGATGGCAGCAGTGTATATGCAAAGTTTTAGACTGATCCAATGAACCATTGCATTTCTGTTCAAAATGTTGTATCAAGACTGCCCAAATGTGCCAAATTGACTTTTCAAGTTCATAACTCTGCACACAACAGCATGGTATTATTTCACTGTAATAGCTACTCTAAATTGGACAGTGCAGTTAGATTAACAAGAATTTGAGCTTTCTGCCAATATTAGATATGTCAATGTCCTGGGAAATTTTCTTTTTACTTACAACCTCATGCGAATCGCATTAGCCTACATTAGCTCAAGCGTCCCGCGGGTGGGACACTGATCTGTAGATATCCTTAAGAGCTTAACCTCTTCCAGCTAGGGTCCCATTTTCCAAATTTTCGCCTGTCTGACGTGCCCAAAGTTAAATGCCTACCACTCATGGCCAGAAACTAGGATATTTACATATTTAGTACTATTGGATAGGAAACACTCTGAAGTTTATAAAACCATTAAGATATAGTCTGTGGCTATTCCAGAACAGATTTAGCAGGCAAAAACCAGAGAGATTTCTGTCCGGAATTTATTTTTCTGTTGCTCTCCTCTCATTTTGAAGCCCATGTAATATTTTTCTATGGGGAATAGGACCGAGGTTGCAGTACTTATGGCTTCCACTAGATGTCAACAGTCTCTGGAAAGGGTATGGAGGAAAAAGCTCTGACCAGATCCTTAGAGAGAGAATTACTACGGGTAGGGAGAAAAGGTAAACAGGCGTGCTCGTTCACGAGAACGTGAACGCCAGCAGCGCGACCAACTTTCTTTTCGTCTTTTAACGCTTTCACTTACCGTTCTTGTAAAATATGATCGCTATTATTCATAAAAGAATACATAAGGATGCATTATTAATGATATTTGATTTGTTTGTGAAAAGATGAGAGGTATAATTTGAACGCTTTGATCCCTTCACTGTAAAACGGGCGAGTAGACTGACAATGCTTGGTGGAGTAGCTGAACGTAACGTGCCAAAAACAACGGATATTTATGGATATAATTATTTACTTTTTCTAACAAAAGAACCATGGATTATCTTGTTTGGACACTTGGGAAGACCTCAGAAGAAGTTATTTGAAAGGTAAGCGATTTATATTAGCTGTGATATGGATATTTTGAGAACCGAGCTGGATATGAATTTATGCTAATGTGGAAAATATGTGAGGTACTAGCCTCAAACAATCAAATGTAGTGCTTTCGCCGTAAAGCCTTTTTTAAAATCTGACAACGCAGTGATATTGCCAAGAAGCAGAGCTTTTGATGGCTATGCAACACTATGCAACACTTGTATATCGAAGTTAAATATTACGAATATGTATTACGAATATGTATTTTGAATTTGGCGCGTTATGTTTGCTCTGAAAACGATCCCGCTAAAGGGATCGGCGCGCTAAGAGGTTAAAAAACCTTCTTTACGTGGCACCCTGCCTGGTATACCGCAACAAAGACATTATTTTTGGAATTCGGTTTTTCAGAGGACTGCCTAAGTGCTGGGTTGTACCTCAAAATATGACCAAGACAAACGTGTGGTTGCTTACGGAGCAACACACTCAACCCTGCTGAACACAAGTACTCAGACGGCGAAAAAAACGCTGCTGTCGACAGTCTGGGCGGTCAAACACTTCACCAGTTATGTTGGCGGACAAAAGGTGATCATAGAAACAGGTGACTTTTCTGAAAATCCAACGAATCCGTGAGGGTGCTGTACACAACAGCAGAATAGCGGCTTGACTGATGACACTGCAGAGCCATGATATAGTAATCAACTACCTTTGAGCAGGCTTTGTTGGTGTGTCAACGCTGTGGTGACGATGAAACCGACTTCACAACACCCCCGTGTGACGTAACTCTGCCATTGCCATCAAACCATCACTACTATGAAGAGAATGTGTGTCTTGGCATGCCAATGGCATTTGTGGATGGCTGTTCTTACCGTCATCTAGACCACTTGCAAGCTAGTGTGGGGTTGGTATGGAACAACGACATGCTGTGCAAATCACTTCAATTTCAGCTAGGCAACAAGACCAGCCAGTTCACAGAAGTTGCATGCGTGCTTATCACATTGCAAACGGCGGTGAAACATGACTTGTCAGAACTGGCAATCTGCACGTATTCAAACTACGCCAGACTCACCTTCTTATGCCAATTGCCGTGTTGGAAACAAAAGCACATGACCTCAAGTGGCAAAGAATTGAAAAACAAAGAGCTCATTCTAGCTTGCGATAACCTCATAACCAAACACGACATACAGGTGTATTGGAAGAAAGTCAAGGGTCACTCCAAATCACGTGGTCGTGACAAACTTGGCAACGACCATGCCGACAGCATGGTGAAATCTGGTGCAATTCACGGCACCCCTTGGGTGTTCGATGCTCGAGACACAATAATCACTGAGATGGCCATGGTGTCTGCGGTAACGTGTACGCAACTAAACAGCACCTCACACCAGATTACTTACTGGTTCATGTTTCAGAAACCGACGCCACACAAAGGTGGGTGGTTCCTAAAACACAGAGGGGGATAATGATAGCTCATGCCCACGAAGAGCCATGCGGAGGCCATAGGGGGGTCAAGGCTACATGTGAAACATTGCGACAGGTGGCCCACTGGCCTCACATGGAACAAGACATGGCACAATACCCTCCAAGCCACTTCACAGAGCACCCTTGCACCCTTACCCCTGGATCTCTATTCAGATCGACTGGGTCGGCCCAGTTGCCAGGTCGGCCAGAGGCAACAAGTATCTCCTCACAGTGACTTGCGCATTCACAAAGTGGGTGGAGTTCCTGCCCGCAACCAATGTCACGACGAAAACCACGGCCGTACTTTTGCTCAACCACGTTGAGCAGACGTTTCGGCCTGCCAGGAGAAACCGTGGACAGCAACAGAGGAACCCAGTTTTCAAGCAGCTACAGTGGGGAAAAAAAGTATTTAGTCAGCCACCAATTATGCAAGTTCTCTCACTTAAAAAGATGAGAGAGGCCTGTAATTTTCATCATAGGTACACTTCAACTATGACAGACAAAATTAGAAAAAAAAATCCAGAAAATCACATTGTAGGATTTTTTATGAATTTATTTGCAAATTATGGTGGAAAATAAGTATTTGGTCAATAACAAAAGTTTATCTCAATACTTTGTTATATACCCTTTGTTGGCAATGACAGAGGTCAAACGTTTTCTGTAAGTCATCACAAGGTTTTCACACACTGTTGCTGGTATTTTGGCCCATTCCTCCATGCAGATCTCCTCTAGAGCAGTGATGTTTTGGGGCTGTCGCTGGGCAACACGGACTTTCAACTCCTCCAAAGATTTTCTATGGGGTTGAGATCTGGAGACTGGCTAGGCCACTCCAGGACCTTGAAATGCTTCTTACGAAGCCACTCCTTCGCGTTGCCCGGGCGGTGTGTTTGGGATCATTGTCATGCTGAAAGACCCAGCCACGTTTCATCTTCAATGCCCTTGCTGATGGAAGGAGGTTTTCACTCAAAATCTCACGATACATGGCCCCATTCATTCTTTCCTTTACACGGATCAGTCGTCCTGGTCCCTTTGCAGAAAACAGCCCCAAAGCATGATGTTTCCACCCCCATGCTTCACAGTAGGTATGGTGTTCTTTGGATGCAACTCAGCATTCTTTGTCCTCCAAACACGACGAGTTGAGTTTTTACCAAAAAGTTATATTTTGGTTTCATCTGACATTCTCCCAATCCTCATCTGGATCATCCAAATGCTCTCTAGCAAACTTTAGACGGGCCTGAACATGTACTGGCTTAAGCAGGGGGACACGTCTGGCACTGCAGGATTTGAGTCCCTGGCGGCGTAGTGTGTTTCTGATGGTAGGCTTTGTTACTTTGGTCCCAGCTCTCTGCAGGTCATTCACTAGGTCCCGCCGTGTGGTTCTGGGATTTTTGCTCACCGTTCTTGTGATCATTTTGACCCCACGGGGTGAGATTTTGCGTGGAGCCCCAGATCGAGGAAGATTATCAGTGGTCTTGTATGTCTTCCATTTCTTAATAATTGCTCCCACAGTTGATTTCTTCAAACCAAGCTGCTTACCTATTGCAGATTCAGTCTTCCCAACCTGGTGCAGGTCTACAATTTTGTTTCTGGTGTCCTTTGACAGCTCTTTGGTCTTGGCCATAGTGGAGTTTGGAGTGTGACTGTTTGAGGTTGTGGACAGGTGTCTTTTATACTGATAACAAGTTCAAACAGGTGCCATTAATACAGGTAACGAGTGGAGGACAGAGGAGCTTCTTAAAGAAGAAGTTACAGGTCTGTGAGAGCCAGAAATCTTGCTTGTTTGTATGTGACCAAATACTTATTTTCCACCATAATTTGCAAATAAATTCATTAAAAATCCTACAATGTGATTTTCTGGATTTTCTTTCCTCATTTTGTCTGTCATAGTTGAAGTGTACCTATGATGAAAATTACAGGCTTCTCTCATCTTTTTAAGTGAGAGAACTTGCACAATTGGTGGCTGACTAAATACTTTTTTGTCCCACTGTATAGAGAAGGTAATCATGGAGGTGATAGAGTCCAGGCGAGTCGGATGACTCGCAGGTGCGCGTAACGATGGTGACAGGTGTGCGCCAATACGAGCAGCTTGGTGACCTAGAGGCCGGAGAGGGAGCACACATGACAACAATTGTTTACGGACAGATTATTTCAATTATACAGTTGAAGTCGGAAGTTTACATACACTTAGGTTGGAGTCATTAAAACTCATATTTCAACCACTCCACAAACGTCTTGTTAACAAACTATAGTTTTGGCAAGTCGTTTAGGACATCTACTATGTGCTTGACACAAGTAATTTTCCCAACAATTGTTTACATTTGGTTCATCCTTGGGATCAATTTCTAAGGAAGGGAAGGTACCACGTTCATCTGTACAAACAATAGTGCGCAAGTATAAACACCATGGGACCACGCAGCCGTCATACCGCTCAGGAAGGAGACGTGTTCTGTCTCCTAGAGATTTACGTACTTTGGTGCGAAAAGCGCAAATTAATCCCAGAACAACAGCAATTGACCTTGTGAAGATGCTGGAGGAAACAGGTACAAAAGTATCTATATCCACAGTAAAACGAGTCCTATATCGACATAACCTGAAAGGCCGCTCAGCAAGGAAGAAGCCACTGCTCCAAAATCGCCATAAAAAAGCCAGACTACGGTTTTCAACTGCACATGGGGACAAAGATCGTACTTTTTGGAGAAAAAGACGCATCCTGTCTCTGGTCTGAGGAAACAAGAATAGAACTGATTGGTCATAATGACCATCGTTATGTTTGGAGGATAAAGGGGAGCCTTGCAAGTCGAAGAACACCATCCAAACCGTGAAGAACGGGGGTGGCAGCATCATGTTGTGGGGGTGTGTTGCTGCAGGAAGGACTGGGGCACTTCACAAAATAGATGGCATCATGAGGAAGGAAAAGTATGTGGATATATTGAAGCAACTTCTCAAGACATCAGTCAGGAAGTTAAAGCTTGGTCGCAAATGGGTCTTCCAAATGGACAATGACCCAAAGCATACTTCCAAAGTTGTGGCAAAATGGTTTAAGGACAACAAAGTCAAGGTATTGGAGAGGCCATCACAAAGCCCTGACCTCAAACATATAGAAAATTAGTGGGCAGAACTGAAAAAGTCTGTACGAGCAAGGAGGCCTACAAACCTGATTCAGTTACATCAGCTCTGTCAGGAGGAATGGGCCAACATTTATTGTGGGAAGCTTGTGGAAGGCTACCCGAAACGTTTGACCCAAGTTAAACGATTTACCAAATACTAATTGAGTGTATATAAACTTCTGACCCTCTGGGAATGTGATGAAAGAAATAAAAGCTGAAATAATCATTTTCTCTACTATTATTCTGACATTTCACATTCTTAAAATAAAGTGGTGATCTTAACAGACCTAAGATTAAATGTCAGGTACTGTGAAAAACCGAGTTTAAATGTACTTGGTTAATGTGTATGTAAACTTCCGAATCGTCAAGGTTCTCATTAACAGCTTTGAGAATTTCCTTGTATATTATGCTCTCCCATCAGGGGGCTTTGGCTTTGCAGGACCAACCCTGCCAAGCAGGCTCAGAATCTTGAAGGGGCGGTGCTGCTCTAGAAGGTCTCTGACCGCATTTTGGCTGCATACAGGCCGCTTACAGCAGGCCCATAAAACAGAGAGTGACTTCTCCTTAGTATCTGGGTTGTTCAGGTGGGTGTATAGGGTATAGGATTGTGGACCGTTCCATCAATATAGGACCATAAATAAATAAATTAGATGTATAATTTATTTTAAAAATGTAGTTCCCCATGATAGGACAAGACATAAATGAGATGTATAATTTATTTTAAAATGCTGTTCCACCATGACAGGACAATAAATAAATAAATAAGATGTATAATTCATTACAAAATATATACCCCTCATCTGCACAACATTGAAAGCACTCTCGCAACCCCTGCTCACAGAAATACATTGGGTCTGGGATATGCAACCATTTCCTTTTTCACTCAACGATACACTTTCCCAAACACCAAAAAACCCACACCACACCATCCATCTCAATACATCCACACATACTGTGCCTTCTGTTTTCTGTGTTTTTATCTCCACCATGTTGAATTAGTGCTTTTGTGTTCCAATTAGATATATTTGAAGATAGATAGAAAAACTATATTTTTTGTTGTTGTATTATTACAATCCATAACAGTGCTAGAATTGTGTGTTTTTAGAATAGCCACGGAGTAGTCTTTGTGTCTCTGAACAACTGGTTATCAATATATAGTTTATTGACCACGAGAGCTATGCGTTTCCCTTTCAATCTATTTTCCTTGAAAATTGGATACAGAACTTTGCGGCGTTCTGCAATTTCCTTCGGGAACTGGTCATTCTAGCCTATTTTCGTGCCTGCAAGTCTTTCACCCAGGCTTTTAACCATTATTTTCTCTTTAAAGAAAGCAAATATGGCATGGATTGGGTGTTCATACCTCTGCCCTCACTGTCCGAAGCGGTGTACACGTTTGAGTTGGATTTTGTCGATAGCTTCGCATGGGATCTGAAGCGCTGTAAGGAGGACCTCTCTAACTACAGATTCAGGAACTTCTCCTTCTTTCTCTTGGATACCTGTAAGTACCAGATTCTCTCTCATGGATCTAGTCTGTATATCAAGTAAGGCTTCTCTCAGAACGATGTTCTCCTTTTTAAGTTCATTAACTTTTCGGTTCCAATCTTACTGACTGTCCGTTTTAGCTTGTTTGTATCTTTCTCCAATGTCGCAGCTTTTTCGTCACTCAACTTTTACATCCTTATTGACTAGTTCAAGTATACCCAGTTTGTCATTTATTGATTTTAACAGATTGGTTTCGACCTTTACCATTCCAGGTGGTGAAAATATTTAATTGTCTGTGTCTGTAGAAGAGTCACGTTTTTGTTTTGAAATAGGTTCCCCTGTCTTACTCTTCGTCATGTTTGGGTGTTGCTTATTTTCGTAATATTTGTTGATACATTTCTCTAGTCTTATGATTTGTTTTGTGTTGTTATCCAGATTGAAGGTTATTACCCACCAGATTGTGTTAGTGGTAATATTTAGTCTAACGTACCGATATTCAAAATTACGTTTTTATCTTGAGGTGGTCTACATAGCTGTGTTCAGTCCATCTTTTCCATACAGTTTTTAATAATGTCACAGAATGAAAACCAATATTACATTAGTTTTCCATATTTCCCATCTGACCATTGCCCACACTGGGGTGGCAGGTAGCCTAGTAGTTAGAGCATTGGGCCAGTAACCGAAAGGTTGCTACATCAAATCCCTGAGGGGACAATGTACAAATCTGTCGTTCTGCCCCTGAACAAGGCAGTTAACCCACTGCTCCTAGGCCATCATTGTAAATAAGATTTTTTCTTAACTGACTTGCCTAGTTATATAAAGGTTAAATAAAAAACATTCTTTATGTTAGAATTATTGATCCATTATCCACATTTGGACGTTAAAGGTTTAGGGGGGGTAAAAGTCTCTCTAGACAAAGGCATTCCTTTGGTTGATACTAAAGGGTAGAGAAAGAGTTATCTCCTGCTTAAATTTACGACCGTGTGGAGGTGTCAAAACCCCCACAGTTCCCTCCTCCCCCCCTTTGCGGGTTGGGGTCTGGTTATTTTCAGCCATTGCCAAAAGCTGATCTAACCTATTGTGATCCACACAGGACAGTCATGACAGTGCTTCAACAAAATACTGAGAAAAGGGTCTGAATACTTATGTGAATGTGATATTTCTGTAGTTTATATATATATATATATATATATATATATATATATATATATTTATTTGCAAATATTTATTTGCAAATATTTCTAAAAACCTGTTTTTGCTTTGTCATGGCGTAATTTGTGTAGTTTGATGAGGGAGAAAACGGTTTAATCCATTTTATAATAAGGCTGTAACGTAACAAAATGTGGAAAAAGTCAAGGGGTCTGAATACCTTCTGAATGCACTGTACACATCCACATACTGTACATACTTACAAGTGTACGTGCACATGTATACTGTACATACATATACACCCACAGAACAAAATAACTATACAACTATACAAAGCAACTAAAGAAAATAATATAATAAATGTTAAAAATAATTAAATTACTATATGTTTGGTTGCTTTGAGTTTAATGAGTCTTGTGTCTACACAATATTGTTTACCAGGAGTGGTTTCCATCTTTTTTCACATACATCTGTTTTACAGTTTTATTTTATGTTTTTTCTTTTCCATCAAGGGGACATATAAATACATTATTTACAAAGTCCCAAAATAAGTCCCCAAAATATGTAAGTAGTTTGCAGATAATTCCCCACAGTTTATCCAGCATTCATTGGTTGTTTCTGGTCTTATCTTCAAAATGTTGTCTGGAGTTAGAAATTATTTTCCATTGAATACTCTTTCCATAATGCTTGAGTGGGTAATGGTATGAGCATTCTTACAGATCCCCTCCCAAGTTTAATTTTCAATATTCTCCCCAAGTTCAGATTCCCATTTTGCACTTAGTTTGCAGAGTATTGCTCTGTGTCATGACAGCAATAGATTGGTATAGCTTTGTAATTTGTTTACTTCCAGTAATTGTCATGCTCATTCTACACAACTATAGCGACATTGTTGAAAAGCTGTGGAGAACATCATTAAAATGACTCACAAAGGGCATGTGTGATTGATGAAGTTATATATCCTTTTAGCCAGCACTCTTTAATGTTGATAAATAACACAGAAAAAGTAACACAACTGTTCTCCACCAGATACCTTGTCACAATCATGGTATGACTTGCAATGTTTAAGGACAAACCAATGAATAACATATCATTGAAAATTGATTTTCCAAATGGATAACGTAAAAGAGGACACACTACTAGGGTTCATTTCTCAAGGTTAGACTGTTGTTTTGTTACTTTCCTCGTGTAGCCTGTGCTTTGGTCTTGTTTTGTATGAGATGACAACATAATATTCAATCCACTGTTTTCAGCTCCAGCAAAACTTTGAATTGTCAGGGATCAGCCAGGCTCCACCACCACACAATCACAGAGATCACTGTCACCTGAGTTCTAATCACCCACACCTGCACATCATTGGATCATCAGCACAGTCAGCATATAGGCACTCCCCCAACACAGTCACTTTGTCTGGTCTCGTTTGAGTAAGGACTCACTCCCTGTTCCTCTAACCTCGACCTTCGTTATCTACCTTCCAGTGTCTCCCTCGTCTTCCTGGTTCCAGTGTTCATCCTCCGGCTACCTCCTTCTCCTCATACAAGAATACCTGTCTGGATTTCCCATCACCATCTCACAGAGACTTTCTCTACTTCATTTTGTCATCACCAGCTATATTCCATTAAACCCTTATACTCCTTTTTGGAAACCTTTTGTCTTGATTCTCTGTTCCATAACATGAATCTTGTTCTGGGCTAAATTAATCCAAATGGATTGGGTAAAGTAATTGAATCACAGCTTCAGACGCGCCACGCCAGATCTGTGCCATGTAGTGATCTCCCAGCCAGGATATAACAAGACATTCATTACACATTACATGACAATATTCACTCAACTCAAATTATTCATTAATCTGTTTTTAATGGAAGAATTTTTGTGTGTGAAATCAGCTGTTAATTGGTCAATTCTGAGGACTCCAGGGAGACGTAGGCCTATGACTAGGGTGGAATTCAAACAAAACAAAATCACAAGTCAGGTGTAAGTTCAGGATGCTTTGAACGTTAAATGAACATTAAAAACTTGACGACTTGGTTTGAAGTTTGAAAAGTACAAGATACTTAAGGCATTTCAATTTAGCCTTTTCAAATGTTTATGACTTACAACACTGTCCAGGAGATAGCTTAAAACAACTAGTACGAAGTGTAATAATACAAGTATGAAGAATAACAGTAGTGTTCTTGCTGACACAAGCACATTCATTACCCTATATTTTATCCCATTATAAGGAACGAGAATTGTTCCACTGAATTGAAAAGCTATTGTGAAAGACCAAATAAGTTCAACAGATGCGTGGGAAATGTGACCGGAGCCTGAATTTGGTCCTATTTTAATTATTGTCCATTGAGATACATTAAATATACCACCAAAAGTTGGTTCAGTTTATTTCAGGGCCCTATGAAATGGTGTTGTTTTGAAGGAAATTTCCTGCAATTCTGTGTAGTTTAACATGACTCATCTTTTGGGAAGGCTATTTCATTATAATTTCATATAATATTTAATATAATATGGCTATGGAAAATACAGTCTAGACTATTTTCACAAATGTTATTTCACTAACAAATATGTTATAAAATGTAATTTAGATGAACCATCAAGTATCAATTTAGTTAAACTGCGGGCTTAAGCTAGCGGGCTCCTCCCGACACTACCAGGTAAAATGTAAAGCGCCAAATTCAAAATCCAAAAGTTGAATTATTAAACATCCACCAATATACAAGTGTTCCATACTCATCAAAAGCTCTGTTTCTTGGCAATATCACAGCGTTGTCAGATTTCAAAAAGGCTTTACGGCGAAAGCAGCACATTTCATTGTTTGAGGGTAGCACCTCACATATTTTTCCAATAGCCATGTATCGATTAGCCATCATGGCACACACATCACACATTTCACAGCGAAAACAAATCAATTACCTGTTGAAGAACTTCTGCTGAGGTCATCCTAAGTGTCCAACGAAGACAATCCATGGTTCTTTTGTTAGAAAAAGTAACATATTTTATCCATAAATCCTCCATTTGGTTCGCGCGTTATAATTAGAAACGACAGCCTCCACTAGTCCATTGAAACGTGACGCGAACTCGTTCATCTTATACCTATAAACTTGTCCAAGAACAATCAAACATAGTTTTAAATGTATCCTTAGGAACACTTTTACGTATATTTACTATTATAAATCAACCGGAATATAAACTGATCGATAACGACGGTAAAAAAAGACACTGCGTGACTTCTCGGGCGCGCGCGCTGGGTACTGTTGTCATCAAGGGGGGACTTCCTTGTTTGGTCTTTTTCTCTGGTGTTATTCATCCAAAATGAAAAAAAAAATACACTGTCTCGAGACTGTTGACATCATAAGGAAGCGACGAGTACTGCATTCATATGCCCTTATATGGTCATTTTCATTAGGGAGGGGTTCCCAAATGAGCAATGTGTCAAAATCACTTTTTCCAGGACAGAAATTCCTCGGGGTTTTGCCTGCTATATGCGTTCTGTTTTACTCACAGACAAATGGTTAACAGGTTTGGAAAATTCAGAGTGTTTCCTATCCAATGGTACCACATATATGCATATCCTATTTTCTGGGCCTGAATGGGAGGCATTTTACTTTGGGCACGCCAGGCTCTCCAAAACCGACCCCTCAACTGCCTCTCCCTAACAAGTTAAACATCTTTACGTTGCACAGAATGTGATTAGCTCAATTGATAGGAAGAATAACACAGATTACTTCTGTAAGGATGAGAAATGGATGTGCATGATTGATTAGAAATGCCTGAGCACGCCAAGACAGTCGGGAAGAGGGCACGACAAAACCTCCACCTCTACGCAGACAACACTATTCTGTATACATCTGGCCCTTCTTTGGACACTGTGTTAACAAACCTCCAAATGACCTTCAATGCCATACAACACTCCTTCTGTGGGCTCCAACTGCTCTTAAATGCTAGTAAAACGAAATGCATGCTCTTCAACCGATCGCTGCCCACACCCGCCCGCCCGACTAGCATCACTACAACTACAAATGCCTAGGTGTCTGGCTAGACTGTAAACTCTCCTTCCATTAAACATCTCCAATCCCAAATTAAATCCAGAATCGGCTTCCTATTTCGCAACAAAGCCTCCTTCACTCACGCTGCCAAACATACCCTCATGAAACTGACTGTCCTACCAATCCTCGACTTCGGCGATGTCTGCTACAAAATAGCCTCCAACACTTTACTCAGCAAACTGGATGCAGTCTATCACAGTGCCATCAGTTGTGTCACCAAAGCCCCATATACCACCCACCACTGTGACCTGTATGCTCTCGTTGGCTGGCCCTCGCTACATATTCATCGCCAGACCCACTGGCTCCAGGTCATCTATAAGTCTTTGCTAGGTAAAGCTCCACCTTATCTCAGCTCACTAGTCACCATAACAACACCCATTCGAAGCACGCGCTCCAGCAGGTATATCTCACTGGTCATCCCCAAACCAACACCTACTTTGGGCACCTTTCCTTCCAGTTCTCTGCTGCCAATGACTGGAACGAATTGCAAAAATTCCTGAAGTTGGAGACTTATATCTCCCTCACTAACTTTAAGCATCAGCTATCTGAGCACCTTACCAATTGCTGCAGCTGTACACAGTCCATCTGTAAATAGCCCATCCAACTACCTACCTCATCCCCATATTTGTTTTTATTCACTTTTTTTTGCTCTTTTGCACACAAGTATTTTTATTTGCACATCATCATCTGCACGTCTATCACTCCAGTGCTAAATTGTAATTACTTAGCCACTATGGCCTATTTATTGCCTTACCTCCTTACGCCATTTGCACACTGTATATAGACTTTTTTGTATCATGTTATTGACTGCACGTTTGTTTATTCCATGTGTAACTCTGTGTTGCTGTTTGCGCACTGCTTTGCTTTATCTTGGCCAGGTCACAGTTGTAAATGAGAACTTGTTCTCAATTTGCCTACCTGGTTAAATAAAGGTGATTAAAGTACTTTTTGTGACGTGAATTGAATATATAGTATGCTTATTGGTCATAGTATGGATATAGTTAGTATGCCAAAAGTTCCCGTATGTTGTACTGAATTCGCCAAAATATGAAGTATACACGCAGAGGACACTATTTCCGTACTTTTAAGGCCCATAATTAAATTCTTCAGAAAATGGGCGTGGCTTCACAACGTTTTCAGATTTGAAGAAAATGGCGGAAAATATGCACCAGAAGTCCGACGAGAGCAAATTCAAATTCATTGAACTAACTAATGACAAATGTTAAGAAAATGTAATAAAGTAATGCACAGATTACTTGCTAAATCACTTATATTATACTCACATACATTATTTTAACACCTTTAGAAACTTCAGAGTGTTTCCTATCCAATAGTAGTAATTATGTGCATATCCTATTTTCTGGGGCTGAATGGCAGGCATTTTACTTTGGGTACGCCAGACTCTCCAAAACCGTCTCCTCGGCAGCCGCTCCCTAAGAACCCCACTGAGAGCAAAATCAGAAAGGGATCACCCCCTGTGCTGGAGATCCACCAATGACACAGTCTGCTTCTTTGACTCTACTGTGGAAATCACCTACGGGGATATACTGGGCTAATTCACACTGGGCTGGAACAAAGCCTGCAATCTCAGCTGCCTTCGAGGATTGCAGTTGCCTATCTCTGCCACGAAGCGCCCTTTTGTTCTTGGCATGAACCCATATAGTTCCAGGTATGCCTTTTGATTGCAATCATTCTAACATGAAATTGTGTCCTCTACCACACACACACACACACACACACACACACACTTTTGATAGCAGACTGACGGAGGACTGTGAACAGATAGTTAAAGCTATGGAGAGTCCGGATATCTTTTCTATGTTCAGCTTTTCCCACGCGAAGGAAATGGTGAGGAGGCACTATTTGACCCCGGTCTTCTCCCTTCTATTAAGGTGGGTAAGGCTGATATACCATCATAATTTCAGACAAACACATTAAGAGCAAGCTCAAGTCATATTTTGGATTGCCTAGGCTATTTAGCGAGGTTTAGAAATTTATTCAGCACTGTTGTGACTGAGTAGTGTACTGTAGATTCAGAACAATTATGCATTGTTATAATTTTGCTAAATGGTTCAGATTTCATGATGCTAATTAAAATGGAACCAAATCAATGGCATGCGTATAACTGTCCAAATGTTGATTGCCATCTTTTAGGTCAAGCAACTCATGGAAAACAAGGTCCACCATTTTGTGAAAATGACATAAGATTTCACTCTTCTATTTTAGGCTACACATTACTCTTCTAGGTAGGCTACACATAGCAATACAATGGAAACAATATCCTATATGCTTAATGACCACTTCATTTGACAAAGACACTGTACAGTAGTTTAAAGATCATGTATTATCAGCCAAAGTGAAAACAGGTTTTTAAAAAACAGAAATACCTTATTTGCATAAGTATTCAGATCCTTTGCTATGAGACTCGGAATTGAGCTCAGGTGCATTCAGTTTCCATTGATCATCCTAGAGAAGTTTATACAACTTGATTGGAGTCCACGTGGGAAATTCAACTGATTAGACATCATTTGGAAAGGCACTATATAAGGTCCCACAGTTGACAGAGCATGTCAGAGCAAAAACCAAGCCATGAGGTCAAAGGAATTTTGACCTTCGACCTTCGTTTGCAAATTATGAGTGTTGGAGTGTGCCCCTGGCTATCTGTCAATAAAAATAGTTTTCTTAATATAAGGTTTGCCTTAATATAAGGAATTTGAAATGGTTTATACTTTTACTTTTGATACTTAAGTATATTTAAAACCAAATGCTTTTAGACTTTTACTCAAGTATTATTATACTGGGTGAGTTTTACTTGAGTCATGTTCTATTAAGGTATCTTTACTTTTAATCAAGTATGACAATTGAGTACTTTTTCCACCACTGATTTTGTATATTGTAATAAATATCAAGTATTGGTGAACAATAAATATATGTATTTTTGACTCGCATCAACCTTGTGTCTTCCTTAAACTTTCTATTCTTTAGCAAGCTCCCATCCAGGAACAGTTTAGTTGGCTGGGCTTACCAAGGAAGCTTCGGGAGCAACGATTATGTGGCCAAGAGAGAGAAAGAGGAGTGAGCCTGTACACGCTGTGCTCTAATCATCCAGTCAATGAGGAAGGCCTGTGACGCCTGCCTGACCCCTAGGCCTGAGCGTGAGTACTCCACTCCTCTGGTATGGACCAATGTGGTTGTGCGCAAAGGACTTCTAATCACATTTAGGGCTGGTGTCATAGACCCATGACTCAGGAATACATTGTATCCAGTTATGACTAGAGCTGACTTTGTACAGGTTTCCTTGACCCAGAAAGGTCAGTGTGCTAAATAAAATGTTCCTGAAAAAATATTAATATAGAGTATTTTGAGTGAAATAAGTTGTATGCTAACAAATGCATGCAGAATGGGTTAAAATCATTAAATCAGAGATCATAAAAAATACTCAAGTTTAAATAACAGCACAAATGAAAGCAAATTTGATACCATTAATCTGACAAAAATGATTTTCTCCACCTCTCAGCCACCCTCAAACCCAAGCTCCAACTGGGGGTACACAGACCCAGCAACCCTTGCTGTGTGTCCTATGGGCAGCCCAATGTGCTCCAAGTGGTCACCAAGCAGGGTAACAACAAAGGAAAACAGTTCTACACCTGTAAAATGACATGGAAATTAGCAAGTAGATATTGCGACTATATATTTTGGTTTGAAGAAGCAGTTATAGACAAGTCCATTTGAAGGGAAATGTGTAGTTTTTGGCAGAGATCTATCTTTCTTCTGATTCACAGACATAGAAGAAAGACTTTTAAGCTGGCCAGGAAAAACACAATACCCTCAGCATTCTCTCACTCTTATTGTGGGCAGATATACAGTGGGGAAAAAAAGTATTTAGTCAGCCACCAATTGTGCAAGTTCTTTCACTTAAAAAGATGAGAGAGGCCTGTAATTTTCATCATAGGTACACTTCAACTATGACAGACAAAATGAGGAAAAAAAATCCAGAAAATCAGATTGTAGGATTTTTTATGAATTTATTTGCAAATTATGGTGGAAAATAAGTATTTGGTCACATACAAACAAGCAAGATTTCTGGCTCTCACAGACCTGTAACTTCTTCTTTAAGAGGCTCCTCTGTCCTCCACTCGTTACCTGTATTAATGGCACCTGTTTGAACTTGTTATCAGTATAAAAGACACCTGTCCACAACCTCAAACAGTCACACTCCAAACTCCACTATGGCCAAGACCAAAGAGCTGTCAAAGGACACCAGAAACAAAATTGTAGACCTGCACCAGGTTGGGAAGACTGAATCTGCAATAGGTAAGCAGCTTGGTTTGAAGAAATCAACTGTGGGAGCAATTATTAGGAAATGGAAGACATACAAGACCACTGATAATCTTCCTCGATCTGGGGCTCCATAAGATCTCACCCGTGGGGTCAAAATGATCACAAGAACGGTGAGCAAAAATCCCAGAACCACACGGGGACCTAGTGAATGACCTGCAGAGAGCTGGGACCAAAGTAACAAAGCCTACCATCAGTAACACACTACGCCGCCAGGGACTCAAATCCTGCAGTGCCAGACGTGTCCCCCTGCTTAAGCCAGTACATGTTCAGGCCGTCTAAAGTTTGCTAGAGAGCATTTGGATGATCCAGATGAGGATTGGGAGAATGTCAGATGAAACCAAAATAGAACTTTTTGGTAAAAACTCAACTCGTCGTGTTTGGAGGACAAAGAATGCTGAGTTGCATCCAAAGAACACCATACCTACTGTGAAGCATGGGGGTGGAAACATCATGCTTTGGGGCTTTTTTCTGCAAAGGGACCAGGACGACTGATCCGTGTAAAGGAAAGAATGAATGGGGCCATGTATCGTGAGATTTTGAGTGAAAACCTCCTTCCATCAGCAAGGGCATTGAAGATGAAACGTGGCTGGGTCTTTCAGCATGACAATGATCCCAAACACACCGCCCGGGTAACGAAGGAGTGGCTTCGTAAGAAGCATTTCAAGGTCCTGGAGTGGCCTAGCCAGTCTCCAGATCTCAACCCCATAGAAATCAACCCCATAGAGATCTCAACCCCTCCTTTGGAGGGAGTTGAAAGTCCGTGTTGCCCAGCGACAGCCCCAAAACATCACTGCTCTAGAGGAGATCTGCATGGAGGAATGGGCCAAAATACCAGCAACAGTGTGTGAAAACCTTGTGAAGACTTACAGAAAACGTTTGACCTCTGTCATTGCCAACAAAGGGTATATAACAAAGTATTGAGATAAACTTTTGTTATTGACCAAATACTTATTTTCCACCATCATTTGCAAATAAATTCATAAAAAATCCTACAATGTGATTTTCTGGATTTCTTTTCTACATTTTGTCTGTCATAGTTGAAGTGTACCTATGATGAAAATGACAGGCCTCTCTCATCTTTTTAAGTGAGAGAACTTGCACAATTGGTGGCTGACTAAATACTTTTTTTCCCCACTGTACATTTTCCTTTCGGTAACCAGGGCAAAACGCTGCCTGATGAGGACAGTACTCAAACTAGGACCAAACAACATACAGTGAGGGAAAAAAAGTATTTGATCCCCTGCTGATTTTGTACGTTTGCCCACTGACAAAGAAATTATCAGTCTATAATTTTTATGGTAGGTTTATTTGAACAGTGAGAGACAGAATAACAACAAAGAAATCCAGAAAAATGCATGTGAAAAATGTTATAAATTGATTTGCATTTTAATGAGGGAAATAAGTATTTGACCCCCTCTCAATCAGAAAGATTTCTGTCTCCCAGGTGTCTTTCATAGAGGTAACGAGCTGAGATTAGGAGCACCATCTTAAAGGGAGTGCTCCTAATCTCAGCTTGTTACCTGTATAAAAGACACCTGTCCACAGAACCAATCAATCAATCAGATTCCAAACTCTCCACCATGGCCAAAACCAAAGAGCTCTCCAAGGATGTCAGGGACAAGATTGTAAACCTACACAAGGCAGGAGTGGGCTTCAAGACCATCGCCAAGCAGATTGGTGAGAAAGTGACAACAGTTGGTGCGATTATTCGCAAATGGAAGAAACACAAAATAACTGTCAATCTCCCTCGGCCTGGGGCTCCATGCAAGATCTCACCTCGTGGAGTTGCAATGATCATGAGAACGGTGAGGAATCAGCCCAGAACTACACGGGAGGATCTTGTCAATGATCTCAAGACAGCTGGTACCATAGTCACCAAGAAAATAATTGGTAACACACTACGCCGTGAAGGACTGAAATCCTGCAGCGCCCGCAAGGTCCCCCTGCTCAAGAAAGCACATATACATGCCCGTCTGAAGTTTGCCAATGAACATCTGAATGATTCAGAGGACAACTGGGTGAAAGTGTTGTGGTCAGATGAGACCAAAATGGAGCTCTTTGGCATCAACTCAACTCGCAGTGTTTGGAGGAGGAGGAATGCTGCCTATGACCCCAAGAACACCATCTCCACTGTCAAACATGGAGGTGGAAACATTATGCTTTGGGGTTGTTTTTCTGCTAAGGGGACAGGACAACTTCACCGCATCAAAGGGACGATGGACGGGGCCATGTACCGTCAAGTCTTGGGTGAGAACCTCCTTCCCTCAGCCAGGGCATTGAAAATGGGTCGTGGATGGGTATTCCAGCATGACAATGACCCAAAACACACGGTCAAGGCAACAAAGGAGTGGCTCAAGAAGAAGCACATTAAGGTCCTGGAGTGGCCTAGCCAGTCTCCAGACCTTAATCCCATAGAAAATCTGTGGAGGGAGCTGAAGGTTTGAGTTGCCAAATCAGCCTCGAAACCTTAATGACTTGGAGAAGATCTGCAAAGAGGAGTGGGACAAAATCCATCCTGAGATGTGTGCAAACGTGGTGGCCAACTACAAGAAATGTCTGACCTCTGTGATTGCCAACAAGGGTTTTGCCACCAAGTACTAAGTCATGTTTTGCAGAGGGGTCAAATACTTATTTCCCTCATTAAAATGCAATTCCATTTATAACATTTTTCACGTGGTTTTCTGGATTTTTTTTGTTGTTATTCTGTCTCTCACTGTTCCAATAAACCTACCATTAAAAGTATAGACTGATCATTTCTTTGTCAGTGGGCAAACATACAAAATCAGCAGGGGATCAAATACTTTTTTCCCTCACTGTACCTACCTCATCCCATATTTGTTTTTGTTTTTTCTGCTCTTTTGCACACCAGTATTTCTACTTGCACATCTTCATCTGCACATCTATCACTCCAGTGTTAATTGCTAAATTGTAATTACTTCACCTCTATGGCCTATTTATTGCCTTACCTCCTTACTTCATTTGCACACACTGTATACAGATTTTTCTATTGTGTTATTGACTGTACGTTTGTTTATCCCATGTGTAACTCTGTGTTGTTTTTTTTGTCGCACTGCTTTGCTTTATCTTGGCCAGGTCGAGGTGTAAATGAGAAATTATTCTCAACTGGCCTACCTGGTTAAATAAAGGTGATTATTTTTGTATTTAAAAAAAAAATTGAACCTTATGAGCATGGTTTTTTATTGTACCTTTAACAAGGGGTTCTATTTAGCACCAAAAATGGTTCCGCTAAACTTACAAGCCAAAGAACCCCAATCTGGTAATATTTTGATTTTATTTGTGTGTGTGTGTGTCCTTTAATTAAAAAGAAATGTATATATATTCATATATAGGAAACCACATTTTGTGGCCCCCCTTTCACCCTGCATTGGTATCAGAAGTCTGATAGCACTATTGTGTGATAAGAGCGTCTGCTAAATTAACTAAATATAAATGAGGGAAAATGTACTTGATACAATTGTGATATATTGTCTCACCTAGCCAACTTAAGATGAATGCACAAATTGAATGTCGCTCTGGATAAGAAAGTCGGCTGAACCAGGGTTTCCAAAACTTTTAATTGAAATACTGTAGAATTCCAATCATTCTTATGGAGGACTGCTCCTACTGGGGGAGTGCCAATATGGCCAACCAGTGGCTTTAAAGCCTCTAAATGGCCAATACATAGCTTCAGCAATCCAGGGTTTATATACATCATTGGCCCAACACTTGTTCTCCTCAAATCCACCAGATGCATCAAACACTTTGTGTTCCGGCGGAAGTCATTCATTGTCAATGGAGCTGTCAGCAACACAACGTTGGGGGTGCCACACTAGGCTGCAGTGTATTCTGTGTACCGCATGCGTTCAAAATATTTTCCACTCGTGCGTTGCTTTACCATGCGGTGGTAAAAAAAACGGAAGTACACACACAGACTCCAACTAGCTAGCTTTTAGTTAGTTGAAAAGCGAAGTACATGTGTGTCAAGTACGGAAAATGTGGGCTAGACATCCGGCAAAACAAAACGCATATCCATCTGGTGGACATCGGGCATGACTTGCTGTAAGGTTTTGGAAGATAAGGAACATTTCTTTCATATCAGCGAGCTATATTTTTCAAAAATCGAAAGGTTACATTATTACACCAGTGGAGGCTGCTGAGGGGAGGACGGTTCATGATAATGGCTGGAACGGAGCAAATGGAAAGGCATCAAACACATGGAAACCATGTGTTTGATGTTGTTGATACCTTTCCACCAATTCCGCTTCAGCCATTACCACGTACCCATCCTCCCCAATTAAGATGCCACCAACCTCCTGTGCTTCACACCTTTCTTTATAGGGTTAGGTTCCCACAAGGCCAAATCTCCATGTTATGGCGTTTGTTTATGGAAAACAGACGGAAGACAGGCGTACCTGTGCTAATTGGCTATCCACAAACCTGTGTGTAAATGGAAGACGGACGCCAAAATGTGTTGTCACTGAAAAATACTGTCAGCTGCAACTGTTAAAACCGGTTAAAACAGTACAGTAAGCTATATTTTGCATTTGTGAAATTATTTTGATGTGATAAGAAAGTAGGGAGCTTTCCGTTTCTAGAACCGTACTGCAATTGTGAATCAATTCATGTTTTAACCTCTTAATTCGCATTGAGCCATCCATACCAAAGTGGACTCTGCCATTATCAAATAGAAATAAAGACAACAACGACATCAAATGCAAAAAGTTCAGAAATGACTTTAACATGGGTGTTATGTCAGTCATATCAATCAAATAATGTCACCCCATAATAGCAGCTAGTTATCTACCTACCTCAGAGCTCTTTGGCCAATGTTCATGAAGAGTTCCTTTCAAAGGGTCTCAACTTGTGTATTGACGGCCAGTGAAGATCTATAAGATGTTATTGGTGGCATTCCTCTGCAACAAATAACATTAGCTAGGTAGTGTTACAATTATCTAACGTTAGCTAGCTACAATAAGGGGAGTGAACGTCATTTATAGTAAGTGTTACATGGGGAAAATTTGATCTCTCTGAAATGAAAATGGACGGCCCTCCCTTTCAGCAAAATATATTTTACCTAAACCCTCCATGAACGCTTAAAAAAAGTGACCCTCCACTATACCCCAAATAATAATTAAAACAAAGTGGATAGTAGAGAACATATCTACCATTTACCATCACTTCTTGGACAGACCAGAGCCTTACATGCTGACTAGACCGGGCGGGCGCATGCTTTGATTTTCTTCATCCACAGCAGATGCGATCAGGACATGCAGTTTTGGTATTTGGTATTTTATTAGGATCCCCATTAGCTGTTGCAAAAGCAGAAGCTACTCTTCCTGGGGTCCACACAAAACATGAAACATAATACAGAATGACATAATACAGAACATCATTAGACAAGAACAGCTCAAGGACAGAACTACATACATTTTTCAAAAGGCACACGTAGCCTACACATCAATCCATACACACAAACTACCTAGGTCAAATAGGGGAGAGGCGTTGTGCCACGAGGTGTTGCTTAATCTGTTTTTTGAGCAATATGAGATGGAAGGAAGTTCCATGCAATAAGGGCTCTATATAATACTGTACGTTTTCTTGAATTTGTTCTGTATTTGGGGACTATGAAAAGACCCCTGGTGGCATGTCTGGTGGGATAAGTGTGTGTGTCAGAGCTGTGTGTTGTTGACTATGCAAACAATTTAGAATTTTCAACACATTAATGCTTCTTAAAAAAGAAGAAGTGATACATTCAGTCTCTCCTCAACTCTTAGCCAAGAGATACTGGCATGCATAGTATTTATATAAATTTATATAAATTTTTGATGGAGGTTAGGTTTTTCAGTTTGGCCTTCTGGCCTACTCTACTGTGACATATGGTGTCAGAAGTGGGATGGCGCACCGCAAATCAGTGAATTCCAAAAAGAAATGTAAGGGAACGCGTACAGGATTGCGTTCTCAGCAGCAGCATCAACTGTCAGAAAAAGTACATGAAGTTGAAATGGGGTGGAATACCATGGAATCGTCTGGTGAAGAGGTCAATTATGAAAAACTAGGAGGCCGACCAAGGGGCCAAAGACATCTAGAACTGCTTGAGCTACCGGTTGAACCGGCAGATACAGCTATAAAAGACCAGCTGACTGGAAGGAGCAGTTGGGGACCAGAACCACACCCAACCATGGTAGCCCTTTTCCAGCAACTTTTCACCTGCCTTGAGAGGAGGGACGAAGACTTCAAGCAGGAGTTCGGAGCCTCCAATCTATCCTCAGAGCTCCTCACCAGGCAGAACTTGTTAGTGAGAGCCCAAGATTGGGTCTGCCAACACCAGGACGACAAAGGGTCGACGCAGCAAGGACTTCAACTCCACAGCAGGATCCCCAAGCAGTGATGAGGCCAGCCCCAGCATCAGACCAGTCCAGCAGTGTTAACGGCCATCTTCCAGCATTCCCGAGGAAGGAGCCAAAGATGCCCTCATACCAGCAGGGGGAGGACATTGAAAACTACCTGCTGAGGTTTGAGGGCATGGCCAAGACATGGCGGTGGCCAGAGGTAGAGTGGGCCTGCAGGCTTGTTCCATTACTCACGGGCAAGGCCTTGGAGGCTTACACAGCAATGGATGAGGGGTTGTCTAACGTCTACAAGGGCTTGAAGGAAGCGCTGCTGGTGAAGTTCGACATTTCCCCGGAGACCTACCGTCAACGCTTCAGAGCTGCATCGACGCCATCGGGTGAGTCACCGACGGAGACGTACCACCGCCTCAAGGGTCTCTACCGGCGATGGGTTCGACCGGAGGAGAAGACACAGGATGAGATCGGAGAGGTCATCATCCTCGAGCAACTTCTACAAGTTCTACCACATGACATTCGAACCTGGGTCAGAGAGCATGAGCCCAAGGATGGGCTTATGGCAGCCAAGCTTGCACTGCAGTACCTTAATGCACGTAAAGGGGGCCCACCACGATCTGCAGCACCCGCTCCAAGGAATTTCAGAGACACGAGAGACATCACAGATGGTGGAGGTAACTCTGGGTGGTGTGTGTCTGGGAGGAGGGAGGTAAGGGATCATGCAGTTCGCTCTGAGGAGGGGTCTGACTTGTTTTTACTGCCGACAGCAGGGACACAAAGCTTCAATGTGTCCACTACGTAAATCCAAGCTCTCAGGTTACTGTTATGTGCCCAGAGAGGGGATGATGTTCAGAATAGACAGAGTGGGGAAGGGTCAGGCTTGGTACCGGTAAAAGTGAATGGTAAAAGTCTTACTGCAATGATTGACACCGGCAGTTCACTGTCGTTGATCAGAAAATGTAATGTACCTGTTAATGACATTGATTACAGTCACCAGACACTGATCCAATGTGTCCATGGTGACCAGTCGCAGCAGCCCACAGCTGAACTCACAGTTGAGATTCAGGGTCAGAAATACCTACTCAAAGTTGGGATAATGGAGAAGTTACCTTTTGAGATGATTTTGGGGAGGGATGTGCCTGTACTCTCTGATCTGTTGGGAAGTGTGGGGGGTCAGCTGTATGAACAGTCAGTTTGTCAGTCGGATGTTCATGTGTCATGTTCAGTTGTCACTCGTGCCCAGGCCAAAGCTGGTTTACAACCTCTGCCTGACTTGTGTGATAGTCTGTTTGAGGGGGGAACCAAAGGGCCCAGAAAGTCACGACGCCAGCGCGCCTTGAGAAGTATGTGGGGACCCCTGTACCTGTTGCTGATGTGTCTGGGTTAGAGGTGCAATGGGATGTTCCACAACATTTTGCTACACTGCAGAAGTCCGACACAACTTTGAAATGTTTGTTTGACAAGGCCTTTGCTGGGGACAGCCAATCTTCATGTGGGGGAATTTACACAGTAGACAACCACATACTCTACCTTGGGTCAGAAGCAGATAGCAGGAAGTTAGTGGTGCCATCTACATGTAGACCACTTGTTCTCAACCTTGCACATACAGTTCCATGGGCAGGCCATCTCGGGCAACATAAGACCTATCTTAGGCTAGGCTCCCGTTTCTTCTGGCCCTCCATGTATACTGATGTACAAACATACTGCAAAACATGCCCCACATGCCAGAAAACCAGTGCTGTCCGTAGGTCTGACCGGGCTCCTCTATGTTCACTGCCAGTTATCTCTACTCCATTCAAGAGAATTGCAATGGACATTGTTGGACCCTTGGAGAAGAGTAGCGCAGGTTACAAGTATATATTGGTGATCTGTGACTATGCCACCCGGTTCCCAGAAGCATTCCCACTCCGTTCCATAACCACTCCCAAAATAATCAGTGCTCTTGTTCAGCTCTTCTCTCGTGTAGGAATCCCAGATGAAATCCTGACGGACCAAGGGACAAACTTCACTTCGCGACTGATGGTTCAACTCCACCAACAGCTGGGCGTTAAAGGCTTGAGGACCACTCCCTACCATCCCCAAACGGATGGGCTCGTAGAGAGATTCAATCAAACGCTCAAGAACATGCTGAGGAAGTTTGTGGCCGACACTGGTAAAGACTGGGATAAGTGGTTACCCTTTCTGCTTTTTGCTTACAGGGAGGTGCCTCAGGCATCGACAGGTTTCTCGCCATTCAAACTCCTCTATGGGTGGCCAGTGCAGGGACCACTGGACCTGTTAAAAAAGTGTTGGGAAGGTTCCCCAGTAGCTACCTCAGGACAGGGGATTGTCCAGTACGTCCTCCAGATGCGAGACAGGCTGCAGCAAGCCCAGAAGGCTCAGAAGAGAGGGTATGACCAGCACGCTCGCCCCAGAGAGTTGGAACCAGGACAGAAAGTCCTGCTCCTCCTTCCCTCATCTACCAGCAAGCTCCTTTCTCAGTGGCAAGGGCCATACGTAGTCGGGAGGAAGATGGGCCCGGTAACCCGGACAAGGGTAAGAAGAAGCAAACCTACCATGTGAACCTCCTCAAGGCCTGGGAGGAGAAGGAGGAACTCTCCAAGGGAAAGTCCTTTCTGGTCCGCAGAGTAGAAGAAGAGGACGAGACGGAGGGGGTCACAGAGGCATGGAAAGAACGAGCTGAGGTCATACTGGCTCACCTGGAAGAAGACAAGCAAGATGAGCTGAAGCAGCTGTTTGGCAAGTATCCGGCCCTCTTCAGTCAGAGGCCAGGAAGAACCAAAGTCCTGGAACACGTAATCCGTTTGAAGCCTGGCCAGAACCCTGTCCGCCAGCATCCTTACCGTGTGCCTGAGAGGCTGGTGGTAGCCCTCAAGAATGAGGTCCACTCCATGATAGAGATGGATATTGTCGAGCCATCGTCAAGTGAATGGAGCAGCCCCATTGTCATTGTTCCAAAGAAGGATGGTTCTTTGCGCGTCTGCATGGACTTCCGGAAGGTGAATGCCATTTCCCAGTTTGATGCCTACCCCATGCCCCGCATTGACGACTTACTGGAGAGAATTGGTAGAGCTCATTACATCACCACATTGGATCTCTGCAAAGGGTACTGGCAGGTGCCCCCCTGGACGAACAATCCAAGGCATACACTGCGTTCCGGACGCCGATGGGCCTGTTCCAGTTCAAGGTTATGCCGTTTGGCCTTCATGGGGCCCCTGCAACTTTCCAGAGGCTGATGGACAAGGTCCTCCAGGACTGTGATGATTGCTGTGCTGCTTACTTGAACGATGTGGTGATCTACAGCCATTCCTGGGAGGAGCACAAACAGCATCTTGGCAGAGTCCTGGGGAGGATTCATGATGCAGGCCTCACACTTAACCTTATGAAGTGTGAGTGTGCGAAACAGGAGACAAAGTACCTGGGTTACCAGCTGGGTAAGGGTGAAGTTCGGCCTCAGGTGGACAAAGTGGAGTCCATAAGGAACAGCCCTCAACCCAGAACCAAGACACAGGTGAAGTCCTTCTTAGGTCTGGCAGGGTGGTACCGGAGATTCATTCCGCAGTTTTCGACTATCGCTGTCCCTCTGACCAACCTCACTTCAAAGGTGGCCAGCAACCCTGTGAAGTGGACTGAGGAGTGTGAGGAAGCTTTCATGATGCTGAAAAAATGTCTGTGCTCATTCCCTGTTCTCAAGACCCCTGATTTTCAGAAGAGGTTTCTCGTACAGGTGGACGCTTCGGCTGTGGGAATTGGAGCTGTACTGGCCCAAGGGGAGCCAGGAGAAGAGCTTCCCGTGCTGTACCTGAGTCGGAAGCTGTTGCCCAGGGAAACCAGGTATTCGACAATCGAGAAGGAGTGCCTAGCTATAAAGTGGGCATTAGATAGCCTCCGGTACTACCTTCTTGGGAGGGAATTTGATCTGCACACGGACCACAGAGCCCTGACCTGGATCCAGACCATGAAGGACCGGAATTCACGTGTGACCAGGTGGTATCTGGAGCTCCAGCCCTTCAGGTTCTGTGTCCGTCACAAGGCAGGTAAAGAAAACGTCACGGCGGATTACCTATCCCCGGCTCCCGAACCTGGTCGCTTCAGGAGAGGAGGAAGGTAATGTGACGGAGAAGTCCGTCACTGGCTGCGGGCAGCATTTGGTACACTAAAACACATACACACGTTCATCACGCCTCCCTCCTCCCTTTTCAGCTACGTTAACAATGTGGGTCGACACACAAGTTAGCGTCTATATTAGTACATACATTTCACCGTTACCAACCGTTACTAACAGGTTAGGGTATAAAGAATACAGACAAGTGTTCATGTTTATTTAAGCAATGTTTATTATACTTATCAATGTTACGCGTTGTTTGGTTCTGTTTCTCTCTCTCTCTCCATCTCAGTAGCTTCCGGGATGCTGGATAAGGACCCGGGCTAAGCAATTGGGCTGACTTTGTAGTGCCTGACCCGAATGGCTCATTAATGTCAATTGGCATATTGAAAGACCATGTCAGTAGTGATGGGATTTTGTAAATGTTAGATTAATATATGGTATCTTGAAAAACGTGTCTCAATGTATGTAATTCAGTATGTTTAGCTGAATGTAGGCTTTGAAAAAGATAATTGCTTAATTAATTAGTGTTGGCTATGTTCTGAGGGGAGGGCTTCCTACAAAAGGAGCCTCTCTCTTTCAGTTCAAGGGAGAGGCCATTTTGTATTGAGCTCTGGATGGGGCAGCATGGTTTAATATGTCCCTGTAAAGTATACTTTTGATGGCAGTACTGTTGTTTTTTTTTTGCAAATCACTTTGTAAATAAACACCCTTGCACAGAAGAACTGTTGCTGCTCCGCCAACTTTTTGTTTTGATGGAGGTTAGGTTTGCCAGTTTGGCCTTCTGGCCTACTCTACTGTGACACCTATGATTACAATTAAGAGCAAAATGTGCCGCTCTGTTCTGGGCCAGCTGCAGCTTAACAAGGTCTTTCCTTGCAGCACTGGACCACACGACTGGACAATAATCAAGATTAGACAAAACTAGAGTCTGCAGAACTTGCTTTTTGGAGTGTGGTGTCAAAAAAGCAGAGCATCTCTTTATTAAGGCTAGACCTCTCCCCATCTTTGCAACTATTGAATCTATATGTTTTGACCATGACAGTTCACAATCTAAGGTAACGCCAAGTAATTTAGTCTCCTCAACTTGTTCAACCGCCACACCATTCATTACCAGATTTGGCTGAGATCTAGCACTTAAGGAATTATTTGTACCAAATAAAATGCTCTTAGTTTTAGAGATGTTCAGGACCAGTTTATTACTGGCCACCCATTGCAAAACAGACCTCAACTCTTTGTTAAGGGTTTTAGTGACTTCATTAGCTGTGGTTGCTGATGCATATATGGTTGAATCATCAGCATACATGGACACACATGCTTTGTTTAACTTCTTAGGGAGCGGCTCCCACAATCTTCTTAATATCATTTTCTTTCAGCCAATCATCAGTCATTTGTGTCAGGGCAGTACGTGTTGAATGCCCTTCTCTATAAGCATGCTGATGCGCGTGACGAGGGAAGGCAGGTGTGTGTAATAGATGGCAGGAGTGCGTGATGAAAGGCAGCCTGGCGCCCTCAAGTGCCAGGGGGGTAGAAGAGCGGGAGCAGACGTGACACATTTTGACATAAGCTGATCTCTATATTGAGTCAAAACCAATGCGCTTGCCTATACTGCCCTCTGCTGCATATACAACATACTAAAAATGATAACTGTCTTATTTATGTACAGTTGGAAATGTAGCCTAGATGTAGGCATTTTCCTTGTTCCTGGATTAAATTTGCACTCAACATTTTTCCATTCCCCTTCTCCTTTCCATTCCCCTTTTGGAATAACTTTATTTGGACCATATGCAGTCTGGTTTACAAGTTGCAATGCATTTAGCCCCTAAAATGCATTGCAACCAATAGTGCTTTTACTTTTCAAATTTCATTTTTTTATTATGATTACAGGATGATATTGACTTCCATCATAGAAATGGCACTCCACTGCACCCCAATGACAATGACAGCCACTATTTTAATACAGGCACAGAAATAGCAGCTGGACAATATTATATCAGCTAGTTCAGTGAGAACTGCTTGAGAGTGGCATATGATCCCCTCAGTATAGCAGAGCCATGTTCAAAAGAGGGGGCAATATGACAGAGGCAACAGAGAATCCGTTTGCTTCGCTGCATTATTCTAATGTTTACCTCACCATCCTGGCACTGTTCTGCTTCAAGCTCTTTATTAAGATAAGCCTCAACTGTCTCTCCTACTTTTACATCATCAGAGGGAACCGCAAGGAGGCGGCCAGGATATCTGCAGAGTTCTATGATTTTGGTCAAGGACACAGTGAGTACACACATCTCTCTACTACATTGATCCATTGTAAAAAAAAAATGGAACTTTGGAATACTGACTATATTCAAATGATTACGCTATTTATATTTGCCATTGCATTTTGCCTTGTAAACTGAAGAGTTTAACGAAGAGATTAAATGACTGAATGGAAGGGTCTCTTGTTTTATGAATAGGCTACACACTGAATACAGAGAATAATGCATATACTCACTTTATTGACCTTAAAATGAAAATTACCTGAAACGTGACTGTGTGTACACAGTACATACTGGTCAGTTCAATTTCTACCCTGCTTTATTAATAGAACGGGACCACGCGGTGCCTCCCCACCCCCTTGCCCTAGTTTCCATTCCTGACTGTCGTGTACTAAAAACCCTTCTCCTTATGTAGGGTTTTCAGCGGTTACATTCGGCCACATTTGGCTCCATGAGAACTACAATTCTGTCGCTGTGTTTTAACGTTTAAAAAAGTCAATGACCATCGCTTCAAAACTGTTTTTGAAATCAGCGAGAAATACTATTTTAAATAAAAAATATATACTTACTGTAGAAGTTTTGCACAGATCCAGTTGGGCCTCCAGTTGACAAACTACATTTCCTCCCTGTTACGCTTACACACAGGTGTTTGGAGCACGCTATATAGCTAATTAGAACAGGTGGCCGTCTATGTCTTCCATCTGGCTTCCGTAAACAAGCAATGTAACATGGAGATATGGCCGTGTGGAAACACTAACCCTAACCCTATGAAAGTATTTACTAATTTAACCTTTTGTCTTTAGACAATTATTTCTCACTGATATGAAAGATCTCATTTATTTTTTATTTTACTAGGCAAGTCAGTTAAGAACAAATTATTTTACAATGACAGCCTTGATTCAGCCTGGATTTGAACCAGGGACTGTAGTGACACCTATTGCAGTGCCTTAGACCACTGCGCCACTCGGGAGCCCAAGATACATTCCTTATGTTTCCAAAAACGTACCGCAAGCGTTGCGTGTTAAGGTTTAGAGCAAGCTTCGAGGCTCTTAACAAAACTCCCCGTCAGAAGATACTATCGTCAATAGGCGCTAAAGCAGTTAGCGTCTAAGAATAAGGTGTGTGTACTGTAGACAGACCTGCAGACCAAAACAACACTTAAACTTCTCAGTGTCAGTGACAGACAGTGTGCCAACATGCTTAGTCCATGGAAAGGGAGCACCAATGCAGCAAACAGCAACACAAAGAAAAATATTGTTGTGCGTCTTTAGTCAGTGATGTAGCTAGATGTAGTTCACAGAACAAGCTTTATTTCTGACTTACAGTGGCTTGGTCTTTGATTGCTACATCAAGTAGGTTATTTCAAGATAACTTGAACAGAGAGTCAGGCGATTTTACAGCTATTCCCAGTGTATTGGCTCAGTATATATTCATCCCACGATTGGACTGCATGGAACTTTTAGTACTTTACCTCAAACTAAGTGAAATAGAATACAACAGTTTCAGCAGTGTTATAGATCAGGGATATGGAGGGAGGTAACAATGATGACGCAGTCTGGAACACATCTGGCGTTATTCTGGATATTGACCCAGGTGTGTGTGTTTGCCCAGTGAAATGGAATCATTCATCAAAACTGGTAAGACTGTAAGTTGTTATGAGTGACATCAGCATTTGTGTTTGCTGCAGGGTCCTGGGCAGACCGCTCACCCTTACATGATGCTGCATGCCAAGGTCGTCTCTTCGCCCTGAGGAATCTACTTTTACAGGTGAGCCAAAGGTAATCCAATTCAATTCAGTGTGTGCACCCACTGCTTACCTTCTGCAACGTACTATGGTCGTGTTCTGCTGCTCCCACAGGGCCACAATGTAAATGTGGTCACTCTAGACCATGTGAGTCCTCTCCACGAGGCCTGCTTTGGAGACCATGTAGCGTGTGCCAGAGCTCTGATCGCTGCAGGAGCCAATGTGAGTCACTGGAGAATTTACAGTAATAATCAAGAATACAATATTTTTTATTTTTATGAAACAATAATAATTATTAGTAAATAATGAATTAAGAAATATGTCAATAAGGCATCTGAAAAAACTTTTTGTTCTCTGTAATTTGTTATTTTTCCTCTGCCCCAAAATGGTGCTATGTTATTCAGCTGAGCGGTCAGAGTTAACATGAGACTCTGTACAGGTGAACGTCACCACCATTGACGGGGTAACTCCCCTGTTCAACGCGTGCTCAGTGGGTAGTGTATCATGTGCAGAGGTCCTCCTGGAGAACGGGGCCAAACCCGAGGCGCTGGTATTTCAGCCCTCGCCCATTCACGAAGCCAGCAGTAAAGGTATGCTTCGTACCTTTTTCACTCCAACATCCTTATCTTATTGATCTAGTACAAACCTTGAAGTATGCTTCAATGACCTTTGGGATGTATTCTAACTTGGGATTGAGGCAAATAAATTAAACTTAAAAATCAGAATCAAAATGTCACCAATCAGAGTACAGTATTTGACGTAACAGTGCAAGATTGAGATACTCAAACATAATTCAAGTCAGAGTATGTCCCATAATGCTTAGAGGATATTATGGGTGCAGAAATAATTAGCTAAGACGCCCACCGCAGTAATCGGAAAGCTGAACCTAATGACTTCCATGTATATTCCCACTGTGGGCAGGCAGCAGTGAGTGTGTGGAGACTCTAGTCAGATGGGGAGCAGATGTGGACTTTGAAATTCCTCACCTGGGAACGCCCCTCTACACCGCCTGTGTCTCTCAGGAGATAGAGTGTGTCCGGAGGCTGCTGAGGGAAGGTGAGGCACGTGCACCTCTTCTCTGCCAAAGCACCATAGTATGATGAGAGGAGGAGTGAAAACTAGTGGTAAGATTATTACTGTCTCCCAAAGTAGTGAAATGTACAGCATATGTATAACACTCTCACTATGCAGTAGTAGCTTGGCCTTGGTGGGATAGCTCGGAGCGTCTGCTCTTTTCTACGCCACTAATATGTTGCACCCACCTGCATAAAAGTGTACACAAGTCTAAATACATCATGTTATACCAGCGATAGAGTACACCAAAGACTATTAAACGTGTATTAAATCCATAGTATGCTAACCTTGGTTTCCCTCCACACAGGAGCAAATGTACAGAAAGGTATATATATGGAATCTCCCTTACATGCTGCCGCTGAAAAGGACTGCACAGCCATTGTTAAGCTGCTGTTGGACTTTGGGGCAGATATCAACGCCAGGAACATGGAGTTCCAGAGACCTGTGGAAGCCGCTCCCCCCAGCAGCCTGACAGAGGGGTTCCTTTTGGTTTATGAGGGTAAGATCTATAGGCTTATCCAGTCATCTTTTGAAATCCGTAAATTCCTATAGCCAAAGTCTCGTAGTGTTTTTGCTTCATTACCCAAGTCCAACTAGCTTTCCATTATATTTTTTAAACAAAACCATCATGATATGTTTTTTCCTTTTTTCAGCCACACCCCAACCATTGAGTCAGCTGTGTCGACAGCGCATCCGTGACCGTGTGGGCCGCGACAGGTTTCACCTCATCAACCATCTACCCCTGCCCAATCCTCTCAAGAACTACCTCCAGTACAGATGAAAAGCAGAGAACATCACAATTTCATACGCTGTGGTGGTGGCTTCTTCCTTGTGTCAATCATTCATGGGAACTCAACAGCCTGCAATGGTCGAAGGAGCACTTTTGACACAACTGGCACTTTAAGCAATGAAATACATACTTGATTTAGCTTATACTTGATTTTAGTATGGTTCACAAGATCAAATGCTCAAATTTGGGACAGGAGCAATGACCAACAACCATGATTTGTTATGAACATTTTTCAAGGGAGAGTATTCATGTAAATCCAGAGCTCGATTGTTAAATACACTTAGAAAATGAGTGCCTCTTTTCACTATTTAGTCAATATAAATGGCTGGCACATATGCTCATACTGTACAACAGCAGTTTAAAGTGCATGCGTTTTATGGAAAAATGTGCTTAATTTTGGTTATTACACTATAATCCTTTACCACCTTGTTCTGTGATTTACATTAGACCTATGTATCTGCAAAACTTGAAATTCACCAAAATCCTTACCATTATGGAGAACAATTCACTCATGCATTCATATCTTCCAAAATATAGATATACATGTGCTTGCTTGATGTGTTTTATTATGTGCAATGTCATTATCTGAGCTGCGAGCTATTATCTAATTAAAACGCTTTGAATTCAAGGTTTAGTTTGCATTACGCAAGTCATTCAAAAGCAAGCTGCTTTCAGTGCGTGGCAACATTTTCCATTTCTAGTGGGTTGCAACAATGTACCTTCCCGTGAAAACATTCACTTTCCCGGGAGATAGAAGAAGTAGGGCAATTGCCATAGAACTGTTGATCAACATGTGAAATGTGTCATATCATATGGGCTAGTAAGCTGGTTAACTTAGCTAGATCGTTTACCAAAATATTTCTACAACACTCAATATTTTATAGCAACAACTTTAGCTAAATACTGAATAGGAAACGTAACAGCAACAGTAAGTAATATTTTCGTGTCATTTCATAAGCATGTGGCTGGTTCATAGAAGCTAGCTACAGCTGACTGGCTAGCTAACAATGGCTTATGCACAGCCTACCAAAAAGACAGAACTGCCACGAGAAGTTCTCAAGTGGCTGCAGAGCTTGGATTTGTCATTTCCTCCAAAGAATATGCGCAAGTGAGTGTACATTTATTCGATTTTTTTTTTCGACAGACATTTTTTCAGTAAGGTCGTCACTGTAGGCTTTCTTTCAATTCTACTCACTTTCCCTTTTTTAGAGTCATGTGAATCATCTATCGGGAGCAATGTCATTGTCTGTTTCAGGGAGATTGAGGTGCATCAGACAGACAGACACTCGCTGATTACAAATGAAAAGGCCAGGAGATGCAGCCGTTTGGTGAGCATTTGTGAGAGATGCCTCTGACTTGTCTCTGACGCGATAGCTCTAATAAAAGTATCGCTATACCTCTATGAACTAATAAAAGCACAGCAGTTCTTAATAACTATCATGGATGGTATTATCTAGTTATTCACTAGTCCATTACACTTACAATAGCTCAAACATTAGTATTTGCTCTAAAATTTTAATTTCAGCTAGTTACCAGAAGGTGGCGGTGTTGTGACTGATTTAAAATCATGGGCAAGGGAGTTTGAAAATCAAAGCACGACCAACGGCAGTTTTGAAAAATGCATGCTGTATTATAGCTCCGAGCTATCTATTAACATTCCAGTTGTAACATACACAGTGTTTAAACCTCTTCCAGCTAGGGTCCCATTTTCCCGAATTTTCGCCTGTCTGACGTGCCCAAAGTTAAATGCCTGCCACTCATGGCCAGAAACTAGGATATTCACATAATTAGTACTATTGGATAGGAAACACTCTGAAGTTTCTAAAACCATTAAGATATAGTCTGTGGGTATATCAGAACAGATATAGCAGGCAAAAACCCGAGAAATTTCTGTCCGGAATTCCTTTTTCTGTTGCCATCCTCTCACTTTGAAGCCCTGGTAATATAAATCAATGGGGAATAGGACACAGGTTGCAGTACCTATGGCTTCCACTGGATGTCAACAGTCTCTGGAAAGTGTCTGGAGGAAAAAGCCCTGAGGAGATCCTTATAGAAGAAGAAAGACTACAGGAAGGGAAAAATGTAAACAACAGCACGTTCACGAGAACGTGAGCGCGCCCAGCTTTCTTTTCCTTTTATAACGTTTCAGTTACCATCCGTGTAAAATATGATCGCTATTATTCATAAAAGAATACATAACGTGCCAACAAAACGGAGATTAATGGACATAATGAATTACTTTTTCTAACAAAAGAACCATGGATTATCTTGTTTGGACACTTGGGAAGACCTCAGAAGAAGTTATTTGAAAGGTAAGCGATTTATATTAGCTGTGATATGGACATTTTGAGAACCGAGCTGGATATGAATGTATGCTAATGAGGAAAATATGTGAGGTACTAGCCTCAAACAATCAAATGTAGTGCTTTCGCCGTAAAGCCTTTTAAAAATCTGACAACGCAGTGATATTGCCAAGAAGCAGAGCTTTTGATGGCTATGCAACACTTGTATATCGAAGGATTTTTAATATTACGAATTTGTATTTTGAATTTGCTGCGTTATGTTTGCTCTGAAAACGATCCCGCTAGAGAGGTTAATAAAATAATGTGAATACGACATTTGTCAGCCTATCTTGTCTGTCTGCCAATTCCCTCATTTAATTTGGAGTGTTATGTGTCGTTACTATGTTTTAGTGCTAAGTAATATGCCTAGTACATTATGAGAACAGTCGTGAAAGTTTTTGCCTGTTCTGGGAACGTTTATTTTTAGGTTGCATGGAGGTTCTGAGAACGCTTTACTCTGGTTCCTTGAAAGATTCTTGGGATGTTTTGTTAACACTCTGAATATTGAAATTATAGGTTATTTGGAGGTTTTTGAAAAACATGTTTACAACTTTCACTGAATGTTTGAATAGGATTTGCAGTAACACTGCTAGATTATTTTAGTTTAACCTTTTTGAAAAATTGTTGAACATTCTCAGAACTTTCTTGGAACAATTTGAGAACATTACTTTAAATAGAACCATGAGGAAACCTGTAGGAAACGTTATGATGAAGTACTGACATTCCCACAAAACAACGTTGTTTCTTAACATTCTCTGAACTATTTGAGAACATTCCCAATCTCAAACCATTTGGAGTACGTTCCTAGAACATAACAAAATTTGAAATGAAGAGTAACCATGTTTGAACTTGTAGCCTAGGCTCCAGGAACATTTTTGACTTTTAGAAATGCATTTCACACAATTCTATGTAGTTTTAGATGACTCCAGACTTTAGCAGAATCTTTTTTTAATACCTTACAAATTATCAAAATGACAGGCTACTTTGATACTGACAAACTTAGAATCTGAGATCAATAAAAACGACCTTGTCTTGAATCCATGGTGTGCTTGTTTGCACAGCTTATATAATTCCACCTCTGGGAACATTACAATAATGTGTGAAGATAATTTCCTCTTTGCCTTGCACCTGTGATAAGACTCAGTAATGTGAGCACATGTAACATTTATAATAGAACATGGGCAGTGTTGTAGATAAAAAAGTGGGAGTACTGCAAATTAAGAGGGTGAGGGGGGGGAGTTGAGAGAAAAACATTTCTCCCCATACTTTAGATGGCTGTATTGGTCTGTTACCTCTTAAGGATCTCTACAGATCGGTGTCCCACCCTCGGGACGGTTGAGCTAGTGTGCACTAATGTGATTAGCATTACGTTTTAAGTAACAAAAACATTTCCCAGGACATAGACATATCTGATATTGGCAGAAAGCTTAAGTTCTTGTTAATCTAACTGCACTGTCCAATTTACAGTAGCTATTACAGTGAAATAATACCATGCTATTGTTTGAGGAGAGTGCACAGTTATGAACTTGAAAAGTTATTAATAAACCAATTAGGCACATTTGTCATGTCTGCTCCCGCTTATCCCTTCCCCTGGCGCTTGAGGGCGCCAGATTACACTGCATCACACGCTCCTGCCATCTTCACTCACACCTGCCCTCCCTCATCACTCGCATCAGCGGTATTGGACTCACCTGGACTCACTCATCACCTGTTTATTACCTCCCCTATATTTGTCAGTTCCCCAGCTCTGTTCCCCGCTACTGCATTAATAGTTTCTTGTCTGTATTCTTGTGCTGACGCTGTTCCTGTCTTGTGCCTTGTCAGTTATTTATTAAATGTTTACTCCCGTACCTGCTTTGTCTCTCCAGCGTCATTGCTATGTGACAACTATTCGGCAATCTTGATGCAACATTTTTAACATGAATGCAATGTTTCATTGGATCAGTCTAAAACTTTGCACATACACTGCTGCCGTTTAGTGGCCAAAATCTAAATTGCGCCTTTGCTGGAATAATACTTTATGGCCTTTCTCTTCCATTTCAAAGATGATGGTACAAAAAAACACTCAAAAACTTTTTTTTTCCTTTGTATTATCTTTTACCAGATCTAATGTGTTATATTCTCCTACATTCATTTCACATTTCCACAAACTTCTAATTGTTTCCTTTCAAATGGTATCAAGAATATGCATATCCTTGCTTCAGGTCTTTAGCTACAGGCAGTTAGATTTGGGTATGTCATTTTATGCGAAAACTGAAAAAAAGGGGCGGATCCTTAAGAGTTAATACAGGAGTAGTAAAGTCCCAGTGCACTACAGTGCAAATAAAATGTTTCCCTCACAGCAGAGGGCTATATCAGTCCGCTAATACAGGCAAGGCCGACACGCTATTTGGTCAGGATTAGGCGGCCGCCTATGGCGGCATATTGAAGAGGGAGACATTTTCTGAACTAAACTTACCAAGACGCACCTCCAACAACACTTAAAACCTCTCATAATTCAGCCCAATGACAATTTCTCTCAACCAGTGGCATATGGGCTTTTTGGGTGAGCGCTGATGCCGCCCTGTGATCAGCAGTGCCAACTTTGTCAAAGGCAGAGGCGCAAAACATTTTGCTTGTCCATTCCAAGAGCTCCAGGGTGCTGTTGGAGAGAGGCATAAATCTTGTAGCAGATATAGTATATGGTAGAACGAGTATGTGCCCTTTTCTGTAGCCTACAGGCTGGAGATAAAATGTAATGAGACAGCCATGTTTTACATCATGAAGGTTTCTCCGATCAGAAAGCCTAACCTAAATGGCGCCCAATCAAATGTTATGATGTCATGATCAATGGTTTCAAGTTTGTATGAGCTGATCATAGCAAAAAATGTAATACTTATGCATTTCCCGCTGTGTAAACAAATTGCAAATAGGCTGCGGATAACTCCTGATAAAGTGGGGAAGCTGATATTCAGAGCATAAATAGCCAAATTGATTAGTTACAGGAATCAGGACTAATAAAGCCAATGCAACAGCCTGTTTTACAAACGGTGGGCCTACCACATGGATGGGCATTCATAAAATTCCATTGGAAAATACATATTTTCAACTTTCATTCAGAACAGGAAATTAACCTGATTTCAACGTCTGCAAAATACGTCTTTTCACCTTTCATTCCGAACCTAAATTGAACCTAGCTTCAATGTTATTTTGCTTACTTTGGGACTATTCTAGTTTTGTGAGGACTAAAATATTGTTGTATCACCTAGGGCAGCAGAATTTCGAGGACCAGCCTTGAATACAGGAGTAGTAAAGGCCCAGTGCACTACTTAGGGAAAAAAAGCACCCTCAGCACTCATCCTTTCCACAGAACCATGCTTCTAATTATTAGGACGGTATTTTCTTTACACAACTGTTTAGTTGATTGGAACTGATCTGATTTTTCAACTGCCAGAGCTGGTGTCTGCTCATGTCAACTGACTATACACTTGTTACAATTGTATTAAACATGTGCCATTTAGCAGATGCTTTCAAACCTTTGTTAGGTCAGCTAATATGCCTGCTTACTGCTGGCGTTGCATCATCATAACGATTTTCATTGGATCAAGACTGTGTCAAGGCAATTGCCATACACTGTCAACTGTCATGACATCTGCTGTCATTGCATGACAGCATTTTGTACAGTACAAAGTTTAAAATAAACATTTACTCTCATAACCACTTATATTATTTTTGTTTGGAAGAGTTTCTTATCATCTTGCATAATTCGGGAATATTTTGTGACAAACCCCTTTTCCGATTCTTCAGCGCTTGCTCAATCGAGGTGCTTTCTACCTCTATTGAGAGTAGTCAGATTACACTGAAAGCCAATTCTAACTCCCAATGGGCTGCTCTGTAGGTCATAAATCTCACCGCAGCCTGTGCCCTTGATGCTCAATTTACAATTGAGCTGACAACTTATTTTTATGGATGACAGCCTGATACATGTTTTTGTCTGTGTGCCCAGCCCTTCATGTGGTCTGTGAAGCCTGTGGTTTAGCAGATAGGATAATGCTCTGGTAGTCTGGTTCCTCAGGCTTGACACCCATCTATATGGCTAGAGATCTCCTGGAGATAATGTGAAGAAAGGGAGAGACTGCATACTGTGATATTCACTGAGTGTACAAAACATTAGGAACACCATGACAAAGACTGACCAGGTGAATCCAGGAGAAAGATATGATCCCTTATTGGTGCCATTTGTTAAATCCACTTCAATCAGGGTAGATTAAGGGGAGGGGACAGGTTAATGAAGAACGGGGTATCGTAGTAGGTGCCAGGCGCACCGTTTTGAGTGTGTCAAGAACTGCAAAGCTGCTGGGGTTTTCCTGCTCAACATTTTCCCACGTGTATCAAGAACAGTGGTGTAAAGTATTTAAGTAAAAATACTTTTAGGGGTATCTGTACTTTACTTTACTATTGATATTTTTGCCAACTTTTCTTCACTACATTAATAAAGAAAATAATGTACTTTTACTCCATACATTTTCCCTGACATATACTTCGTTACATTTTGACAGGAAATGACAATTCACACACTTATCAAGGAAACATCCCTGGTCATCCCTACTGCCTCGGATCTGGCGGACTCACTAAACACAAATGCTTTGTTTGTAAATGATGTCTGAGTGTTAGAGTGTGCCTCAGGCTTTCTGTCAACAAAAAAAAACAAGATAATTGTGCCGTCTGGTTTGCTTAATATAAGGTATTTTGAATGGTTTATACTTTTACTTTTACTTTTGATACTTAAGTACATTTTAGCAATTCCATTTACTTTTGATACTTAAGTATATGTTAAACCAAATACTTTTACACTTTTACTCAAGTGTTAAGATTGCGCCGGAAGAGATGGCAGCAGTTTTACGGGCGCCCAACCAATTGTGCTATTATGTGGGGTTTTTTGCGTTATTTGTAACTTATTTTGTACATAATGTTTGTGCAAGCGTATCTTACGGCAGAAAAGAGCTTCTGGATATGAGGACAGCGATCACTCACCTCGGATTAGATTAAGATTCTTTCAACAACAAGCAAGACGCACATGATATTCTCAAAAAACCCGGCAGGGCCGACATCCCAGTTTTTCGCAAGAGGAAGCGACGCAGGTACAGAGGATGAAGAGCCGGATGCCTCGTCAGGACCCGCAGAAGGCGAGTAGGAAAGCTGCCGTTACCGTCAATATTACTCGCCAACGGGCAATCATTGGACAAGAAATTAGACGAGGTACGGTCACGAATAACCTACCAATGGGACATCAAAATCTGTAATAAAAATCTGTAATCCTATGTTTCACAGAATCGTGGCTGAATGACGACATGGATATTCAGCCAGCGGGATATACACTGCACCGGCAAGATAGAACAGCACACTCCGGTAAGACAAGGGGGGGCGGTCTGTGCATATTTGTAAACAACAGCTGGTGCACGAAATCTAAGGAAGTCTCTAGATTTTGCTTGCCTGAAGTAGAGTATATTGTGATAAATTGCAGGCCACTCTACTTGCCTAGAGAGTTCTCAGCTATACTTTTCGTGGCTGTTTATTGCCCACCACAAACAGATGCTGGCACTAAGACCGCACTCATTCAGCTGTATAAGGAAATAAGCAAACAGGAAACCACTCACCCAGAGGCGGCGCTCCTAGTGGCCGGAGACTTTAATGCAGGGAAACTTAAATCAGTTCTACCAAATCTCTATCAACATGTTAAATGTGCAACCAGAGGGAAAAAAATGATTGATCACCTGTACTCCACACACAGAGAAGCGTAACAAAGCTCTCCCTCGCCCTCCATTTGGTAAATCCGACCACAATTCTATCCTCCTGATTCCTGCTTACAAGCAAAAATTAAAGCAGGAAGCACCAGTGACTCGGTCTATAAAAAAGTGGTCAGATGAAGCAGATGCTAAACTACAGGACTGTTTTGCTATCACAGACTGGAACATGTTCCAGGATTCTTCCGATGACATTGAGAAATACACCATATCAGTCACTGGCTTTATCAATAAGTGCATCAAGGACGTCGTCCCCACAGTGACTGTACGTACATACCCCAACCAGAAGCCATGGATTACAGGCAACAATCGCACTGAGCTAAAGGGTAGAGCTGCCGCTTTCAAGGTGTGGGACTTTAACTTGGAAGCTTACAAGAAATCCCGTTATGCCCTGTGACGAAACATCAAACAGGCAAAGAGTCAATACAGGGCTAAGATTGAATCATACTACACCGGCTCCGACGCTCGTCGGATGTGGCAGGGCTTGCAAACTATTACAGACTACAAAGGGAAGCACAGCCGCAAGCTGCCCAGTGACAAGAGCCTACCAGACGAGCTAAATCACTTCTATGCTTGCTTTGAGGCACGCAAAACTGAGGCATGCATGAGAGCATCAGCTGTTCTGGACAACTGTGTGATCATGCTCTCCGTAGCCGTCGTGAGTAAGACCTTTTTCAAATCAAATCAAATCAAATTTATTTATAAAACCCCCCTTACATCAGCTGATGTCACAGAGTGCTGTACAGAAACCCAGCCTAAAGCCCCAAACAGCAAGCAATGCAGGTGTAAAAGCACGGTGGCTAGGAAAAACTCCTTAGAAAGGCCAAAACCTAGGAAGAAACCTAGAGAGGAACCAGGCTGTGAGGGGTGGCCAGTCCTCTTCTGGCTGTGCCGGGTGCAGATTATAACAGAACATGGACAAGATTTTAAAATGTTCATAAAACAGGCAGAACAGTTGAAACTGGAGAAGCAGCACGGCCAGGTGGACTCGGGACATCAAGGAGTCATCAGGCCAGGTAGGCCTTGAGGAATGGTCCTAATGCTCAGGTCCTTTTCACAGGTCAACATACACAAGGCTGCGGGACCAGATGGATAACCAGGACGTGTGCTCCGGGCATGTGCTGACCAACTGGCAGGTGTCTTCACTGACATTTTCAACATGTCCCTAATTGAGTCTGTAATACCAACATGTTTCAAGCAGACCACCATAGTCCCTGTGCCCAAGAACACAAAGGCAAACTGCCTAAATGACTACAGACCCGTAGCACTCATGTCCGTAGCCATGAAGTGCTTTGAAAGGCTGGTAATGGCTCACATTAACACCATTATCCCAGAAACCCTAGACCCACTCCAATTTGCGTCCCGCCCAAACAGATCCACAGATGATGCAATCTCTATTGCACTCCACACTGGCCTTTCCCACCTGTACAAAAGGAACACTTATGTGAGAATGCTATTCATTGACTACAGCTCAGCGTTCAACACCATAGTGCCCTCAAAGCTCATCACTAAGCTAAGGAACCTGGGACTAAACACCTCCCTCTGCAACTGGATCCTGGATCCTGCAGACGACACAACAGTGGTAGGCCTGATCACCGGCAACGACGAGACAGCCTATATGGAGGAGGTCAGAGAACTGGCCGGGTGGTGCCAGAATAACAACCTATCCCTCAACGTAACCAAGACTAAGGAGATGATTGTGTACTACAGGAAAAGGAGCACCGAGCACGCCCCCATTCTCATCGACGGGGCTGTAGTGGAGCAGGTTGAGAGCTTCAAGTTCCTTGGTGTCCACATCAACAACTAGAATGGTCCAAACACACCAAGACAGTCGTAAAGAGGGCATGACAAAGCCTATTCCCCCTCAGGAAACTAAAAAAAGATTTGGCATGGGTCCTGAGATCCTCAAAAGATTCTACAGCTGCAACATTGAGAGCATCCTGACCGGTTGCATCACTGCCTGGTATGGCAACTGCTCGGCCTCCGACCGCAAGGCACTTCAGAGGGTAGTGCGCATGGCCCAGTACATCACTGGGGCTAAGCTGCCTGCCATCCAGGACCTCTACACCAGGCGGTGTCAGAGGAAGGCCCTAAAAATTGTCAAAGACCCCAGCCACCCCAGTCATAGACTGTTCTCTCTACTATTGCATGGCAAGCGGTACCGGAGTGCCAAGTCTAGGACAAAAAGGCTTCTCAACAGTTTTTACCCCCAAGCCATAAGACTCCTGAACAGGTAACCAAATGGTTAACCGGACTATTTGCATTGTTGTTTTGCACTATTGGTTAGAGCCCGTAAGTAAGCACTTCACTGTAAGGTGTACACCTGTTGTATTCGGCGCACATGACAAATAACATTTTGTTTGATTTGAGTAGTATTTTACTGGGTTACTTTCACTTTTACTTTAGTCATTTACACTTTTACTCAAGTATGACAATTGAGTACTTTTTTTCACCACTGATCAAGAATGGTCAACCACCCAAAGGACATCCAACCAACTTGACACAAATGTGGGAAGCTTTGGAGTCAACATTGGCCAGCATCCCTGTGGAATGCTTTCGACACCTTGTAGAGTCCAGGCCCTGACGAATTGAGGTTGAGGGCAAAAGGGGGTGCAACTTAATGTTAATGTTTTGTACACTCGGTGTATGTGTTACCATTTTTCCTAAGAAAATGTATAGATTTTCAGATGTTATGCATTAACTGTACATAGCTTATTGTGTTTATTGCACCAATGTTTCAGGTAAATCTAAAGGTCAAAATGTTGCTATAATATACTGGCAAGTCTTCTTTTTTTCCTTTGAACATTGAAGCTATTTGATATCCAGCATCTGCTCAAAGCCGTCGGATATGCATGTGGTCTTTTACCCTTTCGTCCACAGATGATGTCTATCGACAAATCATATGCAAACTACTAGCAGCATTTCTTAAGTGTCAGCTGCATGTTAGTTGATATGCAGCAAACATGAGTCATACTAAATAACTCCCCATAGTGGTTTTGTAATGTCTTTCCCTAAAAGGAAACATACATTCTCTCTCCATGGCTTCATTCAAACAACCCCTGTCTTGTTACCATGGTTATCAAAGAGAACCAAAGCCCTATTCAAGTATAAACCTCCTCACTGGTGTTCTGTAAACTTTGACCTGTTGAATATTTCAGATTCTGTTGATTTCTCTCAGCTCGACTGGGCGCGAACACACATTAGCACTTAACACCGAACACTTGGCTTCTTCGGTTGCCCAGTGATTTGTATTGGATTTTCTGGGTTTTCGAGGTTCAGCAAATAATATAGGAGATTTCAATGGAGAGAAAAAAATGCTACTGTACAAAAACATGTTGTGAATTTTTTTGATGTGTTCATCTGAAATGAGTAAGAATAAACCATAATGATTAATAGAGCAAGTGGCTGAGGTTACAGAGGAGCTGTTTTTATTTATTCCATACCTGTTCATTTTTCCTATTGAACAATATCTGGGGCTGGTTGCTATGGCAACTTGCGAGCACATAGAGCACAAACTTGAGAGCAACCAGGGACAGTAATAAGCTTACTGTGAGCTTCTTTGGCTCCTTCTGTTTGTGATGAGCAACAAACGCTGGCATATAATTTCAAATGCACGCACGTACACAAATACATTCACGCACACACTCACACACTGACACACACAAACTCTTACACATCATTTCATGCAGGGCTTGGCAGTGCCAGCCAACTGACGAGGGATGTATACTGCCTAGATGCCCTCACAGAGCGTTTCGCCATCTGCTGTTTTTTCTCTCTCTTCTGTCATCATGAAGTGCTTTGAGAGACTAGTCAAGGATCATATCACCTCCACCTTACCGGCCAGCCTAGACCCACTTCAGTTAGCATACAGCCCCAACAGGTCCACAGTGCTAAACAGGAGGGATGGGGGGATGAGAGGGAGGGAAGTGGGCACGAGGAGGTCAGCCCCCCTCATTGAAGCACAGACAGGAACATGACTAGCCAGGGTGGTATTGCGGGGGCTTGCGAGCTAAGGATTCCCCCAGAAAAGACGCCAACCCCCAACAGCAAATCTCCCAGCCCTATTAGCAAAGCAGCCACGGCAGGCCTGTGTGTGTGAGGCAATGGTATCCAAGCCAAGGGTGGGGCGCTTTGTGTGTGAGTGTTTGTACGCGGCGTGTGTGTTTGTATGTATGTGTGTGTGTATTTAGCGCTGCATCCTTTATAGCAGATGCTAATATAGTGTTCTATAATTGTGTAGGCAATGAACCACACTTGCTTATTTACATATTTTATTACATTTGGTAATAAAACATGCATTCATGACTAATTAGCTGCCCGCTACTTTACTGTACATGCTAAATTCTCATAAGGCTGGCTCAAATTAATGTTCCCTTATCCCTGAGATAAAAATTTAAACAGCAATTACCAAACTGCCAATGACAGTCCAATGAAAGAGTAATGTAGTGGGAGGACACTGCTTTACCCCAAATGGCAACCTATTCCCTATAAAGGCCCTGGTCAAAAGTAGTGCACTATAAAGGGAATATGGTGACATTTGGAATTTAAACTGTGAAATGCAGCTATCGTGTGACATTTAGTGGCAGCGTCCCACTACTCTACCAGTATTGCCACTGTGTCTAACCTTACATAACTCCATGTTAATAATGCCCTCTGACAGGGCCCCATACCTACACTGTAACACCAGATCCTAAATGTATCCATTTGTATTCTCTCCATAGAAGTTAAATATAGCATGTCATTGTGAAAGACAGTGGAGCCTGATCTACCCCTATTTAACCTATACTGGGAATAGATATGAGTGGAATATAACCACAATGAAATACAGAGATTTTTTTTAATTTATACATTATTTTACTGAGAACACATTCTCATTTACAGCAAAACCTGGGGAATGAATGAGCCAATTGTCAGCTGGGGATGATTAGGTGACCATGATAGTATGAAGGACAGCTTGGGAATATAGCCAGGACACCAGGGTTACACCCCTACTCTTACAATAAGTGGCATGGGATCTTTAATGACCTCAGAGAATCAGGACACACACTTAACATCCCATCTGAAAGACAGCACCCTACACAAGGGATTGTCCCCAATCACTGCCCTGGGGCATTGGAATATTTTTTTTTAGACCTGAGGAAAGAGTGCCTCCTACTGGCCCTCCAACACCACTTCCAGCAGAATCTGGTCTTACATCCAAGGACTGACCAGGAGAAACCTTGCTTAGCTTCAGAAGGAAGCCAGCAGTGGGATGCAGGGTGGTATGCTGCTGGCTAGATACTGCAATTGTTTTTTAGTTTTTTCTTTGAAATTTTATCAGAGATGTGAACAAATATATGAATATGTTGTAAGATTATTTAAATAAATGTTCCCAATCATTGACCAATGGTTTGAATTTCACTCATAGAACATTCATAGGTGTCTTTTTTGCCGAATGTATCAAGCTACTCAGTGTAGGATCGCTGATTTAGGATCAGTTTAGCCTTATCAATACACCCAGTCACTACAAAGTTACAGACATAAAACATTTAGAGTTACTTTAAAACAGTTAGAGAGTTAATGGCTGTGATATGAGAAAACTGAGGATAGATCAACAACATTGTAGTTACTTTAAAATGCTAACCTAATTGACAGAGTAAAAAGAAGGGAGCCTGTACAGACAAATATTCCAAAACATGCATCCTGTTTGCAAGAAGGCACTAAAGTAATATTCCAAAAAATGTGGCAAAGCAATTTACTTTTGTCCTCAAAACAAAGTGTTATATTTTTGGCATCATGTTATGATTACAGTATGCTTGTAATCGTTAAGGACAGGGGATTTTTTCAGGATAAAAAGAAACAGAATGGAGCTAAGCACAGGCAAAATCCTAAAGTAAAACCTGGTTCAGTATGCTTTCCACCAGACACTGGGAGATTAATTACCCTTTCAGCAGGACAATAACCAAAAACAGAAGGCCAAATATACACTGGAGTTGCTTACCAAGAAGACAATGAATGTTCTTGAGTGGCCGAGTTACAAATTTGACTAAAATCTGCTTGAAAATCAATGGCTAGACCTAAAAATAGTTGTCTAGCAATGATCAACAACCAATTTGAGCTTGAATAATTTTGAAAAGAATGATGGGCAAATGTTGCACAGTCCAGGTGTTGAAAGCTGTAAGACACTTACCCAGAAAGACTCACAGCTGTAATTGCTGCCAAAGATGATTCTAACATGTACAGGGAGGAAAAAAAGTATTTGATCCCCTGCTGATTTTGTACGTTTGCCCACTGACAAAGAAATGATCAGTCTATAATTTCAATGGTAGGTTTATTTGAACAGTGAGAGACAGAATAATAACAAAAAAATCCAGAAAAACGCATGAGTAAAATGTTATAAATTGATTTGCAATTTAATGAGGGAAATAAGTATTTGACCCCCTCTCAATCAAAAAGATTTCTGGCTCCCAGGTGTCTTTTATACAGGTAACAAGCTGAGATTAGGAGCACACTCTTAAAGGGAGTGCTCCTAATCTCAGGTTGTTACCTGTATAAAATACATCTGTCCACAGAAGCAATCAATCAATCAGATTCCACCATGGCCAAGACCAAAGAGCTCTCCAAGGATGTCAGGGACAAGATTGTAGACTTACACAACACTGGAATGGGCTACAAGACCATCGCCAAGCAGCTTGGTGAGAAGGTGACAACAGTTGGTATGATTATTTGCAAATGGAAGAAACACAAAATAACTGTCAATCTCCCTCGGCCTGGGGCTCCATGCAAGATCTCACCTCGTGGAGTTGCAATGATCATGAGAACGGTGAGGAATCAGCCCAGAACTACACTGGAGGATCTTGTCAATGATCTCAAGGCAGCTGGGACCATAGTCACCAATACAACAATTGGTAACACACTACGCCGTGAAGGACTGAAATCCTGCACCGCCCGCAAGGTCCCCCTGTTCAAGAAAGCACATATACATGCCCGTCTGAAGTTTGCCAATGAACATCTGAATGATTCAGAGGACAACTGGGTGAAAGTGTTGTGGTCAGATGAGACCAAAATGGAGCTCTTTGGCATCAACTCAACTCGCAGTGTTTGGAGAAGGAGGAATGCTGCCTATGACCCTAAGAACACCATCCCCACCGTCAAACATGGAGGTGGAAACATTATGCTTTGGGGGTGTTTTTCTGCTAAGGGGACAGGACAACTTCACCGCATCAAAGGGACGATGGACGGGGCCATGTACCGTCAAATCTTGGTTGAGGATCTCCTTCCCTCAGCCAGGGCATTGAAAATGGGTCGTGGATGGGTATTCCAGCATGACAATGACCCAAAACACACGGCCAAGGCAACAAAGGAGTGGCTCAAGAAGAAGCACATTAAGGTCCTGGAGTGGCCTAGCCAGTCTCCAGACCTTAATCCCATAGAAAATCTGTGGAGGGAGCTGAAGGTTCGAGTTGCCAAACGTCAGCCCCGAAACCTTAATGACTTGGAGAAGATCTGCAAAGAGGAGTGGGACAAAATCCTTCCTGAGATGTGTGCTAACCTGGTGGCCAACTGCAAGAAACATCTGATCTCTGTGATTGCCAACAAGGGTTTTTTCACTAAGTACTAAGTCATGTTTTGTAGAGGGGTCAAATACTTATTTTCCTCATTAAAATGCAAATCATTTTATAAAATTTTTCACATGCGTTTTTCTGGATTTTTTTGTTGTTATTCTGTCTCTCAATGTTCAAATAAACCTACCATTCAAATTATAGACTGATCATTTCTTTTTCATTGGGCAAACGTACAAAATCAGCAGGGGATCAAATACTTTTTTCCCTCACTGTATTTACTCAGGGGGTTGAAGACTTATCTAATCAAGATATATTAGTGTTAAACTTTTCACAAATTTCAGACTTTGACATTAAAAGGGTATTTTGTGTTGATCGTTGACATAAAATGACAAATCAATTGTGGAAAAAGTGAAGTGTTGTGAACACTTTCTGAAGGAACTGTAGGTAGGGGTAAATTGACTAGGCAACAGGTTATATAATTAACAGTAGCAGCAGCTTATGTGAGTCAAAAGACTTAGTGCAAAGAGAATTTGGGTAGCTATTTGGTTAACTATTTAGTAGTCTCATGGCTTGGGGTTAGAAGCTGTTCAGGGTCCTCTTGGTTCCAGACTTGATGCATCGGTATCGCTTGCCATGCGGTAGCAGAGAGAACAGTCTGTGAAAATGTATCAACCCCTGCAAAAATGTCCATTCATTATATTCCACATTATAATTCACAATTCCTTTTGCAGCAGGGTTGTTTTCCTGCTGTAGCAAACTGGCTAAAATTATAATCCTACATCTGTAGCTAGCCAGCTCACATAATTACCAGAACATGACCAGCCCTCTCCTTTCCTCCTTTCGGTAAATCTGACCATGACTCCATTTTGCTCCTCCCCGCCAACAAACAAAAACTGAAGAGGTAAATTCTGGTGGTCAAGTCTGTTTTGATCACGTGGACTGGAATATGTTCTGGGTCGCCACTGGGGATAACATCAATGAATACACCGACTCAGTCACCAGATTCATAAAAGAAATGCATAGATGATGTGATACCGATGGTGTCTTTCAACACATTTCACCTGGGTAGTGCTAGCGCCCTACTGCTACCTAAGTAGTTAAGTTCCTCGGCGTACACCTCTCTCAGGAGCTGAAACAGTGGACACCATGGTGAGGAAGCCACGACTGCGTCTCTTCAAACTCAAGAGGCTGAAAAAATTCAGCCTGTCCTAGAGGGCTGTCACAGTGTTCTACAAGAGCGCCATCGGGGGCATACTGCCCTGCGCTGCTGACCGCAAGTGTCACGTCCTGGCCATAGAGAGCCCTCTGGGCTCTCTTTGATGGTTTTTGTCAGGACGTGACTAGGGGGAGTATTGTTTCTATATGTTGTATTTCTATGTTTGGGTTTGTATGGTTCCCAATTAGAGGCAGCTGAGTGTCGTTGCCTCTAATTAGGGATCATACTTAAGTTGTTCCTTTTCCCACCTGTTTTGTGGGATATTGTTTTTGGAAGTGCCTGTATGCGCATTGTATGTTACGATCGGGTGATTCTTTGTTGTTTTGTTTGTTCCATTGAAATAAATTAAGTGGAACTCCATGCACGCTGCGCCTTGGTCCGTTCATTATGAAGATCACAACAGAATATCCCACCACCAAAGGACCAAGCAGCGTGCCCAGGTTTGGAAGGAAAGCTGGACTTGGGAGGAGATTCTGGGGGGTTGCGAGACCTTCCCTTGGCAAGACTCCCCGAGGGATATGAGTGGACAACGAAGACGCCGGGGTCCACGTCCACAAAAAGCCCAAGATTTTTTTTGGTGGGGGGCACATGGGGCGAATGGCCGAGCCGAGAGCCAGAGGCCGAATGGGAAACAATAGAGAAGTTTAAGGAAGGATATCGAAGAAAGGTATTGGCGAGGAATAAGCTGCAGCGCATGCGCCTAGAGGAGCGTCTGCCCAGCCAGGTACGTACTGTGGCGGCTTCCTGCACTCGCCCTGAGGAGCGTGTCATCAGTCCGGTGAAACCTGTGCCGGCTCCATGCACCAGGCTTCCAGTGCGCCTTCACAGCCAGGTACGTACTGTGCCAGCTCTCCGCACTCGCCATGAAGAGCGTGTCATCAGTCCGGTGAAACCTGTGCAGGCTCCACGCACCAGGCTTCCAGTGCGCCTTCACAGCCAGGTACGTCCTGTGCCAGCTCTCCGCACTCGCCATGAAGAGCGTGTCATCAGTCCGGTGAAACCTGTGCCGGCTCCACGCACCACGCTTCCAGTGCGCCTTCCCAGTCAGGTACGTCCTGTGCCAGCTCTCTGCACTCGACATGAAGAGCGTGTCATCAGTCCGGTGAAACCTGTGCCGGCTCCACGCACCACGCTTCCAGTGCGCCTTCCCAGTCAGGTACGTCCTGTGCCAGCTCTCTGCACTCGGCATGAAGAGCGTGTCATCAGTCCGGTGAAACCTGTGCAGGCTCCACGCACCAGGCTTCCAATGCGCCTTCACAGCCAGGTACGTCCTGTGCCAGCTCTCCGCACTCGCCATGAAGAGCGTGTCATCAGTCCGGTGAAACCTGTGCCGGCTCCACGCTCCACGCTTCCAGTGCGCCTTCCCAGTCAGGTACGTCCTGTGCCAGCTCTCTGCACTCGACATGAAGAGCGTGTCATCAGTCCGGTGAAACCTGTGCCGGCTCCACGCACCAGGCTTCCAGTGTGCCTTCCTACCCCGGTGCCAGGGCCGAAGCTTTCCTCTGCGCCGGGGACCAATCCGGGCAAGGCGTTCAGCCACCGACGCCAAATGCCCACCCAAACCCTCCCCATTTAGTTCTGTTTTTGCGGCCGGAGTCCACACCTTTGGGGGTGGTACTGTCACGTCCTGGCCATATAGAGCCCTCTGGGTTTTGGTCAGGACGTGACTAGGGGGATTATTGTTTCTATATGTTGTATTTCTATGTTTGGGTTTGTATGGTTCCCAATAAGAGGCAGCTGAGTTTCAATGCCTCTAATTGGGGATCATACTTAAGTTGTTCCTTTTCCCACCTGTTTTGTGGGATATTGTTTTTGTAAGTGCCTGTATGCGCATTGTATGTTACGATCGGGTGATTCTTTGTTGTTTTGTTTGTTCCATTGAAATAAATGATGTGGAACTCCATGCACGCTGCGCCTTGGTCCGTTCATTACGAAGATCACAACAGCAAGGCGCTACATAGGGTGGTACGGTCAGCCGAACACACCATTGGGTTCACACTGCCTGCCCTCCAGGACACCTATGCAGGAAGGCCAAGAAAATCATCAGGGACCCCAGTTCAAATGCATGGTAAACTGATATCAGGTGAGACATTGTGGTAATCTATCTATTTTCACCCTAGTGATAAGAATCATCTTCGCACAGATTTCCAGTTTCACCTAAGATATAATGTATGTTACATAGTACTTAGCATAAATAATGCCTGGCATGTGAATCTTTGACATTTTTTACTTAGCAACATTAATGCATGCTACGTCATTACACCCCTTCAGGGTTGTCTTTCATAACATGATACAATAACACAATACGTCATACCCTTCCTGTCTGATTCTGACATATTCCCTGACTTAAAAGCATCAACCATTTTTCGAGGGACTTTCAGTGTTTACCATCCATCCAGTGTCTACCATCCATCCACCCATCAATCCACCCCATCAATCCAATATTTAGTTATCTATAAATACTACAGTATACAACAGTAAATACTACCGTTTTCACTGTAGTATTTTTGAGGAATACCATAGTACCAGTGAATACCATAGTACCACAGTGAATACCATAGTATTTCTACCATAGTATACTATAGAATTTCTACCATAGTATACACACGTTTTCATGTGGGAAAACATGTGACTGGAAACGTTTTCATCCTAAAAACTGTTTTTTTATGAAAGGGTTATGTGATGATTATTTGGAAGGCAAGATGGATTCTTTGGAAGGCCAGAAGGGTTTTTCAAAGTATTTATCTGAGTCAATACAAGTTAGAATGACCTTTGGCAGTGATTACAGCTGTGAGTCTTTCTGGGTAAGATCTTTGCACACCTGGATTGTACAATATTGCACATCAATCTTTTAAAAATTATTCTAGCTCTGTCAACGTGGTTGTTGATCATTGCCAAACAGCCATGTTCAAGTCTTACCATATATTTTCAAGCCGATTTAAGTCAAAACTGTAACTAGGCCACTCAGGAACATTCAATGTAATCTTGGTTAGCAACTCCATTGTATATTTGGCCTTGTGTTTTAGATTATTGTCCTGCTTAAAGGTGAATTAATCTCCCAGTGCCTGTTGGAAAGCATGGCATGCTGTCAATTAACTTCTGGGCCACATCCTGACGGATGGCAACCCATTTTTGCATAATCAATGCTTGAAGTTTGTCAGAATTTGTGGGTTTTTGTTTGTCCACCCGCCTCTAGAGGATTGACAACAAGTTCTCAATGGGATTAAGGTCTGGGGAGTTTCCTGGCCATGGACCCAAAATATCGATGTTTTGTTCCTCGACCCACTTAGTTATCACTTTTGCCTTATGGCAAGGTGCTCCATCATGCTGGAAAAGGCATTGTTCGTCACCAAACTGTTCCTGGATGGTTGGGAGAAGTTGCTCTCGGAGGATGTGTTGGTACCATTCTTTATTCATGGCTGTGTTCTTAGGCAAAATTGTGAGTGAGCCCCCTCCCTTGGCTGAGAAGCAACCCCACACATGAATGGTCTCAGGATGCTTTACTGTTGGCATGACACAGGACTGATGGTAGCGCTCACGTTGTCTTCTCCAGACAAGCTTTTTTCCGGATGCCCCAAACAATCGGAAAGGGGATTCATCAGAGAAAAAGAGTCCTCAGCAGTCCAATCCCTGTACCCTTAGCAGAATATCAGTCTGTCCCTGATGTTTTTCCTGGAGAGAAGTGGCTTCTTTGCTGCCCTTCTTGACACCAGGCCATCCTCCAAAAGTCTTTGCCTCACTGTGCATGCAGATGCACTCACACCTGCCTGCTACCATTCCTGAGCAAGCTCTGTACTGGTGGTGCCCCGATCCCGCAGCTGAGTCAACTTTAAGAGACGGTCCTGGCGCTTGCTGGATTTTCTTGGGCGCCCTGAAGCCTTCTTCACAACAATTTAACTGCTCTCCTTGAAGTTCTTGATGATCCGATAAATGGTTGATTTAGGTGCAATCTTACTGGCAGCAATATCCTTGCCTGTTATGCCCTTTTTGTGCAAAGCAATGATGACGGCACGTGTTTCCTTGCAGGTAACCATGGTTGACAGAGGAAGAACAATGATTCCAAGCACCACCCTCCTTTTGAAGCTTCCAGTCTGTTATTCGAACTCAATCAGCATGACAGAGTGATCTCCAGCCTTATCCTCGTCAACACTCACACCTGTGTTAACGAGAGAATCACTGACATGAGGTCAGCTGGTCCTTTTGTGGCAGGTCTGAAATGCAGTGGAAATGTTTTTTGGGGATTCAGTTAATTTGTATGGCAAAGAGGGACTTTGCAATCAATTGTAATTCATCTGATCACTCTTCATGACATTCTGGAGTATATGCAAATTGCCATCATACAAACTGAGGCAGCAGACTTTGTGAAAATGTATATTTGTGTCATTCTCAAAACTTTTGGCCACGACTGTATATATTTATGGAGACAAGCAGAAGAACCCTTTTTGGTTCTACTTAGCACCTGTTTTCTATGAGTGTATGCCGCAGGCTAATTTGGGGAGTTTATTGTCCTAAGGTAAACAACTAAACTGATATTATATACTAAATACAGTTTAATTCTTTGTTGTATGATCATCATTTTCCAGATATTTTTGTCTTAAAGTGAACCCGTTTTTGAATGGAGTACAACAATGGCAGCCCACAGGTGGAAAATTAGGGACCCTGAATAAAAACATGTTTTGATAGCGAAGAACACATTCATCCCAACGAAGAAACTCCTCCGCCTGCTTTGGTCAGTTTTCATGGTTGAGACTGTGTTTCTACCATTGCCTCTCTGTTTTCTGACTCCTTGCGCGTGCTAGCCCGCCCTCCTGCAAACATACTGCCTACTGAGACCCCCTTTCTTATCCACTGTAGAGAACAGGTTTCCAGCACTTGCCAGATCTGCTCGCAATGGACAGCGCTGTGAAGATGCAATGATCTCTTTCACGGTACGACAGCTTGAATGAAATCACTGCTGACAAGCGGTCTTAGCACAGAACCGAGAGAGACCGAGAGGGAGAGTGAGTGAGCAAGAGGGAAAGCGAGAGAGAATTAGAGCTCTGTGGACTATCTTTGACACAAAGAAACAGGGTTTTGAAACTGCAAACCAAGGAGCTTCTGTCACACCTCTAGTTGCTCTACATCTAGAATATCCAAGATGGAAGAAGATATGGATGAGGGTCAGACTCAGAAAGGTAAGGAAAGAGACAGAGTATTTTTTACATTTAAGTGGATGGATTGAGATTCCCTTTGAGTAAAATCTTCCCCTAATTTCTTTGTCTGTCTGTCAGTGGACTATTTATTCAGAAAGGATTGGGTAAATAGTTGGTTAATACTCTGGGTATAAAAGAGCATCTGTTTTAGTTGTTCCTTTGTCCGCTGAGTGTCTGCTTGACTGAAGTGGGTTTGTGTGTGTGTTGTCTGCTGTCAAAACAGTCAGAGAGTGGTGTGAACTGCTTCTATGAGCGTTGACTGTGAAAGCACAGGGAGAATTGTCTTTGTTCATAGGCGTCTCGGTAAGGCTCTCGCATGCCTGTCGAGATGGCTCAGGGGAACATTGAAGACAAGAGACCTCAAGCCAGCTCCATTCACTAATAAAACCATTGTATCCAGACTATCCACATGTCCAGCTATTGTATTTAAATCAAAGCTCTTTTATTCTTTTAACAACCCCCCCACCCCAATGTTTTTAATAAAATCATCTGGATTTGATGCTTGTCAGAATTTCTCTCTTGTTCATGTGCATGCAGGATATGTTGCTTGCTTTGTGCAGAGGGGTTGCTATTTATAATGCAAACCTACCCCCTCCCATCCACCAGGGTTTAAGTGTATGCCTGAGGGGTAAATAGCTGTGTACTGTATATGTACATTTATCTTTACCAGGCGCTGGCATTAGTTTGAATTTGCATTCCTCCATATTAATACAATTGCTCACTGTATGAAAAAAGAATGCTATCATTCTCTGAGGTGTGTCTCCCCCCTTCACTCCTCCTTCCTTCCTTTTTTCCCTCCTTCCCAAGTTCTGTGCATGTGACAGGGCTTCATACGTCTGTGCTTCTTTTCTTCCCTCCTCCCCGTCCCTCCCACCCTCCTTCCTCTCATCCCTGAAAACCAGCGAGTGCTTCACAGGCATGAGTGAGAGCTGGAACAGTTACCATGGCACTGGCCAAGTCTAGTCATTATCCCTGCAGCTACTCTCTGCTCTCTGTTCCGTTCCTGCAGATGACATTTTGGTATCCTGGCCAATCAGTTTACACAGTGTCTGTGTGCATATGAGTGTGTTTGTGTGTGAGTGTCATGGATGCTGGTTTACCTAGAAATACCTATTGCAAAGTGATATACCTTTATTGTCTGGTAAGGTGTTAATACCATTAGTGGCTGCAATATGACATTGGCTCAGGAATTCTATTTTCACAGTATGGTTCATGACTCTAAGGTCTCCAACCTGTGGGATGACTACCGGAAACTTCCTGATAGCAGTGTTGATTAAATACCGATCAGTCACCGTTACTAGGTTTGCACTCTGTGTGAATTCTATATCCTGGAATCCCAATCTGTCACATCATACAGTTGGCAATCTCCCTCAATGTTCATCCAACTGAAAGAGACTAGCACCCAGGCTGTACATGCATGTCTGTAGTACACCATGTCCATTCATTTCCTGGAGAAACCAGCTTGTTAGTCCATATATAATTACTCAGCCAATCACGCTTTCCACTACTAGCCCAAATGTGGCTAACTGGCAATCTTCTAATCTTCTCCATCAAATCTGGAAAGTTATACATAAAACATGGCACTAAAGCAGTTTGGCTGAGTGCTGCTCCACATTAACGTTCTTCTTTAGTGCTTCCTCACTGAATAAACACACTGACTGATGAACTTCAGTAACCTGGCCACAGACATTTTTTGTGCTGTATAGCCAACGGCTATGGCCTTACGTATGCTAAACCATGACAATGATCATAGGAGTTGGATACAGCACAAACAGGTCCGGGGCCAGGTGTAACCGGTGTGAAATGCCTAGCTAGTTAGCGGTATGTGCTAGTAGTGTTCAACCGGTGATGTCACTCGCTCTGAGACGTCACTCGCTCTGAGACCTTGAAGTGGTTGTTTCCCTTGCTCTGCAAGGGCCGTGGCTTTTTGTGAAGCGGTACGTACCGGAGCTTCCTGGGTAGCGGTTGTTGATGTGTTCAGAGGGGCCCTGGTTTGAGCCCAGGTTCGGGCAAAGAGAGGGACGGAAGCACTGTTACACATGCTAGAACTTCATCTGGGGACACTTAGTTAGATGTCTAGTGCTTGAAACAAGATGATTTGATGCTCCTATTTGCAATTATGAGGTTCGAATGCATGAATAATGTAAGTGCCATGTAATAGGCTGGCCTACATGCTGCTACAGTACAGTATATGCAGTGTGTCTTGCCCACTAGCAAATAATGGAATTTTGGTTCTTGTTTAATATTTGCAGTTTGGTTCAACCATGTAAACCTTATCCCTAACACCCCTAAACAGAAAAAGCAACAACCTCAAACAATCAGAAAATTGCCCCAAAACTGTCATGACATTTCAAGTATTGACACAAGGAAAATACATTTGACTATACACAGCTAGAGTAGCCATATTGAGGGGGACTTGGGTATGGTCCCAGCCTTGAGGGCCTCTCAAATGGCTTTATGATGCCTATATTTAATGTTCAATGTTTTTTTGTGTTTTCTTAGATGACAAATGAATTTCAGTTTTACATTCTTTGGAGTGGTGGAGATTATTTGACATTGTTGAAAACAAACTCTGAATGGTAACACTGCTACTGAGGCGTTGATTTTAGTCTGAACTGAAGTCGTTGATCTTTCACTAGTCATGCCACCTAGCTATTACCATGCTTTTTTCCCCCACTTATATATACAGTGTTGTTATGTGCTCTGTGCTGTAACCAGAAATCTGAGCAACCTCTCAGGAAGAAGCATCATTAAACAGTTATGCTTTTATATAATAGTCTATGTGACCTAACTTATCATTTTGGGGTGTCTGGTCACAATTTGACCCCCCACCTCAGAGAACCCTGAGTGTATGATGTATTTAAGAGGACAATCAGTTGTAAGTGCACTTTCTCTGGGGTCATTCCTCCACCAACTGTCTCCCTGTCACCTTCTATGAGGTCACCTGTTATATGTGGACCAGAGCTCTATAGGTCATCTGTAGCCCTTTCCTGGCATCAGGGGCACCATGGACTAGCCAGGGGGCTAACATGAGAGAAGAGCAAATGTAATGCACCTACTGTACATAACATGACATCTAATGGTTTTCAGACACAACGTAAGTGTACATGCATTGCAAAAGGGTGTATTTTATACCTCTCAGTGCTGCTTTGTAAATCCTCAAAATAACATTAAACACCCACAAATAGTTTGCATCACTTTCTTTACCATTAACAAAGGGTTACAATTTTAAGGGACTTTCAACTGTCACATGACATGTATTGATCATCTTAGTGTTGATCTTCTGTTATATTGCTACTGATATTAAAGATCTAGTTTAGTTTTCTAACGGAAGAGGGGTACTTCTTAATAATAATGTCAAGTACAGAGTTATAGATTGGGCCTTACTCTTATTTTAGGGTTCTAGAAACTGATCAAATATAGGAAAATATTGTATTATGGGATCTCTATGGTCCATGGTCCTCCTCCTCAGACTGCAAATCTCATATTGTGAGTCAGATGCACCAGCTGCTCTCTTCATCTGTTAGCCAAATGTAGCGCTTCATGCCGCGTGCCACAAGTTACCAACAACAACAGCGGACAATCCTAATTCCCCAAAATAAAATGGCAAAAAAAAACTAATTTGTTATGTCAAAACATTAAATGAAGTCATAATCATCTGTCCTAGCTTGATACGGAGGAATCAATTCCACTTTAGGTAGCATTTGTAATGACATACTGCTGTGACTGCTCCAGCTCTGAATGGAAGGAAAATGTAGTAAGGCCCACCTGTTAAGATTACCTGAGCCAAGGGAAGGAATTAGTTCTCCTTCTGTTCAACTCGGTTGATCAAGTTTTATTGCCAATGTGTGATAATGTGCTCAGGAGTCAAGGCTCAATAGAGGGAAAATTCCACGGTAAATAGAAATTCTTGGAATCTATCAGATCTATCCTAAAACATTAATTGAAGTGGGGAAGCTATATCATTCAGGTATTGTATTGCTGTAGTATATTACATTTAAACAAATAACATTTGTAATCTGGAACCATTATCACACATCATATGCTCTATTGTACGCTATGAACTGGACATTTGTGTTATAATGCAGTATTGCACATTTTGAGCCCCTCTAACATGAGCTGTGACATTTCATGGTTTGATACATTTCATGGTTTTCCCTCTCCCAAAATCTTGCACTGATTATCCATGGAGATCTTCTTCTCACACAGTGAATTCTGGTTTTCTCCACTGCCAGCTGACCTGCTCTTCCACTTCCATTGTTTTGGATTCCAGCTGCATCCCTCCACCCTATGGAGATCAAGGGAATTCCACCAATTGTTCCCAAATGTTACCCAAAATTTTGTCACAGCTATTAGGTGAGAGTTGGATAAGCTGAGCCATCTTTTACATTCAGCATCACTCCGCCAAGGGAAATATGGTACACTTTCTAACAAAGATATCTACATACAGTACCAGTCAAAAATTTGGACACAACTACTCATTCAAGGGTTTTTCTTTATTTTTACTATTTTCTACACTATAGAATAATGAAATAGCACATATGGAATCATGTAGTAACCAAAAAATGGTTAAACAAATCAAAATATATTTTAAATTTGAGATTCTTCAAAGTAGACACCCTGATGACAGCTTTGCACACTCTTGGCATTCTCTCAACCAGCTTCACCTGGAATGCTTTTCCAACAATCTTGAAGGAGTTCCCACATATGCTGAGCACTTGTTGGCTGCTTTTCCTCCACTCTGTTGAAAAACAAATGATAGTCCCACTAAGCTCAAACCACATGGGATGGCGTATCGCTGCAGAATGCTACTCTGCGTCTCACAAAGACACGGCGGTTAGAACCAAACATCTCACCACACCAAAGAACAGATTTCCACGATCTAATGTTGCTAGTTTTTCTTGGCCCAAGCAAGTCTCTTTTTCTTATTGGTGTCCTTTAGTAGTGGTTTCTTTGCAGCAATTCGACCATGAAGGCCTGATTCACGCAGTCTCCTCTGAACATTTGATGTTGAGATGTGTCTGTCACTTGAACTCTGTGAAGCATTTATTTGGGCTGCAATTTCTGAGGCTGATAACTCTAATGAACTTATCCTCTGCAGCAGAGGTACTCTGGGTCATCCTTTCCTGTTGCCATCATCATGAGAGCCAGTTTCATCATAGCGCTTGATGGTTTTGCGGCTGCACTTGACTGACCTTTGTGTCTTAAAGTAATGATGGACTGTCGTTTCTCTTCGGTTATTTGAGATGTTCTTGCCATAATATGGACTTATTTGGTGTTTTACCAAATAGGGCTATCTTCTGTATACAATCCCTACCTTGTCACAACACAAATGATTGGCTCAAACTCATTAAGAAGGAAATAATTTCCACAAATGACCTTTTAACAAGGCACACCTGTTAATTGAAATGCATTCCAGGTGACAACCTCATGAAACTGGTTGAGAGAATGCCAAGAGTGTGCAAAGCTGTCATCAAGGCAACGGGTGGCTACTTTGAAGAATCTTAAATATTAAATATATTTTGATGTGTTTTTTGGTTACACATTTTTTGGTTACTACATGATTCAATATGTCTTATTTCATAGTTTTGATGACTGCACTATTATTCTACAATGTAAAAATAAAGAAAAACCCTTGAATGAATAGGTGTGTCCAAACTTTTGACTGGTCCTATATATTTCAGGATGTTGTTTAAACACAATTTGACACAATCACAATCACTTTTTGTCTTTCCATCATTTTAAGCATTTTAATCTTTTCAACACAGGTTTAACACAGGTTTTTTTTACAATTAACATAGGCCACTTACCCCAAGGCAAACATTTTGACTATTAGCCCACACAGATGCACGTTAATGTTAGGTTTAGGACCTCATATTGAAGCTTATAGAGATCTTTAAATGAGCTACTTTGATTTAGATACAAGCATCATGAAACCTCTAACCCAATAAATGTATTTGACTTGGTGAAAATCTGTTTTTTCAGACCTAAGTTCCTTACCACTTTTCCATGTGGTTTCTTTCTTCACAGACTCCATGAAATGATTACCTCTTCATTAATATTTGGTCAAATTATATATTTTGTATATTGTTTCCTATAAAGGGTGGCTCAACTGATCCCTTTTGCTCAACTTACCCCACTCTTTCCTACTGGCCAACGTCTGAGAGTTTTCTCATTGTTCTCATAATGTCCAGCAGGTGCTCAAAAAACACGACACAACAAATTTCAATAACTTTTTGGTTGGGAGTGTCTTATCTTTATCGAAAGGTATATGATTTAATATGATGTGATCATATTAACAGAAATATGAATTGTGCATCTAAAAACTTAATTTTAATGGACTGAACTTAAAATCAGACATTGGAGACAACTGCACGAAACCTGCTCGCATGGTTAAAAATTTCACCAACCATTACAGAAGCATGTACATCGGTTGGGGGGGTTGATTAATTCAGTCCCTTTCAAAACCAATGCCTGGGCTTGCAGACCTGACCTGTGCCTGTACTGTACTTCACCCCAGAGGGTTATCTGTGTAATGAGTCTCATTCACCCATTGTCCTAGTGAATTTGTTGACACACAGTAACTGGGTCACAGCTCTGAAGTACCCTGTCTATTCTCAGATTTTGCACCGCGGTTGACATGGCAACCATACTGGTTGATTAAACATGCGCAGAGTAGTCAGGGGCGTGGAGAGCTCTGAAAACCTGCTTGCTCCGGGCTGGGGAAGGGGCCGAACGAACGGTATAGGGAAAGCGAGTGTCGAGACATAACCATACCCCCCCTGCTTAGTGTAAGTCTCCAGGCTTCCAGATCTAGTGAACAATACATTTGCAAATGTACCTTATGTACACCACAAGCCACTCTAATCAAACTCATTTGCTTTCTCTCATGTATTCTCTTTCCTTCTCTCTCAAGATCTCCCTCCGTCTCCTTCCCTCACCTCTTCATCATCAAACTTTGCATCATCAATGTTTTATGAGAGATGACCATTACATGATGGCAACCTTAACCATTTATATGAGTCATGGGTTGCTGAGGGTTTGTGTATGCGTGCACATTTGTGTGCTTATGTGCATTTGTGTGTGTGTGTCTGTGTACCCCTTTTGCCTGTCGGACATGATGCAGACAGATGGGAGAGAGGTGGGAATGGGGAGGGGGCATGGGAGGGGGTGTCCATTCTCTTTGTATTAGAGAGAGACGCCTTCTGTTGATTGGACTGGAGAAACGGGTCACGACCAAATTACAGGCTTAGATTTTTGAAGAGGGGCTTTTTGTGCGGGGGACAATTGATCCTTCTCTAAGCCTGCCCCCCTTGGTTACTGTTGCAACATCAGACAACATTGCCCTCTGAAACCCAATTCCTCATTCAAACTACTAGAGAAAACCCCCTCTTCAATAATCTCAAACTGTGGTTGTATTACACAGTGAAATTAAACACAGACTACCCCTTGCTAATCAGAAGATTCTTGGGTATTTCTTGTGGTAGACTGTTATTACAATTGCACTGTAAGCATACAGTCAAAGCTATTAACCACTTTTGGAGCTTTTGCTCTCAAATCGTATCCTGATGTCGACAGCAGATGAGAGTTGTATTCATAATATATACTCAACAAAACAAAAAACGTCCCTTTTTCAGGACCCTGTCTTTCGAAGATAATTTGTAAAAATCCAAATAACTTCACAGATCTTCATTGTAAAGGGTTTGAACACTGTTTCCCACAGCGAAAGCATGCCATGCGATTGTTTGAGGACGGCGCCCCACATCAAAATATTCTTCCTCGTTTGGGGAGAAACAAGCCTGAAACCTTGAACAAAGACTACTGACATCCAGTGGAAGCCATAGGAATTGCATACTGGGAGCTAGATTTAAATTTGTCCCTACTTTCTATTGGAAGAGCATGGGCTCCCTCAAAATGTTTTATTCCGGTTGGTTTTTCTTGGATTTTCTCCAACCATATCAACATTATTTGAACGTTTCGATTGGTACCTTTCCAATGGTACCAATTATATGCATATATTGTCTTCTGGGCCTGAGCAAAAGGCAGTTTACTTTTGGCACGTCAGTCAGGCGGAAATGGAGAAAAATAGACCTTAGCTTGAAGAAGTTTTAACCTCTTAGCGCGCCGATCCCTTTAGTGGGATCGTTTTCAGAGCAAACATAACGCGCCAAATTCAAAATACATATTCGTAATACATATTCGTAATATTTAACTTCGATATACAAGTGTTGCATAGTGTTGCATAGCCATCAAAAGCTCTGCTTCTTGGCAATATCACTGCGTTGTCAGATTTTAAAAAGGCTTTACGGCGAAAGCACTACATTTGATTGTTTGAGGCTAGTACCTCACATATTTTCCACATTAGCATAAATTCATATCCAGCTCGGTTCTCAAAATATCCATATCACAGCTAATATAAATCGCTTACCTTTCAAATAACTTCTTCTGAGGTCTTCCCAAGTGTCCAAACAAGATAATCCATGGTTCTTTTGTTAGAAAAAGTAAATAATTATATCCATAAATATCCGTTGTTTTTGGCACGTTACGTTCAGCTACTCCACCAAGCATTGTCAGTCTACTCGCCCGTTTTACAGTGAAGGGATCGCGTTCAAATTATACCTCTCATCTTTTCACAAACAAATCAAATATCATTAATAATGCATCCTTATGTATTCTTTTATGAATAATAGCGATCATATTTTACAAGAACGGTAAGTGAAAGCGTTAAAAGACTAAAAGAAAGTTGGTCGCGCTGGCGCGTTCCGTTCGTGAGCGTGAACGCACGTCTGTTTACCTTTTTCCCTACCCGTAGTAATTCTCTCTCTAAGGATCTGGTCAGAGCTTTTTCCTCCATACCCTTTCCAGAGACTGTTGACATCTAGTGGAAGCCATAAGTACTGCAACCTCGGTCCTATTCCCCATAGAAAAATATTACATGGGCTTCAAAATGAGAGGAGAGCAACAGAAAAATAAATTCCGGACAGAAATCTCTCTGGTTTTTGCCTGCTAAATCTGTTCTGGAATAGCCACAGACTATATCTTAATGGTTTTATAAACTTCAGAGTGTTTCCTATCCAATAGTACTAAATATGTAAATATCCTAGTTTCTGGCCATGAGTGGTAGGCATTTAACTTTGGGCACGTCAGACAGGCGAAAATTTGGAAAATGGGACCCTAGCTGGAAGAGGTTAATGAACATGCACCTGTGGAACTGTCGCTAAGAAAATAACAGCTTATAGACAGTAGGCAATTAAGGTCACAGTTATGAAAAATTAGGACACTAAAGAGGCCTTTCTACTGAATCTTTAAAACACAAAAAGAAAGATGCCCAGGGTCCCTGCTCATCTGCGTGAATGTGCCTTAGGCATGCTGCAAGGAGGCATGAGGACTACAGATGTGGCCAGGGCAATACATTGCGATGTCCATACTGTAAGACCCCTAAGACAGCGCTACAGGGAGACAGGACGGACAGCTGATTGTCCTCGCAGTGGCAGAACACGTGTAACACCACCTACACAGGATTGGTACATCCGAACATCACACCTGAGGGACAAGTACAGGATAGCAACAACTGCCCGAGTTACACCAGGAACGCACAATTCCTCCATCAGTGCTCAGACTGTCCGCAATAGGCTGAGAGAGGCTGGACTGAGGGCTTGTAGGCCTGTTGTAAGTCAGGTCCTCACTCACAAATCCATCGTCGCTGGACCAGGACTGGCAAAAACTGCTCTTCACTGACGAGTCGCAGTTTTGTCTCACCAGCGGTGATGGTCAGATTTGATTTTATCACCGAAGGGATGAGCGTTACACTTAGGCCTGTACTCTGGAGCGGGATCGATTTGGAGGTGGAGGGTCCGTCATGGTCTGGGGCGGTGTGCCACAGCATCACCGGACTAAGCTTGTTGTCATTGCAGGCAATCTCAACGCTATGCGTTACAGGGAAGACTCCTCCCTCATGTAGTACCTTTCCTGCAGGCTCAACCTGACATGACCCTCCAGCATGACAATGCCACCAGCCATACTGCTCGTTCTGTGCGTGACAAGAACATGACAAGAATATCAGTGTTTTGCCATGACCAGCGAGGAGCCCGTTTCTCAATCCCATTGAGCACGTCTGGGACCTGTTGGATCGGAGGGTGAGGGCTAGGGCCATTCCCCCCCAGAAATGTCTGGGAACTTGCAGGTGCCTTGGTGGAAGAGTGGGATAACATCTCACAGCAAAAACTGGCAAATCTGGTGCAGTCCATGAGGAGGAGATGCACTGCAGTACTCAATGCAGCTGGTGGCCACACCAGATGCTGACTGTATCTGTGTCCCCTTTGTTCAGGGACACATTAGGACCTTGTCTTTCAAAGATAATACATAAAAATCCATATAACTTCACAGATCATCATTGTAAAGGGTTTGAACACTGTTTCCCATGCTTGTCAATGAACCATAAACAATTAAAACCTCAGTTGTTGAATCTTGTTATGTTCATACAAATATTTACACATGTTAAGTTTTCTGAAAATAAACATAGTAGAAAGTGAGAGGACGTTTCTTTTTTTAAGTTTAGCTAACTTAGCTAGCTAACATACAATTGGAGTAGACAAATCATTAACTATCTAGCTAGCTTCATAGCATTAGAAACGCTTTCAATGGTGGCCAATGAGACTGAGAGCTAGCTAACCATCAACCAAGCAATTTCAGATAAACAAATACAACAGGCTTTGCATTTCAGGAATCACAGTTGCAAGTACCCTTGGTGCACTGTTAAATTATTTAGCCAATTTAAACAATTTATTATTTGATAAACTATCAGTTTTTGCCATTGTCCTCATTGGCTTTAAACTCTTTGAAAGCTGAGCTTGATCGAGGAGTCGGATTTGACGCCAGTTGCTATCCACCAGAACATTGCGATTGGTTGCCCAAAATTCTGGGACGGGACATAGCGAAGGGTCATTTGAAGGTGGAGCCTGTCTCTTGATTCAGCATTTATTTGTAGCTAAAAGCTTATCCACATGTAGCCATGTTTTGATGTACTGTAGTAAGTTCATTTTATATTTAATAGTGTCCTAATTTGAAGGTTTTATACAAATAAACTTCAAGAGCATAGTATGATCATCATTTAAAGGGATAGTGCAAGATTCTGTCAGTTAAGTAGATGAGTCATATGAACTCACGGATACCATTTTTTATGTCTCTACATGCAGTTTGAAGCAAGTTGTAGGTAGTTTCGCGAGCCAATTCTAACTAGCATAAGCACAATGACTGGAAGTCTACCAGAATCTCACACTATCCCTTTAAAGAGCGACAGCCCCTACAAAGCAACTTCTCGTTTTGAACATGACCTTTGTGTCATTGATATGAGTCAGAAGCATTTATTCTAGAGTGAAAATGTACTACAAAGTGTAAATAGGATAATTTTGGTCATATAGTCTCTTCCCGAAACTGAAATTTGCAAGATGATAGAAAAAATATAAATACAGTACCAGTCAAAAGTTTGGACACACATCCATGGTTTACATTGTAGAATAATAGTGAAGACATCAAAACTATGAAATAACACACATTGAATCATGTAGTAACCAAAAAAGTGTTATACAAAACTAAATATATTGTATATTTCAGATTCTTCAAAGTAACACCCTTTGCCTTTTATAAAATATTTTATTATTTGTTTAACACTTTTTGGGTTATTACGTGATTCCATATGTGCTATATCAGAGTTTTGATGTCTTTACTGTTATTCTACAATGTGGAAAATAGTAAAAATAATGAAAAACCCTTGAATGAGTAGGTGTGTCCACACTTTTGACTAGTATTGTATGAATGAAAGATACCGTAACAGTGTTCCTTGGGTTGGGTTCATTTTAATCATGCCCACATACCCACAGCTGGCAACACCTAAGTAATTATGCATTCGGAGCGGTTTGGCTTGGGGGTGTGTTTTGAAGTGGGTGTTTCTTGGGTGTGTCCTTGCCACCATCAAGACACACTCGTCTGTCAGAACCTTGCCTGCAGAACAAACAAACCTCCTGCAAGTTGAGTTCAATAACTACAGGCAGGTGTATGGTGAGATGCCAAAGGAAGCTTTGAATAGGTCAGTAGCCTACAGTGTAATATGAGAAGAATGCAATTGCTGAGTTTATGTAGATATTCTAATCTAAGTGTTTTGATAACTGCCAAACGTAGTAACAGGCCCATGTAGAATAAACAACCCTTACATAATACCATAGAAGCAGTGTTCTGCTAGTATAACAATGTGCACTTTTCATCTTTCATAGCCATTGTATCGGCTGGGAATGACAATCAGCATTTTGTCCTCTGGTAATAGGGCTACCTTGGAAACATCAGACTGGTCATACCTTCCTGTGTGGTGTCCCATATTTTTTTATGGACTCCTAACCGACTGTGCTATTTGGTTGGTTTTTTCGCATTGTTTGTAACTCATTTTGTACATAATGTTGCTGCTACCGTCTCCTATGATCGAAAAGAGATTCTGGACATCAGATCAGCGATTACTCACCTCAAGCTAGACAAAGATTTTTTCTTTAATGAGTCCGACGCAAAATATATACTGCTTTGTCAAGACAAATCCCTGTCACCCGCGTGAAGAAAAGAAAGAGAAAAAGGGGGAGTGCCTTGTAAGAATTGCCCAACAAGTAGGTAAACCACCACCACCCTCCATATTATTGGCCAACGTGCAATCATTGGAAAACAAACTGGACGATTTACGATTAAGACTGTCCTACCAACGGGAAATAAAAAACTGTAACATCTTATGTGCATCGGCAGGGCAGAGCAGCTACATCTGGTAAGACGAGGGGCGGGGGGGTGTGTCTATTTGTCAATAACTGCTGGTGTGAGATGTCTAATATTAAATAGGTCTCGAGGTATTGCTCACCTGGGGTAAAATAACTCATGATAAGCTGTAGACCACACTATCTACCAAAATAGTTCTCATCTATATTATTCGTAGCCATCTATTTACCACCACAAACCGATGCTGGTACAAAGTCCGCACTCAACGAGCTGAATAAGGCCATAAACAAACAAGAAAATGCTCATCCAGAAGCGGCGCTCCTAGTGGCCGGGGACTTTAATGCATGCAAATCTGTTTTACCTCATTTCTACCAGCACGTCACATGTGCAACCAAAGGAGAAAAAAAACTCTAGACCACCATTTCTCCACACACAGAGACGGATACAAAGCTCTCCCTCACTCTCCATTTTTGCAAATCTGACCATAATGCCAGCTGTAGACTGACTGGCTCCAGATTGAATTAGATTCAGGCCAGTGAATACGTTACAGTATGCAACCAACTGTGACATGTTTTGCTATGGCCCTGGGTTGGTTTGAGTTTGTTGCTGCTAGTTAGTACACTGTGGTACAGTAGTCAGACATGAGTTAGCTAGTACCACCATAACTGCATCCATTATTTATTTGTGCCATAGACATGGGTTGCACCTCAGATGCTGGTGACTGTTTAGTCTAAATTACACTAAGTTACAGTGGCATGGAAATATGATGACATTGCTAAAGTAGACAAATAATTAGTATATATGATAATTATAACAAATTACTATATATACAAAGTATGTGGACACCCCTTCAAATTTGTGAATTTGGCTATTTCAGCTACACCAGTTGCTGACAGGTGTATAAAATGACCAAATACTTAACCAGCAGTCTATGGTCTAGCTGCTGGTATACTCACCACCTCTGGGGACCAACAAACTCCAACCACCTATTCTGCATCATGACAGGCTCCAACCATAGTTGTTGGCTGTGCATCCTGCTGGAAGCATGCATTGCATGTTCAATCCATATAGGGCTTTTCCGTCTCAAACATCAGTGGTACTTTGAATGCGTTGGTTGGGGGTGATGAAACAACAGATCCCCATTCAACGAAGGGAAGCAAAGTGGGTGTGGGGGCGATTTACATGTGGAGCTTGGCAAAAAGGGGCATGAGTTGTTGAGATTATTATAATCCAAACCCAACCAAACCCAAATTACTCATTTGGACGCACTGTTCCAAACTTTGTTATAGACAAGACTGACTTTATGACCAAAATTATCCTATTTACACTTTGTAGACAATTTTGACACTAGAATAAATGTTTTTGACATATCGATGCTACATAGGCCGTTTTCAAAGCGATTAATTGGTTTTTAGGGGCAGTCGCTCTTTAAGCATCTTTTAACACTTTCTACTTTTTTTTAACACTTTTAACATAGTCCAGGCCTGTTGTTACCTCCTATCCCAGCGACGCCTTGCATTATGCCTGGGAAGAACTTTTTATCTCAACTTGCCATTGTCTCAACCATTGGCTCAACTTACCCAAAGGAAAACATTTTGATTACATTATCCCACACAAGGATGCAATTTCATGCTAGATTTGGACCTCATATCGAAGATTATTGAGACCCCAACTGATGTATAGAACAATCTTAAAAGTATCTACTTTGGTTTAGATACAAGCATCATGAAACCTTTAACACAAATAAATTTGACTTTGGGAAAATCTTGTTTTTTTTACCTAAATTTCTTCATGTGGTTTCCTTCTTTCACCTCTTCCTAAATATTTGGTAAAATTATACAGTTTGTGTATGGTTTCCTACAAACCCTTTTTGTTTTATTTACCCCACTCTCCCCTACATATGCTGTTGTTCTATCTGCATGCATTGATGTCAGAGGGACAAAAAAAGTTTTTGTTGTTGGCAGCAACTTCTTTGTTGTTGTAATATGACATGGCAGTTTCGCCAGGATTCCAGATGTAATACGTCTGTAGCCATGAAGTGCTTTGAAAGGCTGGCTCACATCAACACCATTATCCCAGAAACCCTAGACCCACTCCAATTTGCATACCGCCCTAACAGATCCACAGATGATGCAATCTCTATTGCACTCCACACTGCCCGTTCCCACCTGGGCAAAAGGAACACCATTGTGAGAATGCTATTCATTGACTACAGCTCAGCGTTCAACACCATAGTGCCCTCAAAGCTCATCACTAAGCTATGGACTCCGGGACTAAACATCTCCCTCTGCAACTGGATCCTGGACTTCCTGACGGGCCGCACCCAGGTGGTAAGGGTAGGTAACGACACATCTGCCACGCTGATCCTCAACACGGGGGCCCCTCAGGGATGCGTGCTCAGTCCCCTCCTGTACTCCCTGTTCACTCATGATTGCACGACTCCAACACCATCATCGAGTTTGCCGATGACACAACAGTGGTAGGCCTGATCACCGACAACGATGAGACAGCCTATAGGGAGGAGGTCAGAGACCTGGCCGTGTGGTGCAAAGGAGATGATTGTGCACTACAGGAAAAGGAGGACCGAGCACGCCCCCATTCCCTTTGACGGGGCTGTAGTGGAGCAGGTTGAGAGCTTCAAGTTCCTTGGTGTCCACATCACCAACAAACTAATATGGTCCAAGCACACCAAGACAGTCGTGAAGAGGGCACGACAAAACCTATTCCCCCTCAGGACACTGAAAAGATTTGCCATGGGTCCTCAGATCCTCAAAAGGTTATACACCTGCACCATCAAGAGCATCCTGTATGGCAACTGCTTGGGCTCCGTACGCAAGGCACTACAGAGGGTAGTGCGTACGGCCCAGTACATCACTGGGGCCAAGCTTCCTGCCATCCAGGACCTCTATACCAGGCGGTGTCAGAGGAAGGCTCTAAAAATTGTCAAAGAATCCAGCCACCCTAGTCATAGACTGTTCTCTCTGCTACTGCATGGCAAGCGGTACGAGGCGCCACGTCTAGGTCCAAGAGGCTTCTAAACAGCTTCTACTCCCCCCCCTTTTTAACACTGCTGCTACTCTCTGTTATTATCTATGCATAGTCACTTTAATAACTATATCTACATGTACATATTACCTCAATTACCTCAACTAACCGGTGCCCCCGCACATTGACTCTGTAGCGGTACCCCTGTGTTTAGCCTCAATATTGTTATTTTACTGCTGCTCTTTAACTATTTGTAACTTTTATTTCTTATTTTATTTTATATTTTTAGGTATTTTTTATTATTATATTTTTTTTAAACTGCATTATTGGTTAGGGCTTGTAAGTAAGCATTTCACTGTACCTGTTGAACTTGGGGCATGTGACAAATACAATTTGATTTGATTCATAAATATGAGTTAAGTAGGCTATAAAAGACAATATATCTAATTGTTAACCACTAGCCACCTTTGGCCAATCTGTAAAAAAAATAAGTTAATTTAACTTGTCTCCAAAACTGTAGCTGCTCTCAGTTTTCGCATGACAGGGAGTAGCAAGAAGTGTCATGATGGCACAAACAGACTGGTAGCTACAGTAGGCTAGCAAACCTCGTCTTCTTGCTAAATACATCGCTAGAGAGTGAATGGTCCCTTTCGTAATATATACACAAAACATTTACAGCAGGGATGCTGTAATATGTTTTTACTAATGAAAATAATACTGTAAAATATATTACAGCATCTTTGCTGTAAAGCAAAATTACAGCATTAAGCTGGCAACTCTGGTGCCAGTATAATGCTGTAGCTTAACAGGGAAAAGTTTTTACAGTGCATCTAAACTGACCCTGGCCAGTTGATCGCCAACAACAACACACCCAATCATATTTCACTGTGAACATGATTAATTGGAGCCCCAGTGGTAGCTCATTCAACAGGGATCTTTCTCAACCCAGGTCATGTAACACTAATGCAGCCGCCGTAAATAAAGGACGGAAGTGGCTGGAGCCGTGCTGTGCTGTTACTGTGCTGTCTTGCTAAATTATGAAGAACGTGTCCAGTGGCTCTTTCAGTCAATTCACACCAGTTGACATTTGAGTCAGGAATCTCAAGATCAATGTAGTTCTGTGAAATTAGACTGTGATGATGGGAGGAGTAGCTGTTGTTTTCCAGTGGAGAATTGTTGAGATTGAAAACTTGTGAGAAGACAAAAGTGCCATGGAAATCCGTGTTAATGCCAAGATGGTATCTCCTTCTCCTATAAATATTGAATGAGTAATGAAAATATGGCCATATTATCTTTCGGTCATACAGACGGTCGTTTAAATTATTTATACAATATATTGATTACATACTGGATATTATCGGCCTATTCATCTAATGCTAATTTGTTACCAAACCTTGTCATTATATGATACCATCAATTGCCTTTATACTGACAAAACATACCGTAACCTCATTTACCTGCCAATCATGAATTCCCTATCCCTCAAGACAGAGTTTGGTGTGATCAACCTATATCCCTCGCAGTTGCCATGGCAACACTATCCCATATAGCTTTAGTCTTCATAGTCAGGTCCCAGGGATATTATAACAGTATTTGTCATGGCTAGTGATCCATAAATCCCACCACCGCCTATTAACTCTGTCCAGTCGTAAGCAGCCACAGCGTTTTGTTATTGATTCCAATGGCAGGCGCATTCATAAACACTAATGTGAATGCCTGCAACGTTTCTGCAATGGAAGTGTGGAAGCCAAGCTATGCCAAAACGTGTATGAGTTATGAAAAGAATTCAAACATTTATATATACTGTGTATATATATATATTTACCTTAGGTTCCTATTTTAAACCTGTGTAGTTACATGTGTTGTAACATTCTAATGGTTTGTAATAAAAAATAGACACTACTTAGTGTAAAGCATTACAAAGTTTCAGATTACCCTTTTAAAATACAGCTCACATAAATGTGTCCTCCAATTATGGGTGACCTATCTGAATAATGCATAAGCCTAATAAAACAATTTTAACGAACATGACATGAGTCATTAACATCAATGGGCAATTAAGTCACATGCCCTCAATACAACAGAGAGTTCTCTGTTACAGCTAGGCACACTTGACACTCTCTTATTGTCACCCATTCCCACAAGTCAAGAGAGCCCCTAAATAGAGATGTCATAGCTGGGAAATTATGTGAATCGGCCATGACGACAAGACGATTCAGGCTGGCATTGGATTACAACTGCGAGGATGCAGATAGGCTAGCCTAGGATGAGGATCAGTCTGAGACTCTCAGCCCACCCCAACCTAGCAGGCTGTGGCGGAGGAAGCTAGCTAGACTACTTGGTATTCCATTCACAGTCTGTATAGAAACATAAGCAGAGCGTGGAGGAGGGAGGAAGAAGAGGGCTATTGCTTTCGCATAGCAGAGAAAGGGAAGATCAACACGAGGCGTGATAGAGGAAATGACTACCTGGCTGCGATGATGGAGATGTAATTGATTGGTATCTTTGAGAATTACAATAAAAATGGACTCGGCTTGGTTTATAGACTTTTACATTTTTGAATGGGAAACATGAGCGGGGATTGAATAAGGATGAATGGGGAAGAATTCATCAGGTGATGTAGATGCACTGGAGGAAATTCTCCAGTCATATGAGCGTGAAATTACATTTGTGCATTTCAATAGCGCTGTTCATTGATTTAGGGAGCATATTTCAGAGTGCCGTGGGAGGAGAGGAAATACTATTTGACTCAATATCAGTTCATATCTGACCGTGAAAGAGTGAGGTTCACTAATAGAAATTGGAATGGGACAAACCTGATGCATATTGCAGTAGCCTGAAAGAAAGCTATGCATGTATAAAATGTATTTGTAGAGTATGTTGGCATAGCAGCCATTACTCATCCAGATACATAAACAAACACTAACATAGAGGAACATTTCCATGAGTGTGTGATGCTTTCCTAACATGAAACACAGTAATCCAGTCAAATACATCCTTACATTTCATTCACAGACACAAAAACACTGAGGCACGGAGAACTCTATTAACTATTCCCCCTGATCCCCTGGGATGTGTGGCCAGACAGAGTGGACGGCCTGAATGCCTAGAGGTCAGATTTAACATAGGGCTCAGGCTGAAAGGGTCAACTGCACCAGGGGTTTGCTGGGTTCAGTAGGGGTTCAGTTGAGTTCAACTCATTCCTCATACTAAGCTGTATATCAATTTCTGGACCTAGAACACCTCTGACTGCAGTTCACCACCAGTGTGTAGAGGATGACCACTGTGTATAAAGACACCATACTGTACCACAATGTTCTTAGGTGAAGGATCTCCTGTGTCGAAACCCCATGTAATGTTTAGAAATAGTTGCCATATTGATTATGGTAAGTACTACTATGGTTACCAATTATCATAACAACATTTTAGTGGTTGTCGTGGTCAAAAAAAGGCCTTGAACTGACCACAGCTTAGTCTAATTGATTCCTCTCAAGATTATTGTCCAGCACTCTCAACCAGTACTCTCAATCATGTTTTTCTCCAATCCTCTGTTGTCCCATGGCTGTGATTTACTGTATATAGTGCCAATTCCCTTTTATCTTTCATGAGTGATGTCTGACCTTCTCTGTCTCTCCTCTCGGTGTATGCTCAGGATGCCTGGAGTGCTGCATCAAATGCCTGGGTGGCATCCCGTACCCGTCGCTCATCGCTACCATCCTGCTGTACGCTGGGGTGGCACTGTTCTGCGGCTGCGGGCACGAGGCCCTCTCCGGGACCGTCACTATCCTGCAGAACTACTTTGAGGTGGTCCGGGGACCCGTGGATTCCTTGGACGTGTTCACCATGTGAGTAAGCTACACACCCAGGAGCTACACTGGAAACATTCAAGATATACTGAAATTTAAAGTTGATAGTTGACTATGTGCGGTATGTTAGAGAATGGACTATACTGCTTGAAAGGGAGATGCGTTGATATAAAAGAGGATTTGATTTTATGGGCAGACATTTATACTGATAGTAGTCTTGCCGGACTATACCAATAGTAACATAATGGTTGATCTCAATGAATTGACTGTGACATCATTACATTGATAACTCCCAAGTTGGCGTAGCAGTCAGACGTGTGCATTTGTCTTGTCCCGTCCTGCTCTGTGTTTATCGTTTTCTTCGTATAGATTTGAATTTCTTACGTATATATTTTAATGTCACTTTCCATCTACGGACAGAATATACTCTCCTGCATCCCGCCTCACCCAATGTGGTACGGATCTGCTATTTATATACTTTAGAACCGGAACCCCCATCAGAAGCTAGCCAGCTAACTAAACTCTTTCCAAGATAATTCGTAAAAATCCAAATAACTTCACAGATCTTCATTGTAAAGGGTTTCAACACTGTTTCCCGTGCTTGTTCAATGAACCATAAACAATTAATGAACATGCACCTATGGAACGGTTGTTAAGACGCTAACAGCTTACAGACGGTAGACAATTAAGGTCACAGTTATGAAAACTTAGGACACTAAAGATAAACAATAAATTGCAATGTCCGTACTGTGATCCTCGCAGTGGCAGAACACGTGTAACAACACCTGCACAGGATCGGTACATCCGGACATCACACCTGCGGGACAGGTACAGGATGGCAACAACAACTGCCCGAGTTACACCAGGAACGCACAATCCCTGCTCAGACTGTCCGCAATAGGCTGAGAGATTATTTTCTTATTTCACTGTAGAGCCCCTGGCCCTGTCCAATATGCCTTAGATATCCCTTTTGTTCCACCCCCCACACATGCGGTGACCTCACCTGGCTTAACTGGTGCCTCTAGAGACAAAGCCTCTCTCACCGTCACTCAATGCCTAGATTGACCTCCACTGTACTCACATCCTACCATACCCTTGTCTGTACATCATGCCTTGAATCTATTCTGTCCCCAGCACCACTCCCATAACCCAGACACTCTCATTTGTTGACTTCTGTAACTGTAAATACCTTGGTTTCATGCATGTTAACATTAGAAGCCTCTTCCATAAGATGTTTTATTCACTGCTTTAGCACACTCAGCCAACCCTGATGTTCTAGCCATGTCTGAATCATGGCTCAGGAAGGCCACCAAATATCCTGATATTACCATTCCTAACTATAACATCTTCCGACAAGATAGAACTGCCAAAGGGGGCGAATTTGCAATCTACTGCAGAGATAGCCTGCAAAGTTCTGTCATACTATCCAGGTCTGTGCCCAAACAATTCAAGCTTCCACTTTTAAAAATCCACCTTTCCAAAAACAAGTCTCTCACCGTTACCGCTTGTTATAGACCCCCTTCAGCCCACAGCTGTGGCCTGGACACCATATGTGAATTGATTGCCCCGCATCTATCTTCAGAGTTCGTACTGTTAGGTGAGCTAAACTGGGATATGCTTAATTAACATCCCGGCTGTCCTACAATCTAAGCTAGATGCCCTCAATCTCAAACAAATTATTAAGGAGTCTACCAGGTACAACCCTAAATCCGTAACCATGAGCACCCTCTTAGATATCATCCTGACCAACTTGCCCTCTAAATACCCCTCTGCTGTCTTCAACCAGGATCTCAGCGATCACTGCCTCATTGCATGTGTGCGTGATGGGTCCGCGGTCAAATGACCACCCCTCATCACTGTCAAACACTCCCTAAAACACTTCAGCGAGCAGGTCTTTCTAATCAACCTGGCCTGGGTATCCTGGAAAGATATTGACCTCATCCCGTCAGTAGATTATGCCTGGTTGCTCTTTGAAAGTGCTTTCCTCGCCATCTTAAATAAGCATGCCCATTCAAAAAATGTAAAACTAAGAACAGATATAGCCCTTCGTTCACCCCAGACTTGACTGCCCTTGACCAGCACAAAAACATCCTGTGGCGTTCAGCATTAGCATCGAATAGCCCCCGCGATATGCAACTTTTCAGGGAAGTCAGGAACCAATATACTCAGTCAGTTAGGAAAGCAAAGGCTAGCTTTTTCAAACATAAATTCGCATCATGTAGCACTAATTCCATGGAGAATAAGAGCATCTCCTCCCAGCTTCCCACTGCATGAGGCTAGGAAACACTGTCACCACCGATAAATCTATGATAATCGATAATTTCAATAAGCATTTTTCAACGGCTGGCCATGCTTTCCACCTAGCTACCCCTACCCCGGCCAACAGCTCAGCACCCCCTGCAGCAACTTGCCCAAGCCCCCACCCCCCCTTCTCCTTCACCCAAATCCAGACAGCTGATGTTCTGAAAAAGCTGCAAAATCTGGATCCCTGCAAATCAGCTAGGCTAGACAATCTGGACCCTCTCTTTCTAAAATTATCTGCCAAAATTGTTGCAACCCCTATTACTAGCCTCTTTCGTATCATCTGAGATTCCCAAAGATTTCAAAGCTGGGGCGGTCATCCCCCTCATCTAGACCCAAACTGTTATACACCTATATCTATCCGGCCATGCCTTTCTAAAATCTTTGAAAGCCAAGTAACAAACAGATCACCAACCATTTTGAATCCCACAGTACCTTCTCCACTATGCAATCTGGTTTCCGAGCTGGTCATGGGTGCACCTCAGCCACGCTCAAGGTCCTAAACAATATCATAACCACCATCAATAAAAGACAGTACTGTGCAGCCGTCTTCATCGACCTGGCCAAGGCCTTCAACTGTCAATCATCGCATTCTTATCGGCAGACTCAATAGCCTTGGTTTCTCAAATGACTGCCTTGCCTGGTTAACCAACTACTTCTCAGATAGAGTTCAGTAAGTCAAATCGGAGGGCCTGTTGTCCGGACATCTGGCAGTCTCTATGGGGGTGCCACAGGGTTCAATTCTCGGGCTGACTCTTTTCTCTGTATATATCAATGATGTTGCTCTTGCTGCTGGTGATTCTCTGATCCACCTCTACGCAGGCGACACCATTCTGTATACATCTGGCCCTTCTTTGGACACTGTGTTAAAAAACTTCTTAGGGCCCCCTTTTTTTAGGGCCCCCTTTTAAAAAAGAATGTGCCTAAATGACATTCCCAAATCTAACTGCCTGTAGCTCAGGCACTGAAGCAAGGATATGCATGTTCTTGGTACCATTTGAAAGGAAACACTTGTGGAAATTTGTGGAAATGTGAATTGAATGTAGGAGAATATATCACAATAGATCTGGTAGAAGAAAATACAAAGAATAAACCAACCAGTGTTTTTTTTACCATCATCTTTGAAATGCAAGAGAAAGGTCACTGTTATAGCCATCACTCTGGTTGTATTTCTGATAGTGTCCACAAGATATCAGCAGTGTATGTTCAGCAGTGTATGTTCAAGTTTCAGATGGATAACTTGTATAACTTGACTGATCCTCAAGACTTTTAGTGTGAAGTCCCCAGGTACATTTGGGCAAATCGTGAAGAAGACATTCATATAAAAATGTTCTGCAAGAATATCGTCAAATCTGTATAGTTGGACTTTGATTTAGCTTTCCAAGTATTAGTAGCCATATTATAAGTTCAACATTTGCATAACAACCAGTTTTCATAACTTCATAACTCTGAATATCCTTATAATCTTTGTCCAAAATGAATAGGCATGCTGTCGTACAAGGTTAGAAGCTATATTTTACAACATATACACGGTTTCCAGATACCCCCGTAAAGCCCAGCTCATTGGCTATCTAGCTAGCTTTGTTTGACCCCGATTGGTGCTTATTTGGCAAAGATACAGTCGTTCAAGAGATGGCCGCCCACATCATCGGCATGCCATGAAGGCGTCGCTCTCTGACCAAATATGGTGTCCTATAGGATATACTATACTAAGTATTGTTACCTTCTAGGATCTCTGAGGAATAGATCCAAATGTGATTTGACTCGTTGTGTTTAGGATGAGATTTTCACAGATTCCTTTCTTTGCAAATTGAACAAGTGGAAATACAAATTCGATTGTGCATGCTATATGGACCTTTTTAGGATATGAAAAATGATTTTATCTAACAAAACTACACTTCATGTTATCTCTGGGACCCTTTGGGTGATAAATCAAAGCAAGATTTCAGAATGTAAGTACACATTTCACCTTCAGAGGTGAATTTATCAAACCTATCGCGGTGAAACAGCTGTTTTGTTGTTAGGAGCTCTCCTCAAACAATAGCATGACGTTTTTGCGCAGTAATAGCTACTGTAAATTAAAAGTGCAGTTATATTAACAAGAATGTAAGCTTTCAGTCGATATAAGACACTTCTATGTACCGACATTTGTTGTTACTCTAAAATCTGCGATCCTGACATAACGTGCTGAATGATTTACAACTGTCCCGTTGACAGGACGCCGATCTTTATTTATCACACCTCCAAACGAGCTTCAATGCCATACAACACCTCCAACTCCTTTTAAATGCTTGTAAAACTAAATGCATGCTCTTCAACCGATTGTTGCCCGCCCAACTAACATCACTACTCTGGACGGTTCTGACTTAGAATATGTGGACAACTACAAATACCTAGGTGTCTGGTTAGACTGTAAACTCTCCTTCCAGACTCACATTAAGCATCTCCCAATCCAAAATTAAATCTATAATCGGCTTCCTATTTCGCAACAAAGCCTCCTTCACTCATGCTGCCAAACATACCCTTGTAAAACTGACTATCCTACCGATCCTTGATTTCGGCAATGTCATTTTCAAAATAGCCTACAACACTCTACTCAGCAAACTGGATGTAGTCTATCACAGTGCCATCCGTTTTGTCACCAAAGCCCCATATACTACCCACCACTGCGACCTGTATGCTCTCGTTGGCTGGCCCTCACTACATATTCGTTGCCAAACCCACTGTCTCCAGGTCATCTATAAGTCTATGCTAGGTAAAGCCCCGCATTATCTCAGCTCACTGGTCACCATAGCAACACCCACCCGTAGCACACGCCCCAGCAGGTATATTTCACTGGTCATCCCCAAAGCCAACACTTCATTTGGCCGCCTTTCCATCCAGGTCTCTGCTGCCAATGACCGGAACTAATTGCAAAAATCACTGAAGCTGGAGTCTTATATCTCCCTCTAACTTAAAGCATCAGCTGTCAGAGCTACTTACCGATCACTGTACCTGTACACAGCCAATCTGTAAATAGCACACCCAACTACCTCATCCCCATACTGTTATTTATCCTCTTGCTCTTTTGCCCCCCTGTATCTCTACTTGTACATCATCATCTGCACATCTATCACTCCAGCTAAATTGAAATTATTTTGCCTCTATGGCCTATTTATTGCCTTACCTCCCTACTCTTCCACTTTTGCACACTCTGTACATAGATTTTTATATTGTGTTATTGACTGTACGTTTGTTTATGTGTAACTCTGTGTTGTTTTTGTTGCACTGCTTTGCTTTATCTTGGCCGGGTCGCAGTTGTAAATGAGAACTTGTTCTCAACTGGCCTACCTGGTTAAATAAAGGTGAAATAAATACAACAAATATAAAAAAAAAACATTTCATCCATTGTTGTCTATCATTTACACTTATGCAAATGGACTCTGTACAGTAGGCATGTAAGACGCTTTAAAGGCATTTGAAATTATTTGACTGTTTGATTACTCACTTTAAATTATTATCAAGTTCTTGCAAAATCTGAGTTGAGAATATCTAATTCATGCACATTTATGTTAATAATTAGGCTTATGCCAGCAATTCTATTTTTTTAACAATTAACCAAGGTTTTTGATTTCTTATTGAGTCAATAATGAAAATAAGTTTGAAATAAATTCATTATATATGTTAAGGATTGAGTAACACAACAAATTCAAATATGCAATGTTGTGTAAGGGCTGTGTAAGGGCTATTTGACCAAGTGTAAGAGTGATGGAGTGCTGCATCAGATGATCTGGCCTCCACAATCACCCGACTTCAACCCAATTGAGATTGTTTGGGATGAGTTGGACCGCAGAGTGAAGGAAAAGCAACCAACAAGTGGTCAGCATATGTGGGAACTCCTTCAAGAATGTTGGAAAAGCATTCCAGGTGAAGCTGGTTGAGAGTGTGCAAAGCTGTCATCAAGGCAAAGGGTGGAAGAATCTCAAATATAAAATATATTTCGATTTCTTTAACACTTTTTTGGTTACAATATGATTCCATATGTGTTATTTCATAGTGTTGATGTCTTTATTATTATTCTACAATGTAGAAAATAGTAAATATAAAGAAAAACACGTGAATGAGTAGGTGTGTCCAAACTTTTGACTGGTACTGTATATTCCAACATAAATTCATCAGTTGTTCTGCGCTCTGGCACACTCAGACGAGAGTGCTCTGAAACAGTTGTTGCAGTGACATTTTATTGAAATTGTTACTTGCATAGTGGAGTCTTTTGTTAAGTTATACTACACGATACATAAAAAGAAACCTACGTTAGACAGGAGTAATTACTCATATTGACCAGCTCAAAAAGATAGAAGCATGCTATATGGCAGACCAATCCAAACTCGTCTCTCGGCATGTCCAGCCCACTCATTATCTCAGCCAATCATGGCTAGCAGGAAGGTTGCTTTTTTCTCCTGTGGTTTAACCAACTAGGCTTGTAATTTAACAATTGTATTCATATTTACAGATGGCATACAAGTTTGTTTTTAAACACATGAAAGTTCACATTTCGGGAAGGCATTTCTTCCCAAAAATATATTTTGCTAAAAAAATAAAACGGCTCTCCTGTGAAGTAGTGACCCGGACATACGCCTAGTTTCCTGAAACGGGTCACATATGTGGGAACTCCTTCAAGACTGTTGGAAAAGCATTCCAGGTGAAGCTGGTTGAGAGAATGCCTAGAGTGTGCAAAGTTGTCATCAAGGCAAAGGGTGGCTACTTTGAAAACATTTTTTGGTTACTAACTGATTCCATATGTGTTATTTCATAGTTTTGATGTCTTTACTATTATTCTACAATGTGGAAAAGAGTTCAAATAAAGGAAAACCCTTGAATGAATAGGTGTGTCCAAACTTTTCACTGGTATTGTATATGAACCAATTTCCATGACAATAGCTCAAACATGACAGAAGACATGCTTGTTCAAAGTTATTTCAGTTGATTAATATAGCACCCTCCCTTGGGCCAATCGGTGTAATTTTGGAATTTCAGTTGAGTACCATACCACCCATCTTTTTCCAATCAGCGTAATTTTGTCGATTTTGAATCTCTATGGCAAGACACATCATTCACCCAAGTTTCATCAAAATCAGTCCAGTACTGTCTGAGATATCTCGTGTGACGAATGTACGACCGTACTAATGTACTAAAGGACGGAAAACAGATCCACAGTCCCCTTCCCGATTTCATTGTGGGGGAGAATAAGTCACTTGTAAAATTACTCTATAAATACACTATTCAATGCAAGTACATGTTAACTATACAACTTCATGATAAGTTTGACTAAGCAGAAGTTTCAGAGATTGTATAAAGTAGAACACATTTCCTTTTTTCCCTCTAGGATTGACATAATCAAGTACGTGATCTATGGCATTGCCTCAGCGTTCTTTGTCTACGGCATTCTGTTGATGGTGGAGGGCTTCTTTACCAGCGGAGCCATCAAGGACCTGTATGGAGACTTCAAGATCACCACCTGTGGACGTTGCGTCAGTGCTTGGGTAAGGGATAATTGATCACTGAATGACGAGGTTTATTTACATTCAAGAGAATCTCGTAATGTTTTATATAAATGACCTGTATGTAATGTGATGGCCCTTAGGGGCAAAGTTGCTTTTAAAATTGTAATGCCAATATTGTCAAAATGTGGGTGTAATTTTGAGCTTTATGGGCATAATGTTTCCCAAACCTCTCCCGAGTAGCCCCATCCATTCCACTTTCTATTCCAGTACTGGCACACCTGTTTCAAGTGTCCAATCATCAAGTCCATGATGAATTGAATTAAGTGTGCTAGTACTGGAATAGATCAAATAAGTGGAATGGGGGGTACTTGAGGAGAGGTTTGGGAAACACCGATATAGACTCGGTCTCAAATCCTGATAGGAAAGTGGTGGGACGTCAATGTTATTTCTAAATCGTTCTTTGGAGCACGGTATAACAATTGCAACCTGGAATCTTATGAGTCTCCTCTATCTGTCTTAGTTTATCATGCTGACGTACATCTTCATGCTGGCTTGGCTCGGGGTGACAGCGTTCACCTCCCTCCCCGTCTTCATGTACTTCAACATCTGGACTATTTGCCAAAACACCACCATCCTGGAGGGAGCCACTCTGTGCTTGGACCCGCGACAGTATGGTAAAAAATCAAGATGAATCTTGGTCTGATGCTTCTCTCTGGGGTTTTTCCTACATACAGTATTGTCCATGGGGTGGGCTACTGATGGACAGATTTACTAAGTGTTGTTACTGTTGCACAGAAATGGGTTGTAAAGGTGAAATACAGCTTTGGGGAGGCATGATGTGAAAAGGACAGCTTCAAGGTTTGGTTTGATTTCGGTCTTGTATTTGCCAGTGGAAATAACAGGTGCAAATGTCTAAGTAGCCTGTGTTCTCCTCTCATTTCAGGTATTGTGCCAATTGGGGAGGGGAAAACTGTGTGTGCTGGTTCTGAGAAGTTTTACAAAATGTGTGAATCAAATGAGGTATATCAAATAAAACACTTGACAAACATTGACATACCATGTGAGTACAGTATATGTTTGTTATGCAATATGTGATTCTTGCTTCCAAAGTAATAAAACAGCTCAAGTAATATTGAAATATTGATGTTTGAAAGTCATAATTACCATGCATTTAAAAACATTCCCATTTATATGAAGGCAAGTAATTAATTTGACCACAAAGTTAAAGGTGAGTTTCATGGGGAAGCCTGACTAACATGTTCTCTCCTTTGTCTTTAATACAGCTGGACATGACATTCCACCTGTTCATTTGTGCCCTGGCTGGTGCTGGAGCAGCTGTCATTGCTATGGTGAGACAAAAAAAAAAAACATCTCTGTTGATACATCTGACATTACAGCTTTGATTCATATCCATTTGAAGGCAATATCACATCTAATGGACCATGTAATCTCTATGAACCGCTGACATCTGTACAAGCCGCTGTATAGATTATATCACATGTTCCTCGTGTGAAAAAATATTAATCAGACATGTCCGTTTTATTGAACTAGTCTAGAGGCTAACAAATGGAAATACAAGGTTTTGATTTGACATGGCCATTTTATAAATGACAGTAATGGGTAAAGTACAAGCGGTAACTGGGTTGAGCTACAGTAAAAATCTATGTTTTGCAATATGCCTGTGGGAATAGCTAGGGAGGCTGTATTTGGCTTAGTGGAGAGAGAAGGTTTTTCGCTCTCTCAGAGATGCAAGGCATGTCACAGCGTTGTCATGGAAACTGGGAGAAGAAAGGCCCAGAGCTTGAAAACATCACTCAGTAATTTGTGAGGAGCCATTTTCCAAGAAAGGGAATGTGGTCGTTAGTCAATGATGATGGTGCAAAGTGCAGCACAACATTTAACTAAACAAATTGCTGGGAAAATTTAACAGTGGTGGTACACAGATACAGACATCAATCAATGAAGCTGATTATTTAAATGATTAATGAAACAAAATACTAATTATCAAAATCTTATACGAGACGAGATGATAAACGGAATGGATGTAGAGTGTTTTCACTATTCCAGTCCTCACAGCTGAGACTGCAGCTTTTGTTCGAATCCTTTAGAGAGCAGTTGGTCTTTGTGTAGATTTATATCCAATAGCAGGCAGCAAATGATGCCCATGATTCAATTAGAAAGGTGTGGCAATGTAACAAACAACGGTCATTTAAGCACAAGACATTCACAATGGCAGTGTCTCAAAGGATCCTTTGCTGCCATGGAAACCCTGCTTACGGCCCACTTTTTCTAATGTAGTGCCACCTGCTGGCATGTCAGTGAAATTACACAATTGTACATCAAAAAAAGAAAATGTACAATCAATACATTGTTTTTCACCTCTAGAAGACCTATTGTAACTTTTTTTTTCAGCTTGAAAAATAGCTGTGGGCCACAAGTATAGCACTTTATATTTCTGCTGATGATGTCATTATGTGAAAATCCCTCTTCTAATAGAGTACGGAGCTTAATTAGAGGGGTATGTTCATTCATGAAAAACTTCCCACATTTGAAAGAGAAATGGAGCCAAAAAGTGTGTTTTCCAATTAAGTACATGGGGAAAATAGGGTACACTTTCTTCCATTTCATGGCAGCAATTCATCTTTCCCTAATCAATGTCAGGGGAGAATTGAAAGACCAATAATTTTCTTCATTTTTGATATTCTCCCTGACTGAACTTATGGGTGACTTATCTCTGTTTCAGATCCACTACCTGATGGTGCTGTCGGCCAACTGGGCCTATGTGAAGGACGCGTGCAGGATGCAGAAGTATGAGGACATCAAGTCCAAAGAAGAGCAGGAGCTCCACGACATCCACTCCACCCGCTCCAAGGAGCGTCTCAACGCCTACACATAAGGCCAGTGTGAGGCCTGGCCCTGCCACCCTGCCCCCCTCCTCTCCACCATCCCCTAAAGAGGGGGGTGGGTGGCGCCCGGGGTCCTCGCCCCCACTGATGTCACTGGTGCATCATATGACAAAGTGGTCCGGGGGACCCTCATACAACCCCCCCAAACAGCATTTCAGATGACAAGCCCCATTATCACTCTCATGGACTGGTTATTATTATTATCATCACCTATATTATTATGTTTTTTATAGTATTTGGTAGTTTAGTATGTAGTAGAATTAGAAGTAGCTAGCAGTAGTATTTTTCGTATACGTTTTTACTTTGGAGAAGTTTTATTTGGATTTTATCAAGTGTCAATTTTTTCGCCTTGTATTATTTATTTCTCTTCATTTTTGAGGTGGTCAGTTGGGGCTTAAAAGGGTTTCGAGCACATTTTTCATGTTTGTGTGTCTATTTAGATCTCATTTTAAAGAACTATGTAAATGGTGGTTGATCAGTTTTGAAGACTTCAATATTTTCAATCACACAGGGGAACTTTTAAAGCTCCTGAAGCCTTTACATACTAGTACTGCCAGGGATCTAAATAATAACTTTGAAGTGAAAGAAATTTGAATCCTACTATGATTATATTTTTTTTTACTCCGGTTACACGATAGTGTTACCAAATTTGTATTTAAAAAAATATTATTTACTAGCTGTGCCAAGCCTGTTAAACAGGAAACACTTAATATCAAAGAAGAAATTAGTCCCCAAAATGATAAACAATTAATTATTTTGTAACTATATGAGGCATCTTGTGAATTTAAAGCTGTGTATCTACTGTAATGCAGGGCTCTCCAACCCTGCTACTGGAGAGCTAACGTCCTGTAGGTTTTCACTCTAACCGTAATCTAGCACACCTGATTTTAATAATTAGCTAGTTGATCAGCTGCATCAGATTAGTTAGAATTTGGGTTGGAACGAAAACCTACAGGAGGGTAGCTCTCCTGGAACAGGGTTGGAGAACCCTGTTCCAAGGACTGTGAATGATTCAATTGTCTTTAATCACAAGCACATACAAATATGTTTTCACACCCTCTTTTTTTATTTCATAAAGTTTAACTTTATAAATACTAGTATAAAACACGTTTTTGCAGATTCTGCACTGTATATATTGAGATATAAATGCATACTTATATGTTTAGCACTACAAATTCAGGACAATTCATAAGATAATAAAAATAAGTTACTCTGTTTGAATCCACTATTCATCTCTCAGTCTTACAAAAATCTTGATGCTAAAAAAAGTTGTTGGTGTATTTATCAGACGTAAGAAAAGTGTGTGTCACACAGTACGTTATTTTGTTTATGACATTGAAAGTTTGATTGTCTTGCTTACACATCCTTATGCCATAGGACTACGAAGGTGGCCTACCATTTCATTGCCTGGCAGTATTTGTTTTTATCACTATTTCTAAGTGCTAGTTTTGGGACTTATTTGACCATTTCTGTGTTGTCTTTAGGTGTAAGCGCATTGATGTTCAACTCACAGTTGGATAACTGTAATGTTAGGTAAAGACTGTGAATTTAGATGTTTTTCGTGGCATGGACATGCATTAATGGAATAGAATTATTAACTCAAAAGTCATTTAATTTACACTTTGCCTGTCTTGGTGTGTCAACCCCTTATGTGCAGTACTAAACCCCCCACGCTAACAGCATTATACTACTGATATTAGACTGTATTGTTTGAGTTGTCTCTGTTTAGTTTGTGATGAGCTATCAACCATGTCTTAAACTGATGCTTGTGCCAACGTTGCTTCTACAGTAAATGACTTGACAATGCTTTCGGCTTTATCCTTGTATTAGTCTTTTGTACTTTCACAAGAGTGCTTACTTACATAGTAGCAGGATTTCAATTGAAAAAATGTGCTTGCATAAATAAAAAATAACTTGTGTACTTGTTAATAAATACTATGTTGGTCTTTTGTGTTCATTCTCTGTTAACACTTTGCAGTGTTTGTAATACTCTGTAACTATTCATGTAAGTACAATGTAACAAGTAGTGCAATCTCCAAAGTGTCCAATTGGGTTGGGGTAAGAGTTAGGGTTACTGCAGTAAGTACAGTAGTGTAACACAGAGTAATTACAAAAAGAAAATTGTATGTATTGTGGCAGATGAGCCACCAGGGGGAGACTCGTCGAGGCCTGGTGACAGATGGAGTCTACATTTTTTATATATTTATATATTTTCCGTATTGAATATTTATTAATTTGTTAATATTTGGGGCACTGCTGCCCTCCATGACAGCCCCAACCGTGCAACAGGAGCCACACCGATACAGGTTGACATATGCACAAGTGGTGTGCAGACCCAGAAACATTACCAACACGGCTGAACCAACTCCTACCCCTTGCATCCAATGACTTCAGGGAAATCCAACTATTGCTCAGTCTGCTCTGCACACACCTGTTTGGTCAGGGACCTTGGCAGAGAGTTTTCCAACTCAACCCCAGCAAATATTAACCACAAACACCTCCCAGTATCAACCACAAAAACCTCCCGGCAGACTGGCTACATCCCCTCCCTCTGGTCAAATCATCCAGACTGGTCTCATAGACTATAATAAACGTAAATCAGGGACACTCATATTTGTATGATAATGTATGTTACATTTGGTATGGATACATAAGATAGAAGGTTAAATGAAAAAGGAACAGAGGGCGGTTGGTCGGGCGGGGTCGGCATACAATGTGAATGCCACGGACAACTTTAGCATTTGAGCTAATTAGCAACTTTGCAACTACTTACAGTGGGGAAAAAAAGTATTTAGTCAGCCACCAATTGTGCAAGTTCTCTCACTTAAAAAGATGAGAGAGGCCTGTAATTTTCATCATAGGTACACTTCAACTATGACAGACAAAATGAGGAAAAAAAAAATCCAGAAAATCACATTGTAGGATTTTTAATGAATTTATTTGCAAATTATGGTGGAAAATAAGTATTTGGTCACATACAAACAAGCAAGATTTCTGGCTCTCACAGACCTGTAACTTCTTCTTTAAGAGGCTCCTCTGTCCTCCACTCGTTACCTGTATTAATGGCACCTGTTTGAACTTGTTATCAGTATAAAAGACACCTGTCCACAACCTCAAACAGTCACACTCCAAACTCCACTATGGCCAAGACCAAAGAGCTGTCAAAGGACACCAGAAACCAAATTGTAGACCTGCACCAGGTTGGGAAGACTGAATCTGCAATAGGTAAGCAGCTTGGTTTGAAGAAATCAACTGTGGGAGCAATTATTAGGAAATGGAAGACATACAAGACCACTGATAATCTTCCTCGATCTGGGGCTCCACGCAAGATCTCACCCTGTGGGGTCAAAATGATCACAAGAACGGTGAGCAAAAATCCCAGAACCACACGGGGGGACCTAGTGAATGACCTGCAGAGAGCTGGGACCAAAGTAACAAAGCCTACCATCAGTAACACACTACGCCGCCAGGGACTCAAATCCTGCAGTGCCAGACGTGTCCCCCTGCTTAAGCCAGTACATGTTCAGGCCCGTCTGAAGAGCATTTGGATGATCCAGATGAGGATTGGGAGAATGTCATATGGTCAGATGAAACCAAAATATAACTTTTTGGTAAAAACTCAACTCGTCGTGTTTGGAGGACAAAGAATGCTGAGTTGCATCCAAATAACACCATACCTACTGTGAAGCATGGGGTGGAAACATCATGCTTTGGGGCTGTTTTTCTGCAAAGGGACCAGGACGACTGATCCGTGTAAAGGAAAGAATGAATGGGGCCATGTATCGTGAGATTTTGAGTGAAAACCTCTTTCCATCAGCAAGGGCATTGAAGATGAAACGTGGCTGGGTCTTTCAGCATGACAATGATCCCAAAAACACCGCCTCGAACGAAGGAGTGGCTTCGTAAGAAGCATTTCAAGGTCCTGGAGTGGCCTAGCCAGTCTCCAGATCTCAACCCCATAGAAAATCTTTGGAGGGAGTTGAAAGTCCGTGTTGCCCAGCGACAGCCCCAAAACATCACTGCTCTAGAGGAGATCTGCATGGAGGAATGGGCCAAAATACCAGCAACAGTGTGTGAAAACCTTGTGAAGACTTACAGAAAACGTTTGACCTCTGTCATTGCCAACAAAGGGATTATAACAAAGTATTGAGATAAACTTTTGTTATTGACCAAATACTTATTTTCCACCATAATTTGCAAATAAATAAATAAAAAATCCTACAATGTGATTTTCTGGATTTCTTTTTCTCATTTCGTCTGTCATAGTTGAAGTGTACCTATGATGAAAATTACAGGCCTCTCTCATCTTTTTAAGTTGGAGAACTTGCACAATTGGTGGCTGACTAAATACTTTTTTTCCCCACTGTACTTCTGTTTAGCTTCTTTGCAACTAAGCATGTTAGCTAATCCTAACCCTAACCTTAACCCTTTTAGCTAACCCTAACCTCAACTCTAACCACTTTCGCTAACCCCTAGAGCTAACATTAACCAGCTACCTAAAATTAGCATTAGCCACCTAGCCACCTAGCTAACGTTAGCCACAACAAGTTGGAATTCGTAACATATCATACGTTTTGCAAATTTGTAACACGTTGAACATTTTCCATATTTGTAACATATTGTACGAATTGCAATTTGTAACATATCATGCAAATTGTAATTTGTAACATATCATACGAAATGGATGATGGACATCCACAAATTAATACTATACAAAACGTAACGTCTCAGATTTAAGGACAGACGCTTTGTTTTTACACTGCTGCTACTTGTTGTTTATTATCTATGCATAGTCACTTTACTCATACCTACATGTACATGCACAAATGACCTCGACTAACCTGTATCCCCACACATTGACTCGAAACAGGTCATGGCTCGGGTGGTTGATATCCTTGATGACCTTTTTGTCATTATTGTGACATAGGGGGCTGTAGGTGTCCTAAAGGGCAGGGAGTGTGCACCCGGTGATGTGTTGGGCAGACCGCACCATCCTCTGGAGAGCCCTGGGGTTGCAGGCTGTGGTGATACCGTTGGTGATACAGCCGACAGGATGCTCTCAATTGTGCATCTGTAAAAGTTTGTGGGGGTTTTAGGAGCCAAGCCAAATTTCTTCAGCCTCCTGAGGTTGAAGAGGCACTGTTACACCTTCTTCACCACACTGTCTGTGTGGGTTGACCATTTCAGATCATCAGTGATGTGTTCGCCGCGGAACTTGAATCTTTCCACCTTCTCCACTGTGGTCCTGTCGATGTGGATAAGAGCTTGCTCCCTCTGCTGTTTCCTGAAGTCCAAGATTAGCTCCTTTGTTTTGTTGATGTCGAGTGAGAGGTTATTTCCCTGGCACCACTCTCCCAAGGCCCTCACCTCCTCCCTGTAGGCTGTCTCGTCATTGTTGGTAATTAGGCCTACTACTGTTGTGTCGTCTGCAAACTTGATGATTGAGTTGGAGGCGTGTGTGACCACAGTTGTGGGTGAACAGAGAGTACAGGAGGGGGCACAGCACGCACCCTTGTGGGGCCCCTGTATTGAGAATCAGCGAAGTGGAGGTGTTGTTTCCTACCTTCACCACCTGGGGGCGACCCATCAGGAAGTCCAAGACCCAGTTGTACAGGGCAGGGTTCAGACCCATAATGATGAGCTTGGAGGGTACAATGGTGTTGAATGCTGAGCTATAGTCAATGAACAGCATTCTTACATAGGTATTCTTCTTGTCCAGATGGGATAGGGCAGTGTGCAGTGTGATGGCGATTGCATCGTCTGTGGATGTATTGGGGTGGAAAGCAAATTGAAGTGGATCTAGGTTGTCAAGTAAGGTAGAAGTGATCCTTAGCTAGCCTCTCAAAGCACTTCATGATGACAGAAGTGAGTGCTACGGTTCAATAGTCATTTAGTTCAATTACCTTTGCTTTCATGAGTACAGGAACAATGGTGGACATCTTGAAGCAAGTGGGGATAGCAGACTGGGATAGGGAGAGATTGAATATGTCCGTAAACACTCCAGCCAGCTGGTCTGTGCATGCTCTGAGGACACAGCTAGGGATGCTGTCTGGGCCGGCAGCCTTGCGAGGGTTAACACACTTGCATGTCTTACTCACGTTGGCCACGGAGAAGGAGAGCCCACAGTCCTTGGTAGTGGGCCGCGTTGGTGGCACTGTGTTATCCTCAAAGCAGGAGAAGGTGTTTAGCTTGTCTGGAAGCAAGACGTCGGTGTCCGTGACGTGGTTGGTTTTCCCTTTGTAGTCTGTGATTGTCTGTAGACCTTGCCACATACGTCTCATGTCTGAGCCGTTGAATTGCGAATCCACTTCGTCTCTGTACTGACGTTTTGCCTGTTTGATTGCCTTACGGAGGGAATAACTACACTGTTTGTATTCGGCCATATTCCCAGTCACCTTACCGTGGTTAAATACAATGGTTCGCTCTATCAGTTTAACGCAAATGCTGCCATCTATCCACAGTTTCTAGTTTGGGTAGGTTTTAATAGTCACAGTGGGTACAACATTTCCTATACACTTCCTGATGAACTCAGTCACTGTATCCGTGTATTGGTCGGATGTTATTCTCAGAGGCTACCCGGAATATATCCCAGACCGCATGATCAAAACATTCTTGAAGCATGGATTCCGATTGGTCAAACAATCATTGTAATTACCTTAGCACAGGTACTTCCTGTTTTGAGTTTATGCCAATAGAAAGGGAGGAGCAAAATGGAGCTGTGATCAGATTTGCTGAAGGGAGGGCAGGGGAGAGCCTTGTAGGCATTTCTAAAAATTGAGTATCAGTGGTCCAATGTTTTCCCAGCGTGAATACTACAGTCAATGTGTTGGTAGAACTTTGGTTGCGTTTTCCTCAAATGTTCTTGTTAAAATTCCACAGCTACAATAAATTCAGCCTCAGGATATGTGGTTTCCAGTCCAGTGTAGTTCTTTGAGTGCCATTGTGGTATCGGCTTGAGGGGGAAAATACTGTACACGGCTGTGACTGTAACCAAAGATAATTCTCTTGGGAGGTAATACGGTCGGCATTTGATTGTGAGCTATTCCAGGTTGGGTGAACAAAAGTACTTGAGTTTCTGCATGTTATCACAATCACACCATGAGTAGTTAATCATGAAACATGCACCCCCACCTTTCTTCTTCCCGGAGAGTTCTTTATTCCTGTCTGTGCGATGTTCTGAGTACCCAGCTGGCTGTATGGATGGGGACAGTATATCCAGAGAGAGCCATGTTTCCCGTAAAACAGAGTATGTTACAATCCCTGATGTCTCTCTGAAAGGAGATAATCGCTCTAAACTCGTCTACTTTATTAGCGAGTAGTATACTATGAAGCAGTGGATGGTGTGCACACCTAGAAGTCGGACTAGAAGTCCTCTCCGAATACCTCTTCTCCGCCAGCAGTGTTTTGGAGCAGCCTCTGAAATAAGTTAAATTACCCTGGGGGGTACGAGCAAAGGATCCAAAGTTATTTCCGGCTGTATGTATTGACACCAAAAAATTCTGGGCTAATAATGTAAGAAATAACTCACAAAAAAACGAAAAACTGCAAAGTTGCTTAGGAGCTAGAAGCAGAGCTGCCATGTGTGTTTTTATTGATTTGATGTTTTATTATTTACGTTGTGGCACTTAGGGTTTTTGAAAAGCTTTTTAAAGATAAAGTATTATTATTGTGCATGCATGTACAGTTCATTCGGAAAGTATTCAGGCCCCTTCCCTTTTCCCACATTTTGTTACGTTAGTCTTATTCTAAAATGTATTAAATACATGTTTTTCCTCATCAATCTACACATAATACCCCATCATGAAAAAGCCAAAAAATGTTTTTAGAAATGTAAGCAAATGTGTTAAATATAATAAATGGAAATAACTTATTTACATAAGTATTCAGACCCTTTGCTATGAGACTCGAAATTGAGCTCAGATGCATCCTGTTTCCATTTATCATCCTTGAGATGTTTCTATAACTTGATTGGAGTTCACCTGCAGTAAATACAATTGATTGGACATGATTTGGAAAGGCACACACCTGTGAAAATCCCCAAGAACACAGTGGCCCCCATAATTTTTTAGTGGACTTCCTAGAGCTGGCCACCGAGCCAAACTGAGCAATCGGGGGAGAAGGGCCTTGGTCAGGGAGGTGACCAAGAATCTGATGGTCACTCTGAAAGAGCTCCAGAGTTCCTCTGTGTAGATGGGAGCACCTTCCAGAACTACAACCATCTCTGTAGTACTCCAACAATTAGGACTTTATGGTAGAATGGGCAGACGGATGCCACTCCTTAGTAAAAGGAATATGACAGCCCGCTTGGAGTTTGCCAAAAGGCACCTAAAGGACTGAGACCATGAGAAACAAGATTCTCTGATCTGATGAAACCAAGATTGAACTCTTTGGCCTGAATGCCAAGCATCACGTCTAAAGGAAACCTGGCACCATCCCTACGGTGAAGCATGGTGGTGGCAGCATCATGCTGTCGGTATGTTTTTCAGCGGCAGGGACTGGGAGACTAGTCAGGATCGAGGGAAAGATGAACGGAGCAAAGTACAGAGAGATCCTTGATTAAAACCTGCTCCAAAGTGCTCAGGACCTCAGACTAGTGTGAAGAACAATGACCCTAAGCACACAGCCAAGAAAACACAGGAGTGGCTTTGGGACAAGTTTCTGAATGTCCTTGAGTGGCCCAGCCAGATTCCGGACTTCAACCCAATCTAACATCTCTGGAGAGACCTGAAAATAGCTGTGCAGCGACGCTCTCCATCCAACCTGACAGAGTTTGAGAGGATCTGTAGAGAAGAATGGGAGAAACTCCCCAAATGCAGGTGTGCCAAGCTTGTAGCGTCATACCCAAGACAACTTGAGGCTATAATCACTGCCAAAGGTGCTTCAACAAAGTACTGAGTAAAGGGTCTGATAACTTATGTAAATATGATATTTCATATTTTACTTTATTATTAATTTTTTTACTGTTTTTGCTTTGTCATTATGGGGTATTGTGCGTAGATTGATGAGAGAAATCAATTATTTAATCAATTTTAGAATAAGGCTGTAACGTAACAAAATGTGGAAAACATCAAGGGGTCTGAATACTTTCCGAATGCACTATATGTATGTATGTATGTATGTATGTATGTATGTATGTATTACCCACACAGGCAAAAATGCTACCCAACCAACTGCTATTCTACCACTAGATAAACTTCTTTCTCTTAGTCACGGCCAAGCGAAGACCAGCAACAATCTGTTTCTGATCTACTCATAGCTAAATATATAAAAATCACAAATAATTTATCACTATTCTTTTTTGATTAGTAAAATGGCTAACGTATCCTAGAAATAAGTGCATTTTCATGATCTCCATACAATAGATGTGTGAAGTAGCTATTTCTACACAGTGGATTTGAATATCACGCCTCTTAGATTTAGATAACAGGTGGAGCTCATTCAAGATACATTCTTCTTACATTACTGATATATTCACCTGGCACGTCACTGAAGGAAATCTGTATGTAAAATACCGTATTTGGCAGTATATTATATGCTTGATATATTTCAACTAATATCCCCGACTCCCCCCAAAATATCAGCCATAGCCATTAACTTCAACCCATACATGTCTAATATTTAATCCCCAATAATGTACTTTAGTTAGCTTTTATAACATGCAATTACAACAAATACAAACTTAAATTGTCTCCTGTGGTCTGTCAACTACTTTACTTAACAGTGTAAAATTAAGTCTAGACTGAGTCGAATATAGAACCTCAAGCACTACTTATGTCATAGTTTCCTGTGTCGGTGTGTGTGTGTGTGTTCTTGGAGGCCATGTTGTTGAGCTGTCAGTCCATGCCCAGTACAGTCTGGCCTCCCACGCCACCTCCATCATCCCCTCCAGGGAGATAAATCACTCCCCAGACTACAGCTTGCACCTTTGTGTCACTAGGAGCTGCCTCACGCAACCTTTAGGAAAAGGCCCAGCCCAGTGTCAGCACGGGCACGGCTAGTGCCATAACAGAGTAGGTTAGAAGAGCTGTAAGGGAGGAGTCAGCAGTGTAAAGGCATAGGGGCAGGCCAGGGCTGTATAGACTGGGGCGACACAGGCTGTGTGTGTTGGGGGGGACCTCCCCGGGCAGAAGTGTGGTAGCCGATTAGCGCTCGTGACCCCAAGGCTGATTTCCATCATCCCTGTCCTGGCTTCCTCCCTGTCCTGGCTTGCGTGACCTATTCGGCCCGTAAAATCCTCCGCTAATCTGGTCTCACTGTCCGCCCCCTTCCCCTTCTCCCATCCTAATGATGGATCACCTGTAAGCACTTCTTATGTGTTCAGGACTCCGGGACTATTCATATTTTTTCTTTTCTACCACAGATGAGTTATTTTTTACCTTTCTAAATATATCCAGATGTATTTTCCTCTCCTCTTTCTCCTGACCTTGTGATGTGAGCACTTTGGGTTGATTTGGGGAACAATGCATCGTCTTCTCTACGCCCATGTCTTCCTGTGCTGCTTCAGTGTGGCCCATTCCTTCTGTCCTTCCCAGTGCACCTGTGTTTACCACGGACAGAGTGATGGAATGAGGACCAGGTATTTACCATTGTTTCTTAGAAGACGGTGTCTATAGATATTTATTATAGTGTAAGCTGGACCCTTTTCCACAGATATACAGTATCACTATCTTTTTTAAATGGTCCATGTATGTATAATAATTATCTTAATTGTGGAATTAAGATCATAATTCATCATGAGTTTTATCATGATTATCTTACCTGTTTTGCCATCTGGCAACTACGAAACATTTACATTTGGATTAATTATCATGTCAAGACAGTGGGTCCTTCTCAATATTTATTTAAATTTTTATCAAATTAGTTAATTCATTCTAGCAGACGTGTAGGAGGTTTCCTGTTTGTTTTCCCCTGGAAACTGGATTGTAGGTTTGATTGAATATACAGATATACAGTAGCAGAACATATTATCCAAAGGTCTCTAATAATTCACATAATGCCCCTCTTAGAATTATTTTGAGTTCAATAGAGGAGCACTTTTCTTTCTCTCAATACCTGTCACATGTTTAGGATGACCGGAATTCAAGAGTTCGGAACATAACATGGAGTCTTGAAAACTAGTCTGTTTGCAAGTAGATAAAGGAAAAGGATGATAGAACAACTTTTCTAAAGTTCCACAAGTATGTAATAAATAAACTGTGCAGGTGGAAGCACAAAGTATAGGCCTACACACCATCCAGCTCAGAGGTCTATAATCCTGGTCCGTTGTCTGGGCTTTGGTACCAGCCCAGCACTAACACGACTCAACATATTAAGTGCTAGATTATCAGATGAATCAGGTAGTTTAGTAGGCTACTGGGCTGAAACAAAATCCTGCACACCCTGTGGTTCTCAAGGACACAGACTGAAACCCCACCCCCTCCCGAATTGCAATCACTTATCTGACTAGACTGGATAGACTGGCTAACTCCATGGAAGGGAGAGAGGAAAGATTTGTGATGCAAACTACATGACCAAAAGTAAGTAAGTACACCTGCTCGTCGAACATCTCATTCCAAAATCATGGGCATTAATATGGAGTTGGTCCCTCCCTTTGATGCTATAACAGCCTCCACTCTGTTGAAAGTCCCTGAGTTCTTCAGCAAGGCCATTCTACTGCCAATGTTTGTCTATGGAGATTGCATGGTTATGTGCTCGATTTTATACACCTGTCAGCAATGGGTGTGGCTGAAATAGCCGAATCCACAAATGGGTGTCCACATTCTTTTGTATGTATCATTTTTTTATTTGATTTATTTCACCTTTATTTAACCAGGTAGGCCAGTTGAGAACAAGTTCTCATTTTCAACTGCAACCTGGCCAAGATAAAGCAAAGCAGTGCGACAAAAACAACAACACAGAGTTACACATAATGTATTTAAACCAAGTCAATTTTTTCTGTTCCTCTCAGATCGGTGCTATGCAATGACCCAGACATGTCCGACATCCCCGTCAACGTCCCCGTGGACACGGTCAAACTGCGGGTAGAGAAGACGGCTGTGCGGCGCATCCCCACCGAGGCCTTCTACTACCTGAACAACCTGCGCTACCTGTGGATCACCTACAACTCCATCTCCTCTGTGGACGCCGCCGCCTTCTACAACCTCAAGGTCCTCCATGAACTGCGGCTGGACGGGAACCTGATTTCCACCTTCCCCTGGAAGTCCCTGAAGGAGATGCCCAGTCTGAGGACACTGGATCTTCACAACAACCGCTTGACCACTGTGGCTGTGGAGGCTACCCCATACCTTGTCAACATCACCTATCTGGATATCTCCAGCAACAAGCTGACCACTCTGTCTTCGGACTTCGTGGATATCTGGCCGCCTTTCAACGGAATGCCCATCTCCTCCAACTTGTCCCAGAAAGTGGTGCTAGGTAAGAGAACTGAGAATAGGGTGTGAGTGGGTAATATGGAGATAACGGTTTAAGGTTAGGACATAACACACCCTCACTAGCTACTGGTTGTGCATGCTTTTGCCCATCTCTAGCAAACTTGCATCTACTGATCAGCTGCTCTTCAGGAAGACTTTGATTAGCTGACTCAGTTGTATTAGAGCAGGCTGGAGCAAAACCCTCCACTCCCAGTTGCTCTCCAGGAGGTGGGTTGGCCACCCCTACAGCAAAGTCGGTATTCAGAGATAACAGAAGATGGGATTTACAGTGGGGCAAAAAAGTATTTAGTCAGCCACCAATTGTGCAAGTTCTCTCACTTAAAAAGATGAGAGAGGCCTGTACTTTTCATCATAGGTACACTTCAACTATGACAGACAAAATGAGGAAAAAAAATCCAGAAAATCACATTGTAGGATTTTTTATGAATTTATTTTCAAATTATGGTGGAAAATAAGTATTTGGTCACATACAAACAAGCAAGATTTCTGGCTCTCACAGACCTGTAACTTCTTCTTTAAGAGGCTCCTCTGTCCTCCACTCGTTACCTGTATTAATGGCACCTGTTTGAACTTGTTATCAGTATAAAAGACACCTGTCCACAACCTCAAACAGTCACACTCCAAACTCCACTATGGCCAAGACCAAAGAGCTTTCAAAGGACACCAGAAACAAAATTGTAGACCTGCACCAGGTTGGGAAGACTGAATCTGCAATAGGTAAGCAGCTTGGTTTGAAGAAATCAACTGTGGGAGCAATTATTAGGAAATGGAAGACATACAAGACCACTGATAATCTTCCTCGATCTGGGGCTCCACGCAAGATCTCACCCCGTGGGGTCAAAATGATCACAAGAACGGTAAGCAAAAATCCCAGAACCACACGGGGGGACCTAGTGAATGACCTGCAGAGAACTGGGACCAAAGTAACAAAGCCTACCATCAGTAACACACTACGCCGCCAGGGACTCAAATCCTGCAGTGCCAGATGTGTCCCCCTGCTTAAGCCAGTACATGTTCAGGCCCGTCTGAAGTTTGCTAGAGAGCATTTGGATGATCCAGATGAGGATTGGGAGAATGTCATATGGTCAGATGAAACCAAAATAGAACTTTTTGGTAAAAACTCAACTCGTCGTGTTTGGAGGACAAAGAATGCTGAGTTGCATCCAAAGAACACCATACCTACTGTGAAGCATGGGGGTGGAAAAATCATGCTTTGGGGCTGTTTTTCTGCAAAGGGACCAGGACGACTGATCCGTGTAAAGGAAAGAATGAATGGGGTCATGTATCGTGAGATTTTGAGTGAAAACCTCCTTCCATCAGCAAGGGCATTGAAGATGAAACGTGGCTGGGTCTTTCAGCATGACAATGATCCCAAACACACCGCCTGGGCAACGAAGGAGTGGCTTCGTAAGAAGCATTTCAAGGTCCTGGAGTGGCCTAGCCAGTCTCCAGATCTCAACCCAATAGAAAATCTTTGGAGGGAGTTGAAAGTCCGTGTTGCCCAGCGACAGCCCCAAAACATCACTGCTCTAGAGGAGATCTGCATGGAGGAATGGGCCAAAATACCAGCAACAGTGTGTGAAAACCTTGTGAAGACTTACAGAAAACGTTTGACCTCGGTCATTGCCAACAAAGGGTATATAACAAAGTATTGAGAAACTTTTGTTATTGATCAAATACTTATTTTCCACCATAATTTGCAAATAAATAAATTAAAAATCCTACAATGTGATTTTCTGGATTTCTTTTTCTCATTTCGTCTGTCATAGTTGAAGTTTACCTATGATAAATTACAGGCCTCTCATCTTTTTAAGTTGGAGAACTTGGACAATTGGTGGCTGACTAAATACTTTTTTGCCCCACTGTACCTGCATAGGAGTGTGTAGAGTTTTTGGTCGTTGCATAGCCCATAAATGCATTGTGTATACTTAGTGACTGCTAACTTTAACCCAAAAGCATATTTCAATCTTCACATTGAGGTTCCAAGACCTATTTGGGCAACTCTTTATTTGGAAAGTCCTACTATAGATGCTCAACAAACTATCAATAGACTATCAACATCATGTCCACAACTTTTGGAAGTGGACTTTAAGGTACAGCACCTACAGGTAACCAGAGGTGTGTTCAACAAGGAAAATAGTTTGCGAACGTTCGCTAACGTTAGCAAATGCTCGCGAATGTAAAATAAATATATACAGTTTCTGGCAACGAAGCTCAAGAAGGTAGCGGGCGACGAAGAGAAAATTGACTTTGCCGAGATGGATTCAAGTAAGTCGATATTATTTACATATGTATTGAAGAACTAGACATTATATTGATCATGTATGGCTTTTCTACTTTGCGTCTATTGATCTTTCATATTTTTTTGTTTAGGTTTTCCATCTTGTTTGACCCTCTTGACTTGTTGTAACGTTACAGGCGAGAGAGATGCACAACAAGGTTGTGGGGCTACTGGAGAAAAAGGTAAGCCAACGTGTAGCTAACTATCACAAAACAGTAACAGTATAGTGTGTAATTACTTAGCTAGCTAGCTAGATACCCATCTGTTAATTTTCTAGTTGATCAACAAATATGGATATTGGTAATGAAATAGCCTTGCTAAAGATAAAATTAGCCATTTAACATTATGTGATCTAGCTAACGGTTTACCCTTTCATCTGTGGTTAGGTGTTACAAGATAATCATAGTTATTATTGTTAAGTTATGAAGTGGGGAGACACTGACACCATAGTTAGCTAGTAGGAAACATTAATGACTTAATCTGTCTTCAAAACAGTATTTATCAACTCAGTCACCTTGCACCCCCTTACGGAGGCGGATCCCTTTCAAAAAAAGATAGCAGTTTTGAAACTACAGTATAAGTGCATTAACTGCAGTCGACTATGGTATTTTGGATGCAGTAATTGTGGATATACTGCACTTATAACTTATAATATACTGCCCTTCAACTTCAGTTACACAATAAAATTACTGCAGTAAAAAAATGTTTTTTTGGACACAGTATTTGCACCATACCGCAGTTATACTGCACTCTAACTGCAATCTTGTTTCGTAAGGACACATGTAACTACTCCCACAATTATTACAAACATTCACACAATCCTAAGGTTAACCATTAGAAAGTTGAATAAATCTGATCCTGTATCAGTGGTTAGGGGAGGCTTGGACCTCCTCAGCTCTGAACCTGTCAAGGCACACAGGTCTCAGACCAGTCTCTATGTCCAACACAGACCACTAATAACAGGAACACGTCCCACAATTATTATTGGGCAGTGTCAACTATACCATTTATAGATTCATATTTAGTTAAGTATGGGCAGGGGGCTCAAGTGGAGTGTTACATTTTAAAGCATATATATATACAAAAGTATGTGGACACCCCTTAAAATTAGTGTATTGGCTATTTCAGCCAAAAGTGTATAAAATCAAGCACACAGCCATAGAAAAACATTGTCATTACGGCTCGTACTGAAAAGCTCAGTGACTTTCAACGTGGCCCCGTCATTTTAATTTATATTTAACTTTTATTTAACTAGGCAAGTCAGTTAAAAACAAAATCTTCTTTACAATGATGGCTACCAAAGGATGCCATAGGATGCCATCTTTCCAACAAGTCAGTTTGTAAAATGTCTGCCCTACTAGAGCTGCCCCAGTCAACTGTACGTGCTGTTATTGCGAAGTGGAAACATCTAGGAGCAACAATGGCTCAGCCGCGAAGTGGTAGGCTACACAAGCTCACAGAACGGGACCTCCCAGTGCTGAAGAGTGTAGCGCATAAAAATCGTCTGTACAAAGCGAGGTCCATACAGAAATGGTTTGTCGAGATTGGTGTGGGGGAACTTGACTGGCCTGCAGAGCCCTGACCTCAAACCCCAATGAACAACTTTGGCAGGAATTGGAACGCAGACTACGAGCCAGGCCTAATCGCCCAAAATCAGTGCCTGACCTCACTAATGCTCTTGTGGCTGAATGGAAGCAAGTCCCCGCAGCAATGTTCCAACATCTAGTGGAAAGTATTCCCAGAAGAGGCTATTATAGGAGAAAAGGGGGGACCAACTTCATATTACTGTCTATGTTTGACGAGCAGGTGTCCACATACATTTGGTCATGTATTATATATAGCCTATATAAAGGGAGAGAAGCTTAGGCCTAACCCCAGAGAGATAGACAGAGATAGAGATATGCTGGTGGAATGCTATGACACCGACATGCATTTATTTATGTCAGATGGCTACTGCGTCTGCTATACAGATATAGATGTACAGAAGGAGGCTAATTTGTAAATGTATTTTGTATAAAAATAAGTATTGTATTGTTAGATTATAGGAGTATCTATTGTAGGCCTGAAACAGTGATTGAGAAATTGAAGTAAATACTTATTATTATTTTTTTATGAGCAGTGATTGTTAATTGAAGTCGATCATTGTTTCTCAACTTCATAGTCAATTAAATCCATTATTTTTTATTTTCAATTTTATAGTCTTGTTACTTACTGTATGCATGCAATCTCATAGAAAATGTTTGTCTGTTTTCATTGTCAGTTCTTATCTTGTTCTTTCTGCAAAATAAAGTTATTTCTGTAAAAGTTATTATATTCTATTGCATTCTACAGCATGTTAAGCACCTCAACAATTGAAAGTGCTATTTCTTTAAACATGGACACCAGAAAAAAATATATCAACAACAATTATACATTTCTGTAGAGCAGGTGCATTATGTTGACCCTCTTCTGGACAGCCTGGTTCCGGAGGGCCACTCTGTTGTCTGCAGGATCAGGGACTGGCTCTATGTTATATGACACAACATGGTCTTCAACTACAGTACCAGTAAAAGTTTGGACACACCTACTCATTCAAGGGTTTTTCTTTATTTTGACTATTTTCCACGTTATAGAATAATAGTGAAGACATCAAAACTATGAAATAACACATATGGAATCATGTACTAACCAAAAACTTGTTAAACAAATCAAAATATATTTTAGATTCTTCAAAGTAGCCACCCTTTGCCTTGATGACAGCTATGCACACTCTTGGCTTTCTCTCAACCAGCTTCATGAGGTAGTCACCTGTAATGCATTTTAATTAACAGATGAGCCTTGTTAAATTTCTTTCCTTCTTAATGCGTTTGAGCCAATCAGTTGCGTTGTGACAAGTTAAGGGTGGTATACAGAAGATATCCCTATTTGGTAAAATACCAAGTCCGAATTATGGCAAGAACAGCTCAAGTAAGCAAAGAGAAATGACAGTCTGACTGACTTTCATGTCTTAAAGTAATGACAATGCGGAACATTTCAAGAACTTTGAATGTGCAGTCGCAAAAACCATCAAGAGCTTTATTGAAACTGACTCTCATGAAGACCGCCACAGGAAAGGAAGACCCAGAGTTATCTCTGCTGCAGAAAATAAGTTCATTAGAGTTACCAGCCTCAGAAATTGCAGCCCAAATAATTTCTTCACAGAGTTCAAGTAACAGACACATCAACACCAACTGTCCAGAGGAGACTGCGTGAATCAGCCCTTCGTGGTCAAATTGCAGGAAAGAAACCACTACTAAAGGATGCCAATAAGAAGAAGAGACTTGCTTGGGCCATGAAACACGAGCAATGGACATTAGACTGGTGGAAATCTGTCCTTCGGTCTGATGAGTCTATATTTGAGATTTTTGGTTTCAACCGCTGTGTCTTTGTGAGATGCAGAGTAGGTGAATGGATGATCTCTGCATGTGTGGTACCCAGCGTGAAGCATGGAGGAGGAGGTGTGATGGTGTGGGGGTGCTTTGCTGATGACACTGTCAGTGATTTATTTAGAATTCAAGACACACTTAACCAGCATGGCTACCACAGCATTCTGCAGCGATACTCCATTCCATCTAGTTTGCGCTTAGTGGGACTATCAATTGTTTTCAACAGGACAATAACCCAACACACTTCCAGACTGTGTAAGGGCTATTTGACCAAGAAGAAGTGTGATGGAGTGCTGCATCAGATTACCTCAACCCAATTGAGATGGTTTTGGATGAGTTGGACCGCAGAGTGAAGGAAAAGCAGCCAACAAGTGCTCAGCATATGTGGGAACTCCTTCAAGACTGATGGAAAAGTATTCCAGGTGATACTGGTTGAGAGAATGCCAAGAGTGTGCAAAGCTGTCATTAAGGCAAAGGGTGGCTACAGTACTTTGAAGAATCTAAAATGTAACATATATTTTTTATTGTTTAACACTTGTTTTGGTTACTACATGATTGTGTTATTGCATAGTTTTGATGTCTTCATTATTATTCTACAATGTAGGAAATTGTAAAAATAAAGAAATATCCTTGAATGAGTAGGTGTGTCCAAACTTTGGAATGGTACTGTAAGTCCTCTGTGATGCCCTAATGGATGAGGACCATGTTGAATGAGGACCAGTTAAATAAAGGTTAAATAAAAACATTAAAAAAATGTTGTGGAGGACTCAGGCATTGCCGATTTTCTGTGATTTTCTCCAGCAGCAGCATGTTCAGAAGTTGGAGCCTCCTCCTCCTCCAGAAGTTGGAGCCTCTTGTGCTCGTCCAATAGTTGGCCATTATCCCTGAATGGCACATGTAGATCCAGGCTTAGAGGATAAGCAGTCGTACAAGAGGTGGTACTGCTCTGGCAGAGGGTGGGCCTTTAAGTCGCTGGTTCTATACAAGCATGCATCATGCACAGAACCAGCGTTGCCCGCATAGCCATGCCACGCACAGCTTGCAGCTGGAAGCTGGGCTGGCCTTTACGATTTATGTAGGCATCCCGTATTTCGGATGGCCCCCTGATGGGAATGTGAGTGCCATCGACATGTATGCACCCAATCACACCAGGGAACCCTCTGATCCTCTGGAACCAAGCCTCCAGAACTAGAAACTGGGTGGGTGTTGGTCATTTTATGTAAGTTGTCATCAGCTGGTTCAGGCCATCTACTATTTGGAGCAGTTACTGGAGCAAATTCCCTTTGCAAAGAGGTCGGAAACACCACAAAAACTCTCCTGGTTGGCCAACAGCCACAGAAAGGCAAACATGCGATCCTACAGGCGTTCTCCTCTGTATGGAACCAGAGGATTGAGTTCCTCACACAATATCTTAAAAACAAAACAAAATCGGATTCTCTCATGTTAGTGTTTTGTCCTTCACTGCTGTAACACAGAGGCAATTATTAACGATACAATTATCTATTGTTCAGCATAGTCTTACTGTTCACAATGTAGGAAACATTTGAATTATGTGCCCTTTGTGTTGATAGATAAGGTGCCTTATGAATAATATACAGTACTTACTGTTTAACGTTGTAACGTCTGCTTCCAACTCACACTCAAACACGTAGATTCCCTGAACGCAGCTCACTTTTCAGACCACTTTCCAGCTCACAATCTCAAACACAGATCCCCTGAACGAAGCTCACTCTCCAGATCCCCATCACCTGAATTCTGATCACCTGTTCACACACCTGTATGTCATTATCACACACTATTTAGTTCTGTTCTTTGCACCCCATCATTGTGAGGTATCGTTTGTTTTGTGACACACTTCTATTCGGAGCGCTGTTTTTCCCCTGTCATTTTGATCCTCCCGTGTATGGTAGTTTTTGCCTGCCTCACTAACGACGTCTTTTGCCTGCCTCACTAACGACGTCTTTTGCCTGCCTCACTAACGACGTCTTTTGCCTATTCCCTGCCTGTACTTTAGCCTATCGGATTTCCTGTTCTCAACCTATTGCCTAGTCTCCTGGACGACGTTACTAGCCTTTTCCCTGCCTGTATTGTTGCCTTTTTGGACCCCCTGTGTATGACCTTCTGCCTGCCCCTGGACCCAGCTACCTGCCTCCCCCTGTGGTCCCTTACAAATAAACACCTGCTGCGCCCTGCCCTTGAATCCAGCTCTCTGTCTCCCATTGTGTTCATTACAAACGAGCATAAATAACCGTTTTACTGATTATAAAGTAATTAGGTACGGTATCCACTTAGGGATAACTGGGGCACTAGTGCCCCAATCCCGACACTACCCGTTTAAATGTAAGGTGCCAAATTCAAAATCCAAAAGTTGAATTATTAAACATTCATCAATATACAAGTGTTGCATAGTCATCAAAAGCTCTGATTCTTGGCAATATCACAGCGTTGTCAGATTTCAAAGCACAACATTTGATTGTTTGAGGATAGCACCTCCAATATTTATGCATTAGCATCAATTCATATCTAGCGTGGGTCACATAAAACCCATATAAGAGCTAAAAAATATCACTTACCTTTTGAGGAACTTCTGCTGAGGGCATCCCAAGTGTCCAAACAAGAGAATACATGGTTCTTTTGTTAGAAAAAGTCATTTATTATATCCATAAATCTCTGTTTGGTTGGCGCGTTATGTTCCGAAAATCCACCGTCAAGTCGCCCGTTGTACAATGAAGAGAAAGCGTTCAAATTATACCTATTAACTTTGCCCAAACAAATCAAACATCATTTATAATGAATCCTTAGGTATCCTTTTATGAATATTAATGATTATATTTTACACGGATGATATCCTAAACGATATAAAAGGAAAATAAAGTGGGGCATGCTCACGGTCTCATGCCCAGGAAAAGTTATTGACATCCGTGGTCCCTTCACTATTTCTTCTTCTGTTCGGTTCTGTTCAATGATAAAACCTTCAAACACTGTCTAAAGACTGTTGACATCTAGTGGAAGCCATAGGTACTGCAATCTGGGAACTATTTTACATGGATTTCAATAGGAAGCCTATCAAACTAAGGAAATGTCACAAAAAAAAAAACTGGACAGAAATACCTCGGGCTTTCACCTGTTATATCAGTTCTGTTAAACTCACAGACATTATTCTAACAGTTTTAGAAACTTCAGAGTGTTTCCTATCCAATAGTACTAATTATGTGCACATCCTAGTTTCTGGGCCTGAGTGGCAGGCATTTTACTTTGGGCATGCCAGACTCTCCAAAACCGTCACCACTGCTGATGATGCCTAAAGAGGAATTGCATTTTTATAGCATATCAGTTATGACACCCCGGCCGTCTGGTTGATTGACTGTACACCTCACCCACCCAGCTGTCTGGATGGTCAACTAACTAGCTGGCTGGTGTGCATTTGCAATTACTTATAGATAGATAGCTAACTAGCTACTACAATCTTTGGGGATTTCCGTGACCTTAACTTTATTAAGACTACTTTAATCAAAACAAAGAGGTCGTTTAGACATGCAAATTACCTGAAAGGTTTCCAAATCTAATTTTATTGGTCACATACACATGGTTAGCAGATGTTAATGCGAGTGTAGCGAAATGCTTGTGCTTCTAGTTCTGACAATGCAGTAATATCTAACAAGTAATCTAACAAATTCACAACATCTACCTTACACACACAAATGTAAAGGGATGAATAGGAATATGCACATATAAATATATGGATGAGCGATGGCCGCGCGGCATAGGCAAGATGCAGTAGATGGTATAGAACAAAGTATATACATATGAGATGAGTAATGTAGGATATTTAAACATTATTAAAGTGACGTTATTTAAAGTGACTAGTGATACGTTTATTAAGTCCATTTATTAAAGTGGCCAGAGATTTGAGTCTGTATGTTGGCAGCAGCATCTCTATGTGAGCGATACACCATCCAAAGTGTAATGAATAATTTCACCATGCTCAAAGGGAAATTCAAAGGTGCCCTTCTTTGAGAGGCATTGGAAAAACTCACTGGTGTTTGTGTTTGAATCTGTGTTTGAAGTTCACTGCTCGACTGAGGGACCTTACAGATAATTGTATGTGTGGTGCACAGAGATACTGTAAGGTAGTCATTCAAAAATCATGTTTAACACTGTTATTGCACACGGAGTGATTCCATGCAATTTATTATGTGACTTGTTAAGCACATTTTTTACTCCTGAACTTGTTTAGGCTTGCCATTCCAAAGGGGTTGAATACTTATTGACCTAAGATATTTCAAATCAAATCAAATGTTATTTGTCACATACACATGGTTAGCAGATGTTAATACGAGTGTAGCGAAATGCTTGTGCATCTAGTTCCGACAGTGCAGTAATATCTAACAAGTAATCTAACAATTCCCCTACAACTACCTAATACACACAAATCTAAAGGGGTGAATGAGAATATGTACATATAAGTATATGGATGAGCGATGGCCGAGCGGCATAGGCAAGGTGCAATAGATGGTATAAAATGCAGTATATACATGGGATATGAGTAATGTAAGATATGCAAACATTATTAAAGTGGCATTATTTAGAGTGCGTTGTAGAAAGTGACTAGTGATCCATTTATTAAAGTGGCCAACGATTGGGTCTTAATGTAGGCAGCAGCCTCTCTGAGTTAGTGATTGCTGTTTAGCAGTCTGATGGCCTTGAGATAGAAGTTTTTCAGTCTCTTGGTTCCAGCTTTAATGCACCTGTACTGACCTCGCCTTCTTGATGATAGCGGGGTGAACAGGCAGTGGCTTGGGTGGTTGTTGTCCTTGATGATCTTTTTGGACTTCCCGTGGCATTGGTGCTGTAGGTGTCCTGGAGGGCAAGTAGTTTGATGCGTTGTGCAGACCGCACTACCCTCTGGAGAGCCTTGCGCTTGAGGGCAGTGCAGTTACAGTACCAGGTGGTGATACAGCCCGACAGGATGCTCTTGATTGTGCATCTGTAAAAGTTTGTGAGTGTTTTAGGTGACAAGACACATTTCTTCAGCCTGCTGAGGTAGAAGAGGCGCTGTTTCGCCTTCTTCACCACGCTGTCTGTGTGAGTGGACCATTTCAGTTCATCCGTGATGTATATGCCGAGGAACTTAAAACGTTCCACCTTCTCCACTACTGTCCTGTCGATGTGGATAGGGGGGTGCTCCCTCTGCTGTTTCCTGAAGTCCACGATCATCTCCTTTGTTTTGTTGACGTTGAGTGAGAGGTTATTTTCCTGACACCACACTCCGAGGGCCCTCACCTCCTCCCTGTAGGCCGTCTTGTTGTCGTTGGTAATCAAGCCTACCACTGTAGTGTCGTCTGCAAACTTGATGATTGAGTTGGAGGCTTGCTTGGCCACGCAGTCATGGGTGAACAGGGAGTACAGGAGAGGGCTGAGAACACACTAAATTTTCAAAACAGAGTTCACAAGACACAGATCTCCATGTCCTTTTGCAAAACAGGAAGTCAGTCTGTCTTTTAAAAATCCCAGTAGATCAATACATTTTCTTTGCAGTCAAAGATGATCAAAATTGGAAGTACAACTATCCAAAGATGCAGAATTATGGACAAAAACTCTCCTTTTATGCATATTTCACCGAACATTTTAATGCACATCAAATCAAATATTATTCCTGATTTTTTTTAAAGCACACAGGGAGCAGGATTCGTTAATCACTATCATAACAATACAATTCCATGTATTCATAGGCTGGTTTGCATAGTTTTGTAGACTTTCCATTGGCGCACAGAAACACAATCCACAATTGAAGAAAGGAAAGCTGAATACAATGGAGGAAAACAACTTATATGTATATATAGGCTTCAGTACACACCAAAGCAAAGCTCTATAATGGAAGGTCACAATGTTGGAGAGGGGTTGACTTAGTAGTAAGCCAAAGTGACTTAGAAGTTCTCTGCATTTCTGCAATATTGTAAAAAATCATAAAAAATTTGACAGTCCCCATTGCCTAGATCTTTCTCTATCTTAGACATGGTATGACACTGATGGGGTGATTTAGAATTTTGTGCAGTAGTATTTACTGATTGATGGAAAATGTATCTTCTGATGAAAACAATGTGTTAATATTCTGTGAACAAAACACTGAAGAGTGAATTTTGTATTGACTGATGACATTTGTATTTAAAGTTTTGCAAAAGATGGTTTAAGATATGCAAGTCAGGTACAAAGGAGAGAAAACGATCAGAAGTTCTGTAAATGTATTAGAGCATTTGATCCTTGCTGTTTTGCTATAGATACGTTTAGACACATATTCAAAAATAGCTTGTACACAATTGACAACAACTGTAAAGGGACAATCTGCAGTTCAAACAATAACAAAGCGGCACCCCACCACTAGTGTGGTAAAAGCTAAGGAATGGGGCTCGAGAAATGTAACCACTCAGAAATTCATAGATAGAGCTATGGATGGAAGGACTGACTATCAATGACATCAACATATAGTTTTAACCATGTTTTGAGGCTACACCGTGTTTGTTTACAATTGCAGTGTTTACATACATTGGAGTAAAAAAATCTTATATTTGGGTTTTTTATGGGATAATACATTTGAACTAAACTCATGGGATATTTATAAGTTGTATTTAAGCAGTAAGGCACAAGGGGGTGTGGTACACTCATCGCCATACCCACTGGCTCCAGGTCATCTACAAGTCCCTGCTAGGTAAAGCCCTGCCTTATCTCAGCTCGCTGGTCACCATAGCAGCACCCACCCGTAGCACGCGCTCCAGCAGGTATATCTCACTGGTCACCCCCAAAGCCAATTCCTCCTTTGGCCGACTTTCCTTCCAGTTCTCTGCTGCCAATGACTGGAATCAACTACAAAAATCTCTGAAACTGGAGACACTTATCTCCCTCACCAGCTTTAAGCAGCTCACAGACACCTGCACCTGTATATAGCCCATCTGTAAATAGCCCAACCAACTGCCTCATTCCCTACCGTATTTATCTTGTTCCTTTGCACCCCAGTTTTTCTACATTGCACATTCATCATCTGAACATCTACCATTCCAGTGTTTAAATGCTATATTGTATTTACTTTGCCACCATGTTTATTATAGCAATAAAAATTAGAGCAGTAAAAATACATGTTTTTTCATACCCATGGTATACGGTCTGATATACCACAGCTGTCAGCCAATCAGCATTCAGGACTCGAACCACACAGTTTATAATCTTCAATAATCAATGGGTATACAGTATATAATTAATTTAAAAGTCAAAAATGTAACAACAGCAGATTGTACCTTTAAAAAAACAGGTAATGCACTGTAGTATGTTGGGGAAAAAGCCAACACCAGATTAAGAGTTTGCTGTTGGTTTGGCCGCTGTTAAGTACAACTAATCTAGTTAATTTTACTACAGTGGGCTAAATCAGGGTTTCTTGGTAGTCTTAAACACATCTACTTTGAAACAAAAGTATACACCTCACACACTTGGTTATGGGCTTTAAAAAAGTAACACCTGTACCATGTTAGATATAGAGTTGAAATGTGTTCAATTTTGAGTTTGCATCCCAATATTACACTTTACAGTATATATAATGCATTCAGAAAGTATTCAGACCCCTTGACTTTTTTCACATTTTGTTACGTTACAGCCTTATTCTAAAATTGATTAAATTGTTTTTCCCCCTCATCAATCTACACACAATACCCCATAATGACAAAGCAAAAACAGGTTTTTAGAATTTTTGTTTGCAATTGTATTAAAATAAAAAGTACTTTGCTGAAGCACCTTTGGCAGTGTTTACAGCCTTGAGTCTTCTTGGGTATGACGCTACAAGCTTGGCACACCTGTATTTGGGGAGTTTCTCAAATTCTTCTCTGCAGATCTTCTCAAGCTCTGTCAGGTTGGATGTGGAGCATCACAGCACATCTATTTTCAGGTATCCTTTCAGGTCTCTCCAGAGATGTTCGACCAGGTTCACGTCTGGGCTCTGGCTGGGCCACTCAAGGACATTCAGAGACTTGTCCCAAAGCCACTCCTGTGTTGTTTTGGCTGTGTGCTTAGGTTTATTGTCCTTTTGGAAGGTGAAACTTCTCCCCAGTCTGAGGTCCTGAGTGCTCTGGAGCAGGTTTCCAGGATCTCTCTGTACTTTGCTTCGTTCATCTTTCCCTCAACCCTGACTAGTCTCCCAGTCCCTGAAGCTGAAAGAATCCCCAAAGCATGATGCTGCCACCACCATGCTTCACCATAGGGATGGTGCTACGTTTCCTTAAGACGTGACGCTTGACATTCAGGCCAAAGAGTTCAATCTTGGTTTCATCAGACCAGAGAAGGTTGTTCCTCATGGTCTGAGTCCTTAGGTGCCTTTTGGCAAACTCCAAGCAGGCTGTCATGTGCATTTTACTGAGGATTGGCTTCCATCTGGTCACTCTACCATAAAGGCCTGATTGGTAGAGTGCTGCAGAGATGATTGTCCTTCTGGAAGGTTCTTCCATCTCCACAGAGGAACTCTGGAGCTCTGTCAAAGTGAACATTGGGTTCTTAGTCACCTCCCTGACCAAGGCCCTTTCCGCCGATTGCTCAGGTTGGCCGGACGGACAGTTCTAGGAAGAGTCTTTGTGGTTCCAAACTTCTTCCATTTAAGAATGATGAAAGCCACTAAACACCTGTTTTCACTTTGTCATTATGGGGTATTATATGTGATGAGGAACAACTTTTATTTAATACATTTTAGAAGTCAAGGGGTCTGAATACTTTCTGAATGCACTGTGCATCATAGAAGACTTTAATATAATAAAAACGTTTGACATAGAAACACTGAATTTTCGGCGTTTGAAAATAAATAATTTTATTTAATTATGAAATTATGAAAAATATTAATAACATTCCACCCATGAGGCCACTAGAGGGAGATTTGTTTATTTGACTGCAGGGAAGGTTACAGGGCACTTCCACATGCATGTGTGTGTGTGTATGTGTGTGTGAACGTGCATGTGTGATCAACGGTAGGTTACGGGGGGACTCTTTGGGGAGATTCACCTACTGCACACCTCTTGGCCTGTACTGTGGCCAAAAGTTTTGAGAATGACACAAATAAAAGTCTGCTGCCTCAGTTTGTATGATGGCAATTTGCCTATACTCCAGAATGTCATGAAGAGTGATCAGATGATTTGCAATTAATTGCAAAGTCCCTCTTTGCTATGCAAATTAACTGAATCCCCCAAAAACAGTTCCACTGTATTTCAGCCCTGCCACAAAATGACCTGCTGACATCATGTCAGTGATTCTCTCGTTAACACAGGTGTGAAGGCTGGAGATCACTCTGTCAAGCTGATTGAGTTCAAATAATAGACTGGAAGCTCAAAAGGAGGGTGGTGATTGGAATCATTGCTCCTCCTCTGTCAGCCATGGTTACCTGAAAGGAAACACATGCCGTCATAGTTTTTTTGCACAAATAGGGCTTCACAGGCAAGGATATTGCTGCCAGTAAGATTGCACCTAAATCAACCATTTATCGGATCATCAAGAACTTCAAGAGAGCGGTTCAATTGTTGTGAAGAAGGCTTCAGGGCGCACAAGAAAGTCCAGCAAGCGCCAGGACCATCTTTTAAAGTTGATTCAGCTGCGGGATTGGGGAACCACCAGTACAGAGCTTGCTCAGGAAAGGCAGCAGGCAGGTGTGAGTGCATCTGCACGCACAGTGAGGTTGAAGACTTTTGGAGGATGGTCTGGTGTCAAGAAGGGCAGCAAAGAAGCCACTTCTCCCCAGGAAAAACATCAGGGACAGACTGATATTCTGCAAAAGGTACAGGGAATTGACTGCTGAAGACTGGGGTCAAGTCATTTTCTCTGATGAATCCCCTTTCCGATTGTTTGGGGCATCTACCATCAGTCCTGTGTCATGCCAACAGTAAAGCATCCTGAGACCATTCATGTGTGGGGTTACTTCTCAGCCAAGGGAGTGGGCTCACTCACAATTTTGCCTAAGAACACAGCCATGAATAAAGAATGGTACCAACACATCCTCCGAGAGCAACTTCTCCCAACCATCAAGGAACAGTTTGGTGATGAACAATGCCTTTTCCAGCATGATGGAGCACCTGGCCATAAGGCAAAAGTGATAACTAAGTGGCTCGGGGAACAAACCATCGATATTTTGGGTCCATTGCCAGGAAACTTCCCAGACCTTAATCCCACTGAGATCTTGTGGTCAATCCTTAAGAGGCGGGTGGACAAACAAAACCCCACAAATTCTGACAAACTCCAAGCATTGATTATGCAAAAATGGGCTGCCATCAGTCAGGATGTGGCCCAGAAGTTAATTGACAGCATGCCAGGGCAAATTGCAGTGGACTTGAAAAAGAAGGGTCAACACTGCAAATATTAACTCTTTGCATCAACTTCATGTAATTGTAAATAGAATACTTTGACACTTATGAAATGCTTGTAATTATACTTCAGTATTCCATAGTAACAAAAATATCTAAAGACACTGAAGCAGCAAACTTTATGTAAATTAATATTTGTGTCAATCTCAAAACTTTTGGCCACGACTGTATAGTAGACTATATGATTACAGACATAGACCCTTTCTCTCTCAGCTCATTCACTGTCAAGCCACTAACACTTCTGTCTGATCACAGCCAAATTACGTTGTTCCTCAAAATAACAGACATGGAAACAACCACACATTCACAGCCCAGTAAGCTGTACAACATCAGAAATTCATACAGATGGGCCCAAAACAGCACAGAAGAATACCGGAAAGCAACCTGTAACCAAAATATCCTAACACTCATAGATAACTTTCTGGATACCACCTTCACTCACAGTAAAGAAGGCATCAATCTAGCAGTAAAAAATATTAACTATATATTCAGGCAAACGGCAAAAGAAGCACAATTGAAATTGATAAAAAAAAAAAAAAAAAGACCACAGATGACAACTGGTTTGATGCAGATTGTAAAATTATAAGTAAAAACTTAGAACACTATCCAACCAAAAGCACAGAGACCCAAATAATGGTAAATTACACCTTCATTACTGTGAGACTTTAAAACTCTATAAACGTACACTCAGAACCAAAAAAGAACAGTACAACAGCAAGCAGCTGACACTAATTGAGGAGTCCATAAACACAAACAACTTCTGGCAATATTGGAAAAAACTAAAAAAATCAAAACAAGAGGAATTAGCGATACAAAATGGTGACATATGGACAACACATTTTAAAACACTCTACAACACCATTCAAATTGACAAAAATGCAGAACAACGCCAAATTCATGAGAAGGTGAATGGATTAGAAAAATCTATAAAGGACAATCAAAGTCCATTGGACTCCCCAATTACTGACCAGGAGCTCTAAAAGAAACTTCAGGCCCTCAAATTAAAAAAAACATGCGGACCTGATGGCATCCTAAATGAGATGCTCAAACTCACTAGTGCAACATTTCAATTGGCTATATTAAAACTGTTTAATTTGATCCTGAGTGTAGGTTATTTCCCCTGACATCTGGAATCAAGGACTCATAACACCAATCTTTAAGAACGGAGACAAATTTGACCCTAACAATTACAGAGGCATTTGTGTGAACAGTCACCTGGGGAAGGTGTTATGTAGTATTATAAATGTAAGAGTTCTAAACTTCCTTAATAAGCACAATGTCTTGAGTAAAAGCCAAATTGGATTTATACCAAAACATCGCACGACCCTGATAGATAAACATGTCCACCAAAATAATAACAAAATATACGCTTGCTTTATCGACTTCCAAAAAGCCTTTGATTCTATATGGCATGCAGGACTGTTCTACAAAGTTATTGAAAGTGGTGTAGGGGGTATAACATATGACATAATTAAATCAATGTATACTGGCAATATGTGCAGCATTAACATTGGCAAGAAAATAACAGAATTCTTTAACCAGGGGGCGGGGCCTTCACCAGGGTTGCAATCTGAGCCCTGCCCTCTTCAATATTTACATCAACGAATTGGCCACTATTCTGGTGTTAGTCTCCACAATTCAGAGGTTAAATGCCTGCACTTCACAGATGACCTATGCCTGTTGTCACCCACAGCACATGGCCTACAGCAGAGCCTGGACCTGCTAGAGCAATACTGCCAGACCTGGGCCCTGGCAGTAAACCCCAAAAAGACTAAAATAATGATTTTCCAGAGAAGATTCAGATCTCAGGGAATTAGACCAATGTTCTCAATTGGTACAAAATATATAGAGTACTGCACACACTACAATTACTTTAAAAATAAGCTCAACTGGACACCTTAATGAGGCTGTGAATGAACTGAGAGAGAAAGCACGCAGGGCATTCCACGCCATTAAAAAAACAAATTCAAATTGAAATACATATTAAAATTTGGCTAAAACGAATTGAACGTGTCATTGAACCAATTGCACTTTATGGCAGCGAGGTGTGGGGTCCACTTGCAAAACAAAATTTCATCAAATGGGACAAACACCCCATTGAAACCCTGCATGCAGAGTTCTGTAAGATTCTCCTACATGTCCAGAGAAAAACTACAAACAATGCAAGGAGGGAAGAATTAGGCCAATATCCACTAATAATAAAAACTCAAAAAAGAGCAATTAAGTTTTGGAAACATATAAAATACAGTGACCCTCTCTCACATCATTACCAAGCCCTGCAATGCCAAGAGCTGAGCAAAGAAAAGAGTCCCCTCATCCAGCTGGTCCTGGGGCTGAGTTCACAAAATTGTTCACCAAACACACTGAAGCCTCAGGACCAGAACATACAATCAATCCGAATAAACCAAATTACAACATTACAACCTGGTGCTGAGTTCACAAAATTGTTCACCTAACACACTGAAGCCTCAGGACCAGAACATCCAATCAATCCGAATAAACCAAATTACAACATAGTCAAAACAAAACTACATTGCTTATTGGGAAACACAAGCACAAGCACAAAGCAAAATGCAGTGCTATCTGGCCCTAAATCGGCAGTACACCTAACTATTTGACCATGGTTACTGATCAAAACCTTAGAAAAACCTTGACAAAGTACAGTCATAACATTGCCTTGCCATTGAGACGGGTAGACACAGGAAAACCTGGCTCCCTGTAGAGGAAAGGCTGTGCAACCACTGCAAAACAGCAGAACCTGAGACGGAGCTGCATTTCCCGACAAAATGTCAAAAATATAAAGAGAGTGTCATTTCCCCTAATTTGAAACTATTATTCAAGGTTTCAAAGACCTCTCTGATGAGAATAGGCTACCCGTCCTGTTGGGGGAGGACACAGAGAGCTGTGGGTTGGCAGCACACTACATTGCTGCCTGCCATAAGTTGAGGGACAGTGTCTGACAGACCAATCAACCTGCACATGTCCTCTACTGTATGCTTATGGTTATTTTGACCCTTGGTTATTGTTGTTACTGTTGTCCCGTTGACAATTTTGATTCTTATTATTTTCATATTCTAAATATCCCAAGTAAGCTTTGGCAATATGTACATTGTTACGTCATGCCAATAAAGCAAATTGAATTGAATTGAAATTGAGAGAAAGAAAGAGAGAGGGAGAGAGAGGGAGAGAGAGTTTGTGTATGTGTGTTCATGTGTGTTTGAGTATGTGTATGTACACTGAAAAAAAATATTCTGAGGTGACAAAAAAATAAAAACAACATATAATTGATTTGTTAATTTCATTATACACAAACATGTAAACTTAGACTCAATGATATGACGTAGATGCAGAAAGTCAACAGCAGAGTGGGTACATTTCTGCCACAATTAAGAGCGCTGAAGCATGAGGCTCAACTTCTCCGCTGTTCTGGTGCCCTGGCTACCTCACTGTACACTACGTGAAGCAAACCTGTGCACATGCGCAGATACTTTGTGTGACTGTGTGAGTCTACCTTTAATAACAAATCCAAGTTAATATGGTGCTCAAAATGTAAGTATCTTGATGCGGGTAACCAAAGAGACAGAACATTGAGTGATTTATTTACTTAATTTTAATAATATTTCTATAAACGTAATACTTTTAAGATCTTGCAACAATGTGCCACGGGGCTTCGTTTTTAGAGGACTGTTGGTAATTCAAAATGTTTAGAATTTTTTATGCTTGTTTAAAGAAAGAAAATTATATTTCTATTTTAATATTAAGCAGCTTGCTGTGTCTTGAGGTGTAAAGATTCATGATGAACAACTTTCAGGCAAATTGACGTTCAATGATGAAACCACTGATTTCTACAATCACCACTCTTCATTACAGAAGCAAATACAGCATGCTGCAACACTGTGGTTGTACCTCAATTTTTTTAATATATTTTTTCATTTAGCTAGGCAAGCCAGTTAAGAACAAATTCTTATTTACAATGACAGCCTACCCCGGCCAAACCCTAACCCTAACCCGGACGATGCTGGGCCAATTGTGCTCCGTCCAATGGGACTCCCAATCACAGCCGGTTATGATACAGCCTGGAACCGAACCAGGGTACGTAGTGACACCTCTAGCACTGAGATGCAATGCCTTAGACCGCTGCGCCCCTCGGGAGCCCATTACTGCTGGTGGATTGAGCACTGTGCTCAACAATGCCTGACAAAGTGGGTTAAAATGGCAAATGATCAAATACATTAAACAATGTTAAAATTGTGTTTGTGAAACATTAACATTTTGGGTTTACTACTCAATAATATTGTGTGTTATTGTGTTGCCTTGAAGGGACAGTGCAGTCAAAAACGTGATTTTCCTGTAGTTTCTAATGATATTTCCACACTATGTGGTCGAAATAACACTGAAATTGTTAAAATGATAAAAATGTCCAAGAATTTCATTTAGTTCTGTTGGAATGGAGTTTTTGGCCCACAACATGACATCACAATCTGATCTGATTTCTGACCAATGACCAGTCATCTTTTATTTGCATATGTATCCTCCTACTTTGAAGGGGTAAGCGGTTTGGTAAATCTGATCATTGCAGAAGGATGGCTCAGTTGTGACACTACTGTATGCATACCAAGAATCAGAACAATTCTAGCTGTACAAAAAATTAACTATGTATAGTTTTTGTTCTATAATTTGGGTGGAAATATTTATGAACATGGAAATCATAGCATATTATGCAGTGAATGTTTTTGTTGAACTTAGATATATACAAGATGTACAGAGAAGAGAACATATAATGTTAGAGGTATACTTCAACAAAAATACAACATGTGTATAATTTGTGTATGAGCTAGGAGAAACTGCAATTTACGTTAATAGCCACATTAGCATTAGCATTGATCACAGCATTGTTTCCATGTTCTTAATCTCTGATCCACTGCCATGTTCCTAACCTTTTCACAAACATAAATGTAAATTGAATTTAACATAACAATCACAAACATTTCCACTTTTGTCCTCTGCAGGTCTTCAGGACAACCTGTGGGTCTGCGACTGCAGGATCTCCAAGCTAATTGAGCTCTCCAAAATGTCTGACACGTCAGTGGTACTAATGGACCAGTTCCTGTCTTGCAGCGGGCCTGAGAACCTGGCTGGTGTTATGTTCCAAAGGGTGGAGCTGGACCAATGTCTCAAGCCATCCGTCATGATGTCAGCCACCAAGATCACAGCCTCGTTGGGCAGCAACGTGCTGCTGCGCTGTGATGCCACGGGTTACCCCACGCCTACCCTCATCTGGACTACTTCAGATGGCTCACGTGTCAACAACACAGGTATCAACAGTGAAACATTTTATTATAAGAAAATGCATACAGTGTGTTATTCAACATGTTTATCAAAAATTGTTTTAAATTAACAAATTCCTTTGTTAAGATTGACTTATGTTCTACAGTTGATCATTGTGATTCAATAAAATAAAGTCTACATCTTGGCAATGATTAAGTATTTTCATTTTCATGATCTACCTATAGTTGTCCAGGAGTCTCCAGGAGAGGGTGTCCAATGGTCCATCATCAGCCTGAATGGGATCTCGTACAAAGACAACGGAGAGTACAGCTGCAAGGCTAAGAACTTCGCCGGCAATGCAGAGGCTGCTATCACCCTGTCTGTGGCAGGTTATGTCACTACAAACATGCCTCCAGAGAGGCCCAAAATAGAGGCTGCAAGGAATAGCCCATCCACAACGTCCTCTGCTCCGGCAACTGGCTTCTCAAACTCCCCTAGCACCCCCGTCTACCACCACTGCCCCACCCATGATCACGCATCCAGCCGTCTTGCCACCCATCCTCACCAAGAAGAAACCCACGCCCAGCAACGTGCAGCAGATAGCACCATCCAAACCATCCAAGATCCAGCAAGGCAGTGACAGGAAGCTAGCGGCGGATCAGAGTGAAAAGAAAGATGCTTCCAAGTCTGTCCAAGATCTCGAGATCGTGGAGGAAACGCCGGATAGCGCGGTTCTACTCTGGACGACCAAAGGTTTGCCGAGCAATGCACCTCTCACTGTTGTTTACTCCACTTATGATGAGGAGGACAACTCCAAAAAAGACAATGGATACCGATGCCAGGAGTGGCAAAGTTCTACTCGAAGGCTTGACTTCTGGAATGAGGTACCAGGTTTGTCTGATTGCCAAGGGAAGTGCCGCTGGGAAAGACCCCTGTATCAACTTCTACACCCTGGATCTTGTTGAGAACAATGCTGCGAACAAGCTGCTGATGATCATCAGCGGCTTTGCCTGCGCCGTGGCTTTACCTGTCATTGGTTTGCTGGTCTTCAAGATCCTCTCACTCTATTGCAAGAGCAGTGTGCCAGGTTCGGACGAGGAGCTATTTAAAGACACATATGTGAAGTTTGAGACGATATCGATGAAGCAGAGGACCTTGAACGCTAATCCCACTGAATTGTGGACCTACAGGCAGACCAAGGAGTCCCAAGAGAGGATGCTCCTCTGCTCCTGGTCGAGCATTGACTCACAAATGACATACAAGAGTGACAGTTCCAGATCAGAATTTTTGTGCTAGTGTTAGATTAAGGCTCTACATGACTCGAAAGTTAATACAAACTCTGGAGACCTTTTTGAGGAAAACTACAAGGCTTTGCGTGTTCAAAGCTTTATGTCAATAATTGCCAGATGAATCACTGTTTGTTACAGCCTTAATTTCTTTGTAAACTTTGAGATAGAGTGAGCTCCAAAAGTATTGGGACAATGACAAATGTTTTGTTGTTTTGTACTCCAGCAATTTGGATTTGAAATGATACAATGGCGTTGAGGTTAAAGTGCAGACTGTCAGCTTTAATTTGAGGGTGAACTGTTCAGAAATGCCAGCACTTTTTGTACACAGTCCCTCCACAAGTATTGGGACAAATTCACTTATATGTGTATTAAAGTAGTCAAAATTGTATTATATGGTCCCAATAATTACATATTGGATGCATTTCCTGATTGTTTTGGTTGTATTTCAGATTATTTTGTGCCCAATGGAAATTAATGGTAAATAATGTATTGTGTCATTTTAGAATCACCTTAATTGTAAATAAGTATAGATTATGTTTCTAAACACTTCTACATTAATTTGGATGCAACCATGGTTTCAGATAGTCCTGAAAGAGTTGTGAATAAGGACGAGTGAGAAAGTTATAGGCCCGCAAGACATGCTAACCTCTGACCATTGCAATAACACGGGGGGTTAGCATTGAGTTTGAAGGTAGGCCTTGAAATACATCCACAGGTACAATTCCAATTGACTCAAATGATGTCAATTAGCCTATCAGAAGCTTCTAAAGCCATGATATTATTTTCTGGAATTTTCCAAGCTGTTTAAAGGCACAGTCTTCTTAGTTTATGTAAACTTCTTACCAACTGGAATTGTGATACAGTGAATTATAAGTTAAATAATCTGTCTGTAAACAACTGTTGGAAAAAGTACTTGTGTCATGCACAAAGTAGATGTCCTAACCAACTTGTCGAAACTATAGTTCATTAACAACAAATTTGTGGAGTGGTTGAAAAACGAGTTTTAATGACTTCAACCTAAGTGTATGTAAACTTCTGACTTCAACTGTATATACTAGGCGGTGTCAGAGGAAGGCCCAAGAAAATGTCAAAGACTCCAGTCACCCAAATCATAGACTGTTCTCTCTGCTATCGCACGGCAAGCAGTACCGGATCGCCAAGTCTACGTCCAAAAGGCTCCCTAACAGCTTCTACCCCCAAGCTATAAGACTGCGGAACAGCTAATCAAATGGCCAACCAGACTATTTACATGGGACCCCCCTTTGTTTTTACACTGCTACTCGCTGTTTACTATCTATGCATAGTCACTTTACCCTTACCTACGGTACATGTACAAATTACCTCGACTAACCTGTACCCCCGCACATTGACTCTGTACTGGTACTCCCTGTATCTAGCCTCGTCATTGTTATTTTGTTGTGCTACTCATTTTAATTTTTTTTTACTTCAGTTTATTTAGTAAATATTTTCTTAACTCTATTTCTTGATCTGCATTGTGGGGTTTAGGGCTTGTAAGTAAGCATTTCACTGTAAGGTCTACACCTGTTGTATTCAGCACATGTGACAAATACAAATTGATTTGATTTGATTTAAGTGAATTTGTCTCGATACTTTTAGTCCCCACATTTTAGGGGGCCATGTACAGAAAGTGCTGTAATTTCTAAACTATTCACCCGATATGGATGACAATAATCTCAAATGAAAGCTGGCAGTCTGCACTTTAACCTCATTTAACCTTGTTGTATAATTTCTTATCCAAAGTGCTGGAGTACAGAGCCAAAAGAACAATATGTGTCCCTGTCACAATTATTTTTGAGCTCACTGTAGGTTTGTGAGAATACCAATACTGCGATATTCAGAAGTATCGTGGCAAGTAAACAAACCATGTTTAAATTTCTTGAGGAAAACAGCCCTATTGGAAACAAACAGCATTATATTGTCATAGTATCATCATCGTATTCTATTGCGCACAAATGTCAATTCAACGTCTATTCTAGGTTGGTTCATTGAAATGATGTGAAAACAACGTTGATTCAACCAGTGGGTGCTCAGTGGGATCATGATACTGGTATCGTAACAACTCAATTTTGATATTGCTGTCTTTATAGCTCAGCGCTTAAATTAAACTCAGTTGAATGCAATTTTCCATAATACTGTAATCAAATAGTATGTCTCAGTGTTCATTATGGCCTACTTCTTTGTCACTATACACTACACCGTACCAGGTTTAAACAGATAAGACGTTAATTGATCTCAATGTGGTGTCAATAGACATACTGGCTATCCTATTCCACGTAAGTCCAACAAACACATTTATTTATACAACTGGCAATGGTGACAAGAATTATTCACTTAAAGTCAAACCTTCAAGCTAATCGATGCCTTACTTTCCTAAAACCTTTTCTCGATCCATAGTATATTAAAAGATTTGACCTGCCCAACAAACAATGCCACAGTTTCTGTGTGACCTATTGCATATATTTGTACATACAAAATTTGTAAAACAAATCTTTATGCATTTCATGTCTTCATATTTCATATAAGCATTTTGGTATATATGGCAGTATTGGTCAGTGTGATGCCCCACTTACAGTGCTGTCATAGGCTCTCTGTACAACAACTCCACTATTGTCTATTAGGTGTGGTATTTCCCAATGTGATAATCTCTGGTCTTTGTCCATGAATAATGGGATTCTGTGCCCTTTCCTCACTTGAGCAACAGGTGCATATATTTCTCTATGTTACAACCCTTCCTCTGTCCTCTCTGTCTATCCCACAGTGAGCTCCACTTCCACTGTCTCACAGATGTTAGGTATTGAGTATGTGGATGTCTGTACATACATCAACCATGTGTGTGACTGTGTATATGAGCATGTAAATGTCAAAATATATCCACTGTCACCCATGTGTGTTCCTTTCCTATCCCACTGGCTGGCGAGCACAGTGAGAAAGCGGGACCGTAATCAATGGGTCACGGCCTTCTGGGTGCCTGAACAGGCATGGCCGTAAATCCCAATAACATGGGTGGAGCCGGAAAGCCATTCCCATGGATACCCTGTCCTATGCCACCAGCTGCATGTGTCTGGGTGCTGCCCTTCATGCCAGCTGTTCTGTTAGCATGACAATGGCCAAGGTGTTTGACAAACAGATGGGATGGTGTGGTGATGGGATTGGTTAGTGGGCCAGAAACCTGCTAGTCCTGAGCACACCCACTTGCCTCTATGGTAACACTACTGTGTTCTTACTATTGTGAAGTTATTCTTCAGTGTAACATATAACCATTATAGTAGCTAACACAGTAGTAAAAACACTAGTTATTGTGTTACCATGTCCCTCAAAATACAACAAAAGTGTTAAGAGTGACACAGTATTCCAAGGTGCATTCCATGACATTTCCAAATACATCATAGTGTTTAGATGACAGTGAGAGTCCACTATTTGCAGAATTTGATCTAGAGTGACATTTCAAATGTTGTCAACAGAGGTGAAATCACGAGACAAAGGCCATTGTTTAGGCACGTTTCCAACTCAACTATAGCTGGAGACACTGAGCCCTTTCCAGCCTTGTTAGCCCTCCTACAGCTACGTCAACGGCCACTTGTGACACTGCTGCTAACAATATGCTAGTCATCCTGGGTATGAATAGAGGTTTGGTTGGTGGAGTCTGACGATTGCTCTCCTGAGTAAACAGAAAACAAGCAGGCCACTGACACGTCTCCTCCACTCCTCCGAGTTCCCCCGCTTACTCATCCAGCCTGATTCACTCAGAAAGACGGTCATACAGGAGAGACAGATACACACATATAAGGTACACGTTCTAATCTGAATACACACAATATCTGTACAATCTGTACAGTGTACAATTGAGCACAGAGAGTCTTCCTGACATGACTGTCCCTAGTGAAGAAAATGGGGGAAAGGGGATAACTGTGATAAATGTGTGTGTGGTGTGTGTCAATAGGTGTGTTTGACAGTGCATGTCTGTTTGTCTGTTACCCTATGTGTGTGTACAGATGTGTGTGGAAGGTTAAGGGTGTCAGAGGTCACCTTAATTCTCTTCTGAAAAGAATCCACAAAAGAGTCAGATATCTATGCTAATGAGTCCACACACACGCACACGCACACACACACACAGACATACACACAAAGAGGTAGGGGGTGGGGTGAGGACTAGGAGCTGCTGTTGTTTTCTGGGACTTTGCTGCAGCCCTTGTCTCATTACTTGCATATTCTGCATTCAGCTTCAGACACCAACTCCTGTTCGAGGAAAATCCTTCTCCAGCCGGGCCCGGGATGTGTAAAATTTACCACGGGGGTGTCCGGAATTTCATACTTTGCTTCCAAAACAGCTAAGCAACCTGGGAGCCAGAGTGAGGAGCCCAAAAGATCCCACACAGCCTAGTTTGGGGCAGAGAATCCACTGGCTAACTCATTGACCCTCCTTTTTGTGTCCACAGCCTCAATCTCGTTTTCCACCTCTTTTGGGATGTGAAACTAGCTTCTCCTTTCTCTCTTCACGCCGGGGCCTTGGAGAAGGATGCCCAACGGCCATCAGCGACCGTCGCAGAGTTTTGGTGGAATTCTCGCACGCACGGTCTGACCAAGACAAGGAATGCCTGGCTGGTGTGAGTAAAGTGCGGCTCCCCGGATTGAGACGGAGCGCAGGATTATGTTGGTTGTGACGGTCGCAGCAGTGCTGGTCTATTTCTCAGTGCAAAACGACAGAGCCTCAGCGGCCCCTGGGAAGGCATGTTGGCTCGGAAACCCGTCAGGTCTGGTTAATGGGAGCTGTGTGGGTGAGTTGGGTTCACATCTGTACTTTAGCAAAGTGTGCACTGGTTGGTACAGTAACATTTTTGTTCACTCTAGAACGGAGACAAACAGGTTGTATGGACTAAGGAGCATAGTGTTATGTCTATTTACTTTTTATTTTTAGATTTTGTGAAAAATCTAAGATTAAACAAATTGGACCTGAATAAATGTAACTTGATCCTAAAGTCTTACACTTTGACACATGTAAACGATAACCAGTACCAGTGCATGAATTATATTGAGCTCCATTATCAAGCATTGACTTTCTGTCTAATATTCACAAATTACAAAATACATTGTATTGGTAGTACTCTCCTTTAAATTAGCCGTACATTATTTTCAGTCAGTCTCCACACCACTATACATTACAGTACATGTAACCGAAGGCGTCTGACACCATTTCGTTTTTGGCTGTGGCAAGTTGGTAAATAGTGACCCTTACACAAGGGTTACCTTTATCCCTGAGGGAAAACAGTGAGTGGGAGGGTAACAGACGGACTCCTCATGCGTCACAGCGAGCTGGCTGGGCAGAGTGTGTGATCTGGGTAGGGCCGGTCCTGGCTGGCCGTAGACAGTACTGGTCTCTGGTCAGTTGGACGAGCGCCTGCCTTTAGTGGTGTCAGTGGAGGCTTAAGTCAGGGTTATCCCCTCACACCCGGAGAGGTTATCCCTTATGACCGGGTCATGCCACTCCCATCGTCATCATGACAAGTGTAGTGGACGCAGTGGAGACTTGTGGAATACATTCTCCATGGTCGAGAGGTTATCCCCTAGACTGGGTCACTTCCATGGCAGGTGTACTATATTATAGGGGGAAATTCCAATTTGATGTTAACATATGTCACTTATTACACAAATATCTCCCATTTACACCAATGCATGATTTACACAAAATGACCACCATTTAAGGGGAATTTTTTTTATCAGACACGAAAATGTACCCCAAGGATGGCCCTGAATGGTCTGCATTGTGTATCCTAGCAACTTAGCAATGACCTGTTTTTAAAGTTCACCATCGGGCATCATTGACCTCATGACCCACCACACAGACAGATGACTCATTGTTTTTCTGCCCCTGGCCTATGGAGATTCATTGTTGTCTTCATTCCTCAACACCAGTGACTGGTGTCCATGGATGCACATGATAATGATGCTTCACCCATGTGTTGACATGGGCATGTTAGACAAGATTAGCATGTTGTTTTGGGCCAAGGCCAAAGGAAGAGCTATCGAACACAACACAATTAGCATTCATGTTGTTAACCTTTTCAACGTGTTGCAAGACAATGGTTGTCTCAGATGTTCTGTTTCCACTTAACAATAAGATATTGGATTCACTCAGTTAACAGTTTCTCTTCAAAACAGCATGAAATAATTATATTTGAGTGAAATATAACATTATTTGGTATGTTACGCGCTAATATGATTTTAAACTTCCAATGACCGGAATGTCCAAGACAGTCTTTACTGACATATGAGGATGTTCACCATGTGAAAGGAGAGTATGAAAGCACATGTTGCTAGGAGACGACTGTTTTATTGGGAAGCAGCCAGAGCTGCCTTGAACTCCGCCCCATTAAACGCCATCAATAGGATTTTAGACAGCAACATTTATTCAACTCATTCAACAAAGGTATCAGCACAGAACAGCAGACATTGAAAAGGGACTGCCAGTAAAGCAAATTCTATAGCAATCATGACTTGTGCAGCCCTTGATGTCTTTCAGTCAGGAAACTATGTGACAGTAAGGAGAAAATGGACAGCTATGGATTACAAACTGCCACACCATAGTACTGCACACTGTGCACTGTTTACTCACCTTGAAATGTCCAAACTGCGTCTGCATGCCACTCATTTTATCTCAAGCGGTTTAATGGGAATATGCGTTTAGATTTTCTTCAGTTATTGTATCAATGCATATATTCTGCCTAGTTATACGGGTTGTTGAGTTTTGGCTGCATGACACAAGAAATGTGACTATTCAGTTTCTTCAGTTATTGTATCAATGCATATATTCTGCCTAGTTATACGGGTTGTTGAGTTTTGGCTGCATGACACAAGAAATGTGACTATTCAGCTTCAGCTCCTAAAATCTCACTAGAAATGAGGAGGTATTTGAGTTGTAACAGTAACATTATAGGCTTCCTATGCTGTGGTATTATATTATATTACATTGATTCCGCTTCAGAACATTTTCCCAGAAATATATTTAGCAGCTCCGTGTATTCTCAAATTGAAAGCGCTCTGGCAGCACTGCAGAGTATAACTCTTCGTCCCGTCTAGTACCTGATTTCAAGTCTTAGGTTACTTCCGGTCCAAGATGTGGGTCCGGTGTGTGTCACTTCTGAAATCCCTAACATCACAGTCCTCCAGGTTTATACAGTATTTTGGTTTTCTGATGGGATAACGACCATTATCATACACTATCTACCATCTATGATTGAGAATCTATGTTCCTTTTGGAAAGCTCCAGAGCCCTATCTGATCTTCAGCCATGGTAAGGCTATATACCGGATGGACCTTGATGGAGGGAACCAAAAAAGGGTTGTGACCGGTGTTGGAAACTCTATTCTACTGGACTTCCACTACACAGAGGGGAGAGTTTACTGGGCCGATAAAAAGACAGGGGTCATCTACAAAGCAGCGATGGATGGAACACAGAGACAGGTGCATCCACATACGACTAGTTCACCTTCAAAAATGAATCACCTTAAAAAATGAAACAGAATGTAATATTACGGTGTCCATATAAAGACAGAGTCGGAGTCACAATAGTCATAGTCACCTACCTCTTGAAAAGAGTATCTCGATTAATGCCACCAAACCCCACCTCCCCCTCTTTCCCCACTGCAAATAAACAACCTTTTATTTTCTTGAACTAGCACTTGCACTTTTATTATTATCATTGATTTTGCTGATATCTACTTATTGAGGAAGATTAATGTGCTTACTATGACGGTGATTTGCAGTTGTCTCTCTTAGCTACCTTAAGATGGATGCACTGTAAGTCGCTCTGGATAAGAGTGTCTGCTGAATTACTGAAATGTAAAATGCAATGTAAAATTCTGTCCTAATATGGAGACTGTGACTCTGAGGCTTTCCTAATATGGCCACCGTATGCCATGGACAAAGTATTACCACCTATTTGTCACTGGTCAATATGCTAATATCTATTGTGTCCAAGGTTGAGTCAACGACATGAATGGTTATAGATCCACAACTGTACTGCATCCTTTTCAGAAGCTGCACTCGTCTGAGAAAGGGATCTCAGGCCTTGCGGTCGACTGGGTTCACAATTTTGTAATCTGGACCAGCGGAGAAATGGGAACTATCAAAAGAGTGGATACGAATGGGAAAAACGAGAGGACTCTTCTAAGTCATTTATCTCAGCCAATCTCCGTAGCAGTCGACCCAAATGACAGGTAACGCAATGCATTATCTCAACATGTATCTCTGTATGTTTTCAAGTAAGTAAGTGAGTGAGTAAGACTAGAGCACTGGTGACAAACATTCCAATGCAGTTCCTTAGAGTTACCCACCATCTTTTTTGTGGGTTACTATAATGCTGGGCCTTTAAAGGGTCCTTGCCTCTTTTAACACAGCTGGCACATACCTGTAGGTATAATCTGGCAGATTGCCTCTCACTTACCTCCACTCTCTGGTCAGAGAAAAAGGGAGCCATTTTGACCCTCAGAGGCGATTGCTTCATGCCAAGTATAAGTGAAGTACACCAAAACACAGATACATATATTTTTGGATTATCTGTATTTTTCCTATGTGAAATTCTCTCCTGTTCACTAATGTGTACAAAACATTAGGAACACCTTCCTATTATTGAGTTGCTCCCACTTTTGCCTTCAGAACAGCCTCAATTCGTTGGGGCATGGACTCTGCCATATCCCGTTCAAAGGCACTTCAATCATTTGTCTTGCCCATTCACCCTCTGAATGGCACACATACACAAACCATGTCTCAAATGTCTCAAAGCTTAGAAATCCTTATTTAACCTGTATCCTGCCCTCCTACTGTACACTGATTGAAGTGGATTTAACAAGTGACTTCAATAAGGGATCATGCCTTTCACCTGGATTCACCTGGTCAGTCTGTGTAATGGAAAGAGTAGGTGTTCCTAATGTTTTGTACACTCAGTGTTGTGTACATTCAATCTAACCTTGTGTCAATGTGGATGGATAAATTTGGTGTAATCACCAATACCCAGAAATTGCATGTGTACTTGGTTAGGCATGTCTGGGCATGTCCTCTTACCTGATTTCAAGTCTTCAATGTGGGCCACTTCCTTATCCCTAAAACCACTATGCCTTTCCTCAGATTTATATTCTGGCTGTCCGACGGGATCACACCCAGTATTCAGAGGTCGGAGGTAGAGGGAGAGATGATTACTACAGTGCTGAAGATTCCGGAGAGACTGGGAGGGCTGTCGGTCGACCGGACGGACAAGAGACTGTTCTGGGTCCAGTTCAGTCTGGAGGGAGAAAGTGCCATTGGGTCGTGTGACTACAACGGGAATGTTATCAATGTCATTGACCAGCCACTACTGTAAGCAGATGTCATTATAGTTATTATGTCACTCATTTGTCAGCACAGGTGACATATAACTCCAATGGTTAAATGTCACTATTTTGACATATTCTAATGAGACCATGTTGCAATAGGGCAGCTATCTGTATTTAGCACTAGAGCAGTATACTGTATAATTAGATATATCACTTGTAGATCGGTTCATATTATTGCTAACTTCTGAATATTCTTCCCTCCAGGTCCCAGTCGTTGGGGATGTCTGTGTTCCTGGAGCAAGTCTACTACACTGATATGAGATCACGGACCATACGGCAAGTCAATAAGTACTCAGGGGGTGAGGCAGAGAACATCAACCTAAAGCGAATGACACACCCCCCTACTGCTGTCAAGGTGGTACATCCCCTCAGCCAGCCAGTTGAAGACTCCATGCCTGTCTTTCCAGGTCAGAGTTCAGTGCATTTTAGCTGTTTCTTCAATAAGTTTGGTCCAACTCTGTTCCAAAACCTTGAACTCTGTTCTAAACTTATACTATAACCTTTTTAATGCAGCGTGTGATGGTCGTACAGGAGTGTGTGTGAATGTGTGCTCCAACCCAGCTGAGCAGGGGATCTGCCAGTGCACTAAAGGCTTTGCCCTTAGCAAACATGGGAACTACTGTGAAGGTATGGTATTCATTCATTTAGCACCAATGCTGCGTTATGTTATGGTATGATATACTATGTGGTGTTATGAAATTGCAGTATTAGCAATTTATTGTATTAATTGTTGAGTGTGGAATGGTTGATTACCTACAAGGATTACTAAGAAATAATTAGACTAAACATACAATAATTAAATCCTAGATGTCAATGAGTGTGGACTGTGGGACCACGGCTGTTCCCTGGGCTGTGAGAACATTCCAGGTTCCTACTTCTGCACCTGCCCAAAAGGTTACGCTCTGCTTCCTGATAGGAAAACCTGCCAAGGTAAGATAGCGCTTCTGCAAGAAAGCAATTCTCATTTAAGGTCTTTGCTGGTCTTGACCAAAAGTGGTATTGTCTTGTTGATTTGGAAAGTGTGGTTATTTATTTCCTAAGGTTTCTCTTGAAAATAATTACATAAGAGAACAGCGCTTTGTTGTACATGTTGTGTGTTTAGACTTTGAGATTGTGTGCAATGCCAGCTGATCTTGTGTTCAGTATTGAACACTAGTCACAGCAAATGTTATTTTTAATTAGGATCCCTATTAACCGTTGCCAATGGCGACAGCCAGTCTTACTGGGGTCCGACATATACATTACAGACAAAAGACTTACATACATTTAAAACATTAACATATAGTGTGTGTGTGTGCGCGTATATCAGTTACACATACATGTCAGTACATATACACAACAAGTAGGTCACATGGGGGAGAGGCGTGGTGCCGTGAGGTGTTGCTTTGTTTGTTTTTTGAAACCAGGTTTTCTGTTCAATTGCGCTATATAAGACGGAAGGGAGTTCTGTGCTCTCAAGGCTCTGTATAATACTATACATTTCCTTGAATTTGTTCTGAACCTGGGGACTGTGAAAAGACCCCGGTGTGTAACTTGACTATGCAAACAATTTGGAATTTCCAACACATTGATGTTTCTTATAAAAACAAGACGTAACGCAGTCAGTCTTTCCTCAACTCTTAGCCAAGAGAGGCTGGCATGCATCGTATTAATGTTGGCCCTCTGAGTACAATGAAAGGCGAGACGTGCCGCTCTGTTCTGGACCAGCTGCAGCTTAACTTCTGTGCAGCACTTGACCACATGACTGGACAATGATTAAGATAAGATACAACTAGAGCCTGCAGGACCTGCTTTGTGGAATGTGGTGTCAAAAAAGCAGAGCATCTCTTTATTACGGAACGACGTCTCCCCATCTTTGCAACCATTGAATCTATATGTTTTGACCATGACAGTTTACAATCTAAGGTAACACCAAGTAATTTAGTCTCCTCAACAAGTTCAACAGCCACAACATTCATTACCAGAATCAGCTGAGGTCTAGAACTTAGGGAATGATTTGTACCAAATAAAATGCTCTTGGTTTTAGAGATGTTCAGGACCAGTTAATTACTGGCCACCCATTTCAAAACAGACTGCAACTCTTTGTTAAAGGTTTCAGTGATTTCATTAGCTGTGGTTGCTGATGCTTATATGGTTGAATCATCAGCATACATGGACACACATGCTTTGTTTAATGACAGTGGCAAGTCATTGGTAAAAAGAGTAGAGGGCCTAGAGAGCTGCCCTGCCCCTCAGTAGCTTTCAATCTAAGTTGTCAATGCCAGGAGATTTGTCGTTATTGATCGATAACAATACATTTTCCACCTCTCCCACACTAACTTTATAAAATTAACCCTTATGTAGTCTTAACATTCTGTATATGCCCCAAGTCCTAAGGGTAAAAAAAATGACCTGCCTTCACTAAACCCCTAAAATCAATCAGCTTAATTGAATTTTAAACCCCAAATGTATTTTGCATGAAGAAATAATCTGTCATTCATCAGAAACTTTGTGAATATCTGGGGTTTTACCTCTTCACATTGCAGAATGACTGCATTTAACTTCTTAGGGAGCGGCTGCATAGGTGACGGTTTTGGAGAGTCTGGCGTGCCCAAAGTTGAAATCTGACAACGCTGTGATATTGCCGAGAAGCAGAGCTTTTGATGACTATGCAACACTTGTATATTGATGAATGTTTAATAATTCAACTTTTGGATTTTTAATTTGGCGCCTCACATTTCACTGGGTAGTGTCGGGAGTGGCGCGCGCTAGTTAACCACTTACGGAGTGGCGGGGCGCTAGCTCTGCTTCTTGGCAATATCACAGCGTTGTCAGATTTCAAAAAGGCTTTACGCCGAAAGCACAACATTTGATAGTTTGAGGGTAGCACCTTAAATATTATTCATTAGCATAAATTCATAAACCCTCGCGGTTCACACAAAACACATTTCACAGTGAAAACAAATCCCTTACATTTTTATTATATCCATAAATCTCAGTTTGGTTGGCACGTTATGTTCAGAAAATCCAACATCAAATCGCCCATTGAAACGTGAAGAGAACGCGTTCAAATATACCTATAAACTTTTCCTAAACAAATCAAATACCAGTTAAAATGCATCCTTAGCTATCCTTTTATGAATATTAGCGATAATATTTCACTCGGATGGTCACCTATACCTTATATAAGTAAAATAAAGTGGGGGCGCGCAGCCAGACTCGCCCCCGAGAAAACTTGTTGACATCTTAGCTACCTTGACCATTTCCTGTACCTATTCATTCTGTTTACTCCAATCTCTCTGAGTCTTTGTATATAGACTGTTGACATCTAGTGGAAGCCATAGGTACTGCAGTCTCAGTCCTGGTTACAAATGGATTCAATGGGGAGTGTGTCAAACAGAGCAATAGGTCACCAGAAAATGATTTCCGGTTAGATTTTTCTCTGGTTTTTCGCCTGCTAAATGAGTTCTGTTATACTCACAGACATTATGTTAACACCTTTAGAAACCTCAGAGTGTTTCCTATCCAATAGTACTAATTATGTGCATATCCTATTTTCTGAGCCTGTGGCAGGCATTTTGCTTTGGGCACGCCAGACTCTCCAAAACCGTCACCTCACCTGCCGCTCCCTAAGAAGTTAACCAGGGGACACCACTCATTTTAATTACAACACACCTGTCGTAATTGTTTTATTTACTAAAGTAGAGGATTATTATTATTGCTAAAGGTACTGCATAGGTGTAAACATAAATTTTTTAGCAAGAGATAGCACTTGTATAGCCTAAGAAAGTAGCAGAAATGTGCAGAAGGTAGTTTTGAATGCATTTTATTTAAGGAAAAAATAAGTCTTGAACTTTTTTGGCAACATAGTGATATATTCTTATTTACTGTACAATGAGGAATTCAACTACAATATACTAGTCTTCTCCCATTTTCTTAACCATTGCCCCCACCCACAAGGTGTATAATCAACAACAATAAATAAGAATAAAATAAGATAATAGATCAGGAACAGATTCAGCCCCCCTGAACAGCGCTGCAGAGGTTACTCGGTGGTTGAGGCGGTCCCTTCTTTGAATGTGTGAGGTTACAAGTACCTTTCCCAGCTGTTCCAGGAACACCCTCCTCTTGTTCCGCTTATCAGGCATCCAGGTAGGGTTGATCTTGTACCATATCACAAAGACATTATATGAGGACACATCAATGATGTAATGGAAGATGACCAGGGGCCAGCGGGCAGTCATCCTCCTGCAGCTGTAAGTTCCAATCACCTTGTCCAGGTTGTCCACACCTCCTTTGTTGTGGTTGTAGTCCAGGATGATGGCTGGCTTCCTGTCTTCACGATCACTGATCTCAGCTGTTTTGTGCAGTGTGCTCAGGAGGACCACATTCTTGTTCCTCTTTGGGAGGTAAGAAACTAGAGTGGTGGTGGGGGTGAAGGTAAACTTTGATGAGAAGGCCTTTCTCCCCCCTTGTTGCGAGGAGTGCAGGGCGGAGCTCAGGCTTGTTCTTTCTAACTGTGCCAACCATGGTGATCTTCCTCTTCAGGAGCTGCTGGCTGAGTTCATAAGAGGTGAAGAAATTGTCACACTTGACATTGTGCCCCCTCAGTCCATCTGTCATATCAAGCCCAACCCGCATCCCCTGGTTCTTCTCCGGGCCTCCACTGGTCGGCTTCCCTGTGTAGACTTGCATCTTCCAAGCATAGCTGGACTGTGAGTCACAGGCCACCCATATCTTGGTGTCATACTTTGCTGGCCATATACTGCCGGAAAGGACAGTGACCTTTTGACAAAAGAGATTACTATCAGTAATTAGTATCAGTGTCACAGAAAACAATCACATAAATCAATGATATTACAGCAATACACAGTAAAATTAACAGTGAAAATTCCTCTGAATGGAACCAGTTGCTCATCCACTGTTACTTCAGGCCCAGGGTTGTAGAGGTATGCCAGACACTCCACCACTTCTCCCAGACCTCTTATGGTTGCCAGTTTGTCTCTCACACATCTTGCAGGTCTTGACTCACGGTCATCAAATTGTAGCAATCTTGAGAATGTGTGAAATACTTTCAGTGGCATCGTGGCAGAGAACATCACCCTTCCAGTCTTTGCATCCCAGAGACTACATGTAGCCTCACCTCAGGACTTATACACACCCGCTAAGATTAGCAGCCCTATGTAGGCAAGCAGGTCAATCTCATTGATACTTTTCCTGTTGTCACATCATTTCTCAATTTGCATTAAATCAGCCAGTCAGATGTGCAGCCAGCCTTATTAGCCACTCAGTTTTTCAATTCCTTATCATGGAGCCTCATCAGTTAACAGTATGTTTCTTAACAGGTGCATGTTTATCAATAATTGGAAGAAGCAATTTCATAAATGTATCAAATCAAATCAAATGTTATTGGTCACATACACATGGTTAGCAGATGTTATTGCGAGTGTAGCGAAATGCTTATGCTTCTAGGTCTGACAGTTCAGCATTATCTAACAGGTAATATCTAACAATTCCACAACAAAACCTAACATCTAGCAAATTCCACAACATAACCTAATACACACAATCTAGTTGTCAGGTGTCTCAGTGTAGCAGGTAGCAGAGTCAGGCGCAGAACAACGGAGATGAGTAATCATGTGTGTGTGTGTATATATATATATATATATATATATATATATATATATATATATATATATATATATATATATATATATTTCACTCAAAAATACAAACTTCAAAAATGTAGTAAAAATCAAGCTCACAAAATACAGACCATCTAACATAGAACAAACACGCACAAAACCATGAGCAATACAGAGGGTTTAAATAAGGAACAAATAATTAAGTGATTGGAAACCAGTTGGGTATAATGAAGACAAAACATAGAAAATGAAAAGTAGATCGGCGGCAGCTAGAAAACCAGTGACGTCGACCGCAGAAAGCCGCCCGAACAAGGAGAGGGACCAACTTCGGCTGAAGTCGTGACACTAGTAAAGGAGTAGGATAAGAAAATATAAGTATAAAATATATGAATGAGCAGTGACTGAGGCTCAGGCTTAATGATGAGTTTGGAGGGTACTATGGTGTTGAATGCTGATCTGTAGTCGATGAACAGCATTCTTACATAGGTATTCCTCTCGTCCAGATGGGATAGGGCAGTGTGCAGAGTGATGGCGATTGCATCATCTGTGGACCTATTGGGGCAGTAAGCAAATTTAAGTGGGTCTAGGGTGACAGGTAGGGTGGAGGTGATATGATCCTTGACTAGTCTCTCAAAGCACTTCATGATGACAGAAGTGAGTGCTATGTGGCAATAGTCATTTAGTTCCGTTACCTTAGCTTTCTTGGGAACAGGAACAATGGTGGCCATCTCGAAGCATGTGGGGACAGCAGACTGGGATAGGTTATTGATTGAATATGTCCGTAAACACACCAGCCAGCTGGTCTGCGCATGCTCTGAGGACGCGGTTAGGAATGCTGTCTGGGCCGGCAGCCTTGCGAGGGTTAACACGTTTGAATGTTTTACTCACGTCGGCCATGGAGAAGGAGAGCCCACAGTCTTTGGTAGCAGGCCGTGTCGGTGGCAATGTATTGTCCTCAAATCGCGCAAAGAAGTTGTTTATTTTGTTCGGAAGCATGACGTTGATGTCCACGACCGGACTGGTTTTCTTTTTGAAATCCGTGATTGTCTGCAGACCCTGCCACATACGTCTCGTTTTTGAGCCGTTGAATTGTGACTCCACTTTGTCTCTATACTGACACTTTGCTTGTTTGATTGCCTTACGGAGGGAATAACTACACTGTTTGTATTCAGTTATATTTCCAGTCGCCTTGCCATGATTAAATGCGGTGGTACGTGCTTTCAGCTTGCGCGAATGCTGCCATCAATCCACGGTTTCTGGTTAGGGAAGGTTTTAATAGTCACAGTGGGTACAACATCTCCTATACACTTCCTTATTAACTCGCTCAACGAGTCAGCGTATACGTCAATGTTATTCTCTGTGTCTACCCGGAATATATCCCAGTCCACGTGATCGAAGCAATCTTGAAGCGTGTAATCCGATTGGTCAGACCAGCGTTGGATACACCTAAGCACAGGCGCTTCCTGTTCTAGTTTCTGCCTATAGGAGGGGAGCAACAAGATGGAGTCATGGTCAGATTTGCCAAAAGGAGGGCGGGGGAGGGCCTTGTATGCATTGCGGAAGTTAGAGTAGCAATGGTCGAGTGTGTTACTCGCTCGTGTACAGCAATCAATATGCTGATAGAATTTAAGTAGCCTTGTTCTCAAATTAGCTTTGTTAAAATCCCTAGCTACAATAAATGCAGCCTCAGGAAATATAGTTTCCAGTTTGCATAAAGTCCAGTGAAATTCCTTGATGGCCGTCTTGGTATCTGCTTGCGGGGGGATATGCACGGCTGTGACGATAACCGAGGAGAGTTCTCTGGGGAGATGATACGGTCGGCATTTGATTGTGAGGAATTCTAGGTCAGGTGAACAAAAGGACTTGAGTTCCTGTATGTTGTTACAATTACACCATGAGTCATGAAACATACATCCTCGCCGACAGCATGTCCCCAGCTAGCCATGTTTCCGTGAAACATAGTATGTTACAATCCAGGATATCTCTTTGGAAAGCAACTCTTGCCCAGATTTCGTCAACTTTGTTAACTAGGGACTGGACATTAGCGAGTAATATACTTTTGAGCGGTGGGTGGTGTGTGCGCATCTGAAGCCTCAATCGAAGACCGCTCCGTCACCCTCTCCTCCTTGTTTTGGGTCGGCCTCTGGAATCAGTTCAAATGCCCTGGGTGCGTATTCCTGGTCGTAGTGCTGGTTGGGCTGGTAAGTTGACGTCTCTCTGATATCCAATAGTTCTTCCCAGTTGTATGTAATAACACTTAACGTTTTCTGGGCAACAATGTAATAAATAACACAGAAAAAACGAAATACTGCACAGTTTCCTAAGGAATAGAAGTGAAGCTGCCATCTCTATCGGCGCCATGCAGCATCTGGATGCTCCTTATTAATCACAGACCAACAAATATGTTTAACATCATTCACATAAGTAAAATAGTACACTATTTTAGGCCCATCTTTTGGAACTTTGGCTTTCCTGGATATAGCCACTATATTGTTATCACTGCATCCAATGGGTATGGATACAGCTTTTGAACAAAGTCCTACAGTATTAGTAGAAATGTGATCTATACATGTGGATGATCTTGTTCCTGTAGTGTTTGTAAACACCCTGGTAGGTTGATTAATAACCTGAACCAGATTACAGGCACTGGTTACAGTGAGAAGCTTCCTTTTGAGCAGACAGCTTGATGAAAACCAGTCAATATTCAGGTCCCCAAGAAAGTAGACCTCTCTGTTTTAAGCATTTCATAGATATTATTTAGATACTGACTGTTAACACTTGGTGGCCTATCGCAACACCCCAAAACAAAAGGCTTTAGATGTGCCAGGTGAACCTGTAGCCACAACACTTCAATAACACTTGAAATAAGATCTTCTCTAAGCATTACAGGGATATAGCTCTGAATATATATATATATATATATATATATATATATATATATATATATATATATATATATATACAGCAACACCTCCACCATAAGCATTCCTGTCTCTTCTATAAATGTTATATCTTTGTATTGTTACTGCTGTATCATCGAATGAATTATCTAAGTGAATCTCAGAAATGGCTAATATTTGAATCTTATCTGTTAGCAAGTTATTTATTTAACCTCTCAGGGATTGCTGGGGTGCTAGCGCCCCAATCCCGACACTACCAGGTGAAATGTAAGGCGCCAAATTCAAAATCCAAAAGTTGAATTATTAAACATCCACCAATATACAAGTGTTCCATACTCATCAAAAGCTCTGTTTCTTGGCAATATCACAGCGTTGTCTGATTTCAAAAAGGCTTTACGGCGAAAGCAGCACATTTGATTGTTTGAGGGTAGCACCTCACATATTTTTCCCATAGCCATGAATCGATTAGCCATCACGGCACACACATAACACATTTCACAGCGAAAACAAATCAATTACCTGTTGAAGAACTTCTGCTGAGGTCATCCTAAGTGTCCAACGAAGACAATCCATGGTTCTTTTGTTAGAAAAAAAGTTATGTATTTTATTCAGAAACGACAGCTTCCACTCCTCCATTGAAACGTGACGCAAAATCGTTCATCTTATACCTATAAACTTGTCCAAGAACAATCAAACATAGTTTTAAATGTAACCTTAGAAACACTTTTACGTATATTTACTATTATAAATCAACCGGAATATAAACTGATCGATAAAGACGGTAAAAAAGACACTGCGCGCCTTGTCGGGAACGTGCACTGGGTACTGTTGACATAAAAAGGTCACTTCCTGGTTTGCTCTTCTTCTCTGGTCTAATTCATCCAAAATGAAAATTTACACTGTCTCGAGACTGTTGACATCTAAAGGAAGCGATGGGTACTGCATTCATATGCCCTTTTATGGTCATTTTCATGAGGGAGGGGTTCCAAATGAGCAATGTGTCAAAATCACTTTTTCCAGGACAGAAATTCCTCGGAGTTTCGCCTGCCATATGCGTTCTGTTTTACTCACAGACAAATGGTTAACACTTTTGGAAAATTCAGAGTGTTTCCTATCCAATGGTACTAAATATGTGCATATCCTATTTTCTGGGCCTGAATGGGAGGCATTTTACTTTGGGCACGCCAGGCTCTCCAAAACCGACCCCTCAGCTGCCACTCCCTAACAAGTTAATTAACCTTATTTATAAGGTTACATTTATTAATATTGGCTATTTCCAGCCCTTTCCTGGGTAGCTTATTAGAGATAGACATAATATGGAAAAGAGGAAACAAAGCAAGAAAGAAAATATATTCAGAAGTACAATAATCAGTTGGTGTGTGTGTATGTGTGTGCTGTGGCGTTGAAGCTATTAACCCATAGTCATCCCTTCCAGGCTTTTGGGAGGGAGGGTGGACAATGAGCCTGTCATAGTGGATGTAAGCACTGTCCCCACGCGCTCTGGCAGCTTTCATGGCTGGAATAAGTTATTTCCTCTTTTGGCGCACAGCTTCAGGATCATTCTCGTTGAGGAAGATATACGTTCCTCTTAAGTTCTTGGCTCTTTCCAGAACAACTACCTTGTCCTTGAACCTCAGGAACTTTACCACTATGAGCCTGGGCCTGTCACCTGGGCCAGTGGTGGGTTTTCCAGTTATGTTGCCGTTCACCTCAATCTTCCTGTGGTCCATCTTCAGTTTCTCAGAGATAATTTCCCTCACTTTGTCCTCATTCCGTCCAGGTCTCATGTAGAGATTCCATAATTCTGTCCACAACCATGTTGTTCTGCATTGATTGTCCCTCAAGATCTTCTGATTTTCCATCATTGTTATCATGGATTCACATACAGAACTGATGTCCTCTCTCAATGACACAAATTGCTGTCATCTTGCCGTTCTCCTGTTTAATCTCATTCCCAGCTGACCCTGGGAAAACTGCAAACTGTTCTTCAGGTCCTGGACCTCTCTGGTCAGGTTGTCCATTCTTTTATAAGTTGACTCCACCAGTATTTGGGCAAAACACTTGAAGCTATTTTCTTGTTGTTGTAACAACTGCTTGTAGAACTATTTTTGTTTGTTTAAAAGATCCTTCACCTGTGATAGAGAGACACCACTGTCCTCAACGGTACTACCGCCAGCTTTGGTCTTTGTCATGGTAAAAAACAGTAGTTTACGATGTTACTCCTCGCTGTTCCAGACAGGGCAGGTCGAGGGGAAGATTGAAAACAACAGCAAACAGCAGGGGTCTAGACAGCCAAAAGCCAGGGACAATCCGCAGTCTCGGCCAAAATGGCTAACTGCGTTGCGGGCATCGTACAAGCCTAGCTAGTCTTGCCCATTCACGTTCTGAATGTCACACATACACAATCAAGGGTCTTAAAGTAACATTCAACCCAAGGCCCTATTTTCGATTCCAGGTCCAGAGCTAAGAATGGGATAATAAAATGTGAAATGGGACATGGTTTCATTAGAATATGTCACAACAGTGAAATTTAACCATTAAGCAATAAAGCACAAGAGACAGTGCTATTTAATGAATACAGTCACAGATAATGGCGTTGTTCGGCCCGATGCTAATTGTGTATTATTGCTTTTATAAAATGGTTACCAACATGTTAAAATAACAACAAGTTGCAGACTTTCATTAAAACCATTATTTTCACAAGTAAATAAATTCATCAAATGTAAGTCTTTCACCAGAAGTTATAGTCTGGTCAAAAATCTGGTCGTCAGTTGTTTTGGTCATGTTGCTACAGACGCATCATTAATTATTTTAGCATAGTTACAAAAGTTTTTGCATTTGTGGTACAAATCCGGTTCAAGTCATGGTACAGATATTAGCATTTTCACACATCATGTTCATATCATCCATACTGTAAGCGACTGCTTCACAATAATCTTTAGATACTTTCGGATCAATTGGGCATGATGTGCGAAAAATGCTAATATCAGTTCCATGACTTAAATGGGATTTGTACCACAAATGCTAAAATGTTAGCATTTGGAAACAATGCCAGGGAAATAAAACAAAAAGCATGGAATGATGTCATACAATGCCAATCGACTGCTTTAAGGTTAAGAAGACCAATGTGTAATTTTGTAATTTGGGTGAACTATCCAGTTAAGAGCATACTAGCTCACCTTTTCTCACTACAGCTAGACCACCTTTAGGCAAGTCCCCTTTAGCGTGGATAAACCAGACTGAATGCTGCATTCACGATTGTTTCACAATGGTGAAATGTATGAGTAGACAGACATAAGCCCCTTACTTTGATTGTTTCTCATTGATGACTTCACCTGAACCAATGTAATCCAGATGAATTTTAACTTTTTAAAATCATAAATTAGTAAGTGATTCCAAGCATATTTCAAGAGCTTTCAAGGCAGAAAGCTTCAATTTAGTCTTCACTTCAGCATTACAGGTAACTGTGGTACATCACACACTTCCGTTGACTGAGGGCCTTGGACTTCTCATTACACTTTCACCTTTTTGGATGGGATTAGTGCAGACATCTTAAAGGGATTTCACTAAAGGTGCGTAGAGGTTAAGAGGCTTTTTTTCCACTAACCATCTGGCTTTGTCCAGTGAAAACTGTGTTGTTGCCAAAAATAGGCAAGAGAGTAAATTTGTCATGCACGCTACTTATTTAGGCCCATAGCTCCTCTGGGAGCGTTGGCCATCGACAAATCCACTCCACTGTTCTGGGCAGTCCTCTCAACTCACTCCAGTTACGGTTTTCTTAGTGTCTGCTTCTGTAACATGTGCGCTGGGAGTTAGGAAGCAAGTTCAGGGAGTGAATAATTTTATAAAAAAAAACTAAACATAATGCAAAACACAAACAACGCACAGCCGTGAAACGGAAACAAAAACAATGACGCCTGGGGAAGGAACCAAAGGGAGTGACATATATATATATATATATATATATAGGGCAGGTAATCAAGGAGGTGATGGAGTCCAGGTGAGTGTCATTATGCGCTGATTCGCATAACGATGGTGACAGGTGTGGGCCATAACAAGCAGCCTGGTGACCTAGAGGCAAAAGAGGGGAGCACACGTGACAGCTTCAAGCTCCTGCCTCCATGCACATCAACGTTCATGCACATTATAGGCCTACAATTGAGATCTACCTTGGATTTAAATGTTGTCACTATTAGTGTTAAATTAGGTGGTGTTAGGAGCATTACGGGATTTTTTGTTTTCATCACTGGTATAAAGTACTTAAGTAAAAACATTTTAGGTATCTGTACTTTACTTTACTATTTATATTTTTGACTACCTTTACTTCACTACATTCCTACGGAAAATAATGTACTTTTTACTCCATACATTTTCCCTGACACCCAAAAGTACTCGTTATATTTTCAATGCTTAGCAGGACAGGAAAGTGGCCCAATTCACTCACTTATCAAGAGAACTTCCCTGGTCATCCCTACTGCCTCTGATATGGAGGACTCAATAAACACAAATGCTTTGTTTGTAAATTATGTCTGCGTGTTGTAGTGTGCCCCAGGCTGTCCGTAAATAAAAAATTGTGCTGTCTGATCTTCTTATCATAAGCAATTTGAAATTATTTATACTTTTATTTTTAATGCTTAAGTATATTTAAAACTAAATACTTTTAGACTTTTACTCAAGTACTACTATTTCTGCGTGACTTTCACTTTTAGTCTTTACTTTTACTCAAGTATGACAACTGGGTACTTTTTTCCACCACTGGTTTTCATCACTCACAACCCTTCGTGCATAGCCCTTAATCATTTTGTGATTGTTGGTTCTGTAGTGTGTTCACTGATGTTGTAGCATGACAGTGAGGATATTAGTGCCTGTTCAATGCACAACATGCAATGCTTTGAGCGTGACACAATTGATTAGGTCAGATAAGGCAATTTTTTTTAAATCAGTCAAAGTAACACGACATCTGATTCTGGAAAAATGCGTTTATTGGATGATTACCACTTCAACTGAGATAGAGCTTCTTTGCAACATTAAATTATCATGAATTTCGAATAAAGTAATCTTTATGTCCGCCAAGCTGCAATACACCACTGGGTTCTTTATATATTTGCTAATTATCTGCCCTTGCATCAACAGAGACCTCACCATGTCTGGCCAATATGACCCAGTGCAATAATGGATGTCTTGCTACTGATGAGGGGACCATCTGTGTGTGTCCAGAGGGGTCCATACTACAGCCGGATGGACAGACCTGTAGAGGTACTACTCTAAATGTTTTCCTAAAGCCACTGGAGATGTTACAGAGTGGAGATTTTCAGTGTTACAGAGGGGAGGTTTTATTGCTCAGTGTTAGAGTGGAGGCTGTGTCACTGAATCTCTCCCTGTTTGTGTGTGCGTGTGTGCGTGTGTGTGTGTGGTTCACCCAGGCTGCTCCTCTTCAGACCGAGGGGGCTGTAGTCAGCAATGTTCCCCCATCACTCCTGGTAGATGGGAGTGTGACTGTCTGCCCGGGTACAAGCTCCACCAAGATGGTAAACGCTGCACAGCCACTGGTGAGTCCTCACTGAAACACACTCACACACACACACACACCACATACGCTGCCACGCGTACAAGTACATGTAAACACACACAACAAATAAACACACAGGCACACACACACATTCACATGCAAAAAGAGGTATGTTTGCCCTCTTGTTTTTTATTTGTCATCACTTAATTTCATTATGTTCCAGGACCCCCACCTTATCTGCTGTTTGCCAACATAGTAAACATCAGACGTGTTAATCTGGATGGGACTGGTGACCAAAGCCTTGTGGAGGAGCCGAGGGGAACAGTGATAGCTCTGGACTATGATCCTGTACAAAACAAAGTAAGGAAATGCTTTGGGTTTTCAAAGGTAGAAGTGATCTACAGTGAAGTCAGTTGTACAACTTCAAAGCTGCAGCGCAAAATCACTCGACTGTTCTGAATTTACCATGGAGAACTTTGGGTCAGCTGTATTCAGATCTGCTGCCACCCATTGGTCATTTCTGGTTACTGCATGACTCTCAATGATGAGGAAGTGAAACTGTTTGGTCCATGTCAGGCAATGATGCTTACGAGGCATATTGATTAAAAATAATAAAAGGTGTGTGTTTTCCTAGGTGTACTTTGCCAGTACAGTACTGAAGCAGATTGAGCGGGCTGATTTGGACGGCGGGTCCAGGGAGGTTTTGCTCACTGAGGGGTTGGACTCACCAGAGGGCCTGGCTGTGGACTGGGTCAACCGCAAGCTCTACTGGACTGACCGAGGGTGGGTGGTGTACCCCAAGGTTCAGAACTGGGGCCAAAGCTATTGTCAGAACCTCATTTAAATTTAGCACACACACACCTACACTGACATTGACATTCACACTGAACTATTTGAAGTTCAAACAATGAATTATATCATGCATGGTTTGTTTCTAATCTATTCATTCTCCTCAGATTATATCTACTCTTTTTTAATGTTGTTTTTAGCTTAGTTCTTGGACATGACTTTTGAATTCTGTCTTTCAGCCTCTCAACTATTGATCGCAGCACCTTGGATGGCTTCAACAGAGAGACCATTATTAGCAAAGGCATACAGAAACCAAGGGGAATTGCAGTTCATCCTTTAGCCAAGTACGATATTTTAAATATATTTCTTTATCAGAATTTTTGCTACACATTGTCCTCTGCCTGTTAATTGCAGATGGGTGAGTTATCATTTCTGTTCTGTTTCTTGAGGAAGTTGTTCTGGACCGATATGGGTACCAGGCCTGTTTTGGAGAGTGCGTCTTTGGAAGGAAGTGACCGTGCGGTCATCGCGAGCGCCGACTTGGTGTCTCCTAGCGGTCTGACCATTGACTTCACTGAAGACAGGCTGTTCTGGTGTGACAGCAAGAGGGGCGTACTGGAGACGGCATCCCTGGATGGCTCCAACCGACGAGTACTGACAGAGAACGAAGTAGGTGAGGCTTCTGTGGAACACACACACACAGTCAAAAGGTTATAGCCTATATTAACTAAATATGATACATATTCTTATTGTAATTCCATTGTCTCTTCTGATTGGTCAGGTCGACCTTTTGACTTGGTAGTGTTTGAGGACAGGTTGTGGATCACGGACAGGGAGCAGCAGCTGCTCCTGAGTGTTGACAAGCAGACGGGGATGAACCTAGAGCATCTCCATGGCAACATGGTTCAACCGGCATCCATAGTTGTGGTTCACCCCCTCGCCAAGCCAGGTAACAAGAAAGAGTGAGAGAGAGAGACTCCATAATATTATTGTTAAAAACATATGTTTGCTATATTGCAGTCTTTTACCAAATGTATTTAATTGTCATCCTCAGGAGCAAATGTTTGTCTCTATCGAAATGGGGGCTGTGCTCAGGTGTGCGAGAGCAGGCTAGGATTCGCCCACTGCTCCTGTCACTCACACATTGCCCAATCAGGTGATGGCAAAGGCTGCTTTCCATCCTACGGATCAACAGGTGATATGAGCCCCAGTTGACACCTTTCATAAAGATTCAGGTTGAGTTTGATTTTAAAAGATACAACTTTGGTCTGCTCATCATTTTTCAGATTCTGGAGATGGCGAGTTTGCAGACCCATTCTCTCTGAAAAACAAAACTTTGAACGATGAGAGCATGCCTATCCCTGTGCCTAGTCTCTCTACTGACGGGGAGGAGGCAGAGGACAACATGGACGAAGGGAGTGAGCCCACACTTTTCATTGAGAAGATGGTGTCAGGTAAAAGCCACACTGCTATAACAACAATACTGTAGATTTCATACACGCACAAAATGTCTGCCACTCTGATTTTGTCTACATATACAGTTTATACAGTGAAATTGGTCTTTTGAAACATTTTCGGCAACATCCTTGCACTTCCAGACCAGGATGACTGTTTCTCTCTCCGTTGTGATGTGAATGCACAATGTCTACTGGATGGAGGCAACCCCACCTGCCACTGCCTGGAAGGTTTCACTGGGGATGGAGAGCTGTGTGTGGGTGAGTGCGTGTGTGCATACATGTGTACCTGTGAACCCTTTTTGATTTCCAATTAAATTCCTATTTAGGAGAATTGGGCGGCAGGTAGCCTTTCAGAGCATTTGGCAAGTAACCGAAAGGTTGTTACTTTGAATCCCCTAGCCGACTAGGTGACAAATCTGTTGATGTGCCCTTGATCATGGCACTTAACCCTAATTACTCCTGTAAATTGCTGTGGATAAGAGGATCTGCTAAAGGGACTCAAATGTAATTCCTGAACTCAGAAAGGGAAAAAGGTGTGTATCTTGATGTGTAATGTTGTGTTTCTAGACCTTGATGAGTGCATGTTGGGGATGGCCCTGTGTAGTAGCCAGAGCTCAGTGTGTGTCAACACTGCTGGTGGATATTACTGCCAGTGTCACCCTGGCTTCAGTGGAGAGGAACACCACTGTACCGGTGAACACTCACTCATGAACTTTGATGATTTAAAATTCATTTTCTTAATTTCCATTTCATGTAATTTACATTTTCACAATCATTTTCATGTTGTTTTCTTTCCCATTTAGATATTGACGAGTGTAAAATGGGAACACACAAATGTGATGAGCGAGCGGAATGCATCAATACTATAGGGAAGTACCGCTGCAAGTGTCAAGCTGGCTACAGTGAAAATGGACACACATGTCAAGGTGCAGTTCTACATACAGTATCTTAACAAACATTACTACTGCAACAATCTCTATAAAGACAATTAAGCTCAATTTCTCCTTAAAGTTTTTTACGACATCACCATAATCCTCTCTCTCTCTCTCTCTCTCTCCCTCATGTTTGCAGAGTTGTCAACTACGTCCTCGTGGTTGACCACCAGTAGGCCTATGGACGTCACCAGCCAATGGCTGAACACTAACACAGTGGAGAGCTGCCCCTCATCTCATGACACTTACTGTCTCTATGAGGGAGTCTGCTTTTACTTCCCAGAGATGGAATCCTATGCCTGCAAGCAAGTACCCCTATTTCCCTCCTTGTACATGGGTCAACACCATTATTTACTGACTTGTCAACAACGTTAGAGGGGCAAAAATACTATTTTTATTACTCTTATCCAATCCTTTCAGATACAGTGGCTGGGAGTTCGGGGTTAATATTGTTTCTTTATGGGGATTTTCACTCTAGTAAGTCAGTCTTGATAACGGCAGTAGGTGGCACTATTGTTCCATATATACAGCTTTTCTTTACCTATGGTAACAAAGTGAGATAAAGGATTGCATCAACAGTGGGATAAAGGATATCGACAAACAGTAAGATATAGGATTCTAAAGTTTGCCTTTGCTTCGGTCTGCAAAAGATACAGAAATGTTCTCAATAAGCATTCGACATTTCTCAAAAATCAGCCAACACCAGTTTTGAATTTGTTGTTTTTCAGAATGTGTGTTGTGTCATACTGTATGTGTGTTATATTAACAGTGAGTATTGTGTGTGTTGTTCCCAGCTGTATCTCGGGCTACATGGGAGAGCGCTGTCAGTTCAGTGATCTGGAGTGGTGGGAGCTGCAGCAAGCAGAACAGGAGAAGAGAAGGAACGTGGCCATCGCCCTGGGCATGGTGGTCCTCATCACCCTGCTCTCCATCGCTGCCTGCGTCACCTACTGCTTTGGGTGAGAGAGAGAATTGGGGTGGTGGGGGGACCGGGATTGTTGGTTAGGCGGGTCTTATACTCCAGTAACCCTGGGGTATAAATATAATAATACATCACATACTTAACCTGTAACAGGATGCTGTAGTCCCTACACGTTTGGTCAAAAACAGATGTAGCTGTGGTACGCAGTACACACAGTGTTACAGCCTGTACTTATATATTAAGTTCAAGATAATTACATAAGCTATTCCCTTTTGGAACCATAGAATAAAGTGTATTAAATACCCCAGACATAAATAGGCTTTGATTAATTTTGCTCCAAATGAATGGTCCAAATTGATGTCAGTCTGGGGCCATTTGCTGTATGTTTACTGTATATGTGATGTAGGTGTGTGTGTGTGTGTGTGTCCGTGGAAACATGATGCGTAAAACCTTATATTAGGTAGAGGCATCGGGAGCATAGGCCCCAACAGATTAAAGACATGGGCCCTCCGTGGGGCTAACACCATGACAAGTATGCAATCCCCTTTGTAGAAACATCAAGAGGTGTCTATCAAACTCAGGGTGGCGTGGTGCGTGTTATATAGGTGACGGCACAACAGCAGGGGAGAAAATACAAGATAAGCTAATCACATAGAACAAATGGCGGCGTGTGGCCCCGCTTTTGCTGAGGTGCCATGAGCATACATAAACTCTATATTCCCGTCCTTTTGATTCCACACGCACACGCACACTCCCTTAACTGAGTTATGTGGCTGATTCTCTTGACGGATGTTTTGGTGCCTTAGAGAGACACAACGGTGCCTCTGCGGCTCTTTTGACTCACAAAGCAGGGCCTTCTTCTCTTCCAGGGTCTCTTCCTTTGGCTTCCTGCTGGAAGAGGCATGCTTTCAATTACATGCTTGGTTTAGCTTGTTCTACAGCAATTGCACATCAAAATAGGTCATTCGTCTGCCCAAAGATGGACCCACTGAGCTATATCCCGGTTCAAACGCTACACTGGTGACAATAGGCAATAGTTCTTTCCCAAAATTGCCTTTTGCACTTGGCTGCAGATGCAGATGTACCTTTGTGCAGTCGAGTTTTTCTAGCTGATGCACCCAACACACTTGAGCGCGCGGGGACACACGATGCACACTCACACTCTCTCGCTCTCTCTTGCTCTCTTTCTCTCTCTCTCTCTCTCACTCGCTCTCTCTCTCTATCTCTCGCTATCTCTCTATCTCTCTCTCTCTCTCTTTTTCTTCTGAAAATGTAGTTCACGTCCAAATACATACATACATACACACACACACACACACACACACACACACTTCTCCAGGTGAAAAGACAGGTCACAGAGATCAAACATACACCACTGTAATAAAGCCACTTACTCTATACGACTACAGTGGACTGTGAAATTGATGTTTCGCCATCCTTTCCTTCATGACTCATGGCTCTTTGCATGGGATATTATCTAGAGGCATGCTGTAGGCCGTGGGGACATGCTTTACTGTGGAACTGATACGAGTCTGTCAAAATGATACCACCAGTCAGAATTCCCAGGTCACCATTTACATAGATATGAGCATCCATATTTACCTGTCGGTATTGACACAGCTTCCTCTCTATCAGTGTATTATATATCCGCGGTGACACTGGCATCGGAGTTGTCTTGTGTAATGCACTGAAGACAACATAACCCCCATTCCCTCTATATCTGTGAATGAGATACCCTATGGTTGCCATTATAGTATGAAGGGATGTGTCTTTTATCATGCAGTGCTTGCTAATAATGGCTCATGGTTGCTAATGACAGCCTTGCTAATGACAGCCTTAAAGTGCATGTACACTTTAATAATGCATTATGGACAGATGCATTGCATGTTACTGTTTTCTTTGTCCAATGATTTGACACATATTTGCCATTTTTACAGACACTCTTATCCAGAGCGACTTACAGTAGGGAGTGCATGCATTTTCATACTGGGCCCCAGTGGGAATCAAACCCACAACTCTGTCATTGCAAGTGCCATGCTCTACTAAGTGAGCCACACAAGACTGTATATTGACATATGACTAATGCTACAATGATATACCATGTGATTGCAGGTCCAGGAGATTTGTTCGGAAACACCCCTCTGTGGATGACATGAGCGAGACAAGCACCAGTGATGACACCATGTCAGAGACCACTGTCCCCAAGACGCCACGGGTAAGTCTGAACCCAGTTAATGGTGACTTCCGTACAGAAAAACAATGACCAATCACAAAAGGCCTTGTGGGTCACATGTAGACAGTTTTGAGAATATTGTTTCAGCCGTGTCCCAAAACTACTAGTAGGCTACTGTATGTTACCTTACTGTATGTTACCTTACCAACGGTTATCCCTTCTGTTTTAGTTCTATGTTGTTTTGGAACACGATGGCGATGGAAAGGTCATTCACGTCATGGGCTGTCCAAGAAGAGCTGTTTGTCCCTCTTGCTCCTCCGAAACAGGTGCCATCACACATGCTTGTTTTAATGAATCCCAATCAAATAAAACATGTTATTTATAGGTTCATAATATGTACTTATGGCTTTACTATGTAATTCCTTTGTAAGTACCTTCTAATTTCTGTATGGTGAAATAAAGCACAACCACATTGTATTATTGGCCCTGGACTGAGACAAGCTTTGCTTTGATTGGACAGGTGAAAGCTTTGTGTCAGAGGAGGCAGTGACTCTTCCCAGACTCAACAAAGCGTATGAGTGCTCTTTTGGATTGGCTACCATGGAGACCAACAAGACAGGCGCCAACCACCTCAAGTCCATCGACAACCTCATCTTCCTGGATGACCCTCAGCCTGCCTCTGCCATCCCTCAGCTCCCCTGAGGCCGTGCCCACTCATATACCCTTATTAAATGAACCCACCCCCAAATGAGAAACCAAAAACACACACTGGAACCTGGAGATTGCTAGCCTGGAATCCACACTGAATATCGTCCTAGTAGACGGTCCAACTGCCCATCTATTGGAGCCTCTCCAGACTGAGTTTGGGAAACAAAAGTAATATTCAGTGTCGATTCCAGGCTAGGAGAACCCTTGGGTTGCTCAAGATTCTGTCTATGGCCCTGTATTCTCTAGGGAGTGGCTGCATTACCAGATTCTCTGGATGCCTCTTCCCGATAGCTAAACAACAGCACCTTCTGCTCACGTAAGACACTCGCAGAACACCTACACGCGTAGAAAGTTTGGCTTCTCAGAGGTGGAAGGCTATTTCATTGATGAGCTGTCTATCAAATCGTGCAGTATTGCATGATCACTGAGAAGCGAAATAACAGTTGTATCTTATTTATGGTTAAAATGCGATGTTTTGCTCCAATGCAATGGGAAGACAGGGCTAAGCTACATGTTACATGTTATGTTGTCATGCAGGCTAAATGTGTTTGCTTTCAGCCCACATTTAGGATAAGGATATTGTCTGTGTCCTGCTTATGTTTATGGAACTGCAAAATGCTTAGTTAGAACAGACAGAGAATTGTGTAGGCACACGTCGATCACGTAAACACATTTTGTGTGTGTGTGTGTGTGTGTGTGTGTGTGTGTGTGTGTGTGGGGGGTTCAAATCACCACAAGGTTTTTATTTCAGCTTTTCAGAACTAAAGTAAAGTAACACATGCACAACAGGTCATACGGTTGTTTAGCTCTGGGGAAGAGGCGTCCTTGGGGTGAGACTGGGGCTGAACAGGCGGTCCAATCTGGTCACAACCTCTACCTAGTCTATATTTAGGTAGACCTATGTGGGGGGAAAATGAATCTTTATCCGTAACATTTGCATATCCTTCATTTTTCTGGTGTTCCAACTAGGATATTTGTTTATAGTCACCTTTCCTTGTTAGAGATGTGTTAATGTTTTATCAGACACAATGTGCCATGCTATATCACATTTAAAGGCTTGCTTTATATAAAAAGAAAAAGTTCATTGGTAAAAAGCTGCTTCTCTGAGTGTAAGGGTGCTCAGTGTAGATTTGCTATATTCACATCTCTGTGCCTTTCAAAGATTGCTCTGTCATAATACATTTCAAACGTTTTTGAGAGGTGTTTCTTTCTATTAGCTTTAATTTGATGACATCAATGTGACCTATTCAAAGATCGCTTGATTTGGTAAAGATAAATTATCAACAACCGATTCGATTTGGAGAGTACCTGCGATGTACTGTGATGCATTGTATTGCGATCACACCTCTGAGTCACTCAGAGGTTTAGGCATACTCATTAATGGCAACATAGTGAAATAGAGGGAAATAGAACATAGTGAAAGAACATACCAAAAATGGACTGTTCAGGCAGTGCACCTGTGTATAAGCTTGGACGAGGAGAGTGGAGGATGTTATTATCAACGTCAATGAACAAATGTATAGCTATGTCAATTCCAAGAATAACTCCAGGAAATCTTTTGCTTGTATCTTAGTGCATTGTTTAGCCATCCTGGCATTTGTCAGCATATAGTTTGTGTGACTTTGATGCTATATTTATTTTTATACAGACAAAGACTGTTTGATTCCTAGACCTCAAATTTTCTTATATACACTACCGGTCCAACATTTTAGAACACCTACTCATTCAAGGGTTTTTCTAGATTTTACTATTTTCTACATAGTATAATAACAGTGAAGACATCAAAACTATGGAATAACACATATGGAATCATGTAGTAACCAAAAAATATTGTGCAAGAATGTGTAAAGCTGTCATCAAGGCAAAAGGTGGCTATTTGAAATCTAAATATAATATACATTTCTTTTGATTTGTTTAACACTTTTTTGGTTACTACATGATTCCATATGTGTAATTTCATAGTTTTGATGTCTTCACTATTATTTCACAATGTAGAAAATAGTAAAAATAAAGAAAAACACTTGAATGAGTAGGTGTTCTTTAACTTTTGACCGATAGTGTAGACTAACTTTTCTTATTGATCGCGTAACCGATACGATTGATGCTGGTTATTAACTACAATGTTTTTTCTGGAAAAGGGAAGGTTCCATTGGAGATGCTGGGGCTGTCTGAATAAAATAAAAAGATAGAGAGAGACATGGGATGCTTAGTGTACCGCTAAAAGTGCATCCCAAATGGCACCCTATTCCCTACATAGTGTGTACTACTTTTGAACAGAGCCTTATGGGCCCTGTTCAAAAGGAGTGGACTACATACGGAATAGGGTGCAATTTGGGATGCATCCATACTGATACACTGTCTGTGAATACTAGTGCAGACCACATAAAGACTACTAATAGTAGAGAAGGAAAGTGGAGGCGTGTTATGGTACTGACTTCTGCTTTTTCTTTGTTTTCATATGACCTTTTCTATACTGTACCTGCTCAAGTTATTTACAGTGACCGTGATCTTCTTCAAGAACTTCATAACAACTGGTTTCCTTTTCTATTTAGTTTTGCTGTACTCTGTTGTGCAGCATACACATGCACCATTTGACTGGATTGACCTGTTAAAACTTACATTTGTGTCAATGCTTGTATATCTTTGCTGGTAATAAAATCCTTATATTCACCAAAAAACAGTCTGGTGGAAATAAGGATAGATTTTCAACAGTACTGTAAAACACCAAGTGGAATATGGGTTTGTCTCAGTGCAAAAAAAAGTGGAATTTGATTACAAAGTCAATATTCAATAATCAATGGTGACAACAATACCACCTGTCCTTAATTCTCTAAAAAGGGAAAGCATGTACCACCATTATCTCAAGATCACGGCAAAAAAAGCACTGCAACTATGATTAAGTGTAAGACAACTGTGAGAGAACAATAGGTCAAAAGACTTGGGGCGAGATTATTCGTATTGCATGGATCCTCTCAATACTGCCTCAACCCATAAGAAGAGCTAACAATGAGGAGAGCCAATCAATGGCAGTGAATTTCTTGAGTATTCATTATGAAACTTCTAAATATTCCAGCGAGGCTATTATTTCATGGAATCCTTCATGGATTGCATGAGCCTCTCTTCCTCTGGATGGAATTCAATAATTGCAGAGTCTGTCTGTCTGCCTCTATCCTTCTTTCTTTCTCTCTTACATGTTCTTGCTGCATCTCTCACTCCCTCCTTCGCCCTCTTTCTCTGCCTCTCAACCTCTGCCCAGGGAAAGACTACTGTTTCGTTCGAGCTGCGATGCGTTCCCGTTCAGGGACCAAATGGTTCTATTTGTAACGCTCTGGCAACGCCGGTTCCCAATGCGCCCGCCGCTCTCTCAAGCCTCACTGACGACAGTTAATGGAGGGCCGCTGTTGCTTCTTTGTTTCAAACTGATAGGAGGAAAACAAAGCACTTTCCTTCAAAAACCATAATTGGCCACATCGATATTGATTTCCTGGCAAGGGAACACTTATCTATATATTGCCCTCAGTTATATAGCCATTGCCCTCTACTCTAAACAGTGGTAGATAGGCCCTGAAATAAAGATGCAATTGGACCTGTGTCCATTTTTTTTGTATTACTCCTCAATGGGGGCAATAGAGTCAATCGTAAGTAAAAAGCTTTTTCTTTCAAAATATTGACATTTCTCATGTAGTCAGCCTCTAAACTTCTAGGAATTGTATTTGTTTGACCATGTGGTGACAGTTTTTATTTGGATAATGTGATGTTGAGTTCACAGTTCAACAGCGATGCACATTCTGTCAAGTGAATAAATGACCTGTGTTGAGCTACTAGTACTACTACGGAAACAACTGCATTCACTGTGCATGATACAGTATGCACAGTCGGACTGCGTTTTCAATAGCTAACTGTACTGCACTGCCGTTCACACTAAAACCACACTCATTTGCAAGACACCTCATAGCCAGAGTGAGTGGAGGCAAATGAAGATGTCTTACACTTCCATCTGTCCACCTCAAGATGTACAGGACGTATAAGCTGACCAACCCCTCCTCTTTCCTCTGATGGACTGCAAAAACTAGAGCATTTGGGTTCTGAGCTGTGTGTGTGTGCGTGTGTGTGTGTGCGCCACGGTCAGGTCCCATTTTCACTTCAGCTGTTGGGAATTAAAAAGGAGGGATCAAGGGATGAGGGAGGTAATCCACCTGAAAGGGATAGAGCAAGAGAATGAGAGGCAGAGCAGGAAAAGAGAGAGAGAGCTAAAGAGAGAGAGGAAGAAAAAAGAGAGAGGGCAGAAAAAGGAGAGATCGTGGAGAGATCGAACGGGGGAGAGAGAGAAAAACCAAGAGAAAGACAGGCAATGAATGACAGACAGAGACAGACAGACAGACAGACAGACAGACAGACAGAGAGAGAGAGAGAGAGAGAGAGAGAGAGAGAGAGAGAGAGAGAGGTATGGAAAGAGACAACACTAATGCACGCATCTTGCCTTCCAAGATTATTGTATCATTATTTTCCCCTTAATTTCCCAGTCAGATGGTATATGGGAGCCGTTGGCCCAAGATGGCCGTTGTTTCTTCACTCTGATAGGTCCACAGATGAAGGTGGCTAAACAGAGTATTAGCTTCCCACTCAAAGGCTTTACCCTTATCCTTCAGGTTACTAATTCGACCCCCTGGCATCTGACCTGGGCCCTTCAGGCCTGTTTTTCAAGGCTTTGGGGCAGATTTAGAAAGAATTGGGGATAATGTGTCTTTAGTGTATTTAGGCTTGAACACATGTGCCCAAAAGCTGGTGGTCTATCAAACAGTGAGTGAGTGCCCTTATGTCTTGGTGCTCAACTTGATGGAGTTGTCGAGGTGATATAGGGGGTCAGAGGGATTGACCAGAGAATGAGGTATAGTGTGTTTACCCGTTTCGAGGGCTAAGCCGTGGAAAGCTGGCACGCTGGTCATCTAGACTGGCGTGCCTGCAGCGGTGTGTCTTCGAGTGGCGATTACGTAATGCAAAGAAGCACACATATTCACCGGATATCAAGCAACTTGATCTATCCAAGATAACTAAACTGACTCATTGTATGATAAAATATCCATATATGTCTAAATGTTTACATTTGTGAAAATATGTACCTAAACACAAATATATTCTCGCTAAACAGATGCAGAATCAAAGTAGGAGATTGATAATTGAATTTGATAGGGATGGTGTAATAGAGATTGAAATGTCAGTGAAGTATGCAGTTCTCAAGGCCAGTGAAGCGGATTGTCACCCGAATCTGGGTTATATGTGTATTCTTTCCAGAAGATGGCGATAGTGGACTACATAAACCTTTACAATAGTTCACAGTGTCTCACAGCCCTTGCTCTTAGTCAATTCCATACTCTATTCCAGTGGTTCCCAACATTTTTTGGTTACTGTACCACCAACTGAGTTTTGCTCTACCCGGAGTACCCCTTTTACCTTCCGGATAATTTTCCAGAAGGTACATATAGCAGATGTTGTCATTGATAAGCTTCTAAATTGGAACGCAGTGGATGTAGAATAAAATGCTATACATGACATCTGGGCTCAGGTTCTCTACTTCACAGCGCTGTATGGGTTTTGACTGACAGCAGTTATAAACGTGAGCACTGCTCGGGACAAGCAGATGCCCCCATCCCTCCCGCTAATTGGTTACTTTAGCATGTTTGTTGTTGTCTGAGAGAGGGAAATGCTATAAATCTGCGAGGAGTGTGTTCTACGATGTGTTCTGAAAGATGTGATGTTGAGGACTATAATAAATATCTCAAATCATACAAGCTAACCACACACCTGTCCAAACATGCACATCCCACTTCCATATTTGAAAACTCATGTAAGTTTCAAGGGCAATTTCAAGGGCAATTTTTGATCCACAGTTACAAGGACGACATGCGTTTAAACCCTGGGTTGTCCTGAACAGAATGAGCCTACAGCATATTTGTGGTATTGTGAAGGAAATTAGACAGGGAACACACACTTGAATGCACTCCTGACAACAGTAGTTGTGTGATGGTGGGGATGCAGGGCTGTGTTTCAAACAAAAACTACAGGTGTGCCTGCCTCAGTTCCTCAACGGCAAAGCTAGAAGACCTCAAAAAAGCACGTTATAGTTGTTACGTCCTCACCTTTAGTCTGATCATTTCCCAATAATCTCCAAACTGTTCTCTTTTGATCACTTCCATGGTCATGCATGTTTTTTTTATTGTTATTCTTGTTAGAAACATTTCAATTTGGCCCTATCCATATAGGCCAATTTCCACGAGTGTAAGGGGTTAATACTGATTGGCCAGATGTTGTTACCTCTTGAAGAAGAAACAGGAAGTTGATGCTTGGCTGTAAATGTGGCCAGTTCAGAAATCTGCAGAAGAGTAATCTGTCACCATCCAGTGTTTGTCCACACAGAAATTCACCCATATTCCTTATAAAGAACTCTAAAACTACAGTGGCATCAATCAATACATTTCCTCCTTAAGGGAGGAAAGAAAACCATCAGTACAGCCTCAATGCTTGGATATCTGGACCCCTTGCCTAGCTCACATGAAAAATACTATAGTGTTTGATGGTAAAAATAATTTACTGTAGTATACTGTAATATTTACAGTTCATTATAATATATATATACTGTAGTAAATAACATTGTAGCATATACTATAGTAATTAATGTATTGTTTTTGCAGTTTGTAATATACTGTAGTATACTGTAGTGTTTACTATTGTGTTTTTGGCAGACAACTGTAGTATTTACTATAGTGTTTTTGCTTTATTATCTTTGACATAGAAGTGGAGGTTTTCTTCTTGAGGAAACCTACTGGAGAAGTACTAAAAGAGCAGGTGTTCTATATACTGTAGGTAGGTAGGTAGGTAGGACTGGGGTCTGAACAGAGATCAGCTTCTGCTCATTTCAATAACCTGTAGAGAACACAAAATGCTCTATAATTGGCATGTAGGTTTCTCACTTATGGGTGGCACCAATTGTGATATGGGGGAGAGAAATGTGCAGAGTACATGCTAATTGAATACTATAGTATTTACTAGAGAGAAAAATTGTAGTACTTTTGCGGACTGCAGTGTTTTTGCAGACATTACTACAATCATTTCGACAGTGTTTTTTTGCGTATAATACTGTTGTTTTTACAGTATACTACAACATTCTATAGTAAGTACTAAACATTATCGAAGAATACTAGTGTGTAGTATAGTATTCTACAGGATACTACAGTTTACTATAGAATTCTATAGCAAGTACTGTAGTATTCTATAGTAAACTGTGGGAGGCCACATGGAAGCTCTAAGTCTTCCCTGTTACCCACAGTAAGTATCAGTACCTTGGTCCATTTCTATTGTATCTCAGATCAAATGGTGAAATAATTGTAACTCAGTTCATACCTTGGTCAAGTGCCATTTCTTTCTGTCTACCATGCCGTTTTTTTTTTGCCTAAATCACCACATTTAGATTTCTTAACTTAACTGGAATTTAAGTACAATTGACCCCAATGGTGTAGATAGCCAGCCTTATGTAGTGCCAGTAGCATGTTAGACAAGTACTCACTATTTCACATAAATTCCATTAAATTTCATTCATAGTCTTCATGTCTTGTATAATTGTTCATATAGTCCTACTATGTTGGTACATACTGTATGTTACTGCCATGCTGAAGGAAAACTTATATGAAGGGGTAAGAGACCCAGTAGTAAATATGCAAACCTATTGTACGCTTCTCTTTCCATATGGTGTGTGCCGTGAGCGACAGCTACAAGCCAGCATCTCCCCCTTTGAATATGAATTTCCCATTATATGCTCGGATGGTCTTAAAACAGATTGATTCATCTCAGAGAGATGCTTAAGCAGAGGTGCACGTTTGTGGATGCAAATTCATGGCGAATCTTCCTTTGATTAAGCAAAAAGTGAGAGCCACCATAAGCACATATTTCGGAGAGGTGTTATACCAATGCAAATATGAAGGCCTGTTGCATTGCATGGTAATTAAGAGTTGGAGTTATCAGGCCACTTGGTTATCTCCACTAGTTAATTCGCTTCGGAGCTTCATTGTGAATACTTAATGAGGGTAATGTGAAAGGGCTCATATTGGTTCTTGGTGTACACTATTGCTATCCCAGTCATGTGAACCGTCACCCTTTATATTGTCGAATAGGTGATGTTATTGGTGATGTGTATGTATGTCTTTGTATCTCCTTCCTAAAGGTAAGGCATAAATAACATAATTCAGCATTGTACTAATTGTACTGAAGCCCAAGTTGCAGTGGCGACATTTCTACTTAGTATATTTACGGCTGTGTAAGATGCTCTCCTCTATCTCCATTGAGGGAAGGTAATAAGCCAAATGAAACCTTTTTGTCATCCAGTATCAAGTCATTTGCGTTCATAATGACGCAATATGCCTATTCCGGATAGATTGCATTTTGGATGGTCTTATTTAAAACCGGCTTCATGATGCGTATGAGCTTGAATCACTTGACAGTGTGGAGCTTGGGGAACATGCATTGGTGCAACGTTTAACCAATTGTTAGACCAGCGAAAGTTTACTGAACATGCTGAATATAGATTGAACATACACTGACCTCATAGAATTTGTATAACTTCATGTTCCTCATCTTACGTGATCCTTCTCCCCAATAAAATTAAGCCAATGTGAAGTAGGCTTATGCAGAGTAGGTCTATATACGAAAAGGCTGTACTGTATGATACTTCAGCAGTGACATAAATGAATTCCTGTGCACTGTAAGCATACACACACACACACACACACGCAAGCATACACACCCTAATCTCAATTTTGACCAACTCTCTAAAATGGAGTGCTTATGATAACAGAGATACAGTGGAATAAAAAGGATATTGAGTTTATCTGACAATAACTTGTGTCACGTTCAGGCCTGATAGTTATAGGCTGGCGTGTTTCGTTTTTGGTGTAGGTTTTTTTGTTCTAGGTGTTGTATATCTATGTTGGGGTAAGGGTTCCCAATTAGAGGCAGCTGTGTGTCGTTGACTCTAATTGGGAACCATATATATGTTTGGGGTTATTCTATAGGATTTTGTAGGTTATTGTTTGTGCATAGCTTGTTGTGTTTGTAGTTATGTTCAGCATCACGATCTTTGTTTATGTTTTGTTATTTTCCCAGTTACGTTCGTTTTTAATAAAATGTATACTGGAAGCATCGCTGCGTCTTGGTCTGTCTCTCACGGAGATCGTGACAGAATAACCCACCACAAAAAGGACCAAGCAGCGAGAGAACCGGGAGTACTGGACAACTTGTTTATCTTTTTGAAGCACCTTCAAGTAGATAACCATAGAATAATCTCTACGGCAATAGTAGCCATAAGTATTGCATGATCGCTTATCACCCACCTAGACTATAATTGAACCAATGGCAGGGTAGATACTCATGTGCTCTGACAATGTTATGGCATCTACTGTAAACCTGATTGTTGGGTTTGTGACACTTGTACAGACAGCTATGCTTGTTGCCATCGATTGCAAGGGTGTTCTCTCTCTTTAGTTGTAATGAGCAATGACATCTTCTCACTTAGGAGATAATTATAGTTTTACTTTTTACCAATATGTTTTCAATTATTTTCATTATAATTTGTGAGATGCAGTTCCTTCTGCAAGTGGTTCACAAAATTTCCCCAACCTCAGGTCATTTAATTGTCTTAACTTTAAACAACCTCCTTTGCGTCGTACCTATGAGGCATGTTTCAAATGATGTTCTGTATGTAGTGTAGCTGTGTGTGAAGCTGTTCTCAGTATCCAACAGAAAACTAGAGATATGATGTTGTGGCTTCAGTTTCTCAGCCAAAATTAGCAGGTGGAATCTCTGCTATCTTTTGGTCAGACCATGCTCCTGGTATGCAATTTAACCAGTTTAGCTCTTGGTTAAGAAAAATAACAATATGCAAAATAGATGAGGTGCAAAAGGTCACTTTCTCAAACATGTGCAAGCTGCTTACAGCTGTGGTAATACAAGCTGCTTACGGCTATGGCATGATTTCCCCTTGATATGTACTCTTTACCTTCACTGACATACAACTAAACTCCTAATGACTAATGCCAAGACAGTCATTGCTGAGAATAAAATAAACAGACATGACACCGTCGGCAGCATAATACTCCTTTGTTTGCACTCTTGGTTCATACGTTAATATCCATTTCAGCAACAATGCTTTACATTGTTACAGTGTGAATGAACAATAGCATGACAGACACCATTAAAAGGTGCAGGTAACTTAAAGTTATAACAGTGAATTTTGACAACTGCCACATACATACAGTGTGGTCACATTATTTATTTTCTCCAATGGGCCTTCAGATCAGAAGTTTGTATCTAATTAAGCAGCCTTCCCCTTTGATGCCTTTTAGCATCTGATATTCATCAAGATCTTTATCAAGATGATATGCATATTTTATGAAAGAATAGAGAGAAACCTGAGAAAATATTGTGTTGCAAAGATGGATACAGAAGTTAGTGTCGTTCGCTCCGATGGTACAAGTCATCCACCGAACATACATCAGCCGTCATACAAAAGTCTACCTCTCACACACTCCCAGTGTCTAAAACAATTCGACATAGCAAAACAGAAAAACAAAGAATGATGAAGAAAAGACATTGACAAAAAACACCTAGATGGTATCAATCGTAAATTGAAGCCACCTCATTCTTCATAAGTACCAATACACGTCCTATTTATCAAGTAACACCTTTCAAGATGTACTTCCTTTATCTGGTATAAATGTCTCTTCGATATTATTTTATATTGTTGTAATAAATATGGAGAATCAAGTGGGAGCCAAAGAAACATCAGGTGAAGGACACACTGACTGTTTGTCGCCTTGGTAGGTAGTGCTTCCTTCCACAGTGCAGCTCTCTAGAGATGGCAGCTCCATCAAAGCGAAGGATATGACATCTGCACATTAGTAGTATGCTAAAGCACAAACAGAAAAAGGCAGCCCGCCTTTTGTTCCTGCATGTTCCACACACCCCCAGCCTACACTCCCTCTTTCATTCCTCCACCCACCCAACCATCCGTCACCCATACATCTCTCCATCCTTTCCTGGATAATTCTACCCATCTCCTCAGTCATTGTTTCCCGCGTCTCGTGTACATCCTTTTCTTTTCTTTATTTCTTTATTTCTTTCTTTCCCTCCCAAACGCGTCTGCTGGGTCTTCCTTGAGGCTGCGGCGGCTTCTGCTTTAGCTGCGGCGGCCTTCTTGGTCTTGTCAATGTAGGCATCGTGGAAGAACTGACAGAAGAGCACAAAGTAGCTGAGGTACATGAGCGAGGACCACACAATGTTCTGCACGTGCGACGGGCACTCCTGACCCCGCTGCATCCACGAGTACACCAGGTAGTTCACCACGCAGCCCACCAGCATCTGGGTGATCTGCGTGAGCGTGATGAACATGGCGAATTTCCTTGAGACCTTGAAGCCAACCGCCCTCAGGGCGTAGTAGGAGTACATGACGGCGTGGACCAGGTAGTTCATGGTCATGAACCAGCCACCGCCGGCCACCATGTCCTTGTAAGAATACCAGGAGTACAGCAGAACAGTCATGTGATGGTACCAGTGGAGGAAGATGAGTTTCTGCTTCCGCAGCACGATGAACAGGGTGTCACCTGCATGGTGGGTATGGAGAGAGAGAGATGGAATATAGAGGGAAGGACAGAGAAAGTATACAAAAAGAGAGAGACAGAGACATGGAGAGAGAGAAAGAGTCAGAAAAGGGGAAGGAACTTGACATTTCACAGTTAATTGAAAGGAACAAAAGCTCAGACCTTCCATTTCAGGTAACACTTATTACTAGCATTGAGTGCTACTTCGGTGTTATCTTCTAATACCATGTTCTTGGCAAATCAATGTTGTAATATCATGATGACAACATTTAGGCGTGATAAGACAAAGTGAGGACCCAAATAAATCTTTACTGTGCTCTACAACTTGGCTTTATATTTGGCTTTATAAGTGGATACTGTATCTCTGGTCAGGTTTAATACATCTAGGTCTGAATTTAATCACAGATGAAATGCACTGTGGGTTCACTCAGAATCTTTATGCTGTAGGTGTACTTTCACGTCAACATATTATAACAATTTCTGCGAACAGAGCAGTCTCCAGGGTGTATCGGTTTTAACCGTACCTGACTATTTGGTGAACCCACCGCTTGAAAGTGGAAAACTACCAGAGGATTCAGAGTTAGCTCTGTGCCCCCGTCTGTGTGTGTATGAGCTCTCGCTCTCTCTCTCTCTCTCTCTCTCTCTCTCTCTCTCTCTCTCTCTCTCTCTCTCTCTCTCTCTCCCCCTCTGTGACAGCAAGCAGCGTTGTGGCTAAGTGGCTGCTATGTTCTATTTGCAGGCCTCAATGTGTTGGTCACGGGCCAGCAGGTTTGGCTCTACCTAACCAATGCGCTAAAGCCAAGTTAAGAGTAGTGGCTTCTATCCCCCTCCATGTGCCCCTGAGAGGGAGCTCCTGCTATGGGCTCGTACTCAGAGCTGATAGGGTGTGGCGAACCAGTGACCGCAGGACTGGGCAAATACAAAAGGGCTACACAGGAAGAAAATGTATTCCAAGACAGACTTTGGGGACGAGCTAAAGGTCATCCAAATGTGCACTCGTTGGGGTGAGAGAGCATGCCTGTCGCTGAGGGCATTGAGGACAGAAAAGGTAATCGACGACGTAATTTGTTTCTTGTGCTACTGTGTGTGAAATGTCTGACATGGCAGCATCTTCATGCCTACAGATCCGTGTGCCGATCCTCTGTGGATTATTTCAGCCACATGTATATTATTAACATATTTTCACATGTCCAATACCACAAAGTCTTATAAACCACAATGGAAACACAAATACATTCACATGCAAAACACTTTATTACAGATAAAGGTAGTAGTAGTAGTAGTAGTAGTAGTAGTAGTAGTAGTAGTAGTAGTAGTAGTAGTAGCAGTATACTACTAGTAGTAGTAGTAGTAGTAGAAGTCAGTCATCTTACCCAATTCTGGTGCTTTACTTAGCACAAAGGCGTAGGCCCAGAACTTGCTGACCGGCCCGTTGTAGAAGCTCTGATCACACACTGACTGCTTGAGCCCTTTAGTCATCAGAATGTACGTCATGTAGCTCCCAGTGCGGACAGCACCAAATATACTGGACAAGAGAGAGACAGACAGAGACAGTTAGCAAAATACACTAAGTCAAGCCCAAGGACCCTGGAATACGGTCACTCCTGCCACAGCAAAGTTTGGATAGCATCGTTGTTTACACAACTACTGCCTATGCACACACGTGAAAATTGGCAGCACGAGGACTTCTACACAGTGAGTTCTTTACTCAAAACTAACTGGAACATAACTTTATAATTGACCTGATAGCTAAATATAGCTATTTAATACTATACAACATGCTTACAGCATGTGCATTGACTGTGTTACGTTCCCTAATAACAAAACAAAAATTGTCACTCAACAGAAATAGGGAACTAACAAATGACCCACTGACAACCAGAACGAAACGGGTGGGGGTTTAAAATGGGTTCTAAAAGGCATCCATGGGGGTGCTTACTGACTCAAGTAGGGTCTTAACAAACACCCACCGTGGACGTCCACTAGATTTTCCTGACATCAGACAAACTAATGGAAAAGAAAACCCACACCAACTTAGGTAAGGGAGTGCAAATAAATGTGGAGCAAACCAAACAAAGGACACTAATGAGGCGACAGGTGCAACACATCCTGACCAATGAGGACAATTCAAATCAGGGCAAGCCACACCCAAACAGAACCAACCTCGAAATTGAAATTGAGCAAAACCCCAAAGCCCATAACAACTGGACCAGTGTTGTAAATGTCTGCTGCCTCTTACCTGAACACTGCGAGAGTGAGGGACCACAGCACCAGCGGTTTCCTCAGCTCAAACTTCTCCCTTCGTTTCATCACATGGCGACCGCCTAGTATGAAGGCAGCGTAGAGGGCTGAGAAGAGGAATGACTTCTTCCTGTAAAGGATGGAGTTTTGTGAACATTATGAATCGGCACTCACTGCTACATGTGGTGGACTGTCAAGTAGCTCTTCTTTATTTTCAGGTTTTCCACTCCGCTAGCCAGCACCTCGCCTAAATAGGTGTGCATTTCTTTTTCCTCTAGATTGGACTGTCAAGTAGTGTAAGAACAGAGGGAGTACAATATGCAGTAGTACTTTGATTTAATTTTTTTACTTTAGTTTATTTAGTAAATTTTTTCTTAACTCTATTTCTTGAACTGCATTGTTGGTAAAGGGGTTGTAAGTAAGCATTTCACTGTTGTATTCTGCGCATGTGACAAATAAAATGTGGTTTGATGTGATTTTTTTTAAAAGCCTAGACCTTGCAAAATGTAAATGGCGATAACTACCCTTCTCCATTCTGCACCATAAGCTTTGTATGGTGGCAACAGGTGTAGGTGGGTCTACAAGAACTTAGAACCAGGGGATAAGTAACTATTTTGCGTAGCTTCCCTGTGAAAAATGGTTGAAGAGAGGAAAAAGGAGAAAGCTCATTTAGGATAATGACGATCAAAGTTAGATTGAGGAAGAAAATGTGGCTTGCATTATGCTTGAGTTCTCTAACTATGATTGCAAATGTAGCCGGTGTGAAATGGCTAGTTAGCTAACAGCATTTCAATCGGTGACGTCACTCACTCTGAAACCTTGAAGTAGTTGTACCCCTTGCTCTGCAAGCTCTGCGGCTTTTGTGGAGCGATGGGTAACGATGCTTTGAGGGTGGCTGTTGTTGATGTGCGCAGAGGGTCCCTGGTTCGAGTCCAGGCAGGGGTGAGGAGAGGGACGGAAGCTATACTGTTCTCAGAGATCACGTCACCACCCGATAGAGATCCGTGACCCTCAGGTTCCTCCCAAGAAGGCAAAGGCAGAAAGTTGACTGGCATAATCAGGTTCCTATGCACAGTTTTGATGCGTCCAGTGGTAGGGTGTTGGATACGATATGTGTTCAGTGAGCCATTCTTTGCAACAACTATGTACACCGCACTGTCCCAGCGATCAGACAGTTTCTTCTTGCCCCTCTCGCCCTTGTTAGCAAGTAGAACTCTGTCTCCCTTCTCTACCGAATGACCCTTAGACCGTCTGTTGTAGACCTCGGCTTGTCTCTTTTGTTGCTTCCTGGCATGCTGCTGGGCCAATGTCATGGCCTCTCTCAGATCCTCACCCAGAGACTGGACATACTTATCCACATCTACTGTGTCCCCATCCAACAGCACACTTTCAAACATAACATCTACCAGCAACCTAGGGGTGCGTCCAAACATCAAGAAGAAGGGCGGAAACCCAGTAGTCTCGTGAACAGTGCAGTTATAAGAGAATGTCAATGTGTTTAACATGTGAGGCCATTTAGCCTTGGACCTAGCTGGCAGAGCTCTAATCATCCCGCCCAGTGTGCGATTCAGACGTTCTGCTTGACCGTTACTGGTGTGGGACTTTTCAACACCAGATAACTGAAGTAATTCTGCAATAAGTGAACTCTCAAAGTTAGCACCCCTGTCAGAATGGATACAATCAGCGAACCCATAAATGCAGAAGAAATTATTCCAGAGGACACGAGCAACAGTCTTAGCAGACTGGTTTGGGCATGGATACGCACAGGCCAGCATAGTAAAGTGATCAGTCACTACTAACACATCAATAGACTTGTTTGAATCTTCTGCTGTCCAGAAATCAATACACACGAGTTCCAAAGGTGCCGTTGTCACAATGGAGACTTCTTGCTTTACTCAACACGCATCTCTTACAGTGGGCCACGTATTCCTTGACATCCTTTTCCATAGAGTCCCAGTAAAACCGCTGTCTCGTGAGCCACAATGTGCGCTGCTGACCCTGATGACCAGCATCATCATGAACGCCCTTCAACATGAGGCCTCTCAAAGACACAGGTACGACATACTGGAATATTTTCTTCTTACTCACTGGGTGTTTTGAGACACGATACAGAATCCCTAACCGCGTGGTGAGTTTTCCCCACTGTCTTAGAGTGTTAACTGTTTCTTTAGCTTCAAGGACTCGCTCTCTCCTAGATGGGCGCCGGCCTCTATCTACAAAGAACATGACTCTGCTGACGTTAGCACAGTGACTGGTTATCATACAGCTCCTTGTGTGTAAGGACAGGTAAAGGGCTCTGACCCATGGACATCAACTTCTCAAGGTGCTGCACATGTGAAACGGCCCTCACTGTGGCACCATCATCCCATCGGCGGTGAGCATGGAGGACAGCAGACACCTCCTCACAGGAAACCAACCCACTGACATTGTCTCCAGCTCTACTCAACTCACTCCCAGGAGCCATAGACGTTCTACAGCCAGCCTCGGGCTGCTCACAGGAGAGGCGGAACATGTCTTGAACATCATCCACTCGAAGACCTCTGGCTTCCTCCAGCAGGACATCATATGGAATTGTTGTCAGTCGGTGCAGAACTTTGGAGCGGACAAATGGCTCTCTGCTCAAAGCATCAGCAACAACATTCTTGGGCCCTGGTATGTACTTGATATCAAAATCAAAGGGTGCCAGCTTTGCAACCAATCTCTGCTCGCAAGTCTCGGCTTTGTAAGAATATATTTGAGTGGATTGTTGTCGGTCCACACAGTAAACTTATACCCTCGCAGCCAATGGCTGCAAAAGCTATTGGTCTGGCTATGGCCTTCCCATCTTGCACTTGGGATAGTACAGCTTCCAACCCACTAGTAGATGCATCAACAGAAAGTAAAAATGGCTGAGAAAAATCTGGATGAGCCAGCAGTGCCTGGTCAACTAGTGCTGCTTTCAAAGGTTCAAAAGCAAGTTGACATTCAGAAGTCCAGTCTGCAGCAGTGAGCCTGCGAGAGGGACCAGGCCTCTTCCTACCCTTGCCTCTCCTAGGCTTCTTCTGACCTTTAGTTAGCTGAAACAATGGCCTAGCAATCATGGAACAATTCTCAATGTAGTGTTGATAGTATACTACCATTCCAAGGAAATAACGGATTTTGCTAGGAGACGGAGTGACACCATCAGCTTCCATCATCTCACTCTCAGTCACATTCAAAATGGTTCCTAAAAGTGTTAACCATTTGTCTGTGAGTAAAACAGAACGGATATGGCAGGCGAAACCCCGAGGAATTTCTGTCCTGGAAAAAGTGGTTTTGACAGAGTGCCTCATTGGGAACCCCTCCCTTATGAAAATGCCCATATAAGGGCATATGAATGCAGTACCTATCGCTTCCTCTGGATGTCAACAGTCTCGAGACAGTGTTCAGATTTTTTTTAGATGCTATTAGAGCAGAGAAGAAGAGGAATCAGGAAGTGTCCCCAGAGATTTCAATAGAAGAGGACGCGTGCTCTCGCCATGCGCGCGCTCTGTGTTTTTTTGCTTTCTTATCGTCCAGTTTATATTCCGGTTGAATTATTATAGTAAATATACATAAAACTGTTCCTAAGGATACATTAAAAAGGATGTTTGATTGTTCTTGGACAAGTTTATAGGTATAAGTTGAACGAGTTCTCTTCACGTTTAAATGGACGATTGGGGGCTGTATTTTCTCATTCTAACGCGCCAACCAAACGGAGATTCAAGATCGCGCACCTCATCCACAAGCACAGCTCCGGTGGTCGGCTTGAGCTGACCAGTCGGCAGGTCGCGGCACCAGTTTGTAGCGTGGTTCGTTCTGCGTTGTGTATTTCTATTTATGACACTGCCACAACTGGAGGTCTGCTGGTTGGATTCTCTTTATTTGCCCTGCACACGAAGTGACAACAAACAATATGTTAGCCCTTGGTACAGTTACAGCTTTCGGGCACCTTGCTAGTTGAAGGTCAGGCAAAAGAGAACAATAAGAGGGTACGTAAATACAGATAACCCGCGATGGACCAATCCAAAATATACAAAACTGTTACAATCAGGTGTATTTACAATATAGATATGAAAAAGTGTTTGTACACAAAAAAAAATAACATTAGCTATGCAGCTGTAATTAAATAAAATAAATACATTGAATTATTATTATTATTATCAAATTATTAACATCCCCTCTTGACCTGGCCTATTTGAACTGGTCCTTGTGTGCAACTTGGTGCATAATCTAGGGGAACAATATCACACTGCTACACAAAGGCGTCGCCTCTCGTCCTATCTGCCATCGTCCCAGCCAGATTGGAGTTGTTTTTGGAGTTGTCAATTCAATGCAGGAGAGATATGACCTAAAAAGTCCACTCACACCACCTTCTTTGCTCTGCCCATCCTTATAACACAAGTGTTCCAGAACCAATTCCCAGAATCATTATAGGGATCATATGCCCCCTTTCTGGTCAATGCACTTACCCCCATATAACCACTAACATCCTCTTTCCATGAACCAGAGGTACATATAGGAAGTAGATGGGAAGTTTACCTTTGGGCACTAGCTATATACATTTATGGAGAGATCCATTTGCTTTGAAGTGAAGGAAGAACTGTTTCCTGACCCCAAAAAAAGGCTCTGTAAACAAAGTATATCTATGTGATCATGTGAATAATGTCATACTGACAGAATTACTGTAACACTTCTGAACAATCTTACACCAAACAATATCCTGAAAGGACATTACTGTTATTGACGACATGTCACTCTTTGTGCAAAATGCAAAAAACTGAAAGCTTACAGGCTTGATAACTGATTTAACAAAGGACAAAGCATTGCAGTTAAAGGCCAAAGTATCTGCTTTCACACAATGAGCGCAGAATGTCATCATTGTTTCAATGTAAATAAACAAGGGTGGAGAATGGAGCGACTCAAGAGTAAGCACCCTACTTAGCGAGGCAGAGCGAATTCTAGATGAGCAACAATCCCCACATTCCTCACACACTGTCTTCAGACTAAAAAAAGGTGAAAGGTCACAATGATAAATGGCCTTCAGTGTGATTCCTCAGAACAGTGCAAAGCTTCAGAGATGTGGATACTAAGAAGTAGAAGACCAAATACCCTTTTCACACTATCGCACCAAACCCAAACCAAACTCTGCTGGTTCGGTTATTTTCTTTTCACATTGTCCTTTTCAGCACAGTTCCCAGAAACCAGGTAACCAGGTCAGCTCAGTACAGCTTGGTTTGGTTCAGCTCGGTTTGTCTTAGTAGTGTGAAAAGCCCTACAGAGTACGGTCTGAATGAGGTACAATAACATGAGAGGGGGTATTGCTATTGTGAAAAACCCACAAAAGTCGGAGAAAACCTGAGGCATGGTCAAAGTCGGCAAATGCGTTCAAGGGCTGTCTCTCTCCTTGCTTCGGGTCAGCTGAGGCCAAGCTATGCCTCCAGGAATGGAAATTCATTTGAGATGTCAGTGTGATTTCACATCATGCCTCCACGCCTCGTAGTAGCTGCATGTGGCAAGAGCATTCAAGTCTGAGCTTCCATTAGGGCTGAATGTGTCTCTTGCTACCTCTCTATACCTCGGTCAGAGTACATTGAAGATTGCTCTAGATGCTTATCACTGGTCAGGTCATCATGGTTAAGGTTATGATTGGGGGAGTATAAGCTGATCCTAGATCTGTGCCTCTAAGCAACGTATAACAGAGCAGCTCTGCCAGGGTTATAGTCAGGCATATGCAATCATCTCTGAATGACAACATCAAAGAAGGTGTACTAATCCATCTTCACCTGAAACAAGATTTATGCACTGCACTTCAAACAATTCCCAAAAATGTGACTTTCTTGGCACTGGACTCATTTCTTCATGACTGATTTACTTGTTCTCTACTCCTTTCTGACAATATTGAACCACAAAGCGACATGAGACAGGATATATTTAGACGAAAACTCAGTTTGTACAACAGCAAAAAAAGTGTCTGCTTAAATGTAAATGCGATGCTATTTGGAAACCCCAAATTACAAGAAACTGTACACCATGAATGCTGTTCCTGACTAATAGCGATGGCACAACGCCCTGCCAAAAACTGGTTGAATCAACATTGTTTCCACATCATTTGAAAAACAAAATTGTACGTAATGAAGCTGAATCGATGTGGAAAACTGATCAGATTTTTTAGAAGCCATCAACGTAAGGGATTTCTTTTTCAACTTTGAACTTAAATCCAATGACATTGTGAAATGTTTTGTTGATTTCACATTGAATTTCCGTTAGTTGACAACTCAACCAGTGGTAGCCATTTTTCTTCATCAGTATATTGCACCTATCACATCCCTGAGAACTATCCAACAGAGCTCCTCTTTTTGCCAGTCATCATCAGCATCCGTGGAGAGCCAGCCAGCTCCCATGCATTCCCTTATCGCTGGGTGAGACTTGCTGGGCGGTAGCCGAGTCTGTGTATCAGAGCCACTGCTGGAGCTAAGAAAACATTAGGGGCTGATCTAATGCTTTCTGATAGAGCGAGCAAAGCAGTGGCGAGGATCGCATTCCCTCGTATGTCTGCATCATGCATCAGGTCATCCTGTCAAACAGAGCTAGCAAGTGGCGTGAACTATATATATATATATTAATAAAACGTTGATGACTTTTAATATTTAGGTCATATTAGAACTAATGACTGAACCTGGTTTTAATCATAATGTAGGATCGCACAACACTGGATCATAACGACAACCACATACTGCAACTCTGTGCATTTACTTGTGGAAGAATATGTCCACTGTTTTGGGGCTTTATTGAAAAATCGGTGCAATAATTATCTTGCTCTGCAAATATTTAAACAGTACAAGAGGCCTATTTCAGAGTGAGAGATCAGGAGAAGTGTGAACAGGTTTCTAAACAAATCTTAACTGAAGGCATAAATCACACCTGAGCATGATACTGTACAATGGCAGGAACTATTTGGCTCAATTTCTGTAATACAAAGGAGTCTTTCAATTTTGCTGGCTAGATCTGCACACACCTTCCAAGCAGTTCACAATAAGTGGCCCTTCCCCTTCCCCTAGCTGTGTTGCTCAAAGCTGCTAGCTAACCTGCTGTGTAACTTAGATCTGTATTAGCTGGAGCAGGAGATTTCTCCCCTTACGTAACACTGACTTTGCAGTGTGAGGATGAGCGTGTGTGTTCAGTCTTGGAGCTGCCCTCACAGTAAAGTGACTAATTTTAGGGTGAACTGCCTTGTCCCTTGGCTATCTTCGGTTGTTTGTAGGTTGGACAGTAGCAGAGGAATCAGTAGTGGTGTCAAGTCAGACCCCTGAGGTACGCCAAACTTTCGGTTCCGTAACAAACTGATACATAAGGCCAAGCTATAAATAAGTCCTGAACATTACAGATTCTGAGTCTATTTCAGTGGTGTACAGAGTACTCTAGGCTTGGAACTAAACATACAGAGTTTCTTGCATCGAACAAAACCGAACCTTGTCCCCAGGCTCAAATTTTTGGCCCATAGAGCCTGGTAACAGTGTAGGACTGTTTAGAACTTTGTGGGTGTGGATTTACTGAGTGACATGCTAATCAATTCGTATTCTGAGCAAATCACACGCATATGAGGTGTGGCTCTAAATCGAGGCGGGAGAGAGTCGTCACTAATCAACACAGACAAAGTCATAAACCCTGCCTATTTCTACAATTTCTCTTCTTAAAATCTGATTTTAAACCTAACCTTAACCACACTACTAACCTTATGCTTAAGCCTAAATTAAGCTTAAATTAACCAATTTTAAATATGTGGCTATGGAAGCTATTAGAAACCGAGTGGGAGAGAGCCTCCGACAGTTATTAGATTATGAAAATCACATTAGCCATATTATTTTGGGTGAGCCCAATTGATTCTGAGTTCAGGCATATAATGTTGATATTGTATGTGAAAAGTAATTCTAAGATGCGTACTTTCAGATTTTCCGAACTCACTTCCTTGCTTAAATCACTTGCACTGCTTGTGCTTTGAAGTCCACAATGTAGGGGGAGGTTCTAAAGGTTGCGCTAGATAGTGATAGTGAGAGATCATCCAGTTTTTGCCGTTCCTGCCATAGACTCCCATTCAAGTTCCATTCTGTGGCGTTGTGAAACCAGACACTTTGACAGAGAGAGAGCCATCTGTTGGACGAGATTATACAACACCTAACACTAAAAAGTGATACTTTATGTATATGGCAGTGTATTTCATGAAAATGGTAAGAATGAGTTCCAAAATTATGCCGAAATCACTCCGCTATTTCCTAGTTGCTAAAACTAAGTCTCCTAATTTCAGTTTATGTGACAAAATAAGATGGTACAATTATTCTCTACCTAAAATGCTGTGAAATACATAATATACACTACCGTTCAAAAGTTTCGGGTCACTTAGAAATGTCCTTGTTTTTTAAAGAAAAGCAAATTTTTTGTCTGTTAAAATAACATCAAATTGATCAGAAATACAGTGTAGACATTGTTAATGTTGCAAATGACTATTGTAGCTGGAAACGGCAGATTTTTTATGGAATATCTACATAGGCATACAGAGGACCATTATCAGCAACCATTACTCCTGTTTTCAATGGCACGTTGTGTTAGCTAATAGCACCCATTAAATAGTACCCGCAAAATACCAGTCTCAACGTCAACAGTGAAGAGGCGACTCCGGGATGCTGGCCTTCTAGGCAAAGTTGCAAAGAAAAAAGCCATATCTCAGACAGGTCAATAAAAATATGGGCAAAAGAACACAGACACTGGATCGAAGAACAATGCCTAGAAGGCCAGCATCCCGGAGTCGCCTCTTCACCGTTAACTTTGAGACTGGTGTTTTGAGGGTACTATTTAATGAAGCTGCCAGTTGAGGACTTGTGAGGTGTCTGTTTCTCAAACTAGACACTCTAATGTACTTGTCCTCTTGCTCAGTTGTTCACTGGGGCCTCCCACTCTTTCTATTCTGGTTAGAACCAGTTTGCGATGTTCTGTGAAGGGGAGTAGTACACAGCGTTGTACGAGATCTTCAGTTTCTGGTCAAGTTTTCGCATGGAATAGCCTTCATTTCTCAGAACAAGAATAGACTGACGAATTTCAGAAGAAAGTTATTTGTTTCTGGCCATTTTGAGCCTGTATCGAACCCACAAATGCTGATGCTCGAGATACTCAACTAGTCTAAAGAAGGCCAGTTGTATTGCTTCTTTAATCAGGACAACAGTTTTCAGCTGTGCTAACATAATTGCAAAAGGGTTTTCTAATGATCAATTTGCCTTTTAAAATTATACATTTGGATTAGCTACCACAATGTGCCATTGGAACACAGGAGTGATGGTTGCTGATAATGGGCCTCTGTACGCCTATGTAGATATTCCATAAAACATCTGCCGTTTCCAGCTACAATAATCATTTACAACATTAACAATGTCTACATTGTATTTCTGATACATTTGATGTTATTTTAATGGACAGATAATTTTATTTTCTTTCAAAATCAAGGACATTTCTAAGTGACCCCAAACTTTTGAACTGTAGTTTATTTAATTTTCCATAAACAAAAATGTTGTTGTTTCAGCTGTTTGAAGCTGGTGTACAAAACCGAAAGTAAAAGCTGCAAAAACAAAACTTAAGAACAGGAAGCATAGAAATAGCGCATATAGAACAGATCTACCGCTTCTTAGACTTGCATTCAAGTAGAATGATAGATCTACAGTATAACTCACATTTCTGTGTGAATTTGGTCAGGTCACCCCCAAAGGTTACATATTGCCACTTTAACATTTACTATGTTAGTTTCACTGCCTATTTCAGTTGAGCTGATAATAAATGTACAACAAGGCAAATTATTTTGTTTGGCTCTGGCAGATAATAGTTTCAGCTTGTTAAGGGATTAAAGTGTAATGGTGAGAGGCTGGTTTATTTATAGTAGGAAGAGAATGAAAGCTTTGCAAAGGTTTGAATTAGACCTATTCCCATTTTGCTTTGCAAAGGTTTGAATGAGACCTATTGCCATTGTGCCAAGTGTAGATCACTAGGGAATAGAAGGATGCATGGTAAGTGGTGCAAGTTAGATGTACATTGCACCTCATGGCCACTTGCACAAATGCAAAAACACATTTAATGTGATACACTGTCGGGTTGAAAATGACTATGCCTCTGCAAAAGCTGTTTGGTGAAATTGACTTGATGATGGAATGACTGCTCTTTCCTCTGTTAGCATCTTAACTCTCAGCTGGCACTGTGACGAGATGGCACAGTAAAATTTGAGAGAGGGGTTTTCTCTTGAGAAACGTTCACAGGGAGTCACCCAATATCTTAATCTCTGTCTCCCCAATTCAGATGAGCTGCTGGGTGAATCAACGTCAAGACAGGGGTGTGCTCTGGGGCGATGCAGTCAGCAGCAATCACCATCTTTGCAGCCTGTCCTTCTGGGAAAAGCAGCATGCAAAACATTACTCCCAGGAGTCAATACCATAACTCATTGGGGACCAGCTAGCTGGCCTAACCTTTGAGAAAGGAAAATTCTAACCTGTGTCAGAGAGTCACAATCAGTGATGATGTAGTATTAGCTACTTAGGGGAAAGGAAGCCGAACAAGCACATAACGTTCTGAAAACCATATGTTAGAGCTTGGTGAGAGTGTGGTTGTCCTGTAGTTATTTTGCATACAACCTTCCCACAACTTTCTGGGAATGGTGCAGGATAGTTGATTGGCTTTGGAACATTCTCAGCACATTTAAGGAACTTCACAAAAATGTTCTAGGAACGTTCTCCAACTGGTTTGACATTGGGAATGCTCTCAAATTGTTCTAAGAACGTCAAGAAACAATGATTTTCGGTGGGAATTTCAGTACTTCCACAGAAAATTCCATACAAGTTCCAATGTGGTTCTGATTAATGTCATATTTTTACTACATTCTGGGAATACAAAAAAAATGGTCTGACTGAAGCAAAGTTCTCAGAACATTCAGAGAATATATGGTATCTCTTCTATGTCAGTTCCTGGCAATATTCTGAGAATGTTCTAAAAATTGTAAATCTACACATTAACATCAATAAGCTTTACATTCTGTTCTCAGGACATGAAGAAAACAATGCATAAAAATCAGAAGGAAACATTAGCAACGTTCAGAACATGTTTCTAAGAATGTTGTTTGAAAACATATACAGTACAGTCCGTTCTCAGCGTCAACCAAACTCGCTCTAGGTGTGTTGGCCATGCCCACCTATTGGCCACACCTGACCTCAATGAGTGCTTGTTTCCTTTGAAATAGGGTCTGTTTGAATAGACTAGAATGAACAACTTTGTATGCATAAAAAAACATGACATGCCAGTTCCATCCTGGAGTTGCTGTCACGGTTTGTTGATGGAGCGGACCAAGCCGCATTGAGGTTTCCAGTATACATACTTTAATTAAGTGCAAACAAGCCACAAAAAAAAAAAAAAAAAAAAAATTATAATAATAATAATAATAATAATAATAAAATAAAACGCAGGCGTGGCACACGCAACTACAAACAATAACCCACAATGCAGGTGCGAAAAGGAACAACCTAAATAGGATTCCCAATTAGAGGCAACGACAACCAGCTGCCTCTAATTGGGAACCACGCTCAAAAACCCACCATGAAGTCTGTAAGACAACCCTAGTCACGTCCTGGCCTAACCCCCATAGAGAAACTCAGAGGGCTCTCCATGGCCAGGACTTGACAGTTGCCAATGGGCTAATTCCCAGGATAGAGAACAGAAGATCATACATTTTAATCTCACTGATGCCGAGTCACACAAAAAAAAACATATGTTTTCATTACTAATGCCAAAACAAATGAATGTCCATGTTGTCCTACTGTATCTGTGCTTGGAGTTCTGAAAAGTTAATCCCAAATAAGTTAGCAAATAATATTTAAATGTTGTTCTTACAGTGTTAAGAAAACTTTAAATAATAACCATAACAAAACATTCACAACATTTAGAGAATGTTCTCAGAATGTTATTTAATAACCTTAAAATAACCTATAATTTCTGATCCCAGAGCATTAATAAAACCTCCCAGGAAAACTTTCAGTGAACCAGAGTAAAATGTTCTCAGAACCTCCCTGCAACCTAAAAAGGTACATTCCCAGAACAGCGAACATTTTCACATCTGTTCAGTTTTACAGGTCAGTAAACCTATGGCTTTGCTCGCACAACAAATCTGAAAACAAAAACATATGTTCCCAAAACTTCCAAGGAACTAAATGTGCTAGCTGGGAGGTTCCTTAAGAAATTGGTATGTGATGGCAAGATTATACTGGGTAACTGAGGACCAAAGACTTCAGCTGAATTCCAAATGGAAGCATTGCCTGTTCCCTCTAGGAACTCCTGTAGATCTGAAACAATTGGACAGATAAGCAATATGATGCAAATTCCATCCAGCCTATCAGAAGGCAAGTTGATGCATATTGCTTACACCTACAGTTTCCAATCCCTTCAAATTTATAGGAGTTCCTAGGAGGTAGGGGTCCCTTTCTAATGAACCCGTTGGGAGTGCATTTTCCACCCAGTGATTAGAGCACTAGGAATACATGACAAAAGGCTGCAATTGTTCTTGGCAGCTGGACAAAGATTTAATAAGCAGACAAGTTGGACTGGATCAGTAACATGAGTAACATGAGACTGCATGAGGGAACAGTAATCTTCCTAAGACCTACAAGTCTGTTTTCATTAATGGGCACATCCTCAATAGTACAGTATACAGACAATACAATTTGTCTTGCACATTTATACCTCAACTAACTTTTAATCAGAGCAACAAATCTATCATCATAAAGCTCTGACAGAAGCATCCAATATTTGAACAAAGAGCACAATAAATACTGTATGTCCACGCAATAAGCTAACATGGTATCCCATCATGCTTTGTTGGGGTCTGCAACACTTCCTTCAGAATTGCACAAAACAACTGATTCTACAATGACATGCAGTCACCCAAGAGGAAGGTATCCAATTGCTTGGAAGCCCATTGAGGGTTTCAACGACTGAATGCACTACACAACTTAAGCAACCATCACTGATGCTGAGCAATTGGGACGTATGTGGGGAATTGAGTGAGAATGACTAAATGGAATATATGTGTATTTCAGGCAGCCACAGTGTGCTGGACATTGAGACCTGCCTTACTGTTAATCGCAGGCAGATAGCCAGCTATGAGCTGATCTGTAAGGTTGTTGTTTGGACACTTGCTGGCACAGAACCATACACTCATGTTTACAATTAAGCGTATCCTATTGCAATTGAACAGTGATCTCTTGTGAAAAAATCTGTTTAATGTCATCATCAAAAAGTCACAGTTCCACTTGTTGGCTCACTGCAAGAGAAAAGGTTTCTTAATCCATGAAATGTCTATATATTCCTGAGAAACAGTTATGCAAACAAAATATGACGCTAGGGACAGCTTACTTAGCCATTATTGAGGGTACCTATATGCTGATTTTCAAGTTAAGCACACTGGCCCTGAAGCCGTAGCAGTGATTCAAGCATTGGATTGGCCAGACGCCATTTCCAGAAATGCTGAGTCAACCATTACACTTCTCTCCAGTTTGTATAATTGAGCACCCCAATAGCTGAGAGGCAGCAAAGAACAACCCTTGTTACAACAACGAGGCAAGATTTCATGAGCTTGATTGTTCGCAGTTGTTCACAAAAGAGCTTATCATCTGTCCTCACTTTCCCCAGGGGTTTTGTTCTCGCTGGACTCAGGTGCACTTTCCATAAGTCTATATTAGCACTGGCTGCTACAGAGTCCATCCCTGCAGCCTAGCAGCCTACCATTAAACATTTCCTCTTTCCCATTGGTGTTTGGTAGGCCTCAACATACCGTAGCCCATTCAAGAAATTTGATGAGAGAGAAGGGTTTTTTCCCACATAGTGAGGACACGTTTCAATTACAGTGCCACAGAGTTTGAAAGTGGATCAGAACGTGTCATTAAGGTATTTGGTTTGATTGAATAGGGCCCCAAAGATTGAAGGCAGTTCAAATGTGCCAAAAAATCTATCACACATGAAGCAATGCATTGTTATTGTATCTGTATGGCAGAGAAAGAAACAGGTTGGTTAACATTCAGTGCTTATTTTCCTCTCTAGCGGATTATGTTGAAGGGCTGCAACTATTTACAACTACTTGTCCTACTCTAAAATCTCTCTCAAACCATGTTACATGTTCATACACCTATTAGAGGCCTCTTTCTATTTAATTTGCTTTTAGGTAAATATGACTAACCACTCATGAATGATTATTTCCTCTCAGAACCATGCAATATGGTCTTGCCAGAACAGACATCCCTGCTGCAAACGCTTCCCAGAAGAGTCAGCACAGATCAGCTGCGATGTGATTGGCTAGCATTCTGTCAGCAGACATCATTCTATTGGTCAGTTGGTAGTACACAACTCATGGACAGCTCCTGCACAATGTTTCCACACGCTTGATTCTGACAAGAATCACATTGGGACTCACCCAGGAACATTTCCATTTTAAATTAAGTGTTTTATTGCAACATAAATGTTTATACTATAACAAATTACCACACTTATTTTAGCTACTTTATAGTTTTGTAGCCTACCCATAAACCAGCATGTGGCTTTAGCGTAGGTTGCTGCTGTTGCTGCGTTACAACTTTGATTTCTCCCTGTCCATTGAAGGTTTTTCAAAAGGTATAAATACTTGGAGCATCTGTTTGAAAGTCAATTTATTATCAATGCTAGCCGATTAAACTCAACTCCACGACTTACGATTTAGTTGAGCAACATAAAAAACGACTGATTTCAGCACTCAAAGACCACTTCGCAATTGCACACAACATTGTTCTATGTAATTGCGCGCTATTCTTTGGGTGCTGAAAAGTTTTTAATAAAATGCTCCAGTCCGCCCACACAAGTCTCCGCTCAACTCCATCATAAACTGTGGAGCTGAGTTTAGTCGGGTAACGAAAGCATGAGCGGTAACCTCTTATAGGTTACAGCACTGGTAAACTCAGGGGACGAATTGGACACTGATGGCTATAAAAAATTATCAATAAGCATAATGGGGATTTCCTAAAGTCACCAGTTTTAAGAGGGTGTTGTGATTGCAGATTGAGCATAGCCTGCTTATAAGATAAGAGATAAGATCTTAAACCATTTTTGGTGAGCATATGTCCAGAACATGAACATATAGCCTATCCAGGCAGTGCTATTACTATGTTTCATGTTTGTCTATAATTTTATCACCTTTTTTTAAGAATGTGGTTGTAATGGTTAGCATCATAGACGTATCGCTCTGTGTCAATGAATGAACACGTTTGTTTAGTTATTCTGACCGTTTGGCCAGAGAAACTTGCCTACCGACTCCAAGCCGGTATTGTGCGTAATGTAGATGTTTTTGGAGCGCGACGGACGGTAGGCTAGATACAATAGTAATAAACTAACGGTCTACCTCTGTCAGCACTCTGCCTACCAATGTCGGGGTTCTTTCATTCATAGCCTGCCAGTTGTCACACGAGCTATTGGGCAGCAGTGAATGTAAGATGCCTAAAAGCCTAAAATAAACATACTAACGTCACTTCTCTTCACTGACAAATCACTGAAAGTCATATCAGAAGATGCTATGTTCAGTCAGTTCACTGACACCAAGGGACCCTTCCTTGATTCATTGTAACTAATGCACAGCAGGCATATGTGCATAATAACAATGCTGTGAATATGGTAAACTACTGTGTGCGGACGATACTCTAACTTCATAAGAGCTTTTATTATAGGATAGCCTATAAGCAGACCGACCATAAACTATTTGCAAACTTGACGTTAGCAGCCTCCGGAAACATAGGCTATATTATTCTTATTAATGAAATTCCTGTTTCTATTTATAAGATGATGAGGACATTATGCTACATATAAACCAACAATCATTCCAACATCAATATGATATTTCAAATAGCCTACCAGTTTTCTTGCATCCATCGTATGGCTTCGTCCTCGTTGAACTGTCTCTCAAATTCGTATTCTTGCAGAGCCAACACCGACATGTTCTCTGTGAGCTTTCCTATGAACGGAGACAAAATTATATAATATAATTATATCATATTATATTTAAATGAATTATCTCTATCTCAGCTACACCCCTTCTCTCGCCATTGCTCTTGCCACTGCCAGAAACTCCCAACTAAATGCGAATGTCCTGCTATATGCCTTCCACCTCCAGCCGGCATACGCCCTCTCCACCAAGGAGTTAGAATCAATGTCCTAAAGCCCGATATTCAGGTTTTCTCCTCCAAGTGCAGTAGATCATCACTGTAAGGCCTAGGTTGTCAGTCACTGAGACTACACATGCTTACTACAGCCTATTGGGAAATGTGCGGCAAAATACGTCTTCACATGCATCCAAGTTTCCTTTCCTTCTAATAGTGCATCAACATTTGGTAACACTTCATATGCAAACCCTCTTCATGCTGCATTAGAGCACATTCCTAATGCCTTATAAGCCATTCATAACATGTGCTAATAACACTGCATATAAATGTACATTACAACACCCAAAGAGCATTACTGGTAGTAAATTATAACAGTTTGCTTCATAAGGTATTATAAACCCTGGCCGTAAATGTGGATGTTATAATACCCTGAATGAAATGCTCCACAGGGGTGTAACGACATCAGAATCCACGCAAGAGTTCTGTAAGGTTTGCAACTTATAATGCCAGTGTTATACTGCCCTGTATGGAATGCTCCATAGGGATGTAACGACTTCACCAGTCCATGCTGGAATTCCGTATTCAGGTTTGGTCACTGAGGCAGAGTGTGGATGAGACTATACCACTTAACGAGCACATGCATATTATGCAATCATAAGTGGTATAGTCTCATTCCACCTTACAGATGTATCTCTGCCTTGAGGGCCAAACCTGAATAAGGAACTCCTGCATGGATTCCCAAGTCATTACACCCTTGTGGATAATTTCATACAGGGCATTTTAACACTTTCTTCATGAGGCATTATACGTTGCTGGTTCTATTCTGCTCTTGGATGTCCCCTAAATTCGCTACATTAGTTAGAGTTATGTCCTATTAGCAGGGTGGTAGGCTGTGGAAAGAAGACAAAAGGTTGCTGGAGTATCATTATGCATTGCACCATCAGTTTGCACCTGTGTATGTTCACAGTGGGCTGAACTTATGTGAACTCTTGCAATCAAAGAGTGATGTTTCCCAAGACAAGAGTTGGCAGATCGCCGGAGAGCAGCCTAATCAGAGTGTACCCTGGCAGCTATTATCTTGCCAATAAGTGGGCATGATTCCTTGGCCGGACTGGGTTGAACCTTAGCCTGGAAATATGCCTACATATATATTATCAGTTCCTATTGTAATACGTTGATACTCTCTCTTGATTTTCTTCCTTGAAGTGTAAGCTTCACCCTTTACCCACCATATGAAAAGACACACACACACACAGACAGAGACACACATTCAGACATGCAGACTGAGCTTGCGTTGTCTACAGTACCTTTGACTTGATGATGTGACTGAATGTTTGCATTCTGTCTTACCTCATTCAGTCATCCAATATGGAGTGGACTCCCACAACCTTGTCCTAGATTTGACAGGGGGAGGAAATATCACCTGATGTAGAAATAAATAAATAATAAATAAACTCTCTGAGAGATGGAATGCGACTGGTACAAGCTGCCGTCTCACCTGAACAGGGTTTGACCAGAAGGACTGGAGCTTGTTGTTGAGGTTGGGCCATCTGATCCGGACCCAGTCAGAGGCGGCTATGACTGGTGGCCTAACCCACCGTGATTTGTCAAAACGGTCTTTCATCCACTGCTGGTGGGCCGCGACTGTGGCCCAAGCATTGTGAACGGGTGGTTGAGCCATAGGAGGGCGATAAGGGCGGAGTCTTTCCAGGGGGAGTTGCAGCTCACGTCCCAGCATGAGGGATGCTGTGGAGACCCCTATGGAGGAGTGCTGCTTGGCACGGTAGTGCAACAGTGTTTGGAGCAGCCTGGTGGCAAACGTGCACCCTTGTGCGAGGTGGGCCCTGATGCCATTCTTGAGCGTCTGGTTGAAGAGCTCTACCTGGGCAGCAGAGGTTGGATTTAGGATCTGGTGGATCGGTTCAGTGTTGGAGTGGAGTGGGGAAATGCTCTTGACTGAGAAGCGAAATCCCACAAAGTCAATGGCGGGACAGGGAGAAGAAACACTTTTCTCCATTGAGAACGAGGTTGTGTTTTGTCAGTGCAGTGAACACACCGTGAAGGTGCTCATTATAGACCCTGGTGGTGGGCCCGTGAACTACAATGTCATCTATTGTATGCAGTAATCATGCACCTATGAACCTGAGTTATATTGTTAGCACTGAGGCGGTTTGCCCTAGTAGGAAGTTCACCCTGCACTTCAGCTCAAACATAAATATCACTGGCATGTCTACCTCTGTTACGCCTCCCAGTAAAGCAATAGAAACAATCAAGAACCCAATAATATTTTCAAAAAATAGCCCACATTAATATATGGTTCATGAAATCGATATCTTGCTAGTAACATAACATTCCTATACTGACTATCTCTAAAACTCACTTAGATGATACCTTTGCTGATACAGTGGTAGCAATACATGGATTCAACATCTTCAGAAGAGACTGCCAGTGATGGAGATGTAAGCATGTATGTTCAAAGTCATATTCCTATAAATCTTAGAGAGGATGTCATGTCAAATGCTGTTGAAGTAATATGGCTACAGGTTCATCTGCAACACCTTTCGCCCGTTCATGTGGGAAACCTCTATAGACCACCAAGTGCTAACAGTCAGTATCTGGATAATATGTGTGAAATGCTTGATAATGTATGTGAGTCAGTTTATGAAGGCACCGGAGGGGAGGGCTGCCGTCTTTTCGGCGCTTTACCAACTATGCTATTTTGTTTATTTGTTCTCGTTGTTTGTAACTTGTTTTGTACATAATGTTGCTGCTTCCGTCTCTTACGACCGAAAAGAGCTTCTGGACATCAGAACTGCGATTGCTCACCTCAAACTGGACTAAGAGTTCTTCTTAAATGAGTCAGACAGGAGGGATATACTACTACAGACACCCAACCAGGTCCAGATGCCCGTGATTTGCTGGAGAAGGAAACAGAGATTTTGTGGAAAAAGATCCGGGTGCCTTGTGAGGATCAGGTGACGAGTGGCTAATCTCTCCTTGACTTCCGTCCTGCTAGCAAATGTTCAATCGCTGGAAAATAAATGGGACAAGCTGAAAGCACGTATATCCTACCAACGGGACATTAAAAACTGTAATATCTTATGTTTCACTGAGTCGAGGCTGAACGATGACATTTAGAACATACAGCTGGCAGGTTATACACTCCATCGGCAGGACAGAACAGCAGCCTCTGGTAAGACACGGGGCGGGGGCCTATGCATATATGTGAACAAGAGCTGGTGAATGATATCTAAGGAAGTCTCAAGGTGTTGCTCGCCTGAAGTAGAGTATCTCACGATAAGCTGTAGACCACTCTATCTACTTACAGAGTTGTCATCTGTATTTTTCGTAGCAGTCTACATACCACCACAGACCGATGCTGGCACTAAAACCGCGCTCAATGAGCTGTATACCACCATAAGCAAACAGGAAAACGCTCATCTAGATGCGGCGCTCCTAGTGGCCGGGGACTTTAATGCAGGGAAACTTAAATCAGTTTTACCTGATTTCTATCAGCATGTTAAATGTGCAACCAGAGAAAAATAATTCTAGACACCTTTACTCCACACACAGAGACGCGTACAAAGCTCTCCCTCGACCTTCATTTGGCAAATCTGTCCATAATTCTATCCTCCTGATTCCTGCTTACAAGCAAAAATTAAAGCAGGAGGCACCAGTGACTCGGTCTATAAAAAAGTGGTCAGATGAAGCAGATGCTAAACTACAGGACTGCTTTGCTAGCACAGACTAGAATATGTTCTGGGATTCTTCCGATGGCATTGAGGAGTACACCACATCAGTCACTGGCTTTAACAATAAGTGCATCAAGGACGTCGTCCCCACAATGACTGTACTTACAGTACATACCCCAACCAGAAGCCATGGATTACAGGCAACACTCGCACTGAGTGAATTTAAGTATGCTCTCTCTAATTATCTCTCTCTTTCTTTCTTTTTTCTTCTTCTCTCTCTCTCTCTCGGAGGACCTGAGCATTAGGACCATTCCTCAAGGCCTACCTGGCCTGATGACTCCTTGATGTCCCGAGTCCACCTGGCCGTGCTGCTTCTCCAGTTTCAACTGTTCTGCCTGTTTTATGAACATTTTAAAATCTTGTCCATGTTCTGTTATAATCTCGGCACAGCCAGAAGAGGACTGGCCACCCCTCACAGCCTGGTTCCTCTCTAGGTTTCTTCCTAGGTTTTGGCCTTTCTAGGGAGTTTTTCCTAGCCACCGTGCTTTTACACCTGCATTGCTTGCTGTTTGGGGTTTTAGGCTGGGTTTCTGTACAGGTTGGGCAAAACTAAACATGGCGGTTTTCACCTTAGCAATCTCACTGGAATAAAGACCTCCTCCATTCCTGTCATTATTGAAAGAGATTGTGATATCTCACATCTCAAAATAGGGCTACTTATTGTTTGATCCCTCACTTCCAAGGCAGTTATAGTCAATTAACTAATCACTGATCATAATCTTGATGAGATTGGCCTGACTGAAACATAGCTTAAGCCTGATGCATTTATTGTGTTGAATGAGGCCTCTGCTCCTGGTTACACTAGTGACCATATCCCCTGCGCATCCCGCAAAAGCAGAGGTGTTGCTAGGCCTCCTGGACCATATACATCGTTCCTCACTGAGTTCCCTGAATTCCTATCAGACCTTGTAGGCATGGCAGATAATATTCAAATTTTTGGTGACTTTAACATTCACATGGAAAAGTCCACAGACCCAACTCCAAAGGGCTTTTAGAGCCATCATTGACACAGTGGGTTTTGTCCAACATGTCTCCGGACCTACTCACTGCAACAGTCATACTCTGGACCTATTTTTGTCCCATGGAATAAATATTGTGGATCTTAATGTTTTTCCTCATAATCCTGGACTATCGGACCACCACCATTTTATTATGTTTGCAATCACAACAAATAATCTGCTCAGACCCCAACCAATGATCATCAAAAGCCGTGCTATAAATTCTCGGACAACTCAAAGTTTCCTAGATTCCCTTCCAGACTCCCTCCAACTACCCAAGGACGTCAGAGTACAAAAATAGGTTAACCACCTAACCGAGGAACTAAATTTAACATTCCATAATAACCTAGATGCAGTTGCACCTAAATACCAAAGCCTTGAAGCAAGCTTCCAGAAAATTGGAACGGAAATGGTGCTACACCAAACTGGAAGTCTTACGATTAGCTTGGAAAGACAGTACCGAGCACTATAGAAGAGCCCTCACTGCTGCTCAATCATCCTATTTTTCCAACTTAATTGAGAAGTATAAGAACAATCCAACATGTATTTTGATACGGTCGCAAAGCTAACTAAAAGGCAACATTCCCCAAGAGAGGATGGCATTCACTTCAGCAGTGATAAATTCATGAACTTCTTTGACAAAAAGATCATGATCATTAGAAAGCAAATTACAGACTCCTCTTTAAAAGTATTTCTCCAAAGCTCAGTTGTCCTGAGTCTGCACAACACTACCAGGACCTAGGATTAATGGAGACACTCAAGTTTTTTAATACTATTTCTCTTGACACACTTATGAAAATAATCATGGCCTCTAAACCTTCAAGTTGCATACTGGATCCTATTCCAACTAAACTACTGAAAGAGCTGCTTCCTTTGCTTGGCCCTCCTATGTTGAACATAATAAATGTCTCCCTATCCACCGGATGTGTACCAAACTCAGTAAAAGTGGCCGTAATAAAGCCTCTCTTGAAAAAGTCAAACCTTGACCCAGAAAATATAAAAAACTATGAGCCTATATTGAATCTCCCATTCCTCTCAATAATTTTTGAAAAAGCTGTTGCGCATCAACACACTGCCTTCCTGAAGATAAACAATGTATACAAAACACTTCCGTCTGGTTTTATACCCCATCATAGCACTGACTGCACTTGTGAAGGTGGTAAATTACCTTTTAATGGTGTCAGACCAAGGCTCTGCATCTGTCCTCGTGCTCCTAGACCTTAGTGCTGCTTTTGATACCATCAATCACCACATTCTTTTGGAGAGATTGGAAACCCAAATTTGTCTACACGGACAAGTTCTGGCCTGGTTTAGATCTTATCTGTCGGAAAGATATCAGTTTGTCTCTGTGGATGGTTTGTCCTCTGACAAATCAACTGTACATTTTGGTGTTCCTCAAGGTTCTGTTTTAGGATTGTTTTCACTATATATTTTACCTCTTGGTGATGTCATTCTGAAACATAATGTTAACTTTCACTGCTATGCGGATGATACACAGCTGTACATTTCGATGAAACATGTTGAAGCCCCAAAATTGCCCTCCCTGAAAGCCTGTGTTTCAGACATAAGGAAGTGGATGGCAACATTTTTAAACTTTTAAACTCAGACAAAACAGAGATGCTAGTTCCAGGTCCCAAGAAACAAAGAGAGCTTCTGTTGTATCTGACAATTAATCTTGATGCTTGTACAGTCGTCTCAAATACAACTGTGAAGGACCTCAGCGTTAATCTGGACCCTGATCTCTCTTTTTACGAACAAATCAAGATTGTTTCAAGGACAGCTTTTTTCCATCTATGTAACATTGCAAAAATCTGAAACTTTCTGTCCAAAAATCTTTCCAATTTGGTCTTGCAGTTCATACCTACACGTACGGTATGGTCATAAGACGCAGGCCTCCTTATTGTCCCTAGAATTTCTAAGCAAACAGCTGGAGGCAGGGCTTTCTCCTACATAGCTCCATTTTTATGGAATGGTCTGCCGATCCGATGGTCTGCCGAGAGACGCAGACTCGGTCTCAACCTTTAAGTCTTTATTGAAGACTCATCTCTTCAGTAGGTCCTATGATTGAGTGTAGTCTGGCCCAGAGGTGTGAAGGTGAACGGAAGGCACTGGAGCGACTAACCTCCCTTGCTGTCTTTGCCTGGCTGGTTCCCCTCTCTTTACTGGGATTCTCTGCCTCTAACCCAATTACAAGGGCTGAGTCACTGGCTTCCTGGTGCTCTTCCATGCCGTCCCTAGGAGGGGTGCGTCACTTGAGTGGGCTGAGTCACTGACGTGATCTTCCAGTCTAGGTTGGCACACCCCTCCGATTCGTGCCGTGTGGTAGATCTTCGTGGGTTATACTCGGCCTTGTCTCAGGGTAGTAAGTTGGTGTTTGGAAGACATCCCTCTAGTGATGTGAGGACTGTGCTTTGGCAGAGTGTGTGGGGTTATATCCTGCCTGGTTGGCCCTGTCCGGGGATATAAATAAATACATTTGTTTTCAACCTTTAGTAAACTTTTGAGATAAATAGTGTTTGACCAGACATGATGTTATTTCACAGTAAACAAATTAACAGCCTATTTTCAGCACGCTTACAGGGAAGGGCATTCAACATGTACAGCACTTACACAAATGACTGATGATTGGCTGAGATAAATTTATAATAAAAAGATTATGTATGCTGTTAACTCAACACTATATATGTCAGATAACACAGCAAGTGAAATCACTGAAACACTTAACAAAGAGCTGCAGTCTGTTTTAGAATGGGTGGCAAGAAATAAGTTAGTCCTAAATATTTTATATTTTGGACAGCTCATTCACTAAACCCTAAACCTCAACTAAATCTTGTAATGAATCATCTGTAAATTGAGCAAGTTAAGGAGTAACCCTGAATTGTAAACTGTCATGGTCAAAACATATTGATCCAACAGTAGCTAAGCTGGGGAGAAGTCTGTCCATAATAAAGTGCTACTCTGCCTTCGTAGCCCTTTCCAGCTGTCAATGACTAAAATCGCTCTCGTTGGCTTTATGGGTGTAATGTTATGAAAATGTTTCATAATAAATACAAAATATAATAAATTAAATGACGAAATCATCAAACGAAATCATCAAATCGTCAAACAGTTCTGTTATATTTCAGTCTTCTGTGATGTATATAAAGTGTAATATTGGGATGCAAACTCAACATTGAATACATTTCCACACTATACATGGTGCAGGTGAGGTGTATACTTTGTTTCAAAGTAGATTTGTTTAAGACTACCAGAATCACTCTGTGTGACCCTGAGTGTATAATAGCTATCAAAGGACAAGGCTGCAGGTCAAGATCTAGAATTTTAGAGAGAGTATTAAAAAAGAATGACCAATACTCAGACAGCTTAGAACATATGGGTGTGGTTTGAACATCTGGCATTTGTGTCTGGGAGGAATTTACAACGTTTTTCTTTGGTGTAGTGAATTCTGTACAAGACCTTAAACTGAATTAAACTTAACCGAGCACAAATCCTGGACCACTGTTATTCCAACTTCCGTGATGCATACAAGGCTATTCTCCGCCCTCCTTTCGGCAAGTCTGACCATGACTCCATTTTGTTGCTCCCAGCCTACAAACAGAAACTAAAACAGGAAACGCCCGTTCTCAGGTCTGTTCAACGCTGGTCCGACCAATCTGATTCCATGCTGCAAGATTGCTTCGAGCACGTGGACTGGGATATGTTCCGGATAGCATCTGACAACAACATTGATGTATACGCTGATTCGGTGAGCGAGTTTATTAGCAAGTGCATTGGTGATGTTGTACCCATAGCAAATATCAAAACCTTCCCCAACCAGAAACCATGGATTGATGGCAGCATTCGGCAAGAAACTGAAAGCGCGAACCACTGCTTTAACCAGGGTAAGGCTACCGGAAACATGACTGAATACAAACAGTGTAGCTATTCCCTCCGCAAGGCAATCAAACAAGCTAAGCGTCAATATAGAGACAAAGTAGAGTCACAATTCAATGGCTCAGACACAAGAGGAATGTGGCAGGGTCTACAGTCAATTACGGACTACAAAAAGAAAACCAGCCCCGTCGCGGACCATGACGTCCTGCTCCCAGACAAACTAAACAACTTCTTTGCTCGCTTTGAGGACAATACAGTGCCACCGACACGGCCCGCTACCAAAACCTGCGGGCTCACCTTCACCGCAGCCAATGTGAGAAAAACATTTAAATGTGTTAACCCTCGCAAGGCTGCCGCCCAGATGGCATCCCTGGACGTGTCCTCAGAGCATGCGCAGACCAGCCGGCTGGTGTGTTTACGGACATATTCAATCAGTCCCTATCCCAGTCTGCTGTTCCCACATGCTTCAAGAGGGCCACCATTGTTCCTGTTCCCAAGAAAGCTAAGGTGACTGAGCTAAATGACTATCGCCCGTAGCACTCACTTCCGTCATCATGAAGTGCTTTGAGAGATTAGTCAAGGATCATATCACCTCCATCCTGCCAGACACCCTGGACCCACTCCAATTTGCTTACCGTCCCAATAGGTCCACAGACAGCCTTAATCGCAATCACACTGCATACTGCCCTAACCCATCTGGACAAGAGGAATACTTATGTAAGAATGCTGTTCATCGACTACAGCTCAGCATTTAACACCATAGTTCCCTCCAAGCTCGTCATTAAGCTTGAGACCCTGGGTCTCGACCCAGCCCTGTGCAACTGGGTCCTGGACTTCCTGACGGGCCGGTCCCAGGTGGTGAGGGTAGGAAACAACATCTCCACCCCGCTGATCCTCAACACTGGGGCCCCACAAGGGTGCGTTCTCAGCCCTCTCCTGTACTCCCTGTTTACCCATGACTGCGTGGCCAAGCACGCATCCAACTCAATCATCAAGTTTGCTGACGACACTACAGTGGTAGGCTTGATTACCAACAACGACGAGACGGCCTACAGGGAGGAGGTGAGGGCCCTCGGAGTGTGGTGTCAGGAAAATAACCTCTCACTCAATGTCAGCAAAACAAAGGAGATGATCGTGGACTTCAGGAAACAGGAGAGGGAGCACCCCCCTATCCACATCGAGGGGACAGTAGTGGAGAAGGTGGAAAGTTTTAAGTTCCTCGGCGTACACATCACGGACAAACTGAATTGGTCCACCCACACAGACAGCGTGGTGAAGAAGGCGCAACAGCGCCTCTTCAACCTCAGGAGGCTGAAGAAATCCGGCTTGTCACCAAAATCACTCACAAACTTTTACAGATGCACAATCGAGAGCATCCTGTCGGGCTGTAACACCACCTGGTACGGCAACTGCTCCGCCCACAACCGTAAGGCTCTCCAGAGGGTAGTGAGGACTGCACAACGCATCACCGGGGTTAAACTACCTTCCCTCCAGGACACCTACACCACCCGATGTCACAGAAAGGCCAAAAAGATCATCAAGGACAACAACCACCCGAGCCACTGCCTGTTCACCCCGCTATCATCCAGAAGGCGAGGTCAGTACAGGTGCATCAAAGCTGGGACCGAGAGACTGAAAAACAGCTTCTACCTCAAGGCCATCAGACTGTTAAACAGCCATCACTAACATTGAGTGGCTGCTGCCAACATACTGACTTAAATCTCTAGCCACTTTATACATAGGAATTGGATGTAACAAATGTATCACTAGCCACTTTAAACAATTTTGTATATAATGTTTACGTATCCGACATACTCATATCAAATGTATTCACTGTACTCTAAACCATCTACTGAATCTTGCCTATGCCGTTCGCCATCGACCCAAATCTCTAGCCACTTTAATAATTATAATTGGATGAAATAATGTATCACTAGCCACTTTAAACAATGCCATTTATATAATGTTTACATATCCTACATTACTCATCTCATATATATATATATATATATATATATATATATATATATATGTGTATATACTGTACTCCATACCATCTACTGCATCTTGCCTATGCGGTCAGCCATCGCTCATCCATATATTTATATGTACATACTCGTATTCATTCTTTTACTCTTGTGTGTATAAGGTAGTTGTTGTGAATTTGTTAGATTACTTGTTAGATACTACTGCATGGTCGGAACTAGAAGCACAAGCATTTCGCTACACTCGCATTAACATCTGCTAACCATGTGTATGTGACAAATACAATTTGATTTGATTTGATTTGATGAGGATGTGGAGTTACCCCTAATAAGGGCAACGTCTTGGGAGGTAGTTGAGGAAAGGTCGGAAAGGGAGAGCGAACAAATTTACGGGCAGGAAAATAGCGGGAAATATTACAATGAGCCAGATTACATTTGGATTACATCTTCCCATCTAATAAGAAATCGTTGAAACATACCTAACCTCTCTCTCGCCACAAAACAAAAGCCTGATTGAGTTTGGAGGGTAAAAATAGATGGTTGTTAAAGATAGGGCTTAGATGAGAAGGGGCAGAAAGTCTAAAATGTTGACGAAATTGTCTCCAAATCTTCAAAGTAGAGAGCACAATGGGGTTTCCAGTATACTTTGAAGGACACAAGGACCGTGGGGCACAAGTAAGAGCAGAAAGGGAGGAGGATTGGCAGGAGTGTGCTTCTAATGAGCACCAGTTGGTACTTGGGGCATTAACACTAGACCATAATCTTTTGAATATTGACTGCCAAATAGTGAAGCAGTACATTTGGAAGTGCCAATCCTCCATATTGTCTCCTTCTTTGAAGTATTGCTCTACGTATCCTAGGTGATTTGCCTGCCCAGATAAAATGACTGATGAAATCTCCAATTCTATCATTTCTGCGTTCGGAGTAAAAGCTAATGTGGGGGAATGGTCTGAAATTACTATAGCAGAAAATTCTGTCGTTTTAACTGAGGGGAGAAGGGCTCTATCTAAAAAGTAGTCTATGTATGAGTAGGCTTGATGAACATGAGAAAAGTAGGAGAAGTCCTTTGTGACCAAGTGGAGGAAGCACCATGGATCAACACAACCCATTTGGAACATGAATGTAGAAAGAGCTTTTGCCATCCCGGAAAGAGTAAGTGTTCTGGGATTAGATTAGTCTTGGTTCAATAACACAGTTAAGGTCCCCGCCGAAGATGAGGCGGTGGGTGTCAAGATTAGGGAGAGAGGCTAAAAGAGATGTCATAAATCTAATGTCATCCCAGTTAGGGGCGTAAACATTCTCAAGTACTACAGGGGTCTGGAAAAGGGTGCCACTAACTATTGTATAAACGTCCTCCAGGATCTAAAATGATCTGTAAGGGTGAAAACTGTACTCATTTGTGAATCACTACCGCTGTTCCCCTGGCTTTGCCGTTAAAATTAGAATGAAAACCTGTCCAACCCATGCTCTTCGCGATCTAGTATGGTCGTTTACACGTACTGTAGGTGTGTTTTTTGAAGAAATGCGATATCAGTATTTGGGCTCAACTAATGTGAAAATACTCTGGAGCACTTAATTTGAATGTTCCATGTCACCAGTCTGACTGGAAGCCCCAAAATACCATCCTGACTTGTTGCTGAACTAGACATGAATACTTATACGTAAGAGGAGAAGTCAAATGAAGAAGAAAGAGGAAAAGAGAGATTGAGCATAACGAGTGCGAGTCGGGAAGCAAGTTCAGGTGATGAGTGTTTTAATAAATAAAATCAACTATATACGAAACAAGAAACACAGACATGACACTGGAACAGAAACAATAGCGCCTGGGGGAAGGAAACGAAGGGAGTGACAGATATATCAAATAAAATAAAATTAAATGTTATTTGTCACATGCACCGAATACAACCTTACAGTGAAGTGCTTACTTACAAGCCCTTAACCAACAATGCAGTTTTAAGAAAATACCAAAACAATAATTTTTTTAAAAAGTAAGAGATAAGAAAAACAAATAATTAAAGAGCAGCAGTGAATAACAATAGCGGGGCTTTATACAGGGGGTACCAGTACAGAGTCAATGTGTCAATGTGTGGGGGCACGGTGCAGGTAGGGTTGTTAAATAGATAAGAACAGAGAGTAGTAGCAGCGTGGGGGGTGGGGTGGGGGGGCAAAGAGTCTGGGTATCCATTTGAATAGCTGTTATGGCTTGGGGGTAGAAGCTGTTAAGAAGCCTCTTGGACCTAGACTTGGCGCTCCGGTTCCGCTTGCCGTGCGGTAGCAGAAAGAACAGTCTATGACTAAGGTGGCTGGAGTCTTTGGCAATTTTTAGGGCCTTCCTCTGACACCGCCTGGTATAGAGGTCCTGGATTGCAGGAAGCTTGGCCCTGGTGATGTACTGGGCCGTATGCACTACCCTCTGTAGTGCCTTGCGGTCAGAGGCCGAGCAGTTGCCATGCCAGGCAGTGATGCAACCCATCAGGTTGCTCTCAATGGTGCAGCTGTGAAATCTTTTGAGGATCTGAGGACCCATGCCAAACCTTTTCAGTCTCCTGTAGGGGAATAGGTTTTGTCGTGCGCTCTTCATTACTGTCTTGGTGTGCTTGGACCATGTTAGTTTGTTGTTGATGTGGACGCCAAGGAACTTGAAGCTCTCAACCTGCTCCACTACAGCCCTGTCGATGAGAATGGGGGCATGTTCGGTCCTCTTTGTCCTGTAGTCCACAATCATCTCTTTGTCTTGATCCCATTGAGGGAGAGGTTGTTGTCCTTGCACCACATGGCCAGGTCTCTGACCTCCTCCCTATAAGCTCTCTCATCGTTGTCAGTGATCAGGCCTACCACTGTTGTGTAATCAGCAAATGTAATGATGGTGTTGGAGTTGTGCCTGGCCGTGCAGTCAGGAGTAAACAGGGAGTACAGGAGGGGACTGAACACACACCCCTGAGGGGCCCCCCGTGTTGAGGATCAGCGTGGTGGATTTGTTGTTACCTACCCTTAACGCTTGGGGGTGGCCCATCAGGAAGTCGAGGATCCAGTTGCAACGGGAGCTGTTTAGTCCCAGGGTCCTTAGCTTAGTGATGAGTTTTGAGGGCACTATGGTGTAGAACACTGAGCTGTAGTCAAGGAATAGCATTCTCACATAGGTGTTCCTTTTGTCCAGGCGGGAAAGGGCAGTGTGGAGTGCAATAAATAGAGATTGCATCAGCTGCGAATCTGTTGGTGCGGTATGCAAATTGGAGTGGGTCTAGGGTTTCTGGGATAATGGTGATGATGTGAGCCATGACCAGCCTTTCAAAGCATTTCATGGCTACGGGTCGGTAGTCCTTTAGGTAGGTTACCTTAGTGTTCATGGGCACAGGGACTATGGTGGTCTGCTTGAAACATGTTGGTATTACAGACTCAGACAGGAAGAGGTTGAAAATGTCAGTGAAGACACTTGCCAGTTGGTCAGCGCATGCTCAGAGTACAAGTCATGGTAATCCGTCTGGCCCAGCGGCCTTGTGAATGTTGACCTGTTCAAAGGTCTTACTCACATCGGCTGCAGAGAGCGTGATCACACAGTTGTCCAGAACAGCTGATGCTCTCATGCATGTTTCAGTTTTACTTGCCTTGAAGCGAGCATAGAACTTATTTAGCTTGTCTCATGTACCTGGGCAGCTCTCGGCTGTGCTTCCCTTTGTAGTCTGTAATAGTTTGCAAGCCCTGCCACATCCGACGAGCGTCGGAGCCAATGTAGTACGATTCAATCTTAGTCCTGTATTGATGCTTTGCCTGTGTGATGGTTCGTCGGAGGGCATAGCGGGATTTCTTATAAGCTTCCGGGTTAGAGTCACGCTCCTTGAAGGCGGGAGCTCTACCCTTTAGCTCAGTGCGAATGTTGTCTGTAATCTATGGCTTCTGGTTGAGATATGAACGTACAGTCACAACTTCGATGCACTTATTGATAAAGCCAGTGACTGATGTGGTGTACTCCACAAGGCCATTCCAGTCTGTGCTAACAAAACAGTCCTGGAGTTTAGCATCTGCTTCATCTGACCACTTTTTTATAGGCCGAGTCACTGATGCTTCCTCCTTTAATTTGTGCCTGTATCAAGGAATCATGGAAGATATATGGAAGGTAATCAGGGAGGGGATGGAGTCCAGGTGAGTCTGATGCGTGTAACGATGGTGACAGGTGTGCGCCATAACGAGCAGCCTGGTGACCTAGAGGCCGGAGAGGAGCACACGTGACATTGTGAGAAGAACGGCGTGGAAAAAACATCTAAATTTAAAAAAACTCAAATCCCTTAGAGAAACAGAAACAGAGCACAAGAATCTTTGGATAATGCCGACATAACCCCACCCCCCAACCACCCCCAACATATTCAAAAAATAAATAAAAGTGATAGAACAATTCCATTCAAAGAAAACAAAAGGAAAAAATACAAATCCAAAACTCGTCATTATGAACGAGACGAGCAGCAAGAATTCTCTCTTACCCAGCATCCGTTGATTACCCAAATAAATGTGCAGTGAGGTCAAACCGACCTAGGAAAGAAGTTACATATGCCTTTCAAATTCAAAAATAAAATTTTGCAGTAGGCAAGTCTACAATTTGGGTTTCAGTCACACTTTAACTACTTACGGAGTGGTGGGGCGCTAAACATTCATCAATATACAAGTGTTGCATAGTCATCAAAAGCTCTGATTCTTGGCAATATCACAACGTTGTCAGATTTCAAAAAGGCTTTACGGCGAAAGCACAACATTTGATTGTTTGAGGGTAGCACCTCCAATATTTTTCCATTAGCATAAATTTATAAACCATCGCGGTTCACACAAAACACATTTCACAGCGAAAACAAATCCCTTACCTTTTGAAGAACTTCTGCTAAGGGCTTCCCAAGTATCCAACAAAGACATCCAATGGTTCTTTTGTTAGAAAAAGTCATTTATTATATCCATAAATCTCAGTTTGGTTGGCGCGTTATGTTCATAAAATACAGCGTCCACTCGCCCATTGAACCGTGAAGAGAACGCGTTCAACCTATACCTATACACTTGTCCAAGAACAATCAAACATCATTGATAATGTATCCTTAGGAACACTTTTATGTATATTTACTATAATATTTCAACCGGATTACAAACTGGACGATAGGAAAGGAAAAAACCACAGCGCGCTCAAGCCTGTGAACGTGCATCCTCTTCTGTTTACATCCGATGACTAGTTCGAAATTCTTCTTCTATTACCATCCAGAGCAAACTAACATCACCAAACACTGTCTAGAGACTGTTGACATCCAGTGGAAGCAATAGGTACTGCAATCTTACTCCCAGAAATGGCTGTTTTCAATAGGGAGGGGTTCAAAATGAGGCAATGTGTCAAAAACACTTTTTCCAGGACAGAAATTCCTCGGGTTTTCGCCTGCTATATCCGTTCTGTTATGCTCACAGACATTATGTTAACACTTTTAGAAACTTCAGAGTGTTTCCTATTCAATAGTACTAATTATGTGCATATCCTATTTTCTGGGCCTGAGTGGGAGGCATTTTACTTTGGGCACGCCAGACTCTCCAAAACCGTCACCTCGGGAGCCGCTCCCTAAGAAGTTAACTGTTAGGGATCGGATCCCATTAACGGGATCGATTTGACAACATCCGGTGAAATTGCAGAGCGCCAAATTCAAATTACAAAAATAGTAATATTAAACATTCAAGTGTTGTACACCATTCTTTAGTTTAGAATCTTGGTAATCGAACTGCGTTGTCTGAGAGAATAGGCTTTACGGCGAAAGCCTGCCATATCAGTTCTGTTATACTCACAGACATTATTTTAACAGTTTTAGAAACTTCAGGGTGTGTTCTATCCAATACTACAAATATATGCATATCCTAGCTTATGGGCCTGAGTAACAGGCAGTTAACTTTGGGCCGGTCAGGCTCTCCGTACTTCCGAACACTGCCCCCAAGCCGGAAAAGAAGCTTCTTCGGGATCGGTGTCCCTTCCATGGGACAGTTTAGCTAATGTGAATAGCATGAGGTTGTAAGTAACAAGAACATTTCCCAGGACATAGACATACAGTGGGGAAAAAAAGTATTTAGTCGGCCACCAATTGTGCAAGTTCTCTCACTTAAAAAGATGAGAGAGGCCTGTAATTTTCATCATAGGTACACTTCAACTATGACGGAAAAAAAATCCAGAAAATCACATTGTAGGATTTTTTATGAATTTATTTGCAAATTATGGTGGAAAATAAGTATTTGGTCAATAACAAAAGTTTATCTCAATACTTTGTTATATACCCTTTGTTGGCAATGACAGAGGTCAAATGTTTTCACAAGGTTTTCACACACTGTTGCTGGTATTTTGGCCCATTCCTCCATGCAGATCTCCTCTAGAGCAGTGATGTTTTGGGGCTGTCGCTGGGCAACACGGACTTTCAACTCCCTCCAAAGATTTTCTATGGGGTTGAGATCTGGAGACTGGCTAGGCCACTCCAGGACCTTGAAATGCTTCTTACGAAGCCACTCCTTCGTTTGGGCGGTGTGTTTGGGATCATTGTCATGCTGAAAGACCCAGCCACGTTTCATCTTCAATGCCCTTGCTGATGGAAGGAGGTTTTCACTCAAAATCTCACGATACATGGCCCCATTCATTCTTTCCTTTACACGGATCAGTCGTCCTGGTCCCTTTGCAGAAAAACAGCCCCAAAGCATGATGTTTCCACCCCATGCTTCACAGTAGGTATGGTGTTCTTTGGATGCAACTCAGCATTCTTTGTCCTCCAAACCACGACGAGTTGAGTTTTTACCAAAAAGTTCTATTTTGGTTTCATCTGACATTCTCCCAATCCTCATCTGGATCATCCAAATGCTCTCTAGCAAACTTCCGACGGGCCTGAACATGTACTGGCTTAACCTCTTAGCGCGATCCCTTTAGCGGGATCGTTTTCAGAAGCAAACATAACGCAAATTCAAAATACATATTCGTAATACATATCCATCAAAAGCTAGCATAGCCATCAAAAGCTCTGCTTCTTGGCAATATCACTGCGTTGTCAGATTTTAAAAAGGCTTTCACTACATTTGATTGTTTGAGGCTAGTACCTCACATATTTTCCACATTAGCATAAATTCATATCCAGCTCGGTTCTCAAAATATCCATATCACAGCTAATATAAATCGCTTACCTTTCAAATAACTTCTTCTGAGGTCTTCCCAAGTGTCCAAACAAGATAATCCATGGTTCTTTTGTTAGAAAAAGTAAATAATTATATCCATAAATATCCGTTGTTTTTGGCACGTTCGTTCAGCTACTCCACCAAGCATTGTCAGTCTACTCGCCCGTTTTACAGTGAAGGGATCGCGTTCAAATTATACCTCTCATCTTTTCACAAACAAATCAAATATCATTAATAATGCATCCTTATGTATTCTTTTATGAATAATAGCGATCATATTTTACAAGAACGGTAAGTGAAACGTTAAAAGGCGAAAAGAAAGTTGGTCGCTGGCTGTTTACCTTTTTCCCTACCCGTAGTAATTCTCTCTCTCTAAGGATCTGGTCAGAGCTTTCCTCCATACCCTTTCCAGAGACTGTTGACATCTAGTGGAAGCCATAAGTACTGCAACCTCGGTCCTATTCCCCATAGAAAAATATTACATGGGCTTCAAAATGAGAGGAGAGCAACAGAAAAATAAATTCCGGACAGAAATCTCTCTGGTTTTTGCCTGCTAAATCTGTTCTGGAATAGCCACAGACTATATCTTAATGGTTTTATAAACTTCAGAGTGTTTCCTATCCAATAGTACTAAATATGTAAATATCCTAGTTTCTGGCCATGAGTGGTAGGCATTTAACTTTGGGCACGTCAGACAGGCGAAAATTTGGAAAATGGGACCCTAGCTGGAAGAGGTTAAGCAGGGGGACACGTCTGGCACTGCAGGATTTAAGTCCTTGGCGGCGTAGTGTGTTACTGATGGTAGGCTTTGTTACTTTGGTCCCAGTTCTCTGCAGGTCATTCACTAGGTCCCCCCGTGTGGTTCTGGGATTTTTGCTTACCGTTCTTGTGATCATTTTGACCCCACGGGGTGAGATCTTGCGTGGAGCCCCAGATCGAGGAAGATTATCAGTGGTCTTGTATGTCTTCCATTTCCTAATAATTGCTCCCACAGTTGATTTCTTCAAACCAAGCTGCTTACCTATTGCAGATTCAGTCTTCCCAACCTGGTGCAGGTCTACAATTTTGTTTCTGGTGTCCTTTGACAGCTCTTTGGTCTTAGCCATAGTGGAGTTTGGAGTGTGACTGTTTGAGGTTGTGGACAGGTGTCTTTTATACTGATAACAAGTTCAAACAGGTGCCATTAATACAGGTAAGGAGTGGAGGACAGAGGAGCCTCTTAAAGAAGAAGTTACAGGTCTGTGAGAGCCAGAAATCTTGCTTGTTTGTATGTGACCAAATACTTATTTTCCACCATAATTTGCAAATAAATTCATAAGAAATCCTACAATGTGATTTTCTGGATTTTTTTTTTCCTCATTTTGTCTGTCATAGTTGAAGTGTACCTATGATGAAAATTACAGGCCTCTCTCATATTTTTAAGTGAGAGAACTTGCACAATTGGTGGCTGACTAAATACTTTTTTTTCCCCACTGTATCTGATATTGGCAGAAAGCTTAAATTCTTGTTAATCTAACTGCACTGTCCAATTTACAGTAGCTATTAGAGTGAAAGAATACCATGCTGTTGTTTGAGGAGAGTGCACAACTTTTAACATGAAAAGTTATTAATAAACAAATTAGACACATTTGGGCAGTCTTGATACAACATTTTGAACAGAAATGCAATGGTTCATTGGATCAGTCTACAACTGACACATACACTGATGCCATCTAGTGGCCAAAATCTCAATTCGACCTGGGCTGGAATAATACGTTATGACAATTCTCTTGCATTTCAAAGATGATGGTACAAAAAAAAAGAACGGTTGGCTTCTTCTTTTTATTATCTTTAACCAGATCTATTGTGTTATATTCTACTACATTCCTTTCACATTTCCATAAACTTCAAAGTGTTTCCTTTTCAAATTGTACCAATAATATGCATATCCTTGCTTCAGGGCCTGAGCTACAGGCAGTTAGATTTGGGTATGTCATTTTAGGCGAAAAATGAAAAAAAAGGGGCTAATCCTTAAGATCCTTAATCCTTAAACAAAGAGTATAACATTCAGCTTCAGTTATTTAAAAATGTTAACAGCGATCTGTGCCATTTCAATGACCATAATATGAATGTAGTCCACTAGGTGTGCCACAGGGCTGAGTAATGAGAAACATTTGAAATTAACCAGTAGGCTCTGCAAAGGGTTAGCCCCTGTCTTGGTAAATTGTTACAGGGTGCTCTATCAGTGACTAACATCACCAATTAAGGCCAACGTAAACCACGGAAGTTCAGAATGTCCATAAATATATATATATATATACAATAAAAAAAAGGTATACATCAAGCAGATCCCCAATGAAAAATGTATATACACATGTGATTATGTGTGTGTATATATATATATACAGTTGAAGTCGCAAGTTTACATACACCTTAGCCAAATACATTTAAACTCAGTTTTTCACAATTCCTGACATTTAATCCTAGTAAAAATTCCTTGTCTTAGGTCAGATAGGATCCCCACTTTACTTTAAGAATGTGAAATGTCAGAATAATAGTTGAGAGAATTATTTATTTCAGCTATTATTTATTTCATCACATTCCCATTGGGTCAAAAGTTTACATACACTCAATTAGTATTTGGTAGCATTGCCTTTAAATTGTTTAACTTGGGTCAAACGTTTTAGGCAGCCTTCCACAAGCTTCCCACAATAAGTTGGGTGAATTTTGGCCCATTCCTCCTGACAGCGCTGGTGTAACTGAGTCAGGTTTGTAGGCCTCCTTGCTCGCATCCCGCTTTTCAGTTCTGGCTTTGTGATGGCCACTCCAATACCTTGACTTTGTTGTCCATAAGCCATTTTGCCACAACTTTGTAAGTTTGCTTGGGGTCATTGTCCTTTTGGAAGACCCATTTGCGACCAATCTTTAACTTCCTGACTGATGTTTCTTCAATATAGCCACATCATAATCATTCATCATGATGCCATCTATTTTGTGAAGTGCACCAGTCCCTCCTGCAGCAAAGCACCCCCACAACATGATGCTGCCACCCCCCGTGCTTCACGGTTGGGATGGTGTTCTTCGGCTTGCAAGCCACCCCCTTTTTCCTCCAAACATAACGATGGTCATTGTGGCCAAACAGTTATATGTTTGTTTCATCAGACCAGAGGACATTTCTCCAAAAAGTACAATCTTTGTCCCCATGTGCAGTTGCAAACCGTAGTCTGGCTTTTTTATGGTGGTTTTGTAGCAGTGGCTTCTTCCTTGCTGAGCGGACTTTCAGGTTATGTTGACATAGGACTTGTTTTACTGTGGATATAGATAGTTTTGTACCTGTTTCCTCCAGCATCTTCACAAGGTCTTTTGCTGTTGTTCTGTGATTGATTTGCATTTCTCGCACCGAAGTACGTCTCCTTCCTGAGAGGTATGACGGCTGCGTTTGTACAGATGAACGTGGTACCTTCAGGCGTTTGGAAATTTCTCCCAAGGATGAACCAGACTTGGCTGATTTCTTTAGATTTTCCCATGATGTCAAGAGTTTGAAGGTAGGCCTTGAAATACATCCACAGGTACACCTCCAATTGACTCAAATTATGTCAATTAGCCTATCAGAAGCTTCTATTTACGTCGTTGAATGAAGCCCGTTTCTTCGTAAAGCTAGAACTGAAATCCTGGTACAACTTGATCTTGTGGCCTTGGAAAGGGATGTCGACGTGTTCCCTTGCCCACTGAAAGTCTTTTCCTTGTATCGATGGAACCGCGCTATGATGGGACGCTGTTGGCCGCCTGGCTGAGGTTTTGTTGCAAGGCTGAGGTGGGCTCTATCGAGTTAAGGAAGATTGGGAAAAGCCTCATCGCCCAAATCTTCCTTGAACAGCTCCTCCATGAACTGGGTTGGAGATCCTGTCTCAGAATCCTCTAGGCAGTCCAATCATCGGGATATTCTGGCATTTTGAACATGAAATCAAGTCTTCCACTTGTAGCTGCAGCGACTTGTTGGCGGCGGCCACGTTGTCAAGCCTGGTTTCCAGCGTAGTGAGTTGGTCACTGTGGCCCGACAGCCCGATCTCTACTTCAGGCCAGTGTGGTTGTGTGAAATGCCACAGAACTACAGATGGTTCTCACGGTTGCCTGAATGGAAGCCAGAGCAGCCGCCAGTGAGTTATTCAGCATTTCGGTGAGTTCTTCTGCAAAACTTTCATGTGATTAGCCATATCGCCATATAGACATGAAGTCTTCAATGAAGTTGATTTGGTGTTAGAATTTTTTTTCCGTAGATTTTCCAAAGCATGTGACTGGTTTGCTCATGCTAACTTAATTTTGATGTCATGGGAAGTATGAATTTAGGATTATGAATTTAGGATTATTTACAAAAAGTTGTTGGAGAGACCTCGTGCGACTTCTTTCTACATTGCTCAACTGGAAGCCACAGATCTTCAAAAAGTTATATAGCTGCACCATTGAGAGCATCCTGACCGGTTGCATCATCACCTGGTATGGCAACTGCTCGGCATTCCGACCGTAAGGGTAAAGGGTAATACGAAAAAGACCAGTACATCACTGGGGCCAAGCTTCATGCCCTCCGGGACCTATATACTAGGAAGTGTCAGAGGAAGTCCCAAAAAATTGTCAATGACTCCAGTCACCCAAGTCATAGACTGTTCTCTCTGCTACTGCAGGGAAAGGGGTACAGCAGTGCCAAGTCTAGGTCCAAAAGGCTCCTTAACAGCTTCTACTGCGTGTGCGTGTCTACTTGTTTTTGTGGCCCTTGCCTCGGAAGAGTAGCCAGCTACTCTGGTCAGGCATGCCAGGCATCTGAGGTTTTTTCTGTACAGCTGGGATAGGGGAACCCTCAAAGTTACTCTGGGGGATAGGGAATTCATCAGGGTGTGAGAGACAGAGGGAGAGAGGAGTGAGAGAGAGGAGCTGTAGAAGGAAACATCAGCTAACATCCGCTCACCCAAATGTATTCAGTTATTTTCTGATATCAAGAGAAAGCAAGAGAGTGATAGGGGGAGGCGTGGATGGGGATGACATGAAAGAGAGAGGGGGAGAGAAAAAGAGAAAGATAAACGGAGAGAGAAAGGCCCCTTGATTTCCCAGCAAAAGCGAGGGAAGGAAAAAAGAAATAATTACACTTGATGTATTGCTTTTTCCCACTCTGCTCGTGACCTGAACCATGATGGATGCTCAAGTGGACCATAGGGGAATCTACATAGTGTTTCCGTAATGCACTTGCATTTGTTTGTACTGAGCACCTCTTTGTGGATACTTGAGGTGGCACTAAGATGGAATTGTACAGAGATCGTGCAGAACCGAAGATGTCGTGCTCAAAATGAGGTATAGGTTGAAAATTTGAGATTCAAGATTACACATTACTCAAATGTGGAGAGTCAGAGAGAATTAATGTGATTGGTGTTATCTAATTTTAGAATCTTCTCCTGGATGTACAGAATATTGTTACTTAGCAGAAGAATTCAAGTGCTGCCTTGACCACCCTCATAGCAACATGTTTTACTCACTCCCCTCCAAAATATGTACTTAGGGTTAGGATGAGTCTTATTTTAATTGAATTAAGTATTTTATTTTTTGTGTCTTAATCTGTGGCCTTCAGAAACAAGAAACAGCTATAAGTCAGCCTAGGTAGTAACAAAGTGTTTTGTTTGATTAGACATTACGGGCCTGTTTCTCAGACACAGACCAAACCTATTCCAGTTGTTGAAGCGCTTTCAATGGACATTCTCTTTTGAAATCTTATGAATTCTTATAACAAATCTATGGCACTCTACTAGAGCACATGTTTGTGTTGAATTTTTGTTCTAGGAAAACAAACCACAACAGGAAATAAACCTTGACACGATGTGGATCCAACTCAAATTGAAACTAAAATGTAATATCTGCCTCCATCTAGCACCCTTTAAAAAAAAAGTGAAACACTCCAAAACCTTCTGCAGTCCACATGAACTATGCCTAGACGGATTGATGGGGTAGCACTTAGCTAACTCAGCGGGGTTGCTTTTGGAAATCCTGCAGTACAGTGTGAACTTTACTGAAAAGGCTTTTATATGAACTCCAAATGGATGTTCTATGTGTACTTTGTGGTTAGACCCTGTAATTGTGGAATCCCAGCTAAGCTCCTCCAAGAAATGGCAACGAATGAGTGATATACAGCTTGTCTGCATGTTCCATACAGCCATTGGTTTGTTCCAGTAGAGTGCCATCTGCTGGTTGTATATTAGCAGGGAACTTCAAGGAGCATAACAGAACTATTTACTCACCACAAACAGGATTTGTAATATAGCCTCGTTCTCTATACAATTTACACAATAAACTCTGTAACTCTGCCATACATCGTATAATTACTCTACTTCAAGTAAAATGTTCAGAATAAGGGGGACATGTTCAATAAAAATTTGAATGGGTGATATGATGTGTAATCGAACAAAGTAAATGACCGTTATCATTTCTAGTCGAGGAGAGCTTCAACCAAAAGACATCAGGTGCTGTCACAGGGTTGTGCTGTGAGAAAGTGGCAATATAATGTATCGGTTTAGAAAGAATCAAATACATTTTGCCTGACCTTTCTGCTTCACTACCCTGAAGAATACAAAATAAATTGCCAGAATGCAGGTCCAACTGAGTGAGGCAACATTTTCTGTGACCATGGCACACTGTTGTGACTCTGTAGATGAAATAGCCATAACATGAACACATAGAAATTGTGTCATTTTACAATGTTTACAACGTGTGTATAATGCAAATCATTGGTGATGATTATGTGGTTTAATTAATTTCATTTTCAAGACATTTTCAAATGACCCGTACACTGAAGCTCACTGAACTTCTCAAATGATATGACTCATTCCACCGTTTTAATTGGTTTGACTAGTTTTGCTGCCCTCTTCTGGCTATATGCGTTCATCAACAGACTGAGCATGCTCCTCAAGGACTGGGGTTGTGTGTGTGGCTACTCCTAGTAATAAAAGTGGCACTATACATTTTAGAGCATACAGCCCTATTAAGAATGGACCTATTGTCCAAACTTTTCTTCACTGCTCCTGCAAACGGAAGGTTGGCGAAGTCATGGAGAAGGACGAATGAGGAAAGAGATGAAGAAAGCAGGAACCAACTTGAATGATATCAAGGAAACCGGCCAGACCAGGGTTTCTGGAGCCCTTTGCTCCACTAGGAATAAGTCAAGTAGGCTAAGTGAAGTCCAGAAATGGGTCACAGACATACCTGATTCAGCAAGAAACATGTTCATGGGAAATGTCATATTAGGCCTTGGCCTCAATGGTAGGCCTGCCTACACCCATGTCAAGGAGAACCACATCATACTCTCCCACAGAGAACACCAAAGCATTTGATCTGTGGTTATGTGTTGTGTGTTGTCACATCCATCTTCCATCCTTCCAATCCCCTGTGTGTCTCGCCTTACCTTTCTATTAATGACAGGTTCTCCTACTGCGCCCGGTAATGAGCAGGGATGTTGGAATGGAAGCGTGGGCAGATTACTTTTCGCCAGAGTTTATTAGAGTGAGAACGGGTTTGAACGTGCCTTCCTTCCTTATTAAAGATTATAATTGGCAGAGGAAGGGAGGTTGGAGGTGGCCAGTTGGCTGTTAACGGTTGTATGGTTGTATGGACATAAAACAGAATGCAAGGTACATTTACACCAAGCATACAAAACTTTAAGAACAACTGCACTTTCCATGACATAGACTGACTCAATATCTGGAAGGTGTTCCTAATGTTTGGTATACTCAGTGTATATGCTTGATATCTCAACCTGTCCGGCAGGTAGGCCTACCCGTGCATGGCCCTTTCACCAGTGTGCAATTTCACAGTAAACAATTAAAGGGAGTCATGTCAAGCGGGCCAGTTTAGGAGAGACTGCTATTCATGGTTTAGTAATGCTGAGTGAGGAACTATAGGGTGTCAATTGAATGTCCCCTGTTGGACTATACAACTCACCTTTCAGCCACCTCAAACCAATTTACAATGCCTTCAGAAAGTATCGACACCCCTTGACTTTTTACACATTTTGTTGTGTTACAAAATGGGATTCCAATGGATTTCATTGTCATTTTTTGTCAATGACTTACACAAAACTCTAACATTAGTAAGAAAAAAAGAAGAAACGCTAATATATCCTTATTACATAAGTATTCAAACCCATGAGTCAATAAATGTTAGAATCATCTTTTACAGCGAATACAGCTGTGAGTTTTTCTGGGTAAGTCTAAAGCTCTTTCCACAACTGGATAGTGCAACATTTGCCCATTATTATTTTTAAAATTCTTCAAGCTCTGTCAAATTGGTTGTTGATCATTGCTAGGAGACAATTTTCAGGTCTTTCCATAGTTTCTCAAGCAGATTAAAGTCAAAACTGTAACTCATCCACTCAGGAACATTCAGTCTTCTTGGTAAGCAACTCCTGTGTGGATTTGGCCTTGCGTTTTAGGTTATTGTCCTGCTGAATGTCCTGCTGAAAGGTGAATTAATCTGCCAGCGTCTGGTGGAAAGCAGAGGTCAATGTAGCTTATTTTGTGACTAGTTAAGCACATTTTTACTCCTGAATTTATTTAGGCTTGCCCAAACAAAGGGGTTGAATGCTACTGAAGACATTTCAGCTTTTCATTTTTTAATTAATTTGTAAAAAAATCAACAATCAAAAAAACATTTCCACTTTGACATCATGGGGTATTGTGTGTAGGCCAGTGATAAAAAAAAAAACGATGTTTACTCCATTTTAAATTCAGACTGTAACACAACAAAATGTGGAAAAAGTCAAGGGGTGTGAATACTTTTTGAAGGCACTGTAGTCCAGGTGTGATCATGTTAAGCGGGTTGAAATTTGTTTGCTTGTGAAAAGATGAACTATCCTTTAATGTTTGTGAGACAAACTCTCTGTAATGATCATATCTTGCACTTTCTGCTTTTCATAGAGCTGGGCAACAAAGTAGGGGGAAACTGAGACATGGGTTGGTTGTCACAGTGTCAAATCACATGTCAAATACTTGAGGTGCACTTGATTATGTTCACAACAGAACCAATGGAATATTGGAGTGCAAACCCCAAGCTAAATCAAGCATGCCGTAAATAATTTGAAGTATTTTAAAGTCGCTTCAAGATTTTCTTTATCTGAATAGTTGTTTGAACGTACATCTGACAGTTGCTATATCTGAATTGCCAAGCGGACTAAACCAATATAAACACCCTGTCGCATTAATCCTATTTAAACCACTTTTTTTTAGGGAAATCTTTATTTATTGAGACAATAATCATCCTTACTAATAACAATCTAATCTAATTGCGTCCATCGTGCCATGACAAAATATACTGGTATAAAAACAACAAAACATTTCTGTACGATTAGATTAGTCATGCAGTATCACCAGACATTGTGTTTCACTGCAGTACGACCATGCTGTAGTGTAGAATCTAGATGGAGAGATGTAGAGCTGAGGTCCATGTAGCAGGTGTCTGTCAGAGGGCAGTAGGTACTATTGGAGATCCCAGTAGCTTTGTCTCACTGCAGCCCCCGGTGGAAGTGGACATCCTGTGGATATCAGGCATAGAGAGGATGTTTCCACAGATCAATATTACTCAGTGGATTTCCTACATCAACTCCCTGAGATCCTACCATCTGTGACATATAGCTCGAGCACATAAGTCCCTGCTGGGCTGGGTTCCAATACTATCCATTGCTCCCTTCCCTCTCTCTTTGTTGATTCCCCTTGTTCTGATGATCGTAAAGATCTGGGTAGGTCTTTTCATTGACAAGGTGTATTTTCCGACATGTAGCTTACAATGATTTGCAGATCTGCAAGGGTAAGTAAACAATGTCAGGGCCTGGGGCAAGGGAACATGTTTTTGGTTTGGAATTGAGCCATAGACATAGAACACCACTCAATGCCTGACAACCTCAACTGCCTAGGTTGGCCTCTGGGGGGGCCTCTAGAGAGTGAAGTGAGTGGGTCTGGTCTGTCTCAGTTCAAACAAGGGTTGTATTCGTATTGTCTTCGAATTTCTCTTAAATGTATGTTTTTACCATTTATTTGTTGACAGGAATAACATTAAAGGCAAGCCCATGCATAGTCGATAATTATTTTACAATATTCGATTTTTGTCCTTCTAGGAAATTTATCCAAGGTAAAATTCGAAATCAGCATGAAAGTATGCTCTGTATTAACGTAGTTGTCAGATAATCTTTGGGCGGCTGACAGTAGGGGTAGGGGTAATAGCCAATTATATAATGTTACAGTAGGTGACAGAAAAAGGAACATTGAGGAGCGAGACACTCTGTTTGGGCAGAAAGGAGACAGCCAGTGTAAAGTAAAGGTGTCTGAACATGACTCAGATGAGGGTGAGACTCAAGGCTTGTCAGGTTAACATGAAGGGACATGAAGAGGGAGATATTGCTAGTTACAGTAGGAGGTGTGTTCATTGGATAATATAGCAATAATATAGGTTTTTTAGGCTTCTTATGGAGGGACACAACCGTTTTTGTTCATAATGCATTGATAATAAGGCACTATAAATGTGTTTATAATGCATTATGAAAAGGATATTCAAAGGAAGTGTGACCAGCTTTCTCACCTCAACCTCTATGCAAAATGTGTCTTCAAAGGTTTGTTTCGGGTTTAAAAACTCTTCACACTGTAGAGGCATAACTCCTCCCATCCACCACCAAAGTCAATGTAATGTCATCCTTTGTTTGGTCTTACCATGTACAGCAGACGTTAAAACATTCATATGACATGTTAAGTCTGTCTATCTCTGTTTTTCCCCCCAGTGAAATGGATCACAGGTCATACAGCAACTACAGTACATCACACTGACATAAGAAACACACATCTATGCATTCAAGCATTTATTCAGATGTTACCGTTGGTGTTCAAAGCCTCTGCTGTGACCTGTATCAATCACAGGAAGCAGAGTGACACCACACGAGCAGGGTCCCTTTGTTTCAAGTGTCACTGGTCCCGTCTGGCCATGCACTCATATTTATTTTGATCTAAAAGGAAAAACGAAACCCAAATCAACACTCTGAGACGTTTGATACATAAACTAGCTCTCAAAGTCCAACGTCAGAATTAGATGTTAATCCATGTTTCTCAAACATCAAATTTTGAAAATGTTCCAAACATCAAATTTCAAAGTGGTTAAGGTCAAATTTAGGCATTAACTCAGAATTTTTACAGTTAGTGTTAAGTTTAAGCATTAACTCCAAAATCTTAAGCTTAAGCAACTTTCAAACTTGCAACCTTTGGAATCAGAGAATCAGATGCTTACTCCCATTCACCATCCCCACCCACAACGCCCTAGCAAAACCAAAATCTTGTTGAAGGTAACAGCGCTCACTGTTGCCCCTTGTGGCCGGATTCCACGTCCTCTACCGACGTCCTCAGACATGGCTAGACGCCAAATAGTGACTTCTATCACGATTACCTGGCTGGTTACATATGGCCGGCCCAATGGCACCCAAAAGACACTTAGTGCACATTCCTAATAGGCAATTACCCATTACAATAGACGGGTTAGCTGACAATGTCACGAATATTATGAGCGTGCTTTGATGTGGCTGGAAGACACATATGATTCTGAATGGTCAGATAGCTAGCAACAATGACAAGAAGCTGCCAAGTGGGGAAACGAGATCGTAGGTGGCTCGTTTCAGCTCATTGAATCTTGTTATTGATTCCATGTCTTGTTTTGGCTGATGTCATGTCTATGCTAATATGGCAAAAATTCGCAAGCTAGCCAACCAACAACTGTAACAATGTATTTGAGAGAAAACAAGTGCTCATTGTGCAAACATATTTATGTTTTCAAGAAACATTTGGAGACTAAATATAGTTTACCTGTTGTCAACAGTCTAAGCCAACCCCATCTGTTTTACCTCATAGTTGCACACTCGTTGGTTTTTGTTGCTAAACAACCAACCCGTCTATATATTTGTGTCAAGACTACTATAAAACCGAATACTCAATATAACAACACATGGCTGAAGACAAGACTGTTAGAAAACAGGGCTGTTTATTTAAGCAATCCAGCCACGGATCATATCATTTTTCTATTCCAGGCACATTAGGGCTGTGGTACCGATCCTTTGAACACTTTCAAGGGTGAAGCCAACATGCTCAATGTGTAGCAATCGATTTGGAGCCAAAACATCAGAGATGTGGTGTTTTTTCTGCAGCCTTTAATATAACTTCACAGAGCAGGAAGTGTGTGAGTCATGAAATTTGCCCTGGTTATCTGCTTTCACACGCTCCGGACAGCCGGCCAATGGCCCTCGGAAAAGGGACGCCTGTGGCGGGAGCAGCTAGAGCTGTTTCAGCTTCACACACACTCGCACGCTCCCAGCCTTCAAAGCATTAGCCTGTGACTGACACAAGCAGACTTATATACACACGCAAGCACACTCATATACAAATGCACACACACGACAAACACACACATACACATACATGCAAGCTAACAGACAGGCATACACACACACACATAAACACATGTAAGCTAACAGACAGGCATACACACACACATCTAGGCATACACAGGCACACACACACAGGCGTGCGCACACACACACACACACAAGCATACAGACAGACAAACAGACAGACAGACAGACAGACAGACACACACACACACACCAAGTGACTTTAGAACTCCTTCAGAGTAAGGTTCTCACTTGTAGGGGGGAGGGAGAATGTGTGGGGTCAGCTCATATGACCTCTTGCTGCAGCCCCTGTGTCAGGATTGGTCAGAAGCCTCCCACTGACTCAAAGTGGTTTGGTCAACGTTTTTGTGTGTGTGAGAGAGGAGAATAATTGGAATTGATCTGAATTAACAAGTTGGTCTGAGATTATTCGTTGTCTATTCATACTATCCAGAGAGGGCTTGCCATTCTCTTTGACATTTAACTGATTATGACAATACCAACATGACTTGTATAATACAGTAGAGCCATCAAAAGGAAGGCATGCACCTTTACATGGCTGAATGGGAATTTGCATTTAGTGGACACCTCTAATGTAGGCCTGGTCAATACTTATCTGTTTATTGTTAGCCAATTTAACCTATGGGAATATTGTATTTTACCAAAAAGTAGGCCTAGTATTGTCAAATAAGGTCGTCAATTCCGCTATTGTAATTCCGCAATTCCGCTATTAGCATAGGCTAATGGCCTTGACTACAATGTAACAGTGTTGAAAGTGTTAATACATTGGTAGCTTTTTAAATACTGTAATTCAAATTGACACGTTGGTAAAAATCTAAGGAAATATACAAGTATTTTATTTTGTCCATGTTTCGATAGTTATACGTAATTCACCACCGTTCCCGAATATTCCCGAATAACAAATATTCGCCCGTTTGCACCCATATGAAAACATGCATTTCTATTTTGAAAACATTGGCCTACATATTCTGTTGGTCATGAATTATTAATAATAATCCATTAATATGACAAAACCTATGCTTGATTTGTTTGGGGGGTGGACAATTTCCTCCAATATCTCTGTGAAATCAGAAACATTTGAATACAAATTTCATTTAATATGAAATCGCTAATGCATGCATTTATTTGTGCACCCTTGTATATGAAATGAAAAATTGCAAGGATATTTCGAGAATATTTGCACAGAACAGAAAGGCCTTCACATGTTGACATGAATAACAAAGTCGGTTGAAAATAGCTTTCAGAAGATCAGAGTTGCATGTAAGTGGTGTGTGTAATTGGACAATAAATAGACACCATATTGGCAAAATGTCTCACATGTTTGGCACACCATGACATGAATATTGAGAGCTTGTTAATTATTTAGATTAGAGTTAACGAGACAGGCACGGGTGTGTGCTCTCACTTGCCTAATTTGAATTCCCAGTGGTGGAACAGAGGTGATTGGCTCTCTGCATTTTCTGTAGCATCCTTATCATAAGGAACCCAACATGAGTTGACTATTTTAGACAAACGAATTGAATCAGCATTCCCATTATGTTTCGTGATAAGTAGGCTAAAATCACAATGGCAATACAACAGGAGAACCACAAATAAACGAAAACATGGTGTGATGTAGGTGTAACATCTGCAAAAAGGTTAAGAAAATGTTGCTTATTCTCTAAAGTTTGTTCTAAGTTATTATATTGTTGCTGCTTGTGGTAGGCTGATAAACTTTGAGGTGGTGTTATAATAGAGTCATAGGCCCCACACAGTGGAAAATGAGCTCTTGAAATAACAATAACTTCATGAAACAAGTCGATTTTATTTTTGAATGATTGTCTACAACGATTTAAAATGAATCTCAATTTTACCTCAAACGGAAGAGTTTTTAATATTATTTAGGACGCTAGCTTCACAAGAGGTAAAATTGAGCTGCAGAAAAATAAATGTGGTCAATTGATTTCCTTCCAAAATAAAAGGGATCTTAAAACTTTTGCATAATTTTCACTTAAAAAATGTGGAATCTTTCGGTCACTGAAAAAAAGCACTTGTGTTAAACTACCAAAATATAGGCATGTTGACCCTGTTAGAACTTCGTTTTTCAAAAAACATCGAAATATATTTTCTTACCGGGTAGTCCATGCTTTACAGAATGAGAGGTCCGAAGTCTTGGGCGGTTTCTTTGCGAGTGAGATGTCTCCCCCTGAAGACTTGTCTCTTCAGGCCCTCAGCGCCCAAATGTTGATTGGGTTGTGTATTGAGACGCAGACTGCGTATTCGCCAAGCTGCCAAGACTTACCCTTGTTATCCTATTATTGCATCAACTTACCTACTCAATCAAGCTCGAGATGATCTGAAATAGAAAATGTATGGCCTGCAGGTCTCTAGAAACACATTAGGTGGGCTCTTTTTATGGAAAAGTGTGTTTGGTGTGGCGCTCCAGCTGGTGGATTCTGCTATTAGGACAACATTTTCCCCATGCCTGTTAGGAACAACAAGAGGTCCATTAAAGCATGTAATTTTAGATCATTTATTTTCCCCAATGTATTTTTCTGACCAGAATAACTTTCATAGCATGGGCCCATGAAAATACTGATTGGCTGTGGCTGGAGAACAAATAGGATTCCATAATATTATTAATCACTTTTCCTCCAAATTAGGTCAATTGTTTTTTCGTTCATTGCATGGGCATGATGAATAACAAGTTATAAACGTAACAATAGCTCACCTGAAAATATGAAATAATCCCACAAGCCCAAATAAACTACCCTGCACATTCCATTTGATTTAGAACGGAAGGCTATTTCCCTCGACATCTGCTGAAAGTTTGAAAGGGGATTTGTCTTCTTAGTCAATGTGGCCAACAGTGGTAACTTTTCAAATGTTCATCTTCGCACTAAAATGAGCTTGAGCTCTGCGCGGAAGACATGAATGAAATCACACGTACCCGCCTCTTCCGTCCCCCAGCTACATACCTCTCTTTGTTTGTTTGTTTATACTTGTGAATTATATTTTCTCGGTGCGGTGGAGTTGTAATGATTTTCTAAAAACGCACTGGTGCATTTGATGACGTACCACAGCACATCATAAACGGGACAGTCTAGACAAAACTACAATGCCGGATCATACGTGTCAACACAACGTATAAAAGAAGGTTGGCTATCTGGAAAAAAATAGTAGGCTAGGCCACATAAAAAAACAAATGTATGCACTTTTCAGCCAAGTATAACATTGTTATTGTCGTAGTCGTAATTGTCCAACTGTTATTGGTATAATGATGATTATTGTTGTTATTGTTATCTAATTAAAAAGACAGGTTGTTGTCCATCTGCCCAACAAATAAGCTATAGCAAAAGTGCAAATATTTACCATATGAACGCTTACGGCTAGAACATGACGTCATAGGCATATCTCTCAATGCTCAATAGGCTACAGAAGTTTTGCAATAGTTTATCGTTGTGTTTATGAGAGATTCGTGGAACATTGCACTGGTCAAAATACAATAGCCTAACCTTGTATTGGTATTATTGATTATGGTAATGTATTATGTACAATTATTGATATAGACTAATATGTTATGTGTTATGTAGGTCTATAATCACATGATGCATCAAGAAACCCATCTTAAACTTCCAGTTCTAGGCTATATTTAGCATCTCTTTTCAAGAGTCGTTCCCTCATGATTAATATACGTCAGAGGTTAATGAGCTCGTGCCTTTGTTGTTCGTTCCAAATCCTGTTTGTTGATTCCAGTGTTATTTCAAGCACCAGTGATCACTCGGGGGCCTTGGCTAAGAGGCAGACATGTACTCAGCAGTTAATCAGACGGGGCATCTCGACTCATATGTGTATTGGAGAGGGCCATTGTTTTCGCTATAGATTAGTAGGGTTAGTAGCTCGCATAATCGAACCCCAACAGACACATAGACTCGACAAAACTCACACGAATACTTGGATCGGCACAAAAATCCTCAACAAAAGTTTTGAACAATGTATTTACTTCCATTAAATAAAACACAATAGTTTATTTTTTTGATGTTGAAAAAAACGAAACAAAATTCCATACCAAATAGTATACACAAAGAAAAACCAATGTCATTTTGCAGGAACCTTTGATGCGTCTTTTTATACCCAGGATTGCTACTCTAAATCGATATTCACACAGACATGTAATAATAAATTTATATGTTAGAAACACACAACTGGTGCGTTTAGTATGTACATTCCCTTGTTTGCAAGCAAAACATTATTCCTTTAGGGTTTTCCACATGCTTTGTTAAATTGAACCTTGAGAAGAGAGCAAGAGCATTCGCCTCAATAAACTGGAGATGATATTTAGATGTATATACAACCTTTCAGTCAATTAACGTCCAAAATTCGAAACTTTCAAATAAACACGCTTCGAAAATAAAGTAGGTCTATCCTAAATTCTGCACTCGCGGGTGAAGAACAAAATACTCATTAGCAAAAGATGCCTAATAACTTCCGTTTAAGTTTAAAGCTCCATCGCAGGGTTTAGCTCATTTCAGTGGTTTAGTCTTCTAGTGCCCGTTTGAAAAAGAAAAAAGGTAGTCTATCGTTCCTGTGACTGGGGTTTATGTATTCTCAGGTATTAGACTGGTCTATCCACGGCGTACTGGCAAGCGCTCAGATTTGAGGCCGGATTCTGAACACTGGTGTATCCAAAACTCGAGTGCTGCTTGGCTTTCAGTCTCAGGCTAGCCAGACTGGAGTTGCAAGTGTCCCTGTACACATAAGGGGGGGTCGGCGGGGCGTACGGGCAGGTTGGCGTGGGAACTCCCGAATTAAGAGAGGGGTTGCTGAGGTTGTTCAAGTTATTGAGGCTGTTAAGGCTTGAACCGGGCACGCCAGTGACCGCGGACGGCACCATGCTAGAGGTCATGCTCATTGAAGAAATGGAGTTCGGGGCGGAGAACATCGTCTGCGATGACAAAGGGTTGACATTCATGGAATTGAAAAAAGGGAAGCTTTTGGTAGACAGGGAAGCCGACGTTAGCCCTTTGGCGGCCCAGTTGTTATACGTGTAGCTGGGATACATATCATCGTAGGGCTGCATAAGTCCATTGAACTGAGGACCGAAGCCGTTCTTGCATAGCTCAGCTTGTTGATTTCTTTCCCTTTTCCTCCATTTTGCTCGCCGGTTCTTGAACCAAACCTACAACAAACAAAAAGAGGAGTTCAGAATTTGATAATTATGAAGGCCTTTAGGCTATTAATGCAATATGTAGGCCCCATGTGCTTTATTTTATAACCAACGTAAGTACGACTTGTTGGCTATCCAGTGCAATTCAGAATCATTGATGGGTAGCCTAATTGGTCAGCAATAAACCAGATGTCGTATTTTTTTTTCCGTCATATGTGTGGCCTTTAGATGTGTCTTAAATCAAAATCAGACATACAACTGTAAATCAATTAAATGAATTACCTTATCAGTTTGCAAAAATATACCCACAACTAAAATTGTTAACACAGGATATGCCTTAAATGTATAAAGTTGTTCTCAAACTTTGAATTAATTGACGTTATCAAAACAACTATTTAAAAGTAATTTATTGCAAAGCGCAACGCTACTTGTGATCCAATCCTATGTAAGATTGCAACAAGGCGTAATTGAGTCCCTTTCTCTCATGCAAAGCAATCTGGATGGATTCCAATATAATCACAACACACATCCAGCGTTCCTAACTGTCATTGGACCATCTTAATGTGGTTTCTGAAGAAGTGTAGGCCTATTCCTCCATAGGCAAAGACAAACACGTTCGTGACCTTATTTATACATCACGACAGTGACAAACACAAAATACAAGCTTTGCACCTATTTCACACGAACGTAGTAACACGATTGGTATCTGTCTGGGGCTAATGTCAATAGTCCTAACCGCTAACAGCTTAGCCTGTAGTTATTATTTGTTTTCTACAACAACTAATAAACAACCTTACTTATCTTGTTATCGGCAATGTTAGATATCTAACAATACTGTGATATTATACGTAAATATAGTAAATGTGTTATATTTCAACCATTTCCATTGTATCCACTTCATTGATATTCACAGTAATATCGTACTGTTTCACAGTAAAACATATTTGTGTAAAGTGGATGGCCTATCATTTTAGTTTTTCTAAATAACAATAAATTATAGGCTTAGCCATCTAATGTTTGGTGTTTTGTTAATTGAGTCATATAATTGTAAAGAATAACCAGTCTGAGTATTTTATTTTAGGCAACCTTATTATGTCCTAAGAAAACATGCTCTGGCTGCGCGCAATTAACGTTATGCTTGTGTAATAATTCACGTCCTTGACTCGACTCAATATGAGTGGCACAAATCACCCGAAATTATGCACATAAATAGTGTTTGTTTATTCCCAAGGGCCTTACCCTGACACGGGCCTCTGTGAGGTTGGTCCACACGGCTATCTCCTCTCTTGTAGACATGTCCGGATAGCGATTCCGCTGGAACGTGGCCTCCAGTTCCTGAAGCTGCTGGCTTGTAAAGTGAGTCCTCTGTCGGCGCTGTCGCTTCTTTTTAGAAGGGTCATCTGAAGAGTCGTCATTTTTGCTCTGGCCCTTTGAGTCTTTCTCTGTGGAGAGAGTAAACAAATACATAATTCTTTGTGTCGGGTCAGTCAAAGGCGTGAAGTATCCCCGGTGATATTATCCTCGTGAAACTTGAATCCATTTTAAATCCTTTGAATCCAAAATCAAATCAAACTTTATTTGTCACATGCGCCGAATACAACAAGTGTAGACCTTACCGTGAAATGCTTACTTACAAGCCCTTAACCAACAGTTACTCTCATGCTAATACTACTTATAATGTTACGATTCCTTATTTTGGAATGTTGATGCAGATACATGAGAAGAAGGTAATATAGAACGTGACTCCAAACAATGTCAGTATGGCATTGATTGTTTTGTTTTATTTGCACAATGTGCCACTGGTAATACTGGACAAATGGTCATTGAAAACGTTTATCTGTTTTGTATTTCATCGAATAAAGGCTTACATTTCACATTTAAAAATATTACTCTTATAAAGGTATGCGTAAAGACATTAAACATGATCACAACAAAAATAGAACTTCACCAGAGTCAAAGGTTATGTAAGTAATGAGAGCGTCAAGTTCGGTGACACTTATAACACAAATAAACCAATTACTGGCACAATCGCAATCAGAATATCTGCATAGTCAAACATAGTGACCCTTTGTCTGTCTGATATGTCCAATGACTATTTGCATTCGTAAAATAATATATTCCTCGATCTCAAACTGCCTTTGTTGAGATGGACTGTAGGGAGCCATCTTTTGTTTCTTATCAACAGAAAAACGGCCATCCCCTCCTCTCAAAGTAATGTGCTGACAGTATGCACCACGGGATGATTCTTACCTACGGACTCTGGACTGGAGGTGTCCGATACTGTGTGTACCTCTAACCGGTGTTTGGAGTCCACAGACCGCTGCAACGGCTGCAGACTAGAGGCCATTGCTAGTGCCTTGTGCTGCGTGGATGAGAGTTTAGTCCCGGTTTGGTGGTGGTGGTGGTGATGGTCTAAATTCAATGGATCCTTCATAGAGTTCATATGGATAGGAAAGCACACGACTCGCTGTCAGAGGCGGATTAAGTTCTCTCAGTGCAAGCAAAAAAAGAGAGACGTCCGACGCATAGGAGAATCAAGTGGGAATCAATGGTGTCAAGATTTATGGCAACGCTTCTCTCTCGCAAATTAAAGTAAAACAAAAAAAAACACCTTTCCTTAAACTGCTTAAAATCTATTTAGAAGAATCCCAGCATAATTCGCGTCGGAGTAAAAAACACAGCGTTTTGATTGAAGCAGGGGCAAACAGATAAATTGGGCTGATACTGCTAGCTGCGCGGAGAATCAGAGTGACAAGGACAGGTAGGTGATATTAGATCCAGAGGCATACACACACTACGCCGCTCGCTCTTCATTTCAGCTGTTCGCTGCGCCCTGGCTGTACCACTGTGCCTCTCTCCTATGCCTTTGACGTCACCGAGAGCACTCCCATTTTCTGACAGGTCGTCAATGTGGACATGAAGGTTTGCCCAGCCAACCCTCGCACGGGGAATTAAAATATGTCTGTCAATGTGTTCATGCGGGGTACATAGCTTATTTTTCTTCCAAATAAAACCATGTAAAGAGAGACGGGACGCATGGTGTAGTGTACCGACGATGCACCGAATGCCCATTTTGCAGACCCCCAAGATAGAAACATATAAAGTTTTCTTTCTTTCAATGAAAAGTCTATAATACACCGTTAAAAAAATACCAGTATTGAAACTCACGTCATTCACGTTGTGTGCATTCTACTCTCAGACATTTACATAAGGATTTAAATGGAAAACATACTCAACTAGGGCAATTGTATCTAACATTCAAGTCATACAAACAAGGGGGTCATGATGCATTTATTTGGTCAAAATTGGCTAGCCTATTTATTGTGTTCTTGCTAATCTTATGTTCTCCCCATTGAAGAAACCATGCAATAGAGATCACCTGATGAACTGACCTTCCATAAACAGTCATCTCCGAGCAATGCGCAAAAGAGCAACGCTATATTTCTGTGATGGGCAAACCAGTATGCGCTGACTCCAGTGCCGAACGGATGTTGACATTTTTCAAGATTTTGGCCATTTCGAGCATAACAGATAAATGATGACCAGCCAAATCAGTCATATCAAAAGTCAAGTGACACAATCTAGTCACACATTTAACCTAATTAGTCACAAAACAATTGGGCAAAAATGCAAGGGCCTTGGTTTAGGACAGTGTTTCCCAAAGTCGGTCCTGGGGACCCCAACGGGGGCACATTTTATTTTTCGCCCTAGCACTACACAGCTGATTCAAATAATCAACTCATCATTAAGCTTTGTTTGTTTGAATCAGTTGTGTAGTGCTAGGGCAAACAAAATGGCACTGATTCGGGTCCCCAGGACCGAGTTTGGGAAACACTGGTTTAGGTCATTCGATTTGCTCGAAATTACTAATTTTATCTCGGTGGTTAGCAGGGTATCCTGTGCGCTTAGACCTTTCAGCTGTTCTCAGGAAGTCGACTTGTAGTGGTTTTAAATCTAATAAGATTATAATTTGTCTAATCATTTGGTATAAGGACTTTTAATGACTTCGAGTTGATTTCCAACTGAATTTTTGCTAATTCCCTCACGATCATGACGCATAATCGTAAAGTAAACATAAATCCAATATCCTAGCAGATAAATGGCCGTATGCATGGTGGTTATTCTCTATGCAGGCCTTTGACAGTAGTTGACATGTGACTAGTATTCTTCCCCTTACGCATGTGCGTTAATACTGTAAATGCAAACAGCATTCAAATGTCCATGGAATAAAAAAATAATAATATGTAACAGTGATAGAAAATGATTTGATTGTCAGTCTCCACATATCATATAATAGATTAAATGTATTATAGTCAGTTGAATGCATTGTTAATAGCAATAATAATAATACGAATAACTTTCTTCATAACTACAAAAAGTTATTCTTATTGTTTCATTCATACTTTGTCTTTAATCTGGATGTAAACTGAATAATATTTAGACATCATGCATCTTTTCTTCCCAATCTCGTAGATTTCACGATATGGGCGCTACTAATACATTATTGGGCTAATCCCGTGAAAGCCCTTGATATACACCTCATTTGCACTCTTGTGGGAGAGCCGCGCGCGGACCATGGAGGGAGGGAGAGAGAGCTGTCAAAACCACGGGTATGGTTATGCCTCCATCCTCCCTATAGAGTTATAAAAATAACCTTGCGCTGTGTGTTTAGCCACCCCACTGTACACAGCTGGACAATAATATATGCAGTCCTTGAATGAATATGTGAATTTAGCCGGCATGTCTTCCTTACATCATTTATTTATTCAGTTTAGGTGAGTCACGCCTGTCTTTTCGTGGGCCCTAGTCAGGCATATCAAGTGGATTTTATTTGTTTAAATCCCCCTCATATGATTCGGTCAGAGGTTGGGTCTATCACAGGTCATTTGGTGCAATGCAATTCGTTTGGGTCTTATATGTTATGATCTACAAGTTGTAAGCCCGTTTTATCTGAATATGACATGTAGTCTCGGGCCGTATTAAGCAATCACCTGCATTCTGCGTGTTAGCAAGGATTTTGTGAACAACTTAACAGTTAAAATTCACATTGGGCACTGAAGTCAACATCTATTCCGCGTTGGCTCAACGTAATTTCATTGAAATTACGTAGAAATAACGTTTATTCAACCAGTGTCTGCCCAGTGGGGTATTACCCTAAATTACAGATGGTTTTAATGATACTACTACCACCACTACTACTACTACTATACTACTATTACTACTACTACTACTACTACTACTTCTACTACTTCTACTACTACAATTACTACTACTACTTCTACTACTTCTACTACTACTATTACTACTACTACTACTACTCCTACTACTACTACTACTACTACTACTAATAATAATAATAATAATAATAACAATATACAAACAATATACTACTATACAAAAAAAAAAACATTTAAATGGCATTGAAGTCCACATTTTCTGTAGGCTCTGCAAGCCGAGAAATTTTGATTGCTCAATTATTTTGATGAAAGTAATACTAGATTTGCAGTGGATTATCGGTTTCCTCTTCATTTTTACCTTCAGAATGCTTTATCTCTCTTCTGTGGATTACCGTGCGCGATACGCCATAGAGGGCCATTAATTAGCAATTCAGTCAATATAAGGGAGACGACAAGGCTTTTTACATAGGATTAAGGGGACATCAGATTCCTCCATTAGTATATTCCTCCTCACGAATAAGCTTTCATTATACATTTAGTTTTCCCTGGAGTCAATCTGACAAGACCTGAATATATTAAGGCCGTTGTAAAACAGTTGAAAAAGGATCGCCAATAATCAGGTGGCTCGAGTGTCTCTTCACTCCGGTGCCTACATGTGCAAGCCTCGTTGGCTGGTCTTTGCATTACCTCATATAATTATGTGTTCCTATTTATCTTATTATTGTTAATCAATGAGGGATCACAACGCCGTCCTTGCTCAAGTTGCTGCTATGGAGAAAAGTAGCCCCACGGGCTGATGCCTGCTTTGCCACTTGATTAGATCCAATATATCACGAATGAAAATAAAATGAGCTAAATTAAGAGTTGCCAAACTGGTAATTCGTTTAGCACTTCAACAAGATTCGTTTTATGTTATTCCCTAATTACACAATAAATGAAATCCACTCCAACCTTACAGACTTGGCCCAGACGAAATACACTGTATTTTTCGTTATATGCAATGTAGCTTATGTGAATGTTGTTTATGTGAATATTTCTGTGTATGGATTTAAATGCTTCATCATATTTTAACATAACTGATGTTAGCCACAACTTGATGCAAGATGCAATGATAGCCACACGAGTGCAATACAAATTACATTATGATACTTTTTAATGGTAGTTCCTTAGAAAATAAGAGTGCCTTATATTTGAGGAAATATAATTAAAACGCCTATTATTCATAGGCCAAGGGTGATATATTGGACTACTTGGTAAGCCCTGCGTCAAATGAGGAGGGAAACATGACAACAACAAAAAAGTAGTCCATATATATTGTCGCGTGTTATCTGTAACCACTGGCAGTTTAACGGAAGCTGGGTGTATGAAGAATATATGCTTAGGCCTTTCCCTACTCCCTTTCCCAGTGGCGCACTACTGCACATCAATACCCAGCCACCAGATGGCAATCTAAGACAGTATAAGACCACTTGTCCTCAAAAGAACTGGGCTGATACACCTATATAGGCCTAGACGAGCGTTTCCCAAACTCGGTCTTCGAGATTAGTTGATTATTTGAATCCGCTGTGTAGTGCTAGTGCAAAAACCAAAACGTGCAGCCCTTGGGGTCCCGAGGACCAAGTTTGGGAAACGCTGGCCTAGACAGATCTATGATATTTTAGGAACGAAAATGCATCTTATTTTCTGATATGCCATGGTACCAAAACATGAAATGATGCTGCTATAATCTCAGCATCTGTTTTCTGCAATGGCCGACATTTGAAGAACTTCACATTGAAGTGTTGTGACACAGAAGTTACACATATATGCTCACCTATCTGTACACAAGTTGACGCAAGCTTGCGGCAGTGGGAGTCCATTATCGCAATTAAGGGAACAGCTTCTGGAAAAGAAAAGGGACTGGATTTAGTAGGATAATGCATCGAATACACACAACCTTGTGTGCTCAAAATCACATTTTTCTTAATTTACAATCAAGACACAATTGTCACACCTGTATGTTTCAATTGTCACACAATTGTCACACCTGTATCATTTTGATAAGGCCTATAAGCGCTCCACTATTTTCCTCAAGTTTTGTCAAATGTCGAACATTTGAATAGGCCTACTGATCATTGGTTTTGAACCCCATAACATAAGGAGCTCTTTAAATGCAGTTCCTATAGAAAAGCAATGCAACGGTTTACAGGGTGTTCTATGACGGGGTTGGTGTAAATTGTTCCGGCGGCATGCAGCAGTTTGGGGCACTGGAAGTTGAGTGATTCCGCAGTAAAATCACGGGATTAGTGTCTGATTGAGATGTCTGTCGGTGGGATATTAAAAAATTCATTATCGCAGCTCTATACTAACTCGATATGAAGTAACACAGATGGGATTTTATTAGGCCAGGCTTCCGACTGTTTGCTTATGATAATTTAAGATGGGAAATTTGCATGCAATCATGCTGTTAACCGTTTTCCCCATTCATTCTCTTTCACTTTGGACCCGTCCGCGCCACACAGAACTCCTACTCGCCTCACCTGCTATATAGTCTACATCTGTGATTTTATTCAAAGCGGTTAGACATTGGAGGTTACGTTTTACATGGCGTGTACCTGGAGAACCCTGGTTTGAGTGGAGCAGATTCTTGTGTATTTCGAAGTAAAATGAAAGATGGGGTGTCAGGTTGTAAGATTACTGTAAATCCCTCATGTCATCTAATCAGCGGCAGTAATGAGCTTTCATTCAATATTTCAGGGGGCTCCCCCTCGCCCCTGCTCCATTACATTGGGTTTGGAAATGGCATTGACAGGGAATAGCAATTTCCAAGAAGTCTCATATAGAAATATGCGGCAGGTGGCCTAGCAGGTAAGAGCCTTTGGCCAGTAACCGAAAGGTCTAGGTGAAAAAATCGATGTGCCCTTGAGCAAGGCACTTAACCTAAGCTAATTGCTCCTGTAAGTCGCTCTGGATAAGAGTGTACACTGAATGACAAAAAATGTAGAAATGTACATTTAGAAAATCAAAATAATATTCACTTGCATTTGGAATTTCCTGTAATTTTTTTGGCCTGAATAAAATGACCTTGCCCTAAAAAGTAGCAATAGCCTTGTATGCTCATAGACCTGTTCGTGAGACATTTTTTATTTTTTTATAATATTCATTCGATTAATTTTACTTCCAAATAAATTACAAAGTAATAACCGAGTAATTATTCAAATAGCCTAAAATACACGATTAGGAGGTATATTTTCCTGGTTGTAGAAGCTAATATTCTACTAATTCCAATTTAACTTGCATGCATAGTTAGTGCACATTTGGTCTCCACGATTACAAATATTATAAATGACTATGTAAGTCTCTCGTTATGACAACCACTTTACTACTACTAGGCCCTCTGCTCCTGCTTCCATTAGGCCTACTACTACCACCATAGACTAACACTACCACCATCAAGGAAAGCATACTAATAATAATAATAATAATAATAAATAGTTCCATTTAAAGTGATGTATTGTGATACCACGAGTGTCTAATTACTTTAATGCTAGATTATTACATTCTGTCTATATTCGTTGTTAGCATAGTAGTCAGCCTAAATTATCCTTATTTAGGTATGTCATTATTAATGTGCCTTTTACTAGTGTAAAAGATACATGCAAAAGAAAACAAGGGAAGTAAAAAATCATTTTCAGGACTATTAGCCTACTATAATAGACATGGAAAGAGAATAGAAATCGCCCATATTCTTTTTTATTTAAATCTGATGCATGTCCAGTTTGAGATTTAGAGTGCAATCACAGCAATATCCGCAACGCAATTGATGTATAATCAGTCAAGTAGACCACAACTAATTGCTGAATGATAGTCAACAATAATCTGTAATGATATATTCTTTATTTGTTAAGGTTGCAGCATTCACTTCAACAGCACGAATTCAACAGTCCGGCCTGTCTGCATTGTGAAAATTAATAACCATATGTTTCTGCATTCATTTGAGGCGCGAGACCATGAAGTCCACTCCATTCCATGTTCCATTCAGTGCTAACGTTACATCATTATCATCAAGCGGACTTGCAAGGTGAAACCTGCCACGAGCTCACTTATCATGTCCCTTTATGTTACTGCGGTGCTGATGAAATTCACATCAGACTTTCACAGATTACGCCAAAAAGGCTAAACCGAGTTGGAACGAATTCCTTCACTTGCATTAACTCTCGGCAAAGAGTGGCCTTCGCACTTACCGTAGTCGAAGACACCAGCGCTTTACGCCCTTTCTTGTTTTATTCTTGTCTGGTTAAGAGGTAAATTCCACACCGATGGTTCTGCTTATCACCCTTCAGATAAGAACCTGAGACATCGAACTTCCAGGTCCAAAATATTAAGGTTGCTGTCCTCCTCCGTAAGGAAAAAGTCTCAGCGCTACATATATATCTTATCTTTCCCGTTTATCTAATCAAAACGCGATGCCACGTATGATTGTGTATTATATAAGCGCATACAACCATCTAGCTACAGTGCATTTAGAAATTGCGAAGCAGGCGCTGTCACTTCAATAGGTCATTCTCTCTCCTTGGATCGTCTTCAGCCTCAACAACTTTTTTCTCCAGACAGATACCCTAAGAGTGGCGCACTTTTTCTCTCTCTCTCGAGCTTTGACAGAGCGCGTGGGTGTGTGTCTGCGTGAGTGTGTGTGACTCAGTGGGTGTGTTTGTCTGCGTCTACGTGCATGTGTAGTTAAAGCCAGTGTAAACTTAGAAACGCTCAATTTACAACAACGAAATAAAAACTCGAATAAACTAATTGTAATAGCATTGAGTAAAACGTCATTCAAATACATAGCCTACCCTTTGTATGTTCTTGTGTTTAGGCCTACATTAATTAAGATACTAGATCCATTATGGAATGAATTCACAGTCTATATATGCTTGCATATTTTTACTCTAAAATTTCCGTTTAAAATAAATCTATTTCTGTCGGTAAGATTATTGCATTTGAAGCCTATGTTTATTTTTAGCACTATGTTATATCGAAGTGAATCTTTTCTTTGCAGCCTACATAGGCTAGAGGAAATGTTCTGGAAGAGAGCCTTATACATGTTGAAATTGACCAGAAACCACTCTCAAACGCTATATATTCATGAATTGATTAGATTTACTAACCAGCATCACAACAATAAATTATAAAAGCAGAATTTAGTTGACAGGTGCAAATATGAGGATTGTGAATGTTCATATCATGATACAAAAAAAACTGCCATTTGAAACAGATTTACAGCGTCAGTGTTCACATTACATTGTGATGTCTCCAATGTTAGTCTAAAACATTGACAAACTATTTGGCAGTTCAAAGTGAATACGTTTTGCGTTACAATTTCTGATGCAAATTCTTGGAGTAACTGGAGTAATACGTTTGAATTGACACATTTGTTTTGGGATAGACTTATTTTTTATTCTTTGGAGAAGCGAACAGCTGGCTGGGATGCAAATGATCTTTATAGATCCGTAAGATCCAGACTGATTTTCTATTCGCATCTTAAGTGAGCCAAGCGGACCGGACGTAGGCTACATTTCATGTGCCTAATCCTTCGTTTACATTTTTAGTCATACTCCCATTAAACAAGTAATTAATGCACACAACCACATGGGAATTTCGCTGCAATGAGGCATTAAAGCAAAACATGCCCACTACAACGGCCCTAAATCTATGCTTTTCCCACATTGTCCCTTAAATTTAGTAATGCGCGCAGAATACCATTATCCATAACATTTGGAACGCTTTCCTAAAATGTAGCCCTATAGGCCTTGTGGGTAAAGTATGCATTCGACGTGCATATCTAATGGGATATTGTAAATATATGATTATACCCATGCTATCTATCATTTGCGTGTTCTAAGGCGTCTGATAATTGTGATAACAACGCAATCGGCAATTGGAGGAGGTTTATATGATCTATGGACACAGGAAATCTATTAGCCTTGTTTATGAGAGTTGCATCCCTGATTTCAACTGCGTCCGGTCATAGGCCCAAAAACATGTCTATAGATAAATTACGAGCACATTCGTAGGCTAGTATGTATTAAGCCTGTAATGCATAATTGATAAGCAGATACATTTTTTGATCTGTGACGCCCTATGTTAATATCAGGTTACTCAATTATCTGAAGATGACCTATACACACCGATTACATTTGATCTCCCTGTACAACGAACGCGCATGATTTCAAATCCCCCAACGCTGTTATCAAATATCAACCTGGCATGCATCCCTTTGGTACAGCAAGCCCAACCCCGCCTGACATATCAGAAGGGTAAAACGGTGGCGTCTTGAGAGGCACGTTGTTCTACTAACCACGCTTACCTTCATCTGGAGAATAAAGACGAGAGCCTGCCTTCTCTTTCTCACGAAGAAAGGTGCATAGGAATGCCTGAAGTTCAGTAAAAAGGCTGCTCCTAGTGCTATGAAATCTTTTGCCTCGGGGGCAAACCGGCGGCTTCTTTTCATTTCAAGCACTTATCGATTCGCTGTTGTCGTCTTTGGCGACGCAGAAGGACACTTGAACGAATTTCTAATGGGGCTGTGATGTGAGAAAGGAGGTGACCTGACCAAGCGCACTCTTCTGATTCTTAACGAGGACATCAACCACTTTGCACACATTCAGCTGCCGACAGCAATACTAGGCCTATTGGACATTTCAACGTTTTATTTATGCATAGGCCTACTCTATGAAACTTGTAGACATGCTCTCCCTTTCATGTAGCCTATGTGTATGCATTTTATAATCCACTAAATGCATGTCTAATATAGCCACCATATAACTAAATAGTGGTCTAATAATATGGGATTGACAAGCAATTGCTGCACTAATCAAGTCCATTATAGTCTATTAATTGTGAATAAGGTATATTAAACATTGCAGTGCAAATGCAATTTGTAAAATCCTATGTTCTTTGTTGGATTTAGTTATAGCCTACATCTACTTGAATCTTGAAATTATTTATGATTTGATGTATGTTAGTAAATGCTTCCTTGACTGTGTTGTACTAGAGCAGAACAGACCTCTCTCTCTATAGGCCTTGTTGCTGTGAGCCCAATAACTAGACTGTTAAGGGGGGTGGGGGTATAGTGGGTGAGTGATCACTGTCTATAGCACACATTTGTTACAGATAATTTATCACTGATTAAATGATCATTCACCTGTACTAGTATAGGCCTACAAAAACTCATGCACCAAAATCAGAAGAGTTGAGATATTGACATATTTGGCATTGGATCACACATTTCCCTCCACAGTGTAATTAATTTTACGCCCCTGACACAAAGTGTGTATATTTCGAGAACACTTTCTTTCTTCTGACATGTTGGATAAATAGTTTGGCATAACCAATTCTTTTTCGTGCCCCAGTTTCGAGTCATTAAAGTCAAATCCAGCGGAGACCACCAGGAATCAATTAAAGTATAGTTAAATCGTACTGAAAATGCCCCAAAGCTGAACTTTATTCAAATGTTTCTCAAAGTGAATACATCTACCACTACCATCACCTAAACCAATCAGATCTCTACTGTCAGTCCATTCCAGGTTGACATAAACTTCTAAAATGTTCATTCCATCTCACACCAAAGAATCAAAAACACTGCACTATGCATGATGACAAACATATGGCCCACTATCAATCTATCTTGCAGCTTTAAATCTCTCTTTCAGTGGCAGGCTTTGGTAATGTGGACGTGAAGTCGATTACTCAGGAGTGTACGTCTGCCTGAGAAACTGGGCTGGCTCGTTTTCTGCATCAGCCCTCAAAACCACAAGCGATTGTCGCCTAACGCTATGTCTGGCCGGCGCTCTGTGGCCATGTAATAAAATTTGGAGTCAAATTGGTCTTTCAAAGCCACAAATCTTTAAACAAATCAGTTTATGTACTGCTAATACGTTAGACAGAAAGTAATGACTTGGAAGTCACTTCAAGTCAGCTTTATTATGGGTGTAACTCCATGACCGTCGCTACATTCGAGCGAGGGGAAGGAGGCAGGGACAGAGAGAGAGAGAGAGAGAGAGATACAGGGAGAGAGAGAAAAATAGAGGGAGAGACAAAGAGGGAGAAAGATAGATTAGAGACACTACTGTCAACCCCTTCAGCAGAAAAAAAAACGATTTGTGTATCCATCAGTATTCTAAGTCGCATTAATAACAAAAAGCCACCTGTAAATTAACTAAATTAAAAGGATGACTCTTGGATAGCTCTTGAGCTTGTTGAACGGCTTTCTGCCTGATCCTTATTATAGCCAGGCTGTGTCACAAAACCCAAAGGGGAAAGATCCAGCACGACAGTAGGCTAGGCTACTACTCAGTCCAGCTAAACACGAGTCTGTGGTTTGACTTTAATAGAGCTGGCTCATATAATAATTTACATAGTTGCCTGCATACCCTCCTGCCTACAAGCTAATACAGTGTATATTTAAAAAGTACTCAGCTGTTTTGCCTATACTACCTTCCTTGTAATTATCCTAGCCTTGAGTTCCCAAAGAAAATGCATCACTGATGTCATGGTGGTTTTGGACCTCAAATGGCTTCCAATGTCATTTCTGGTCAGGTTTAACAGGTATGGAGTCCCCTTGACATCGGTCAGGCGGGAGTTCAAAGGTTCCGAAGAACAATGAAGAAGACACTAGTAAGTCAACCCATGCTTATAGACAACAGTGCAACATTTTCAGTCTAGCAAAATAATGATTGACACATAGATACGGGCATGTAGCGTGGTGATCTTAGTCACAGATGCAAGGCGACCAATAAATTGCTCAAGCAGTTCACTGATCAATTCCATGAAGAATCAATGGCGAACTACCACTAACCTGCCAAAGGGGAAATCGGTCAACAATTAAATTGGTGTAATAAAATGGCCATGATGCTTCCATCTCATCAATAACATGTAAAACAGATCAGCTACACAATAACTCCCCTGACCGTGTACCTCAGGTGGATCGCAGGGCGCAATCGGAATCAGCTTAGCCTTAATTGGTCTACTGCGGCACAGAGAGACTGTGAGCGTAAGAGAGAGTGAGAGAGAGATATGGAGAGACAGATGTCGACAGTAGTAGAGGAGAGGGGGGGAAAAAGGGAAGATACATGTGGTAGATCGAGAAAGCTGGCAGATAACAATAAAGCCTTTGCCGCCTTTTGCGATCAAACCCTCGTTCTGCTATCAAGACCAATGGATTGCTTCCTTTTATCTATGTTAATTGGTTCCAATTGGGGTAGGATTGTTCTCTTTTTCATGGTACTGCTCACCTGTGTTACATTGTATGTGTGTGTACACAAACCATTACAACAGAACCACCATACATGCAATTGCCAGATGCCCCATTGGCCCACACTGATAAACATGATAACCTTCATGTTGATCATGCATCGTCTTGGTGATGATCTCCACTCTGTTTTTGTTGATCTGTCGATGAGACACAAATACAATTGATGTATTATTTATTTATTTTGATTGAACCTTTATTTTACCAGGTACCAACACATTCTCATTTACAGCAACGACCTGGGGAATAGTTACAGGGGAGAGGAGGGGGTGTATGAGTAAACAATGGTAAAACAGTTCATTTTAACATGGGACGAACAACACAGATCTATGTAGCGTTGTAGCCCTTTCCTCAAGTCAACTAAAGAAAAACTAATCCATGGGTGAGGGACTGTCAGGGAAACATGTGTGTGTGTGTTTGTTTGTGTGTGTGTGTGTGTGAGAGCGAGTGAGCGAAAGGGGCGCCTATAATCCAGTCCCTGTGTGAAACTGTTGACATTTGTGCTTTTTTCCCCTTCATTATGTGACTGAGGCTGTTTTGTGCTGGATTAGCTACAAATCTCCCATGCAGCACATTCAGCATGCCACTAGTAGTTTAACTTCATTAATAATGGATGAAGAGATTGTAATCCTCAAGCAAAGGAGCAGGAGTAGCAAGACACTAGGAGACAGGAGCGAGTAGAGATTGAGGGAGTCACAGTTTTTCATCCCAACACTATCCTGAATCGTTGACAAGCTGATAACATTCCCAATCATCGTTGTCCACTTGTAATATCCAATCACATATCAATAACACTGTTCAGGATGGAATTTGTCGGTTACTCAAAAAGGTTGGGGTGTTTAAGCCAATGCTGGGAGAGGGAAAAAAGAAAATAGGGGGAGAGATTTCGGAAATCTCGGTGGTGCATATCCTGGTGTTTTCCATTGATTGTGTTTACTCAAGCTTCTCATTGACGACTATTATGGAAGACTGAGGAACTACCCTGCCCTAACAGCAGGATAAAGGGGATTAGCATGCAACGTATTCACAATCTCTCCACCACCGGCAATGCTTTATATCAACATAATGGGATATACATGGGCCATATAGCTGCTTATTGCACTTAGGATGAGTATGTAATGGGGAATCAGCCCAGACCTCAGTATCTGAAATGACTACATGTAATTTATTGAGACGTGTTGTTGTAGCTGTGTTGTTTGGATGGGGTTGGTTTGAGGTAGAATAGTTTGTTCTCCAACTATAGCTTTGTGTTGCTGGTGAACTCGCTGGCTACCGGGCCATCTGCACTGGTTCCTTATTGAGGGCTTTGCTTTGTGTTGCGGCTGCTGTCTCATTTGGACGACTGTGGGCATCAAAGGGGAGAGGTTGGTAATCCTGAGGAGACTCTCCACAACCACCATCTTTAGTAATTATGTCACATTCTGCTTTAATGGAATAATTCTAGTAAAAGAGGAGAAAAGAAGAACAGAGGCTTTTGATCTTTTTCTAAACCTTTTCCCAGAGGAATCGGAAGAGTTAGAGATACTGCCGTTCTAGTATCTGATGTGCTTCTTCATCACTTCTTTCTTTCTCTTAGTAACTAAGATTAACTGAATGATATTATAGGATGGGAATCTCATACACTATCTATTAGATACCTCAGATATATTTATCAAACTTTTATTTAACGAGGCAAGTCAGTTAAGAACAAATTCTTATTTACAATGACAGCCTACCAGGGAACAGTGGGTTAACTGCCTTGTTCAGGGGCAGAACGACAGAGTTTTACCTTGTCAGCTCAGGGATTCAATCTAGCAACCTTTTGGTTACGGCCCCAATGCTCTAACCACTAGGCTACCTGCCACCCCATATATAGAGTGGAATGAGGAGTAGATTAACGTTCCTTCCTTGTATCAAATAGGTATGGACTATTTTTTAAAAGGGACAAGGGTTAATCACCCAACGGGGTAAATCTAACAGGTCAAGTTGTAACGAAGTGAATTCTGAATGCTTGACAGGGGCTCCAGTACGCCTTTGATGTTTATAAACAGCTCTACAATTGCCATTGTCTACAATTAGAAGAGCGGAAAAGTACTACTGTAGCAAATTTGGTGGGTAAACCAGTGAGTCCAACATGTTACCCATTATGCTATGAGGCCTAGACCTTTTGAGGGCACAAGTAGCATTTTCCAAGTTATACTAATCAATGTCCATATTCAAAAGTGTCATGGGTCTCCAGTCGGGGCCATTATCGAAAAGTGTAAAATGTCACTATATTAACTATTATTGTTTATCATTTCCATTCAAACTGTTTTTAATGAAACATTACCTTAAAATCTACTAGTGTGATGTCACTGTTTAATTGATATATTGCATGCCTTACAAAATCATTTGCCTGAGAGGTCATGCTAATCTGCTGTGGAGAACACGTTGAGAAATTAAACGGAAGTTGTGCCTAGTGTGGCAGCTGCTTTCAAAGCCTCTATAAATGCCAGAGATAGAGAAGTTTTCCTTGGCACATCAATGGACTTTTCACAAAAGACACAAACTTGCCCCTGGAATGCTTCTCGTTTTGAGCATGTTCCTGTCTATGTATAACCCCATATTGGTAATCCTGTTTGTTCATGTCATTCTAAATGAAGCTCGATTGCACAGCGATGCAACTTGTACCACTCTGACGACTCGCAATGAAAATAAAATCACCTCCCCATGAGAGTTCAAAACAAGCCAGCTGATCCATACTTTGTATTTGCATGTTCTATGATCAAAATAACAGCAGAGAGGGAAGTTTGGCTTTGAATGAATGCCTGTGCTAAGATAAACTAAATCTATACTTCATGAAGAACATTGAAATTGTGACCTTGCACCAATGTTTCTATTAGGAAACAGCTCTGAAGCTAACAATTCATTTTAAGAGTTATCTAGCAATGAACTTAACGCATTGAAGGCTCTAGGAAACCTGGCCCACCCTGGCCAACTTATTAAAATTGTTCAGAATTTTAGTACAGCTCTTCATGTGCTAATCTTGAACCATTACAATTTTGCATCTACAGTCTCTAATTAAGTTCTAGTATCTAATCAAACACTGTGAGAGCCAAGTGAGTATATGAAATATCACACTATAGGCATCCCACCACCTGTCCATTATCAGGTTATCAAACTACATCAGAGTGGAAACAAGCCATTTCCAATTGCCCTGTCTTGGTTCAGCATCTAATGTCATGTAGGCCCATTCCTGTTCCTTGCATTTGCTTCCAATGTCGTGCAATGCATTGTTACAGCTTGGATATGTTCCTACATTTTGCTATGAGCCTGTACAAGGCATAGTAAATACCAACAGGACAGCTTTGATATGTGAGGTGCCACATTGTGACAAATAAATGTGTAGTAGACTAAGCTTAGCCATTATCGTCACTTAATGGCAGATGCGTGTCTCGTAAATATTGCTTCAAATAAAGTTTCTGAGGACACGTTTTGACTGACACCTTGGTTTGCCGCAAGGTTCGTGACCCCGGCATGCTCTGGAGGCTACGGGACAATACTAGAGTTTCATTGTAAACCCCCCCATTAGCTTGTTTCAGCCTTGATGCCTCTGTGAACACCATTTTGTCATCCTGTTAGGACTGTAAAGCCCGAAGGAGATGGTGGTGTCAGTAATGATGGCCTCCAGAGATGCTTTCCTGTCTACGTACTTGCTATTGAAATACCAATGGGGTTAAGAATGGGAAGTTCATGAACACAGCTAGAACATTGATCACTTGATTTTATGCTCCCCTTGATGACCGACGCCTCCCCCTTTTCCATTCAAGGTCAGTTACGTAAACAAAAACACATCGTAAGTTGTGATAATGGATTTCCACTACAATCGCCAACGCAATTTTGTTTAGACTATCTATTAAAATATAGATTGTGTCGCTCTTTTGATTATTACATTACACAGTGACTAGGTTTTGTGTCATTGGAAGGCATTGGAAGGGGACTGCATTTTCTCAGAGCTATATTGGCATATCCCCTCACCTCTTCATATTTCTCACCCCTTGCTTCCTTCCTGGTAATGCTTAAACAAGTCAATAAATCAACCGTAAACAAAATGGTGTCCCCATTTCATGTCAGATACATTTCTCAATAGTCCCCTCCAAAATAAACCACACCAAAGCAACAACTTTGTCACGAATGGGGACATTTCTGTGGTCCCGGTCTCTATATGATGCGAGTGCTAAGACAGAGAAGGCTGAGTACAAAGTTACATCTGGACCCCCTGGTTGGAGGGAAAGCCAGCCGATTGACTTGAGCTAAGCTGCCGCTGGACACCTTGTTGCTTTCGTGTCTATGGGTCTATGTATCCTATCGCATGGCGAGGTGTCAGCCAAGGCCACATGAGCCCTGGGCACATTCCACCCTTCTAGCGTTACAATTAATTGCAGGGCTGTCACGAACAATGTTTAGCTAACAGGAAACACATTGGGCCACAACGCAAAGTCCTAGATTGTTGACTGATGTCATTAGAAGGGTTAAATCTTGTTCACTCCCCACCCCTCCCCTTCTGTCTGTGAACCAATGTACTGTACTTTACAGTATGTTTCATAAGGAATAAAGCAGAGTCATGTCTGAAGACATTAGCGTTGTGTAATTCCAGGAGACACTCTGATGTTCCTTCGTCCTTTAGACGGGTACACATACAGTATAGTTGCCAAATGACACATCATTAAAAATAGAATGATAATTGTTATCATTTGTGATATCAAATCTTGTAGAATCAGACACCACAGGAATCGAAGCCAAAGACCAGGAAGACTTGTGAGGAGAGGGAGTGAAGGGAGGGAGGAGATTGTTAATGACCAAAGTGGGGGTTACTGGGTTGATAAAAAAAAGCCTGAGAGCAGAGAGTGGTGAAGTGAGGCTGAAGCCTTCGCTCTATAACTGATAATAGCTGCTTTGATAGATCATTTAAACCAGATCATCCCTCCTCCCTATGCACATGACTTCATTTTGCATGTCTGAGAGAGTAGACATTTTCGGCTTGGCCATTTGTGGCCCCCTGAGTAACTCCTTTATGCATCCTCTTCCATCTATGTGTAATTAATAGGAAACGTGTCACAAAATAAATTTGATTATCGCAATGAATCGCGTATTATTACGTCACATTCCATTTTGATGAGTCTCAACTCCAGGCGAACCTTTTGAAAGCACCTTGTATCTTGACAAAGTTATCTGAAGTTTACAGTGAGGAATATATGAAAGTCTCTACCCTGATGTTGTAGGCCAAAATGCAGAGAGGTTATATTGCTGATAAATAGGGCTCAAGTGGTTTCCTTTAGGAAAAATCCATCTCAAAGCCAGACAATGCATAGACAAACTAACTCATAATTTCTGTACGTTGCCCAAGGGACTGCCCAAAATTAACCTAAAGTTAAGTTATATCATCCTGAAGTAAATGTAGAATGAATAATGAATGACCTGAAATTACCTGGTGACCCTCTCTATCCTGTTCTACCATCAATAGTGAGGTGCTTTTCTTCAGCCATGGAAGGATACCGGTGCATGGAGAAGGCTGCCATTGAAGTATTGGAGGTCACACTTTACATTAAGGTACCCTTCATAGGGGGTTTATACATGTTTTATAAGTAGCTCATATTAGGCCTATATTAATTGTTAATCCCATAGTTATGTTTGAGGTATAACTGTTTATAAAATAACAATTAATAGCCTATAACACCTTACATTTACATTTGACATTTTAGTAATTTAGGAGACGCTCTTATCCAGAGTGACTTACAGTCAAGTGCACTTATTAACCCGTAAAAGTGTTACAATGACGGGAGATAGGGACTAGGAAGTTTTTCAGAAGAAACACAAAAAGAATAGAGCTAACCACAGGCTTTCCACCAGCCACTGGGAGACAAGTCCACCTTTCAGCATGACAATAACCTTAAACATAAGGCCAAATCTACACTGCAGTTGCTGACCAAGAAGAGAGTGAGTGTTCCTGAGTGGCCTAGTTACAGTTTTGACTTAAATTGCTTGAAAATGGCTGTCTAGCAATGATCAACAACCAACTTGACAGAAAAAAGAATAATGAGCAAATAATGCACAATCCAGGCGGGCAGAACTCTAAGAGACTTACCCCAAGTAAACTCACAGCTGTAATCACTGCCAAAGGTGTTTCTAACATGTATAGACTGAGGGGGGTGAATACTTATCTGATCAAGACATATCAAGACATATTTCACTTTTACATTAAAAAAGTATTCTGTATAGATTGTTGACAAAAAAATATAATTATATACGTTTGAATACAACTTCGTAACACAATACAATCTGAAGACATCCCAGGGGGTTGAATAATTATGATATGCACTGTATGTCACCTTTGGGGGAAAAAAGGGGAATTCATTGATGTGTCTTTTTGACAAATCGACCTTTTCTGTAAAAAGAAAAGTTGGGACACCTGAAAAAGAGCTGATATATGGGATGCAAATGTAGCTGTCTGTCCCGAGCTCATTTGTGCTAGAAACTGTGAGGGCGCAGTTGAAACAATGTTGCCAGTTCGCTATGAAAGCTCAAGACAGACAGACAGAGAGCGAGGCAGACAGGTGGAGCAGAGAAATTAATGAGATTGAAAGAACCTGAACCAACTGTCACTGGTTTAAACCATGACAGGGAGGCGGGGGTGTTAGTTTAATTTGGAATACATGTATTTTCATATTTAGCACTGTAGCAGTACAACATTGCATTTTAAACAAATATGAGAACAGCTAAATTAGAAATCCCCCCAAAGTTTGATTTTTGTTGCATTTAGGGGAGCTCATGTCTCATTTGGTGGGTCTGAGCACCCACGGAATAGAGCTAATCATCTCTGTAAACAATGACTGTGGCACCATACTGTAAGTGACTTACACTGTATACCCCATGTGCGATGCTGGTGCCGTAGTATGCTTACAGAGGGTGACATGGCCTAGGTCCAAGATCCCAGCAGAGAGAAGTGACTTTCCTCCAGTGTGTTCAAGGCTTGGCCCCTACGAACCATCCCAGTCTTAACCTCCTCCTTGGTGCTCATGGGTACAACACCAGGCCTCCTGATGACTGAACTTGGAGAGCAGTTCAAATACCGACAGGTCACTGAAGGGGGCAATGTTAAGAGGTTCAAGGCTTTGCAGCCAATCCCACTCAACTTCTAGGATCTTTAAGGGAAATCGATCAACTCTTACAGTATATGACTCCATGACAGCTCCATGACAGTGGAGAGAAAAACATCACAAATGGACAGCCGAAGCTTTGGACCTTGATCTACCGTTTACAATGATTTACAATTACTTACAAAATGTGAAGACCAACAACAAGGACGGTAACACTATCTCTAATATTGAAGACAAAGAGATGGTAGGAATGACTACGATGAACAAGCTAGATTAAGAATACACTCTGAAGAATTTCCCAGAAAGCCTAATAAAAAATGGCTGCCTTTTTTGTGTGCCTCACATTAAATTAAGACCTGCAGTGGGAACAGCTGCATGTATCAGTCTCTCCTGACACCCAATTAAATATCCATCCAATTACCTCAGCACACACACACACACACACACACACACACACACACACACACACACACACACACACACACACACACACACACACACACACACACACACACACACACACACACACACACACACACACACACACACACACACACACACACAGTCTTGCGCAGCTAACCTTGGGGGGACATACAATTCAGTCCCATTCAAAATCCTATTTTCCTTAACCCCTAACCCGTACCATAACCTTAACCCTAACCCTAAACCCAATTCTAACCCTAACACTAATTCTAACCTTAACCTTTAAACCCTCCCCCACACACACACACTCAGATCTCCTCAGCGTTTAAACCCAAGGATCCAATGAAAATTACATCTTGAAACCAGAAAAGGTGCGTCTTCCAACAAGACATTGAATAAAACTGGAATGAGGTTCAGAAACACAGTTCGGCCATGCGTTGATGTAGGGGAATGTTGGAACATTGCAGGAACACTGCAGTGCAGCAGCAAGCAGAGGCAGGAGTTGGCACAGAAGATGGAACCCTCCGCCCGACGCATCAGAAGGTCATGAAAGGGAGGGTGCAGAACACACTAGGTCGCCTGCCAGCTCTGCTGCCCAGGACCAACAGTTTCCTGCTGACCCACTCCGTCACGGCTCCAGAACTCCAGAGCTTTGAGCTTCGAGAGCAGAGGCCTCCGCCATGCAACTCACAGCAGGGCAGAACAGTGGAGAGGAGCAGGGAGAGGGGCAGTGATAGTTGGGGGAGGGTGGCAGCTGTTCACCTCAGCCACACGTCAACTCCACTGTCCTCCCTCCCTCCATTGCTCAAAGTTCCCTCAAAGCACTTTAGAAGGTGAGAGTTGCCGGGCCCACAACAATTGAAAACGGAGCTGGCAGATCAGCTGTAGCCATCAATCATACTTCAATCAATCATCGTCAACCCCCTCCTCAAAACCAACCACGCGTTGCCCTCCACCCCCAGGCACGCAGCCCTCTAGAATGCTGGGTAATGAGGGATGGCATGGGCATCCAGGCATACGATTTATCCTCGTATTTGAGAGTGTCTATATATATATTTGTGTTTGTGTGTGTGTGTGTGTGTGTGTGTGTGTGTGTGTGCGTGCGTGCACTCCCAAAAGACTCTACCAGCGTCATTCAGACAGGGAAATAAATCTAATCTTTGTGTAACGAAGGCACAAGTCAAGTGCTTAGGAAATGTCACCAAAGACTTGACCATGAAGGAAGGCATTGCTGTATAAATCATTGTTATGAAAAATCATTCTAATAGATGGTAACATACTGGGGTGTTTTGATTTGTGATAGAAGTGATGGAAGCATATACCTGAATCATAAGGCTCCCTACGATAAATGACATATTCACATATACTGTATTTCTCCCTTAGTTATGACAGTGTGCTATCTTTCTGCTTGGTTAGGATAAACAATGTGGGGACATGATAGAGTGGAGACACGTCTTCCATATTGGTTTGCAAAAAGGAACAATTAAGATGTACTTAAGATGATCCCAACTTTTTGTGTATTTGGAGGTTTTCATGGATTACTGGGTTGTATTCTAAGGAGTGTCGCTCTAATTCTAGTTGAGCCTAAGAGTTATATCTGAATGTGCACTGCACATGAATCTGCATCCTCTAAAATACAGGCAGTGCATATCATCTTATGTCAGAAAACGTTGGCGTTAATCTAATTGACAAACAGCAACTGCTGAAAGAGGGCCCGGTGTGGAATTGACGGTCAAGCCTCATTCTTGAAAATTGTACACAGCACAAATGGAAATTCCATCAGAAAATTCGAAAAAATGTATGATTTATTGTGTCCCTATGCAGATGCCTAGCTACCAGGTGATGAAAACCGATGGAGATGGAGGAAATTCAAGTATATCATGTGGGACTTTGATATATTGCTATTGAGATCAGTGAACAGGAAAAGACAGGATTTAATATAGCATCTGCTAATTCAATAATATTATGCTTAAGATTTATTAGGCATCATCCGATTTAGCATAAATACATTTGCTTGGTACATTTCCAAGCTGTGGCACATGTAGTCCAAGGTGAATATCGTTCAAGAGTTACAGAAAGGTGTGCTAGTGCTACGACTGTGTGCACTGGGACCAGGTTCAAATGATCTGTTCAATCTTTTCAATACAAAGCTGTGCTTGATTGGGCTTGCCTGGCAAAGTGGAATAAATGGAATAGTCCTGAACGTGCAAGCCCACTGTCCTGGAATTCCAGGAAGGCTCAAGCAAATGCTGAAAGTATTAGAAAGATTTCAAGTACTACCATAGCCACGGGAAGTAGGGGTGCTGAGGGTGCTGCAGCACCCTCTGAAAAATCTGAATAGAAAGAAAATATAAAGTGGTGCACTGGGCCTTTAATAGGCCTGTATTAGTGGACCGATATATTCATCTGCAACACGGCAAAACTTTTTTTCCACCCCACTCCCTCCCGCCGTTGAAGAAAAAAATCGCAGCACCCCACTCCCAAACTACTTCCTGTGGCTATGAATACTGCAGTTTCTGTAAAACATAAGAACATAAACAATGCAACAGACTATAATACCAGCTATTCATTGAATGACTGAACCAACGTTTCACCACAGTGCCCTTGCTGGGTCTGTGTAGTCTCTAAGATGGCGGCAGTCTCTAAACATGAGTAGCTCCAACATTGCCTTTATTTGAGTGTCATCCGTACCCTGCTAGTTCGGGGGATGATGATGTTCTGCCGTTATACCACTCCCAGTCACCCCCTGTACCATTACTAACCTCATTATCAAGGAATGCGTTTTAGTTCCTATCCATTGCCTTTAGTTCCCTACCCATTGTATTCTTCCACTCTGCTATCACTTGTTGCCAGGACATGGAGCGCCAGCTATGAAATCAAATGGAATGGAAATTGATTCCTCTTATCTTCTTTAATATGTTCTCCTTTCCAACCTCTTATTGTTGTCAACTTTTAAAAGGTACACGGGATGAGTTGCGAGGCACATTTTATAGCCAGACAATTTTGTCTCCTGGAATCCATTAAGAAGCATATTAAATGGCTTCCTAACAGTTTGATTTGCAGTTTGAGCGTTAACCACCGAATGTTGGTCTGAGATCCTTGTGAATTTAAAACCCCAGAAGTGAGGGATTGTTTCAATGTAAATGGGGCATGAAAGCCTTTTATTAACTTTTGTTTGTGGTCTTGTCATGCTTGATTACAATTCCCCAGTCACCTCTACTTTGTAGTAGGTTTCTCCATGTGGTTTGCAGCATTGAAGTACACCCTGTATACTATGAACAGTCAGACAAACCAAACACATATCACAATCACCACATAGAACATTTGACATTTTTCCTTCCAGACGAAGTATAATCTGATCACTTCCAATTCCATTCTGGTTTGTTCGTCGATTTGTTGCTAGTCAAGAAAAAAAGAGGTGTAGCCTTTCCTTGTACAGAAACGGGAGGCTCCGCATCAACATGGGATCTATGTGTTGTGACAGGGGGATGACTGTGTGCACAAACACAGGGATAGTTTTTGTGGGGAGGTAACTAAGGCCGGCGTAGTGTTGACACCTCCAGCTGTCTCCGGGGTGGAATAAAGATCTGACACCAGCAGCAGTATAGAGCTACAGACACCAGCTGGGACTGGAGCCAGAGGAACGAGGAACTGTCTCTCTTCTCTCCCCTGTTATTCTCCCCTCCATCCATCCCTCCCTCCCTCCCTTCTCTCTTTTATTCTCTTTGGTTCTTGGTCTCCTGTATACTCTGCTCCAGTCTTACCTCCTCCAAACTCTCTCTAGTCTCCTCTGTTATTTTCTCTTCTCCCTCCCTCTTCCCTCCTGTCCTTTCTTTCCATCTGCATTTCGTTCTCCCTTTTCTCTTACTCCAGTGGTACCTGATCCAAACTCTCTCGACTCTGCTCTGCTATTTTCTTTCCTTCCTCCCTCCTTCTTCCCTCTCCTCCCTTCTCTCCTTCCTCTCTGTTTTTCAGTCTGCCTTCTCCTTCCTTACTCCGACTGTACCTCCTCCAATTCTCCAGTTCTCAAGACACACACAGACTCTGCCAACTTTACTTCACTCCTCTAACATTGCTATCAGTGATATGGTAGCTCTTTACTCCAGTGATTAATTCCACCATTCTCTTGGCCCATGTGACAGTCGGGGAACTTGACCAGGGAATGAGGAATCATATATAATACCTCTTTCAGTAGCCTAGTGTTATGGAAGTTTGAAACAGTGATGATAGGACATTTCAGTGGTACGAAACGGGGATCTATGGGAGATATACCAAATACAGATACGTTTTGTCTGCGCCCTCTGAACAAATGTTTCCAAGCTATGTTAATTTTGGTTTGCTCAAATGTATCTCCATTTATTGTTCCTCTGTAGTAGCTAGTTAGAAAGTGCATAATGCCCTAGGATTTAAAACGTCTACACTCTTAGAAAAAAAAGGTGCTATCTAGAACCTTAAAGGGTTCTTCAGGTGTCCCCATAGGAAAATCCTTTGAAGAACCCTTTTTGGTTCCAGGTAGAACCCTTTTGGTTCCAGGTAGAACCCTTTTGAGTTCCATGTAGAACCCTTAACACATAGGGTTCTGCATGGAACCCAGAAGAGTTCTACTTTGGTTCTCCTATGGGGACAGCCGAAGAACGCTTTCCATTCTTTCTAAGAGTGTACACAGTTAGCATACTGTTATGGAAAAGTACAGCATAACTCATGCATACACTATGCTTTAGCCAAATGCACCATTACAACCTCTTCAGGAATGACTATTCTTTCAGCCTGAACCCACTTTGATACTGAAGAGTAGAGCCAAATGAATATGTTCAAGAAATGTCTGAAGTACTTTGGCCCTTTTGACTCATATATAAAATAAAATATATAATAAAATATTTCCAAGTTCCAATTCATGCTTTTGTAAGAAAAAAGGTTCAATGCAGAAGAAAACTCCAACTTATCTGTGCTTTGTACATTCCCTTCCTGCAGCCGAATGCTGCCAAAATAAACTGGTATAACACTGACATGTAACATATGAAATTGGACAAAAAATATCCTGTAACTTTTGCAGCCTGTAAGCAGTGGTGGAAAAAGCACCCAACTGCCATACTTGAGTAAAAGTAAAGATACCTTAATAGAAAATTACTCAAGTAAAAGTGAAAGTCACCCAGGAAATACTTAAGTAAAGTATTTGATTTTAAATGTACTTAAGTATCAAAAGTAAATGTAATTTCAAAAGTTAAAGCAAAAGTATAAATTGTTTCAAATTCCTTATATTAGGCAAACCAGACTGCACGATTTTCTTGTTTATTTTATTTTACAGATATTCATGGGAACACTCCAAAACTCAGACATAATTTACAAATCAAGCATTTGTGTTTAGTGAATCTGCCAGATCGGAGGCAGTGATAAGTGCGTGAATTTGACCATTTTCCTGTCCTGTTAAGCATTTAAAATGTAACAAGTACTTTTGGGTGTCAGGGAAAATGTATGGAGTAAAAAGTACATCATAAAAGTTGTCAAAAATCTAAATAGTAAAGTAAAGTACAGATACCCCAAGAAACAACTTATGTAGTACTTTACTTAAGTACTTCACACCACTGCCTGTAAGATAGCGGCAACCAACAAAAAGAGCAACTGTTTGAAACTGAAGAAAAACTCATCTGAGCTCAATCAGAAGCATTCACTCACAAATAATGCTAAGCGTTTTTCAAAAGTGTAATGGAGGCACTTCACACAGAGAGTTGTAGAGGGCGGTTTAAACTTGAGTTTAACTGTAATTTTTGCCTTGAAACTGTGCGTTGCAAACCAGCACTCTCACCACGTGAAGTTAGCCTTTGAGTCTTGCCAGGGAACATTCATGTTCCGGCAAAACAAATGGTGTCACTAATGTAGTTTAGCTCCACTGTTTGATTATAACCAAAAAACTGAACACAGCTATACTGCACGTGAGAAATCATGCAGGAAAATACTGTATGTGTACATGTGCAGCCACACAGGTACACAATTCAAGACAATAACAGCATGTTTGTTACCTATATAACTTACTTTAAGCACCAATGTCCCAGGAAATACATGATCAACCATATGGTTCATGGCCCTAGTTTATACAGCTAAAACCACAAAAAGATAAAGATGAAGATAAAACAGAAACGAATTTCACAGTTAAAAGGGTGTCATAGGTAGGCCTACTGCACAAGCATCACATGACATGCTATCACATGAGTAAATATTCAAGCAGAGACTTTTGGCCCTTAGCATGGGACCCAGTCAATTTACTGCAGTGCCAAGACCCACAACTATAAAATACAATTGTTATTTTAAGAATTTTCATTGAGAGAATCACTAGCCCAGTTTTGCTGGAATATAAATCAACCCGGAAAAGTCTAGATGTGCAAGGAAAAGGGCAACATTTGCATTTACTCTTAACTGGTGCACCAAATAGTCAAATTAATTAGTCGTCTTTGGTGTGGTCACTGAAACCACATACAAGAAACATCCGATTTACTGACAGAGCTTTCAACACCAGGAATTTCCCCTCACCTCTGTCTGTCTCTTACTTTACTCTCCCGTTCTTCCCCCTTTACTCTCTGACAGGTTAAATTACACATATAAAGACTGTATCAATGTAATAGTAAAAGTCAAACAACTTCAATTCAGGGGGTACTTTTACTTTTCTTGCTATAAAATGAAGGGGGAAAGGATTGCCTTCAGATGTCATTTGGAGGGAAAATGCAGATGCTATGGTAAACGATTGCAGACGAAAAGAACGAGTAAGAGAGAGAAAAAGGAAAATAATGATAACAGACTAACGTGGTTCACAGCCAAATTTTTGTGGTCACTCGGCAAAATTACAGAAGCAAGAAATTTACAGTTTTTCAGCTCTTTTCCCCAATGTTTTCCCTTCCCTGATCTTACACTATTTTTTGGGGCCCCATATCCTCCTCTATCGCTGGTAGAGAACCATGGTATAAACGGGGACTGATGTAGGTGGAATTTCTTGCTGCTCTGATTAATTTGAGTTGGATGCTTTGTCGTTGGGATTTAGGCTGCGTTTGTCTTCCGAGGTGATGATCGCATCGTAACCCTACCAATATCCCAGCATGCTGTTGGGCTTTCTAGGAACAGAGGGATGTTTCCCCAACATGGTTGGTGCAAGCCCCTGCGGCCGTGCCACCATGCACCTCCCTCTATGGCACCCTCTAGCCATAAACTCACTACCTCGTTGACAATGGATGGAAGATTGTGTCAAATAATTTCAGAACCTTTTGACCTGCTTTGGTTTTATGTGCATTAGGGAGACAATTCTTTGATTTAAACCTCTTGGTGACAAGAAAGATGGGCCGTGGGCAAATGTGGGTAACCGATGGAGCGGGTTGCCTCTTCAGCTGCCTCCTAGTCCAGTGAGAGAGAAACCAAACACAGAAGGTTATTTCTCACCAGGGGTGGGTGGATAACTATCAAGTGAAATTGTACAGAAGGGTAACAATATGGCAACAACACATGCAAAGTTATGACATGCATTCATTCAGCATTTATTGTATTATAAGGAAACTGTGGAAGTCCCATGATTTAACATGTTAAAATAGACGTGTCTGTTCATTCACCTGTGAATGAATAATAGACTAACCTGTTTCTTTATCTCCTAATTTCCCTGTCATTTTTACTCATGGCTAACTGTCCATTTACATCTGCGGCGAGAGAGAGAGAGAGAGAGACAGAGACGACATGATGAGACTGAGGGATACGGCTGTTGGCAATATGGACCTGGCTGAAGGATCATCGAGACAACATTTATAAATATAGTAAAGACTTGGCAACATGGACTTTAGACACAACAAAGTCTACAGTTCACTGGAGCTAAATCAGGAAAAACTTGGAGAAATACTCCAACGTAACCCAACCAACGCATCCACAAACTAAAACTCAAAACACATGGGTGGGGCACTTGCTGAAATTCCTTATGAAGATTTCAATTTCATTATTCATTAAAAGCACCATCTGTGGCTGAATACAACTTAATAAAAAAAATATATAAAAAAACACTTAAAGTGCAAATGGAGTCTAGACTGGAAGCTACTGTAACAAAGATGGTGCCATTTGTTTTGAAGGGTGTCTGCACTCTTTCTAGAGTCTTTTGTTCTCAGCTGGGTTTGTGTTCTTTGGAGAGCGGCCCAACAACCAGATGTTTCTCTTTGAGCCACTGAAACTGATACTATTTTTCAAACCCACTCCGACTGCTCCACTCAACACCCACATAATGCTTCATTTTTATAAGTGGAATCAATATGGTCTTTGAGGTAATATTCTCTGGCATAATTTAGTGGGTGCTAGAATGGCATCTTTAAACTTGCTGAAAATTATATTTCCAAAGCAAAGCTATGCGTGGGAGGATTTGGTTTCCGAGAGGGAAAAATGCAAAAAAACAGCGATCAATATGATTGTGAATCAAACAACATATCATTAATTCCTGTGCTTTGTTTGGCAAGCAAACACAAAAACACATTTTTCATTTGGGGCAGGATTTTCCCCCTTTCCGTTCTCATATTGCCTTGTGCCTTGGTGTTTTCCTCCTCTGCAATAGTAAATTAGTGCTGGGGCTAGAGGAGGTTTGCTCAGGGAGTATAGTGATTCACTGACCTTGGTAATTAGAAGAGAAAGGCTGCTCATGGACAGGGTTGAACTTTACCACATTGTATTTACACAATTAACAGTTGGAAATGAGTAACAAGTTCCACAGTGATGCACAGAGATAGCAAAGATCAATACTCAATGAAAAAGAGGTGAATCAAAGACAAAAATAATAATATACTACTCGATTAGTTTGGATCGTTAAACTTCAGGAACTTCCTACTTTCGCTATTCAATGCTCTCATGGTATGTTTGTATCCTTTCAACACTGGATGAATTTATAGATGCTACTGCGAAGTAAATCTCACTGAAATAAAGTGTGCCCAGGCTCTATAAATATCGCCACAGCCAAAAATACCTCTGCCCTTCCAGGAAGTCTTTTCACTCGTTAAATCACCAAGAGCATTGGACCAAACTATCAGGACGGAGTGCACTATACAGCTTTTCTCTCTATACAGTCGATCCTACGACACAAAATCCCAGTGCACACAAGACAAAAGTGTAATTGGTCACAACAGATGCCAGCCTCCCTCCCGCCAGCCTCCCTCCTCCCTCCCTCCTGAAAAAACTAAAGTGCCAACAGTGACACATTTACCTCATGGGGACCTTTTGAATTCTTGCTATAGCTCACAAAAAATATGTGCCATTGATATACCTGAGACAATGTTGCACAAGTGGCTCCTATTTGCTTGTTGATCGGGCAAGGGTTCATTTCCTTATCAATACTTGTCATGGCACTCAGACAGAGACGGTCCCAGGGCCATTAAAACATACCAGATCCCTGAGAGAAATAAAGTGATGGCTTTTTTAGTAGGTCAATCCATATATGCGTCACAATAAATAAAGGAGGCCTTTGTTTGAATATTTGCCAGAATTATCTCTGCTACAAATTGATGTACGTCTCTGATTTCAGCCCTGTTCCAACATACACATCATACATTTCTTTCAGGCATAGCTTCTTTGCAGAGGGGGCATTACCTTTGTAAAGAAAACAAGCAACATGCATGGGGTGAGATGGATCACATCATGCACGTTCCTGATTGTTTTGGTTGGTTGAACTGACCGTAGTATTTTCATAGGCATGCTTTCGGACTTTAAATTTAGCTCGCTGTCGTAATCCCCGGCATTGTTCTGTTAGTGGGAACTATGTCAGACACGTCGCTGGATATAGGACGGCCAGGCTAGAACATAGACGGGAGGACTAGGGGAGTCAAGTGCAGTCCAAGTTCGCCTCGCGCCACTGTGTCAACGACCAGACGTGAAGATGACTCACCACACAACTGGAATCGCAGGGGTCAGCAGTCAGGGTCTCGGGTGTCTCTTGAGCGCAACAATAACCAATCAATGTCAAGAAAACAGACCGGAGAACGACGTAGACTAGCAAAGGAGGGGGATCACATGTATGCAGTGTTCAGTTTCTTGACTTTGGAAGTGGTCGAGAACAACTTGCACATGGTTGTTTAAGCTCTTGAGATCTATTAACATGGCTACACAATACAATTTGTCAGTATTTCTCAATTTCCTCGGCTGTTGTTTCACCTTTGAGTGACGGAAGATCCCTTAACGTGAAGCGGATACAAGGCAGCATGTTGAAGCGTTCTCTCTCCCTCTCTCTCTCTCGCTCTGTCTCTCGATCAATGTTGAAGTTTGTCAAAAGCTTATTTTAGAAGTGTGATGTACACAAATGTCTGTGTTGTTTATGATACACAGGAACTTACACTTAAACTGGGATCACAACGTATTGTTTTTGACATGGTCACATGGCCAATTCATTTACTATGGTTTCCCAACAAGGGTTAAATTACATGTGTTGTCAGACATGTTGATAGCCGCATGTAATATCGACACACGTTCGCAAGAGGTGTGCTCATATTGACATTCCCCATTTTGTTTGTCAGTCAAAAGGTGTGCGTGGCGGTCGAGGAAATTAATTAACTCTGCAACACGGTTTCAAAGGGGGAAACCCAATATCTATGCAGACTACAGTGGAGAACCCCACCTGTTAAGGCAGGGAAGTGCCCATAATGTGCTTGACGGGGTTTCCGTATTACCCACTCCTCCCACCCCTTCCAGACCAAAGAATCACAGGTGGGTTCGAAATGGCTGTCCTAGCGCTACACCGGAACGACAGGTGGGCGAGTGCTTTTAATTTTTTTTACGATGTCTGCCCTCTCCGTCTGTAACATTTGGGAAATGCAACATGAGATGTCAGAAATGCCAGCTGTAAAGAAGGAGGTGGACAGAGGCGGACAAGGGGGAACCGTATACCTGGACTGTTAAGTTTATGGTTCTGGTCATAGTTACGTGATGTGGTTAAACCATTACTAGGGAACCAAGAAAAGCTATTGTTTTGAATGAAGTGTGAGACGTGATATGTTGGTTGTTTAAAGTGATCTGTAAAGAACAAGTGAAATAAGTCTAGTGATATTGTAATTATCACGCGTATGCTGAACGTAGACTGAGCATAAGTTCCTCAGCCCTTCATCACTTGGTGTAATAGATATACAGTTGAAGTCGTAAGTTTACATACACCTTAGCCAAGTACATTTCAACTCAGTTTTTCACAATTCCTGACATTTAATCCTAGTTAAATTTCCCTGTCTTAGGTCAGTTAGTATCACCACTTTATTTTAAGAATGTGAAATGACAGAATACTAGTAGAGTGAATGATTTATTTCAGCTTTTATTTATTTTATCACATTCCCAGTGGGTCAGAAGTTTACATACACTCAATTAGTATTTGGTAGCATTGCCTTTAAATTGTTTAACTTGGGTCTAACATTAGTAGCCTTCCACAAGCTTCCCACAGTAAGTTGGGTGAATTTTTGCCCATTCCTCCTGACAGAGTTGTTGTAACTGTTTGTAGGCCTCCTTGCTTGCACACACTTTTTCAGTTCTGCACACAATTTTTCTATGAGATTGAGGTCAGGGATTGGTGATGGCCACTCCAATACCTTGACTTTGTTGTCCTTAAGCCATTTTGCCACAACTTTGGAAGTTTGCTTTGGGTCATTGTCCATTTGGAAGAACCATTTACGACCAAGCTTTAACTTCCTGACTGATGTCTTGAGATGTTGCTTCAGTATATCCACATAATTTTCCTTCCTCATGATGCCATCTATTTTGTGAAGTGCACCAGGCCCTCCTGCAGCAAAGCACCCCCACAACATGATGCTGCCACCCCCGTGCTTCACGGTTGGGATGGTGTTCTTCGGCTTGCAAGTGTAACCGGTGTGAAATGGCTAGTTAGCTAGCGGGGTGCGCGCTAACAGCATTTTAATTGGTGACGTCACTCGCTCTGAGACCTTGAAGTAACGATGCTTCATGGATGTCAGTTGTTAATGTGTGCAGAGGGTCCCTGGTTCAAGCCCAGGTAGGGGTGAGGAGAGGGACGGAACCTATACCATTACACAAGCCTCCCCCTTTTTCCTCCAAACATAACGATGGTAATTATGGCCAAACAGTTCTATTTTTGTTTTATCAGACCAGAGGACATTTCTCCAAATAGTACGATCTTTGTCCCCATGTGCAGTTGCAAACAGTAGTCTGTCTTTTTAATGGTGGTTTTGGAGCAGTGGCTTCTTCCTTGCTGAGCGGCCTTTCAGGATATGCTGATATAGGACTCCTTTTACTGTGGATATAGATACTTTTGTACCTGTTTCCTCCAGCATCTTCACAAGGTCCTTTGCTGTTGTTCTGGGATTGATTTGCACTTTTCACACCAAAGTACATTAATCTCTAGGAGACAAAAAGCGTCTCCTTCCTGAGTGGTATGACGACTGCGAGGTCCCATGGTGTTTAAACTTGCGTACTATTGTTTGTACAGATGAATGTGGTACCTTCAGGCGTTTGGAAATTGCTCCCAAGGATGAACCAGACTTGTGGAGGTCTACCATTTTTTTCTGAGGTCTTGGCTGATTTCTTTTGATTTTCCCATGATGTCAAGCAAAGAGGCTCTGAGTTTGAAGGTAGGCCTTGAAATACATCCACAGGTACACCTCCAATTGACTCAAATGATGTCAATTAGCCTATCAGAAGCTTCTAAAGCCATGACATAATTTTCTGGAATTTTCCAAGTTGTTTAAAGGCACAGTCAATTTAATGTATGTAAACTTCTGACTTACTGGAGTTGTGATACAGTGAATTATAAGTGAAATAATTTGTCTGTAAACAATTGTTGGAAAAATGACTTGTCATGCACAAAGTAGATGTCCTAACCGACTTGCCAAAACTATAGTTTGTTAACAAGAAATTTGTAGAGTGGTTGAAAAACGAGTTTTAATGACTCCAACCTAAGTGTATGTAAATGTCCGGACTTCAACTGTAGATAATGTATCCAGTGTGGTTCAGTCCAACAAGCAGCCCCGTCACTTTGTTTGAACAGAGCAGGCTATCGTTGGTTCTCCGTTCCTGACTCATCAACCACTGTTCGACCTATACTGTACAAACTCAGTAGTCTAATAATAATTGGATAAATATGTGAAAAGTCCAACTCAATCACCAAAGAAAATGCAGTCCCCGTGCATAACTGCAGCAACAGAAATATGCACTGTGGGGCTGTATTAATTCTGCACTGTGGGGATGCATTAATTCTGCACTGTGGGGACATATGCAGTGCTGTATGTAGATTAGGCACTGTGTGGCCATTTTAATGACTATCATTTTTGATATATGTTAGCTGTCAGTCGAACTGTGCAAAAGTTCAACAGAAACTCAACTCAACGGTTAAGTTTTGACATTCATTCTGGGTGGTTAAGGATTAAGGTTTAAAAATAAAAAATGTAAAGGAGTGCGTAACACTGGGATTGAACCTGCGGTCCTCATAGCCATAGCTTGTTGTTGAAGTCTTTCCTCTTACCCCATCCACAACGCCCTAGCAAGCCATGAGCCTACTAGATATTAATAGGCACACACGTTGCCCCTAGTGGATGGTAGGAAACTTGCAATGGAAATAATAATGACACCTGGCATCATAATCTAGTGCCTGCAGTTATGCACCCAGGAATCATATTCCGTACGAGGACGGCCTGGAAATGGCTCTGTCAAAATAAGGTATTTTCTACACTAAGCCCTGAGCCAGTCTTCAAAGTCTACTGTGCCTAAATTAGACTTGATTTAAAATAGGGTTCAGCAAGTAGAAGGCAGGTCAAAGTAACGATTCATGACAGTGAAAGTGATAGAAACCAGACATCACCGACAGAGAAGTTGATGAAAGCCCAAAAATGATCATGTCATCATTACTAACATGCAGGAAAAACGATATTGGCCAGTATTCTTGGAATGAACGGAATCTCTCCTTTAAAAATGATTGCTGTAGACGGTACTTAGTCATTTAACTGAGGTTTGCCCAAGTTCCAACAACTGTGTTGAATCGTACTCAAGTTCCCTTATTAATGCAAACCGTAGGACTGCTCAAGCAAGGGTAGAGTAAAATGTAGAAGCCTAGTAAGTGGTAGCTGCAGTATTTGTCAGCTAAAGGGTTGATACTTTACACCATGGCCTCAAGACATGTGCAGGCAGCCAAAAGGCAGAAGGTACTGAACGCTTAAGTGAACAGCCAAAGCCAGGTAAAGCACCATCCAAACCACTTGGAAAATATCACTTGTGAATTTCCACTCCCAAGTTGGGGAAAGTCCAACTGACCAGGGAACTAAGCATCTCCAAACCTCCCTTTGGTTGCTTACTACTTGACTTTAAGTCTGGTGTAATTACAAGACAACATAATATTAATATTATGGCAATACAAATTACATAATCAAGACAACATTAATTTTTTAGCTAGGTGTTTATATTTCAAATGAGTCCACCTTTTCATCATAGAACTTGATTCTGGTATATGGAATGCACAAAAACCAAAGCATAAAGATTAATTTGTTTAACTTAAAATAATGTGCACAAGCATTTTTGAGAACAAGTTGACTTTAGTATGTATATTTTATATTCATTCCATTTGAGGCTCATAATTGAGGAATCCTTTCTCAAAATGTGTCACCATAGATTTCTCATTACATTTCAAAACGTTTCCACAGCACCACATTTTCTGTCCCATTGAACTACGGACAAATGTTACAGGTTCATCATATACAACCCTATATGTTAACTAAATTACCATACAGAAGTGATAATTCTTCTCGCTGCTCAAGGGGCCAACATATAGTTAGATCAAAGTTAAGCTCCATCTCAAGTGGAATCTGTTACCGTCCTGTCTATCTTTAGCTCTCCTTACCAACTATCTGCTATTCTGGACTTGACTGGAGATTTACACCTTTTCCATCATGGAACAGAGCAGAAGAAGATTTGGCAATGGCTAAACATCCGTCTTTTTATTTAGAAGCTTTAAATCCTCTCTGTTGGCTAACTGGATGTGCATCCTCTATTTCTGGAGAAGAGGAGTGATAGGCTTCTAAAGAGTGTACAGCTTGTTTCACTCTTGATCAGGACCTATTAATAAAGGTCCCCAGGGTGTGTGTGTATGTGTGTAGAGATAGTGTGTGTGTGTGTATGTGTATTGTCTGTAAGTGAAACTGTGTGTGTGTGCCTGTGTGTAGCATGTAGGAGAGGGATGGTTAGACACGCACAGGGCAGCACAGGGGACAGACAGCTGGTGGGGTTCAGGATTCTGAAGGTTATGAGCACAGTGCCCCCAGCACACACACACACACACACACACACACGTGCGCCAACATACACACTTGTGCACACATATACACACGCATACAAACATGTTAGGAATAGAGAGTTTTGTAACAGGCACACACACACGCCACGGCCTCTCGCCCAGACAGGTGGGCCGTGGTTCTGGTTTCACCACTGCTTTTTTTCCAAACAAACTTGCTCCGAAAGAGGAAGGGTACACTCAAAACGCAAGCAATTCCTGCAAGAACTCCTCTAGAGTGTGGACCTGCAAGAGGCCAACACATCTGTCCGTCAACAGGCTCTCACTCTCTCCCATTCTCACTGCCTTTTTCGGTCCCCACCTCTCCTCCTTCTCTTCTCTCTTTTTCCCTCCCTCCCTTCGTCTCCCTCCCTATCGCGCCAGCTGTGGTCTAGTACAAAAACTGATTTTCGGAGTGTTAACCATGATGTTCTTCCTACCCGGCAGCCGGATTTCATTTGCAGAGCACAGGGGGGCAATATCTAGGGTAATTCCCAGGTTTAGCGTCACTGATCTTCTCACAGCTCACCTCGGGAGAGAAATTAAAGCCCAGATAAGGCCCCATCTCTGCTTCCAGCTCTGTCTTCCCTAGGCTCACCAGGACCATTCTTCACAGAACTGTACTATCAGGGATGTCTGAGATGACACCATGGTCCTGCTGTCCTACTGCATCTCCACCTTCCACTGGCATTTTAATAGGTCAGATCTAATCTCTGATTTATACAATTTGCATACATACACATTCATACATACACTGAGTGACTGACCAGGTGGTTACAGGTGAAGGGTATGATCCCTTATTGATGTCAATTGTTAAATCCACTTCAATCAGTGTAGATGAAGGGGAGGATAACGGTTAAAGAAGGATTTTTAAGCTTAAGACAATTGAGCTTAAGACAATTTTTAAGACAATTGAGACATGGATTACGTATGTGTGCCATTCAGTGTGTATTGGCAATTCAAAACATTTAAGTGCCTTTGAATCGGGTATAGTAGTAGGTGCCATGAGCATCATGAACTGCAGCGCTGCTGTATTTTTCACACTCAACAGTTTCCTGTGTGTATCAAGAATGGTCCACCACCCAAAGGACATCCAGCCAATTTGACACAACTGTGGGAAGCATTGGAGTCAACATGGGCCAGCATCCCTGTGGAACACTTTCGACACCTTATAGAGTCCATGCCCCGATGAATTGCGGCTGTTCTGAGGGCAAAAGTGCGTGCAACTCAATACTAGGAAGGTGTTCCTAATGTTTTGTACACTCAGTGTACACTTCACATACAAATTCAACACTTTACAATTGCATTCACAAACACCTGAAATGATGACATTAAGGCAATAAATACAAGGTTTAGTACATACCAAGGGAATATTTGATTTCAAAGTATCCTTACCAGATCACTTAATAATGTAATCGCTGACTAAATATCATTGTGTCATGTTTGACTTTAGTTCTCATAAAGTTGTACAGTATGTGTCCTTTAGATAATGACACACAAATGTTAGGTAACATTTTTCAAGTGCAAAAAAAGAATTTAACGTATTGCAATGACTTGGGCATTTAGATTGAGGTGATGGCTACTTACATGTGGATTGCAATGTCTTGTTCGTTGGGTAAAGGCCATGCAGGGAAAGCAATAAGAGAGACTCCAATAATTTTAATTTCAGAAATAAACTCCAATGATTTTAGTAGTACTTCTCCCCCTTTCAAGCACCAAACGACTTGCCTGGTATTTAATGAAAACCTTGTCAACTAGCCTTTTTAGGACTCCGGTAAATGTCATCTAGTGAAAATGTGACTTCATAAGAATCCTAATTTAATTTAAAAGCTGTTAAAATCGACAGCATCCGCTTCAAAGGGCGGTAGAGGACATATTACTCCTGATTGTAGCAATGTGATGAAACATGAATGAAATGTCAGAAGATTTATTAATTTTCAAAATTCAATCAAAATGTGGCAGAGCGGCGCACTTTGAATACTGAACTGAATATTAAAATGAGACATGGGCCTCATTTAGAAGAAAAAAATGCTTTTTCACCAGTACAGGCGCATCCTAGCTTGAAGGTTGGGGGTCCTGCCAATGACATTGGTTGTCATCGCTCAAGTAGTGTGTCTGAGCCGTGTGGTGGGAGCAATTAAGACAGGAGGACTTGTTAACCATGTGCTTTGGCTTAACACGGTGGAAGTGGAAATACAAGTTACAGAATAGGACACGGAATTGGGCACAGTCATGTGCTTTATGGCGTTCTCTAAACACGATACAGGTGGCCAAGCGAAAACACACATGCACATACCCACACACACACACCACACACACTTAAATCCCTATCTAGTAAATCATTCCAACCGACTAAGGCTTCCACCTCTGCCTAATGGTTTAGTACACATTATCATCACTTCTTCTCATACTATTCTCAATATCTTTCCTCCTGGCACAAAGCATGCCTGTTGGTTTGACATTTTAAAGCCAAGAGCCTCAATGTGTTTTCAATTGGAAGGAGATATGAGGTCCCATTATGTGACATGCTTCCCTTTGAAATCATGTGCCAGCCTGAGGAAAACATAAGAAAATGTTTGCCACCAAGCACGTTCAAATTCCCTCTTGAGAAAGCCACAGCTTCACATGAGAAGCATTACTGGGAGGGAGGCCTCTGAAAAACATGTTTTTGGAATTAAAATATTATGAGCACGTTCAAACCAGATCACTTCTCTAATTGGCTCTTTCACAACATTTGCATATTGTTAGATGGAGGAAGTTGATTGGTTGTGGTGTCTTGAGATCGAGGTTGCTCGGTGGGAGACGGGTGGTAGAAAAACACACACACGCACGCAGCAAGCTGCTGAGGAAAGCAGCCTCACCAGGAGAACAGAGGAGACTGTGTCGACACATGAGGCAAAACAAACAGTCTGACTTCTAAGCTTTGGCATGCAGGGTGACTGGGACCTCGGTTTCTCAGCTTTCCTGCGAGATGCCTTTTAAGCCTTTAGTCTTGTTTTTTACTCTGTTTTTCTCCTCTTTCTCTGTGTATGTGTTTCATTAATCCCCAGAGAGTGGATGAGAGAGGGAGAGAGAGGGAAAGAGAGAGATAAAGAGATGTGGTTGTAATTCATTCAGTAGGCCTCATACATTTTTGTAAGTCATTTGAACAATCAAACACACTGACACACGCACTCACAGGCACACACACAAGCACACATACACAGACAGGCACGCACACACACACACGCACGCACGAGCGCATGCACTCACAAACACACACACAGAGAGAGAGAGAGAAGTGCATTCTCAACAGCCCACCTTTACAATACAGAGCATAGCTCTGAATCATAAAGAGACAAAAAAGAACTCCACATTTTCACCACACAATACAAGAGTCCTCACTTTCGCTGTCAAGTCGCGATTACACAGACGTCGACGGCACCCGAGGACCACTCAACGTTTTCCTCCTGTCTTTTCCCCCTTTTGAACCACTGCCATGTTAAGGAAACCCAATCTATTGTTTTGAAGTGAACAGACAGATTGCCTTCTCGAGATTGTCAAATACTTTATGCAAACACTGTCATGTTTTGTTAAACCTGTCCTAGGTGTGACTTAATAAAGAGGAAAACTCCAAAGTGCTGGTTACCCCTCACCAGGGGACTGAATGAGAACCACATGCACAAATACAGCACAGTGCTCAGCGTGAGTGTGTGTGTGTGAGGGAAAACAGTAATCACATAGGTTTCCTGTGAAAAACAATAACATTTGTTTTAAACCGATGGCATTCTTCTCAGGGAGACTCAGTAGCTCCCATGGTAATACGTCCCAGACTTCCTGAGTACTGGGAACTAGCTAGCTTAATAGAGTACTTCTAGGGCCAGTGGGAGGTCAGATTGGAAAGCTATAAGATACAATTCGTGAACATTTCTTCAACCACAGAATAATTACCAAACTCACAATAGACTGTACTCATGACCGAAGTATTCACACACACTAATATTAGAGGACAGAAATGTGGTAGTGATCTATGAAAGACAATTTCTGTCAGCATATAGCTGTTATCTCAGATGTAGCATTAGCAACAAGTACACCGTATAGAAATCTCTTGGACGTTTAAAAATGTCTCTTGACATTGTGATCAGTTGCTGTATATAGGCCCACATATGTACATGAAAAACCCACCATTTTGAAAGACAGATCATTTCACAACATTCTTCCCTCTATATAACAAATGATGCCATGCGCACCCCACGTGGCTCAGCTTAACCGTGATCAAGTGGAAGCTAGCAGGGAGCTCCCAGCGTGTCTGGTTCCCTAATGTACAGGGGCACTGGGGCGATGATATATCACACTGTTTTCATCACAAACCCATCAGGCTCTGCTTGCCTCAACTTTGGGGTTTCTGACCTAAGAGCTTCCCCCCTGTCGGGGTGATTTTACTTGGACAAATTTCTCCTCCTACCAGGGTCTCTTCACTGCGAGGGGAGCCATGGCAGACACTCATCTGCCTCCCATTACACTTCCCAAATTGAGAGCATACACGGTTGACGTGTTAATGGATAGAAATGCAGCGCAGGGACATTTAGTGTCGAACTGTCAAAGAGCAACTCCCCCCTAGCCTTTCAAACTGCTTGGGCAGTCAAAGCTCTGTGCTTAACCTTGCTACAATGCTACTAGCCACCTTATTGTTATTCTTCACAGCTCGGTACATGGTATTATCAGTGGTTGTTATGTCACGGGACTAGCAGACTAGGCGTACACATTTACATGTCAGTCACATATTGGAAAGTGTTAGTTCAATTGACATAACTTGATATGTAAACTTTTTTGTTGATGGTACTAAACCCTGTCCCACTAATGCCACTATTTTCAATCAATACAAAGATGACACCAGATGGCAGAGTTAGTGATAAGGTATTGGAAACTACGTCTGTTGTAACATTGACGGTGTTTGCTAACCCCATCCTTTGTCTTCATGTTAGTAGCATTTCAGTCCCATGTTACTTTACAGTACCTCTGAAACCTCCAAAGTCACCAGACTAGGTCAGATTAGTTATCGGAAACAAGCAAAGGTGGGTTACCTTTCGCTAGCTGTCAGTGGCGGCGAGTGCAGTGTGCAGTCAGCCAGTGTGGGCGAGTGTCTCTCACGGCAACAGAGAATACAAGTTGTTTGATACTGTTGACTAGCATGATGGGTGCCACTGTAATCCCACAGAGGATCATTCATGACCGCAACACTTAAATATAGAAGCACAGACACAAAACTCCTGCTATTCTGGAGGACGACGGGCCGACAGGCCTTCCAAAGCAGGGTGCTACTTCTTATTCTTCAATTTGAGCACAGGTTTTTTGTTGAGTGGTCGTCTACTGAACTTTTCTTGGACATTATCATATAAACTGTTTTAAAAAGTAGACCTACAGCACCATGAACAAATTTGAACATATACAGTAGGGGAGAGTGGGGTTTCTTGATAATGTTTTTACATTCAGCATCACTACGTCAAGGGAAATATAGTATTCATTCTGACAAAGATATTAACATATATTTCAGGATGTTGTTTATCCCTGGAAATATTCATAATTCATGTAAACATAACAGTTTTGACAACATAGTTGGTCACAAAAAAAGTGGTCTCTTGGCACAACTTACCCCAGGTATAGCTGCCTTGGGGTAAGTGGGTGATGGTGTTCTGTGACAATGGGTGATGGTGCTGGTAGGTCAAAGCTTAATTCATGAATGGGGGTGTGGTATAGGAAACGCTATATTTAAGGGACTGTAATAACTAATTTATTTACAAACAGTTTGCTCACCATTTATTAATCATTACTCACCCATTAGTAAATCTTAGTTAGCTAATTACTCACAAATGTATTTATATTTTCTTAAATATCATGTGTTGTGTGTTTATTATTTTACCAGGTACTCCTGGAATGTCTAATAATGGCATGGCCATCTTTTTGTGAGAAATTGTATGCATATTATGCATAAAACTGACAAAATGTCATAATTTGTGTGGGATATGGTGGCCATTGGCTCAACTTACTCGATGGCCATCGGCTCAACTTACACCAAGGCACTTACATACTAAGTTTAGGACCAAACATTGTAGCTTATAGAGACCCCAACTGACATATAAAGCAATCTTAATATGATATATTACAGTTGATCCCGTGTGGCTCAGTTGGTAAAGCATGGCACTTGCAATGTCAAGGTTGCAGGATCAATTCCCATAGGGGACCAGTATGACATTTTTTTTTTTGGTATCCACTCACTACTGTAAGTTGCTCTCGATAAGAGTGTATGCTAAATGTTTATTTATATGCCTTATGTAGACTATAACAAAATACATTAATTTGACTTTGTGAAAATTGTTTTTTGGACCTAACTTGCTTAGCACTTTTCCCATGTGGTTTCTTCCTTCAGACTCCATGAAATTATTACCTCTTCCTAAATATTTGGTCACATGATTCATTTTGTGTATGGTTTCCCTAGAAACAGGGTGTGGCTCAACTAACCCCTTGGCTGCAGTCCAAACACTTAAAAGACACCCTTGTCCACTTACCTTATGCTTTTGGGGGAATCCCCGTCGCCATCTTGGAGGGTGGTCCAAATGATTAGCCAAGCAAGGGAAGTTTGCAACTTAAGCCCTCGTTTTTAGTTGGCTTTGCGAGTGTACAATTATGTTCACTCCGGTGCCTGAAACAATTCAATTCAATTTGCGACGATTGTACATCCGCTAAGAAAAGTCAGCGAAAACTTAAAAACAACATCAATGGAGAAGTCAACATACAAGTGTAAGTAAAAACGAATGCAAATAAATTTTGCTACTACCTAATAAGTAAAAATGTTTTTATTTAGTTATCTTTTTGAAATTGTAGAAACATAACATTTTCCTTCTTCAGTTTCAGGTAGGCAGGCTAATGTTAGTTAGCTAATTAATTTGCTAGCTATCATACAGTAGGCACATATTAATAATTATATATTTAATATAAGTACAGTCGTGGCCAAAATGTTTGAGAATGACACAAATATAAATTTTCACAAAGTCTGCTGCCTCAGTTTGTATGATGGCAATTTGCATATACGCCAGAATGTCTTGAAGAGTGATCAGATGAATTGCAATTAAGTGCAAAGTCCCTCTTTGCCGTGCAAATGAACTGAATCCCCAAAAAAGATTTCCACTGCATTTCAGCTCTGCCACAAAAGGACCAGCTGACATCATGTCAGTGATTCTCTCGTTAGCACAGGTGTGAGTGTTGACGAGGACAAGGCTGGAGATCACTCTGTCATGCTGCTTGAGTTCGAATAACAGACTGGAAGCTTCAAAAGGAGGGTGGTGCTTGGAATCATTGTTCTTCCTCTGTCAAACATGGTTTCCTGCAAGGAAACACGTGCCGTCATAATTTGTTTTGCACAAAAAGGGCTTCACAGGCAAGGATATTGCTGCCAGTAAGATTGCAACCATTTATCGGATCATCAAGAACTTCAAGGAGAGCGGGTCAATTGTTGTGAAGAAGGCTTCAGGGCACCCAAGAAAGTCCAGCAAGCGCCAGGACTGTATCTTAAAGTTCATTCAGCTGCGGGATCAGGGCACCACCAGTACAGAGCATCTGCACGCACAGTGAGGCGAAGACTTTTGGAGGATGGCCTGGTGTCAAGAAGGGCAGCAAAGAAGCCACTTCTCTCCTGAGACCATTCATATGTCGGGTTACTTCTCAGCCAAGGGAGTGGGCTCACTCACAATTTTGTCTAAGAACACAGCCATGAATAAAGAATGGTACCAACACATCCTCTGAGAGCAACTTCTCCCAACCATCCAGGAACAGTTTGGTGACAAACAATGCCTTTTCCAGCATGATGGAGCACCAAGGCAAAAGAGATAACTAAGTGACTCGGGGAACAAAACATCAATATTTTGGGTCCATGGCCAGGAAACTCCCCAGATCTTTATCCCATTGAGAATTTATGGTCAATCCTCAAGAGGCGGGTGAAACAAAAACCTACAAATTCTGACTCCAAGCATTGATTATGCAAGAATGGGCTGCCATCAGTCAGGATGTGGCCCAGAAGTTAATTGACAGCATGCCAGGGCGGATTGCAGAGGTCTTGAAAAAGAAAGGTCAACACTGCAAATATTGACTCTTTGCATCAACTTCATGTAATTGTCAATAAAAGCCTTTGACACTTATGAAATTCTTGTAATTATACTTCAGTATTCCATAGTAACATCTGACAAAAATATCTAAAGACACTGAAGCAGCATACTTTGTGGAAATTAATATTTGTGTCATTCTCAAAACTTTTGGCCACGACTGTAGACACGCACTCATAGTTGACTGTAGCGCATATAAAGCACCCACAAGCTACCGGTGGCTGAAAACAGTGACGAATTTCTTGCCAAGGGTGGTCCATTTAAAAATCATTCCTTCCTCCCTTGCCCTGCAAGTGTATACTTGTCAGACGTTATGATACGTCATCAGAAGTGTCCACTTAATTTGAGGATAGGGTGTGTCTTTTAAGTGTTTGGACCGCAGCCCTTGGCTCAACTTAGCCCACTCTCCCTTATATACATGTACATTTTCTATATAAAATACTTGGATTTAGTGATTTAGTTTTAAGGTGTTTCACTGTAAACAGAGTGCACACCTGTGAAGAAGAAATTACTGACACTTGGACATTGTCCTAAACAGATATTTTTGCAATAAAACCAAACTACAACAGCAATACCCATCAGAAAAGGCATTATCAATAAGCAATTGTTTACCCTCAGCTGTAGAGGGACCCCAGTCATATGAGTCTGGCCTGGTCATATGAGTGAGTAATGGATTTCTGACTAATTAATTAATTCCCTAATTTATTTATTATTACTGCAATTTTTACAGAGGACTTCAATGATGGCCCTTGATCCGTCTGTATTACAACTGGAAATCCCCCCTCCCCCCTTCCCCCACCACCATATTACAGGGAAAAGTTGAGAAAAAGGCATGGGTGCATTGTGTAGGCCTAAAGGGACCGAGTGGTAAGGCCCACTGACGCATCCCATCATTCAGTGAGCTGTCCAATCTAACCAAAGAAAGATGTGCACCGCTAAACCTGCCAAGGCTTACTTTGATGCTGAAAAGTACATTTCTTCTGGATGGAGCATGACACCACGAAATGCAATTAGGAGCGATATAAACAAATGTAACATATTTTGTCTTCTTTACGCATCCTTTAACAACTGCTGTGTTTTGATTTGATTTGTCAAAAATGCTTGACTGTTGCCAAGAGAAAACACTTGAATGTGTACCAAATTTTCTCACACTTACGATGAAGTTGAAATGAAAAAAAATCGAGAAGGAATTAGGGACAGCCTATGGTCTAAATTGAATTAGCCGTCATGAGATGACTTGCAGTAAGAAATGAAATTTCATACTCTCAGAGAGAAAGAGTAGAAATGTGAAACACATGAATGTGAAAGAGAGTGCGGTTCCGGCGCCGCTTTTTTATGTGCTGACTCCACTTACTAAGATGAGTCACGCATACATTAGTGCTGTGTTGTGGGATGAAAACCAACACCCCACAGCTCCTCAAAACACACACAGACACACTCTATGACGTGACTTTACACTGCAGTCTTTTGTCTTTCATGTTCCAATGATAACTAACCAGGCATAGTATCATCGTCATTTCATGTGTTAATACTCATTAAAAGATATCTTTGTCAATTTTTATCCCAAAAGTTTTAGCGAGCTCCTCCAAATTTTCAAGTGTTTCAAAAATAAAGCTGAGTGTTAACGTGGAATGCTGAGTCAAGTGGAAGGGAAAAAATAATCGTTAGCTTTTAGCTAAGGACACTTGTACAGGACACGTAATCCCACTGTAAATCTGAACCTCAAACTAAAGGATTTTTAATGCTTCAGATCTAAAATATGGAGCTCGCAGAGTTAGAGATCATGTTTCACTGAGACGTGAGTAGCTCTGTCACTATATTATATGCACAGAATCCCAACCTGCTGTGAAAGTTTTTTTTTCCTTCAAGGAAAGTTACGCGCTCCCTGCTGCTAGACGTTGACACTTGCAACTCATCAAAGACAATGATGTTCTGAGCAGATGCAAGTGGAATATGCTTTTATAGTTGGCACAATTTAATTGTCATGGCCCATAAAGTGATACTGTCAGTTATGATATAAGGATTTGGCAGGTTAGTTCTCCCGTAACCTAAGATGTCATTCTAGCTATGGACCATCATCCACATACAGTGAAAATATTTTAATTGTTTAAAATAGTCTAACGATTCAGAAACAAACATTTCAAGTTTTGATCACTATTGAATGATCTGATGGGTAATCTTATTAACTATTATATCATTGGTTAAGAATGCTGCCCCAAAGAGATTTGGGGTGTCTATTTTGATAAAAAAAAATATTATTCCACAGTGACACTCCAAGCATGTCATATCATTATGCATTTCAGATATGTGGCAGAGAACAGGACGTTGACAAACTGTAAATTCCTGTGTCCGTGTCTAGACCAAACTCAGCCTGGGTGGGGGGCATCGCACTGCAGACACATTGTACATACAATGATGGGTTTAAAACTAGGTTATCCATCACCGGCCTTCCTAAGTCCACAGGCCTCCAACTAACACCAGATCCAAACGTATGGAAAGATGGAAAGTTCGACGACCATCCACACATACTGTACTATCCCGCCCAGAGAAGATGGCCATCAAAAGACTTCTCTCTACACTCAACAGTGTTTCATAGATGATAAAATACTACATGGTAGACTAGGCAGAATATCGTATTGAGCTGGTTTCAGTTCTGTCTGACTTTTAACCAAATACATACTTCCCAAAACCCCACTATTTTTCAACTGCACTGAGAGAGAAGATAAATCCCAGAGACTGGGCCAAAAGTACTTCTCAAATTGTAAATTAAGGAGACGACAGTGGCTTTCAAAACAGCCATTATGATAGTTAACATAAAACCAATTAAAAGGCCAGCTGTTGGAGTGACGTGAATAATAGTGTTTAATTTGTCTAATCTTAGCTGGAGCAGTGGGTGGTTGAGTGGGGGGCACTAGGGTGGTGGGGGTGCCTCAGGTTAGGCTGGTACCCTGCTGGCACTTGAAGAGATTGGGTTTTGCCGTCGTGTGGTACAAATACCATAAATGGTTGGCTGGCTGTGTTGTTGTTTTTTGTGCATGTTGTCCCCTTGCATTTGTATTTGGTCTGTTGTTCGCATACTTTTTGAACGCTGTGGACATGGAGAAGCTCTCTGGAAATGTATTGCTCAGTTAAAAGGCTGCTACCACTTGACACGAGCCAAAAGGAGCTGATTGAGGAGCTTTTTCAAGGCCACTGTAATTTGCTCCTACACTATAAAATCTCTATAAATAAATAATTTTGGAACTTGTTCATATATATAGTTCAGAAACTATTTGTAAGTGTATTTATTGTGCCTGTATAAAAGTAGGCATTTATTAACAGTAGTTTTAATGGTTAACATCACAGCTGATTTGGCTTTGTTTTTGATTTGGTTAATGAAAAAATGTTAGGGGCCATGACTAAATTCAAATGTGAATTGGTATCGGGTGTGGTTTGATGTGGGCATATCTTGTGTGTGTTCGCAGATGGGAAGAGTTAGACAAATTATTTAGCCAATTAGCTTCAGACGGCTGGTGTGCGATCGCGGCAAAGTTGGTTTTACTTTGGATAGCCTATCTCTGGGGCTAGTTAACTTCTTAGGGAGCGGCAGCTGAGGTGTTGGTTTTGGAGAGTTTGGCGTGCCCAAAGTAAAAGGCCTGCCACTCAGGCCCAGAAACTAGGATATGCACATAATTAGTACTATTGGATAGGAAACACTCTGAAGTTTCTAAGAGTGTTAAAATATTGTCTGTGAGTATAACAGAACTGATATAGCAGGTGAAAACCCGAGGAATTTCTGTCCTGGAAAAAGGGTTTTTGACACATTGCCTAATTTTGAACCCCTCCCTATTGAAAACAGCTATATATGGGAGTAAGATTGCACTACCTATTGCTTCCACTGGATGTCAACAGTCTCTAGACAGTGTTTTGTGATGTTAGGTTGCTCTGGATGGTAATAGAAGAAGACTTTCGAACTAGTCATCGGATGTAAACAGAAGAGGAGGCGCGTTCACAGGCTTGCGCGCGCTGTTGTTTTTCCTTTCCTATCGTCAAGTTTTTATCCGGTTGAAATATTATAGTAAATATACATAAAAGTGTTCCTAAGGATACATTATCAATGATGTTTGATTGTTCTTGGACAAGTGTATAGGTATAGGTTGAACGAGTTCTCTTCACGGTTAAATGGGCGAGTGGACGCTGTATTTTATGAACATAACGCACCAACCAAACAGAGATTTATGGATATAATAATTTTTCTAACAAAAGAACCATTGATGTCTTCGTTGGACACTTGGGAAGCCCTCAGCAGAAGTTCTTCAAAAGGTAAGGGATTTGTTTTCGCTGTGAAATGGGTTTTGTGTGAACCGCGATGGATTATGAATTCATGATAATGGGTAAATATTGTAGGTGCTATTCTCAAACAATCAAATGTTGTGCTTTCGCCGTAAAGCCTTTTTTAAATCTGACAACGCTGTGATATTGCCAAGAATCAGAGCTTTTGATGACTATGCAACACTTGTATATTGATGAATGTTTAATAATTCAACTTTTGGATTTTGAATTTGGTGCCTTACATTTCACCGGGTAGCGCCCCACCACTCTCTAAGTAGTTAAGGACCGTAAATTACACAATGTAAATGAGACAATATTTTCATGTTGCACACTTTTCCGTTTTCTATTTAAATTCTTTAAATAATTTTTATGAATTTCTACAATTTTAATTGGTTTCAGGTTTTTGAATCATTGAAATTTGGAGCTATTGGATTTTTTTTTACTAACTAGACCAGTTGGGATATCCAAAGTCAACCCACATTTACCATGGGCATTATGATTGGGTCGTGTGCAGCTGCACTCTGAATTGATGATTACTTGTGTGCTTCCAGCTGTGGGGATGTCGCCAGGATTGAAACAAAACCAACCTTAATTTACGTTGTGATGCAGTCACGACCACAAGTCTCACAAAACTATGTTTTGGACAAGACTGACTTTATGACCAAAGTTATCCTATTTACACTTTGTAGCCAATTTTGACTCTAGAATAAATGTTTCTTACTCATCGATGCCACATAGGCTGTTTTCCAAATGAGAAGTTGTTTTTTTGGGACAGTTGCTCTTCAAGAAATATACAAGTGTTCATCATATACAGCTTGTGGTTTAAGTGTCCACATTTCCTCCATTTTATGTCCCAAATAAATAGAGTGGTGTCAGAACTTCTGCCTCACTAGCCAGAACCAGTTTGGCAGGGCAACATGTATTGCTGATTTTATACCAGCTTGTTTTCAACTTGACACAGTTTTATTTTTCTGTAAAAGCTAGCATTTAAAGACAGTCCTGCAGTGCATGGAAATCTCCAGTGCATATCCCACAAGCCATGTGGGGAGGGATTTGGGAAAAACCTCTCCTTTCGGTTTTGATGGGTGCATGAAGTGTTACATGTACTGCATATAGATATCCTGTCTGTGTGCATGTCATACTATAACATATTGTTTTATCTCTTCTTTGTTTTAAGCAGTGAAATGAAGGCACATGCACCGTACATCTCTGTGAAGGGTTAATCATGATATAATTGGTGTAATTGCAGAAAACCTATGTTACACTACCCTCTTAGATGCACATGCTGAGAACCTCTAACCTAACAAATCAAATCAAAACAAACTTTATTTGTCACATGCGCCGAATACAATAGGTGTAGACCTTACCGTGAAATGCTTACTTACAAGCCCTTAACCAACAATGCAGTTCAAGAATGAAGAGTGAAGAAAATGTTGACCAAATAAACTAAAGTAAAAAATAATAAAAAGTAAAGGGGGTAGGTGGGGGTAGGTGTCAATGTAAATAGCCCAGGTGGCCATTTGATTAATTGTTCAGCAGTCTTATGGATTGGGGGTAGAAGCTGTTAAGGTACCTTTTGGTCCTAGGCTTGGGCCTCCGGTACCGCTTGCCGTGCAATAGCAGAAAGAACAGTCTATGACTTGGGTGACTGGAGTCTTTGACAATTTTTTGGGCTTTCCTCTGACACCGCCTAGTATATATGTCCTGAATGTCAGGAAGCTTGGCTCCAGTGATGTACTGGGCTGTACACACTACCCTCTGTAGTGCCTTACAGTCAGATGCTGAGCAGTTTCCATACCAGGCAGTGATGCTCTCGATGGTGCAGCTGTATAACCTTTTGAGGATCTGGGGACCCATGCCAAATCTTTTCAGTCTCCTAAGGGGGAAATGTTTTGTCATGCCCTCTTCAGGAGTCTCTTGGTGACATTAAACAATGATGTTTAATGGACACCTCCAACCACTGTTCAGCACTGTGGTAACCAGAACCATCATCAACACCTCCAGAGGAGGATTCAAATCACTATGGATGGCACATACCCCTCCATTATTTCAAGAGTCCTTTGTCATACCGCCATCCCCCAACCACCACCACCACCCCAACCCAGCGCAATTCTTCCTCCTCAATACCTCCTCTCTCTCCTTCAAAACAGGGCTCTCTTTGACCTTCCCAGTGCCTCATTGTCCCAAAGTGAGTTTTGATTACTGGCTTAAGCCCTGAGAAGGCTCACCTCAGTGGCCACATCTGATCTTTTATACTAATTTTGGATTAATGCAGGGTCTGCAACACTGCGTCAACACCGTTGCTGAGAAGGCCCCTGCCACACAGAGCTAAACATTAATCCCCCTTAATGCTGAGAGTCAACTCTGAGTCCTTATCAGAATTTGCCTTAATCTCTGCCTAGGCTGTACAAAACTCTCCACTGGTCTACGGTAAAAATGAATACACCAGGGTACAGATAATGGCAAAGTGAACTGCTGCATGCAGAGAAATAGTAAATATTTTTTTACCTTGGAGGAGTTGTATGAGTTGTTCTGGTTAGAAGAGCTGGAGTTGAGAGAAGATCTTCTGTACAGGGACAGGGGTTACAACTTGAACTTTCTTTATTTTAATTGCCGCTGCTGTCTACATCTTCATACTCATCCTAACGGTCTTCATACTCACCATAGAGAATCTCTGACAAGGTACCTGTCCTATCACAAGTTACGCTTCTGATAGCTATCCAATCAGCATCTGATTTGATTTGAAGAATCTCCTTCCTCCTGGCTAACTCCTTGCAAGACTGTTTTGAACAACTTTTCCCCTCTTTTGCTCTTTTTTTCCTGTCTTCCCTTTCAGAATGCATGTGTTCTGCTCTTCTGTGGGTGCTAGTCGGTGACTGGTAGAGAACCCTCTCTTGAAGACAGCCCTTGCCTGTAATTTTCTCAAGATGATTAAGCCTCTAGGAGGGAGCGGGTGACATGATCATCTTTTATTTCAGTGAATTCACAAGTCTGCTTTTGCTTACAATTTTTTGGATACATATTTTCTCAATCTTTAGTTATTGTATGCAACGTTGCAATCTTGAGAGTCATTGCGCAATTTACAGCAGAAAATATATATCAACACCCATGCAGGAAACAGAACTTGATCCAAAGGTGTGAAAAAAAACGTATGCACATTTGGTTGAAAGTGTGTAACTGTACGTTCAATTCAAGTCGCATATGTCTCCTAACATTGTTCATGTAGATTTGTACTTATTTTTACCTTAAATGGTTGACCTTTGTAATAGCACACACACCTTCTTGCTAAAATGTATAAAATAAATGTAATTTAGCAGATACTCCCATACACATAGGCCAGAAGAGGCTGCGCAAGCAACTACCAGTAGAGAGCCTATAATTACCGTTTAATTAATGCCAGTTACCAGTTACATCATAATAGCCAATTTAATGGACATTGTAAAACAGTATTAGCTCGTAAGTAGGCAATACAATACAGTGACCCCGTGACAGTGCCCATGGAATGTAAAGTGTATGACCTAATGGTAACACTTTACAATAAGTCTCTGTTATGCCTGTACCAACACAGTTACCTTCCCTTGTAATTATACTTTTTTGGTGACTCATTATTAGTTTAGATTTAGTTACAATTGAAACAGCTAGTAACAATTCTAAAGACCTTGTAGCTTGCACGTGTTTAGTGGGGCTGGATGCTCGAGTGTGATGTTGGTGCAATTGCAAATATGTTTAATTGCATTTGACATAATACATCTCTGAAATTCTAAGCCTGTGGGGGCTTTTGGACATATTTAACCCCATTTTTTTGTTGGCACAAAATGACCACAATGCTTCAGTTTTTGGACACTACAGACTGAAGTTGGCACATCGGCAGGTACCGACTTCAGACAAGTGCCGTGGGGCTTGTGGGGGTCGTAGATCAAAACGGAGAATACCATCGTATTTGTGAGAATCTAATCTTTCCGCATAGTGTTCAAACCGTTCAGACCCTACAGACGTGTTCGTGAGAAGACTGATTTCCGGGATGTCTCAAGCTCTGAAAAACACTGCTGTAGCTCGGCCACCTTCCACTGCAGATGCGGAAGGCCGACATAGGCGGATGCAGTGGATTGAGACACAGCCAATGCAATCTTAAACTGACGGATTTTAATTGGGATTTAATTTAATTTATTATGTTACTTAGATTGACGCAAAGATTTAATAGCCTTTCATCCTTCAAATCAGATTAATCCAAACATTCCCCAGCAAAACATATCCGAAGATCCATTGGAGGGGAAGCCATATGAAAAAAAAATATGTTCACTCAAAAGATGGGGAATAAAACTCAGGGGTTATTTTTATACGATATAACAAGGCAGATAATGTGAATGTCAGTACAGTGTTGTTAAGAAACATGGAATTTATGTTTCAAAAGGAATTTCTGTTTGTGAATTCAATAAAATAATATTTTGTATGAGTTCACTGCTCCTGTTTCTAGCAGGAAGGTTTACTAAAGAAAATACAGGATCGTTTCGAGGCGGGATTTCCTGCTAAGGAAAAGAGTGGCCGAGCCCTTTGAGTGAATGAGCGCTACAGCGCGGCACCAAAGGGAATGCCAGCGGGCTAATCTCGCTGTAACCCGAGCACACAAACACCACCGCTAATACAACGTGGAGAAGGGAGGCTGTGTGACTGTGTGTCGAGCGGGCCCTATGCATGTTAAGCTGGCAAAAGTAAACAATCAGCCTTGGAAAACGGGGGCCGTGTAATTATAACGTTTTAAAGTAAACGCCATGGCGGACAGTAAGCTCTTATAAAACAGAGAGCATGGAGTAGAAAAAGGTCTGGGAATGCCACGCACATACCGGCATACTGAGGCCTTAACAGACACACTGTTTAAAATGACTTTCGCTTTCACACGATCGGATAACACGCTGCTGTCTTTTTTAAAGAGTCTCTGTTGGCCAGTTCTCAGCTTTAATAAACTAATCGTTCGTTCTGAGGTTGGGGGTTGTAAGTTTTAATTGAACGCTTTCACTTTGGCTTCAAGGACTAAATATGCTGAAATCCATCATTTCTGTAAGCAATGTTTTCTCACACATTCAGGCTCAATCGAGTTTCTTGTAATTATGGATATGAAGAGATCAATGTTCTTGGATGATTTGGTTCCTATCTCTTTGGCCCATTATCTCAGTAGTATCCTTCCTGAACAACCTTCCTGTTTACGTGCTGCTGTGCGTTTTGTTGCTAACCTAACTTTGCTACCTGACAGTTTTACGGTTTTTACTTTGTAATTACCGTTTATTTTTTCATTCAACTTTTTCACTCCGGACGCTTTATCTGGACGTGTTTCGTCAGGACCTCCACCAACCGAAGCTAAGTAGTAACATTAACATCATGCCTTCTAATTGCAGTCGCTGTACTCATAACATACAGGAGAACGGTCGGCTTATAGGCGAGGATAGCTGTGCTGCAAGCCCAGCTTCAGACGCAATCGTTAGGCAAGGGAAATGTAAGTGTAGGAAAGGATGAAACAGCGTCTGTGCCACCAGTAAGTACAGATAGTCGTAGAAATCCTCGCACAGTCCCGCAGCCGGACAATTTTCTCACGGCTTCTGGAAGGAAATGCTGGAGCAATGCTCAACCGGTGTCGCTCATTCAGCCGACAGAAACTTTCAACCGGTTTTCCCCATTAAGCAGCGGGTCGGAGTCAGAGGCCGAGCCTTCTCTGGTCTCTACTCCTCCCGTTCACGGGTCTGAGATGCCGAGGCCTCCCACCATTAGCACTGACAAATTGAAAACTCTAGTCATTGGCGACTCCATTACTCGCAGTATTAGACTTGAAGCGAATCACCCAGCGATCATACACTGTTTACCAGGGGCAGGGCTACCGGCGTTAAGGCTAACCTGAAGATGGTGCTGGCTAAGGCTAAATCTGGCGAGTGTAGAGAGTATAGAGATATTGTTATCCACGTCGGCACCAACGATGTTAGGATGAAACAGTCAGAGGTCACCAAGCGCAACATAGCTTCCAGCGTGTAAATCAGCTAGAAAGATGTGTCGGCATCGAGTAATTGTCTCTGGCCCCTCCCAGTTAGGGGAGTGATGAGCTCTACAGCAGAGTCTCACAACTCAATCGCTGGTTGAAAACTGTTTTCTGCCCCACACAAAAGATAGAATTTGTAGATAATTGGCCCTCTTTCTGGGACTCACCCACAAACAGGACCAAGCCTGGCCTGTTGAGGAGTGACGGACTCCATCCTAGCTGGAGGGGTGCTCTCATCTTATCGACGAACATAGACAGGGCTCTAACTCCTCTAGCTTCACAATGAGATAGGGTGCAGGCCAGGCAGCAGGCTGTTAGCCAGCCTGCCAGCTTAGTGGAGTCTGCCACTAGCACAGTTAGTGTAGTCAGCTCAGCTATCTCTATTGAGACTGTGTCTGTGCCTCGACCTAGGTTGGGCAAAACTAAACATGGCGGTGTTCGCCTTAGCAATCTCACTAGAATAAAGACCTCCTCCATTGCTGCCATTATTGAAAGAGATTGTGATACCTCACATCTCAAAATGGGGCTACTCAATGTTAGATCCCTCACTTCCAAGGCAGTTCTAGTCAATGAACTAATCACTGATCATAATCTTGATGTAATTGGCCTGACTGAAACATGGCTTAAGCCTGATGAATTTATTGTGTTAAATGAGGCCTCACCTCCTGGTTACACTAGTGACCATATCCCCAGCATCCCGCAAAGGCGGAGGTGTTGCTAACATTTACAATAGCAAATTTCTATTTACAAAAAACAAAAAAGCAGCGTTTTCGTCTTTTGAGCTTCTAGTCATGAAATCTATGCAGCCTACTCAATCACTTTTTATAGCTACTGTTTACAGGCCTCCTGGGCCATATACAACATTCCTCACTGAGTTCCTGAATTCCTATCGGACCTTGTAGTCATGGCAGACAATATTCTAATTTTTGGTGACTTTAATATTCACATGGAAAAGTCCACAGACCCACTCCAAAAGGCTTTTGGAGCCATCATCGACTCTGTCGGTTTTGTTCAACATGTCTCCGGACCTACTCACTGCCACAGTCATACTCTGGACCTAGTTTTGTCCCGTGGAATAAATGTTGTGGATCTTAATGTTTTTCCTCATAATCCTGGACTATCGGACCACCATTTTATTACGTTTGAAATCGCAACAGATAATCTGCTCAGACCCCAACCAAGGATCATCAAAAGTCGTGCTATAAATTCTCAGACATCCCAAAGATTCCTAGATGCCCTTCCAGAATCCTTCCACCTACCCAAGGACGTCAGAGTACAAAAATCAGTTAACCACCTAACTGAGGAACTCAATGTAACCTTGCGCAATACCCTAGATGCAGTTGCACCCTAAAAACAAAAACATTTGCCAAAAAAAACTAGCTCCCTGGTATACAGAAAATACCCGAGCTCTGAAGCAAGTTACCAGAAAATTGGAGCGAAATGGCGCCACACCAAACTGGAAGTCTTCCGACTAGCTTGGAAAGACAGTACCGTGCAGTATCGAAGAGCCCTCACTGCTGCTCGATCATCCTATTTTTCCAAGTTAATTGAGGAAAATAAGAATAATCCAAAGTTTCTTTTTGATACTGTCACAAAGCTAACTAAAAGCAGCATTCCCCAAGAGAGGATGGCTTTCATTTTAGCAGTGATTCATTCATGAACTTTTTGAGGAAAAGATCATGATCATTAGAAAGCAAATTACGGACTCCTCTTTAAATCTGCGTATTCCTCCAAAGCTCAGTTGTCCTGAGTCCACACAACTTTGCCAGGACATAAAATCAAGAGAGACACTCAAGTTTTTAGTACCATATCTCTTGACACATTGATGAAAATAATCATGGCCTCTAAACCTTCAAGCTGCATACTGGACCCTATTCCAACTAAACTACTGAAAGAGCTGCTTCCTGTGCTTGGCCCTCCTATGTTGAACATAATAAACAGCTCTCTATCTACCGGATGTGTACCAAACTCACTAAAAGTGGCAGTAATAAAGCCTCTCTTAAAAAGCCAAACCTTGACCCAGAAAATATAAAAACTATCGGCCTATATCGAATCTTCCATTCCTCTCAAAAATTTTAGAAAAAGCTGTTGGCAGCAACTCACTGCCTTCCTGAAGACAAACAATGTATACGAAACGCTTCAGTCTGGTTTTAGACCCCATCATAGCACTGAGACTGCACTTGTGAAGGTGGTAAATGACCTTTTAATGGCGTCAGACCGAGGCTCTGCAACTGTACTCATGCTCCTAGACCTTAGTGCTGCTTTTGATACCATCGATCACCACATTCTTTTGGAGAGATTGGAAACCCAAATTGGTCTACATGGACAAGTTTTGGCCTGGTTTAGATCTTATCTGTCGGAAAGATATCAGTTTGTCTCTGTGGATGGTTTGTCCTCTGACAAATCAACTGTAAATTTCGGTGTTCCTCAAGGCTCTGTTTTGGGACCACTATTGTTTTCACTATATATTTTACCACTTGGTGATGTCATTCGGAAACATAATGTTAACTTTCACTGCTATGCGGATGACACACAGCTGTACATTTCGATGAAACATGGTGAAGCCCCAAAATTGCCCTCCCTTGAAGCCTGTGTTTCAGACATAAGGAAGTGGATGGCAGAAAATTTTCTACTTTTAAACTCTGATAAAACAGAGATGCTAGTCCTAGGTCCCAAGAAACAAAGAGATCTTCTGTTGAATCTGACAATTAATCTTGATGGTTGTACAGTCGTCTCAAATAAAACTGTGAAGGACCTCGGCGTTACTCTGGACCCTGATCTCTCTTTTGACGAACATATCAAGACTGTTTCAAGGACAGCTTTTTCCATTTACGTAACATTGTAAAATTAGAAACTTTCTGTCCAAAAATGATGCAGAAAAAGTTAATCCATGCATTTGTAACTTCTAGGTTAGACTACTGCAATGCTTTATTTTCCGGCTATCCGGATAAAGCACTAAATAAACTTCAGTTAGTGCTTAACACGGCTGCTAGAATCTTGACTAGAACCCCAAAATTTGATCATATTACTCCAGTACTAGCCTCTCTACACTGGCTTCCTGTTAAGGCAAGGGCTGATTTCAAGGTTTTACTGCTAACCTACAAAGCATTACATGGGCTTGCTCCTACCTATCTTTCTGATTTGGTCCTGCCGTACATACCTACACGCACGCTACGGTCACAAGACGCATGAGCCTCCTTACTGTCCCTAAAATTTCTAAGCAAACAGCTGGAGGCAGGGCTTTTTCCTATAGAGCTCCATTTTTATGGAATAGTCTGCCTATCCATGTGAGAGACGCAGACTCGGTCTCAACCTTTAAGTCTTTATTGAAGACTCATCTCTTCAGTAGGTCTTATGACTGAGTGTAGTCTGGCCCAGGAGTGTGAAGGTGAGCGGAAAGGCACTGGAGCAACGAACCACCCTTGCTGTCTTTTGCCTGGCCGGTTCCTCCACTGGGATTCTCTGCCTCTAACCCTATTACAGGGGCTGAGTCACTGGCTTCTGGTGCCGTGGCGGAGATCTTGTGGGCTATACTCGGCCTTGTCTCAGGATGGTAAGTTGGTGGTTGAAGATATCCCTCTAGTGGTGTGGGGGCTGTGCTTCGGCAGAGTGGGTGGGGTTATATCCTGCCTGTTTGGCCCTGTCCGGGTGTTTTTAGTCGGGACAGGGCCACAGTGTCTCCCGACCCCTCCTGTCTCACCCCAGTATTTATGCTGCAGTAGTTTATGTGTCGGGGGTGCTAGGGTCCGTCTGTTATATCTGGAGTATTTCTTCTCTTATCTGGTGTCCTGTGCGAATTTAAGTATGCTCGCTCTAATTATCTCTCTCTTCTTTTTTTTTCTTCTCTCTCTCTCTCTCTCTCTCTCTCTCTCTCTCGGAGGACCTGAGCATTAGGACCATTCCTCAAGGCCTACCCGGATGTCCCGAGTCCACCTGGCCGTGCTGCTTCTCCAGTTACAACTGTTCTGCCTGTTTTATGAACATTTTAAAATCTTGTCCATGTTCTGTTATAATCTGCACCCGGCACAGCCAGAAGAGGACTGGCCACCCCTCACAGCCTGGTTCCTCTCTAGGTTTCTTCCTAGGTTTTGGCCTTCTAGGGAGTTTTTCCTAGCCACCGTGCTTTTACACCTGCATTGCTTGCTGTTTGGGGTTTTAGGCTGGGTTTCTGTACAGCACTCTGTGACATCAGCTGATGTAAGGGGGGCTTTATAAATAAATTTGATTTGATTTGATTTGATTTGAACACTACCCTGTTCTCTACTGCCTTTTGCCCTTCCACAGACTCTGACTCACTAAATACTCTTTCCCTCCCTTTATGAGCTGTGAATTGACCACAAACCTAAGTCATCGGCCTTAATGTTGTACCTCTACCTCTTCTCATCCTTTTTCAGTGTCCTTCTCCCTTTTCAAGCCTCTGGGAAAGAAAGGGAAAAAACCCAAACCCAACTTTAAAATGGAAAAATCCCTTAATGCATTTCCTACCTTATCTAAAACACCTACATATCTGTCTCCAGTCTGCTGCCCTTGAAAGGATATTTCAGGCCTGGGATTGAGTGGGAAAAGCTCCCTTCACAGGCAGGGCTAGGGATGAGTTATAGGCATCTAAGAAACTGGGAATCTCAGGGGCCTGACCATGGCTTTAGCACACAGCTCCAACCAAGGTTAGGGTAGCAGCAGAAACAGAAGCAGTCCCCAGCTCCCCAATAACTTGGAGAAATATACAGAGCCAGGGAGAAAGGAGAAGGGAAAGCAAGGGAAAGCAATATTACACTTTCTGTTTTGTGTCTGAGTAAAAACACACCTTATCTCTGTTCAAGAAAAAAAACATTATTTAACCAGGAAGAAAATCCATTGAGACACAAGGTCTTTTTCACTAGGGACACCTGGCCAATAAAGCAGCAGCAGTCAATACAGCATTGCAAAATGTAAGCATACAATAGAAACAGCACTACAACACATCATTAAGAGCTAATCCGGCCTACAGGAAACATGATACTCCTCATCAGCGATTTGGGCCATAGTTTTAAACTCACTAAAGGGCACGAGTGCATCTAGGTCAGGAATGTGCAACTTTGATGGCGGTGGTGCCCACAAAAAAATCAGAACTCATCAGACACCCACACATGTAGTCAATGCAAGCCCTGTAGCTGTATGACAATGTAAGGTGGAATGGTGGGTTAGCGACTTGAAATGAGTCCAGTCTCTAACACAGAACAGGCTGCATACATTTTCAATACGTCACCATAATCAATTACAGAAAGAAAAGTGGCTTAAACAAGCTTCAAGTGGGAAGCAAGCCCAATTTCAGTTTAAGCTTCCTTACAAAATTATCTACAGGAATTTTGTAGGACAGCTTATCATCCAACGAAAGACCGATGTATTGCAGGATGTCACCTTTTCACAGGTGTGCCCCCAGACGTCAAAATGCTAACCTCTGGCTGAGAGCGAGCTCTGGTGAATGTCATGCGTTTACCTTTTTTGAGCATTCAAGACTAGTTTGAGACCATATAGGGAGGTCTGCAGTCACTGAAAGGCAGTCTGAAGCTCTTGAACAGCCCGAACCAGAGAATTAACATTTGCGTAGATCACTGTATTATCTGCATTCAGATACAATTTGGCTGGTTGCATTGCATTTTTCCAGGTCATTGACAAAACTGTAGCTAAAATGGAGCCCTGGGGTACACCTAGTGATCTCAATGAAGCTAGATGCAGGACAATGTTTTTTTTTTAATCAAGTGCATTTATGATATAATTTGCCACTGCCATAGCTATTGAATCATTACACTGGTATGGATGAGGTCAGCAAATTGCTGTTGTGATGTTCTGTGATTGAAGATATAGTGCATTCGGAAAGTATTCAGACCCCTTGACTATTACCACATTTTGTTATATTACAGCCTCATTCTAAAATGGTTTAATCGTTTATTTTCTTCTCATTAATCTACACACAATAACCCATAATGACAAAGCAAAAACAGTTTTTTGAAAATTTAGCAAATTTATTCAAAATAAAAAAATTAAATATGTCATTTACATAAGTATTCTGACCCTTTACTCAGTACTTTGTTGAAGCACATTTGGCAAGGATTACAGCCTCAAGTCTTTTTTGGTATGGCGCTACAAGCTTGGCACACCTGTATTTGGGGAGCTTCTCCCATTCTTCTCTGCAGATCTTCTCAAGTCAGGTTGAATGGGAAGTGTCGCTACACAGCTATTTTCAGGTCTCTCCAGAGATGTTCAATCAGGTTCATCCGGGCTCTGGCTGGGCCACTCAAGGACATTCAGAGACTTGTCCCGAAGCCACTCCTGTATTGTCTTGGCTGTGTGCTTAGGGTCGTTGTCCTGTTGGAAGGTGAACTTTCGCCACCCAGTCTGAGGTCCTGAGTGCTCTGGAGCAGGTTTTCATCAAGGATCTCTCTGTACTTTGCTCTTTTCATATTTTCCTCCATTCTGACTAGTCTCCCAGTCCCTGCCGGTGAAAAACATCCCCACACCATGATGCTGCCACCACCATGCTTCACAGTAGGGATGGTGCCACGTTTTGCTCCAGAGTGGCGCAGCGGTCTAAGGCACTATATCTCAGTGCTAGAGACGTCACTACAAACCCTGGTTCGATTCCAGGCTGTATCACAACCGGCCATGATCTGGAGTTCCATAGTGCAACGCACAACTGGCCCAGAGTCGTCCGGGTTAGGGGAGGCAGGGGGGAGGCCATCATTGTAAATAAGAATTTGTTCTTAACTGACTTGCGTAGTTAAATAAAGGATAAATAAATAAAAACTCTAGATGTGACGCTTGTCATTCAGGCCAAAGATTTCAATCTTGATTTCATCAGACCAGAGAATCCTTTAGGTGCCTTTTGGCAAACTCCATGCGGGCTGTCATGTGCCTTTTACTGAGGAGTGGCTTCCGTCTTGCCACTCTACCATAAAGGCCTGATTCGTGGAGTGCTGCAGAGATGGTTTTCCTTCTGGAAGTTTCTCCCATCTCCACAGAAGAACTCTGAAGCTCAATCAGAGTGACCATCAGGTTCTTGGTCACCTCCCTGACAAGGGCCCTTCTTCCCTGATTGCTCAGTTTGGCCTGGCAGCCAGCTCTAGGAAGAGCCTTGGTGGTTCCAAACTTCTTCCACTTAAGAATTATGTTTTGGTACCCTTCCCCAGGTCTGTGCCTCAACACAATCCTGTCTCAGGGCTCTACGGACAATTCCTTCGACCTCATAGCTTGGTTTTTGCTCTGACATGCACTGTCAACTGTGGGACCTTATATAAACAGGTGTGTGCCTTTCCAAATCATGTCCAATCAATTGAATTTACCACAGGTGTACTCCAGTCAAGTTGTAGAAACATCTCAAGGATGATCACTAGAAACAGGATGCGCCTGAACTCAATTTTAAGTCTCATATCAAAGTGTCTGAATACTTATGTAAGTAATGTATTTCTGTTTAAAAAAAATTATACATTTGAAAAAAAATGTCATTATGGGATATTGTGAGTAGATTGATGAGGAAAACATTGATTTAATCGATTTTAGAATAAGGCTATAAAAAGTCAAGTGGTCTGAATACTTTCCGAATGCACTGTATGTGAAATGTAACAGTGAGGCACACAATAATGCATGTATTAATACATATATTACTACGCTCTTGACGCCAACTATGGGTCAAATCTTAATTTGAGAAAAATTGCTTTACTCAAACTTTTGCAGTAAAAGTGTGAGTTACATTCAAACACATAAAAGATAATATGAAAATACAACTAAGCCTTATAAATCAGGACAATGAAATGTTACCTCTATTTACATTAGTTTTTATGACAATGCCAACAATCCTACTTGCTTTCCTAAGATATCAGGACTATTCCCATAGCCTTAGTGAAAATGTTGAATTAGGAAAATTTTGGCAGTCTTTTCATGTCATCCTGCCCCTGTTCCCCTGCTTTTAGCACTCTTGCCCCTTAATATTAGTGTGACTATAACAGGCTGGACCGATCTGGCCCGGTAAATCATCCAGCGAAGGATAAAGTTCAAGTAGATAAAATCAAACAGATGTCGGTGGGAGGGTAGTCTTCATGACCCATAAAAGTGCTTTCATCAGAGAGCCGAATCATTTGTTTTGAATTATGACATTGTTATCAAAAGGGGCGGCAGTGGCCTGTTTGTGGGGGAATCGGATCTGTTTATGCGAAAAGAAGGGGAGAAATGCCCGATCCCAGTGGAACCTTGGGAAAGTGTGGTGAGAGTGACGGCTGACAGGCAGAGCCAGCTGGGGGAACAGTTTGATTGACAGCTGTCATGTCTGGGTTTGTGTTTATGTTTGTGCAGTGGATTAGACATTGTGTTTTGTCTGGCTCTCATCTACGCAACACAGTCAACGTAAACATCAGTCCTCAGAGAGAACTGAAGAGAGAGGAATGTGATTGCCACAATAGTTTTGTTGAATTTCATAGAATGTCATACTTGTGATGCGCAGATCAGCAATGCCTATATAGGGTGTTTCCTGTGTTTCAAACGTAATTGTCTCCCAATTAAATTTTGGATAAGATCAAACACAAACTGAGATTCTGAAGTGATAAATTGAATCAATGTTGACTTTTTCTGTATCACCAGACACACATGGGACTTCTTTCTTTCAATTTTAGTCCTCTTGAAGATAATGCCATTGGGGGTCGTATATTCAGTGAAAGTTCAAGTCGAGGTTAAATATTTGCCTTATCTCGCAGATATTGTATGCTGTCATCAATATAAATGGCAGCCAGGGCAACCAAATTTACCTTTGCACTAGATTATTTTCTATAATGAAAAGCGCTATACAAGTTAAATAAATTAATATTACTTATCATTACCTTTTGTGAATCCGCCCCTGAAATTCCTTGATTCATGTTTTGGTAAATTTTGTATATTCTGCCTCACACTAAGGACAAGTCATTCGTGAGACTGTGTTGAAATTCAACGTGTCTGTGATATAGGAAATGTTAGGTCTGTAGTGGAGGTGGGGGAGACTTCTAGAGTTAGCTTGCATACATGTGGTGCACTTCCATTTCAAACACTTATTATGTGCTTGAATTTATGACTTTCTTAATACTTCCTTTTAACACATAACTTAGCTCTTAATTTAATGTCAGTCTAAGACATAAACTGGATTTTCTGTGGCACACTGCAATGAAATAGAGTAAAACAAATAATTACCTTACAGAGACAAGGACCTGTAAGAGTGAAATCAGCTTCTTTTTCTCTTCTTTATTTCTTCTTCTTGACCTTGTAAGTCAGTCACGAAAGCATGTAAATCTATCCCCCTTTGAAAACGAACAGCTTCACTGGGAGCTTCACCTTGACCTTTTTATTGCGTGCTGAGGAAAACCATTGCATGTCTGCAACTGAAGCTACTTGAGAAACTTGCCATATCACTTCCTGGGCCTCCCTACTATCGAGGAAAAAGCTTATAGAAGTAAAGTAGCTCTACATGAATGACGACAGTAATTCACTTATACAAGTGCAACAACTGATGATCGTTATATCTGTCAATATGAACAACCTCTGAAATGCAGCACCAATTCTTTGTCACACAAAGGACACTTATCATGACAGAAAGATCCCACAAAAAACGTTGACCTGTTCATTAGAAATGTTGAAACAAGACTGCATCTCTCAGCAAGCTATGTGTATTATTTTCACATTTAAACACTAACTGCTTAATCAAACTCTTTTTCGATTTCCCCACTGAAATGGTCCTGAATTGAGGTTTTGTCTATGGTCTTTAGTGAAGCAGGAGGTGTTTGCAAGCTGGAGGCAGGGCAGGGGGTCTGAGAGTTTTTGATAAGGAGGTCCAAGAGTGCTGTGCTCCCACTAGATTATTCTCCAATTCACAGAGTGGGGGCGGTAGACAAGTAGTCAGATAACTCCTCCCAGCAGTCATAAGGCTCTTTATAGCATTCCCTCTCAGTGCCTTATTGCCTCCTCTGGAACAAAATATCACTGGAATATCACTCACTGATATAGCTGTGTTACCAAAGTTAGACTATAGCTATTAATTTTTGGTCTTTTAACAAACCCATAAACATTATGGAACATTCATTAGTTTTAGACTCAAAAACAGACAATGTCACAATTTGCACACAAAGAATCTATAATTATAATTTTTTGCTGTAGGGAAATTTTAACTTGCACAGACAGGAGAAACTCATTTCTTAAACAACTGGTCACAGAGTATGGGAATTGCCCAGTATAAACAAGGATTAAGTCAGGAAAAGCTATTGTTTCGGGGGTAAATTCCTTGCCCATTGCAACACAGGGGGTATTTTGCCAGGCAGTGGTTTACTTTGAAACACACAATAGCTCCCCAAAGGATGTAATTGCAGAAGCGTGTAATTACAAGCATAACACTAGTTAAAAAAATCTGCCTCTTTGGGAGTTGTTAGTCAACACCCATTATCCCTGGGTGCTGCATTGATTAACCTGTGACACATTTCTTTAACACTCTGCAGGGTAAATAGAACTGACTGGCTACGGATCCAACGTTTCGGGATCTGTAGTCCACTGAAACTGAGTGTGCGCATGTTAGGATGACATTCTGCACGTGCATACTCTCTACATTACGTGTGGAGAACATGCTACTCAGGTGGATGGTGCTTGTTTAATAAAGTTAGATAAAAGCTGAATCAATGTCTGCAAGACCACATATTGATTGCGTTCTACATAACGGAACTGAATACAATAGCATAGTATAACATTACTCTAAGACAAAAACCACCCAATTTTTCTCTCATATGGCAAAACTCAAAAGCACGTGCCACTAGGCAAAATACACAGGTATGCTACAGTTTGATAGCACCATATGCTCTAAAATTTGCTCAGTGTACATAATTCAAACAACACTGTAGGCTACTTCGAAACAACACTGTATGATTCAAGATGATCTAAATCCATATCCTCATGAAACTGATTGAGATCAAATGTTTGGTGTGCAGATGCTGCATGGACATTTCATCTGTAAAGCTTGAAGAATTATCATTCACGATTAAATGCTGTGGTGTTTATCCGGTTCTGATATGTAAAATGCTATCATTACGTGATCTTGCAGCACATGAGCAAAAGCTTTGGGATCTTAAGTCCAGTGGACTAAAGATCCCGAAAAAGTCGGATCCGCAGCCACGGCCTAAATAGAAACTGATAAGAAGGAACCTTAAAGGTAACATATGATGGAGAATTCCCTTATAGTCTGTGTGCTTTTTTATATGTTTGACATATGGTATTTTTCTAATTGTGAATACAGAAGTACACTGAAATATGGGAGTAAATGTTTTTTGTTGTTGTTGACTAATTACATTTTCACATTGACCACAATTAAGGCATTATAGACTCTCAAACGTCACCCTACTCTTAACAGGTATGGATAGCTTACTTTGACTTTAATGTCTCAATACTTATTTCCCGAAGATACCCGAAGACCTTGAAACCTAAAATGCCCATTGAGGATCTTATCCACCAGATGTGTAATCTGTGATGTGTGCTCCTCCTAGGTGGGCACGAGTGAAGTCAGCGCTCCTCATGCGACTCCATAAAAGACTGGGAACTCAGTCGAGATTAGTTGATATTACACATTGACATTTAGCAGTTACAGGTGATGCTCGGCAGAGAGAGAAAAAGGACAGCCGACCTTCATATCTGCCAGAGGCGATGCACATAATGAACTGCGTGGGTTTGCCACTGGACGCCCCAGTTATTGATACTGAACGGTCGGCCGAAGATAGTCCTCGTTTTTTCTTCCTGGGTTCCGGCACCAGCACGGCAGTGTTTACATACTGTGTTTCTCAGTGTTTGCACTTTGGAAGAGGGCCATGGTGGAATTTTTTATTGACATCAAATGTTTAATGGGTAAGCAACAGCATATCCTCTGGTTGCTGATGAAATGATGACAAAAGAGTTGAGCGTGACACTGAGTAACTTCCTGTGGTAAAATAACAATAACAGCCAATGACTGCGATGTTGTGGTGGAGGAAAAGATGACTGAAGGCTGTAAAAGCATTATTGTGTTGGATAATGCTTCATAAAAGACACACAACTAGACTAATACATTTTAGCCTGGAGTTTATTTATATATACTTTTTTGTCACACTTGATTCAGCTCACCCAGCATGCTGCACAGGCAGAGTTGGAACTATGGCCCTTTCCATGGCAATATATACATTTTTGGGTGGTTGAGAAATAATTTGACATTAAAATGAGGCCTGAATTCCAGTCAACATTGTTGTACATTGAATAAAGAACAGCTTTAATCACTACAAGTAAGAGTTTCCCTATTTCACTACGAGCTTGGTTTATAATACTTATTTCAGCTGTACCTTTCCACACTCGCATTTCTTCGTTTTACATAGAGATAAACTTGCCTTGCTACATTTTCCACGCCTTTGGTCCATAGTAGATCCAAGATAGTACAGACGTAGGCTCTTAATTTGATAACCCTGTTGCAGGAGTCTTCTTGCAATGCGGGACATTTAAAACGCGTAGTGTATTTGAGGTTTAAGAAGGCTTCTAAGATTGGATTTTACACTTCGATACTTCAGACTTGATTTTCCCTTATTAAAACTATATCAACCCCTACAAAAAGGGCCATTCATTATTATCCACATAATAACTACAACAATTTCCCTGCTGTAGCAAACTGGCTCAAAACTAAGATCCTACATCTGCACCTTGCCTGTCGTCGATCTTTCAGCTAGCGTGGGTAGCGCAGTACACAAAGCTAGCGTCTCTGTTGCCTGACAGCAGATTTGCAAAAGAGATTAATTGAGATCCATCAACAGATCTCAGCCAACCTCCATTGCTATTAAAGGATTTAGCCACCAGAGAGTGCAGGATATTTCTGATTTATTATATATGGAGCCTGAGTGAGATGTCGCATTAAGCCAGTTGGACAGTTTTGTTACCAAGAGCATCCAGATATGTAAAGGTGAGATTGTACACCCCTGTTGCTTTTAACACCCCTGTCTCTTTCATGGTTTAAATGGAGAGGCAGCAAAATATGGAGATTTTACTTCACCTTAACTGACAATAACAAGGTAACTTGTGGGCTTTTAAGAATGAGACATGGTTGAATATCTCTCTAGCTGGCCATTGTTGGCCCTGTCTGTTTGTCTCTAGTTCATGGCTGATAGAATCTCATTTAAAATCAGACGCAATTCTCTATGATTGGAAAATACTCTGACCCTTGCCCTTGTGACCTTGGTCAATTGCCCCTCATTCTCTGTCTCTTCTCCTCCCGTTCTGTACAATAAACTAGCCAACCTATTTGGTTTCCATAAGACAGTTTACCTGAGTTTTTCAGACACTACCGATCAATTGTTTGGTCTTTGAGCTTTGCCAAGCAAACAGTATCTTGTGGAAATTACTCGACAGATGTGTTTTTTAAAGACAGAAAGGCCTTCAAAGAAGTAGAGTTTTGGTAGACTTTATACTTGTACAGTGTTGGATGTTGAATTAAGAAATGATCAGTGGTAGGAATGTTGCGATGTTAGATCACCTTCAAGTAGGTTCCATGATTAACTTCAAGGCCCTCAGTATTTACGTGGTTGATGACTTTAAAAGCAAGGAGTATGAACTTTCATGACATTTAAATGGATATCTCTTGACCACAAGTTAGATCTAAATAAACATTTGATCTTGTAGTGCCTTTACCTTAGTACTGCTTTAGTCATTTTGGCTTTTAAAGCCCATGCCAGATATTCCCAAGGATTGTTAATTTCATGACAAAAGACTTCTCTGCTAGAGATGGTGATCATCCTGAGTCCTGATCTTTCTCATATGCCCAGTAATGAGTACATAGCAGCCACCTCCCTGGTACTGCCCAGATCACTACCCCAATCACTGTTAGCTTTGATAAGGCCATGTCCACTTATTGAAGCACATCAATACACATTGGAGGTGCTATGTCAGCTGAGTTGTTCTGGAACCAGAACCAGAATATTCGGTGACGTTTTACAGACACAGCACAGACAAAAAACCTGTGAAACTCACATTACAGTGCACCACAATTTAATCATTTGTAAATCAAGGCTACTTATGGTTACTCTTTATTTGCTGATTGTTTATTATTGTTGAGACATTAACAATCTTTCCACTGTCATGATTGGTTGGACACAGAGAGACAGCTGCACTTGTAGGCTTAAATTCCAGTGGCAGCACAATACATTTAGAACAGATGAGAAAACATAAATCACATTTCTTGAAAACAGCCACACAGTGGTCAAGTTAGACAGACATAAGTGATTGGGGACACATGCAGCATACATTCACAGAGTGAAAGTAGTGATATGCAATTTGTTGAGTGAACCTCCTGTCTATGTGGGCCAATGACATCCATTTTTGGATGCTTTTCCCCTTGTGATGTCATGCCCTCTGGATTTGATTGGTCAGCACAGTTTCCACAGAAACTCATGGAATGTCTGTGCCGCTGTGGTAGACCTTTATTCTGGGCCGGTACCCAGTACCAGCTTAGGTTTGGCAAATGGAGCTCAGATTTTACACTGAGGTTGAAGAGCAGCAATTTTATTTTCAGAAGTGTATCCAAAAGCAGGCATAAATGTATCATATGTGAAATTGCACATGGATACTGGAAGAATAATACTCTGAATCGGAAAGTGCTGTAATGTAATCCACAAATCATTTTCAGCTTCTTTATAATGCATAATTGAGAGAGATGTATGTTTTGGGTGTTGTATCAATGACTGATTGAGATTATGAATTCAAACCCAGGCCAGCAAACTGAGTTCTGAATTACCAATCTGCGAGAACATCATGACTTCCTCAATTTGTTATTTTCATGTTGGATATTCTGAGGTGAATAAAACAAAAAGATGCAAACGATTTTCACAAACTTCTTCAAATTAACTATCAGGAACATCTGTGTTGCCTACATTAAAGGTCATGCTATTGTGGAGACCTATTACCATCACACTGTTGCACAGTCCTCCTTATTATTACTACAATGGAGGTTCCACCTTTTCATTTTAATCATTCCCGTAGATATTAAACTGCGCCTTCAGCTGGGTGCTATATAGCATAGGGATTTACTGTGGGATTTGCATCTTCCTGTCTGCAAGTTCAAATCTCTGTGTCTTCACAGATCAAATTATCATAACCTTCATCGGGCAGAATTGCATTATGATACGGCACAGAGAAATAAAAAGTATGTCAGCGATTCCCATCGTGTGCCCATCCATGTCTCTGAAATATGGTAGTTCTACTTGATGTTGTTCTGGTGCTCTCGGCAGTGTAAGTCTGTGTCATAGCAAGATGCAGTTATTGTGGATAAGGTTGCTAGAGAGCTCAGTGTGTTTTATTGAAGTGACGCCTGACGGATTATATTTCAAGAGAGGCAGAGAAATGGAAGATAGTAATTTGAATGGGTTGAAAATTATTAGTATTCCTTTACATGTGTTCATGTTGACACATCATTGCAAATGTATACACATTTAAAGACATAAAAGCACAATCATGCTATGTTGCCAATCAATTTGTATTTTATTTTATATACAATACTTTATTTATAAAAACAATTATGAAACCTAATATACACTAGCAGATTTAAGGTCTATATACAGACTTCAATGAAGAACTTGAGGCGCCATTTAATTTTTCCTACTGGTGAACTTTCACCTATAGCATTATTTACCTAACTTAATACATCATCAAGGAGTCTACATACGCATCGCGTGACTGGCTATGATGCCATAAGGCTGAAAGTAAATGAATGTGACATGGAGCACCCCGAGAAAGTCTATAAAAGCTGAAACTTTTATTGTTATTTATTTTATTTTGGGAGTGTAAGCTGAGAGCGGCCGGGGCAGGTCAGCACAATCTCCGAATTGTTCGGCACCTCACGCACCGATATATCGTCCTGGGGAGAGCAAACGTACACACCTACAGGGGTATCGTTATATTTCCCGATTAAACCAGGGCCAGGTTAGTGTGGGAAAAAGCCTTTTTTTTCTCTCTCTCTGGCTGCTCGGGAGCAGGTCAAATCCTCTGCTAGGTGCCCCAGGCTATTTTTCCTCTCCTCTTTTTCAGAACACCTCCACACCAATTGGGAGAGAAAAAAATAGAACTGCTCCTCTGTTTCCACTTTAGAATTTGTTTAACACTCTAGGGTATAAATAATTTAGATCAATATATATGAAAGTTCAAGATGTTCTTTTGAAGTTCATTGTGAGGTAATTAAAGTGTGGTGCAGGGAAATTAGACACACGTACGTGTGAACACACACACACACACATACGCATGTGCACACAGCACACACACACACCAGACACACACACACACACACACACACACGCACACGCACACACACACACAGTAATTTCTATTGAATTTCCAAAAATTATTTTAAAAGGTGGTTATCATTCTAATATATCTCTGTACGCATATATTCCTTGTTCATTTATTTGTCAGAGCCTGATTCACCCCCTAGTTCTCCAGTTTGCTTAGATTTGCATCTTTCAATTCTTTTAATTTTAGATTGAAAATAACAATGATTTGTACAGATAGAAAGAAAAAAATCTCAGATATTAAACTTGAGAAAATGTTCACACACTTATTGTTTTCTCAGTATTTATTGCATCACTACATGTATTAAAAATATGAGTTTAAGATAATGAATTTCCCTTTAACTTATACAAATAAAAGTGCACCATAAAATGACATACACAAGGTCTAGGTTTATAATATCAGACAAGAAATTATGTTTCCAAATATAGTATGGAGCATATTATAGGCTGATTTCCCAGACATGGAAATTAGTAATTGTGGGGTCAATGCAATATAAGATTCATACTTATGTTCCAATGCGTTCATGCATGAACTTTTAGAAGATAGGTTTTTTATATTATAGTAATACTTCAATTGTGAAGTTCTGGCAATTCTGAACGATATTCTTAAATAAAACACATTGCAAATTATTGCATAATTGGATTTGTTTCAACTTGCCACTTGCCTTTTGGTTTCAGTGATGTGTAATTGCGCATTCAATAATTCAAATTTTAAGCATTACAAACACATTTACAATCATTAACATTGTCTCAACTAATATAGTTACACTAATTTATTTTCCTGGCTTAACTTGTTGTTTTCTTTCAGTTTCCCCATAAAATGTACCATTTAAAATGGTTTCTTGACTATTGGATGTTCTAAGTTGCATTGTCATGAGTTCAAATTGCAAAATTTGTTGTCTATATGTGGCACTAGGTGTCATGCATATTTTGATTACTGTTCCCTTTATTTACCATTATAGCTTACAGCGCCTTCAGAAAGTATTCACACCCCTTGACATTTTTCACTTTTGTGTCACAGCCTGAATATCCCATGTTATTTCATGTCCAAGTGGTATTATGTTTTTCAAATTATGAGTCAATATGTTTTCAACCCCTTTGTTATGGCAAACTTAAATAAGTCCAGAAGTAACAATTTGCTTAAAAAGTCACATAATAAGTTGCATGGACTCACTCTATGCACTATAATCATTTTTAACATGATTTTTTATGACTACCACATCTCTGTACCCCACACATACAAATATCTGTAAGGTCCCTCAGTCGACCAGTGAATTTCAAACACAGATTCAAACACAAACACCAGGGAGGTTTTCCAATGCTTCGAAAAGAACGGCACCTATTGGTAGATGGGTAAAAAAAGAAAGACGCTGAATATCCTTTTGAGCATGGTGAAGTTGTAAATTAAAATCAAATGTATTTGTCACATGCGCCAAGTACAACAGGTGAAGACCTTACAGTGAAATGCAGTGTTAAGAAAATACCTCAAATAAGTAAGAGATAAGAATAACAAATAATAAAAGAGCAGCAGTAAATAACAATAGTGGGGCTATATACAAGGGTTACAGAGTCAATGTGTGGGGTACTGGTGTTGAGGTAATTAAGGTCATATGTACATGTAGGTAGAGTTATTAAAGTGACTATGCTTAGATAATAACAGAGAGTAGCAGAAGTGTAGAGGGGGGGAGGGGGGGCAATGCAAATAGCCTGGGTAGCCACTTGATTAGATGTTCAGGAGTCTTATGGCTTGGGGGTAGAAGCTGTTTAGAAGCCTCTTGGACCTAGACTTGGAGCTCTGGTACCGCTTGCTGTGCGGTAGCAGAGAGAACAGTCTGTGACTAGGGTGGCTGGAGTCTTTGACAAGTTTGTCTTTGACAAATTTCCTCTGACACCGACTGGAATAGAGGTCCTGGATGGCAGGAAGCTTGGCCCCAGTGATGTACTGGGCCATATGCATTACCCTCTGCTGTGTCTTGTGGTCGGAGGCCAAGCAGTTGCCATACCAGGCGGTGATGCAACCCGTCAGGATGCTCTCGATGGTGCAGCTGTAGAACTTTTTGAAGATCTGGGGACCCATGTGAAAATCTTTTCAGTCTCCTGAGGGGGAAAAGGTGTTGTCATGCCCTCTTCACGACTGTCCTGGTGTTTTTGATTTGATTAGATTTTTTATTTTACCTTTATTTAACCATGTAGGCTAGTCGAGAACAAGTTCTCATTTACAACTTTGACCTTTACAACTTTGACCCAGCTGGTGCTTAAAGCTAGTGAGGGAGATATACCGGCTGGAGCTTCAGTGATTTTTGTAGTTCGGTCCAGTCATTGGCAGCAGAGAACTGGAAGCAAAGGCAGCCAAAAAAGAAATTGGCTTTGGGGGTGACCAGTGAGATATACCGGCTGGAGCGTGTGTTACGGGTGGGTGCTGCTATGGTGACCAGTGAGCTGAGATAAGGCGGGGCTTTACCAAGCAAAGACTTATAGATGACCTGGAGCCAGTGGGATTGGCGACGAGTATGAAGCGAGGGCCAGCCAACGAGAGCGTACAGGTTGCAGTGGTGGGTAGTATATGGAGATTTGGTGACAAAACGGATGGCACTGTGATAGACTGCATCCAATTTGTTGAGTAGAGTGCTGGAGGCTATTTTATAAATGACATCGCCGAAGTCGAGGATCGGTAGGATGGTCAGTTTTACGAGGGTATGTTTGGCAGCATGAGTGAAGGATGCTTTGTTGCAAAATAGGAAGCTGATTCTAGATTTCATTTTGGATTGGAGATATTTAATGTGAGTCTGGAAGGAGAGTTTACAGTCTAGCCAGACACCTAACATTTGTAGTTGTCCACATATTCTAAGTCAGAACCACAGCCTGGAGGTGTGTTGGGTCATTGTCCTGTTGAAAAACAAATGATAGTCCCACAAACCAGATGGGATGGCGTATTGATGCAGAATGCTGTGGTAGCCATGCTGGTTAAGTGTGTCTTGCATTCTAAATACATGACAGACAGTGTCACCAGAAAACACCCCCACACCTCCTCCTCCATGCTTCATGATGGGAACCACACATGCGGAGATCATCAGTTCACCTACTCTTCATCTCACAAAGACACATTGGTGAAACCAAAAATCTCTCATTTGGACTCATCAGACCAAAGGACAGATTTCCACCGGTCTAATGTCCATTGCTCATGTTTCTAAGCCCAAGCAAGCCTCTTCTTCTTATTGGTGTCCTTTAGTAGTGGTTTCTTTATATCAATTTGAGGCCTGATTCACACAGTCTCATCTGAACAGTTGATGTTGAGATGTGTCTGTTACTTGAACTCTGTGAAGCATTCATTTGGGCTGCAATCTGAGGTGCAGTTAACTCTAATGAACTTTACCTTTGCAGCAGAGGTAACTCTGGGTCTTCCTTTCCAGTGGCGGTCCTCATGAAGCCAGTTTCATCATAGCGCTTGATGGTTTTTGCGACTTTCACATTTCTTGAAATGTTCCGCATTGACTTACCTTCATGTCTTGTAATGAATGATGGACTGTTGTTTTTCTTTGCTAATTTGAGCTGTTCTTGCCACAATATGGACTTGGTCTGTTACCAAATAGGGCTGTCTTCTGTATACCACCCCTACCTTGTCACAACACAACTGATTGGCTCAAACGCATTAAGAAGAAAATAAATTCCACAAATGAACTTTTAACCAGGCACACCTGTTAATTGAAATGCATTCCAGGTGACTACCTCATGATGTTGGTTGAGAGAATGCCAAGATTATGCAAAGCTGTCATCTAGCCAAAGGGTGGCTACTTTGAAGAATCTCAACTATATTTATTTAACACTTTTTTGGTTACTACATGATTCAATATGTGTTATTTCATAATTTTGATGTCTTCACTATGTAGAAAATAGTACAATTATGGAATGAGTAGGTGTGTCCAAACTTTTGACTGGTACTGTATGTAAATGAGATATTTCTGTATTTCATTTTCAATACTTCTGCATAAATGTCATAAAACATGTTTCACTGTCTGTATGGGGTATTGTGTGTAGGGGTATTTTTTTTAATCCATTTTGAATTCAGACTCTAACACAAGAAAATGGCAATTAATCAAGGGGCATGAATATTTTCTGAAAGCACTGCATATTTTGTACACACTGCATGTGTACACCAATGAGTTGTTGAGCAATTCCCATTTCAGAATGACATGAGTCCATTACACTGGAAAAGATCCCCCACCGTTCAGAGGTCACCTTGGTGTCTATATCACTCCTTCCCATTCACACACACCTACTGTATATACAGTAAGTCGGTCCTGTGTGGCTCAGTTGGTGGGGAGCATGGTACTTGCAATGCTAGGGCTGTTAGTTTGATTCCCACAGGGGACCAGTATGAAAAAGTACAAAAACATATGCAATCCCTAATGTTAGTCGCTCTGGATAAGAGCATCTGCTAAATTACTCAAATGTAAATGTATACAGATGCATAGGAAACCCACCAGGGGCCATCATAAGAAGAAATGAGGATGATATACATCTTACTGATGTGATGGAGGAGCTCTAGTCCATGTGTTCTGATGGAGGGCTGCAGCTGTCTGTGGCTGCACTGGATGGAAGTTATCAGAGAGGCATGGGTGAACTCACGTAGGCATCGTAGGGACAGCTTTACGAGGAAGAGACACACATGCATGTACACACACACACTCAGTCAGTGAAATGACGTGAGAAAGTTAAAGCCGCTTAATACCAAGACAAGGAGAGATTCTGCAGTAGGGGCTGATGTAATTTTACCAGGATTGTTGGATGGGTAACACTTTACTTGACACCCAGCGTCATAACATGTTATGACATGTCATAACAGCTGACAACTTGTCATAACCTGTTATAATATGGTCATAACACTGTCATGACACATTTTTCAACCTGTTGGGACACCTACATAAGGGTATAAAACCCCACAAACACCACGGTAGTTCTTTTATGGCTGGTTATGATGCTATTTGAAATATTTATATATTATTATATATTTTGATTTTGATTGACCATATTCAATTGTGACCCGTTTCAGGAAACTAGGCGTATGTCGCGTGTCACTACTTCACAGGAGAGCCATTTGAAGGTAAACTTTTTTTTAAACCAAAATTTTTGTTTTGGCAGAAATGCTTTCTCGAACATGTAAACTTTCATGTGCCTTAATAACAAATGTGTATGGAATCTTTAAATGCAAATGAAATTGTTAAATTACGAGCCTAGTTGGTTTAGCACTGGAAAAAGACAGCAACCCTACTCCTGTACTTCCTGTTCACCCATGACTGCGTGGCTACGCATGCCTCAAACTCAATCATCAAGTTTGCAGACGACACAGTGTGGTGCCAGGAAAATAACTTTCCACCCAACGTCAACAAAAAAAAGGAGCTGATCTTCGGGAAACAGCACAGGGAGCACCCCCCTATCCACATCGACGGGACCGCAGTGGAGAAGGTGGAAAGCTTCAAGTTCCTCGGCGTACACATCACTGACAAACTGAAATGGTCCACCCAAACAGACAGTGTAGTGAAGAAAGCGCAACAGCGCCTTTTCAACCCCAGGAGGCTGAAGACATTTGGCTTGGAACCTTAAACCCTCACAAAATCTTACAGATACACAATTGAGAGCATCCTGTCGGGCTGTATCACCACCTTGTACGGCAACTGCACCGCCCGCAACCGGAGGGCTCTGGTGCAGTCTGCCCAACGCAATCATCAGGGGCAAACTACCTGCTTTTTAACAATTATTTGAGTTTTGACACTCTTATGTGGGTGTCAAAACTAACCATCAAATAATGCAATATATGTCACAACAGTTGTAAATATATGGGTTATGACAGTGTTATGACCATATTATGACAGTTCATGACAAGTTATGTCAGCTCTTATGACATGGTTATAACCGTGTCCTAATGTGTTATGATGCTGAGTGTCAAGTAAAGTGTTACCATTGGATGAGACAAGAACAGAACAGTTCTTGCACAGAATTGAATATAATATTATAATGCATTTCACTAAATCACAATGACTAGTGACTTGATCTCCAGTAGGACAATGGCACTGCATTGTCGTTTACCCATTTTCACAGTAACAATCAGTGACCTACCCAAAATACACTGATGGAGCAATAAAACTAACATCTTGATGTCATCCGAATCCAAATCCATTGTCTTCTTCACATTTTAACTCAATGCCAGAGGCTACCTGTCAATCAACCGACTTAATGTTGATTCCTAAAGGTGTGATTATTGCCTTGCTTAGCCGCAGAGATGTAACACTGACAAATGTTACAGGAATGGACCAGTAGTTTTAATAGGGTCCGTTTTATGAGGTCAATCCTGTCAATACCAGTGTACTGTGTATAGTACTGTGTGTGGGCACCTAATCCAGGGGGATCATCATGCCTATTCAGTTGCCCAGCTGTGCTCTGTGCCCGCCCAAGTTTGATTTACCATTGTGGGCATGGTGTGTGGGCAATGTGTGCCTCCTCCCTCCCACTAAACTATTGCGGGGATCCCTCTTGTGCCCTGGGTGAGCTAAATATGAGGTTGGCATCATGTCAGGTAGGTGCTGCCAAAGTATAGAGAATGGATGTAATTTTGGGTAGTGGATAGTATGAATAGAATCATGGTTGACCTGAGGTGACATGGAGCAAACCAGATTATGATAAATATTTGATATTTCACTGAGGTTGGCAATGCTCATTTGATGTCCATATGTCACATTAGTGTCAAAATGCCCCCTTTTCGTAATACAGTGATGGACAAACATACAGTGAGGGAAAAAAGTATTTGATCCCCTGCTGATTTTGCACGTTTGCCCACTGACAAAGAAATGATCAGTCTTTAATTTTAAAGGTAGGTTTATTTGAACAGTGAGAGACAGAATAACAACAACAAAAAATCCAGAAAAACGCATGTGAAAAATGTTATAAATTGATTTGCATTTTAATGAGGGAAATAAGTATTTGACCCCTCTGCAAAATGTGACTTAGTACTTGGTGGCAATACCCTTGTTGGCAATCACAGAGGTCAGACGTTTCTTGTAGTTGGCCACCAGGTTTGCACACATCTCAGGAGGGATTTTGTCCCACTCATCTTTTCAGATCTTCTCCAAGTCATTAAGGTTTCGAGGCTGACGTTTGGCAACTCGAACCTTCAGCTCCCTCCACATATTTTCTATGGGATTAAGGTCTGGAGACTGGCTAGCCCACTCCAGGACCTTAATGTGCTTCTTCTTGAGCCACTCCTTTGTTGCCTTAGCCGTGTGTTATGGGTCATTGTCATGCTGGAATACCCATCCACGACCCATTTTCAATGCCCTGGCTGAGGGAAGGAGGTTCTCACCCAAGATTTGACGGTACATGGCCCCGTCCATCGTCCCTTTGATGCTGTGAAGTTGTCCTGTCCCCTTAGCAGAAAAACACACCCAAAGCATAATGTTTCCACCTCCATGTTTGACAGTTGGGATGGTGTTCTTGGGGTCATAGGCAGCATTCCTCCTCCTCCAAACACGGCGAGTTGAGTTGATACCAAAGAGCTCAATTTTGGTCTCATCTGACCACCACACTTTCACCCAGTTGTCCTCTGAATCATTCAGATGTTCATTGGAAAACTTCAGATGGGCATGTATATGTGTTTTCTTGAGCAGGGGGACCTTGCGGGCACTGCAGGATTTCAGTCCTTCACGGCGTAGTGTGTTACCAATTGTTTTCTTGGTGACTATGGTCCCAGCTGTCTTGAGATCATTGACAAGATCCTCCCGTGTAGTTCTGGGCTGATTCCTCACCGTTCTCATGATCATTGCAACTCCACGAGGTGAGATCTTGCATGGAGCCCCAGGCCGAGGGAGATTGACAGTTCTTTTGTGTTTCTTCCATTTGCGAATAATCGCACCAACTGTTGTCACCTTCTCACCAAGCTGCTTGGCGATGGTCATGTAGCCCATTCCAGCCTTGTGTAGGTCTACAATCTTGTCCCTGACATCCTTGGAGAGCTCTTCGGTCTTGGCCATGGTGGATAGTTTGGAATCTGATTGATTGATTGCTTCTGTGGACAGGTGTCTTTTATACAGGTAACAAACTGAGATTAGGAGCACTCCCTTTAAGAGTGTGCTCCTAATCTCAGCTCGTTACCTGTATAAAAGACACCTGGGAGCCAGAAGTCTTTCTGATTGAGAGGGGTTTAAATACTTATTTCCCTCATTAAAATGCAACATTTTTCACATGCGTTTTTCTGGATTGTTTTGTTGTTATTCTGTCTCTCATTGTTCAAATAAGCCTACCATTAAAATTATAGACTGATCTTTTCTTTGTCATTGGGCAAACTTAGAAAATCAGCAGGGGATCAAATACTTTTTTCCCTCACTGTACATGTCTGATTGGTTTGTGAAACTTGAAACTGAGGTCCACCTAATCTATATGACTTCACGCCTTCTGTGGTCTAAATGTATCTATATATATTCGATAACATCATAATGTGTAATAAATATTTTAGATTAAGCAATACTGTGTTCTAATACCCACACAACACAGGTTTAGGGAACGCTGCTATATTGGTGACATATCATACTTCCAAGAGTATGGGACAACCAATGCCGAATAAAATATGGAGAAAGAATAAAGAACTCAACAAATTCCATTGAAGTGCAAAGGACCATTGGATTAAAGGTTTTGAAAGTAAGTAAATGGTACACTGATGTAGTATTTACAGTACATTTAGGTGGGATGTCAATTTTAATGTTACTTTTACCTGTCACCTACATTGTTCTACACAAAATTGTGTGCTTTTGTTTATCCACATGTATGCTTTTTAGTAGCTGGTGGGCATTTTGTGGTCATATTTTAGCATCAACAGAAAAATTGTGGTGAACAAATATTGTTCCGTGATAACAGATCAAATCAAATCAAACATCAAATCAAATCAAATGTATTTATAAAGCCCTTCTTACATCAGCTGATGTCACAGAGTGCTGTACAGAAACCCAGCCTAAAACCCCAAACAGCAAGCAATGCAGGTGTAAAAGCACGGTGGCTAGGAAAAACTCCCTAGTGAAAAACTCCCTGTGAGGTAAATCTCAAAAGCTAAATAAAAATGTTGGATACGCTAGTACACAATTTCATGCCTGAAATCTATAATGCCTTGTCTCTGACAGTGAGTGCTCTTTGACATGGGCCTTACAGTATGTGATAATATCACCTGCAAAGGAAAACAATATACCCAGCGGGCCAGCTAGGAGCCAAAATAGAGATACTATTCCCAGGAGCTTTGCCACGGATTCGAGGAATTCTCAGGAGTTAGTCGCAAGGTTATCCAGAGGGCAGCCAGAATCAGTGTTTAATTTCGTAGACACAAGCATGGAGCAACAGGCCAATATACTGTATCTTTACATCAGGAGATAACAATGGAAAGGCTGAGGTAAATAGAGAAAGGGGAAGAAAGACAGAGTTCAATACTGAAAGTAAAATGCAATGGAGATGTTAAGCATTGAAGCAAGATGGAATTCCGTAATTTAAGCGAGTAAAGAGGAAAATGTTTCATAACTGCAGTCCACAACAACAACAAAAACTGTACTTAGAGAATCCAAAGACATTTCATGGAACCAGTGTGGTCCACCTGGGATAGTGAGCATGAGGATTTTTGAACCGAGTCCAAAGGCAAGTCCAGCCAAACACACAAACTGTTATTAAACTTCCTGTTTTGAGCTACTGGGAACAGGCAAACCCACACACAAACACACACACACACACACACACACACACACACACACACACACACACACACACACACACACACACACACACACACACACACACACACACACACACACACACACACACTTGCGTTCTCAGTAAACATGACTGGCAATGTTGTAAATGCCTGTTACAGGCTGCTATAGTAAGTATGTGTAAAGTGCCTTACTGATAATAAAAACATTTGAAAATAACAAAAATGCTGTGGGGATAGCAAAGGCCATCCTCCAAGGTCAATATGAGACATTGAGGTTGAAATACTGGGATAGACCCAGCAATTTGGAAACAATTCCAATACACAACTACACACAAACACCCTCTCTCCTGAATACAAGTTCTTACCCCTTTCCACCTTTTTATTTATTTATTTTACTAGGCAAGTCAGTTAATAACAAATTCTTATTTTCAAAGACGGCCTAGGAACAGTGGGTTAACTGCCTGTTCAGGGGCAGAATGACAGATTTTTCCCTTGTCAGCTCAGGGAATTAAACTTGCAACCTTTCGGTTGCTAGTCAAACGCTCTAACCACTAGGCTACCCTGTCGCCCCAATGTCATATTGTCGGATATGTAAACATCATATACAAAATTGTTTAAAGTGGCTAGGGATACATTTGTTACATCCAATTTTCTATTTTTAAAGTGGCTAGAGATTTAAGTCAGTATGTTGGCAGCAGCCACTCAATGTTAGTGGTGGCTGTTTAACAGTCTGATGGCCTAATATACTCCAAACTCACCTCCAATTTTCCCAGCGTAAACAAGCAGGCTTAGGATCCGTTCAGATTCACTAGACTTGTTACCAACGCCGATCTCATACGTCACTAGATATATAGTATTTAGCTACACTTACTGTGGCTTCGGCGATGCTACATTCACCCTGCACACCTCTAATAAATCTCACTGTAGACAGTTTGGAAGAATGCTATGTGAGCAACTTCTCATCTAAACCATTACACACTTCAATAATATAACATGATACAGATACATCCATTCACAAGCATGTGCAGACAATTTATTTCATTTAATTTGTATACATTTTTTTCACTCAAATCACAGAGCGAGTCAGACAGCACAGCTAGCTAACATCATTATGACTAGGCTAACACCAAGCCTAGCTTTCAAAAACAATTAGCCACAGCTCTCAAATTCAAAAGTGCATGAATATTATCATACAGTATTATATGCATTATACAGAGCTAGGTAGAAAGCTAAACAAATAATGTAGGCTATGCATCACATAATTGATTAACATTGCTAGATAAGGTGTAGCTAGATAGCTAAACCAGCCATCTAGATTATATTACAACTTCAGCTATTTACCTGAAAAAAAAACAGGCTTCATTTGATCCCATAATGCAAATCATTACAATCATTACATGTGATATAGTTAGCAATGCAAATTGTGCCTGATAACATTAGCTATTCATTTACGGAGTAGGGAGTTACCGAGTTTGGTAGCACTTTAGTGTTGAAATATATGTAACATCCGAAAGGTACTGATGCTAAATACTGTGATTCATTTCTGTTATGTATAAACTATTATTTGTCAATAATAAAGGCAAATAAGCAGAAGTTATGTAGTATTGAAGGCCATTTCACCTCTTCTCAGCAGCACCCTAAACTTATTAAGAAGGTACTTGGAACTTTCGAAGAAAGACGGTTTATTTAACAAATACGTTTAAGAAACTACATCATACTTATACTGTTTGTGGGCCAACCTCATAATGTAGCTTTTTAAAATGTTTATTACTGTTATTACAGTACCAGTCAAAAGTTTGGACACACGTACACATTCAAGGGTTTTATACATTGTAGAATAATAGAGAAGACATAAAAACTATGAAATAACATATATGGAATCATGTAGTAACCAAGAAAGTGTTACACAAATCTAAATATATTTTTGATGACAGCTTTGCACACTCTTGGAATTCTCTCAACAAGTTTCATGACGAATGCTTTTCCAACAGTCTATGCTGTCTCAATTGGGTTGAGTTCAGGTGATTGTGGAGGCCAGGTCATCTGATGCAGCACTCCATCACTCTCTTTGGTCAAATAGCCCTTAAAAGATTGGAGGTGTGTTTTAGGTCATTGTCCTGTTGAAAAACAAATGATAGTCCGACTAAGCCCAAACCAGATGGGATGGCGTTTTGCTGCAGAATGCTGTGGTAGCAATGCTGGTTAAGTGTGCCTTGAATTCTAAATAAATCACTGACAGTGTCACCAGCAAAGCACCCCACACCATCACACCTCCTCCTCCATGCTTCACGGTGGAAACCACACATGCAGAGATCATCCGTTCACCTACTATGCGTCTCACAAAGACACAGCGGTTGGAAACAAAAATCTCAAATTTGGACTCATCAGACCAAAGGAGAGATTTTGACAGGTCTAACGTCTATTGCTCATGTTTCTTGGCCCAAGCAAGTTTCTTATTATTATTGGTGTCTTTCGGTAGTGGTTTCTCTGCAGGAATTCGAGTCTCCTCTGAACAGTCGATGTTGAGATGTGTCTGTTACATGAACCTATGTTGGCTGCAATCTGCAGCAGAGGTAACTCTGGGTCTTCCTTTCCTGTGGAGGTCCTCATGAGAGCCAGTTTCATCATACCGCTTGATGGTTTTTGTGACTGCACTTGAAAAATCTTTCAAATTTCTTAACATTTTCCGCATTGACTGACCTTCATGTCTTAATGTAATGATGGACTGTCATTTCTCTTTGCTAATTTTAGCTTTTCTTGCCATAATATGGACTTGGACTTTTACCAAATAGGGCTACCTTCTGTATATCAACCCTACCTTGTCACAACACAATTGATTGGCTCAAACGCATTAAATTAAAATTTAACAAGGCACACCTGTTAATTGAAATGCATTCCAGGTGACTACCTCATGAAGCTGGTTGAGAGAATGCCAAGAGTTTGCGAATCTGTCATCAAGGCAAAGGCTGGCTACTTTGAAGAATCTAAAATCTAAAATATATTTAGATTTGTTTAACACTTTTTTGGTTACAACATGATTCGATATGTGTTATTTCATAGTTTTTATGTCTTCAGTATTATTCTACAACAAAATAGTAAAAATAAAGAAAAACTCTGGAATGAGTAGGTGTGTCCAAACATTTGACTGGTACTGTATATATATTTTTTTATTATATATATTTTTTTCCTTTTACCCCTTTTTCTCACCAATTTTATGATGTCCTAATGGTAGTTACAGTTTTTTCCCATCGCTGCAACTCCCGTACGGACTCGGAAGAGGCTAAGGTCGAGAGCCATGCGTCCTCCTAAACATGGCCCTGACACACTGCTCGCTTAACCCGGAAACCAGCCGCACCATTGTGTCAGAGAAAACACTGTACAACTGGGGACTGTGTCAGCGTGTATGCACCTGGCCCGCCACAGGAATCGCTAGAGCGCAATGGGACAAGAACATCCCGGCCGGCAAAACCCCTAACACGGATGACGCTGGGACAATTGTGAACCCGGGTCTGTAGTGACGCCTTAGACCGCTGCGCCACTCGGGCAGTCACCTTTTGTGTCTTTGCTTGTAGCTGGGTAGTTACCTCGCCGTTGCCGTCTTGTTTCCACATTACAACACTTGTGGACCAAGTTACTTGTATGAGATGAAATACACGCAGCAGTGAGGAAAGGTGCGTGCAGCATAGAGAGATTTATTCACTGCAGTTATTTAATCTCATCAAGTAATAAAAGACCAGAACAAGCAGCAGTGTGTCCCATGTGAAATCAATATACATGCACCACAACACAACTCAGAACCGAAACCAGAGCGCAGTAGCAAGCGCATTCACGCAGGCGCAGACCAGCTACAATAACAATAAAGGAAGTTCCATTATCGAACCTAGTATCTTTATTACTTGTGATTGTGTAAATATGTCAGAGGAGAAATTGCATGAAATTGAGTTGGATGTACATAACAGTACAGTTGCAAAGACTGTAACAGTAAGGTACACAGAAGCTATGGTGAAACAATTAAGAAAGTAATTTACAGGGGAACAGATCTTTGCTTTAGAATATAGTGTCAAGGCCCCGTAAGTCCACATGAACTATGGGGAAACTATAAAGAAATTAACAGTAATTTACATAATCATTTCTTAATTACAGTGCTTTCTTCAAAATGTCCTGCTGAGAACAGGTGAAATACTACAGAACTTCTGCTTATTAGCTTTTATTATTGATAGTTCTTCAGTGACTAATAATTGTTTCGACGTAATAGCCAGGAAAATTCATCACACTATATATCAGTATTTAGCAGCTACATACGTATTTTTTGTGGTTATTACTGCATTCTTACCTGGTCGTTGACCTCCTATTTCCCTGTTGTTTCCTGTTACTTTCCGGATGTTACCCTGTTATTTCAGCACTGCAAACTAAAGTGCTATGGAAGTTCTTGTTGTCTTGCCTGCCAATGCTGTCTCAATCGGATTCAGTTTTGCCAGCTGTTTTCTTAAAGCCACAGCAACCATGCTACAGATTGTTACTGCATTTGAAGGTAAAAGTGCAATTAAAAACCTCAAATGTAAGTAAAATGTCTATACAATTCAGCTGTTTCAAAAAAATTGCTCGGTTATTAAGATTTTTACTATAGGAACATTTGGCTACACAAGACAATTCTGTTTACATCCGACAGCTCGGAAAGGGGGTGATGCTTGAGCAAGACTCGCCCGTGAACTCCACAGGTGACTTAGGAGACAGGACAAGTTACATGTTTACATTACAGTAAGAGGTCTAGCTGAAGGTATTTAAAGTCTAGCTGAAGGTCTACCTCTAGAGCATCTCTAGTACTGGGAACACACTCTTAAGGCCAGGGGTAACACAGTAACTATTTGGTACTTGGCCCTCAACCATAACTGTCCACATAGTCTAACCCCTTATTGCTGGGATTGGCCGACTATATTGTAAAATGAAATAAAGTAAAGGTAAGTAAAGTAAATGGATTTTCCTGTTGAATGTTATTACTTGAGGAATTGGTGCAGATGGCTATTGATCTGCCTCATCCTTGGCCATTACCTTTGGGATGGCAATCAGGGCCCCAGTCTGTTCACTGGGTAAACAAGCATTTTCTCCTCCTGCTTGCTGGAGCCCGCAATAGAGATTGAGAGCAGTAAGAGGTTTGGGAACACATTTCTATCAGACCCAGTCTTCTACCGACGATACTTCTAGGACGATTGAAATTTGTCTGTCATTCCTGGGTGGTCCCAAAACCAACTATTGATTCTTCTCTCACTGTGTTGTGTACCATTTACAGCAATGTGTATCGGCCTCGGTATGGAAGGTGTATGTTAGAACCCAAATGCACACCCAGGAGGGAGAATTTTTTTACACGTACACAAGGCTAGACTTGAAATGTGTACATATACATTTTTTTACATGATATACTGTATATCCTCTGTCCTGACGAAAGATCCCAATGGGAACTGAAGTATTTTCTGTAACTGGTGCAGCTCACCAATAAATCTTTGGAACATATCAGTGATTTCAGACAGGCACTTGTGGGATGTGCATGTATTTTCCGTCACTTTATTTGGATAGTCCCATATAGATAATCTACAAATGGTCATACTATCAACAAACTATATGTTTATTAGCAACTGCTTGCTAAGGTTACGTTTAGGGTTAGGTTTAAAATAAGGGTTAAGGTTAGGGTTAGGGCTAGGGTAAGGGTTAAGTTTAGGCTTAACTTCTTTGGAAGCAGCGCACGAGGTGACCGTTTTGGAGACCCTGGAGTGCCCAAAGTAAAATGCCTCCCATTCAGGCCCGAAAAATAGGATATGCACATATTTAGTACCATTGGATGGGAAACACTCTGAAATTTCTAAAAGTGTTAACATTTTGTCTGTGAGTATAACAGAACGGATATGGCAGGCAAAAACCAGAGGAAAAAGTTATCTTCACGTTTCAATGGAGGAGTCAACGCTATATTTTCTCATTATAACGCGCCAACCAAATGGAGATTTATGGATATAATACATTACTTTTTCTAACAAAAGAACCATGGATTGTCTCCGTTGGACACTTGGGAAGCTCTCAGCAGAAGTTCTTCAAAAGGTAATTGATTTGTTTTCGCTGTGAAATGTGTTTTCTGTGAACCGTGAAGGCTTATGAATTTATGGTAATGGGAAAAATATGTGGGGTGCTAACCTCAAACATTCAAATGTGGTGCTTTCGCCATAAAGCCTTTTTGAAATCTGACAATGCTGTGATATTGCCAAGAAGCAGAGCTTTTGATGACTATGAAACAGTTGTATATTGATGCATGTTTAATAATTCAACTTTGGGATTTTGAATTTGGCGCCTTGCATTTCACCGGGTAGTGTCGGGAGTGGGGCGCTAGCGCACCACCGCTCCCTAAGAAGTTTTAAGATAAGCGTTAAGATTAGGGTTAGGGCTAGGGTTAGGGTTAGTGGATAGTTAGTTAATAAAATGTTGTTGACAGTTATTGAACATCTACTGAACATTTACAAACCAGTGACTTGAAACTATCCAAATACTGTCTTACTGCATTTTCTTTTTCATTAACAGTTGTACCATGCAATTCATTCTTCAGTAATCCTGAGTGACTACGGTGGTTCTCTTTGGACATATCAGATGCAGCTAGGTACAGCCTCCCTGTGCTCTAAATGTCATTCCAACATCATTAAGTTGCTCTGATGTCTGGCCAACGACCCATCACGCTTCTGACCTTGAGAAAATGGAAAGGCGACAAAAGAGAGAGCATAAAATCCTGCAGTGGATGTGGGATTCTGGGGAAGGGAGGGATCGTGAGCATTGTGAGAAAATTGGTAGTCCAATTATGATGTTTTTTATCTCAATATAAAGTACCTTACTATGATTGTTTCTTTTAAACCCTTTCAATTGAAAACAAAAATAACTTCTTAGCAAAGAGCATTTTCTCAGGCAAGAACTGTCTGGGAGTGGTCTGAGTGGGGAGGGGAAAATGTAAAACTAGTTGTTATTGGTAGAGAGGTTTGGAACTCTCTTTCTTACTGGTCTATTAACAAGTAGGCCAAAACTCCATCCCACCAAAACAGACTGAACTGTCAGGTGGTCTTTTCAAACAGCTCTTTCAGTAGAAGGGCATTACTTTTCACAATTTCACAGTATTATTCCAACCTCATAGTGTGGAAATATATATAAAACACAGTAATCATTTTTTCGACTGCATGTTTTTGACAGTCATTAATGTTGATGTTTTTGCTGAGGAGATCTTAGTGGCGCAATTTTACATCTAACTAAGATGTTTGGTGCAGTATTTCTGAAGTCTCTGGTTGAATGACAACAAACACTTATTGAAGAATCCCTACTGTTGACCAATCACCGACAAAAGGGCGTAGAATTCGGCTACTGAACTTCGGCTTGCCTCAATAAAACAATGTGTGTGCACAAATAGCCCAAAAAGCCCTTGCCGAAGACCAAAACAAGCAAAAACATCTCAAAATGTTGTCATAATATATGCTCAAATTGTTCCGAACTGTTTCAGATGTGAAGCACGCAGAAACTTTAACTGTGAATGAATAGCAGCGCTGGTGTTGACTGAATACTGAACACATATTTCTGTAGTAGTAATTCCTTGATCTTTACCATTATCAATTCCCTATCCATCCTTAAGATGATTTTAAGATGACAGGGCCTCATTACTGTAGCCTCCCACAGGTGAAAATCAGTGTCCGTATCACCAATAGATCAAACAGAGAATGGTCTGGACCAGTTAGTACCGAGCTATTCCACTTTAAACACTTCAACGGACTCCTGTGGATTTGAGTGGTGTACGACCAACAAGGAAGCCATCTTTGTTCCCCCAAACTCATGTACTGTAGTCACATTTGAAAGGTTTATTGTTGTTTTTCATCATATCTATCGCTGCAACATATTCTTCACTCACAGCTTCATTCCAATTGTATTCTAGACTGAGAAGTGGATTCCCACAACGATATGCAGAACATGTTCCAGTAGCTTCAACAATTAACCCATGAGCCTCAAATGACCTCATAAAATATGAGGAAGATTGTCCTCACTATGCAAGTGTCATATGCATATGTAACTCAAATGACACTTGGCAGTATTGATGACTATTAGTGGAAGGTTATTGCTACATTCATATGCTAATTAAAGTGATATGAATCAGATGTAATTATAAATAGTAGCACACAGTCATACATAGATGCAGTGTTCCTTTATTGACAATGCCACCCCATGCAACCTAATCATCTCTGAAATTGCAGAATGCAACCAACTCCCATTAGAGTGTGTTACTTTCTTATTTCTTCAGATTTTTGTGGCTTTGGGATATAAAGTGATTATGCTGTAGACACAAGGAGAGGACCGGCGATGCAGCTAGTAGAGTCAGTCGTCCCTGTGCCAAAATATGTGGAGACATGTATGGCTTCCACCAGATTACCAATATGGGCTTGTTTCCGTGGCATTACCCGAGTATCTTAGCAACAGGATCACGGCAGATTTGTACCTTACCGGGTGCGACTCTCCATGTGTTAACCTCAACATAATATTTTTCTATTTTTCCCTTCAGATTTTCGCCAGATTACAGAGATATTATAGAGATATGTGTTCGGTGAGTGATCTTTATTTAATAAGAGGAATGCGGCTCCAGTTGACACCTAAGAATGTGATTGAAACTAAGGCCTTGTCTTTTGTCTAAGATTGACAGGAGTCTTACTTAGACTGATTAAGCCAGGATGCATAGCTTCATATCTTTGTACTGAGGGAATAAAAACTGTGCTGGCTGAATGCTTAATATCGTCAAAGTAGCTCAAATATCAAATATCATGCACATCACTTGTACAATTGAAATGTCAACTTAAGCATGCCACGCATTGGGCTGGTGGGTAGCTGAGGAAGTCATTTAAATTAATTTTGTTGATTCAGAGCACCACTAATCCTTCTTCATTTTCTTTCTGCCATCGAGGTTGCAGGAAGAATAGACGCAATCCAGTGCCATTTCTAGACATAAGCGACATAAGCAATATGGGCTTAGGGCCCCCGACTGACTTTCAGGAAATCAGTCGGGGCCTTAACTTACTGCTAGTTAGGATAGTAGAGTACACAACGTGCAATTTTGGTGGTGCTTTAGAAATTTTCCACTGTTTATGTCAGTCACTTGACAGTCTCTCAATTAGCCCATTACAGCTAACATGTTATAGATTGCTAGGTAAGTTAGTCTAGCCGGCTGTCTAAACCTTGTAGTAATCATGGCCGAATTACTGCTGCAAGGCACATGCCCAGGGGCCCTGACCTCCAGGTGGCCCCCATTGATTTTGTTAGTCACTCTCACTCAAATATCATACGAACATGGCTTAAGTCAAGGCAAAATATGTAGAATTGCAGGAAATTAGCTTACAAACTCAAAAGTTTTCTCTCAACCTCATGGCGAAATGTTTAGAATTTCAGGAAATTTGCTTTAAAACTGCAAAATGTTCTATCTGCCCATCAAAAAACTGCAGAAAATTTGATTTAAAATAATAATACACAAATCTACGCCCATTTCAAAATGTATAGGATTGCTGCACATTTTTCTCTTTGCCGCCAACAGAGGGCCACAAAAATGTTTTTGCTTGCGAGGTGGGGTGGCCCCCCAACCAAATCTCGCTTATGGCCCCCAAAACGCTAGAAACGGCACTGGTGGGGACAGATGATGACACAAGCGAGATTCTTACATAGATTTCTACCTGGCCCTGTCGTCGCTGATGTGCTAATGAGCAATAGCTGATGTTTGTATTTTCCTCCTATATAGACTTCTATATCAAGAACAACTCTATGTTCCAGATCACAACACACATACACTAGAACTGCAAGGGTACAGAAAAGAATGCTATACTTACATACAATATACTGTACGTACAATGTATAATGTACTGTAGATGTAAAGTTAATAAAAGCAGCATTGGGGTCACTTCAGAATTTCAGATTTTTTTTTACAGAAAATAAGGATACCATTTCAAATATTAACTTGATTATAAATCATATCTTTGGGTATTTTTGTCACAAGATGTTAGATTATTCCCTTCCATTCTGGAGTGTTTGATTTGATCTATTGCATTCTGGGAAATGTATTATTTAATTTATTTTATGTATTATTATTTTTATTGAATTAAATACTTATTTTAATAAATTCTGCTTCCTGTGGGGTGTGTTCAATTCAAATTCCATGACAATTACTTGGAATTAAAGGGCAATTCACAACTCAATTCAGAATGGACCCCAACCCTGGTTAAAAGGGATATGACATCAGAGATGGACAGAATAATAATCCAAAGCAAAATCCTCTTGATGTCTAATCCTGATGTGGGCATTCTGGGGACTTAATACAAGATTATAGTCCAACTAAACTGAAAATATGTAATGTTCATAACTCAAATATGATATTATCTAGTTGTCATACTGGCATCAATTTTGATTTGTGTTAATCACACAGGTTCAGTTATAGTATAAACACTAAGCCAAATATACATTTGAAGTTCCTTTCTGAGGATCTTACTTTACCGATAGTCACATTACACAATGAGATAGCTAATTGTCTAACTTGACTATCTGTGTGGCAATCAGTATACGTGAACAACCCAACAGCATGATGCCAAAGGACAACTGCAGTCCAGTACAACCCAACAAAGCATTTTATCTCCCTTATAAATTAAGGCCCTGGTTATAGAACTTCACCAGGCGCAAACACAAGTGCTCCCAAGGGGGAGGCAATTCAAAGAGAAGAGGAGGGGTACAGAGTAGGAGCTGCAGACTGAACGCTTCAAATCGACCTAAAAGACAATCCGGCGTGAGATGCAGCAGAAATTGATTGCCACATGTCAATGAGATGGAGACAATAAGGGTGAAAGGTAAATGTCCCTGTGTAGATGCTTGTGCATGTGCATGAGTGGAGTTCACACTGGTCCCCTGGCTGTGTGTGTGTGTGTGTGTGTGTGTGTGTGTGTGTCCGTGTGTGTGTGCATGCATGCATGTGTGAGTGTAAATCATGAATATCCCCTCAGCCCTGCCCTTTAAGGGCCCAACGGGGCACTTTCAGCTATTTTATACAGCAATAACAATTTATATAACAAACCATTCAAAAGTTTGGACACACCTACTCATTCAAGGGTTTTTCTTTATTTTGACTATTTTCTACATTGTAGAATAATAGTGAAGACATCAAAACTATGAAATAACACATATGGAATCATGTAGTAACCAAAAAAGTGTTAAAAAAAAAATCTAAATATATTTTACATTTGAGATTCTTCAAAGTAGCCACCTTTTGCCTTGATGACAGCTTTGCACACTCTTAGCATTCTCTCAACCAGCTTCATGAGGTAGTCACCTGGAATGCATTTCAATTCCTTCTTAATGCGTTTGAGCCAATAAGTTGTGTTGTGACAAGGTGTGGGGAGTATACAGAAGATAGCCCTAAATGGTAAAAGACCAAGTCCATATTATGGCAAGAACAGTTAAAATAAGCAATGAACAACGACAGTCCATCATTACTTTAAGACATGAAGGGCAGTCAATATGGAACATTTATAGAACTTTGAAAGTTTCTTAATGTGCAGTTGCAAAACCATCAAGAGCTATGATGAAACTGGCTCTCGTGAGGACCGCTACAGGAATGGAAGACCCAGAGTTACCTCTGCTGCAGAGGATAAGTTCATTAGTGTTACCAGCCTCAGAAATTGCAGCCCAAATAAATGCTTCACAGAGTTCAAGTCACAGACACATCTCAACATCAACTGTTCAGAGGAGACTGTTTGAATCAGGACTTTATGGGTGAATAGCTGCAATGAAACCACTACTAAAGGACACCAATAAGAAGAAGATACTTGCTTGGGCTAAGAAACACGAGCAATGGACATTAGACCAGCGGAAATGTGTCCTTTGGCCTGGAGTCCAAATCTAAGATTTTTGGTTCCAACTGACGTGTCTTGTGAGACGCGGTGTGGGTGAACAGATGATCTCTGCATGTGTATTTCCCACCATGAAGCATGGAGGAGGAGGTGTTATGGTGTGGGGCTGCTTTGCAAGTGACACTGTCAGAAATATGTTTAGTATTCAAGGCACACTTAACCAGCATGGCAACCACAGAATTCTGCAGCGACACAACATCCCATCTGGTTTGGGCTTAGTGGGACTATCATTTGTTATCAACAGGACAATGACCCAACAAACCTCCAGGCTGTGTAAGGGCTATTTGATCAAGAAGAAGAGTGATGGAGTGCTGCATCAGATGACCTGGCATCCACAATCCCCTGACCTCAACCAAACTGAGATGGTTTAAGGATGAGTTGGACCGCAGAGTGAAGGAAAAGCAGCCAACAAGTGCTCAGAATAGGTGGGAACTCCTTCAAGATTGCTGGAAAAGCATTCCTCATGAAGCTGGTTGAGAGAATGCCAAGAATGTGCAAAGCTGTCATCAAGGCAAAGGGTGGCTATTTGAAACATCTCAAACATAAAATATATTTTGATTTGTTTAATTTTGGTTACTACATGATTCCATATGTGTTTTTTCATCATTTTTTACTTTATTTTTTAATTTCACCTTTATTTAACCAGGTAGGCCAACACCTTCTCATTTACAACTGCGACCTGGCCAAGACAAAGCAAAGCAGTGCGACACAAACAACACATATGGGTTTACATATGGGATAAATAAACCTACAGTCCAATAACACAATAGAAACATCTATACACAGTGTGTGCAAATGTAATAAGATTAGGGAGGTAAGCCAATAAATAGGCCATAGTGGCGAAATAATTACAATTCAGCAATTAAACACTGGAGTGATAGATGTGCAGAAGATGAATGTGCAAATAGAGATACCGGGGTGCGAAGGAGCAAAAAGTAAAATAACAATATGGGGATGAGGTAGTTGGGTGGGCTATTTAAAGATGGGCTGTGTACAGCTGCAATGATCGTTAAGCTGCTCTGACAGCTGATGCTTATTAGTTAGTGAGGGAGATATAATACTCCAGCTTCAGTGATTTTTGCAGTCATTGGCAGCAGAGAACTGGAAGGAAAGGCGGCCAAAGGAGGAGTTGGCTTTGGAGTGACCAGTGAGCTGAGATAAGGTAGGGCTTTACCTAGCAAAGACTTATAGATGGAACCAGTGGGTTTAGCGACGATTATGAAGCGAGGGCCAGCCAACGAGAGCATACAGGTCGCAGTGGTGGGTAGTATATGGGGCTTTGGTGACAAAACGGATGGCACTGTGATAGACTACATCCAATTTGATGAGTAGAGTGTTGGAGGCTATTTTGTAAATGATATCGCTGAAGTCATTTACAAAATAGCCTAGTCAGTAGGCTAGTCAGTTTTACGAGGCTATGTTTGGCTGCATGAGTGAAGGATGCTTTGTTGCGAAATAGGAAGCCAATTCCAGATTTAATTTTGGATTGGAGATGCTTAATGTGAGTTTGGAAAGAGAGTTTACAGTCTAACCAGACACCTAGTATTTGTAGTTGTCCACATATTCTTAGTCAGAACCGTCCAGAGTAGTGATGCTAGACGGGCCGGGAAGGTGCAGGCAGCGATCGGTTGAAGAGCATGCATTTTACTTGCATTTAAGAGCAGTTGGAGGCCACGGAAGGAGTGTTGTATGGCATTGAAGCTCGTAGGGAGGTTTGTTAACACAGACTACACCAGCCAAACCCCAATTCGGACGACGCCGGACCAATTGTGCACAACCCTATGGGACTCCCAATCACGGCCGGTCATGATCCAGGCTGTAATTGAACCAGAGTCTGTAGTGACACCTATAGCACTGAGATGCAGTGCCTTAGATCACTGCGCCACTCAGGAGCCTATACTAATCTTTAATATCTAAATACTTGTATCTAATATGTATCTAAACACTAATACCAGCAGAAGGGAAGCCCTGACTGCAGCACCTGACTGCAACATAGGTGAAACACCCTTCCGAACATTAACAAACCAACATTTTAACTGCACTGCAGGGGGTCTATTCTAAACTTTAAAGCCAATCAGATGAGACATATCAGTCTGTATTTATTTTTATTTATTTTATTTCACCTTTATTTAACCAGGTAGGCAAGTTGAGAACCAGTTCTCATTTATAACTGCGACCTGGCCAAGATAAAGCAAAGCAGTTTGACACATACAACAACACAGAGTTACACATGGAGTAAACAAACATACAGTCAATAATACAATAGAAAAAAAACTAATCTATATACAATGTGTGCAAATGAGGTAAGATAAGGAACGTAAGGGAATAAATAGGCCATGGTGGCGAAGTAATTACAATATAGCAATTAAACACTGTAATGGTAGATGTGCAGTAGATGAATGTGCAAAGTAGAAATACTGGGGTGCAAAGGAGCAAGATAAATAAATGAATACGGTAGGGGATGAGGTAGTTGGTTGGGCTATTTACAGATGGGTTATGTACAGGTGCAGTGATCTGTGAGCTGCTCTGAAAACTGGTGCTTGAAGCTAGTGAGGGAGATAAGTGTCTCCAGTTAAATTGATTTTTGTAGTTCGTTCCAGTCATTGGCAGCAGAGAACTGGAAGGAAATGCGGCCAAAGGAAGAATTGGATTTGGGGGTGACCTGTGAGATATACCTGCTGAAGCGCATGCTACGGGTGGGTGCTGCTATGGTTACCAGCGAGCTGAGATAAGGCGGGGCTTTACCTAGCAAAGACTTGTAGATGACCTGGAGCCAGTGGGTCTGGCGATGAGTATGTAGCGAGGGCCAGCCGACTAGAGCATACAGGTCGCAGTAAGGGGCCTTGGTGACAAAACGGATGGCACTGTGATAGACTGCATCCAGTTTGCTGAGTAGAGTATTGGAAGCTGTTTTGTAGATGACATCGCCGAAGTCGAGGAACGGTACGATAGTCAGTTTTACTAGGGCAAGTTTGGCGGCGTGAGTGAAGGAGGCTTTGTTGCGAAATAGAAAGCCGATTCTAGATTTGATTTTGTATTGGAGATGTTTAATGTGAGTCTGGAAGGAGAGTTTACAGTCTAGCCAGACACCTAGGTATTTGTAGTTGTCCACATATTCTAGGTCAGAGCCGTCCAGGGTAGTGATGCTAGTCGGGCGGGCCAGTGCAGGCAGCAAAAGGTTGAAAAGCATGCATTTGGTTTTACTAGCGTTTAAGAGCAGTTGGAGGCCATGGAATGGCTGAGGATGAAAACCACCAGACCATAACATTGGATCAGCCAGTGACAAAACTAATCAATGTATTTATAATGTCATTTCAATACCTCTGCTTGTAAAATATCTTGCAATATATTCTGTTATTCGCTATCTCTTCGTCAATAACAAGGTAATCCTATTAAATTGTCCAACCATGATTTTACTTGGAAATGGGGCATTGTATAACATATAATATTGAGTCTCTTCTTTACTCATCAAATTATTCACACACGCACAATAGCTATATTGAAAGGCATGAGTATCTATTGGATCATGACTATCAGGTTTAATCATTTGTGTAACGTTAAAATGTTTTTATTTGCAGATTGTGGATATTACTGAGCTAACCTTTACTGGTGATGAGCAATTCGGCTTATTTTGACAACAAACTCAGCGATTGGTGGAGCTCAAGAACCAGGAAAAGTTTACAGCGCATTCGGAAAGTATTCAGACCCCTTTTCCTTTTTTTCATCACCAATCTACACACAATACCCCATAATGACGAAGTGAAAAGAGGTTTTTATCATTTTTTGGCACATATATAAAAAAAATACAAAACAGAGCTAACTTAATTACATAAGTATTCAAACCCTTTGATATAAGACTCGAAATTGAGCTCAGGTGCATCCTGTTTTCTTTGATCATCAATTAAATGTTTTTACAATTTGATTAGGGTCCACCTGTGGTAAATTCATTTGATTGGATATGATTTGAAAAGGCACACACCTGTCTATATAAGGTCCCACAGTTGACAGTGCATGTTAGAGCAAAAAGCCATGAGGTCGAAGGAATTGTTCACAGAGCTCCAAGATAGGATTGTGTAGCATTGAAGGTCCCCAAGAACATGATGGCCTCCATCATTCTCTTAAATGGAAGATGTTTGGAAACACCAAAACTCTTCCAAAAGCTTGTCGCCCGGCAAAATTGAGCAATCGGGGATAAAGGGCCTTGGTCAGGGAGGTGACCAAGAGCCCGATGGTCAATATGACAGAGCTCCAGAGTTCCTCTGTGGAAATAGGAGAACCTTCCAGAAGGACAACCATCTCTGCAGCACTCCACCAGTCAGGACTTTGTGGTTGAGTGTACAGACGGAAGCCACTCCACAGTAAAGGGCACATGACAGCCCACTTGGAGTTTGCCAAAAGGCACCTTAAGGACTTTCAGACCATGAGAAACAAGATTCTCTGGTCTGATAAAACCAAGATTGAACTCTTTGGCCTGAATGCCAAGTGTCACATCTGGAGGAAACCTGGCACCATCCCTACGGTGAAGCATGTGGTGGCAGCATCATGCTGTGGGGATGTTTTTCAGTAGCAGGGAATGGAGATTAGTCAGGATCGAGGGAAAAATGAATGGAGCAAAATACAGAGAGACCCTTGATGAAGACCTGCTCCAGAGCGCTCAGGACGTCAGACTGGGGCAAAGGTTCTGTCAAGGCTCAGGAGAAGACCCAGATGCAGACAGTTACAAAGTAACAAAAGTATATTACAAAAACTGGGGGGGCAGGCAAACGACAGGTCAAGGGCAGGCAGAGGTCAGTAATCCAGAGCAGAGTCCGAAAGGTACAGAACGGCAGACAGGGTCAGGGTCAGGGCAGGCAGAGGTCAGTAATCCAGGGTGGTGTGACAAGGTACAGAACGGCAGGCAGGCTCAGGGTCAGGGCAGGCAGAATGGTCAAAACCGGGAAAACTAGAAAAGAGGAACTAGAGAAAGACAGGAGCACGGGAGAAAAACGTTGGTTGGCTTGAAGAAGCAAAATGAACTGACAACAGACAAACAGAGAACACAGGTATAAATACACTGGGGATAATGGGGAAGATGGGCGACACCTGGAGGAGGGTGGAGACAAGCACAAGACAGGTGAAACAGATCAGGGTGTGACAGGTTCACCTTCCAAAATGACAATGACCCTAAGAACACAGCCAAGAAAATGCAGAAGTGGCTTCAGGACAAGTCTCTGAATGTCCTTGAGTGGCCCATCTCTGGAGAGAGCTGAAAATAGGTGTGCAGTATTGTTCCTAATCCAACCTGACAGAGTTTGAGAGGATCTGCAGAGAAGAATGGGAGAAACTCCTCTAAATACACTGGTGGCAGGCTTGTAGGGTCATATCCAAGAAGACTCGAGGCTGTAATCGCTGCCAAAGGTGTTTAATAACTTGTTAGGGAGAGGCAGCTGAGGGGTCGGTTTTGGAGAGCCTGGCGTGCCCAAAGTAAAATGCCTCCCATTCAGGCCCAGAAAATAGGATATGCATATATTTGGTACCATTGGATAGGAAACACTCCGAATTTTCCAAAACTGTTAACCATTTGTCTGTGAGTAAAACAGAACGCATATAGCAGGCAAAACCCCGAGGAATTTCTGTCCTGGAAAAAGTGATTTTGACACATTGCTCATTTGGGAACCCCTCCCTAATGAAAATGACCATATAAGGGCATATGAATGCAGTACTCGTCGCTTCCTTATGATGTCAACAGTCTCGAGACAGTGTATTTTTTCCATTTTGGATGAGTAAGACCAGAGAAAAAGACCAAACAAGGAAGTCCCCCCTTGATGACAACAGTAGGCTGGGTGCGCAGTGTCTTTTTACCGTCGTTATCGATCAGTTTATATTCCGGTTGATTTATAATAGTAAATATACGTAAAAGTGTTCCTAAGGATACATTTAAAACTATGTTTGATTGTTCTTGGACAAGTTTATAGGTATAAGATGAACGAGTTCGCGTCACATTTCAATGGACTAGTGGAGGCTGTCGTTTCTGATTATAACGCGCGAACCAAATGGAGGATTTATGGATAAAATACATTACTTTTTCTAACAAAAGAACCATGGATTGTCTTCATTGGACACTTAGGATGACCTCAGCAGAAGTTCTTCAACAGGTAATTGATTTGTTTTCGCTGTGAAATGTGTTATGTGTGTGCCATGATGGCTAATCGATACATGGCTATTGGAAAAATATGTGAGGTGCTACCCTCAAACAATGAAATGTGCTGCTTTCGCCGTAAAGCCTTTTTGAAATCTGACAACGCTGTGATATTGCCAAGAAACAGAGCTTTTGATGAGTATGGAACACTTGTATATTGGTGGATGTTTAATAATTCAACTTTTGGATTTTGAATTTGGCGCTTTACATTTTACCTGGTAGTGTCGGGAGGAGCCCGCTAGCGCCCCACTGGTCCCCAAGAAGTTTTTAAACAAAGTACGGAGTAAAGGGTCTGAATACTTATGTAAATGTAATATTTCTGTTATTTATTTTTAATACATTTGCAAAAATGTCTAATAACCTGTTTTTGCTGTGTCATTATGGGGTATTGTGTGAAGATTGATGAAGGAAAAAAAATATTTAATCCATTTTAGAATAGGGCTGTAGCATAACAAAATGTGGAAAAAGCCAAGGGGTCTGAATACTTTCCGATTGCCCTGTATATCTTGAGTCATTTGACCCATAAAACCAGAGGAAGGCAGGGGGCCATTTGATGGGAGCGCATAGACATTGAGTGCATGCAAGAGTCTTTTGAAGTGTTGTGGACAACAGGTTCCAGTATGTTTGTGTCAGAATGGCTTGGTGTAGTAGTGCAAAAGAGTCAGGCGGAGATGAGCAACACAACTCAAAATATTTACAAAGTAGAACAAATACCAAGCCCACCAAATGGACTGACATAAATAACGCACACAAACATGGGGAAACAGAGGGTTAAATAATGAACATGTAATTGGGGAATTGAAACCAGTTGTGTATAAAACAAAGACAAAACAAATGGAAAATGAAAAGTGGATCGGCAATGGCTAGATGGCCGGCGACGCCGAACAAGGAGAGGGACCGACTTCGGCGGAAGTCGTGACAGTTTGTATACATGTTTTTAAACAAAACTAGACATTTCTAAATTCAGCATCATGCAAAATTAGCAAAGAGAACTTAAGTCAGCTCCCATAAGTTCCCTTTTGTCACAGGTTATGAAGATAAACCAGAAACTAAATACCAACTCGAAGCAAACGATCCCTTTGCTTGTAATCCAACCCACAGGAACCATGAATAAATCATGGATATTAATTGATGTTTAAAACAAATTCCATATGTGTTCCACTGTAACCGAAGACCAACGGCATGGTTTATGTCGTGATTAGAGCGATTCAGCAGACATAAATTCTCGGAGCCCTGTGTCATGTAATTTCATCTCAAAGTCTTTATTTTGTACTCTTACACGGACTCTGTCTAGAAACATACAGTAGGTCTCATCTCTACGTATACATGTATATACCTGTACATATAGACACTGCATTCTGTCCTCTGTAAATACAATTAGTGTTACTCCAACATTCTTATATGAAGTTTTATGAATTTGGCGAGTGATAATAAAGTTTCAGACATTTTTAAGATCCATCATATTGTACGTTTTTTTTTTAAATCAATGGCTTTGATTAATCACTTTGAATAAAATGTATTAATTGCTAGCTTCTAGATTTAAAAATAAATCACTCACGGTTATTACTCAGTATCATCTAGTCATTGGTCGCAACCAAGTTAGCTAACCCTTTACATTAAGTTGCCCCTATTACTATGTAACTACACAGTAATAACTGATGCAACCACATAGTAGTTACATAGGTTTTACTATGTAATTAAAGGTAATAAGGTTGTAGCTCTATCAGTTATTACACAATTGGATCAAGGAATGTGTAATTACACATTCACTTGCTGAAGGGCATTCTACATGTGTAATTACTGATGTTATTACACATTTTCTTATTCCAATATGTTACTATGTTTTGTAATTACATGTTTGAAAGTCACCTGTGAATTACCATGTTAATAACTCAAACCAAAATTTGACCTTGTTTGTGTCGATTGTGTCCTATAGCTGGCCGCCCGGAAAGCTGAGCAATCGGGGGAGAAGGGCCTTGGTCAGGGAGGTGACCAATAACCCGATGGTCACTCTGACAGAGCTCCAGAGTTCCTCTGTGGAGATGGGAGAACCTTCCAGAAGGACAACCATCTCTGCAGCACTCAATCAGGCCTTTATGGTAGAGTGGACAGACGGAAGCTACTCCACAGTAAAAGGCACATGACAGCCCATTTGGAGTTTGCCAAAAGGCACCTAAATGACTCAGACCATGAGAAACAAGATTCTCTGGTCTGATGAAACAAAGATTGAACTCCTTGGCCAGAATTTCAAGCGTTTGTCTGGAGAAAACCTGCCACCATCCCTACGGTGAAGCATGGTGGTGGCAGCATCACGCTGTGGGGATGTTTTTCAGTGGCATGGACTGGGAGACTAGTCAAGAGCGAGGGAAAGATGAACGGAGCAAAGTATAGAGAGGTTCTTGATAAAAACCTGCTCCAGAGCGCATAGGGCCTCAGACTGGGGTGAAGGTTCACCTTCCAACAGGACAATGACCCTAAGCACACAGCAAAGACAATGCAGGAGTGGCTTCGGGACAAGTCTCTGAATGTCCTTGAGTGGCTCAGCCAGAGCCCAGACTTTAACCCGATTCAACATCTCTGGAGAGACCTGAAAATAGCTGTGCAGCGACGCTCCGCATCCAACCTGACAGAGCTTGAGAGGATCTGCAGAGAACAATGGGAGAAACTCCACAAATACAGGTGTGCCAAGATTATAGCATCATACCCAAGAAGACTCGAGGCTGTAATCACTGCCAAATGTGATTCAACAAAGTACTGAGTAAATGTGATATTGAATTATTAATTGTTTATACATTTGCAAAAAATTATTTTGTTTTTGGCTTTGTCATTATGGGGTATTGTGTGTATATTTTTAAAAAGGCTGTAACGTAACAAAATCGTTCAAAAGTCAATCCCTAGCCGCACCCTCAGAGCATGTGCAGACCATCTAGTTGTTGTATTTTCTGATATGTTCTATCGCAGGCCATTATCCCCACCTGCTTCAAGATGTCCGCTATCATCCCCGTGCCCAAGAAAGGGAAAGCAGCTGTAGATGGTCCTGTGTGGCTCAGTTGGGAGAACATGGTACTTGCAACACCAGGGTTGTGGGTTCTATTCCAATGGGGGACCAGTATGAACATGTATGCACACTATTTGCTCAGAATGAGAGTGTCTGCTAAATGACTAAAATTCATATTTCTTCAAGAGGCTTGTCAAAGACCACATCACCTCCTGGAGAGATCCATGAATGATGCCATTGCACACTGTCCTCACCCACCTGGACAAAAGGAACGCATGTGAGGATGCTATTTATTAACTACAGCTAGAAGACAATGTAGAAAACAATGATACACATTGTATCAGTCACGATAGGTAGAATCTATGTTCTTTACATCTCCTCTAATGTACATGACACAATCTAATCTTAATGCTTTTTCCAGGGAAGACCGAGTAACCAGGAACATATTTGGGACCCTCCTATGATCATTGTGTTTTATTTGGCACACTCCCTCCCTCTGAAGGGAAAGAAGATCGAGGGAGTGAACTGAAGCAATTAATTGGAAGACTTTCTAGGGCACATCTCGGATCCGACCGAAGCGTAAGCCAAAAACATGTGAATAATGCTTTTTAAAGCATGTTTTCTTCTCTGTGCTTAAGAGGGAACTTCATAAATGGAGAAATTCTCCGTTTGATTCCCATTAAATGACAGTGTAACAAATTGCTTTGTTTAAAAGCCCCTTCAGTGTCTGGGGTTTTATTGATAGAAGCTGGACCGCTGGTTTGGGATTTATGGAAGAAAGGGAGGAGAGGGTGATAAAGTATTTGTGTGAAAGTTACCGATCTCTCAGGTGGCGTGTATGGACCTTGGGGAACTATAGGCTCTGAGCGGCCATGTCGGCTCTTCCAGCGTCTGTCCTCAATAACGAGCGTTCGACAGCTGTGATTTCAGATGAAGGAGTTTTCCTTCGTGTTCCTATCCTGTTCAGACTGCAATGCACCCCTTGTGCCTTATTGTCAATCTAAAGTGTTGGGTCTTCTGGGAGCCATTGAGGGCCCAGCTGCCAAACAACAGGGAGAGAGACCATTTGTCTAAGCCTGCTCATCTCTAGCTGAGACCCCTACCTTTCCCTTTCTCTCTTTCCTTCCCTAGTGGAAACAGGCTTCTACCAGTGAGGATACAAAGGGCAAAAAGAGTGGAGGGAGAAGGAGTGGGAGTGAGGGAATAGGACAGAGGCCAGAGATGAGGGAAACAACAGCTGAGCATGCTCAAGCCCCTTGTATTTAACTCCAATCAGACAGGGCTGATATACATGTTTTATGCTGTTTCATGATCTTCCTTTACTGATCCCTATATTAATGAGTCTAGAGTCTAGTGAAAGTTGTATTAGTGCAATATCCTAATTATTTTAGCTTATACATTATAGAGGATATGAATAAATACAATATACAGTATGTTACCATTGCTAAACATTGTGTCAGCAAGCAATTGAAAGGGATATACTCACGACATAAACATGATCAAACATTTTACCAGATAAAAGACCCCCCCACACACACCGAATAATACTTAAACAACTGTCGCCTGAGATTTTGTTCAAACCGATAAACCTGTCACACCCATCAGCTATTTTGGCCTTTCTTCACATAACCTTTTCGTTATCTGTTGTGCCATCAAAGCTAATGACTGATTGGGAGTCAAATGCTAAATGTGTTATGATTTTAATGACCAATGTGATCCTCACCTCAAACAACAGTACCAATCAAAAGATTGTCTATTGTAAAATTTCAGGTAGGTCCATCTCCGATTAGTTCCGTTTTCTTCCGTTTAAGAAACGTTTTGCAACAGAACCACGTAATGAATTCACCCCTGATCAGGCTTTAGTGCACAACACAACAGCTGTCTGTGACCAGGCGAAAGCCAAACTTTCATACCATAACTGCTAACCGCTACACACAGCCTACATTGTGGTCACCATATTAGCTAATGTCATAGACAACATAGCTACTAGACATAATGTGTTAGTAAACCCACAATCAAATCCATGTGTACAATCACGCAGTGCATTGTAAGCAAGCAGTTTAGCTAGAGCTCATCGAATCCCATTGTGATGCAGGGGGGGACAATTTTTGTTATGACAGGACCTAAAACCAAAAGCTTACCTTGACTTGGAAGAGCTGTTGTGTGGGATAGCTTTAGCCAGCTAGCTAACATAAATCACGTATCTAAGTGAAAAAAAACTTTGCAGTCTATCTTTCTCTTTCTCTCTCTCCCTCTTTTTCTCTCTCTCTCTGCTGCTTCTCCTTAATTGTTGTTAAAAACTGTTCTACTATTGTCTTTCTCAACTACCTCTCTCAAAGAGTGCAATGCATAAAGTCAGAACATCTGCTGTCTCAGCCACTGCCTGTCACCAAGGGTGTACCCCAAGGCTTGATCCTAGGCCCCACACTTGGGCTCCCCAGTGGTGCAGCAGTCTAAGGCACTGTATCTCAGTGCAAGAGGCGTCACTGCAGTCCCTGGTTTGAATCCAGGCTGCATCACATCCGGCCGTGATTGGGAGTCCCATAGGGTGGCGCGCAATTGTCCCAGTGTTGTCTGGGTTTGGCCGGGGTAGGCTGTCATTGTAAATAAGAATTTGTTCTAAACTGACTTGCTTAGTTGAATAAAGGTTAAAAAACAACATAGCTCAGGCAGTAGGAAGCTCGCTCAACCATCTATATGCAGATGATACAGTCTTATACTCAGCTGTCCCCTCCCTGGGTTTTGTGTTAAATGCTCTACAACAAAGCGTTCTTAGTGTCCAACAAGCTTTCTCTGACCTTAATCTTGTTCTGAACACCTCCAAAGAAAAGGTATTGTGGTTTGGCAGAAAACGTGCCCCTCTCCCCACAGATGTGATTACTACCTCTGAGGGTTTAGAGCTTGAGGTAGTTACCTCATACAAGTACTTGGGAGTATGGCTAGACATCTCTCAGCACATATCAAAGCTGAAAGCTAAAGTTACATCTGGACTTGGCTTCCTCTATCGTATTCGCTCCTCTTGCCCCCCAGCTGCCAAACTAACCCTGATTCAGATGACCATCCTACCCATGCTAGATTACGGAGACGTAATTTATAGATTGGCAGGTAAGGGTGCTCACGAGCGGCTAGATGTTCTTTACCATTTGGTCATTAGATTTGCCTCTAATGCTCCTTATAGCGCACATCACAGCACTCTATACTCTTCTGTAAACTGGTCATCTCTGTATACCCGTCGCAAGACCCACTGGTTGATGCTTATTTATAAAATCCTCTTAGGCCTCACTCCGCCCTATCTGAGATATCTACTGCAGCCCTCATCGTCCACATACAACACCCATTCAGCCAGTCACATTCTGTTAAAGGTCCCCAAAGCACACACATCCCCAGTTCGATGCAGCTAGCGACTGGCACGAGCTGCAACAAACACTCAAACTGGACAGTTGTATCTCAATCTCTTCATTCAAAGACTCAGTCATGGACACTCTTGCATGATGCGTTGTTGTCTCTTCCTTTTTACTCTTTGTGCTGTTGTCTGTGCCCAATAATGTGTGTACCGTGTTTTGTGCTGCTACCATGTTGTGCTGCTACCATGTTGTTGTCATGTTGTGTTCCTACCATGCTGTGTTGTCATGTGTTACTGCCATGCTATGATGTTGTCTTAGGTCTCTCTTTATGTAGTATTGTGTTGTCTCTCTTGTCGTGATGTGTGTTGTATTTATAATCCCAGCCCCCGTCCCCGCAGGATTCCTTTTGCTTTTTGGTAGGCTGTCATTGTAAATAAGAATTTGTTCTTAACTGACTTGCCTAGTTATAGAAAGGTTAAATAAAAAATTAAAAAAACGATTCACCACATGTTATGCACTGCACTGCTAGCTAGCTGTAGCTTATGCTTTCAGTACTAGATTCATTCTCTGATCCTTTGATTATATTGATAACATGTTAGTTCATGCTGCAAGAGCTCTGATAGGTTGGAGGACGTCCTCTGGAAGGGGCTGAGAACCATGAGCCTCCTAGACTTGGTACTGAAGTCGATGTACCCAGAAGAGGAAGAAAAATAGCTGTCCTCTACCTAGACCATGGTGTTACCCTACAGAGTGCTGTTGAGGCTACTGTAGAACTTCATTACAAAACAGTGTGTTTTAATCAATTATTTGGTGACATATTAAGTAGTAGTTTTATCTAAAAATTATAACTTTTTGGTCATTCTTTAAATGAGGTTTAGCTTATAAAGGCTTCATAAAGCCTTCATAATTCCTTCATAAGCAATACATATAAGTGTTATTAAGCTTCTATAACCGTATGTCATGCTCTATAAAGAGTTCATAAATGTGGCATAACTGTGAGACATAATCACCAATGTCAAATGTGACATAACCCAATATGTCAAATACAATATGAACATGTGCTTTATAAAGGGTGACATGTTGTGCTGGATGGCCTACGCTCTAAACTGAAGTTATGTCAGTCACATTACACCTAATCTCATTCCCAGACATTTCCGCTCAGATGCGCAGAAGGTCTGGTGGACCAACGCATCAAACTTGGCCTTCATTAGTTACTTTTAAGGTTGGAACCAACATGCAGTACCTCCAGCGGGAAGAGGGGCAACTACCCTTTGTCTGCCAGCTCAGGGTATGACTTTAAATTAAGTACAGTGTCATGCGATATGGAGTCTCACTTCAAACGAAGTATTACAGTATACTGCAAAAAGTATCAATAAATAGGTTATTAATAATTAACGTTCTGCTGATTTATGAAGGTTCTCTCATGATCCACAGGTGACTGTATGGTGTGAGAGGTATTTAAATGGGTTGATGGACTTGCAATGCTTGTGTTTGTGTGTCACAACCAAGATGATTTGGAGTAGTCCACCCTGAGACTACCTCACCAGGTGTTCCACTTCTGTTTCCATGCTGGAGACCAGGGCTTCATTACAAGTTGTTACAATGGTGCCAACATTTTGTGGCCTGATCTTTCAGCTGGGAAGTGGGTGAATGTGTCAAAGAACTGACTGTGCCCAGCACCACGTGTTATGGGTAATTTTTGTGTACTGAGGAACATGTAACCTGGTTCCAGAAGAAAGCCACTTTCAATTTCTTTAGGTTGGGGGCTTTCATCAAAGTGTTTTTTGGTGTAATGTCATCCCCAGGCTATTGCACACACAGCACATATAAGCATGGGATATCAACCACTCAAAGTTGGCCTCGGTGGGAGTAACCATAGAATTCTATAGGAGTGACCTGAGAAAAGTATTTGTCATCCTCACACATTCAAAAAGTCATAATTAGGGCTAAACCCAAACCATTCCCACAAGTTATCTTCTTCAAATTGGATTTTAAACCTAACCCTAACAACATAGACAGTTAGCAGGTCTGTCAGGAAATGCCATTATCACACCTTTTGGATAAGGCATTTCTGTGCTCTAAAATGGGGAGATAGAACATTTTTATTATTGTATTCCTCTTTCATTTACAAATCTCATGACGTGACTATGAGACATGGCTGTGTCTGGGGGTATTTTTATTGAGCCTGCTAGCAATTGCTGTGAAGTCACCGTAATAATTTGAAATAATGATTGAGGTAGCAACAGTATGTAATCTAACTCAACACTCAACTATTACTAATTTATATTAGAATAAATAAAGTTTTACTTTTGCTGTCCAGTGGCACCACAAATGGGCATTTGATTTGCAAACCCATCACATGATCAGCGTCTTGCCAGCAACACTAAAAAAGTACTTCCGGGTCATGGAATTTCTATGTTCTACATAAAATCCTGCCACGTATTAGTATAAAAGTTTCAATAACCTGTATTTATTCATGATACAGTGCATTCAAAAAGTATTCAGACCCCTTGACTTTTTCCAGATTTTTTTAAATGATAGCCTTATTATAACATATTGCAAAAACAGGTTTTTAGACATTTTTGCAAACGTTTATTAAAAAAAAAAAGATATCGCATTTACATGTATTCAGACCCTTTACGCAGTACTTTGTTGAAAAACCTTTGGCAGTGATTACAGCCTTGAGTCTTTTTGGGTATGACGCTACAAGCTTGGCACACCTGTATTGGGGAGTTTCTCCTATTCTTCTATGCAGATCCACTCATGCTTTGTCAGGTTGGATGGGGAGCGTCGCAGCACAGCTATTTTCAGGTCTCTGTTAAATCAACTAAAATTTTATTTGTCACATTCACATGGTTAGCAGATGTTAATGCGAGTGTAGCGAAATGCTTGTGCTTCTAGTTCCGACCATGCAGTAATATCTAACAAGTAATCTAACAATTTCACAACAACTACCTTATACACACAGTGTAAAGGAATGAATAAGAGTATGTACATATAAATATATGGATGAGCGATGGCTGACCGGCATAGGCAAGATGCAGTAGATGGTATATAGTACAGTGTAGGATATGTAACCATTATATAAATGGCATCATTTAACGTGGCTAGTGATACATTTCTTACATCCACTTTTTAATTATTAAGTAGCTAGAGATTTGAGACGATGGGCGAACGGCATAGGCAAGATTCAGTAGATGGTATAGAGTACAGTGTATACATTTAATATGAGTAATTTATTTTACCATTTATTTTACTAGGCAAGTCAGTTAAGAACAAGTTCTTATTTTCAATGATGGCCTAGGAACAGTGGGTTAACTGCCTGTTCAGTGGCAGAACGACAGATTGCAACCTTTCGGTTACTAGTCCAACATTCTAACCACTAGGCTACCCTGCCGCCTCAATGTCGTAATGTTGGATATGTAAACATTCTATACAAAATTGTTTAAAGTGGCTAGTGATACATTTGTTACATCCAATTTTCTATTTTTAAAGTGGCTAGAGATTTAAGTCAGTATGTTGGCAGCAGCCACTCAATGTTAGTGGTGGCTGATTAACAGTCTGATGGCCTTGAGATAGAAGCGGTTTTTAGTCTCTCGGTTCCAGCTTTGATGCACCTGTACTGACCTCGACTTCTGGATGATAGCGGGGTGAACCGGCAGTGGCTCGGGTGATCTTTTTGGCCTTCCTGTGACATCGGGTGGTGTAGGTGTCCTGGAGGGCAGGTAGTTAAACCCCGGTGATGCATTGTGCAGTCCTCACTACCCTCTGGAGAGCCTTACGGTTGTGGGCGGAGCAGTTGCCGTACCAGGCGGTGATACAACCCGACAGGATGCTCTCGATTGTGCATCTGCAGAAGTTTGTGAGTGTTTTTGGTGACAAGCAGAATTTCTTCAGCCTCCTTCTTCACCACGCTGTCTGTGTGGGTGGATCATTTCAGTTTGTCCGTGATGTGTACGCCGAGGAACTTAAAACTTTCCACCTTCTCCACTACTGTCCCGTCGATGTGGATAGGGGAGTGCTCCCTCTGCTGTTTCCTGAAGTCCACGATCATCTCCTTAGTTTTGTTGACATTGAGTGAGAGGTTATATTCCTGACACAACACTCCGAGGGCCCTCACCTCCTCCCTGTAGGCTGTCTCGTCATTGTTGGTAATCAAGCCTACCACTGTAGTGTCGTCAGCAAACTTGATGATTGAGTTGGATTCGTGCTTGGCCACGCAGTCATGGGTGAACAGGGAGTACAGGAGAGGGCTGAGAACGCACCCTTGTGGGGCCCCAGTGTTGAGGATCAGCGGGGTGGAGGTGTTGTTTCCTACCCTCACCACCTGGGGCCGTCCATCAGGAAGTCCAGGACCCAGTTGCACAGGGCTGGGGTCGAGACCTAGGGTCTCGAGCTTAATGATGAGTTTGGAGGGTACTATGGTGTTAAATGCTGAGCTGTAGTCGATGAACAGCATTCTTACATAGGTATTCCTCTTCTCCAGATGGGTTAGGGCAGTGTCCAGTGTGATTGCGATTGCGTCGTCTGTGGACCTATTGGGACGGTAAGCAAATTGGAGTGGGTCAAGGGTAGGATGGAGGTGATATGATCCTTGACTAGTCTCTCAAAGCACTTCATGATGACGGAAATGAGTGCTACGGGGCGATAGTCATTTTGACTGGGTTCAAGTCCAGGCTCTGGCTGGGCCACTCAAGGACAATCAGAGACTTGTCCCGAAGCCACTCCTGCGTTGTCTTGGCTATGTGTGCTTGGGGTTGTTGTCCTGTTGGTAGGTGAACCTTTTCCCCAGTCTGAGGTCCTGAGCACTCTGGAGCAGGTTTTTTCAAAGATCTCTCTGAACTTTGCTCAGTTCATCTTTCCATCAATCCTGGCTAGTCTCCCAGTCCCTGCTGCTGAAAAAAATCCACAAAGCATGATGCTGCCATCACCATGCGTCACCGTAGGGATGGTATTGGCTAGTTGATGAGCGGTGCCTGGTTTCCTCCAGACGTGACGCTTGGCATTCAGGCCAAAGAGTTCAAAATTGGTTTAATCAAATCAGAGCATCTTGTTTCTCATGGTCTGAGACTCCTTTAGGTGCCTTTTGGCAAACTCCAATCAGGCTGTCATGTACCTTTTACTGAGTAATGGCTTCCGTCTGGCCACTCTACCATAAAGGCCTGATTGGTGGAGTGCTGCAGAGATGGTTGTCCTTCTCGAAGGTTGTCCCATCTCCACAGAGAAACTCTGGAGCTCTGTAAGAGTGACCATCAGGTTCTTGGTCACCTCCCTGTCCATGGTTCTTCTCCCCCGATTGCTCAGTTTGGGCTGATGGCCAGCTCTAGGAAGAGTATTGGTGGTTCCAAACTTTTTCCATTTAAGAATTATGGTGGCCACTGTGGTCTTAGGGACCTTCAATGCTGCTTTTTGGTACCCTGTCTCCCAGCTCCACAGACATTTCCTTTGAACTCATGGCTTGCTTTTTATTCTGACATGCGCTTTCAAATGTGGGACAGATGTGTGCATTTCCAAATAATGTCCAATCAATTGAATTTAACACGGGTGGATTCCAATCAAGTTGTAGCAACATCTGAAGGATGATCAATGAGAACATGATGCACCTGAGCTCAATTTCGAGTCTCATAGCAAAGGGCCCAAATACGTATTAATAAGTATTAATATATATTATTGTGTGTAGATTGATGAGGAAAACATGTCATTTAATCCAGTTTAAAATAAGGCTGTAATGTAACAAAATGTGGAAAAAGTCACGGGGTCTGAATACTTTCGGAATGCACTTTATATGAAAAATAATTGTCTAAACATGAACAATGATTCATATCTGCATTAAGTATGAGTTTAAAAAAACATGTTCCATGGTCAAATAAATGCCCCCAAAGAAATCAATGGAATTCATATTGGCTTAGAGAAAGAGCAGTTCTGGGTGCCGCAACAAAGGTATTGTAGGATCAGTAGAATATACAGTTGAAGTCGGAAGTTTACATACACTTAGGTTGGAGTCATTAAAACTCGTTTTTCAACCATTCCACACATTTCTTGTTAACAAACTATACTTTTGGCAAGTCGGTTAGGACATCTACTTTGTGCATGACACAAGTAATATTTCCAACAATTGTTTACAGACAAATTATTTAACTTATAATTCACTGTATCATAATTCCAGTGAGTCAGAAGATTACATACACTAAGTTGACTGTGCCTTTAAACAGCTTGGGAAATGCCAGAACATGATGTCATGGCTTTAGAAGCTTCTGATAGGCTAATTGACATGTGAGTCAATTGGAGGTGTACCTGTGGATGTATTTCAAGGCCTACTTTCAAAACTTGCTTGACATCATGGGAAAATCTAAAGAAATCAGCCAAGACCTCAGAAAAAAACATTGTAGACTTCCACAAGTCTGGTTCATCCTTGGGAGCAATTTTCAGGTACCACACTCATCTGTACAAACAATAGTACGCAAGTATAAACACCATGGGACCACGCAGCTGTTCTACCGCTCAAGAAGGAGACGCGTTCTGTCTCCTAGAGATTAACTTACTTTGGTGCAAAAAGTGCAAATCAATCCCAGAACAACAGCAAAGGACCTTGTGAAGATGCTGGAGGAAACAGGTACAAAAGTATCTATATTCACAGTATAACGAGTCCTATATCAACATAACCTGAAAGGCCACTCAGCAAGGAAGAAGCCACTGCTCCAAAACCGTCATAAAAAAGACAGACTATGGTTTGCAACTTCACATGGGGACAAAGAACGTACTTTTTGGGGAAATGTCCTCTGGTCTGATGAAGGAAAAATATAACTGTTTGGCCATAATGACCATCGTTATGTTTGGAGGAAAAAGGGGGAGGCTTGCAAACCGAAGAACATCATCCCAACCGTGAAGCACGGGAGTGGCAGCATCATGTTGTGGGGGTGCTTTGCTGCACGAGGGACTGGTGCACTCAAGAGGGAAAGAGAGTGGACCATCCTAGAAATGTTTTAGAGTAATATAATATGATATATACAATTTAGAAGATACTTTTATCCAAAGTGACTTACAGTCATGCGTGAATACATTTTCCCCAGAATCAAACCCAATATCGTGGCTTTGCAATGCTCTGCCAAAATGCATGGCAGGGTTATATATGCTTTGTGAAGCCTCAATTTATAAGGCCTTTATTACGCACTGCTTATGCCACCCTTTATGAAGCCCAGGCTTATGTAATATTTGACCTAGTAGGTTATGTCACATTTAATTTAGGTGGTTAGGTCACACAGTAATGCCACATTTATGAACCCTTTCTAAAATATGACATACGATTATAGATGATTTGTAACACATGTGTGTAGTGTTTATGAAGGCTTTATGAAGCTAGGTCAATGTGTCACAATTTTTATTTTTATTAAATTCACTGAGTAGGATGATCCTCTCCTTCCTCCTCTGAGGAGCCTCCACTGACCTACTGTGTATCCACAACCTGTTGACATTATTTCACTAGTCACCAGAAAACAAATATGGTTAGGGATATATTAGTTTTACGTTTTCAGAGTCAGTCAATCACTGCCAATTTAACCTGTGAATGGTACATTACAGTGAAGGCAACAACAGAACTTTTGAAGGGTAAAATAAAAGACTTCAGACAGCTATTGTTGTTTATTTGCTAGAGAGTCAATTGTGTGCACTCGTGTTGGGAGTTGCAACATCCCTAATATCACTGGCTTCAGACTATAGCTAACGGGGAAAGCAGGCCTGAGAAGATAAATTGAAACTTTTCCCAAAGCTTTGTTGGAGGAACAAAAAGCCCAGTCTAGACAAGCAATTGGACTAGGAAAAGGGGAGCAAGAAATTAATGGATTATGCCTGCAGGAAAGATTAATCGCTATGCTACTTTGTTGGGCTTACCTTTGCATGTCAATGTCAATGGCGCTTGAAAGATTCTTCAGAACCATCCCTGATATTTAGGGTTTTGCGTCAGGCTATTGGCCCATAATTACCTGTGTGTCGATGAAGGACAGGTATGCGAGGCGTGGCTTCCACTTCCTTTGTAAACAGTGGGAGTGAGATGAGTTGTTTTTTCTGTGTGAAGAGAGGCCACCAGTGAGACAGAAAGGGTTCGCCCTATATGGCCAAGTCAAAATGTGCTATATACTCCGGTACCGCTTGCCATGCGGTAGTAGAGAGAACAGCCTATGACTGGGGTGGCTGGGGTCTTTGACAATTTTTAGGACCTTCCTCTGACACCGCCTGGTGTAGAGGTCCTGGATGGCAGGCAGCTTAGGCCCCGTGATGTACTGGGCCATACGCACTACCCTCTGTAGTGCCTTGCGGTCGGAAGCCGAGCAATTACTGTACCAGGCAGTGATGCAACCAGTCAGGATGCTCACGATGTTGCAGTTGTAGAACCTTTTGAGGATCTGAGGAGCAATGCCAAATCTTTTTCGTTTCCTGAGGGGGAATAGGCTTTGTCGTGCCCTCTTCACGACTGTCTTGGTGTGTTTGGACCGTTCTAGTTTGTTGGTGATGTGGACACCAAGGAACTTGAAGCTCTCAACCTGCTCCACTACAGCCCCGTCGATGAGAATGGGGGGCGTGCTCGGTCCTCTTTTTCCTGTAGTCCACAGTCATCTACATAGTCTTGGTTACGTTGAGGGATAGGTTGTTATTCTGGCACCACCCGGCCAGGTCTCTGACCTCCTCCCTATAGGCTGTCTCGTCGTTGTCGGTGATCAGGCCTACCACTGTTGTGTCATCTGCAAACGTAATGATGGTGTTGGAGTCGTGCCTGTCCATTTTATGAATTTTTTATTTCACCTTTATTTAACCAGGTAGGCAAGTTGAGAACAAGTTCTCATTTACAACTGGCCAAGATAAAGGCCAAGATAAAGCAAAGCAGTTCGACACATACAACAACACAGAGTAACACATGGAGTAAAACAAACATACAGTCAATAATACAGTAGAAAAAAAACAAATCTATATAAAAAGAGTGCAAATGAGGTAAGATAAGGAAGGTAAGCCAATAAATAGGCCATGGTGGCAAAGTAATTACAATATAGCATTTAAACACTGGAATGGTAGATGTGCAGTAGATGAATGTGCAGTAGATGAATGTAGAAAAGCTGGGGTGCAAAGGAACAAGATAAATAAATAAATACGGTAGGGGATGAGGCAGTTGGTTGGGCTATTTACAGATGGGCTATATACAGGTGCAGGGGTCTGTGAGCTGCTCTGACAGCTGGTGCTTAAAGCTAGTGAGGGAGATAAGTGTCTCCAGTTTCAGAGATTTTTGGTAGTTGGTTCCAGTCATTGGCAGCAGAGAACAAGAAGGAAAGTCGGCCAAAAGAGGAATTGGCTTTGGGGGTGACCAGTGAGATATACCTGCTGGAGCACATGCTACGGGTTGGTGCTGCTATAGTGACCAGCGAGCTGAGATAAGGCGGGGCTTTACCTAGCAGGGACTTGTAGATGACCTGGAGCCAGTGGGTATGGCGACGAGTGCATGCGGTCGTGGGTGAACAGGGAGTACAGGAGGTGACTGAGCCCGCACCCCTGTGGGGCTCCAGTGTTGAGGATCAGCAGGTTGCTGGTTGCAGAATATAGGAAAAAAACTATTAAATGTGCACAATGCAGAAATCGCTCCGCCATTTCCTGGTTGCTAAAATTGTAATAGTTTGCCTAAATTCAGTTTATATGACAAATCAAGAAATTGTATTGTAGAGCATCATTGTACCATCTAAACCGCTATGAAATATATTGAAATGTATAGAATTTTCATCTGTTTGAAGCTGGTATACAAAACCAAAAGTAAAAATGAGAAAACGAAACTTAAGAACGGGAAGAAAATAAATAGAGCACATAAAACAGATCTACCGCTTCCTAGACTTGATTTCAATGAGAATGGCTGATCTCGAACTCACATTTCTATGTGAATTTGGTTGGGTCGCCCATAAAGTTACCTATTGCAGCTTTAAAAAAGGATGTCTTTACATGTGTCATGAATTTGTTTATCATAGTTGCTTGGTGTTTAGTGTACATTTCATAATACGAACATGTTTTTATTTCAGATAAATACAAATATTTTCTCATCATGTTCTATCATAGGAACTGCAGGAGTATGCCAACAAATGTACTCAAAGAGAAGTCATGACAAAAGATGGCCTATTGGGTGTACTGACACGGTAACCTCTGCCTGAATCAAGTTGAAACCAAAAGCAGTGTGTTTTCTCTGCCTGGGCTTGATTAGCAAAGGAAACAATCGGTGCTCATGCAACGTTTTAAATTTTTTTAAGAGCATAAGTGCCGTTTACATAGGCTCTCGTCACTGAAGCAGAAGGTCAGAGCGAGGCCGATGTTTTGAGAAACACATTAAATGTTGGTTTACCCTTCATAGTTATTTTTAAGACTTTATTGACCACAGATGGCTCCTGTACAACCAGACCAGGCAAAGAAAGAAGAGAAAGACGACCTAGTTTCAGCACTATCATATGAGTTTCAGGGCACCTTACACCAAAAACAAGGGATGAAATAGGTTTAAAAATGAAAGAGATAAAAAATAGACATCTATTAACAAGGTCAGAAAGGGCAAAAATGTTAGTGTTTTTCCTAAACTTTGATTAAACAATGACGTTTCTTCATACAGACATACATCACAAAAGTGGAAAATTATATTGTAGTTAAACCCTCCAAAAACTGCAAAAACTTACAGCAGACTAGTCATGACACTCTCCCAAATTGTCAAATGTTGCTGCAATTGTTACCATTTCTCCTTCGATGCTCATAATTGACTGTGAAATATTGCATGAAACTAGATCAAACCAGTATTACATCCTAGCTATGGAGACATACTGTCACAAAAATGAAATAGATTGATCAGGTTCTGAAGAGTTTGGGATTTCATATCTGTCACAGGGCTATGGTCAAAACAAACTAATTGTTGTGGTGAAAGCCAAGTACAGCGTATATTTTTGGCCATATGCTGGTATGTGGGAGCTCATCCACTCCCAAAGAGTTCAGTCCACATCAAAGTGTAGCCACATCTGGTTCTGGGTAAAGGGAGAGGGGCAGATGGACACAAGAGGTCTTCATTTTATCTGGGGGGCAGTTTGTTTGGAGGGGCACAGGGGGGTTAGTGGGTTAGAGAAAACACAGTAATGCTCAGCACACTGCTGTGAGATTAATTTGATTTAGGAAAAACAGGATTGGTACTTCCTGGATCAGTGTTTGAAAATGTACCTTATCCATGAATCTTGATGAGTTCCCTTGTCATGTTGGTTTTTGTAACAAGCAAATGTACAAAGGATCGCTTTAGGACAATTAGACTGATTAAATGCATACCAAGATTACTGTCTCTTCCCCTTTAATTATTTATCTTTTGCTATTTTAAAGTGGTTATTGAGGAAAAGTGTTGTTTGTGTGACTATGTTTCCAGTATGGGGAAGAGATTATTGGAAACAAGGAATGCAAAAGCTCACCTTATGTAATGTGCCAATTTGTAGTGCCGGTAAAGGTGTAATAATAATAATTATAATTTGTGTACTCATTTTCCTATGAGAACTGTGAATGAGAGACATAGATAGAGTGTATATATGTGTGTGTGTGAGTGCATGCATGTGTGTGTGTGTTTGTGAGAGAGAAGAGCGAGAACGAGAGAGAGAGAGAATGAGACAACGAGAGAGAAAGAGAGAGAGACCTCTGTGACCCTGGTAAAGTCTTCTCGAGAAAGATTTCTGGCAGGCCTAGGGTCAGAGGTTGAGCCTCAGGGAATTCTCTCTTTAAAAGGTTATCTGGGCCTTGATTGGTGCTCACTGATGTGATTCCAGTTTGTAATTGGGTATGATTGAAATAATATATAATATCAAACACTCGCTGGAGGTCACTTTTTCCCAGGATCTATCTTCTTCAGAAATTGACAAAAATGTGTGAAATGTTGCACATTTTAGTCAGCATGTGTAATGTGACAGTGAATTCAAAATAATGCATAAATGTATTGATATATTGAGGAGAATTGACATGGTGTTCAATTATACCTTGCAGTCAGCAAATTTTTACAGAATAAAAGCATATTTCTTTAACAGTGCTCAGCTACTTGAGTTCTAGAATACAGTGAGGGAAAAAAGTATTTCATCCCCTGCTGATTTTGTACGTTTGCCCATTGACAAAGAAATGATCAGTCTATATTTTTAATGGTAGGTTTATTTGAACAGTGAGACAGAATAACAAAAAAAAATCCAGAAAAACGCATGTGAATAATGTTATAAATTGATTTGCATTTTAATGAGGGAAAAAAGTATTTGACCCCCTCGCAATCAGAAAGAGTTCTGGCTCCCAGGTGTCTTTTATACAGGTAACGAGTTGAGATTAGGAGCACACTCTTAAAGGGAGTGATTGTAGACCTACACAAGGCTGGAATGGGCTACAAGACCATCGCCAAGCAGCTTGGTGAGAAGGTGACAACAGTTGGTGCGATTATTCGCAAATGGAAGAAACACAAAAGAACTGTCAATCTCCCTCAGCTTGGGGCTCCATGCAAGATCTCACCTCGTGGAGTTGTAATGATCATGAGAACGGTAAGGAATCAGCCCAGAACTACACGGGAGGATCTTGTCAATGATCTCAAGGCAGCTGGGACCATAGTCACCAAGAAAACAATTGGTAACACACTACGCCGTCAAGGACTGAAATCCTGCAGTGCCCGCAAGGTCCCCCTGCTAAAGAAAGCACATATACATGCCCGTCTGAAGTTTGCCAATGAACATATGAATGATTCAGAGGACAACTGGAGGAGGAATGCTGCCTATGACCCCAAGAACACCACCCCCACCGTCAAACATGGAGGTGGAAACATTATGCTTTGGGGGTGTTTTTCTGCTAAGGGGACAGGACAACTTCACCGCATCAAAGGGACGATAGACGGGGCCATGTACCGTCAAATCTTGGGTGAGAACCTCCTTCCCTCTGCCAGGGCATTGAAAATGGGTCGTGGATGGGTATTCCAGCATGACAATGACCCAAACCACACGGCCAAGGCAACAAAGGAGTGGCTCAAGAAGAAGCATATTAAGGTCCTGGAGTGGCCTAGCCAGTCTCCAGACCTTAATCCCATAGAAAATATGTGGAGGGAGCTGAAGGTTCGAGTTGCCAAACATCAGCCTCGAAACCTTAATGACTTGGAGAAGATCTGCAAAGAGGAGTGGGACAAAACCCCTCCTGAGATGTGTGCAAACCTGGTGGCCAACTACAAGAAACGTCTGACCTGGTTTTGCCACCAAGTACTAAGTCATGTTTTGCAGAGGGGTCAAATACTTATTTCCCTCATTAAAATGCAAATCAATTTATAACATTTTTCACATGCGTTTTTCTGGATTTTTTTGTTGTTATTCTGTCTCTCACTGTTCAAATAAACCTACCATTAAAATTATAGACTGATCATTTCTTTGTCAGTGGGCAAACGTACAAAATCAGCAGGGGATCAAATACCTTTTTCCCTCACTGTATGTGACATGGGTATCACGCCTCTTGATTTGTGTGAACTCTGTGCTCCGCCTCGAAAATCCTGTGCGCTTAAAAGACAAAAGAACTTACATTTTCTATTTTTCTTTTTCTACTTCCCTTGTATCTTATTCTTATTAGGGGGGACTTCTGCCAGTTAAATTACTTGCTAGCTTGTAAGGCTGCATAGAGATTTTTTATTCTTGGGAGAAAGCTCAGCTAAATCCGGGAAAGCTTAATGTTTATCTAATGAGAAAATAATTACTCTCTTTTTTTCTTAATCCTGATAATTAGAGCGTGGCAAGACAGATCAGTGTCAGTGTAAATCACTGCCCCCGCCGATTTACTTCTGGTCCTTGTAAATTTCAGGTGAAGATGGGAGCGGATAAAGGTTAGATTAGGCCTAATCCAGAGTAGCAGCGAGCCCTTAATCTGTTATGATACAAGGATGATCACTTAAAAAGGTCTGGATCGAGAGCCCGTGTCCTGGTTGAAGGAGAGAGGACTCGACTGGGACCCATCTTTAAACGTGCTTATTGGACAAGGTGGCGCGGTGGCACAGCAGCTGCGAGCACTTGTGCACGGCGGCAAGAGAGAGAACAAGAGAGAAAGAAAGAGACAGAGAGAGAAGACTCAATATCTCAATATCCCCATCTCACCCTACGCCTGGGTTTAGGGGAAACCTGTTGTTGAGCAATAATCTCAAGATCAACAAGCAAGGTTTGAAGCCCGGTCTATGATTTCACTATGGCGCATAGGGGATCTGCCGAATGGAGCTTCCAAGTGGCATTAAGGGTCCTCTTGGAAAACAGCTCATCTTGTTAGAGAGGGAGAGAGGAGACATGAGGCTCCACAGCCCCTAGTTCCTCCGTTATTTGAGGGATGAGAGAACAAGAATTTGGTTGTCTCTTCTCCGTGTCATATTACCCGAACTCCAGTGGGGAAGGAGCATGGAAAATGGGATTAGCGCAATAAAAATCTGCACGGCTGGGTGAATTAGGGGTATAAATAAATGGCAGACTGGCATCTTTCCGGTGACCGGACTGAGTGGCAGGGATGCTTGTGCATGATCTTGCCAACCAGCTACTGGTGTGATCTGGGCACAGTAATGTGTAAAATCCTTATTGATACTTGTTTTGATTGACCAATATTTATATCTGAATTTTAGTCATTTGTTTACTGGAGCAGACGTTTGTCCATTTGTATGGCTGGCAGTATCAGCATGTTTCAATAACCCATAAAAACTAGCAATAATACTCAAACGAAATATCCAATGAACTAACCTCAGACTTATTTTGTATTTTATTTTATACACACACACGCACGCACACGCGCACGCACACACACACACATGCACACACACACACACATACACACATACACACACACACACACACATACACACGCCCATACACACACACACAAACAATAAATGAAAACCTGCTACAAGTATTATCACAAGTGTCTGCCGATTTAGATTGCGTGCCATGTGAGCTAATTCAGAGGCAAAAGGTGATCCTTTCATATTTTTGCAATGTCACTTATTGTTGCTACGACACTTTATCATTTTGTTGAAGTCATTTCTCAAATCAAATCCAATTTTATTTGTCACATGCGCCGAATACAACAGGTGTAGACCTTACCGTGAAATGCTTACAAGCCTTTAACCAATAATGCAGTTCAAGAAATAGAGTTAAGAAAAGACTTACTAAATAAACTACAGTAAAAAAGTCTAAAGTATCTTAAGGGGGTACCGGTACCGAGTCAGTGTGTGGGGGTACAGGTTAGTCGAGGCAATTTGTAAAATGACTATGCATGGATAATAAACAGCGAGTAGCTGTTTCTTGGGCATTCCTGACACCACCTAGTAAATAGGACCTGGATGTCAGGAAGTTTGGCCCGAGTGATGCACTACCCTCTGTAACGCCTTACGGTCAGATGCCGAACAGTTGCCATACCAGATGGTAATGAAACCGGTCAGGATGCTCTCGATAGTGCAGCTGTAGAACCTTTTGAGGATCTGGGGACCCATGCCAAATCTTTTCAGTCTCCTGAGGGGGAAAAGGTGTTGTCATGGCCTCTTCACAACTGTCTTGGTGTGTTTGGACCATGATAATTTGTTGGTGATGTGGATACGAAGGAATTTGAAACTCTCGACCCGCTCCACTTCAGCCCAGTCGATGTTAAGGGGACCTGTTCGGCCCTCCTTTTCCTATAGTCCATGATCAGCTTCTTTCTCAATTTGAGGGAGAGGTTGTTGTCCTGGCACCACACTGCCAGGTCTCTGACCTCCTCCCTATATGCTGTCTCATCGATGTTGGTGATCAGGCCTACCACTGTTGAGTCATCAGCAAACTTAATGATGGTTTTGGAGTCATGCTTGGCCAAGCAGTCGTGGGTGAACAGGGAGTACAGGAGGGGACTAAGCACGGTCAGGGAGAGGTTCACAATGTCAGTGAAGACACTTGACAGTTGGTCCGCACATGCTTTGAAGACACGTCCCGGTAATTTGTCTGGCCCCGCGGCTATGTGAATGTTGACCTGTTTTAAGGTCCTGCTCAAAGAGCGTGATCACACTTTCGTCCGGAACAGCTGGTGCTCTCATGTATGATTCAGTGTTGCTTGCCTCGAAGTGAGCATAAAAGGCATTTAGCTTGTCTGGTAGGCTCGCGTCACTGGGCAGCTCGCAGCTGGGCTTCCCTTTGTAGTCCATAATAGTCTTCAAGCCCTGCCACATCCGATGAGCATCAGAGCCGGTGTAGTAGGATTCAATCTTAGTCCTGTATTGACGCTTTGCCTGTTAGATGGTTCATCTGAGGGCATAGCGGGATTTCATATAAGCGTCCGGATTAGTGTCCCGCTCCTTGAAAGAGGAAGCTCTAGCCTTTAGCTTGGTGCGGATGTTGCCTGTAATCCATGGCTTCTGGTTGGGATATGTGCTAGCAAAACATTCCTGTAGCGTAGCATCTGCTTCATCTGACCACTTCTGTATTGAGTGAGTCACTGGTACTTCCTGCTTTAGTTTTTGCTTGTAAGCAGGTATCAGGAGGATAGAACGATGGTCAGATTTGCCAAATGGTGGGCGAGGGAGAGCTTCGTATCCGTCTCTGTGTATTGAGTAAAGGTTGTCTCGAGTTTTTTTTCCTCTGGTGGAACATTTTATTTTGTATTTTTTTATATTTTTTGAAAAATAAATGTATTGCAACAATAATAACAATATTACGCATCAATTGAGGGACATTCCTGTGTATACAATGAATAATAGAACTACAGGCGAACCCCCAAAAAAGAATAATTCAGGACATCTTTAATATGTTACAAGGCAATGAGACATCAACAGACATTCAGAGACATGACTTCTAATCATTTTTCCAACTTTTTAAGTTTCACAAGTTTGAGGGATTTATAAAATTGTAACAGTTCAATGAACCTCATTTACATTTGTGAATATAATATTTGACCAAGAGAATAATAATGTTAATAAAATTGTTATGATCGGAATTACAAGGATAAGCATAATGCCATTTAACATCAAAGGTAAAGATAGGTAATTCTGGAGATTTTATACACAACCATTCATGAATTTCAATCAATAGTTTACAAGAATAGCGGCATGAAAACAATAAATGCTCTATAGATTCTGAATCAGAGGAACAGAAAACAGAAGTAATTTTGTCAAAATGTAGTCTTTTGTGCAAGAAATCATTAACAGGGTAGATAGAAGAAAATATATTAAAATTAGTTAATTAGTTCAACTTTTTGGATAACTGGACAATTAAGGTAAAAGGTATTCACTTTTGACCATAGTATGGGTTGGTCACATCCATAGCAATATATTGAATTATAATCACCAAAAATTACTTCATTAACTGCCAATCGGATCCATTTATTGTAACATTTTTTCCCCAAAAGATTAAAGTAATTAATTTGTCAACTTAGAAAAGAGGGAACATCCTCATAATATAACAAAGTGTTCTTAATAATTTTAAGTAAATTAAGTGAAATTGCTTTGCAAACCTGAAATTTACCAATGAACTCATCAAATGGCAAAAACTCCTGAGTGTTGTCTTCCAAATCAAGTACAAAATGAATACCCTTGTCAAACCAAAGGCTTTTGAAAATGGATTTCCTATTAATTTTAATAACTCTATTATTCCAAATCAATGTTTTGTGAGGGGAAAAATTGTGCTTGAATTTCATTTTCCACAAAAATAATAACAAACTTAGACAATTTCACTGGTCATTTTGGAGGGTCAAATCACATATCATTAGGAATTCAAGTCCATCAAGTTTATTAAACAGACTGTTAGGTATATGATACCACATAGAGGTAGGATTAGACAGACATCATTTAAACCATTTAATTCTAAAAGTACCTACTAACAACTCAAAATCAGTAGCATGTAAACCTCCACGATCATAGTCTTTCACTAATCGAGATTTCCGAATATAATGCGCATTATTCCTCCAAACAAATCTAAATATAACAGAATTTACTTTTTTTATGTTATTAGAAGAAAGAAGAAGGAACTGACTTGGGTAAAGTCCCCAGCCACTAGGAGTGCCGCTTCTGGATAATTAGCTCGTTTAGTGCTGTCTTAGTGCCAGCATCGGTTTGTGGTGGTAAACAGACGGCTGAGAACTCACTTGGTAGATAGTGTGGTTTACAGTTTATCATGAGGTATTCTACCTCAGGCAAGCAATACCTCGAGACTTCTTTAATATTAGATAATGCACCAGCAGTTACACCCCTGTCCCTCGTCTTACCAGACGTAGCTGCTCTGTCCTGCCGATGCACGGAGAAGCCAGCCAGCTTTATATTATCCTTGTTGTTGTTTAGCCACGTCTCGGTGAAACATAAGATATTACCGTTTTTAATATCCCATTGGTAGGATAGTCTTAATCGTAGATCGTCCAGTTTGTTTTCCAATGATTGCATGTTGGCCGATAATACGGAGGGTAGTGGTGGTTTACCTACTCGTCTGCAAATTCTAACAAGGCACACCGCCCTCCTCCCCCTTTTTCTCTGTCTTTTCTTTACGTGGATGACAGGGATCTGGGCCTTGTCTCGACAAAGCAGTATATCCTTCGCGTCAGACTCATTAGAGAAAAAATCTTTGTCCAGTTCGGGGTGAGCAATCGCTGTTCTGATGTCCAGAAGCTCTTTTCAGTCATAAGAGACAGTATCAGCAACATTATGTACACAATGAGTTACAAACAATGCGACAAAACAAACAAAATAAAACATTTGGTTAGGAGCCAGGAAAAAGGCAGCCATCCCTTCCGGCGCCATTATCACCTTCTGTCTTCCTATCTGTGAAACTGTAGTAATTCCATTATAGTGTTGAATAATATATTATATAAAAGAGATTTAATACATTACATAATTAATCTTGAAGGTTGATGCATAATGGAAACAGATACGGGCCCCATTTTATCATATTTAAACATGATGGCGTTGACTAATGTGGTGAGGCTTGTCGCTCAAGTATCAAGTTGCCAGATATTGAAGAGTATTAGCGTATTTACTGAGCTGTTTCATATGATAATAACTGGGAAGGAATCAATTTTCTCATATGTTTGTTGACTTTTTGATTGGCCTATTGATTGACATGGAGGTGACATGATACATAGTTACTGGTTTGGTTCATTACCTAATTTGGAGACGTGTTATTAACATGGCATTTAAATTGTCAGATGTACATGTATTACTGCTCATCGTTCCCCATATCTTATGACCATTGATATGTGAAATTATTTGTCTACTCGCTGAGCTGAGCAAGTAGACTTTGCCAATACATTACAGGCAATTTGAAGGCAATTGGATAGCAATTGGAAGGCAAATGACAGAGCCATTAGATGACATGACAGCCTTATGCGTCGTAAGGTCATGACTTGTGTGTAACACCGTGCTTAAAGCAATTATTATTAACCAATATATATGCTATGCATCACACGTGACATTACCCATATAGTGGTATTCAATACTGTTAATTTTTTTTTACAATGTTAACTGCCAAGCTCGTTAACTACAACTAGTTAGAACATCTCTTTAATAAAAAGAAAAATAATTTAATTGAGGATTTGTCCCTGCAGCCACCTTTGAAGCTGAACATCTGTGAGTATGTACTGTATGTGTATGATGTATGCACTGTATGTACGCACTTAGAAAAAAAGGGTTCCCAAAGAGTTCCTTGGCTGTCTCCGTAGAATAACCATTATTTTGTTCCAGGTAGAATCATTTTGGGTTCTTGGAACCAAAAGGGTTATACTTGGAACCAACAAGGGTTCTTCAAAGCATTATGCTATGGGACAGCCTTTTAGGTTCTTGATAGCTCTGGATGGATGGACAGTCTAGATAAATTTGATAATATAACTTGGATTACTATTGTCAATACTCCTCTGTCCACGAAGAATACAATTTGTCTGTCTCTCACTATGGTAATTTCCAGTAATTATAAAACCAATCAACGTGTATGCTAATCAGTGGTTTTAATAAACACATAAGTCTCTGTCTACACAGGGACAGGGAGTGTGTTATTAGATTTTTATTCTGCTCTTAATTTAAACAAGCAGAGGGATCATTCTGTCAACCACCTTCCTGATTAGCTAGACCACAGAGTCCAGAGGTCCACTGAAGTCAAACTTAGAAAATAGTTACAACGCATTCGGAAAATATTCAGACCCCTTGACATTTTCCACATTTTTCTACGTCTAAAATGGATTAAATAAACGTTTTCCCTAATCAATATAAACATAATATCCCATTATGAAAAAAGTAAAACAGGTTTTTAAAAAGGTTAGCAAATTTATTAAAACCAAAAATACCTTATTTACGAAGTCGGAAGTTTACATACACTTAGGTTGGAGTCATTAAAACTCGTTTTTCAACTACTCCACAAATTTATAACATACTATAGTTTTGGCAAGTCGGTTAGGACATCTACTTTGTGCATGACACAAGTAATATTTCCAACAATTGTTAACAGACAGATTATTTCACTTATAATTCACTGTATCACAATTCCAGTGGGTCAGAAGTTTACATTCACTAAGTTGACTGTGCCTTTAAACAGCTTGGAAAATTCCAGAAAATTATGTCATGGCTTTAGAAGCTTCTGATAGTCTAATTGACATAATTTGAGTCAATTGGAGGTGTACCTGTGGATGTATTTCAAGGCCTACCTTCAAACTCAGTGCCTCTTTGCTTGACATCATGGGAAAATCTAAAGAAATCCGTCAAGACCTCAGAAAAAAAATTGTAGACCTCCACAAGTCTGGTTAATCCTTGGGAGCAATTTCCGTATACCTGAAGGTACCACGTTCATCTGGACAAACAATAGTACGTAAGTATAAACACCATGGGACCACGCAGCCGTCATACCGCTCAGGAAGGAGACGCGTTCTGTCTCCTAGAGATGAACGTATGTTGGTGCGAAAAGTGCAAATCAATCCCAGAACAACAGCAAAGGACCTTGTGAAGATGCTGGAGGAAACAGGTACAAAAGTATCTATATCCACAATCAAACGAGTCCTATATCGACATAACCTGAAAGGCCGCTCAGCAAGGAAGAAGCCACTGCTCCAAAACCGCCATAAAAAAGACAGACTACGGTTTGCAATTGCACATGGGGACAGAGATCGTACTTCTTGGAGAAATTTCCTCTGGTCTGATGAAACAAAAATAGAACTGTTTGGCCATAATGAAAATCATCATGTTTGGAGGAAAACGGGGGAGGCTTGCAAGCCGAAGAACACCATCCCAACCATGAAGCACGGGGGTGACAGCATCATGTTGTGGGGGTGCTTTGCTGCACGAGGGATTGGTGCACTTCACAAAATGGATGACATCATGAGGAAGTTAAAGCTTGGTCGCAAATGGGTCTTCCAAATGGACAATGACCCCAAGCATACTTCCAAAGTTGTGGCAAAATGGCTTAAGGACAACAAGTCAAGGTATTGGAGTGGCCATCACAGAGCCTTGCCATAGAAAATGTGTGGGCAGAATACTTATGTAAATGTGATATTTCCGTTTTTTTATGTGCAAAAATGTCTAAAAACCTGGTTTTGCTTTTCATTATGGGGTATTGATGAGAATCATTATTTTTTGCAATCCGTTGTAGAACAAGGCTATAACGTAACAAAATGTGGAAAAAGGCCTTCCCAGACTGTAGGTGGGATTCAGTTTTTTACGATTATTTCACGTCACTCTTCCGATGATAACAAATAAAAATATGAATATTAACTTGCTGAGATTGTACGATTTGCTTCAGTTCTGCAGTCACATTCTGTGATTGGCTTGCGAGGCTATATCAGCCAACATAGGCTAAGTCAACTGCAGCAGTGTATTTCATCTGTGCATTAGCCAACACCAGCATCGCAATCGTCCCGTGTCTTCAGAAAAACTGAAAGAAGGCATCTTAGAAATACACTGTGTACAAAACATTGCACCCCCTTTTGCCCTCAGAACAGCCTCAATTCGTCAGGGGCATGGACTTCACAAGGTGTCGAAAGCATTCCACAGAGATGCTGGCTCATGTTGACTCCAATGCTTCCCACAGTTGTATCAAATTGGCTGGATGTCCTTTGGGTGGTGGACCATCAACATTCCATCAGGTAGCCTATTTCAGATGTATCAAGTAAACAAGATATTTTGGGAAATTGTTCTTCTTGCAAAGCATGTAAACATTTAAATCAAACTATTATATTAATCTGACTATTCACAATCATTGTATTATTGTGTGCATACTTGATGCCAGTCGTGTTCATATTGGTCAGTCACCAGGATCAGCTCGTAACACCAGCAACACTGTATGATAAAATCAAATTTTTTAAAATAAATATAACATCATAATTGCACAAAATATGACACTTGTAGTGTCCCTAAAAAGCAGATATTTACTTCCACACTAAACCTAGTAATTACACTACAAGTGTCATATTCTGTGTAATTATGATGGTATATTCGTTTGAATTTGTCCATAAGTTGAGAGGAAGACGACACAATGTGCCCTTGATGACACAATGTGCCCACAATGTGCCCCTAAACATACAGTATGTAGATTTTTCATAGGTTTATCAAACCTAGAAAGTTCAAATAAAATAAAATATTGGTCGCATACACCTATATAGCAGATGTTTTTGCCAGTGTAGCGAAATGCTTGTAGCAGACACAGTGTAAGAACAATGTTGTCACATAGTACTTAGGCCTACAACAGTTTACAGTAGCTAACAGTGGTTGTGGGCCCTGTGCTATTAGCCTGCTACAATGAGAATTTATGCATGATTATGGCCAAACCTAGACAATCATCTTGATGGTCTCATTATATTCTGGCTAGTTTCTCTCTGATTTACCAGAGTGACTCTGGCGTGCGCGGGAGGGCATGTGCAATCTCTTTTGTCTGGATATCAAGGAAAAAATATTCAGCTAAATCCAGAGTGCTCGCAGGGTTGGGCTAAAGCTGCCGCTCAGTATTCACCGCTGTGTCTCACTTTGGTCTTTGGTTCCTCCATCCTGGAACTTTCCTTGCCTCTCTTTTAGAGCGATAGTGAGGAAGAGAGAAAGAGAAAAGGAGGGGGTGGGGGGATGAATTGGGGTGGCGTTTGATGTGTTGATTGGGAAGAGGGGCTAGGACAGCAGCAGCTGCACTGGGGAGCTTCCCTTGGGGGAGCCGGTGTGATAGCTAAATGAAGACCTCTAGTGCTTTCTTGTTAGCCAAGATGGATCCCTGGGTCCAGATGAAGCTGCAATTAGTCAATGGCGGCCGGCTTTAGGTGCATCACAATCCACAAATCAGTGGTTCTTGGGGCCTTAGGAGTATTGGCAGCTACTGCCCCGGGCTGTGTCCTAGCCCCGCTGGCCCTTTTGCCGCCTCTTTACCACAACAGAGGAGAGCGAGGAGGGGAAAGAAATCCCAAGCCGAGAGGGCTGCACACATCTCTCTTTAAATGATCTCCCTGGTATTTGGGATACAGCTGTGCACATCTGATTAGACTAGAGAAGGCCCTGGCTAGCAAACGCTGCTTAGAAACACTTTCTCTTAGATCTCAGAACATTGTTTCTACCACATAAGAAACAAATACTTGCAACATTTTTGTCTAGTTTGTCTGGGCAATCTATCAGTCCAGATTCCTCATCCCTTTATGTCTATGAACCTACCTAGCCGTATCCAAATCATATTTATCTTTTCTTCTGACTACTTTTGCAAGATAAAAATGTACATGATTGTAATTAACAGCAATAAGTCTTGAGGCAGTTATGTCACATTTTAGCTCGATGCAGGAACATCTGCTTTCTGCTTTTTTCCCACACCTTTGTGCCCGCCGGACAAAGCAAATCAGAACGGTCAACTAAGACGATAACAAACAAAAAAAAGTGTTTGTTTTGTCTGCTTTCACAGTGTGTCGTCTTACTCTTAACTCGTACTATGCAGCTGATAATTCCACGGGTGCTATGCAACATGGGGAAGTTTGTGCCACTGCACTATGAAACGTTCTATTTATATTAAAATGAGGATGCTCCTCTGGGAGACATAGAGGGGAACGGGACAACAAACATGAAGCTTAAGAGACTGGGGGGGGGGGACAGTGACAGCAAAATGGCAACTCCTCATACAAAGCGGCTCTAAGGACCTTAGCAAGAGTTATAGTACGAGTGGTGGCATCGCGCAGGGGCTTGAGACGTGCAGTGTGTGGCGTGCACTTTGCCCATAAAACAACACCCACAGTAATAAAGTAAGTCCCCTAAATCCACAGACCGTAGTGCCTCGATCCCTTAAAACCTCCAACAGATCATTGGGGCGCTAGCGCCCCATTCTTGACACTACCCGGGGAAATGTAAGGCGCAAAATTCAAAATCCAAAAGTTGAATTATAAAACATTCTTCAATGTGTTGCATAGTCTTCAAAACCTTAGACTCTTGGCAATATCACAGCGTTGTCAGATTTCAAAAAGGCTTTACGGCGAAAGCACAACATTTGATTGTTTGAGGATAGCACCTCACATATTTTCAGCATTAGCATAAATTCATAATTCCAGCGCGGGTCTCACAAAACACAAAAAAGAGCAAAAATAAATTGCTTACCTTTTGATGATCTTCTGCTGAGGGCAACCGAAGTGTCCAAGCAAGACAATTCATGTTTCTTTTGTTAGAAAAAGTAATTGTTTATATCCATAAATCTCTGTTTGGTTGGCGCGTTATGTTCAGAAAATCCACCGTCCACTCGCCCATTGTACAGGGAAGAGAAAGCGTTCAAATTATACCTATCAACTTTACCCAAACAAATCAAACATCATTTATAATGTATCATTAGGTATACTTTTATGTATATTGACGATTATATTTCACACGGATAATATCCTAAACGATAGAAAAGGAAAATACAGAGGAACGCGCACACGGTCTCGCGCACAAAAAACTAAAGTGACTTCCTCTATCCACAAATTCTTCTTCTGTTCGGTTGTCTTCCATGATAAAGGCATGAAACCTTGTCTAAAGACTGTTGACATCTAGTGGAAGCCATAGGTACTGCAAGCTGGGTCCTATTTTACTGAGAATCCCATAGACAGCCATTGAAAGTGAGGGTATGTCACAAAAAATATTCCGGACAGAAATTCCTCGGGTTTTTGTCTGCCATATCAGTTCTGTTATACTCACAGACATTATTTTAACAGTTTTAGAAACTTCAGAGTGTTTCCTAGCATATCCTAATTTCTGGGCCTGAGTGGCAGGCATTTTACTTTGGGCATGCCAGACTCTCTAAACTTAAGAATACTTCCCAGGTGCCTGTAGAGGTTAAATTGGCTTTATTTGGGATGTTGCCTAGTTAATGAGTTGACCAACAATGTAGCACAGTCACCGGACCTGGGATAGATTGGGGAATCTGCCTCTGTTTGTTGCAGTTGTTTTCAAACGCCTGTCTTTGTTACTATATTGACTACTGTCATTCATGTTTTTTTCTGGACCTAATGATGTGCTCTGCACTGCACTGCCCTACCAAGCAAAAAAGCAGTAACTGCTCATAGCTTGGAACTAAGAAATATTGCTTTTATTTACCTTGGTTTCACAATAACTTTATGCGTTACAGTACTGCTAACATGACCCCCATTTTCTCCAAAACCCAATACAATAGAGGCAGGATACTTGTCTACATGATTAAGCATGTATTTAATGTAGTGAAAATGCTGGCTGCCTAGACCAGGCTGCATGTAACTGGTTTAAAAATGACTTGACAGATAGAATCCAATTTATATCTACTTACTGTATGGTGTAAAATCATGTTTGCTGGATATTTACGAAAGGTGTCCCGCAGAGGTAGATTCTGTGTCCTGTACTTTCTACTATTTACAATAACAATATTGACTTGTCTGTAAAAAACTTGTATGCTGATGATACTGTTGTGCATGCTATTGTCTCAAAGGTTGACCAGGCTCTATCTGCACTACAGTCTGCCTTCATTGTATTACAGAAAACATTTATTGACATGAAATTAGTAATGAATGCAGGTAAAGCAAAGTATGTGTTGTTCTCTAGAGCGCATAAAAATAGGTCTGATGATTTAAGCATATGTAATTTGGATGGTGTCCATATTGATCGTGTCCCTGCATACAAATATCTGGGCATCTGGATAGATGAAAAGCTTTTAAAAAGCATATTGATGAGTTAGTTTAGAAGCTAAGTATAAAAATGTACTTCTTCTATAGAAATATGTCCTTCCTCTCGTTATATAGTAGAAAGCAGATTATTCAACTCATCACTGCATTCTCTACCAGAAAGTTGGTTGGCCCTCTTTGATGTCACATAGGTCTGTACATTGATATGTTTTCATTTATAAAGCCCTTTTACAGAAAGTCTCACTGTACCTAACATCATTACTAAACTTTAGACATATGAGTTACCAACGAGTTACCACACCTAGTCTCAGAGATGGCTAACTCTGGAAATTCCCTTGGTATCTACTAAGTTAGGTAAATCATCAGCTTTTTGTTTTCTTGTACATTATTTGTGGAACAATCTTCAAAATGTTCTTAAATGTAATATTCTGATGTCTCCAAAGCAATTCAGGAAGCTGATTGAGGACCTTATTACTGATGAGCGTGTTGTTTTTTTCTTACATTTTATATTCATATTTGTACGTGTGTATTTTCTTTACTTTATATAATTCAGGGCTCATCTGTAAAAGAGACCTTGGTCTCAGTATGACTCTCTTATAAAATAAAAGTTAAATAAGTATCTACCTCAATTACCTCGTACCCCTGCAACTTGACTCAGTACTGGTACCCTGTATATATTGCCAAGTTATTGTGACTCATTGTGTATTTCCTTTTTTCGATTATTTTTATTTTTCTCTCCGCATTGTTGGGAAGAGCCCGTAAGTAAACATTTCACTGTTAGTCTACACCTGTTGTTTACGAAGCATGTGACAATTACAATTACATTTTATTTCATTATTAAAGTGTACAATGTACAGCACATTTCTCAGCTCATAGACAGGTCAAATTTTCACATAAATTGCATAAAAACAAGACATGTTTAAAGCTGGAATCCTTAGGGCATAGTGGTTGTTTTGACAGTGTCGTGGAACTGCGTTAGAGCTGTCAAATCCACATGTGGCTCACGGCATTATAAAGCGGACATTGCCATTGGCTGCATGGAGTCGCATTAACAGAAATCCCATGGAGCCTGGTTAACAAGGTTGAACACTGGAATGTGAGATGTAATCTACACCTCCATTAAGATTATAGAAATCCTCCTTATTTAGTTTAATGATTTTTCAATTTGAGCCTAATTATTTCTAAATAGCCTACACTTTCTTGTTCTGAACTTTTAACTGGAGTGGAGCGGGTATGGATTCATGACAATGATCAACCACCGATTTGATGGTTCCAATGCAGTTCTACCTCCAACACCGCCAAAACATCCGCTATGAGGGTCTCTGCTATTGCCGGTTACAACTTGATCTGATTGAATCCATGCACATTTGTTTTGCCACGATGCAAAATGCTCCTCTCCTCCGTTTTCATCAACAAAACAGAAAGAATAACGAAGGCAGTGGGGCGAACAGTGGCGCTGTTTCCCTTAATGCGGATTCAATCTTTAAAGCTTTTAAAAGAGTTACACACGGCTGAACTGTTTGTTGTTCAATTCTACAACAGGTACTTTCTGCAGGTAAAATTAAGATCACGCAGGTTAAATTATGAGTAACTTGTTCTATTGATAAATACAACAAAACTGCACCAATACTACAAAATATGTATCCCAGAAAAGCACCTTGCTAAAATGACATAATGACCTATATCATCACCCAGTCATAATAATATCGGCCATTAGACAATAACAGACAGGTTTTTCCCCTATTCAATATAGCAGTGTGGACTGGATTAATATGAGCCCTGGCCCCACAGTCTACTTGTTAATTAAACTCAAGGGTAAAGGCATTATTTGTGGGAAAGAATGCAATTATTTTACCTCTCCAAGCTGGAAGAGAGCAGCCGTGTGATAGTGGTGGTGATGATGATACCACTGAGGGGAGATAGATAGCCACTTCAGGACTGAAGGAGTCCGTTGTTATCATTGATGGGATGGTGATCTGATGGTAATCAATGGCAGGTAGTAATTGTCATGTTCTTATTTTGCTTTATGTAGCCTATCTGTATTATATTTTGTGGGAAACTGATAAGCTAAAAAGCTGTCATGCCCTAGATAATTGTAACATCAAAGGCAGCAGGCTTTAATACAAAAATGAAAATAAACCCTAATTACAACTTCATACCATCTACAAACTGACAACTTTATCCCTGTCTACCACTGTGTAATGGATGGCCTTGTTTGAACTAGCGCCTAGTTTTTCTCAACACAATTAGTGGCCTTAACATGGGATCAGGACTGAATTACGCAAATGTAGATGTTTTAATAAATGTCTTATTTAGGGTATACTTCAAAGAAGTGCATTTCAATCGACTCATTCAATTGCAGAATGTATGCAGAAAAGTACGTTTCTATTTTGGGACAGCCCAATACTTTTATAAACCTATAACATTCTTCACACCGTATAATACGTATGGGCTATTAAATTAGAAAGAAACTTCTAAATGTCTGCCCAAATCACACCAGTAAATGGTAAAGACTTCACAAAAGTCAAATTTGATTGTATCTTTCACTTCTCTTTACCAAACTGTCACACATGACCCATCTCACTAATTTACATTTGTGTACTTGCTCTGCTGAACTGTGGCCTGTTTGATGTGACTGGCCCAGTGTGTGTGTGTGTGTGTGTGTGTGTGTGTGTGTGTGTGTGTGTGTGTGTGTGTGTGTGTGTGTGTGTGTGTGTGTGTGTGTGTGTGTGTGTGTGCGTGCGTGCGTGCGTGCGTGCGCGTGTGCGTGTGTGCGTGTGTGTGTGTGTATTTCTATATGTACACAGTTGTGTGTGTGCCACATATCATTTCACACTGTCATGTCTCCGCTGGGACAGGCAGGCCCCTAATCTACTCCTGGGAGCTCTCACCCCTCCTGAACTTTGGCATGGCGTGGCCCGCGTGGGTCACCTCCAAGAGCCTAGGGGACCTGCAGCCTCAGCCAGCCCTAATCCTGGGGAGTCGATAGATGCTAGCATGGCTGCAGGGCTGCAGGCCTCAGGTCTACACACAGACCCCGGGGGAACTGCTCATTTCAATAAATGTAAAGTGATGCTGTCCACAAGCAAACATAATGAACCATGAAAGCTGGGGGAGCATACTCACAACATGTTTATGGAACGCAGTCAACGTCCACATAGCCTCACACATGATTATGATCCCATAGGTACGCAGATGCACTGGAGTGTCCTCGGGGCAGAATGTGATTGTGTGATCTGATGAGATGTCGGTTAAATGACAGGCAAGCGAGTGGAACATTTGATCACTTGACGGAGTCGATGCGGTTCTGCTTCTACGATAAGACCTTATTAGTGTGCTTACTTCAGCAGGCAACATAACTCTTCTGCATATTTCATACTTCAGTTTGTCTCGAATGCTTGAGCATATTTGTCCAAACAAATTCACTTTTTCAAAACAATTAACAAGCAGCCCCAAACTGAAAGACCTTGGCCAAAATGACACATTTCATTTGCAGAATACATGAAGACTCAAAAGCTTTTAATACATGACACAAAGTCAACTACCTCAATCAAAACATACAACTTGTTATTTAATTTGAAGTTATTTCAATCTATCGTTACACAACGGCCCAATAAATACTAACTGCAACTATCCATATACCTTAACATGGTTGACCCTCTTTTATATGTCTGTGCCATTTGTTGATACTATTGTATGCACCATAAAATGTAAGAAATCATATTATCACAGCATGGGCTGCATTCTTTTTTCCTAAAATGATTTTACCAAAGAAATACTGTCAACCAAGAGCATGAATATCCCAAAACAAAAAGGCTTTATTTAACTTTTTACAATTTTAACTGAGAGCTGAACTATCTTCCTCTATGGGCCCCTCTACCTCTGCTTTGTCCTTGCCCTCGGCCTCTTACCTGGTCCATTCTTGCTAACAGAAAATCAGAGGTGACCTCTTTTATGAATTAATAAGGACTGATTGCTAATTGAACAATTGTGCAAAGAATTTGTGCAGACATACAGAAGAGTTTCACATTCATGGGAGTAATTTGTATCAGCTGTGATCAAATGTTTTAATATAGTTTGACATGATTTATTCAACTTACTTTTGCAACTTTTGTAGACAGTTGTGTTTACTGTTTTGCACAAATGTGCTTAGCATTTGCGTTGTGAAAGGGGGATACCTAGTCAGTTGTACAACTGAATGCCTTCAACTGAAATGTGTCTTCCACATTTAACCCAACCCCTCTGAATCAGAGAGGTGCGGGGGGCTGCCTTAATCGACATCCATGTCTTCAGCGCCCGCGAAACAGTGGGTTAACTGCCTTGCTGAGGGGCAGAACGACAGATTTTTACCTTGTCAGCTCTGGGATTTAATCCAGCAACCTTTCGGTTACTGGCCCAACGCTCTAACCACTAGGCTACCTGCGTGTGAAAGCAATACTTATAACTTCTTCAAATAACTAGGTAGGCTACATAGAGTGCTTTCATTTCTGAACAGTAAAACAGATATGTATAAAAAAAATACCCTCAAATAAAAGGTGACATTTTGTACTGTGGCCTTATTAAACATTTCATCTCAAATCCAAAATGCTGCAATGTAGAGCCACATTTTAAATTGTAGCTTCACTGTCCAAATACATTCGGAGAGGAATGTATTTGTGTGACAGTGACGTGATCGTGTTAACCCCTGTGGTGAGTAACATGTAGCAAGGAGGGTGGAGGTGTGGTGGAGGATACGGCCTCTATGGCCAACTACCACCCTGCTGTGAAGCGAGCCAGTGCAGACATGCAGGTCTAGCTGGGGGTCGGTTAGGGTGTGTGAGACACAATGAGATGGGTGGCTGAGCAGGGCCTCCCACCATCACAGCACTAAATAGGGTAGCCGGGCTCAGACAGAGTTTGTGAATGAGCGGAACTCTCCTGGGAGGTTAGGTTCACTGGGTTTCTGATAGGAGTGTATGATTAAGGTCACAGACTAATGTGACTGTGTGACAGTGGAGAGGTGAGGTGACAAGGCAAACGCTACAGGGTTAAGTTTGTAGCTATAAGGCCAGGGTTAAGATCACTCTGAGTTCATTGTTGCAACTGGTTAACGAGCAAGGCAAGGGGGTGTTCAGATGGAAGGGAGGTGATGGTTCCGCTTTCATGTAAATGATGTAATGATCATTTTTGATGTGCAATGCCTATTCGTCTTGCTTTAATCAAACAAGCCCCACATCGGGTGGCAATTTAAGAAATTGCTGCCCAATGTGAGTCCTAGTCCATTAAAATACCAGAGGCAATGCACCTTTCGACCTTCTCCAACAACTTTAATCAAGCCCCAGTCTCCAAAGCATGAGCTTTTGTTCTACTTGCCTTTTGTCATGGTCTACCCACTACTGTGACTGTCCTAATGTGGACACAGCACAACATGCCAAGTGCCTAAAATATGAGGTGAAATTAGCAGAGAACACATTTCCTGATCTATCACGGTGTACATTTCAGGACATCCTCAAGGTCATTCAGAGATATCCCATCGATCTTGAGTAACTTTGAACCTCTGCAGTCCTCCAGAGAGAGCTCTCCAAGTATTGATGGATACAACTCAATGACCGTTCAATATACTGTCGGTATAGATGAATTCAACCTGCTAATCAAAGCTGATGATCTAATTCTGTTGAGTTTGGCTAAAAGAAGATTGTCTCAAACAGGTGCCAGTACATTTGACACTATAATAAAACAATAGCATTTTTCTCCCTCTTATTTCTTCACATTGTAACGGTGCTTTGTGATTCAACAAGATATCAGTACAAGTAAAGATGAAATTTTACAGACAGGCATCCAATGGGGCCAAGTCTAGGGATGCTTTCAATAAAACATCATCACAGGATCATACCATTTGCAATGGTGATCACCCACACCAACCGTAGGAGATAGACGGACAGACTGACAGTCTGACGGACTGGCAGACAGATGCAAATAGATAACTTTGACCTCCAGCTCTAAGGGTATTTCACTTAGGCACCAGACGGGCCGCACTGAAAGTGTTTATTTCCAATGGCCCCCCCAAAATAAATTAGGAGTGGGCTCCTTGGCCATCTCCCTCAAATCAAACGCCAAAAGAATATCCCACATAATTATACTAAAGGGCAATTGGTTGATATATGTCAGGGTCGTAGGTCGTGGCCGGTATAAGCAATCTGATTGGGGCTGGTTGGTGGACTGTAATATATATCCGCGCGGTAGGCTCTAACCCTATTCCCCAGGCTGATTGCTCCCTGTCACTTCCCTTCAAGTCATGTAAATTGTGTCTGCTGCTCTCTTATAGCGACTAGAGGACGGGGGGATGGTTGTGGTGTGAGTGTGTGTGTGTGTGTGCGTGCGTGTGTGCCTGCGTGTGTGCCTGCGTGTGTGTGCGTGCATGCGTGTGTGTGCATCTGAGTCTCTGTGTGCATTTGTGTGTGTATTGGCAGGGGCATCTGTCTGATGTCCACTCTAACCAGAACTGTCCTTGCTTGCAGTAATGGCTTCTTTTGGGCAATCAGAGGAGACGGTTTCTTGACTCATCTCCTTTAATGGGTTGTCCTCCTCAGGCAAAAATTGAATAGCCCCAACATGGCCTAAGGCAAGCAATAAAAATTCAATAATTTGGCAGGGTCAACGTCCTGTCATTTTTGGGGGGTTGGGGCGAGTAATTACGCTGCGCTAACATGGGGCCCGGATAAGGGGAGTGTGTGGGGGAGGTCTGAAGGAAGATTGACACCTGACACCTCTTGCGAAGAAGGGAAGAGGAGGAGGTGGAGATGGCCACCTTGATGTACCCACTCATCCGCTACCTGGTCCCATTCAGGCCAAAACCAGACGACCATAGCTCTGTGTCAGACCAGCAGAGGTAGAAAAGTGTTCAAATGGATGGGGTTTATTTTGCTGTATCAGAAATGGCAGCCTTTTTCAGGTCCCTGTGTCTGTGAAAGGAGTATAAGGTTTGCTCGTGTGAGGTTGTGCATGGTTGATCTGATGGTCAGTGTGTTCATTTCTTGCTATGTCTTGATTTGATTTCCCCATAAACATGTTGATACCAATGAACAACACAGGAGATTTTAGCTATAAAGTCTATTACGGTATGAATTTGGAACTTCAAAAACATATACAGTACATGCAGGAAGAAAAGTTATAAAATAATTTATTATCAAGAAATAAACTCTAATTGAACATTTATACCACCCTATTCATTTAAAATAGTACTTCAGAGAATATGGATAGATCATGTTAGAAGTCATACTGTATAAGTAGATATGTCATTGTGTGATAAAGTGCCACACGCTCTACATACACACGACACATGAAATGCTATTGATCCCCTTCCTCCCGTGTCAAACGCTAACTTTTCACATTCTCCAATAAAACAGAATACATTTGCAATGGAAAAGGACCGAGATGGGTAACCCCTGAGAGAAAGATGTCCCCCTTCTGTCAGTTTTATGTGACATTATTATTCCCCGGGTTGTAAATTCTGACATGTTAAGATCTCCGACAACAACAATATAAAATTCAATCAATGACGCTCTTCTCTCCCGGTTTCTCCCGGCCCTCTTTCTCGCCCTCCTCCAATTATATTCAGCCATTGATAGTTCCTAAATCAAAGCGGTGTGGATTCTGCATAATACAGTGGCCGGGATTGGGTCGTAATGAGTGGGTCGTTGGTGTCCCCCCGGTTTTATTGAGGTAATGTGAATGCCGGTATAATGCAGTATGAAACACTGGCCTCATAAAACACTGCATTGACATATCGCCAGACAGGTTTATTTATCACGCCTCCGTGATAGAAAAAGAAGTGGTGGTCCGTCATATGACATTCGATACCCATCACTCTCCATTTATCAGTCGGTCTGCATGCTATATCTATTAGACAGATTTCTCATATCAGGTCTGAGTTGTGGGAATTTTTCTGGTCTAGATGTGTCTCAATGTGGTTGATATATTGAATTTTCACGATTTCTGGGGGAAATAATTCGGATAATTCTTAAACATAGCTTCAAACTAGACACGTAAAACATTATACAAAGAAGTTGCGCTGACACACTCCAATAGTGTGTCAAACAAATGAAATAATGTGTGTGCGTGCACCCTTGTGTGTTTGTGTGGGTCTATGAGTGCTTGTGCGTGTGCGTGTACGTGTCTGCATCCCTGTATGTGTGCCTGTGCACATCTGCATGCCTGTGCATGTCGTTGCACTGAATGATTTCTCTGATTGATCATTATCTGATGGCCTCTTAATTACAATGCTAATGAGAGGTGGTGCTTTTATGCTCCGACCAAGGCTTTTCTGCCCTGTCACTGAAAACAGGAGGAAATTAAATGACATGGGTGATCTAGGATGGATGATCCCCTAGTTAATATTTCCAATCTGTTAATCAATGGGCTGGTCAATAGGCCCAATGGCCACCACAGTACTGCACCACTACAACATCCTAAATGTGTTGTACAGACGTAGGATCTTAATTTGATCACTTTTTTTGCTGAGAATTTTCCTGCACAGCAGGAAATGCAAACGTGTTGTGTATTTTTGTTTGAAAAATACTTCTAAAATGTGTAATTTCTACTTTGGGTAGAAGCAGAGGTTCAGGTTGGCAGCTACATGCATGTTAAAAATGTTTTAGAGACCTTGCATTAGAATCAGTTAACAATTTGCGAGATGAAGATGTAGATATTATCGGTAAATACTTAGATAAGTGAATATATACATTGTTTGTTTGGTTTAATGTCATCTTTTCACACTGGTAGTTGTGGCAGTTGTTCTCTCTCTCTGTTCACAAGGTTACAAGGACACTGAAATAGAAATCCACTTTTTCATGGGAGGGGGAGGTGTAGGGTAGCGGGTGGTTTGTTGGAGGTTTGAGATCATAGCGCGGAACGAAAACGTATTAACAACGTAATAACAAAAGATTATGTTCATCTGAGGCGCAAGGCCCTCCGTTTTCTCGGCTCGCACCGACTGTGAAGTCTTTATTCTGTGGGTCGGCCCCCTTAAAAAGGTTATTATGTTCTCTCACTGTGACAGTGCTGGCCCAGGGAGCTCCAATATTGTGACGGGGGTCGCCTGTACCACATTAGAGCCAATAAATGTGCGTTGGCACTACTCAATTTAAAGTAAAGCCCTTTTTTCCTTCTATCTCCCTTCTTCATTCCTAATAGGGTATTCCACGAACGCATCTAATAAGTTCTAGGGTATCTGTTGTGCTCCTAGCTGAATATTTCAATTTGTTCTTTCTTTTGTAGTGAATATTTTTATTTGGCAGTAGTTACTTCGTGTGAGACATCATTTCTCAATTGTGTTAGTTGTTGTTAGCATTCTGTGGTTCCAGTTTTCAGGATGTTTTTGTGCACGATGTTTGAAATACTCACAAAATGTATATTACCATTAGTTTTCCTTGAGCGTGACCAGCTTTTCATGATCTGATTCCTTTCAAGATGTATTCATCAGAAACATAATTAACACTATTCAATTACATCAATTAAAACAAAAATGAAAACACAACACATTCACATTTCATACAAATATCTCACATTTTTGCTGCAAGTTCATTTGGGAAAGGTTGAAGTCCAGTGTGTTTATTGTGGCGTTTAAGGAAGTTAAGGGTGGTAAAGATAAACACTATGCTAAGCTGGGATATTCTGCGATTCTTACATGGGAGGTAATATCAACCTCAGGTATCATCCAAAGCCTCGCTGGGTCCACTGAGGGTTCAGGATTCATGAGTGTGTGTGTGTGTGTGTGTGTGTGTGTGTGTGTGTGTGTGTGTGTGTGTGTGTGTGTGTGTGTGCGCGTGTGTGTGCGCATTTATTTGGGTAGACGTGCTTGTGATGATAAAAGTATATTGTTTTGGTGATGAATAAAACCACTCACCTTTACAGTATAATTGTTGTTGTGTGTTTTATTTTTGTTGCACTAGCTAGGTTTCCATTTGTCAACATTTATGAAGTTTGCATAGGGAGTACAGTAGATGCAATTGCCTGCCAAAGTGTGTTTCCATTGAACTGTCTTATGTTGACAAACAGCTGGACGTAATGATGTCACACCTAAAAAAAAAATATTTTCACAAAAACCTAGAATGTCTAATAAAAATAAAGTGGTTGAAGTGTTTCCATTATCCATTTAGGCAAATTGTGCATTAATAAATTGTCAACAGCCTGTATGCCTTGCCCACCTATCTGTTTCCTGTATCAGGTAGCCCACAAAAGCCAGCATGGATAGAATGCAATAATTTACTAATATTTGCCATAGTCTAATGTCTACTTATCGCCACGGTAGTCATGTAGGCCCAGTAGAGATCTGAAACAATTTGATGGTGAAACTTCAAATTGCAATGTAAAACAATTCAGGCATTCTTGCAAATAAACATAATTTGTTATAGTTGAATAAATGGATTTGTAAGCAGTAGGTATTTAGAATTAAAATGTGGAGTGGACCCGCATACCTTAAAAATTATTTGTCAATCAGAATTTATTAGAAAAACACAGTTTCCATCATTTGTCTCAATAAAGAAACCCTTGACAAAATATAAATTGACCCCTGTCGAACGGATGCACATTTATTCGATCTTTAGAAGATTTCTCCTATATCTGCCGTTTTCATTAGACTTCACAAAGTTTTTTTGGGGAGACAATGCTTTTGTCGAATAAACCTGGCTCAATGGAAACCTGCATATTGTCTTCTTGAGCACAACCAAACTATATACATATACATATATCTCTTTCACCATCCATATAACTGTAAAAATGGAAAAACCAGAGCAATTTCTGTGCACTTTCCTGAAAAACAAACAAATATTTTATATGAGTGCAATTCTTTGTGAAATCATTATTTAATATCTTGATGGAGTCAACATAAGACGGCTTGGTTAACAAAATAAACTCAATAGAATAAGCCAAACAATGAAGGTCCATCAATGTTACAGTATATGCTACTCTGCCTACCTACCACACGTAGTCTGTAAGTAACAAGGAACATCATACCAAAGCAGAGCAAGCTTTTTCAAAGACTGATTGGTGATTGATCGCCTGCAGAGCACCTCCCTAATGCTCACTTGTGAGAGGCTCTTTGTTTCATCTTTTTCATCCTTGCAGAGGGAGAGAAAGTCGGGGAGAGGTGCAGAGAGGGAGGAGAGAAGGAGAGCATGAATTAATTAAATGTGCCAAACCCTTGCCTCGAAAATGTTTCTATTTTTTTGTGCCGCCATCGCCCGATCTCATCTGTATTCCAGATTTGTCCCTAGACGATACCGCCCCTGATTGAGAGGCAAATGCGAGAGAATCTTCCTTTAAAACAACTCTCCTCAACACATACGCATTTCTAAGACTATGAGACCTATGGTTATAAAATACATGGCCCCTTGTCGACACTTTGTATTTACTTGTTTGTACTACATCTAAAATGTGTACATTATTAGACCTCATGGAGGTTACGTTAGACCTTATGGTATCAAACGTTGTGGGAGTATGAAGGCAAACCCAAAATGTGTCCATTGCAACCTGACATTTTCATCTAACTCTTTCTACAATGTATCATTTTTTTTTTCTTCTTCTCATAAATATTAAAAACAAACAGAATATGTGTCTCTTGATTGGATAGACAGTTGAATTGCTAAGCAGCTGACTAGACTCTATACTTTAAATAGTGTTAGTCTATCCATCAGAATGCCTGTCTACCCTCTCCACTACCCTCCACACCTAATAATAGTGATTATGTTAATTAGCTAATACATTCTTTTTTTCAAAACTACTTTCCTGTCCAATTTAATTAACAAAAGTATATGCATTTATCCCACCTCCATTGTGTTTGCACTCCACACCAAGAGTGATGGGACATTTCCTTTCAACTGTCCAATAGCAGGCCAATATATGCCTGTTTGCCCCTGTATGCATAATTGTGTTTGTGTCTTTGTTAACTGCCCATTGATCCAGGTTGTGTACAGCCAGTTAGCCACATTAAACATTAACCGGGAGGCGACTGAGGAACACAGGGGGCAATTAATAGAGCTATAATGGAGGGGGACAGATCACTTAGGTAGCGGTGAGTGATGGCCAGCGAGGGACCACCTGTTTCAGTGTGGAGGGAAATGAAGTAGAACTGGTCTGGAACCTGGCACCCTGCTGTGAGACGCTGATTGAAATTTACAAGGCTACACACTGCAGCACTGACAGCCATGTCGGATCCCCCACTTTGCCCCACAGGGACAGACGTGTGGACATATAGTAGGGAGGTGTAGAGTAGGGACTGAGGGCTGGTGGAAACATTATATTATTTGTGATGATTACGCACTGTGCGTGGTTAAATATGGAAATTGTGCTTTAATTTCAATATCTATATGTTATGGTCACACCTAGAGAAAACAGTAATTCATGTCATGTACCTTTATTAACAATTCGTTTTTTGGGGAAAATTGTGGTGTCCGAATTAGCTTTTGGACATTGTTGATTTTTCAAATAAATTTTGATGGTGTAATCAATGATGATTGTGTAATCGTACTTTATATGTCAGAAGGTAAAACTACATATCAATGCGAACATACTACCTTCAAAACACAGGAAATACCACTTTCCATGGCCACACATACTTAAACAAGCATCACTTGTCATCCTTTCTCAATTACTCGTTTTAGTGTTTGTCCTCCTTTATCACAACCCAACCCCTGGCCCTCTTGTATTCAACACACACTACAGTGGAAACAGATGTATTTTATGCCAGTGGAACAACTTTCAAGTTGACAAGGTCCCCCTAGAGAACGCATGGATCCATGGCAGTCAGAATTTCGGACTAATAGCCGGTTTGATGTGACAGGCCTCTGCCGCCTGGGGAAATTGAGGCTGCGCTCCTTGTCGATACCTTTTGTGTCTCGCTCAGTTGTAGGTTATTGTTGGCCTAGGGGACAGGGAGCCGTCTGGCAGTTTACATTTGCTAGACAGTATGTGGTCAGCACCAACTTTTTATTGTCGTCTATTGATCTGTCGCAGGCCCCTCTCTCTGCCGAGGCTAATTTGCTTGTTAACATAAATTTGTCAGGAGCAGGGAGGAGTAGCTTCCATCATGGCCGCATCAAGCGAAGCCTCGACGGCTCTCACCGTCATTGCGGCCTCTCCGCTCTTTTCGCCTCAACGTAATGTCAGCTCGAGTGGTCATTTTCAAGCGTCCCTTTTCACCCCCCCTCTTCTGACACTTTCTTTCGAGCCAACCATCTAATACACAGGGCATATTTATTAAACAGCTTCTTGTTCAGCTGTCATTTAATCAGTACGGTTTCCTTTATCTCACGCTCGCCCGGAAATAAACATGAGTTAAACACAAAACAGGCATAATGACCTTTCTACGGGTCCTGCCAATAAAATTAGTACCCTGGAAGAGCCATTTATATAAGTCATTAATTTCAGGAAATATCATTTGAAATTACAACACATGGCAGGCATTTGGTCCTGCACTTTCAACTCCTGGGCTGCCGCGCTGTCATATGAGAGGAGTTTGTCACCGCACAAGAGGAATGCCACGGCTTTATAACTAACAACAGACCAAACTGAATAAATCTATCTGTGAGAGAAGGAGAGAGAGAAAAAAAGAAAGAAAAAGGCATAGATGTTATATTAAATTCCTTTGCCTAATCCGATCTGCTGTACAGTCCAGACCTACATATTAATAATGCATTTGAAAGTGCTTTATTCTCCGTACCACAGAGGGGTTTAGAAACGGGTGCTTTCTCAAGTTCTGCATCTTGGTTATTTGTAAGCACCCAGTAAATAAGTAGGCGACAGCTCATTTTATGAGATCTTAAGCCCAGGAAAGCCATGAGAATGCCCACGGTCGGGTTTTCTAAGACAATGGAGAGATAGAGAACAGAACATAATGAATAGGTAGAATATCACATTTCTTAGCATCTTTGAATGATGCCTTTGGCAGATTTCATTACCTTTCCAACAGTCAAAATTCACAAGTACACCACGATCCATGAAATTAAACTTTATTTTTTTATTTTACCTTTATTTAAACAGGTAGGCTAGTTGAGAACAAGTTCTCATTTACAACTGCGACCTGGCCAAGATAAAGCACAGCAGTTTGATACATACAACAACAAAGAGTTACACATGGAATACACAGACATACAGCCAATAATACAGTAGAAAAATAAAAAAATACAATAAAATAAAATAAATAATAAGTCTATATACAGTGAGTGGAAATGAGGTAAGATAAGGGAGGTAGGGCAACAAATAGGCCATGGTGGCGAAGTAATTACAATATAGCAATTAAACACTGGGATGGTAGATGTGCAGAAGATAAATGTGCAAGTTACTGGGGTGCAAAGGAGCAAAATAAATAAATAAATACATTATTGGGATGAGGTAGTAGGATGGGCTGTATACAGATGGGCTATGTGCAGGTGCAGAGATCTGTGAGCTGCACTGACAGCTGGTTCTTAAAGCTAGTGAGGGAGATATGAGTCTCCAGCTTCAGTGATTTTTGTAGTTCGTTCTAGTCATTGGCAGCAGAGAACTGGAAGGAAAGGCGGCCAAAGGAGGAATTGGCTTTTGGGGTGACCAGTGAGATATACCGCCTGGAGCGCGTGCTACGGGTGTGTGCTGCTAAGGTGACCAGTGAGCTGAGATAAGGCGGGGCTTTACCTAGCAAAGACTTGTAGATGACCTGGAGCCAGTGGGATTGGCGACGAGTATGAAGCGAGGGCCAGCCAACGAGAGTGTACAGGTCGCAGTGGTGGGTAGTATGTGGGGATTTGGTGACAAAACAGATGGCACTGTGATAGACTGCATCCAATTTGTTGGCGTGAGTGTTGGAGGCTATTTTATAAATGACATCGCCGAAGTCGAGGATCGGTAGGATGGTCAGTTTTACGAGGGTAAAACTGTGGCACAATGAAGACTCAAATGAACCAGTCATGATCTACCATTCATGAAGTCATACGCTAAGTGGTTTCGTCAGGCGCAGACATTAGATTAGATTTTATTTAGTTACATACACAAGGTAGTTGTAGTTCCAGTGCAATGTGAAATACTTAAACTCTGAGATCCAACAGCGCAGGTGTGAATGAAAAAGTATTTTTTTATACATAATTACAACTGTGACAATTATAAATTTAAATGTCCATTGGGGTAGGGGCAGGGAGTGGGGGTGTAGGAGTAGGAGTAGTGGTGGCTAAGGTAGAGAGTATATATGGCATGTCCACAGGGGGAGTATATATCTGGCATGTCCACAGGGGGAGAATATATCTGGCATGTCCACAGGGGGAGAATATATCTGGCATGTGCAAAGGGGGAGCATATATCTGGCATGTCCAAAGGGGGAGCATATATCTGGCATTGCCATGAGATCCATTGACTACACAGTCATGAGAATATGAATATTCCCATGGCTGTCGGCCCATTGGACAGACAGCGTGTTTGACAGCACAAGCCCAAGCTGTCTTTGCCTCTTCTTTCAGGAGTATAATTTTGGTTTTGAGAGACGGCAATAAGAAGGAACCACTGATGTCTTGCAGCGGGCAGAAATGGCTGGGGGGTGGCAGTCTGATATGACGCACTGTCTGTGCCCCCCGGCACGACACAGGGAGGTATAGCACATATGGCGAGACTCATCGAGACTCATCCCCCCCCGTCGGACGGTGTTCGATTTCACAGGATGCCGCAGCCCGAGAGAGCCGGCGAGCACAGAAACGGTGGTGACAGCCAGGGGTGACATCACCAACAACTGGCGTGAGATACCATAGAAACATAAATAATATTTTTGTTGACATTTGAAATAAATCATATCAGAGGGCATGTTACTCATCCCTAAGCTGGCAAATCATTGTGTTCTCTGACAATTCAAAGCTGATGTGGAACCAGCGGCCTCTGTTGACGACCCCTATACTCACAAAAAACAACAACTCTCACTTAAAATACATTCAGCAAAAATTATTTGACCCTGCTGGTCAACAGCCAGATGAGGACTGGCCACAGCCTGGTTCCTCTCTAGGTTTCTTCCTAGGTTCTGGCCTTTCTAGGGAGTTTTTCCTAGCCACCGTGCATTTACACCTGCATTGCTTGCTGTTTGGGGTTTTACGCTGGGTTTCTGTACAGCACTCTGTGACATCAGCTGATGTAAGAAGGGCTTTATAAATACATTTTATTTGAAATTTGATTTGATCAATCTTATTTAATGTCCTATCAAATCGTCAGTAGGTACTATGTTCTATATGATGACCTTTAACCCAACAACCTGCCAAATGTTGAAGAGGCTTGATAAAAAGTACTGTGTGTGTGTACTTAGTGGATGTTGGCACATTGGTGAGTTATCTTCTGAAATATTTGAACATTAATTGTAGGACTGAGCTTGTTCACCTGATCTAGTGACCACTAATTGTCAGTTAGCTGGTTAACTGAATACAGAGGTAAACACTGACCACTTAAACAGTGCCCCAAGGGGAGTGGACACCCTGGCCTTACTCTGACCTCAACCTGAACGCAACCCTGACCTTAAGGCGACCCCTAACCCTAAACTTAACCCTAACACCCACTCGCACCATGACTTTCACCCTCAACCTGACGCCCCGTGCCTCCCAGGCACATCTGCTTTGGGAGCAAAGCTTTTGAGCGAAAGAAGAAAGAGGACAAAAAAGAGGACGAAATCTGACTCCCAGATGAAAACCGCTCAATTTCTCAGTCTTTGGCTACCGTGAGACTAATGTTGATCTTTGGTCGATGGGGAAAAGAGACGGGTGGCCCGTGTCGACCCTTCGCCAGAGTGCGCCATATGACCCTGACTGTCTCTATGCTATATAGCTACACTGTGAGATGTGCTGCCCATTGGCTAATGGATTTGGCTGGATACACTCATTGGCCAAAAAAATCATAGTGAGTTAGTATCCTAAATAAGCTTTCATGATCCGACAAGACCTCGTCAATGGTGTTATATATTGTCAACTTGTATTCGTAACCACTGAGGTAACCTTATTGTTATCAAGATTCTAAGTTGATCTGGAAAACAAATCCTGATACCGAGAAACATTTACTGTATGTAAAGAAACTGCTTCTCGACACAACTGAAGCTTGGACACACAGTTTCTCAGTTAGATGCGACATACAGTCATCCCCCATTAAAGCGTTTTGCTACGTTGCCTTTTCCTTCAAATCTGTAAACGCATACGGCAATCTCTAGAGCTGAGTGCAGCGCCATAAAGCAGCCTATTGGCTGATCCCCGAGCACGGTGGTCTTTTTGATACATGTGCCTGCGGACTGGCCCGAGAGCAAGAATCAACGAAATAAATATCCTCCATAACCCTCCTCCCTCCCTTCGCTTCCCCTTCCCCATGGTCACCGTGACTCCCATGCTTGAGTTGGACTTTTTTCTCCCAGCCTCTGAAATACTCCCCCGCGGCTCCTGGCTTAGGTTCCTCTGCAGCCCAAATCTCCAGCCTCCAAAGCTGAAGTTGAACCCAGGAAGACCTGGGTTCAAATACAATTTGAAATCATTTGAAATACTTTCGCTGTGCTTGATTGAGTTTACCTATTGTAATGGAGCCAATAGAAAAGTCTCAAAAGTTAGAAACTCCACCCCTTCGGCACTCGAGGCAGGCTAAAACAAATGCTCAAAGTATTTGAAAGATTTCAAATAGTATTTGAACCCAGGTCTGGACCTGGGTTAGAATGGGTGGTCACCATTATAATTTTGAGGGGATCTGCTGAGTGTAGAGAAATGCAAAGGGGGAAAGAACCTAGAAAAACGAAATACCGTCGCATTAAATGGACATCCTCATGAAAAGCCTGCCCCTTTCATTCCAGATGCTCATATTGCATTTGACATTTGTTGGGCGGTAATGTTCATGCTTTAAAGCGAGTGGCTTTCTGTTTCTGTTTTCAACTTAAATGTAATGAAAGGAAAACAGTGCAAAATTCCCACTTTATTAAATAAAACATGTTGGTGGCCCGGGGGCAAACATTGTCACGCCAAGAACAAATTTCTTGCAATAATACGTTCCATAACAATTTGCTGCACAAATACGTGGACAGAGCATATGTATAATGTTTACCATTTATTTGTTTTGAGATAAATACTTGTACGTTTACAGATAATGTATCCCCCTAACCACAGGCCTGAACAAAGACACTCTCTAGCTGTTGCTACCTTACTTCTATGTAATTGAAGTTGGCTAGTTTCAATAACAACACTCATAAGACTATTTCCTCTGGATAATAGCCAGTACAGATGACCTATGATGCACTTTGCAATGACATCAAACAACCAACTTATGTTATCTACTTTAGTGAGAGTAATTGCAGTAATCTGCAATTACTTTTTGATTTTATTTGCAGAGCATTAGCATTTTTCAGGTAACACATATTCAAAATGTGTATTGCAATTTCTAGTCAACGCCAGACAATTTACAAGATAAGAAACCATAGTAAAAGTGCACATTTTGCTGAACACACACAACTACATACAGACAACATGGCAATCCATAACCAGCCAATTTGAGCGTAAATAAACTGTAAATAGAGGTCCCAAACGGTATTGTCCAAGAACCCCCCCCCATAGATGCTCCACTCTGCTTTCTCCCCAACGAGATCACCATAACAGGCACAGATATGGATGCAATGGTCAGCCCTTGCCTCAGGCCAATTGGGAGAGGGGTCATGTGGAGGTCATTGAGAGGTCACAATACAGCGACCCCTGACTGTGGCCGAGGTCATCCGTTAATGAGAGTGGGGTGTCTGATAGCCCTCTGCAGAGGGAATTCCTCTCAACCGTTATGCCCCTGCTAGTAGCCACGGCAAACTCATAGCAATACACCCTCATGAGAAACATATTATCCAGCCTTAGCTGTGTTAGCTGGTTTGTTTTAAGAACCAAAAATACTCATATAAAGGAAAGTAAATACTGTGTCTCATATTGTCATGATTTGTGTTGCTAACACACATTTTTGCTGACCTCAATCCAGTAATTGGGATGAGATTGATTGTGCAATAGAGAAAAAGAGATACTAGTTTAAACAATAATGTGCCAGAACACACAAATACATGACAAAACTGTCAAATAGAACTTGTTCTTGATCTCCCTATGGTGCGACTGTGTGTTCTAAGGTGGACTCTCTCTCCTAGCCTCTCCCTCCTCCTCTCTCGCTGCTGCTGCCGACCGTCTTATCGGTCGGAATCCCATTTGTAATGGAATCCAGATGGAGAGAGATGAGCAAACACAAGACATGGCAAAGATAGAGACATTAATTACCTTTTTGGAATAGCAACCATTTTCCAATGCTGCCTGACTCAACGTCAGGCTTTGAAAATATATATATATATTATAACCGAGAAGAAAAACATCACTTCAATTTTTTATTCTCAGACGGCATCATCATTTAGATGGAAAAGGTCCTCTGTCTTTAGAGTGATCTTTCTTTGATAGATAATCTCCTCTGTTCTTTTCTTATAGGAAGAGCAGGGTTTGAAAAGTCATAAAGTTGACAGGTAGAATGGAGGAGATATAGATAGGAAATGTGATGGAATTGTAATTAGAACAAATTAATGTAGGCCCGATTCACTGTGGTAAACAGCACCTGGTACATGCAGCCGTTTATGTTTATGGAAATATTTAAGGAAATATTCAGGGTCACTGGATTAGCAACTTTATTACATTTACTCTAACCTCAAATTAGTAGAATAAAATAAGTAAATTATATAAATTGTTTCATTATTTTTAGGTACCACTCTTGCTACCACTCATTTTCATCAAGTATCCAAGCACGTAGCCAATATATGCTATACAGATCATGTATTTAAACATTTAAATAGCACACCTGTAGAAGGAATAGGGGTCATCTTTCCAAGAATGCAATATATTTCGATATGAAACACAGAATCTTTGGAGCTTTGGAGTAGTTGTGGAAGAAAGTGGAGGAAAAAAAATCCTCAGGCAGCGATAAAAAACATGCTCCCTTTCCCTCCCTACCTCCCTCCCTCCAACCCTCGTTCCCTCTCTCTCTCTTAGTATCCCCAACACCTTTCTTTGGGATTTACTTAGAATATGAAAGGATTGGAGACTACACCTGGCTTGACAGACACTGTGCTACTTCATTAAACCACATGCGTCTAGTGTGGTGCTGTATTAAAATTGAAAGAGAAAGCAGCGAGGGGCCCGATTCCTCGAGATAGACAGTGCCAAATCCCCGGTCATAGCACCTCAGAATCTGTCTTCTATCGCCTCCCCAGCACAGAGGGACCCTATTGATATTTAGATGATGCCATTGCAGGTAGGAAAAGCATTTTTTAAGATATTGATTTTAAATTGCACATTAGGCCTGTTCCACTTGCTATACCTTAAAGAATAGGCCCAGGGCCCAGTCATCTCCTCTCCCCTCCCAGGACTATTTCACGTGTGGGAATTTGTATAGATTTTTTAGGGCTTGTTTGCTGTGATGGGGGAGTGAATGCAATAAGTGCTCCATTACTTACACAATCTGTGAGTGCTCGGAAAATTAGTCACCAGTGACCCCGTGCCCTTACTCTCACACTCATTCTCAGTCAATGTACCTGATGGGAATATGAATAAACTCTGACTAATGTCTGGATTTCTCTGCCGCCAATGCGCTGCAGCCTCTCCCCAGCAAGGTCCTCACTGGAGCCCAGATGTTTCAGCATTGAATTGTGTTAAAAAGTCCCACTGTATTAAAATGTTTGTGGTTCACTGCCTAAAACATATATATTTATATATACATATACAGTTGAAGTCGGAAGTTTACATACACCTTAGCCAAATACATTTAAACTCAGTTTTTCACAATTCTAGTAAGAATTCCATGTGTTAGGTCAGTTAGGATCACCACTTTATTTTAAGAATGTGAAATGTCAGAATAATAGTAGAGAGAATTATTTATTTCAGCTTTAAATTTATTTCATCACATTCCCAGTGGGTCAGAAGTTTACATACACTCAATTAGTATTTGGTAGAATTGCCTTTAAATTGTTTAACTTGGGTCAAACGTTTTGGGTAGCCTTCCACAAGCTTCCCACAATAAGTTGGGTGCATTTTGGCCCATTCCTCCTGACAGAGCTGGTGTAACTGAGTCAGGTTTGTAGGCCTACTTGCTCACACTCGCTTTTTCAGTTCTGCCCACAAATGTTCTATAGGATTGAGGTCAGGGCTTTGTGATGGCCACTCCAATACCTTGACTTGGTTGTCCTTAAGCCATTTTGCCACAACTTTGGAAGTATGCTTGGGGTCATTGTCCAAGCTGTAACTTCCTGACTGATGTCTTGAGATGTTGCTTCAATATATCCACATCATTTTCCATCCTCATGATGCCATCTATTTTGTGATGTGCACCAATCCCTCCTGCAGCAAAGCACCCCCACAACATGATGCTGCCACCCCTGTGTTTCACAGTTGGGATGGTGTTCTCTGGCTTGCAAGCCTCCCCCTTTTTCCTCCAAACATAACAATAGTCATTATGGCCAAACAGTTCTATTTTTGTTTCAACAAACCAGAGGACATTTCTCCAAAAAGTACGATCTTTGTCCCCATGTGCAGCTGCAAACCGTAGTCGGGCTTTTTTATGGCGGGTTTGGAGCAGTGGCTTCTTCCTTGCTGAGTGGCCTTTCAGGTTATGTCGATAGAGGACTCATTTTACTGTGGATATAGATACTTCTGTACCTGTTTCCGCCAGCATCTTCACAAGGTTCTTTGTTGTTGTTCTGGGATTGATTTGCACTTTTAGCACCAAAGTACGTTCATCTCTAGGAGACAGAACGCGTCTCCTTCCTGAGCGGTATGAGCAGTGCATCTCCTCCTCATGGACTGCACCAGATTTGTCAGTTCTTGTTGTGAGATGTTACCCCACTCCTCCACCAAGGCAACTGCAAGTTCCCAAACATTTCTGGGGGGAATGGCCCTATCCCTTACCCTCCGATCCAACAGGTCCCAGACATGATCAATGGGATTGAGATCTGGGCTCTTCGCTGGCCATGGCAGAACACTGACATTCCTGTCTTGCAGGATGTCTGGTGAGGACCTGCCTTACAACAGGCCTACAAGCCCTCAGTCCAGCCTCTCTCAGCCTTTTGCGGGCCGTCTGAGCACTGATAGAGGGATTGTGCGTTCCTGGTGTAACTCGGGTAGTTGTTGTTGCCATCCTGTACCTGTCCCCAAGGTGTGATGTTCAGATGTACCGATCCTGTGCAGGTGTTGTTACACGTGGTCTGCCACTGCGAGGATGATCAGCTGTCCGTCCTGTCTCTCTGTAGCGCGGTCTTAAGCGTCTCACAATACGGACATTGCAATTTATTGCCCTGGCCACATCTGCAGTCCTCATGCCTCCGTGCAGCATGCCTATGAGCAGGGACCCTGGGCGTCTTTCTTGAGCAGGGACCCTGGGCGTCATGTTCATTAATTGTTAATGGTTCATTGAACAAGCATGGGAAACAGTGTTTAAACCCTTCACAATGAAGATCTGTGAAGTTATTTGGATTTTTATGAATTATGTTTGAAAGACAGTTTCTTTTTTTTATATACAGTACCAGTCAAATGTTTGGACAAACCTACTAATTCCAGGGTTTTTCTTTACTTTTACTATTTTCAACATTGTAGAATAATAGTGAAGACATCAAAACTATGAAATAACACATATGGAATCATGTACTAACCAAAAAAGTGTTCATCAATATTTGAGATTCTTCAAAGTAGCCACCAGAAGATAGCCCTAATTGGTAAAAGATCAAGTCCATATTATGGCAAGGACAGCTCAAATAAGCAAAGAGAAACGACAGTCCATCATTACTTTAGAGTCAGTCAATAGGGAACATTTCAAAAAGTTTTTTCAATTGCAGTCGCAAAAACCATCAAGTGCCATGATGTAAATGGCGTCTTAGAGTTACAGAGTTATATTCATTACAGTTAACTGCACTTCAGATTACAGCCCAAATAAATGCTTCACAGAGACACATCAACTGTTCAGAGGAGACTGCATGAATCATGCCTTCATGGTCGAATTGCTACAAAGAAACCACTACTAAATGACACCAGTAAGGAGAAGAGACTTTCTAAGAAACACCAGCAATAAGCATTAGGCCGGTGGAAATATGTCCTTTGGTTTGATGAGCCCAAATTTGAGATTTGACGGTTGGAACCAGAAACCTCAAATTTGGGCTCATCAAACCAAAGGACAGATTTCCACCAGCCTAATGCTCATTGCTCATGTTTCTTGGCCCAAGCAAGTGAGATGCAGAGTAGGTGAACTGATGATCTCTGCATGTGTGGTTCCCAACGTGAAGCACAGATGAGGAGGTGTCATGGTGTGGGTGTGCTTTGCTGGTGACACTGTCATTGATTTATTTAAAATTCAAGGGACACTTAACCAGCATGGCTACCACAGAATTCTGCAGCGTTACGCTATCCCATATGGTTTTCGCTTAGTTGGACTATCATTTGTTTTTCAACAGGACAAGGACCCAACTCACCTTCAGGCTGTGTAAGGGCTATTTGACCAAGAAGGAGAGTGATGGATTGCTGCATTACATGACCTGGTCTCCACAATCACCCGACCTCAACCCAATTGAGATGGTTTGGGATGTGTAGGACCCCAGAGTTAAGGAAAAGCAGCCAACAAGTGCTCAGCATATGTGGGAACTCCTTCAAAACTGTTGGAAAATCATTCCAGGTGAAGCTGGTTGAGAAAATGCCAAGAGTGTTCAAAGCTGTTGTCAAATCAAAGGGTTGCTACTCTGAAGAATCTTTGTGTTGGGGTTAAAGAGTAAAGCAGTTATTTTTTCATAAGATTTTGGAGTTCAATAAGATAAAAGATTAAACCACCGACTTCTCTGAACACAGTTTTTAACTTGTGCATACATACTGTTCTGCTCAAGTACTCCCTGGAGAAGAGGGTGAATTTTCAAAGAGGGGCAGGTGGTGTGTGTGTGTATGCTGCATGCGTCTGTGTGGGGCAACACCCCTTCCCATGGGTCCCCGTCAAGTCATAATGAAAAAATAGCGACTCGGCACAAATTCGGCAGATTATGAGAAATTACTTGGCAGAAGGTGATGCTCTCTCCTTCTGAGCTGAACGTAAAGGAAGGGGAAGTAAAAGAGGAGGGGTCACATTGGGAAAAAGAAGAGCACAAGAGGAGAGGCATAAGTGTGAAGTTACAGCCCTCCAAATCCATACAGCCACCCTACCCATCCCTTTCTCTCCATCCCAGAAGGCATGAAAGGCCCTAGTATCTCCCAGTGGCGTCCCCGACGAGAGCAGGAAAGAGGGGCTCACTCTTCCCCTCTCCTCCCCCACCTCTCCTAGACTAACCCCATTTATGCTTTGCTTGATTTAACAAATGAGGCTTGAGAAACCTGATCATACAACACACTTGTCTTCACAAAGCAGCCCATCTAACTATTGCCAGATGCGGGTTGATGGTGGATGTCTTTGAAAAAAAGAGGACACACATGTAATTTCTCCCGGGGCTGGGATGACACAGCACTGTCTTCCTTGGGTGCCAACAGCGCTAGGCTAGCTTGTCAACTCCTACTTTGGACTTGCAGAGACACGGAGAGAGAAGAGAGAGAAGAAAGAGAGATACTCCCCCCTTTTCTAAAGGGAAGACGGACAATCCATTGAGTGGGACTGACTCATAGCTTGGGTCATATTCTTTGGGCACAGAAGGAAACAGAGTGAAAGAGGGAGGGAGTGTGAAAGAACTTGTCCAATAAGAAACAGTATTTTTTGTTTAACATTGTAATATGTTTTGTTATGGTGTGTCCTAACGAATGTGACCAAAAAGAAAGGTGGACAGACCCTCCATTGTGATTCAAGATTCAAGTCCATTGGACTACTTCCTACAAACTGCAGCATATGCATATTCCAGAAGTTGGAGGCTGTGCATTACAGGGAAGACATCCTCCTCCCTCAAGTGGTACCCTTCCTGCAGGCTCATCTTGACATGACCCTCCAGCATGACAATGCCACAAGCCATACTGCTTGTTCTGTGCGTGATTTCCTGCAAGACAGGAATGTCAGTGTTCTGCCATGGCCAGCGAAGAGCCCGGATCTCAATCCCATTGATCATGTCTGGGACCTGTTGGATCGGAGGGTAAGGGATAGGGCCATTCCCCCCAGAAATGTTTGGGAACTTGCAGTTGCCTTGGTGGAAGAGTGGGGTAACATCTCACAGCAAGAACTGACAAATCTGGTGCAGTCCATGAGGAGGTGATGCACTGCAGTACGCACTGCAGCTGGTGGCCACACCAGATAATGACTGTTATTTTTGAATCAGCCTTTGTTCAGGGACACATTATTCAATTTCTGTTAGTCACATGTCTGTGGAACTTGTTCAGTTTCTGCCTCAGTTGTTGAATTTTGTTATGTTCATACAAATGTTTACACATGTTGAGTTTGCTGAAAATAAATGCAGTTGACAGTGAGAGGACGTTTCTTTTTTTGCTGAGTTTATGTATATATAAAAACAAATTACAGCCTGTGGATCCAGAAAGATTCCCTTTGAAGAAGTTTCCTCTCAATGTCCCTTGCCCTGCGTGACATCTTGACCATTTCTATTCCATTGTATCTCAGAGAACTAATAGGATGTTCAGCTTGTACAAAATGAGCAGCCACCAGATTTTTTGTCTCACCTGTCTGTATATTGCTACGGTGCTCACTGATCCACGTGGGTTTTCCCGATGTAAGACAGACCACAAGGACATTTCAACATGTAAATAACATTGGTGGGCATGCAGGTAATCAGGCCCTTGATCATAAATCTTTGTCCTGTGCGGTTGTGGGTAAATTAGTTGCATTTGTACATAAAGCTGCATTGAGCACATTGGTCACATTTGTAATTACCCTCTGGAACCTTGTCTAAAAAAGTTTCCCTTTTCTCTGGTGGGTAATCAGATTTAACCACAATATCTCTCACGTTTGGAGGTCTTTTAAAAACCATTTGTGGGGAATATTTAAAAATGGGTTTCAATTGTGGGTCAGTATCAATAATGTACCAACGCTTCCCGATAATGTCCTTAAACGCCTTCCCCAATGGTGAGTATTGGGTAAAGCACGTTGGTACATGTTCAGCTTTTTCTTTTACTTTTGGTTTTTTCGGCTTTCCAACTTTGTTAGTCCTTCAAAACGATCATTTGCATGTTTTACCCAATTGTCTTTGCACCCCCTTTCCTTAAATCTTTGTGTGAGGTCCGTGGTCTGTTTCAGATAAGCAGCATCAGAGCTGCATATTCTTCTGATATGACTGAATTGACTTAAAGGGAGATTTTTAATAAGTGGATGTCTAAATGAATTCAACAATTCGTATGTACAACAATGCTCTAAATAATCTAAACATCAACAAATAAGGACTTGCACATGAGTTCTCGTGACCACCATTTTATAATGTGCAGTCCTTCGCTGTCAATCATCATCGAGTCTGCTTTAATCACTAGAACAACATGGGGCACCCACTCTTGTGGAACTGTCCTTGAATAGATGGCACCATGTAATCCGTGGACAAATACAATGAAAGCTAGGCTTAATCTATGGGATCAGAGAGCAGGATAGTCCTCACTATTAATGAACCATTTAAACAACATGCCTTAATCTGCATCAAATAGTATCAACATGTTTGTGTATGGAAGGATTTAGTTTAAAATAGAAGTGCATGGAATACAATTTTGCCTAGTGTGCATCACATTGCAGTGTCTAAAATAACCACATATTGTATATAACCACAGCTAATAAATCATATATCTTTTCATAAACACCATAGCAAGGATTTTGATCTCCTTATAAACATAGTCTTACACAAAGCACCAAATCTTAAAACACAGCCCTTTGAGTATCGTTTTACAACCATCGTGATCTCACAACGTAAGTAAATATTCAGTGATGTACACAATTTTAGATTAAATGTGTCATATTCCATTTTTTATCCGGCTCTTTACAAACACTACTGCATAATATTCAACTTCATTCATATTCTATTGCAAGGTCATAGTCTTGATTAAATATTCATAATTCAATATGACAGTCATTCTAATGTTGATTTTCGGCTTCAAACTTTTATCTTCACATGATTGAGCATTGCTCCTCATCTCAGTAGATAATTCAAAAAGTATTCCTAAAACATTGAAAGCACTGCTCATGATTGCAGTTCAGAGAACCAAATCCATTCAATCACTCATTCTATTCAAATTCTGTCTCATTCAATTTAGATTGACACTTGGTTTATATTCATCTTATAATGTCCATTTGCCTATACAATACATTACTTTGAGATTGTCTGTATCTATAGGGTTCTGGTAACTTTCTGGCAACTTTCTAGGATACGGTACAAACCCCATTATGTTATCAGACATCATCGTAGCCATTGGAAGTGAACCTACAATTTGAGGCAGCAAGGTTACAATGGATTGTATTACTATAGCTGCCGCATTTCAGTTTGTTTTGACTGTATTGTTCCATTGAGCCATATGTCTAATCTCCTTCAGCAAGACATTCATTTGCAGGTCAAATGGTAATGGAGATGGGTTTCTGGGCATCTGTCTGGAAGTGTCTATCCTGACCTCTACAACAACTCTTATTGAGTGAACCATGTTGCACAGGACATATATAAACAATGGTTTAGCTGTCTTCACACGTTGGCTCTATTTGGACGCTATTGGTTCGTTGTGCAGGGTTTAAGACAACAGCGACTATTGTCATCAGCGCTAACATTCCCTAACATTCGCCACGGCCCATGTTGTCTGATCGAGGCGGACATAAGCATGTCTAGAAATAAGCATGGTGGAAGATGAGAAACAATCTAACAATCTGTGTGTCTCCGGTTTCAATAACAAGATCCCAAATTGATTTAATTAATGTAGTATGTATGCCCATGACGAAGGAAAGTTCTGATGAAATTCCTTTGTCATGGATGGGAAAGGGATTATTTATGGTGTTGTTTGTGCTTACGTATTTCCATAATTAAAACATATTGGCTTCCAAAAGCAATAAAATAGACAAATTGCTTTGGCTTGGTTCGAGACAGTTGGGGAAGGCTCTGCGTATTGGCAGTTCAAATGAGATGGGATTTGGAGACTTTGAAAGTACATTTGAGCTTCAGACTTTAGTAATGAGGCCTGGCGGAGTGATATCACCCTCCCCAAATATGTAGTTTTGACGTGGGGTGAGAGAGAGAGAGAGAGAGAGAGAGAGAGAGAGAGAGAGAGAGAGAGAGAGAGAGAGAGAGAGCTGTGACAGTTTCCAGCTGGGGACCAAAGCAGGGCCAGCCCTCTCCAAACAATACAGGCGTGTCTACTATCAGTTAACGATGTTTGCTGCTCTGAGGGAAGACCAAAAAATCTTTCCTCCCCCTTGCTGTCTTTCGCTTGGTACATGTGTTTGTCTGGTTTTTTTTTGTTTTTTTACCTCTGTCAACATTGCCTACTACTCCGGGAGAGTGTGCAAAGCTGACATCTAGGTAAATGGTTGCTACTTTGAAGAATCTAAAATCCAAAATATATTTTGATTGTTTAACACTTTTTTGGTTACTACATGATTCCATATGTGTTATTTCATAGTTTTGATGTCTTCACTATTATTCTACAATGTAGAAAATAGTAAACATATAGACAAACCCTGGAATGAGTAGGTGTGTCCAAACCTTTGACTGGTACTGTATATGTATGTATGTGGACACCCATTTAAATGAGTGGATTCGGCTATTTCAGCCACACCCGTTGTTGACAGGTTTATGAAATTGATTGAGTTGGAGGCGTGCATGGTCAAGCAGTCATGGGTGAACAAGAAGTACAGGAGAGGACTGAGAATGCACCCTTGTGGGGCCCCAGTGTTGAGGATCAGCGGGGTGGAGATGTTGTTTCTTACCCTCACCACCTGGGGGCGGCCCAGGTGGTGAGGGTAGTCCAGGACCCAGTTGCACAGGGAGGGGTCGAGGTTCAGGGTCTTGAGCTTAATGACGAGGATACTAGGGTGTTAAATGCTGAGCTGTAGTCAATGAACAGCATTCTTACATAGGTATTCCTCTTGTCCAGATGGGATAGGGCAGTGTGCAGTGTGATGCCGATTGCGTTGTCTGTGGACCTATTGGGGCAGTATGCAAATTGAAGTGGGTCTAGGGTGTCACATAAGGTAGAGGTGATAAGATCCATAACTAGTTTCTCAAAGCACTTCATGATGACAGAAGTGAGTGCTACCGGGCAATAGTCATTTAGTTAAATTACCTTTGCATTCTTGGGTACCGGAACAATGGTGGACATCTTGAAGCAAGTGGGGACAGCAGACTGGGATAGGGAGAGATTGAATATGTCAGTAAACACTCCAGCCAGCTGCTCTGTGCATGCTCTAAGGACACGTCTAGGGATCCCATCTGGGCTTGCAGCGGGTTAACGGTAAGTTAGTCTAGACAGCTATTTACACCTTGTAGTAATCACACATTATTTACCAGGCACCCAGGGCATGTGACCAGGCGCCCTGACCTCCAGGAGGCTCATATTGATTTTGTTAGTCACTCTCACTCAGATATGATATGATGGCAAAATGTGTAGAATGAATGCATGTAATCAGTTTTAAACTGCGACATTTTCTCTCCTCCCAATGGTAAAATGTGTAGAACTGCAGAAAATGTGGTTCAAAACCACAACATTTTCTCTACGTGTCACGATCAGCTAGGAGTGGTGGGTGTGGAGTCAGACGCAGAGAGCACAGTGTAGGGGAAAACGCTCCTCTTTAATTCGGCGTGTGAAATACAATGCCCAATACACGACAGGCGCACAAACAAACAGGCGCTCAAAAACAGACACGGGCATAAAATGATGACACACACGAACGTCCACCAAAACAGAGAAACAAGCCCGCACAAAAGGAGGCGGGCTTGACCGGCTTAAATAGCCCTAGAATAAAAACACAAAACAGGTGCAAACAATAGAACAATCAACAGAAAGGAAACGAGGATCGGTGGCAGCTAATAGGCCGGTGACGACGACCGCCGAACGCCGCCCGAACAGGCAGAGGAGCCACCGTCGGTGGAAGTCGTGACAGTACCCCCCTCCTGACGCGCGGCTCCCGCAGCGCGCCGACAGACGACCCGGAGGGCGAGGCGCAGGGCGATCCGGGTGAAGGCGGTGAAACTCCGCCAGTAGTGACGGATCCAAGATGTCCGTCACCGGTATCCAGCACCTCTCCTCCGGGCCGCATTCTCCCAGTCCACGAGGTACTGCAGGCCTCACCCGGCGCCTAGAGTCCACCAGAATGGAGCGGACTGTGTACGCCGGGACCCTCGATGTCCAAGGGGGCCTCCGGCACCTCACCTTCCTGCAGGGGACCAGCTACCACCGGCCTGAGGAGAGACACATGAAACGAGGGGTTAATGCGGTAGTAAGATGGAAGCTGTAGCCTATAACACACCTCGTTTATCCTCCTCAGGACTTTAAATGGCCCCACATACTGCGGCCCCAGCTTCCGGCAGGGCAAGCGGAGGGGCAGGTTCCGGGTCGAGAGCCAGACCCTGTCCCCCGGTGCGAACACGGGGGCCTCACTGCGGTGACGGTCAGCGCTCCTCTTCTGTAGCCCACCAGCCTTTTTTAGTGATTCCTGGACTGCTCTCCAGGTCTCCTTTGAGCGCTGCACCCACTCCTCCACCGCAGGAGCTTCAGTCTGGCTCTGATGGAATGGTGCCAGGACCGGCTGGTAGCCCAACACGCACTGGAATGGTGACATGTTGGTAGAGGAGTGACGGAGTGAGTTCTGCGCCACCTCTGCCCATGGGACGTACCTCGCCCACTCCCCGGGCCGGTCCTGGCAATACGACCGCAGAAACCTACCAACCTCCTGGTTCACTCTCTCCACCTAAAGTCAAAGTCAAAAGTCAAAGTCACCATTATTAGTCAGTTGTACAACCAAATGCCTTCAACTGAAATGTGTCTTCCGCATTTAACCCAACCCTCTGAATCAGAGAGGTGCGGGGGGCTGCCTTAAACAACATCCACGTCTTCGGTGCCCGGGGAACAGTGGGTTAACTGCCTTGTTCAGGGGCAGAACGACAGATTTTTTTTTACCTTGTCAGCTCGGGGATTCAAACTTGCAACCCTCCGGTTATAAGTCCAACGTCCAACGCTCTAACCACTAGGCTACCTGCCGCCCCCTGCCCCGCCCACCTGCCCATTACTCTCCGGGTGGAAACCTGAGGTCAGGCTGATCGAGACCCCCAGACGCTCCATAAACGCCCTCCACACTCGGGACGTGAACTGGGGGCCCCGATCAGAAACGATGTCCTCAGGCACCCCGTAGTGCCGGAAGACGTGAGTAAACAGGGCCTCCGCAGTCTGTAGGGCCGTAGGGAGACCGGGCAACGGGATGAGACGACAGGACTTAGAGAACCGATCCACAACAACCAGGATCGTGGTGTTCCCTGGGACGGAGGAAGATCCGTGAGGAAATCCACCGACAGGTGAGACCATGGCCATTGTGGAACGGGAGGGCTGTAACTTCCCTCTAGGCAGGTGTCTAGGAGCCTTACTCTGAGCGCACACCGAACAGGAGGAGACATACAACCTACGTCCTTAGCCAACGTGGGCCACCAGTATTTCCCCTAAGACCCCGCACTGTCCTCTCAATACCAGGATGACCCGAAGAGGGTAGCACATGAGCCCATCGAATCAATTTGTCCACGAACACCGAGCGGCACGTACTGGCGACCGTTGGACACTGAGGAGGCGCAGGTTCCAACCGCCGTTCGCTCGATGTCGCGTCCACCTCCCATACCACCGGTGCCACCAGACACGAAGCAGGAAGTATGGGAGTAGGCTCGATGGACCGCTCTCTCGCTGTCATAGAGACAGGACAGCGCGTCGCCTTAGTATTCTGGGAACCTGGCCTATAGGAGATCTTGAACTGAAAGCGGGTAAAAAACATGGCCCACCTGGCCTGCCGCGGATTCAGTCTCCTCGCTGCCCGGATATACTCCAGATTACGGTGGTCAGTCCAGATGAGAAAAGGGTGCTTAGCCCCCTCAAGCCAATGTCTCCACACCTTCAGGGCTCTGACCACAGCTAACAACTCCCGGTCCCCACGCCATGAGTTCACGCTCCGCCGGGCCGAGCTTCCTTGAAAAGAAAGCGCAGGGACGGAGTTTCGGTGGCGTGCCCGAGCGCTGTGATAGCACGGCTCCAACACCAGCCTCAGACGCGTCCACCTCCACTATGAACGCCAAAGAGGGGTCCGGATGAGCCAGCAAGGGCGCGTTAGTAAACAGCTCCTTCAACCTACTGAAAGCTCTGTCCGCCTCCGCCGACCACCGCAACCGAGCCGGCCCCCCCTTCAGCAGTGAGGTAATGGGAGCAGCCACCTGACCAAAACCCCGGATAAACCTCCGGTAGTAATTGGCAAACCCTAAAAACCGCTGCACCTCCTTTACCGTGGTCGGAGTCGGTCAATTACGCACGGCTGTAATGCGGTCACACTCCATCACCACCCCAGAAGTGGAAATGCGATATCCCAGGAAGGAAACGGCTCGTTTGGAAAACACACATTTCTCCGCATTGACGTACAGGTCATGCTCCAGCAGTCGCTCAAGTACTTTGCGCACCAGAGACACATGCGCGGCGCGTGTGGCGGAATAGATCAATATATCATCTATATACACCACCACACCCTGCCCGTGCAGGTCCCTGAGAATCTCGTCCACGAAAGATTGAAAGACGGCGGGAGCATTCTTCAACCCATACGGCATAACGAGGTACTCATAATGACCAGATGTAGTACTAAACGCTGTCATCCACTCATCTCCCTCCCGGATACGCACCAGATTATAAGCACTCCTGAGGTCCAGTTTTGTGAAAAAACGCGCCCGTGAAATGATTCAACCGGCCCGTAGCAATGAGAGGTAGCGGGTAACTAAATCCCACTGTGATGGCATTTAGACCTCTATAATCAATGCACGGGCGCAGACCACCCTCCTTTTTCTTCACAAAAAAGAAACTCGAGGAGACGGGTGATACGGAGGGCCGAATGTACCCCTGTCGCAGAGATTCAGTGATATAGGTCTCCATAGCCACTGTCTCCTCCTGTGACAACGGGTACACGTGACTCCTGGGAAGTGTCGCGTTTACCTGGAGGTTTATCGCGCAATCCCCTCGTCGATGAGGTGGTAATTTGGTCGCCCTCTTTTTACAGAAAGCGATAGCCAAATCGGCATATTCAGAGGGAATGCGCACAGTGGAAACCTGGTCTGGACTCTCCACCGTTGTGGCACCGATGGAAACTCCATCACACCTACCTGAACACTCCTCGGACCACCCCTGGAGAGCCCCGTTTCCACGAAATCATAGGGTTGTGCTTAGCCAGCCAGGGAATCCCCAGCACCACTGGAAATGCAGGCGCATCAATGAGGTATAGACTAATCCGCTCCCCATGACCCCCCTGCGTTACCATGTCCAGCGGAACCGTGGCCTCCCTGACCAGCCCTGACCCTAACGGTCTGCTATCTAGGAGTGAACGGGATGGGTTGATCTATCGATACTAGTGGAATACCTAGTCTCGAGGCGAGTCCGCGATCAATAAAGTTCCCAGCTGCGCCTGAATCGACTAGCGCCTTATGCTGGAGAGAGGGAAAAAACTCAGGGAAAGAGATTAATACAAACATGTGACCAACAGGGAGCTCTGAGTGAGTCTGGTGCCGACTCACCTGGGGTGACCGAGCAGTGCTCCGCCTGCCCTCTCGATTCCCAGAGGACTCCCCAGCACCGATCGGCAGTGTGTCCTCTCCGACCACAACTGGTGCAGGAGGAGCCTCCTCCTCCGGTTCCCCTCGATGCTGCCCCCCCTAACTCCATAGGGATAGGAGCCGAAGGTTCGGAGGGTGGAACAAACAGGGCCCTTCCCGACCGTCCGCGAGCCGGCAGCAGGTTGTCCAGTCGTATGGACATGTCGATCAGCTCATCGAGGGAGAGGGTAGCGTCTCGACACGCCAACTCCCTGCGGACATCCTCCCGGAGACTACAACGGTAGTGGTCGATCAGGGCCCGGTCGTTCCACCCCGCCTCCAGCAGCCAGGGTCCGAAACTCTAGAGCAAAGTCCTGCGCACTCCTCGTCTCCTGTCTAAGGTGAAACAGCCGTTCACCCGCCGCTCGGCCCTCTGGTGGGTGGTCGAACACGGCCCGGAAACGGCGGGCGAACTCCGGGTAGTTGTCCTCGCGGAGTCTGGGCCATCCCATACCGCGTTGGCCCATTCCAGGGCTCTACCCGTCAGACAGGAGACGAGGGCGCCACGCTCTCCTCCCCAGAGGGTGTCGGGCGGACGGTAGCCAGGTACAACTCCAACTGGAGCAGGAACCCCTTACATCCAGCCGCCGTCCCATCGTACTCCTTAGGGGGGGCGAGACGGAGCGTGCTGGATCCGGACGCCGCCGAAGGAGTCTGTTGAGGCAGGGAAGGTTGAGTGGGCGAGGGAAGGAGACCACCCCTCTCCCATCGGTCCATTCTCTCCATCATCTGGTCCATTGCCGACTCGATCCGGTGGAGGACGGTGGTGTGGTGGAGGACACGCTCCTCCATAGATGGGAGAGGGGGAGTCGCTGCTCCTGCTGACTCCATGAAGATTTGGTGCGGGCTTCTGTCACGATGAGCTAGGAGTGGTGGGTGTGGAGTCAGACGCAGAGAGCACGGTGTAGGGGAAAACGCTCCTCTTTAATTCGGCGTGTGAAATACAATGCCCAATACACGGCAGGCACACAAACAAACAGGCGCTCAAAAACAGACACGGGCATAAAATGATGACACACACGAACGTCCACCAAAACAGAGAAACAAGCCCGCACAAAAGGAGGCAGGCTTGACCGGCTTAAATAGTCCTAGAATAAAAACACAAAACAGGTGCAAACAATAGAACAATCAACAGAAAGGAAACGAGGATCGGTGGCAGCTAATAGGCCAGTGACGACGACCGCCGAACGCCGCCCGAACAGGCAGAGGAGCCACCGTCGGTGGAAGTTGTGACACTACGCCCCATGGCAAAATGCGTAGAATTGCTGGAATTTTGGGGATCGGTGGGACGCGGTCCACCACGACAACATCCGGTGAAATGCAGAGCTCCAAATTCAAATTACAAAAATAGTAATATTAAACATTCATGAAAATACAAGTGTTGTACACCATTCAAAAGCTTAGAATCTAACCCTGTTGTCGGATTTACAATAGGCTTTACGGCGAAAGCAGAACATTCGATTATCTGAGGACAGTGCCCCACAACAACATATTATTCAAACCAGCACAGACGTTACAAAATTAAATATAGCGATAAAATAAATCACTTACCTTTGAAGATCTTCCTCTGTTTGCAATCACAAGGATCCCAGTAACACAAAGAATGGTCGTTTTGTCGATAAAATCCTTAACGAAGAGCGCACACACAGTCACGCACGCAAAACAGTAGTGTCCGTTTTAACAGTTTTTCAAAAAACAAGCCTGAAACCATGTCTAAAGACTGTTGATATCTAGTGGAAGCCATAGGAACTGTAATCTGGGAGCTAATTCCCTCTATAGACAATAGCAAGTCAATGGAAAAACTGTGACATAAAAAAAACACATTTTCCGGATGGATTTCCCTCGCGTTTCTGTCTGCCATATCAGTTCTGTTATACTCACAGACATTATTTTAACAGTTTTAGAAACTTCAGAGTGTTTTCTATCCAATACTACAAAGTATATGCATATCCTAGCTTCTGGGTCTGAGTAACAGGCAGTTTACTTTGGGCACGTCAGACTCTCCGCACTTTCAAACACTGCCCCCTAGCCCGAAGAGGTTAAAACTTCTATTTTGGTCTCTCTCCCGTCAAGAGGGGGACCACAAAAACAATACCTGCAAATCCATAAAAAAGCTAGGGCCGGCACTGAGGAGGCTTGACAACTGACTCATCCTGGAGAAATGTGCTTGTGTAGTTACTCCTCAGCAGCCTGAATATGAAATATGAAATACACTTGTTAGGCAAATATTGTGTCAGAAAAATTCATAAATACATCTCACCAAAATTGTCAATTTATGGGAATGACTCTTGTTAGTTTCTGTGATGCCGCTCCAGTTGGTCAATTACACCCGCACCCTCCCTTTTCATCCTCCTCCAGGAGGAAGCTCATTCAAACCAGATGTTACTAAGTCAAAGCAAATGTCCGAGGCAATAGTTGGTCGGCACACCTGGTAGATACAGGGTGACCAGGGGCAGACTATCTACATTTTTCCCCTTGCATTGCACTTTCTCCCCTTTTTTCTTGAATAATATTTATGATTGCCCTTAGTCTCAAAAACAACCGCAGATGCCAATACGAAACATTGTATGTTGATATATTATGTAACATTCAAGACCTGGCAGACTGAAATTAGCATATTTTCTGGAGATACATATTATTTCTAATCCTCCTGTGTGCCATGTATGATCTCATATGCAAATAACTCAAAATAACTGAAAACACTACATTTGTCTTATATGGTCTATTATTATGACATGTTTTGACCAACTTTTTCCAAGTGTTGTGCTTGTATCTAGTTCAGACTTCTCTATATCAATCAAAAGGTTAAAAGCACCTTGTTGGTAACAAAAATCAAAACATTGTCCCCTGAGCTTTCCATTGGCTCAACATGCTGCGGGATATAAGGAAGTGAGCATCATATTATTACTGTTTTTAGCTATCCCCCTCTGTGACATTCTACATCCAAAACAAAGAAATATGACAATGTTCCTACTATCCATCATCCGAGTGATGGTCCAGTATGATCGATCCTTTGCATAGCAAAGCTAAACTGTCCAATGAGAGATACCCATGTATATTCTACCTGTTTTTGGATCCATTTACATTCTATGCTTGTTTCACTCTCATTCTAATTAAAGACACTGTACTGTATTTGAGCCAAAATGGAGGGCGGTTCTTGGAAGCTAAAATCAGAGAGGGGTGGTCGCTACAATGATTAATGGCTTTTCTTTTGACACTGACAGGGAGGGATCAGCAAAACAACCAACAAATTCTGCATAACTCCAGTCAAGCCAGACGCCAGCCTCGCTATTGTGTCACTGACACTGACAATTAGTGTACTGGCAAAACACACAAACACCCTCTCCACACTACACTGCACACACAGTGAATGGAATTGATTTATAGTCAGCGAAACATACTTTCTCATACTTTTGAAATGAATGATGGATCTGCTTGCATCCAATAAGACTCCCATTCAACGATAATTATCATCTGTTCAACGGAGGATAGTGTTGCATGTGAGCTCGTTTTTCCAGGCCCCTCATTTCTGTTGTCTCCTTTCCAATATCAACTCTGGACCACCTGTTTGGATGACCAGGGGGTCTCAGCATCGAAGTGAACATAGCTACATCTCGCCAGTGCGCTCGTAAATCATCGTTTCCCTGGTTTCAAATGTGCAGCTGCGCAGATATGTAACATTTACGATATTATTGGCCCGAGTAACATCTTATTGAGAGTTATCAATTACCCTAAATAAGGAACTCTAACTAACCTCACTGACATCTCCCCTGCACCTGTATAGACGTCAATTCAAGGATGGGTCATTAACAATATATCCAGTTGCATTCTGAATAGACCATTTTATTGCAGGCCTCATATCACATAATGGCAGACTGTGGCTAATACGGATGTGAACTGGCACCCTGATATCTGCAGGCAATTGCCAGCAGCCCCAGATAGCCTACTGCAACAGCCTACTCCCATGTTCTCTCCCTTTCCTTTTCGGCGCCAGCAATACGGACCAGAATTCCTCACTTCGTAAAAATTTGCCTGGCCCATCAACAGTCACCCGTAATCAATACTGCCAGCACAGCTGCTGGCCCATAAAACAGCCACCATTTGGAGCCCGGCTGAGGTCCCCCCCACCGTCTCTGGGCTGTTTTGTGCCGGACAAGCCCCTATCCCAATGGTCTCATCTGGAGATGGCAAGAGATGATAGAGAGACCGGAGAAACCTTCCCCTTGTGATTCATAGGGAGCCCATCCCCTTTGTACAATACTTATGGGCCAGACTTCTGGAGCAGTCTGTTGAATAACAATGGATTGTATTGACCACACACTGTAAGCTATCTTGTTATCTCTGGGTTGACGGGGATACATGACAGTTACATTACCCCAATTTACTCAATCACAAAGTGTTTGTCAGCGGTACTAAGTTTGGCTTTGTTTCTTTAACAGTGACCAGGACTGTTATACTGCACTGCTGAACCACAACGCCTGGTTTGAAATCCGATCCCGTTCATGGAGGGCCCTTGGAGATGGCCAAACCACATCTATCAGTGTCTAAATATCTCCTTCCAGTCTCTGAGAGAACTTTCAAGGATAAAGCGACTCTTCAAAAGCATCCCTCTCCGTTTGATGTTCCAAACGTCTGGGACAGTAATGGGTGCCTCTGTTGTACCCCCGATCACCTATTGATTATGTGAGGCAGAGTGCACTATGTTCTAAACGAGGTGGCACACAAAGACTAGCATGCTCACGTCAACTAATGTAATTCTAGTGTATAATGAAGGTATACTGTAGTATGGACCATATGGAAAACAAACCAGAATAGTTTATCTGTTGGAAAGTCTCCTTGTTTATTAGCATGTCTCACATGCAAGTGTATGTATGTTGTGAGAAAATACAAGATGGAATATACTTCTCTACAGACACATTTTTGTAATATTCCGTTGTCATAATCAATTAATATCTGATAAATTATCCAAAGATCATATTGCACTTCTATCGTTCTGCATTCCTATTGCATTTCAATCCATTAGAAGTTTCATATTCATGTTCAACGCCTGTACAGGTAGTGAACCATGGGCTGTAGAGGGAATTGCCAACATAAGTAAACATTTAATTTCATGACAATAACTGAAACACAATTCACACCTTGCACGTTGCACTGGGCTCTAACAGTTGATTAGAGCCAAAATTGCATTGGTTTCAATGTTTTACCTACAAACCCAGTTATCCTAAGGAAGCTGTTTCCCTTAGCAGCAGAAGTAACCATGTTGCTAATAGACTTCAGTGTGGTGAAATAAAATAAATCTTTAGAAATCCTCTGGCAGCTCTTGGCCCTGTGACATTTCACAGTCTTTTATGGTGCAGAACGAAACATGTTTGGTACTTGGGAGTTAAAAATTCAATTGTGCCGTATTGATTTCGGGTCCGTCTGTCATTATTCCCTTTGCTGATTGACAGGTGAAAATTGGTTACGTTAAGTATTTCATATGTTATAGGGGCTGACATTTGCTTGCCTGCTCCTTATGTCAATATTGTTGGAGAGATAGGCAGCTTTATGAGATAGCAGTATACACTGACTCTGGCTTTTGTGTGATGTTCCAGTGTTTTTCCTGACATAATTTAAGATATATTAAAAACTGCCGGTATCTCCGCTCTTGAGGTGTTTAATGCCAATATTATTGTCTTTCACCGGGAGATCATGTATGTTCATAATCGGTGGGGCTGCCGCACGCTGCACACACACACATATGCACATACGCATACGCACACACACATAAACATACAGTTGAAGTCGGAAGTTTGCATACATTTAGGTTGGAGTCATTAAAACTCGTTTTTCAACCACTCCACAAATTTCTTGTTAACAAACTATAGTTTTGGCAAGTCATTTGAAACATCTACTTTGTGCATGACACAAGTCATTTTTCCAACAATTGTTTACAGACAGATTATTTCACTCATAATTCACTGTATAACAATTCCAGTGTGTCAGAACTTTACATTCACTAAGTTGACTGTGCCTTTAAACAGCTTGGAAAATTCCAGAAAATGATGTCATGGCTTTAGAAGCTACTGATAGGCTAATTGACACCATTTTAGTCAATTGGAGGTGCTCCTGTGGATGTATTTCAAGGCCTACCTTCAAACTCAGTGCATCTTTGCTTGACATAATGGGAAAATCAAAAGAAATCAGCCAAGACCTCAGAAAAAAAATGGTAGACCTCCACAAGTCTGGTTCATCCTTGGGAGCAATTTCAAAATGCCTGAAGGTACCACGTTCATCTGTACAAACAATAGTACGCAAGTATAAACACCATGGGACCATGCAGCCGTCATACCACTCAGGAAGGAGGCGCGTTCTGTCTCCTAGAGAGGAACGTACTTTGGTGCGAAAAGTCCCAGAACAACAGAAAAGGACCGTGTGAAGATGCTGGAGGAAACAGGTACAAAAGTATCTATATCCACAGTAAAACTAGTCCTATATCGGCATTTCCTTAAAGGCCGCTCAGCAAGGAAGAAGCCACTGCTCCAAAACCGCCATAAAAAAGCCAGACTACAGTTTGCAATTGCACATGGGGACAAAGATCTGACTTTTTGGAGAAAAGTCCTCTGGTCTGATGAAACAAAAATAGAACTGTTTGGCCATAATGACCATCATTATGTTTGGAGGAAAAAAAGGAGGAGGCTTGCAAGCCGAAGAACACCATCCAAACCGTGAAGCCCGGGTGTGGCAGCATCATGTTGTGGGGGTGCTTTGCTGCAGGAGGGACTGGTGCACTTCACAAAATAGATGGCATCATGAGGTACGAAAATTATGTGGATATATTGAAACAACATTTCAAGACGTCAGGAAGTTAAAGCTTGGTCGCAAATGGGTCTTCCAAATGGACAATGATCCCTAGCATACTTCCAAAGTTGTGGCAAAATGGCTTAAGGACAACAAAGTCAAGGTATTGGAGTCACAAAGCCCTGACCTCAACCCTATAGAACATTTGTGGGCAGAACTGAAAAAGCATGTGCTCCCAAGGAGGCCTACAAACCTGACTCAGTTACACCAGCTCTGTCAGGAAGAATTGGGCCAAAATTCACCCAACTTATTGTGGGAAGCTTGTGGAAGGCTTCCTGAAACATTTGACCCAAGTTAAACAATTTAAAGGCAATTCTACCAAATACTAATTGAGTGTATGTAAACTTCTGACCCACTGGGAATGTGATGAAAGAAATAAAAGCTGAAATAAATCGCTCTCTACTATTATTCTGACATTTCATATTCTTAAAATAAAATGGTGATAATAAGACATGGAATTTGTACTAGGATTAAATGTCAGGAATTGTGAAAAACTGAATTTAAATGTATTTGTCTAAGGTGTATGTAAACTTCCGACTTCAACTGTATATACACACGCATGCACACACACAGACACACACACACATACACACATGTGCACATACACACATTCTACATACACTGCATTCTCGTGTTTAGGCATTAGACTACCAATGACTGTAGAATGGAGCTGTCCTGATTGATTCGTGTCAATGCTTAATATGGTAAGTGAGCGTCATAATCCCATTCTCTTTCAACTGACTGCTAGCTGAAATATTCTCACCCGGAAATGTTCCCTCACTGACAACATCGTTTGTCACACAACAGCACTGACATTTCTCCACTTGTGTATTAGACAGGACCCTCTGATTCCCCACTCCCCCTCCTCCTATCCCTGTCAATCTTCCCTTTGCATGCCACGCTGTTTGTCCCTTTTCGTCTCCCTTACTAATTTCATGGCATGTCTTGGGTTGGCCTTTGGGCTCCTTTCACAAGCTGATGAAGGGAATAATTACATGAAGTGAAAAAAATACATATTGAGCCTTTCTCATCAAAGAGCGTAGAGCAGAGAGGCTTCTGGGAGAGTGCAGCTGTGTGCCATCAGGCGACCTGTCACCTAAAGGATCAAGGGGCTCAATGGAACAGCCGTGTGTGTGTGTGTGCGTGCGTGTGTGTGATTGCATGTGTCAATGTCACCTCCTACACATACTGTATCTCCCGTAATGCTAACGCTATGATTTCTGTGACATCATGAGTAGCAATCTCTCTCTCTCTCTCTCTCTCTCTCTCTCAATAATAAGCCCTATTCATTGATTAACAAATTACTGCACAATCTCATTAAACAGTAAAAATCAGAGAGAATGACCTCATATGGCAGCCATCATTTTCTATTTTGTGTAGGTGTGACCATAGTGACACACCCCATCCTCTCAAATAATCTTATACCCCACCCAGATCACTGCTGACTGGGGTCTGTGGCCCTCTTTTGGGCAAAACAAGCAGTACTCCTGTTATGTGTTTGTCAGACCGTAAAGCAAATGTTTAGGCTTTAGGAACTACAGCCCATCCCTCATGCAGTACACTGACAAGAGCACGGTCCATATAGACCAGCCCCAGGTCAACATTAGCCGAAGAGTGAAGAGATCAATATATGTAATTAGTCAATATTATTTCTAGTCGGGCTATTCTTCGTATATTGCATAATTCTTCGCATCCTTCCCCTCAGCCTTCATGTTACACAGACTTTCCATGAGCGTACATCATTGAAAATTAGAGAATCAGAGATAAGGAAGAAAAGGAAGTGGTGATGCTTCCTAACAATAACTCTGATGGTAGCTTCCAGACACATTGCCCTTGGGGTGTAGTCCACCCAAGTTGCAGCACAGCAGACGACTCTTGTGTATATTTATGTAGCCCATCCTTTGCCCGGAGCTACACTTGTTGGGCTAGGTATTAGCCCGTCTTAATCTGCTGTTTGGACGACATCACCAGGTGGCTCAGGGGATCTTTGGGAGGGGTGGGGCAATGGGTTGTACTGAGGGTGGTCCATTGTTTGAATCCACTTTGAAGCAAAATGGCCTTTTTAAGGCCCAGTGCAGTGAAACGTATGTTTTTCCTATGTTTTGTATCATATTGTACAACAGCGGATGTCTTATGAATCTAACACTGTAAACGTGTGAAGAAATTTGATCAGTTTCATTTCCTCACAGTTGCTGGTATAAAATACCATCTACACAGCACCTTCTAATCAGCATGTTTTGCATGGGTGGAGTTTTGGCTTGCCTGGTAATATCACCAGGCAGTGTGTTAATATATACCAATAACAAAGAGAGTTCAAAACCTCTCTGTCAATAACAGTTCATTTTCAGATTACGTATCTCTCCCCCTCACTGCTCAGACCACTCCCAGTCTTGGTAAAATACATTCTTGATAAATATTTTTTGCTAAAAGCCATTTTTATTTCTTTTTGACAACTTTAATGGAACATTTTTACAGTAAGGTACTTAATTGTTACATAGAAATGATTTGACATTGAGATAAAAACATCTCCATTGGCCTTTAAGCACACATTGTAGGTGTATAGATGGTAACAGACGCTTGTTTCTCAGCATGTACAGACTTCCTCTCATGCCCTTTTAATAAGGTAAAAAAAAAGCTACAAGCAATATGAAGATAGCTCCATTGGGCCTTCTGTAGCCTACATCTAGTTTCTGTCACATTCTTTTTGTAAAGTAAGTTTTATACTATAGGTACGTCCACAAGAGCAGAAGGAAGTGAAGGTTATCAGACTAGAATAGGCCATGTATCCTAACGCCACCATGCGGCTTGTATGAGAAGAACGTCTCTCCCAGGAAGCACTGCTCCACCTGGGAGCGTCACAGATGGCTGCGTGGACATCAGGCCTATAATGATTAGACGTCTGCTAACTCTTTTACCGTATTAAAGATATTAAAGATTCATGTGTGCCTATAGGATATAGGCAAGGCTTGGGAGTTGGTCTGTGGTCACTCTGTTGTGTTTTCAAGGAAACATGGAGTGGGGGAGATGGTATCTCAGGTAATCCCTGGATTAGGCAGCCAACCACCTAATGGTTGGGAGTGGTCGACCTTATGTGATTTTTGCTCTCCATTTTGCTTCATAATCCGTACTCACAAAGCCTGTTGGTGTTGGTGGACAAAGCTGTGTGCATTTAGATTTTAGACTAAGGGAGGACCCAGACCGACTCAGGCCGCCAGTCTCTAACTTGTTTTGCTAAGCAGGTGACCTAAAGTAGTCAAGTGGTCAAGCGGTGACAGACCACCCTTGTAGAAATCTCTTAGAAATCTTTTGCATGGCAGTGTACATATTAGTAGGTCTAATTCAGCTATTTGGTCTAATTTAGTGAAGGGATTTCCCATTTTTTTTACCAAAATGGACACTCATTTTTGCTCTTTGGATTCAAAGTGTCTCAAACATATTCATCATGACCTATGCTACTTCAACACTTAGTACATGGCAATGAAATGTTTAAATTAGAGCCATAGGAATACTTGGGAAAAACATTTCTAGTAAATGGTTTAAAACATCCTCATGAAAGTTTGTAGGTCAACGGTTTATCGCGCTTTACAATAAAAAAAAAAAAGGTTCACATTCACAATGTTCAAAACCTCCCAAATTCCCACTCCAAATTGGTGATTAAATATATTGTAATTTATTATGGCGTCTCATGGCTAGACTCAATGACTGCATTTAATTGGTATTTACTTGTTTCGCAATCAGTCATTGCCCTCTCACTGTACTTACAGCACCATTTGAAAACTTTTATTATGTCATTTCTTGAATAGACTCCCCTAGTTTTATAGGAAACACATGACTGTATGGGACACCACAGTAACGTTAAGAATTGGGAAAAGTAGTGTTCTGGGCGTCCACGCACACATACACATGCACACACGCACACACACACACACAAACACACACCACAAAGGCAGACATTCAATCATAATATTCACTTGGCATGGAGAAGCCCTGGTTCGCCCAATGTCTGGGTGGAAACACCTCTTGCGTCTTGGAAATGCATCTTGGAAACAGGTCTTACCCGTGAGAAAACATTTGAGTGAATCAAAATCTTAAAGTCTGGCAATATGGTATCAGCTGGCAGGAAATCTATTTGTATGCTACATATTAAGCACCTGGTTATTATTTCATAGCAACATTGGCTTTATTAGGGTATATTATAAGCACTGCTGGGTGCCATTTGGTATCAAGTATGTACTAGGGACATTATAAAACCTGCAGCTTCCAAAATTACTAAATTAGTATTGCTGTAATAGTACATACAATAAATACAAAACACTTTACATTGTTTTAATAACAACTTCCTCTCCTACATATGTATCGATTTAGATAACAATAATAATTACTTTGTTCGCCTGCAAAATAGATGGATAATACTGAGAGCTTGTTGAGAAAATGGAGGCTTACACTGAGTGTTTTAACAGATCAATGAGCGCAATTAAGAGCGCTCAAATCAGAGTGGATGGATTGGAAGATTATGAATGTGAGTGAAGATGGAATGACCCAAAACAACAGACATTTTGGTAACACTTTCTATAACGTACATGCATATAGTGCCTTGTTACATCCATTACATAGACGTATTATATATTTATAATGCATTATAACAGTGGCTGTAAAGGAGTACAGCTAGATGCATATCAAAGCTGTGTGTCATGGAGGAGCTGAAGCTAACACAAGGGGTTGTGGGTAGTGCAATGTCTGCAGCCATGCTGTCCTTTGATCTTCCTATGAGAGCTCAACTAGCATTTTTAGTCCAAGCTGATTTAATTACATGGATTATATAGCTCACATGCCATGTGGTTGTATGTTTTAGTGATAATATGATACCACAATATCAGTCTGCAGTACCTAAAATAATACATCTATGTGAATAAACAAATTTTACAATGCAATCACTGTTTAATGTACTATATCTGTACTTGCCGTGTACAATAGCTTCATTACATTACTGTTATCAATGTAGTTACTGAGTAACAATATGGCGTATAAAAGCAACGTGATGTAAAATGAAGTCCAATAACTGTGCTGAATTTGGACTAAAAAGTACAGACCACTCAAATATGCAGCCTCTCCACTTTTCACACTTAAGTCGTCAAAACTGTGAGATGAGTTTTCATCACCAATCATCGCACTGATCTCTCTGCATTCGAGCAAAACCAAAACTTAAAAGAATATGACAGTTGGATCTAGGGCTGTCCACAAACGTTGCCTCAAAGCTTTAAGTGTGAGACCAAGCGTTAAACGTCAGAGTGGGAGCTAGAGATCCAGACAATGCTTTTTGGCAAACCGAAGTGGAAACCCAAATTCAAGTGAGGGAAAATAGACTTATCATTTGGTTTGTAGCTTGCAGTGAGTAAATGTCTACCTCATTCAATTCAATTCAATGTGGTCCAGGATAGTATTATAGTATTGCTACACTCTCGGAACAGAAACAGCAGAGACCGAAGTTGTATATTTTAGTTTGGAAAGTTATTTATGTACCTGCCATGGGTTTTGACTCAACCTCACTCTTTTCACAAAACCTCCCACTTCTCCGCAAAACCAGCTGGAACATAACCACAAAAACATTCTAGCACCGGACTCTTGCGATCCTCCTTTTTATGAGTTATGAATTCACCATATGGCATGTAAAGTTATCCTAGCAAAAAAAGAAGCCTGTGGTTTATTGTTGATTGCCTCACATGGGCATGTGATGCTAAGTTCGCAATGGCTCTGATATGAATTATGACAGTGACCTAGTTTTGTTTGATGAATATAAAAAAATGTTGCTCACCTTTTTGAAACCTGATCGCTTATTTAATAAAATCTTATTCTCAATTGCTCTGAGTATGCCATGATACACTATATATACAAAAGTATGTGGACACACCTTCAAATTAGTTAATTCTGCTAGTTCAGCCACACCCTGACAGGTGTATAAAATCAAGCACACCGCCATGCAATCTCCATAGACAAACATTGGTAGTAGAATGGCCTTACTGAAGAGCTCAGTGACATTCAATGGGTTTCCATGGTCGAGCAGCTGCACCAATGCCAAGCGATGCCAAGCATCTGCTGGAGTTGTGTAAAGCTCATCGCCATTGAACTCTGGAGCAGTGGAAACACGTTCACTGGAGTGATGAATAATGCTTCACCATCTGGCAGTCGGATGCCAGGAGAACGCTACCTGCCCCAATACATTGTGGCAACTGTAAAGTTTGGTGGAGGAGGAGTAATGGTCTGGGGCTGTTTTTCATGGTTCCGGCTAGGCCCCTTAGTTCCAGTGAAGGGAAAGCTTAACGCTACAGCATACAATGACATTCTAGATGATTCTGTGCCTAAACGTTGTATCAACAGTTTGGGGAAGGCCCTTTCCTGTTTCAGCATGACAATGCCCCCTTGCACAAATCAAGGTCCATACAGAAATGTTTTGTTGAGATTTGTGTGGAAGAACTTGACTGGCCTGCACAGAGCCCTGACCTCAACCCCATCAAACCCTTTTGGGATGAATTGGAATGGCGAGCCAGGCATAATCGCCCAACATCAGCACCCGACCTCACTAATGCGCTTGTGGCTGAATGGAAGCAAGTCCTTGCCGCAATGTTCCAACATCTAGTGGAAAGCCTTCCCAGAAGAGTGGAGGCTATCATAACAGCAAATGGGGGACCAACCTCCATATTAATGGCCATGGTTTTGGAATTAGATGTTCGATGAACAGGTGTCCACATACTTTGGTCATGTAGTGCTTATCACACACACACCTTTGGTAACATTATACCTAGTATATTGTATACCCTTAAATAAGAAACTGAAACAAAACCAAAATTCATCAATGGTAACATCTCTTACCATTGAGAAAAATCTAAACAGCACAATGTTATCCCACCAGCCTATAAACCCATACTACATTCCTACCAAGAGATGCTCTATGCAGAAATCCACCATCACTGTCTGGAAGAGAGAGGGCCTAATCCAGTGATTGGTTTTACCTTATCACAGAACTTAAGGAGTGTACACTTCTAAGCTGACGGATTGAACCCCTGTTCGATACAGGTTTGCAAAACTGAATCTGTTGAGCCTCCAAGATTTGATATGGGTATTTAAAGCTCTGCTCGGCATTAACCGAGAGCACAACAAATACCCTGCCTTTTAACTGGGCTGGGGGAATCCGGGGGCAGTCGGGATGCAAATTGAAATGATCCGAGAGTGGATTGAGAAGGTGAGGTTGGGTGGTTGTTGGGGTGGGGGTTGGAAGGGGGGTTGTAGAATGGGTGTTGTAGGAATGAGAGGATGAGGTGAGAGGAGGCAGGGTGAGGGGTCCAAGGAAAATGTAGAGAGCCTGCAAGAGCAGCCGTGAGGATTGGTGGCTTATGATCCGTGTGACAACAGTAGCAGACACAGTAGAGAGAGTGGGCCCTCGATCAAACTGGGTGACAAACATTTGGTCAGCAAACAGCAGCTTGTGGCTCCGCCATTCCATCTGGCGCTATAGGCCACCTTTGGGCTAGCTAGCTAGCACATGTTCCACCAGTGCAGATCTCACTGGGTCCAAGAGAGGAACAGTGTATAGGGGTAGCTAGGGGTTCCTCAGCAGCTTATTTGGAAAGTATACTGTATTGTTTAGCAGAAGATATAATAATATTGGATACTCTAGAATAGAACTGACATCTTTACAGCTTATACGCACAGAACATTGTAAAAGGTTGTGATATCAATTCACAATGAAAGATACTGAATGTATTGTGCCACAATGATAAAAAACTACTCTCATATTGTCCGAATTGCAAAACAGATAATATTATATGTCATGGTTTTGGGTTTGGCTGGATGATGTGTACTATTGCAGCATAGAGATATTATTTGTCATCTTTCTAAAAAAGTATTGACAGCATTTTGGCAAACTTATAATGTAGTTGGGAGAAGAAGTGACTGTCTGGATCTTGTATGTAGGTAATACTATAATACAGTAGCGTTATGTGATAATAGAAAACATGCAGGCCTATGGCCAATGCATAACATGCCAGCATTAGTGTTCTTATTAGTCCATAAGGACAGTCTTCTGACCAGAACATTTGACACACTCCTAGAAAGAGATGCAATTATTTGGATTGTCTATGGTCAAAGTGTGAAGTGTTGATCTGGAGATACCAATATCAGACATACCAATAATACTATTTTTCCCCCTCTAAAACACACACATAAACGTACGCACGCACGCACGCACACACACACACACACACACACACACACACACACACACACACACACACACACACACACACACACACACACACACACACACACACACACACACACACACACACACCAATATGCCCATCATCGAAAGAGCATTCAAACTACAGTTAAGGAGATACATAAACTCAGTCAGAGAGTGGATGTCTGCCCAACTCTCAACATTGTAATTAAAAAGGAATAAATTAACACTTGGACGCAGTGACAATACAACTCTCTCGTCAGACCTGGTTAACCAGGACCAAAATTACCCACCTAACAGTAATTTAATTGCGCTCCACAATTGTGTTAGTATTGGCATTGAATTATTTCATAGACATTGGAGTTAGTAGTTAGCTGTGGGCCATTTGCCCATTAAGGTATAAAGCAAGAGCAGAACTCAGTTTAGGGGGCTGGGGTAGCGGGGAAGGGCAATGGCAGCGCACACAGAGTGACTCATGATTTGGAGTCCATGGAAGTCAATCAGAAACAATAAAGAAAAGAGATCTCCTCTCTTGGGTGTGGTGAGCTTCACAGGGTTTTCACATACAACTTTAAAGAGTGTGAGTTTTAAATCTGAGGATATACTTTTAAATCGCATGGGAGGTCTATTTTTTCTAAGGCTTCCCATATATACCATGGTTAACACTCTCCATGCCATTCAAAATAGGTGTGAGTGTGTGTTTGTGTGTTGTGCTTTCAGTATAGCTCAGTGTAAGCACTAGGTAGGTAGGGCCAGTGTCACTGTTTGAACACACAAATCCAATGCCATTGTCTTGTTGTTGTTTTTCGGCTAAAGCTTCAGTATAATTATTTATTTATTTATTTCACCTTTATTTATTTATTTTTAATTACAATATAGCATTTAAACACTGGAATGGTAGATGTGCAGTAGATGAATGTGCAATGTAGAAAAACTGGGGTGCAAAGGAACAAGATAAATAAATAAATACAGTAGGGGATGAGGTAGTTGGTTGGGCTATTTACAGATGGGCTATAAAGAGTTGCAGGGGTCTGTGAACTGCTCTGGCAGCTACACGGATAGCTACCCTGGGAGTGTCATGAATATGTTCCAGTATCGCCACTTACTGTAATGTGATTTTAGGGACATTAATACGAGTCTATTGTAACATTTTAAAAAATCTGTCAGTTTAAGCTGGATAAACGTTTTTGCATGGGTTGTGTCTCAATCCACCACAATCGCCTATGTCGGCCTTCCACATCTGCTGTGGAAGGTGGCCGAACTACATCAGTGTTTGTCAGACCATAAGAAATCCCGAAAATCGGTCTTCTCATGCAAACGTCTGTAGCGTCCGAACCATTTGGCCTACAATTAATATGACCATACTATGAAGAGTGGTTTATAGGTGTCAAAAACTGGTTGTATATGTGTCCACAAAAATACAATATTTTCTGAGCTTTCTTATTCTCCTAGATATAGGACAGACACTTCAAAACCCTATTCCATATGATTAATATTTGGACTGTCTGTTTTGCCATTTATGAATGTGTTATTCAATGCAATTCTATGGGCTATAGTAGTAAAGGCCAAATTCAACATTTTATCAAATATCTTTTGTATATATTTTTGTTATACCTACAGGGGTCCTAAAATGTACAATCAAATAGCTAAATGATCCATGGTATGACCATATTAAAACAATTCCATATGTTAGCTTAGTAGAACGCACCCCCCAAAGGCTTAGACTTTTAGAGGTTAAGGTTGATATACATAATGATTGATAGAGTGTATTCTTCATTACAGTGAAATGCATGGTTTACACATGCATTTATGTTACTATACAGCTCACTGGTTACAAAGTTAACTGATTGAAGCCACATTGTGAATTGCCATTTTATAAAACAGATTATCCCTCTGACTGTTCGTGTGTGTGTGTGTGTGTGTGTGTGTGTGTGTGTGTGTGTGTGTGTGTGTGTGTGTGTGTGTGTGTGTGTGTGTGTGTGTGTGTGTGTGTGTGTGTGTGTGTGTGTGTGTGTGTGCGTACGTACGGACCACTGAGCAGTCTTTGAAGCTACTCTGACATCAGTGACTTTTTTCCCTGCTACATGTGCAGAACTATGATGCACGTCAACTCAAGACTGAAACCTTTTCATTAATCTATCATCAACTGTTATTTAGTCTGTCTGCGAGTACAACGTTGTACTTTTCCCCATGGTGGGAATCCGAAATAAAACGCATGACTGCAAAGACATTCTGGATGGAAAACGTTTTTTTTCACTCATTAAGCTACACTTTTCCTATAATTTTTGTGGAAATGGTTGAAATCTTTTCAATATTAACCTTTTGTTGACTTGTTGAGTCTTCAATGTTAAATTATAAAGATGATACAATGATAAAGATAAACAGTAGCCACTTCTTAAATCTAGATTTACATTTAAATGTGATGTCTATGAAACAAACCAAAAGGTGAGATTTGACACTAATGATTGCTGCCTATGAAATGGTCAAATATAATTGTGTAGTGTAGAGACTAGACCATGGGCATTCAACTCTTACCCTATGAGGTCCAGAGCCAGTTGTTTTTCTGTTCTACCTGATAATTAATTGTACCCACCTGGTGTCCCAGGTCTAAATCAGTCCCTAATTAGAGGAGAACAATGAACAAAATGGCTTTGAGGTGGAACTGGCTTTGAGGTCCAGAGTTCAGTTTGAGGGGTCTAGACCATAACAAACGGAACCAAGTAGTGACAGGTATCCTATATTTGAAGTCTCGTTGACAGCATTGCCTCTAATAAGTTTCTATTTTCTTCCTTGTTTGCTGCTTCTCTTTCTCGCTTGCTTGGCGTGCCGAGGCAGTGTCGAGGAGTATAAGATATTATTGTATCATCAGATATCGATCCCTCCAGCTCCATGGCCTTGTATTGATTCCTCAAAGTGGTGCAGTAGACCTTAGATTGTCTTCACACTGCATTTCTACCCGCGCTGCGATATTTTATTTGGCAAGAAAACATTCATTTTCTATTCAGCCATGTCAATGACACGGGTTTTGTCAATTCGTTTGGAAGCTTTTCAATCATGGGTATTGTGGATTTCTACAAGAAATTGACATGCAGAAGCCATACAAAGATATGGTGAGGATTTCCGTAACTGGTTATTGCTCACGATATATATATGTTGTATTCTTTAAACGTATCAGTATGAAAATGATTGAAGGCGTGTTTACTGTTACACACACATATATACTTCCAAAGTCACCACCCCTAATGATGCATCAAAGTATTTTCCTTCTCAGCTCGTTACAAATGTCAAAAGAGCACATTTAGGCATGGTAGACATATCCTGCATTTTGAGAGCACAGCCACCTGTACCTGCATTATTTTAATATTTCCCTGATTGGCTAGGCACAGCTCTCATTCATCTAGTGGGTTCGGTGTGAGTGCTTCGGGGCAATCCTCTTTGTGGTATGGCAAGCATAATTTCGAGTTGGTATTTCACTGGAAAATATGACTTCCTTTTAAAGCAGTCTGTCTGCCAAAGGCTGAACTGCTGCTCTTGCATCAGTTATCTGCCTAGGCTTATCCCAACACGGATTCATTTAGGATACAATGAAACGGCAAGATATTTAGGTCTCTTAAATTCGGCCTGGAAACGCTATCATTTCAATTTGAATACTGGACAGCGTGATTGCAATTTACTCATCCATTTAGGCTACAGTTCTTGTATATATAACTGGTATGCTTACATATACTACATTCAGTATCATAGCAAAGATTACCTATGTTTAATCTCAAAAGTGTGCTGGCCTTCAAAGCAATGCTATGGCTGTGAGCCTGTGACTGAATGTAAGAAATGGTAACTTGCTTATAGGCATGCTGTCACCTGTGAAGACCCAAAACAACAACAATGAAGTAACTTATTTAACATGCCTGCTTGCATGGGTGGCAATGTATTTCTAAATCTAATCTTGGAGCAAACAATTTCCACTCATTAACTATAATTACCTGTAATGGACCAAGGGGCACTTAGCAAGCTATGAGGTTAAGTACCAAGGTGTGGTGGGTATTTTGTTGTCCTTTAGCCAAACTGATTGTTCAAGCTAACAAGTGCCTCCTTGTGTGGTCTTCATTTTCTGTCAAACGCATCAGCAAGATTCCCTATCCGAAATTTGTAACACAAATTATATAGTAGGCTTCCATGGCTACAACGACCGCTGCTTTTGACATGGCATAGGCCTACATATAAAATCTAGAAAGAGCGTTCTGCGTTTTGAGACCTGACAGATCTGCAGGCCAAGACAACCAAGGTCCGGGCGCGAGCTGCACGTCCATGCCATTTGCCAGCTGTTTGCTCGCTGCCGCAGCACATTTTCATAACACTCAAAAGAAGCCCTGATATGTCTAGCACGTTTGAAAAGTGTATCATAGTGCGCATAGACATTGTCCTGCGGTGTTGAAAATGTATTGCTGGACCGTAAGTGTAGTAGACCTATATGCTTCGGAGAGAGAATTATGCATTTGCTGTCAGCAATATTACATATGTCTCGATTACGTCGATTAGCCTACTTTGACAACCGAATTGTATACGGTGATGGAATGACAACCAAAAATAAAATAACCACATAATAATACCCATTATTGATGCAGCCTGTGTAGGCCTATTTATTTATTGTACCGAATCCGCCATCAATTAAGGTGCTCTACATTAGGCATAGTACACATAGTATACATTTTAGATAAAAATCGAACACACTATTTTTTATATGCTAAATGTTGTGCATTCTACAGTTAAAAATATAGATATCCTATTGCACTATTATAAATTTGACATATAATACGCAACATCGAAATGTGTAAATAAAGATGCCTTGCTTATTGGGGCGGCAGGTAGGCTAGTGGTTAGAGCGTTGGTCCAGTAACCGAAAGGTTGCTAAATCGAATCCCCTGAGCTGACAAGGTAAACATCTGTCGTTCTGCCCTAGAACAAAGCAGTTAACCCACTGTTCCTAGGCCGTCATTGTAAGTAAGAATTTGTTCTTAACTGACTTGCCTAGTTAAATAAAGATTTCATAAAAAGTCACAAAAATATTGAGCACAGTCAAGGTCGTTGTTTTTGCAGTTTCTCTGCGTTGTACATCAATTAGACAACCTGCTATAACCAGGCCTCGATTATCATACATACTATGAAATTGATTCAGATGCCTACAGTTGAAAACATGGGTGAACAATAGTTCAAAAATAGGATACGATGCCTACACAAGTTATTATCGGATTTAGATTTCCTTTGTAGCAGCTTTTCTTATATCGAATTAAGACCTAAATTCGGGTTCCCAAAATATATATAAACCGTTGTTTGGAATACAATGCACATTATATCAAATATATCATATTTAAATATTAATATCATCATTGTAATAAAATGCATGATTATGTGAAGTATACAATAAATGTGTTGTGTGGTAGGGCCTTAAATGTCCTACAGAACGACAGGAGAGTGCAGGAAATGACCAGGCCCTATGGGGCTAGGACCCTGCGAAGTTATCTCATGTAGAGAAGGTACCAGACGCCATCTTCTGGTAGGTGTACGCAGTTCCCAATTTTGCGCTTAGGCCGTTATCATCTCGATATAAAATATAGAAACCGTTCAGTTGCAACCATTGTGATGGGTCGTTATGCTCTCGGGCGTGTGTGTAATTGATCATATACAATTAAGGAGGGCTCGGGGAGTATACAAACAAGCCCTATAACATACACATTTATTTTGGCCTCAACCTTTAGGTTGTATTTTTGTTATTTCTTCATAGGAAAATTGATACATTGAAATCCAGACATAGAGCTATATACACTGTATCTTGTTCGTTGTTCGTTAAATACCTTTACAAATGATTCAAGTTCATTATCCAAGTTTCCAATGTATTTGGCAGTTTAGTGGACTATCCTAATGTGCATCAGCCTGTCAGATTGTTCATTATTTGGATATAGCATTTTGTTTATTAGTTTCATTATTGCATAAAACATCATCATTAATTCAATGAATTTAGTAGCAATATTATTGTTGTTACTATTATTATTTAGATCTCTATTTGATCATTTAGACCTTCATTTCAAAATTGTATATTTATATTTCATTGGACTTGCTGTCACACTTAGACTTCAATACAAGTAATACAATACATCTGAAATATGCAACAACATGCTTGTTTTTTCACTTATTAAATTATTATTTTTACAATCTAGACTTTATTCCCCATATGTATGTCATCAGGCAGTCCACATAAAATTGTATTTTCTTGCCATGCACTACTCTGCATGTGGCTATATTCACACATTCTAGCACAGTGGTATTTTGAATAAGGTTGATCACAATAGTATTATATTCTAAGCTATAGCCTTATAGAACGACCAACAACCATCTTGCTGGCCAGCTGAGCACATCCACTATTCAAACCACTATACGCCACCCTACTCATATGACCTGGGTGTGCTGACTGCCTCTCCAGATGGCCGTTTCTCTCTGTCTCCTCTGACAACTCATCCCAGCTGAGTCTGCCACTGAGCAGACAGCATGGGGCTTATCCCTGCATTAGTGCACCAGTCCCTACTGCTAACAATGGGCCCACACTGCAGTGATGGGACTGGGCACTGTGTGTGTGTGGGTAAATATATGACTGATATAGGGTGGAATAGAAACAAAATGTATTATTTATATGATAAATTATGTATATTTGTCAATGTCAGGTTTTCTGATTGTAATTGAACAATAATGGATAGGATGTCCATTATGTCTGTCATTTTGTCTTGTGTGTTCAGCTGAATTCCTTTCAGTGAGCCACTCTATTGCAGATACAGCACAGAAAAACAGTGGAGTCTTCAAATGAGGGTATTGTCTTCCCTTCCTTGTTTTAAGGCCTGCCCGTGGCACTCTCCCATATGGACGCTCTCCGACGAGCCATGTTTTTATCGTCTCTGGACTTAAGTGTAGGCCACTTAACTATCTAAGCTTTTGCAGTGATCATCTAATTTATCTGGGATTATTGCAGTGAATTTACTGTTTGGTTATCTTCCAGGCCTAAAATGTCAAGTCCAAAGTCATGTATGCAGTAGCTTTACTCGGCCAAAGCCTACGCAGATCCGCTGAAAGCTGGTAGCAGTTGATCTTTGGATAGAGCATGAAATAAATAAATCCTCTTTAGCAGATCAATATTCATCCCTTTTAATGCTGGATGTGAAACGGCTGGATTTGAGGTGGTAATGCTGATGTACAGCTAATCGTTGAAAAATAAGCAGCAGGGCTTTGCGATCCGCAGCAGATAGTTAAACAGGAAGGGAATGAGTAAGTGCTGGACTGTCTAGCCAGTGAGAAACCTGCTAGTAATTACATGTAATTTATACTGTCCAATTAACACCCAGAATGTCATTTTTGGGAGGTGGGGGCTTGAAATGGGGCCTCTTTTGTGCAAACATTATTGGAGTGCTCAACCTATGACACATTTCCTCCTGTGCTGCCCTTGACAGGGCCTGGTAATGATACTGTACATTAATGATATTAGTTGACACTGCTTGTATAAATACCATCGTGAAAATAAATTAATATAGCGGAGGTTTTAAGGTTTCATTATTGCTTTCTTTTTTACCCTCTCTATTTAATGTTTTAAGGAAGGAATGAGGGACATGACCCCTGACTGGTTTGGATCTTGGCATGAGAGACCAAGACTCTTTTTCCCTCCATGTGCGAATTTGCTCGGGCCTACTCACTGAGTCACAGCACTCTAACACCTGTGACACGATGTGACAACAAATGGCTAACAGGCCCTTTTCGAGACATGTAACTGAATTTAGAAGTAACCAATGCACGCTAAAGGCCCGCAGTCCCCATTACCATGAAACAGCAAAGGAGCTTCGAGGAGCTTGAAGAATGTAATTTATCACTGAACTTTCGGCTTCCCATTGTGAAGTATACTACCCCTTCTGCCTTTGAGTCCAAGGCGCTTTGCATGGTGATTTACATAGCTTGTAGCAACTATGAATAGAGGGTTCAAGTCTGCATACCAAGCCTGCAGAATCCACTGTCTCACGTTAGCAAAGAGCACAGGTCGGCTTGATCGATGGCCCCAAGATGTCCTGCAACTCAAGTGGCAAATAAATAAATAAATACTTTTGGAAACGCCTAGATTATGGTTTTGAAATGTGGTCCTAGGTTGATGGTTGATAGTGTGTCTCCTAGCTTCTTCAGTCCTTGTATTGGTTGTAATGTACTGTGAAATATTATACTTGGCTTCTACTTCCTGTGTGGGGTCAAGGGTTAGTCACTAGCTTACCGTAAATCACTGTGTGGCGCATCATTATGTTTAATGAGAAGAACTATGACATTATGATGACAAGAGAAAGACTGTTTAGAAAAATGAGGATTCTGGCCAGTGAGCGTGACGCTCCCTGTCCAAAAGTCCATTCATAACTCATTATGGAGGAATATACATATTTCTACTGACCCATGTTGTTGTTTGCCAAAATGCCCATATGCTCAACATACCAGGCCTAACATTGATGTGGCTATGGTACATTACTGTGCATCATGGAATGTAGATCCCAAATACCTGTGTTCCCTCTGATTATGCCCAACCCCTTCTAAATCATACCAAAGTAAAATAGCTGCTCACATGTTTGTGAGCTACTGTAGCCTAGGCCTCCTAGTATTTGCCAATGGTAAACAGTTGCTTAATGCCAATGGCCATACATGATTATACTTAGCACAATGAGCAATGTATCTGTTTCATCTTTTTTCATCTTTGAGACCATTGATAAAGGCATGTTTAATAATCTTGGGGTTTCCCCCAAAAATCAGTGCAAACACATTTGTACCTAGAGCCATAGGGCTGTAGGCCTACTTCAAAAGGAAGAAGAGGAGCGGCATACTCCAAATGTATTGGGACCACACATTACAGAAGGGAGATGATGCTTATTGATACAAGGCTACTGGGCTTGGGTGTTTACCAAGGCTTTTTTGGCTCACATAGCTGAGGGCCAAAGAAGAAAAGAAAGACGAAAGGGGAAAGGAAAACCCCCCAGAAAAGAAAGACATTTGGCATTTTCTAGTTTTTCTCAACAAACACCCCTGGGGCTAAGAGTCCAATTTAAATAAACAAAACAAAAGTCAACTCAGCGGACCGGGAGACCGTGTTTCGACAAGCTCCAAACACGGCGCCAACTCAAGAGGGGGGGCGCACAATTGGCCCAGCGTCGTCCGGGTTAGGGTTTGGCAGGGGTAGGCCGTCATTGTAAATAAGAATTTGTTCTTAACTGACTTGCCTAGTTAAATAAAGGTTCAATTAAAAAAGTCAGTGGACAGAATTCCCTTGAACAAAATGGCCACCTGCCAGAATGGTTGGGAGTGGGAGGATGAGACTGCCTTTGGCTGCATACAATATATGGCTGGGTTTGGACTAAAATCACTCTGTCTGGCCTACGTATTGGATTTGGGGAGGTAGCGAAGGGATCACGTGTGCCAGGTCTATGTTGTAGGCCTTGATGAGGCTCTCTCAAAAGGCCATAAGGGCTTATTTATCATTCTCTGTGTTATGAAGGCAGTCATACAAAGTAATTGTAAAACATTCAGGAAAGATGTCTCTTTGACAGTGCTTGATACAATATGAAGAATGTGTGCACTTCCAATTAGATATTTTGGAGACATTTGTTTCTGCAATGACTAAGAATGACCACAAGAGGGAAGACCCAACACAAAGAAAGCCAATGGAATGGAGATCAATGGTTCCAAAACACCATCACTGCAGCACATTTGTAAGATATAGTTTGTCACTTTGAGTAAAAATAATCATATTATGTATCAGCAATGATTTACAGTGTATATTATTTGAAGTGTAAGTGTTCTTCCCCAAATCATTTTTTTGTTGTTCAACACAGTTCTTCATAGTTGAATCGAAGTCAGACAGCACTTGTTAACCAGTGGTCAGTTGTGATGTGTTTGCAAGACCACTAGGGACTGAACTAAGTCCACTTTAGTTCAGAAACATACCCTCCTTTCATCTCAGGAGTGTGAAATAGAATTTACTTCCCTGAGGAACTCTTTCTTCTGAGTCCTATAGTCGTCTCCTCACTTTTGCTTTCATCCTTAGGCATATAACTTTCTTTGGGAACGTTTACACAAAACACCCTGGTAAGTAATACCTCCTCATTGTATGTTTAGTTACCCTTTGCCCACAGCAGACTACACAACCATAATGTATTTTGGGGCCTGTTCCTGGGTACTGTTTTCCTTCGCTTGGCTGGAACCAAAAAGAAGAGGGGTCATCGTCACACACACACACACACACACACACACACACACACACACATAACATATGGATTTTGTAGCCGAGGCCAGATATTTGCTTGGCTGGAACCAGATCGGTCTTCTGTCTGTGTGTCACCCCATGCTTTTGTCTCCCAGGGAGTGGGAGACAAGAATCTGCCTGATTATTCCTAAAGGTCCTGAATTACCTTTACCACAATCATTTGTATTGCTCCTAGGCCTTATTACAAAAATATGAACGCCATACATTAAAATACACATGGTCTTTTGTCAATTGTCACAAATACTGTTACCATAAGCTGATTTTCACGTACATGATAAAATGGAGGTCTTCTTAGCTGTAATAGGAATGCAATGCATGTTCATTTCCATGGGAAAATAAACTGCCGCCACCATAAACCCTGATCATCATGTATAGGCCTACTGTATGTGACAAACACCCATTGATGCCTCGCCAGGTTAGTCATCATTAACACGTGGACTTTAGAATCTTATCTACCCCTCTTTGTTGAGCCAGTGGTCGTCTAAGGTCAAAGGCAGCTTGTTTGACACTGTTGCACCACGCTGCCTCAATAGCGTATCACTGCAGGCCAGACAGGGCCGCAAAATATAACTGTCTATGAAAGTGTAGGGACCCTAACCAATCTAGTCTGACAGAAGGAAAAATGCGATACCACCGGCAGTATCGTCTGTCTGTAGCTGGCTACGCTGTCTGTGGCTGTCAGGAATGTACTAAAATGTCAACAAAAAAAACTTTGGCCATTGCTTATCAAGGCCCTGAATTAATAACAGCCCATTTGGCTCCGGCTCCGATTTGATTTGGTTCCTGGGCTCAGATTAACAGAAATAACAGATTCAGCAGGGATGATAAGTAGGACCTTTCCCAGACTCTCATGGTACAGCCATCCCTCGGAGCGTTATTAAAACTGAACGGCGTAACGAGGAGACTATGTTTTTCCTAGTTCTGAGGAGAGATGCTGGAACCATTCTGTTTAGGACTAGAAATGACCCAGGCTCTGTCCAAATTGGCATCCTATTCAATAAAGGTTTTGGTCAAAAGTAGTGCACTACATAGAGAATGGATGCCATTTCGGACACGGTCCCACCGAGTGGAGTCAGTGGACTGCAATGTCTAAATCATTAGCAGTTGTCTCTGTTTCACTTGTTGATGAATTGAGCCAACATGTACAAGCCACCATTAATAATTTTGCTATGTGATATAACAACTACATTAGCCTAACACGTCAGCAAATGTGACATAGTAATACGTCAGGTGATGTATAATGGTTACACGTTACTATTTGACATATTCTAATGAGACCATGTTGACCAGGATATTGTCTTGAGTCATGTTGAGTGTAACAGACTTTGAAGACTGAGTAATTGTATGGTTATTTCAGTCACTAGCATTAGCCATGTATGTGAAAACACACTTATAAAGATGAAATAGGGAAGGCTGAGGCAACAACAACCAAATGACCATTGCAGGTTTTGTGAGTCCCATATAGCCTTTATGTTTCAAGGCTATGTGGCACGAGCCTCAGAGCTTTACTCACGAACGGGCGATGTGATTTACAACTCCGGGTCAGGGAAAGGACGCGACCCCTGTCTAGGCATTCTCCTCAGGAATGAGAAGCATTCAGAATGATAGAATCTGTACAAAATGTATTTGTCACATGCTCTCGTAAACAACAGGTGTAGACTAACAGTGAGATGCTTACTTACAGGCCCTTCCCAACAATGAAGATAATTGTTTTTTAAATAATAGAAAATAATAACACAAGGAATAAATACACAATGGGTAATGATAACTTTAATAAATACACTGGGTACCAGTACCGAGTCGATGTGTAGGGGTATGAGGTAATTGAGGGAGACATTGTACGTAAACTAAATGTCCTCTCACTGTCAACTGCGTTTATTTTCAGCAAACTTAACATGTGTAAATATTTGGATGAACATAACAAGATTCAACAACTGAGACATAAACTGAACAAGTTCTACAGACATGTAACTAACAGAAATTTAATCAAATCAAATCAAATTGTATTTGTCACATACACATGGTTAGCAGATGTTAATGCAAGTGTAGCGAAATGCTTGTGCTTCTAGTTCCGACCATGCAGTAGTATCTAACAAGTAATCTAACAATTTCACAACAACAAGCTTATACACAAGTGTAAAGGAATGAATACGAGTATGTACATATAAATATATGGATGAGCGATGGCTGACCGGCATAGGCAAGATGCAGTAGATGGTATAGAGTACAGTATATACATATGAGATGAGTAATGTAGGATATGTAAACATTATATAAATGGCATCTATTTGTGTTCAGTCATGTTTCCGGTCGCCGAATAATGTGTCCCTGCTCAATGGGAATGAGATCCGGGCACTTCGCTGGCCATAGCAGAACACTGACGTTCCTGTCTTGCGGGAAATCACACACAGAACGAGCAGTATGGCTGGTGGAATTGTCATGCTGGAGGGTCATGTCAGGATGAGCCTGCAGGAAGGGTAGCACATGAGGGAGGATGTCTTCCCTGTAACGCCCAGCGTTGAGATTGCCTGCATTGACAACAAGCTCAGTCATATGATGCTGTGACACACCGCCCCAGACCATGACGGACCCTCCACCTCCAAATCGATCCCACTCCAGAGTATAGGCCTCAGTGTAACACTCATTCCTTCCACGATAAACACGAATCCGACCATCACCCCTGGTGAGACAAAACCGCGACTCATCACAGAAGAGCACTTTTTGCCAGTCCTGTCTGGTCCAGCAACGATGGGTTTGTACCCATAGGCGACGTTGTTGCCGGTGATGTCTGGTGAGGACCTGCCTTACAACAGGCCTACAAGCCCTCAGTCCAGCCTCTCTCAACCTATTGCGGACAGTCTGAGCACTGATGGATTCTGCGTTCGTGGTGTAACTCGGGCAGTTGTTGTTGCCATCCTGTACCTGTCCCGCAGGTGTGATGTTCGGATGTACCGATCCTGTGAAGGTGTTGTTACATGTGGTCTGCTACTGCGAGGATGATTAGCTGTCCGTCCTGTCTCCCTGTAGCGCTGGCTTAGGCGTCTCACAGTACGGACATTGCAATGTATTGCCCTGGCCACATCTGCAGTCCTCATGCCTTCTTGCAGCATGCCTAAGGCACGTTCACGCAGATGAGTAGGGACCCTGGGCGTCTTTTTTTTTTGTGTTTTTCAGAGTCAGTAGAAAGGCCTCTTTAGTGTCTTAAGTTTTCATAACTGTGACCTTAATTGCCTACCGTCTGTAAGCTGTTAGTGTCTTAACGACATTCCAAGGGTGCATGTTCATTAATTGTTAATGGTTCATTGAACAACCTTGGGAAACAGTGTTTAAACCCTTTACAATGAAGATCTGTGAAGTTCTTTTGGATTTTTATGAATTGTCTTTGAAAGACAGGGTCCTGAAAAAGTGTTGTTAATTTTTTTTTGCTGAGTTTACATATAGGCAGGGATAAAGTGACTAAGCAACACAATAGATAATAAACAGTAGCAGCACCGTATGTGGTGAGACAAAATAGTTTGTGTAAAAATGGTAAATTCAGCCATTAGTTCACTATTTAACTAACTATTTAGCAGTCTTATGCCTTGGAGGTAGAAGCTGTTCAGAGTCCTGTTGGTTTCAGACTTGGTGCATCGGTACCGCTTGCCGTACGGTAGCAGAGAGAACAGTCTATGACTTGGATGGCTGGAGTCTTTGACAATTTTTAGGGCCTTCTTCTGACATTGCCTGGTATAGAGGTCCTGGATGGTAGGGAGCTCGGCCCTAGTGATATACTACAGATGTGAGTGCTACAGGGCGATAGTCATTTAGACAGGTTACCTTGTCTTCCTTGGGCACAGCGACTATGGTGGTCTGCTTGAAACAGCTGGGTATTACAGACTGGGTCAGGGAGAAGTTGAAAATGTCACTGAAGACACTTGCCTGCTGGTCAGTGCATGCTCTGAGTACTCGTTCTGGTAATACGTCTGGCTCCACGGCCTTGTGAATGTTAACCTGTTTAATTAGAACCCATAGCAATAATATATGTGTCAATATTGCAAAATTAGCTTGCTAACAAACTGTTATCATATTCACTTGGCTTTTGTCATCAACCAGAACCCCAAAAAGGGTATGCTGTCTTTTGACTTTTAATGTTTTTTTTTATTCATTACTCAAAAAAACTGCTTGCTATAGCTAGCTAACTAGTTAGTCTGTCAGGCAAGAAAGGTTGTGTGTAGCGGTAAATAGAGCTGCACTCACAAAGCGCCAACCTCAGCTGTCACTTTCACTAGCTAGCCATACAGACAACCAGCTAACTAGCCACCGAAATGTAAGGCTTTTCATGTTATGTTATTTCATGTTTGCTAGGTGCAGATATTCATAAGCTATACATTGTCTCGTTTTCGTATTATTTGACAGCTTAGCTGTCGTGTTAGGGTAGTAGATGCCCCCACTGTGGATCTCATTTGATTAGTTGGATATTTGTTTACATAGCCAGCTAATAAGTTGCTTGTTTTGTCCTGTTTCTACCAATGCAATTAATTTGGAAACTGTCCCAGCTACGTAACTAATCAGCTAACATTGGCGAACTATGTAGTTAGTCTGTCAGGCAAGAAAGCAAGAGTTAATTGGAGGAGCGAGAGAGAGAGCGAGAGAGAGAGTGTGTGTGTGGAATGGGAGGCTTGTAACTGTATCACACAATATATTATGGAAACCCCTTATTAGGAAGAGAGTATGTGATTGGTTGAGAAAAAGAAAGCGGAAGGAAGAGAGAGACAGTGTGAGAGGGCGAGAGAGACATTATGTTCCTGACTACAATTGTATCCTATTTGTTGCTCCTCTCCTCTCCCTGTTTCTCTGTTCCTCTAGGCCAGTGAAAGTAAGGGAAGTGATGTGGAGAGTCGGGGCTCAGCGGCAAAAGTCAGGGAGGAAGAGGAGTTAGAGATGATTGGAGGGATAGAGATGTGGACCAAGGAGGGAGCGAGAGAAGAGTGGAAGGAAAGAGGAAGAGGAGAGTGAAGAGGAGGGAGAGTAGAGGGAGAGAGTAACATGGAGAGGAGGAGGAGGGAGAGAGAGAGGAGGAGGAAGAGGAAGAAGCAGATGGAGAATACGAAGCAGAGGGAGACGAGGAAGCAGAGGGAGAGGAGGAGGAAGAGGGAGAGGACACCCCAGTGTTTCTGCCCAAAGTCCTACCATTCACCCTTTTACCACACAGCCTGGGCCTAAAGTGACAGTGGCAGGGATTTTGGAGTTGATTTTAAAAGTGGTAGAAACGTATATCTGTTCCAGAGCTTGAAATGGATTACAACAAGAAAATGGGCGGGGTTGACCAGCTTGACCAACTGAGGAGCAATTACAATGTTGGATGCACAGGCAGAAAATGGTGGAAGTACGTGTTTTGGGGGATGCTAAACATTGTCATCATAAATGCGTACATTGTGTGGGGGACCCTGCAAAGCCCCCTTCCCAGAAACCACAGGCGCTGGTCCCTGATGGCAATCAAAATGTAGCTTGTGCATTCACTTTGTCATATGGCTACTGTGGCAGGAAGAGAGGAGCCAAGAGTGTGGCACCAGGTTGTGTGGACCGAGTTGTAACTCATTTGAAAGCAGGTGAAGTTTGAAGGGCACAAGAGAGGGTGTGTGTTGTGCATCCATAGTGGACGCAGGGCAAAGAGTGGGAGATGTGTAGAAACCTCCTTTAGGTGCTCTACGTGTTCTGTGCCACATTGCAGGATGGGGCAATGCTTCCAGAAGTTCCATGACATGCTGTAGGCTAAATGCAAACACTAAAGTGACAGTGTGAAATACAGTATATTTTGTTGTCTCTGAACAATTGTTGTGTTTTGTATATTCTTTCTTGATCTGTCTTTATCTAATACTTGTTGCATTCACCATGCAACATACTTTGCTGTCAAAGTAGTCTACTATTTCAACATTCTGTGTTAGGCCTGGTCTGTACTAAATCTTATTGCGAGAGGTTATCTACATTTTGAAATAGTCTCTGAATAGTTGTTTGCGTTTTTACATTGTTACAGAAGTAAGAATAGTGTTTGAAATACATTCTGAATACTGTCCTCTGGTCACATTTTGGATAATTGTTTTTATTTATATGTAAAACATATTTATAAGCATAATATACACTGCTCAAAAAAATAAAGGGAACACTTAAACAACACAATGTAACTCCAAGTCAATCACACTTCTGTGATATCAAACTGTCCACTTAGGAAGCAACACTGATTGACAATACATTTCACATGCTGTTGTGCAAATGGAATAGACAACAGGTGGAAATTATAGGCAATTAGCAAGACACCCCCAATAAAGGAGTGGTTCTGAAGGTGGTGACCACAGACCACTTCTCAGTTCCTATGCTTCCTGGCTGATGTTTTGGTCACTTTTGAATGCTGGCGGTGCTTTCACTCTAGTGGTAGCATGAGACGGAGTCTACAACCCACACAAGTGGCTCAGGTAGTGCAGCTCATCCAGGATGGCACATCAATGCGAGCTGTGGCAAGAAGGTTTGCTGTGTCTGTCAGCGTAGTGTCCAGAGCATGGAGGCGCTACCAGGAGACAGGCCAGTACATCAGGAGACGTGGAGGAGGCCGTGGAGGGCAACAACCCAGCAGCAGGACCACTACCTCCGCCTTTGTGCAAGGAGGAGCACTGCCAGAGCCCTGCAAAATGACCTCCAGCAGGCCACAAATGTGCATGTGTCTGCTCAAACGGTCAGAAACAGACTCCATGAGGGTGGTATGAGGGCCCAACGTCCACAGGTGGGGGTTGTGCTTACAGCCCAACACCGTGCAGGACGTTTGGCATTTGCCAAAGAACACCAAGATTGGCAAATTCGCCACTGGCGCCCTGTGCTCTTCACAGATGAACGCAGGTTCACACTGAGCACGTGACAGACGTGACAGAGTCTGGAGACGCCGTGGAGAACGTTCTGCTGCCTGCAACATCCTCCAGCATGACCGGTTTGGCGGTGGGTCAGTCATGGTGTGGGGTGGCATTTCTTTGGGGGGCCGCACAGCCCTCCATGTGCTGGCCAGAGGTAGCCTGACTGCCATTAGGTACCGAGATGAGATCCTCAGACCCCTTGTGAGACCATATGCTGGTGCGGTTGGCCCTGGGTTCCTCCTAATGCAAGACAATGCTAGACCTCATGTGGCTGGAGTGTGTCAGCAGTTCCTGCAAGAGGAAGGCATTGATGCTAAGGACTGGCCCGCCCGTTCCCCAGACCTGAATCCACAGACTGTCCAGGAGTTGGCGGATGCTTTAGTCCAGGTCTGGGAGGAGATCCCTCAGGAGACCATCCGCCACCTCATCAGGAGCATGCCCAGGCATTGTAGGGAGGTAATTCAGGCACGTGGAGGCCACACACACTACTGAGCCTCATTTTGACTTGTTTTAAGGACATTACATCAAAGTTTGATCAGGCTGTAGTGTGGTTTTCCACTTTAATTTTGAGTGGGACTCCAAATCCAGACCTCCATGGGTTGATAAATTTGATTTCCATTGATAATTTTTGTGTGATTTTGTTGTCAGCACATTCAACTATGTAAAGAAAAAAGTATTTAATAAGATTATTTCATTCATTCAGATCTATGATGTGTTATTTTAGTGTTCCCTTTATTTTTTTGAGCAGTGTATTATACTTGGTACATTTTGAGTGAGTAATTTAGTCAAACGTAGTCAAATTTGAAAACTCAAGTCTTTGTGTTCAGTGTTAATATATTTTTGATAGTGAGTGTCTTTACACAATGGAAGACAACATTTGTGTTATTCCTATTGACATGAATGTGGTGTCATTTTAAAGAAGAGGTTGTGCTCTTTAAAAGTAAGTTATTACTTGCAAATTACATTTGTTTTTGAGATATGTCTATTTGTTTGTAATGTGAGAATTCGCTTTATCTTCTCAGTAATCTACAGCAGCCTTCTAGAATTCTATTTGGGTCTAAAGGGTTAAAGGTTTTACTCACATCGGCTATGGAGAGCGAAATCACACAGTCATCTGGAACAGCTGGTGCTCTCATGCGTGGTTCAGTGCTGCTTGCCTTGAAGCGAGCATAGAAGGAATTTAGCTTGTCTGGTAGGCTTGCGTCACTGTGCAGCTCCCGGCTGGGTTTCCCTTTGTAATCCATGATAGTTTGCAAGCCCTGCCACATCCGACAAGTGTCAGAGTCGGCATAGTAGGATTCAATCTTTGTCATGTATTGACCTTCTGACTTTTGGATGGCTCGTCGGAGGTCATAGCGAGATTTATTATAAGTGTCCGAATTAGTGAAAGCGGAAGCTCTAGCCTTTAGCTCAGTGCGGATATTGCCTGCAATCCATGGCCTCTGGTTGAGATATGTGAGTGTGGTCACTGTGGGGACGACGTTGTTGATGCACTTATTAATGAAGCCGTTGACTGAGGTGGTAAACTCCTAAATGTTATCGGATGAATCCCGGGAATATATTCCAGTCTGTGCTAGCGAAACAGTCCTGTAGCTTAGCATCCGCTTCATCGGACCACTTCCATATTGAGCACGTCACTGATAGTTCCTGTTTGAGTTTTTGCTTGTAAGCAGGAATCAGGGGGATAGAGTTATGGTCAGATTTGCCAAATGGAGTGTGAGGGAGAGCTTTGTATGTGTTTCTATGTGTGGAGTAAAGGTGATCCATAGTTTTCTTGCCTCTAGTTGCACAGGTGACATGCTTGTAAAAGTGAGGTAAGACGAATTTCAGTTTCCCTGCATTAAAATCACCAGCTACTATTAGCACATTTTCTTGTTTGCTTATGGCCCTATAAGTGCGGTCTTAGTGCCAGTCTTGGTTTGTGGTGGTAAAAAGACAGCTGCGAAAAATATAGATGAAAACACTGTAAATAGTATGGTCTGCAGCTTATCATGAGGTATTTTAACTCAGGCGAGCAAAACCTTGACTTAACATTAGAGATCGCGCACCAGTTGTTGTTAACAAAGAGACACACACCTCCCCGTTGTCTTGCCAACTCCTATGGAAATCGGCATGACAACGAGGAGACTATAGGAGTTGGATATACAGCACAAACATATATAGGACCAGAGTATTTATCCTCAATTCCCATACTCCAAAACGTAAGCTATGCAGTTGGTCCATTGCCATTACTCCATGTCAGTAACATATATATGATCCCAGAACATCCTCAAACAGTCTCCTTAGCCCTGTACCCGCTGTTGTGGTTCCCTAAAGCCAATTCCCATCCAGTTTTAGCGTCACGCAAAGTAGTGTAAGCCTGTCTTAAGGCACTCTTAGCCCACTGCCTCAGTCCGTTTAAACCTATTCAGGCTGTATGAGACCATATAAGACCATACTAAGCAGGGGTTTATGAAGTGACTAACAAGGCCTATTTTATTCCTTGTTAACCTGAAATGTTGCATACTGGCCAAACGCATCGGGTACCAACACTTGTTGTCATTTCATGTGTATTGGTGCATATTTATGTGTTTGAGTGCAAATGTTTTATGCGTATTTCACATTAATCAGGTAAAAACATCATGATCATTAGAAAGCCAACAATGGCTTTTTCTAACCCAGAAGTGATCTGGAACTGATTGACTGTCACTGTTTGTGTTAGGAGCGATTTTTCACATCAGCATTATGCAAAAGACTTTGTCCCACATGTGACCTATGGAGTTGTTTTCTATCTCCCTAAAATGGATATTAGTTCATACATGTCACATATTATATCAGAACTATCAGTACTTAACTTTATATTGCATATCATCATTTCCAACCTATGTAAGGTAATTATCAGGTGTTTTTGTAATTTTTACAGCTTTACCCTTACTCACACAAAAACTTATTCAAACAAAGTATTCACTATTACTCAAGCATCTCTCCGAAACAAGTTATCTCTGGTAGCTGTGTTGAATACAGTCAGAGAGGCCCTATGCTGTCTTCCCCTTATCTTTGCCTTCCCCAGTGTGGGTACGCATTTGGGGGAAGCTGGGGGGCCGGAGAGGAGGGCATGCAATGGAGCTAGAGCCCCCCATGACTGGACAGTGTCAGCTGGGGTCACCGGTAGGGTCTATGGGCCTCAGGCTTGGGGGCCGTGTAGGAATGTTGCCCTCTTATCAGTAGTATAGAAAGCTGTAGCCCTGTGAAAAAAAGGTCTCTGTTGCAAGACAGGCATTCCCTATTCCTCATGTATTCCATGGTATGCACTTCTCTGCTTGGCAGATTTAAAGCTGTGCTTTATATACCTTCTAGACCAGAAATGTTGAATGGAAAGTGGTACCTCCAAAACACACTTTGTTATGGATATGGTTAGGTCTTAGATTTCCCAGGATATACTCGCATTGCACCGCAGAGATTCTCACACTCAAGCAAGAGTTTTGGGCTATACCCCATTTTCCATGAACTCCCATTGCTCACATTTGCACCCGTCACCCCTGAGTTAAATCACTGCACTCAATGGATTATATGCAAATCCCTTCTCGAAATGTACATGGTGAAGCTATAATTTACTACTCCAGCCAAGTTTAACCCACCATAGTAACCAAGTCCATGAAAAAACGAAATGTTGGTATTGTTTTCATTAGTCCACTTTTAATGCAGTCCCAAAATGTTTTCCATGTCAGCAGTCAAGTTTTCAAGATATTGAACTTTCGAGAAGCAAAGTGTCATGGTGATGTTGCCAGTGACACTTGAAAGTCCAATATCTTGAAAACTTGATTGCTGACATGCAAAACATTTTGGGACTGTATTAACAGTGGAACTATGAAAACAATACTAAAAGATAGTTTTTGAGAGGATTTTCCCTTTAATGTGTTATCATTTAATTTTTATCAGGCCAAATCCTTTCAAGTCCCTGAGGAAGCTCTGTAGAGTAGTTTTGTACTAACACATATCATCTGCAGCATTACCATTAGTTAACTTTGGGTGCACTTACAGTGTCAAACACAGTAAATTGTGTGTAATGAAACAGGCTTGTATGATTGATAGGGTTACCCCATAGGATTAAATGGTGCTATATTTGGCAGGTGGTTGGGTGTTAGTTTCAGCCCGTTATCATTAGGTACAGTTAATCATCTTTGGGTTGGGCCTAACACAGAGAACCAGAGCAGAGTCCTACCAAATCCACCACATTTTCCTAAGTCACAGGGAAACAAAGGAAGACTTTGTTTTGGAAGCTCGCTGAGAGGTGGGGCCTGTTGCAATCAAGATGGGAGAGAGAGATAAAAGTTCCCTATCTGTTGTAAAATCCAACAGGATTTGCCATCAGCTGTGAAGTCATGGCTTTCCCTTGCGCCTCGCTCTCCCGTGCTGTTTCTCATCCCATAATCCTTTGTTCCCCCCTCCTCCTCCTCAGCCGACCCGGCCAATGAAAGGCCCGACGGGCGGCCGGTGGTAGAGGAAGCCAATTACCGCAGCGACGTTGGAAGCTCTCTTCCAAACAAGTCGAGTCACTAAGTCACTGACTTGTTGCTCAGAGGGATTCTAGCGCTAGTGGATTAGCGCTATAGTAAACATGCAAGTGCCCAGGCGCGGTAGGGGGACCGAGGGTTTGTTACCTCACAAGAAGGGGAGCAACACCTCTGTGTGAACCTTTGTCTCTTGGCGCGGTGACACGACGGGCTGGCCATGACCCCGTGGGGCCGTCCGTCGTCATGGCGCTGGGAGCGTCTGAGTGTTGGACAAACCCAGGGTAAAGCCGAAGGGCTTAGAGAGCAGGGCTTATATGCAGACTTAATCTGATCACTTCCTCAAAGCAATCAGAGCCGTAATTGGATAGGGCGGATGATATGTCAGAGGATGTCTAACAAACCAAGTGTGGGTTACTTTCCACTGTGTGGCCTTTCTGGACTGGCAGTTTATGTTTGAGGTACAAGACAACAGGTGTAGCTATGGCGGTTGAGGACAAAAAATATGAGAATTTGTTGAACTCTCAGCTGAAACAATTTGTATTATTGGTCATGTGAGGTCCTTGGATTTTACTATATCATGTTTGGTTCATTTGGCTTTTTATCTCAAATGTAAAATCATGTCTCTCTTCTACTGTTTTGTTTTTATTTCCTATAGTCTTGGAAACAATGACCGAATGGAGAGAGAGAGAAATGGGGGTAAATGGTGACAATAGGCTGTCATGACATTTACTTCCAACCAGTTAACTGAAAGTACCAGTATTAATAAACCTTCTTCGCATTGGCAGTTTGAAGTGACTAAAATCCTATTTTTGAGTCACTTCAAGCATGAGCACCACCAGTAATCAGCCTACACCACTGCACACACACCCGTCATTACTATGACAACTAATGTAGACTGCTGTCTGAACACACACAATTTGGTCACTTGTAACTTCCTGTTTGGACAGTCAGTATTACAAAACGGATTTGAAAAACAGAACTGATTTGAGCATTAAGGCCTGCAGTGTGAATAAGGCTTTAGTGTATAGGCCTATGTGATTTAGTTTGCATTAGTTAGCTGTCATTACATCACATGGATCTTACTGACATCAGACTACCCATGGACATATCAACCACATTGGTACATTTCTCACTCGTTTTAAATTTCACACTTCTCCTCACTCAATCCATCTGTTTATCTTCAAACTGACAATTCATCAATCCTATGACGCATGATTAAGCCAAAAGACCCACACACAGTGGGATAGTGAGCTAGACATTACCATGTACATTTGGATGAGAGCTTCATGAGGCAAGTTTCAAAGAAAAAGTGATCGTCATCTTCACTCAGTTTTTCCCCAAGTATCTGTGTATGGCATCAGTTCATTACAGTACAGAGAAAGCACCGTGCTTGGCGCCAATGGCTGAGTACTCTTAATGTAATTTGATGTCAAGCATTACATGCTCTTTTGTCATACTGACCACATCATAGATCATTGTTAAGAGACAACAGGACTTGAAGGTACCACAAAAAAAACTGTGGATGTAATGGAATGGAATGATTGAAGTTTTACCATGAGAAGTTAATTTCACATACTGTATAGTAGGTGCTATGTCTGTGTCACACGTGGGTTATGAACCTGGGTCTCCCATAGGTGCAACCAATGTCTTAGACCATTAGACCATTAGACCGAGGGCAAACACAGGAGGGCCTACACAACAGACAACTAACAAGGCATTGTGTCAGACGGCATTATTTCTGGAGAAAGGCTTTTAGGGGGGGTAGACATGTCTGACCTCTCAGCACCTCTCAATACAGATGGTCAGCTGGTGGACCTCAAGAGACAGCAGATCTAAACACAGACTGAGATCCATTCCACACACACACCCACCCACCCACCCACACACACACACACACACACTCCCACACACACACCCCCACACACCCACACCCACACCCACAGGCATGCACGCACACCCACACACATGCACACACAGTTTAAGTTACGAGACAGCTGGTCTTATCCAATGTGAGAAAAGTCTAGTCAAGACAGTGTGTGTGAGTTACACTGTATATAGTGTATACACACTAGAGAACAATCATCACACTGTCAAAATGCATGACGTGTAAGGAAGGAAAGGGGTGTTTCTAAACACACACTCACTCACTGTATTTATAATCCCTCCCCAACCCCCCCTTTACACACACCATCACTGCTGGCGACGCTGGAGCACGGGTGCTCGTAAATTCCCTGCCTTGATTTTGTTAACCTTTACCATGACCCGTCACTTCTACGCTTGGCTTTTATAGCACCCACTCAGTCACAGATGAGGCCCTCGCCGCTGACCCTGCCTGGGTGCTTCTTCAGCTCAACACACAAACACACACACACACACAACACACACACACACACACAGCTCATCACTCACAGCCCGCTAGTTGGCCCCACAGTGCCAATGCACCATAGCATTATGTTGCTGTAAATGTACACAGTAAGCAGACTCAGCTTATGGTTGTGTCAGCACCTTCAGCTTATGTGGAGCACAATGATTGAACTGATTGTGCAGCATGCACCTTGTCTTGAATCATGCCTTGTAGGCCTTGATGAAGGTCCGTTACACTAAGGTCTGTATAAGACCAACATGTTCCTTGGGAATAAAGTAATTGTCTGCTCTGTATCTGTCGATCAAGAATGAATAAATCTGTAACACCTTCACAAAAAAGCTAGATACACAAATATTTCATAGTAGAATACATTTGAACCTGTTTTTAGAGGATTCAGATTTGCTATTCTATACAACTTGGTATACATTCAAACACTCACTGATTGGTTATTATAGTAGAAACACAAAGTCTAATAGAATCAGAGGGAAAAAAAGAATAACATTTTTAGCTTTACACTAGTGATGGTCGAGGCCAAGGCGCAATATGCTAATAAAGTTCCATTGTACTGTTTATAACATACCCACAACCTACCACTCCAGCCCTCCCCATTTCCACAGCACATAGTCCACTATCCACTACCCAGGCAGATACACACCAGAAACCCCTGTGTAAATGACCATCTATTATACCTCTTATGATTGGGTGGGCTCCCAAGGCACAGTGGTGATTAATGCCTCTTCCTGCCTGCATCGTGAGAGAAACCCTTTCCATAAAAAAGAGAAGAAAAAGAGGAGAGGAGAAAAAAAAGACCACGTATTTTATGTTGGATGTACAAAGACGGTTCAACATCTGCATTATCTATGCCCCCTTTTAAAATACCATATGTCATTCCCTCAGAGATTCATTGGTGCGGTGAATTCCTGTTGTTAGTATAACAATAAAGAATTTGGACCACTTTGTCTTGCTCCCCAGTCTTACAGTTGACTCCTGTTACAGCTAGCAACTTCCTCACATCCACATGTTTTCTTTGAGTTCATGTTGAAACTTTGAGACGGAGACTTGACTTCAAAGTATGTCATGTAGCTGTTTAAACTCAACAAGAAGCACAAACAAATGTACCTAGTCAAACAAGTGACACTAAAATACAAAAGCTCAGGAAGGTATGTACTAATAAGGATTTAATTACTTCAACCATTCAAATGTAAATCTTTCCAACATTGGAGCATATTCAACAATTCTAATAATTATGTGTTAAAAGTGTGCAATTTGAAATGGTTATGCTTGGCATCCCACTAATAGGGACATTTCACTAATAATGGTATCACCCATAAACAAATAGAAAATAGTATTCCTATAAAACACAAACCAGACACACACACACAGATAAAATGCCTTGTCTTCTGTGTTTCTGGGCTGTCTAGTAAGTGAAGTGGAGAGTGGGGGCCCGAGATTTGGGAGACAAAGTGGAAATAGGACACTTCATCACTATGGTTTGTGAAGGCCTCAGCTATCTCCCCCACTGATAGTACCAGTCTGCGTCTCAAATGGCACCCTATTCCCTATGTAGTGCACTACTTTTGACCAGGACCCATAGGGTATGGGACTACATCCCAAATGGCACACTGTTCCCTATATAGTACACTACTTTTAACAAGAACCCTATGGGTCCTGGTCAAAAGTAGTGCACTATGTAGGGAATAGGGTACCATTTAGGATCCAACCCCATTTTGTCTGGAAGATGTTATGCTTTGTGATAGTCTGGCTGAATTATAAATGTGTCTTTTCAAGCAGTTGGAACCCCTTACAGTGTATCAGGTTCTAGGAGCATGTGGTTTCAATTGGATCCCCTTTCTAACTTAGCACTGTTGTTTTCCCTTGTTCAATGTCCTAATAATGAAATCATCTCATGCATTTTTAGCATACTTCAAAAATATTCAATCATATATGGCTTTGTCGAATATTTACCTTAAATCAGCCTAAATGACTCTTCATAAGTTAGATTGGTTTATCATTAGTTTTGAGAAAAACGTAAATGTGTTGAAATTTTATATGGCAATAGTACACATGGAAGTGTGTCAACATTGCTCATTTCATTTTCACTTCAACAACACTGCGTCTCGAATTCCCAGGCTGCTTCAACTCATACTAGCACCGTGGGCATCTACGGTTTGCTGCCTGACTCTCAACCACTGTGATGGTGGATCTCAAGCATCGGATTTGTTTCAAGAAGGCGCGTGGGAGAGGCCGGAGGCCCGGAGGCTGTCTGCTCCACCCTGGGGAAAGCACCATCCATTACCCTGTCTCCCATGTAGCATCGCTGATGAACCGAGCCCCACCACCCTACCACTCGAGATCCATTCAGGGAGCATATTTGCCGAATGACAGTGCGCTCTGTGTACCATCCATTACAGAAAGGGCAGATACATTGTCATCGGGAACCTCTTGCGCTGGTGTAAATCCGTGGTCAACAGTAAGTCTGGGTCAAGTGATTTATACAGTGGGGTAGGCACATGCACTCACTTTACTTTTCCCATACACACACACACACACACACACACACTCACACATGTACACACACACACACACACACACACACACACAGACACACGTACACACACACGCACAAAGACACACACACACAAACATCTACCTCATCCCCCAAGCAAACATGTTACTGTACTCAAGAGGCGTAATGGGAGTCTTGTTTAAAGTATGGAGGAATCTGGTCAAAGTCATCATGGAGGTCATATTTGAGAAACTGCAGAGAGCGAGGAGTATGTGAGTGTGTGCTTGGTTTTGTCTCTCCACTTCGGTCAGCGGGGGAGGCAACCGGTTTTGTAGAGTAGTAGATTCACACACACACACCCACACACAGCTGTATGTGTGGGAGCTAAGTGAGTTGACTGTACTTGACCGTAAGCAGTAGATGAAAATAGAGGAGATGCCGTGTCCCGGTAGTCTTTAGAGCCCTCGGTAATACTAGTGCATTACAATATTCCAGAGAGGGCCACATTTCAGGCAGAGTCAATTGCTTTGGCTTCCCAAGGCCACGGCCAATGTGACTGAGATCGGCTCACTCTCCATAACGCAACAGTCATTGTTGTTGGAATTGAACAAGCAGCATAGTCAATAAAGGGGAGGTCACCCATGTCATAATTCAGCAATGAATCCTGTCAATTGAAAATTATGGCATTCGACACAAGCTTCAACATGGACATAGCCTGACTCTGAAATACCTCTGTATGCCCATCTCTATCATTCATAAAAGACAAGTGAGATGGAGAGACAAAGACGCTGAAATGGTGCCCCTGTCAAGGGGAATGATCCACCTGACACTGGTTTGAAAAATAAGACTGACAGCAGCTCTTCTTAGCTGGAGCGCTTGTCACAGCACCCCATCATAAATCACCATCACAGGACTTCAACAATATTGACTTCTGCAGGCGAGATTAGCGCATGGAGCTTTTATTTTGTTAAGGGATCAGGCGCTTTCATGTTCTTACCTAAATATAACTTTTGCTCCAGCGTGGCTTTGACATTGTGGTTGCAGGTGGTATTTCATTTATGAGCGCAGCCGAGACACAGAATGCTTCAGTTTGACTGCTGGGGCTTTGGGAGGATTATCTGACGAATTTGTATTTTATAACAGCTGTTTATAAGAAGCCACCAGAGGTCTAAAACTGGACGCTATTCCCCATGCCCTCTCATCTCATTGTGCCATTTGGTCACTTTCATTTTTTTAATCATTGAAATAGCCAGCACACCACTACACCCTATCTATCATGACTGTTTGTTCTTTGACGTCCACATTTAGGATCCCATTTATAGACTATTTGGTGACTTTCAAAATGGAATGGAAAAACTGTGATGTACAGTGCAATATTCCACGTTGTATCATTTTTGACTACAGCCCAAAATTAAAGGCCCTTAATCTAAAGCGTCTTGCTTATCTCATCTCAGGATCTCATGCCAAGCAACTATGCAGCAACTCTTAGGTCATTGGAGAATTTGATGTACGAGGCAATAGGTAGCCGAATGACAACCTGCTAATGCTAGCTCGGACGCCTAGTTCACAAACAGAGCACAAACGGGTCTAAGTGAGATGGGTTGAAAACACGTCACCTGCAAGCACAACCTTTACCACCTCACCAGGGCCAGGTCATTTCCCAGAACTGTAAACTCTCTCTTTCTCACAGGCCACTGTCCACCTCCATTGCCGGCTTATGGCAGAATCCCAACGCTGACACAAATGTCCCCCCAACTCCCTATAAATCAAGTCTCCTGTCCATACCTCGAGGCCCTGGGCCTTGCCACTCTCCAAGGCATAGTAGGGGAATCCTGAAGACTGGAGTATACCACTGGAAATAGAATTAACCCATAAGAAGGTCAGAGGCTTGGCAAAAAGCCACTGGATTTTTGTTACATGGGATGCAGGCGAATAAAGCACCATGCACCAGGCTCCTTTTACAAGCAAAGCCTTGACAGAGTTTAAATAATTGAAAGCCAATTGGCTTTAATGATTATGAGGTGCAAAAAAGAATAAACCCCAGTAAATCCTAAATCCAGCACTGGCTGAAATCTCTTAGCTGAGGAATGGAGTGCGGATCTATCTCTTATTCATTAGCATTTTGCGGGGAAAAAAAGCAAATAAACTGAAGAGATAAACAGAATGCATTAATAACTACGAGGAAATAATAACTCAGACGTGTACAAGCTCCTCATTAAAACTGGCATCATGAGGCTTTAATTGACCTGTCTTTATTTTCTTTTTTTTACATTTAAATGTATAAAAACAGTGCTACACTATACTAGGAGAAAACTACTGTACATCCTCTGCAATCTACCCTGGTGAGTTTGTGTACTTTTTTGCCCTTGGGTTCACACATCTGATCGATATTCATATCCCTGTCGCATTCAGATGAGTCCAATTTGCAGTTCACGTTGATGGATGTCTCAGTATCCAGTCTCTCTGAGCCCAGTCAGGCAGTGTCTGGGATATTTGGATCGCTGCGTCTGCTTTGGCCCCTGCCACATGTGATATCTCCCCAGACTCTGTGTCCTCTTTGCTGCTGACAACGCCACGTTCCCCCGAGGGGGTGGCCTCTGAGTAATGAGACGACGCGGGCCCCGGTGCTCAACGTCCCGTCGCTTTAATGTGACATAAATCTCCCTCGCAATGTGTGATCGATCTATTTATTACCCTATTTACGTAAAGCCGCCAAAAGGCCCCTGACAGGTGGTTTTCTTCAGGCTGAAATATCAATGGCCATCAATCACTTTTTATTGCTTTGCTCAAGTCTTTCGGATCCTGTGGCATTTGTTTTGTGGGGTGCTGGGCTTGGAATATGAGAAATGGAATAAAATTGCAGCAAATCTGCAGATATAGGCAATGAAAGCTAATGTCAAGGGTTAATATTGGCTTGTATTTTCTTTTCCATTCAAGTGTATTCAATATTCGCCAGTATCGCTTCAGGAACCCAGAGTGTCACAGATCCATTGAAGATTAGATGTAGTGTAAGCCAGATCATACTGTAGAGGTTATCTGGTATTATTGTGTAAAATCAACATAGAATTTACCATAGAATTTGGAAATAACAAAATAAATGTCCATATTTATTCTTAATTCATCAAATGTCATTGACTACCTACAGTCAGGTCCAAAATGATCGGCACCCTTGATAAAGATGAGCAAAAAAAAGACAATATACAAACAATACAACAACAAAAAAACATAATACAAATAATATCACAAACAATACAACAACAAAAAGTATGTACAGTATGTGTTAGTGTGTCTGTGTGTGAATGTGTTTGTTTGTGTGTGAGTCCCCTCACAGTCCCTGCCGATGTTGTTGAATCTTCTCAGAAGTTTAAATACACTCAATTAGTATTTGGTAGCATTGCCTTTAAATTGTTTAACTTGGGTCAAACATTTCAGGTAGCCTTCCACAAGCTTCCCACAATATATTGTGTGAATTGCGGCCCATTCCTCCTGACAGAGCTGGTGTAACTGAGTCAGGTTTGTAGGCCTCCTTGCTCGCAAATGCTTTTTCAGTTCTACCCACACATTTTCTATAGGATTGAGGTCAGGGTTTTGTGATGGCCACTCCAATACCTTGACTTTGTTGTCTTTAAGCCATTTTGCTTAAGGACAAGATGTTCCTTCAATATATCCACATCATTTCCCTCCTCATAATGCCATCTATTTTGTGAAGTGCACCAGTCCCATCTGCAGCAAAGCACCCCCACAACATGATGCTGCCACCAATGTGCTTCTCGGTTGGGATGGTGTTCTTCGGCTTGCAAGCCTCCCCCTTTTTCCTCCAAACAGAACGACGGTCATTATGGCCAAACAGTTATTTTTGTTTCATCAGACCAGAGGACAAAAAGTATGATCTTCATCCCCATGTGCAATTGCAAACCGTAGTCTGGCTTTTTTATGGCGGTTTTGGAGCAGTGGCTTCTTCCTTGCTGAGCGGCCATTCAGATTATATCGATATAGGACTAGTTTAACTGTGGATATAGATACTTTTGTACCTTTTTCCGCCAGCATATTCACAAGGTTCTTTGCTGTTGTTCTGGGATTGATTTGCACTTTTCGGACCAAAGTACGTTCATCTCTAGGAGACAGAACACGTCTCCTTCCTGAGCGGTATGACTGCTGCTTGGTCCCATTGTGTTTATACTTGCGTACTATTGTTTGTACATATGAACGTGGTACCTTCAGGCGTTTGGAAATTGCTCCCAAGGATGAACCAGACTTGTGGAGGTCTACAATATTTTTTCTGAGGTCTTGGCTGATTTTTTTTGATTTTCCCATGATATCAAGCAAAGAGAAACTGAGTTTGAAGGTAGGCCTTGAAATACATCCACAGGTACACCTCCAATTGACTCAAATTATGTAAATTAGCCTATCAGAAGCTTCTGAAGCCATGCCATCATTTTCTGGAATTTTCCAAGCTGTTTAAAGGCATAGTCAACTTAGCGTATGCAAACTTCTGACCCACTGGAATTGTGATACAGTGAATTATAAGTGAAATAATCTGTCTGTAAACAATTGTTGGAAAAATACTTGTGTCATGCACAAAGTATATGTCCTAACCGACTTGCCAAAACTATAGTTTGTTAACAAGAAATTTGTGGAGTGGTTGAAAAACTAATTTTAATGACTCCTACCTAAGTGTATGTATACTTCCGACATCAACTGTAGTCATTCTAGCTTTGTGTAAGACCAGTGGCAAATCATTTGTAAAAATAGAGAAGATTAACGGCCCAAGGCAACTGGCCTGAGGGCCACCTCACTGTAAATATCTGATGTTAGCGAAGCTTCCATTGAAGAACACTTTCTGGGTTCAACTGCATAAATACCTGCCATGAGATGGCAGGGGATGTAAAGACATAAATAACAATTTATGCTAAATAACATCAAAGGCTGCACTGAACAACAACTAACAATACAACTCCAACTACCATCTTGTTATCCATTTTAACCAATCATCTGTCATCTGAGTCACTGCAGTACAAGTTGTGTGCCCATTGTAAGTGTCCATATTTCTTTGTGCCTCTGATACCACCCCATAGCACCCTCCCATCCTGTCGTGTGCAATAGTGGTGTGTGTGAGCACTGAGTCTTTTGCTATCGGGGAGATGCCAGGGCTTCCTAAGAGGGCTTCTCAGTGCAATACTCGGTACAAGCTCTGGTGTTAACCCACTGGAGGACCCTTATCAGCGACATGTCATGTTTGTGTTTCCCTGCGGTTCCACCACCCTTCCTGTCCATCTCTACACTCTTGGGAGCTCCGCCCCTGTGAGTCGATGTTATCTCAGGCTTTGACGTGGCAAAAATATTTGCCCAGAGCTTTCCCACAGTCCTGGAGAAGGGGGAGATGGAACGAGAGAGAGTAGCCCTCCAAGAACAGACTGACGAGTCACAGAAGCCAGACCTGGACCTCTACACCCAACCTTCATGTGCCACCTCATGCTCCCCACACACACACCCCACCCCAGAGTTGCACTTGCTGTGAAAAGACATGCACCCATATACCACATCAGTGTCCTAAGTCAATTAGAACTCTCTACAGATAAAAGGTGTTCTGAAAGGGATGAATTATGCCAATGCAAGTTAAAATAACAAACAACCAAATTGAGAAGGAGAAATAATAAGTTCATACTGAATACCATATCATGCCATGTTGAGAGCACTATCTCTAGTAACTAAGGTTAAGACCATAAATAGTACTATAGTATTCTCATTCTTAATTCTATGGTTTAGACACAGTCGTTATGCAATGACTGCATAACTTCTGTCTTCCTTTGACAAGGAAGATTATGTTGTCCACTCAACCTGACTCTGACATCCACTGACGAGAACTAATCAATGTCCCTGCCCCCCTTCGCTACCTTGCTATCTAGTGATCAACCAACCACTTCACTTCAAAATAAATGCCATCTTTATCAGTAAAAGGGACTGTGTGTTGGACTTTTTCTCCTTCAATCCCTCCTTACCCTCCTTACCCTCCAACACCCTACCTAACCAGTTCACTGCAACTTAGAAGGGTAAAAAATAAGAAAAAAAAACACCTACCCTGGAGATCCGTTTTATTGCTTGTGTCATGACACGGCCACTCAGAAGTTTCTCAAAAGTTTTTTAGAGTTGGGGGGGTTGGCTTAGTTCTAGTTCCTCTGCCTTTGGCTATTGGCAGGCCTTTTATGTTCTTGGAGGATGTGAGGGAAATTTAAATGGAGCTAGCTAGATCTCAGCGGCTGGTTAGTGTATTGACTGCAGGTTTCTCATTTGGGATGTGCTGTGCTTCGTTGGAATTTTACGCTAATTGTCGAGGCATACCTCCACCTTAATCGATGCATGTGGATGATGAGTGAGTACTTGCATTATTTATTTATTTCTTTGGCATGATATCAATGTGAAAATGGAAATATGTGAAATATTTTAAACATATAACATAATCTGGGAAATAATAATAATAGTAATAATAATAAAAAATAAAATCTCTGATGACAACATCTCAGATGATTGTGTAATTAATTATATTTCGGAAATCCCTTTTCCCCGTTAAATTGTCAACAAATATGTTTTTACTGGGTAGTTTAATCACCTGCAATGTTGTCCTTTTCACCCCCATTATTGATACCTTAAGCACCTAAAATCACTCAAGGAGGGCCTTCCCTAGTTGTTCCAGCAGCAGTTGGCAGGTGTATGGACACCCAGCTCTGCTTTCTCCTGCCACCTCTTGCTCTTCTTAGGGATTAGGACCTGTCAATGCGGCCCTCTCCCCATCCCTTCCAACTACCTCCCCAACACCCAACACACACTTCGTTCTCTCTCACAGACACACACACACTGGGACGGCTGCTCAAATCTTTGGTTCTGGTGCTGTGTATGATAGCGAGTGGGCGCGCTCTGCGCTTGATTAGGGCAGTTAGCCCTGCTAAGGCTCTGCCTGTTTACAGTGGATTACCGCGAGAGAGGCAGGGGTTAAGTCTACCCAGGCACCATGCCTTCCTCTCTTTCTTTCTCCCTCTCTCCCTTTTTCCCCCCTCGGGAGTCACTGCAGTGGGCCTGCCTGGCAGCTCATCTGGGCTCCCCGCGTGAGGCCCGTTTGACAGGTAGCGGGATTTGGCGGAGCGCTCTGCATGAGAGCCAACAAGAAAAACTGAACACGGCGGATTAGTTTGGGATTATGTTGTCAGAGCGATCCTTGACGGACAAACTGCAGAGGAATAAATTGCAATCTGTTTGAGGAGCTAGAACTGCTGCCACGCAAACATGAGAGAAGGCACCCCCTCGTCTAACGCCCTGTCCAAAATGACAGGGGGGGGAAAATCATTAATAGTTTATAAACAACCCCTCAACCATTACCCATTGCCTGCTCTTGAATGCTGCTGGGTCTGTATTTAGACATGTGTCTTCTGCCTCTAACCTGGATTTCAAACCTGGTTAATGTTATTTATTCAACCCAAGTGATAGGAATCTCGTGAAGATAAGAACAAGGCCAATGTTAAGTCTTGAAAAAGCACATTTGTCGAAAGAAATTCGACATATGTGTATTTTTATCCCACGTCAAGCTCCTGTCCTGTTTCTGATTAGATGACATATGTATCTTAGAAACGTGTCAGTTATGACAGCATACTGGGACTGGTGTTTGTCAGTGTAAAATTTTGACTGATTTTGGTATGCATTATCATCTTAAAATGAGCTTTTAGTACAGCACTAAAAATGGCTTAAGTGGATTTTATGAAGCTAGCTTGGACAGTAAATGTATCCAGATGTTTATGATACAGTCCATTAATTGTGTCAAGCACTGCTATGTTTTGGACTGTTGTAAATCTCTCCCTCTTCTAGCAGCTCATAGCTTCTGTGTGGAGCTCTGCTAAGTTTCATCCTTTCACCCTCCTAAAGTTTAATTGGACTTATATTATGCTTTAGAGCAAATGGTGTATACTTGGGTACTTTGTACAAGGTCAAATTATGCATGTCTGTATAAACTAGATGGCAACAAAGCAGGGTCAATTAAGATACACTTCACTTTTATGAGCTTTACCATTGCGCTATACCACAAATGGGGTGTCATTTCATCTATGTTTGCTAGGTTTCTCTCTGTCTCTCTCTGTCTCTCTCTGTCTCTCACTCTCTAACCCTCTCTGGAGGAAAATGTATTGTCAATTGTGACAATGGCCGTGAATACTTAGAGCTGGAGACAGTCGATGGCACTGTGCAGTACTTCATCCCTACAAACTCACTATAAATCAATCGTATATGCCTTTCTGGTTGAAAAGACTAGCACAGCTTTCCCCTGTGCCTCATGGATCCCAAATGGGCAGAAGAAGAAATCCCAGACAGCTTTTATGACAGTACATTGGATATCTTCAAACATTCAAAATAGAAGGCTAGCACTTTGAAAATAGAAATATCCACAAATAATTGTGTTGAATTACTGTAATATTTTACTGCTATATTTCTAGGGGAGGGCCACCACCCCCACCCCCACCCCAACCTTAAGAGTTTTGCCAAATATCAAATGGAAAATTGCACCCTTGAAATGATTAGGGAACTAGTAAATGCAGCAATACTATTGCATCTCTCACTTCCACTCACACATTGAATCCTTCTTTGTGGGGTAATTGAATGTGCTTCATTAAAAGTCTCATGGTGGTGTCTGGTGGAGACAGGCATGGCACGCAGCATTCTTTCCAATCCTGGATCATTAAAAATGCATGTCTGTACGTTAAACATATGAATATGCATTGCCATAGAAAATTTGCTCTCAGATTTAGCAATGAGCCAGTTTTGTGCTTGGAATAATAAACCATTAAAGAAATGAACTACCATTTAATGCCCCCATTCCCTTGGCCAAGTGATAGAACAGTGAAAAACAACGGTAATATCTCTGCTTGAATATGACTAGGTTCTGGTTTATTTAATCAAATTAACTGAGTTCAATATGCACAAACCGTATACAAGGAAATAAATAATAATCATCAAAAAAGTACACTGCTCAATTTAAATACTTCACTTCAAAAACAAGATATTACACAGCGGTAAGAAACACAATCTGAGAGCTATTCTGAGCACGGTTTTGTCTTTGGCTTCATCATGTCAAAGGTGCTAATCTAATCGGATCCAGCTTGATGAAGACAGCTGACAGTCAGTCAAAAGATCCATTTGAGAGTAATGAGGTACCGTATATTATACTGTAGGCCTTTATTATTATGCATAAATACTCTTTAGACATATGGATGTCTTGACTTCTCATGGCTAGTGAAAATAATGAACGTCTCAAAAGAATTAAACTTTTGCAGCTTTATTTCCTCCTCCAAGCATGCTTTGAATGATGAGACTGTGTGTGTGTGTGTGTGTGTGTGTGTGTGTGTGTGTGTGTGTGTGTGTGTGTGTGTGTGTGTGTGTGTGTGTGTGTGTGTGTGTGTGTGTGTGTGTGTGTGTGTGTGTGTGTGTGTGTGTTCTCGTGTGTGTGTGAATGTGTGTGTGTGTGAATGTGTGTGTGTGCCTGCCTGTATGTGTGTCTGCAGCGCGTGTATGCTCACACACACAGCTTCTTGCTTCCCTCCTGTGTCCAATCACACAGTGTGACAGAGAGGGCTCCAGAGGTCAGCGGGGGTCACTGGGTAGAGGTAGAAAAATGTCCACCTGATTGATGTTGTGTGGGGGGAGGGGCGGGGATTGATAGGCAGATGGATAGCGGTCTCTAATCAACCTTTCGACCAATGACGAGACAGCCGGGAGGACTAAAGTTAGTATATTAGAAACTTTGTATAGAGTCAGTCAGATTTTTACTAAACAAGTATCGTCATGCAAATAAAGATATTATCAATGTATCCATTATTTTACAAAACATTGTACCAATTCCTGGATTTGTGAATGACTCAGTTGACTAAATCGACGGCCACAGATTTACTGACAGGGCAATTAGAGTAAGCAAATCAGCTATCTGAATTATTCTAGATAAGGAGGGCATGCGGTACACGGTGATTGACTGTCCTAAGGTTTGGACCACTGGCTCTCCCTCTTCTACAGAGCTTGGCTTTCCTGTTGATTTATTTATCAGAGAGTAGGTGTTAGAAAGAAATAAGCCTGTCTCCTGACTGTTTGAGTAGAAACGGTTCTCGTCAAAATAAAATTGTGTTAGGTTAAAGCTAAATGAGAGTTTGGAAAAAGGGTTTTTGTTTGTCTAGGATCTGCAACCACAGCAACTTTTCTTGATTTGAAATGTTTTATTACTTATTGTTTTAATCATCTTAGCTGGAGCGGAATTAGTGGAATGGCATCAAATACATCGAACACACGGTGTATTCCACTCGCTCCATTCGGGCCATTATAATGAGCCGTTCTCCCCTCAGCAGCCTCCTGTGGTATGACCTCGGGTTCATTCAGTTCCATTCAAAAGGGCCAAGAGTGAACTGAACATGATGGGCCCGTTCGTTTCACATCCCAATTTCCTCAGCAAACAAATAAAGGTATGTCCATACACACAACTCTTGACCTGCTCTGATAATTTGACTCTTCAGAGATTATTGTTTTCTTTTTCTCTTTGGTTCTGAATTATTATCTTTGCTCTCCAGTGACAGGAAGAGTCAACAGTAGCGGCGAGAATCCTATATCTTCTTAAATAAACGGCGCTGTCTGATTATGTTTTAATGGGCAAACCTCGTCCCTATGGGCTGTGACCCTATGAGTGTGTTTTAGCTATGTAGACTGCTGCGCGGTAAGAGATATAATTGCTATGTACATACTCTGCTGGTCCAGGCTCCTTCGGTGTCCTACAGTATGCCTACGCTGTCTGTCTGCTGCTAAGGTTAGGTTATGTTTCCCAATGTTATTCTCCCAATCGGGATTAGGTTTGCTGGAAAAACACATCATACTACCGCAGAGGGGGCAACACGTTGTCTTTCCCTCCCGACGGACGCCCACTCATTCCCACTCTTTCAAACGCATTGAGTTACAGTCTTTACTTCCCTGGGAAGAAAACAAAAGACTTGCTCAGGGCAGGGATTTGTCATATGGACGGGAAACCCTCCAAAAAGCTGGGGATGTTATCAGGTTGAGAAAAGAAAAAAAAATAGACAAAATGTCTCTCTGACTCCTCTGTGCTTCGCCCATTCACTTTCTTCTCCTTTAACTTTTTCTTTGTTGCTGGAACGTAATGAATTTTGTGATGGAGAAAATGCTTAGGGAATAGGTAACATTTTCATCAAACACAGGGTGTATGGACTTGATTAGTATTTCAGACCAAAACAAATGCTGGACAGACAATATTAGGCCTACAGCTGAGTTCAGGGAAATAGCTAATGAGCAAAAAAAGTTAACTTCATCATGTTTTATGACGTGCTATGTGTTGAAACCTAATTGGATAGTGAATTACACTGAACACGCAACATGGGAAGTGTTGGTCCCATGTTTCATGAGCTGAAATAAAAAATCACGGATATTTTCCATACGCACAAAAAGTTTTTTCTCTCAAATTGTGCACACATTTGTTTATATCCCTGTTACTGAGCATTTCTCATTTGTCAAGATAATCAATCCACCTGACAGGTTTAACATATCAAAAAGATGATTAAACAGCATGATTGTTACACAGGTGCAGCTTGTGCTGGGGACAATAAAAGGCCAATTTAAAATGTGCAGTTTTATCACACAACACACTGCCACAGATGTCTCAAGTGTTGAGGGAGCTTTCAATTAGCATGCTGACTGCAGGAATGTCCACCAGAGATGTTGCCAGAGAATTGAAGGTTCATTTCTCTACCATGAGCTGCCTCCAATGTTGTTTTAGAGAATTTGGCAGTATGTCCAACAAGCCTCACAACCGCAGACCACGTGTAACCACACCAGCCCAGGACCTCCACATCCGGCTTCTTCACCTTCGGGATCGTCTGAGGGGGGTTGGTGGGCAGGGTGCTGAGGAGTATTTCTGTCTGTAATAAAGCCATTTTGTGAGGAAAAACTCATTCTGATTGGCTGGGCCTGGCTACCCTGACCAGTCATGTGAAATCCATAGATTAGGGCCTAAATAATTAATTTCAATTGAATGATTTCCTATATGAACTTTAACTCAGTAAAATCTAAGAAATTGTTCCATTTTGTGTTTATATTTTTGTTCAGTATATATAAGAACATGATGTAGGTGTTTTAGTATTATGGATTTCCCCCATTGTTGCCAGCTTGTCTGCTGTTTTCATTTTCAAATATTTTATTCAAACATACTTAATCATACTTAATTGCATAATCCAGTCATGAAAAAGGAGCCAGATAGTCATGTCTTTATTGTAAAGTCATTCTAATGACCATACTCCTTTTTTGTTACTCTCTCTCTTTCACTCCTTTCCTCCCTCCCATCTCTCTCACACCTGTCTTTTATTAGGGTGGGGTGGCCAGTCATCTCATTGACCCTCAGTATATGGAGAAGAATGCAGTGACGACTCCAAGCCTGAGTCATTCATGAGCAGACACTGAGGGCCCAGGAGAACTGGCTCTTCTAGGAGGTAAAGCAATATCCCAGAAGAGTATGAAGTCATCACCCCGTTTGCATGCAACATAAAAAGAGGTTTCATTAAGGTTCACCTAGGTCACGAGACATAAGAAGGCCTGGTTCATCAGTCAGTCAGGTTTTCTCTGGGATACAGGTAGGGCTAGTGTACATACTACAGTACATACTCATACCATACGATAAATATGAAGCAATTAAGAGGTAATTGTTTTAATATGTGCCCAACCATGCCCACGTCATTTGCAATCCCCCCAGAATTATCACAGTGATATAATGAGTATTGGTCAGTGTCTGTTTCGGCTACGTTTGGACAACGCAACACAATCATAATAAATAGTCTCCTCATCACTTGTGCTATGCTCACCAGGTTTAGTAGTCTCTGAGGTAAAAATGTTGTGTCTGCTTTGACACTGTGTGTGTGCAGGTGTGTGCAACGTGGTCTCAGGGCAATTGATATGATTTGGAGCATAATTTCTTTTTATGATATGTTACGTTACAAATGGAATAGCAGTCATGCAATATAATACGAATTGGAGAACAGATAGTATGATATGTCTTACCCGGTCGTACAATATCATACACATTTTATTTATACGTTATGTAATCCAATTTTAATGATACATCCGTAATAAAATTTGTATGATATTGTACGACCGGGTAAGACATTTCATACAAATTCTATTACGGATGTATCTTTCAAATTGGATTACATAACGTATCATACTTCCTGCTTTGTGCACCTTAACCACAAAGGTTAGGAGAATTTACGTTGGAGGTTAGAACAACTAACAACAAAGGTTAGGAGAATTTACATTGCAGGTTTGGAGAACTAACAACAAAGGTTAAGAGAATTTACATAGAGTAACCAGACATTTAGTGCATGTCATACGTCTTGGATGTAAACAATGTACTGTTTACTGTGGTAATGCTGGTGTGTGTGTTTGTGTGTGCATGAGTGTGTGAGGATGGAATCACCCACACTCCATGAGGTTACTCACTTCCTTTTAGTTTTCCTTCCCATTATCCTCTAGCTCTAAGCTGACTAACGTTTTTTTTCTGAAAAGAGGGGACCAGGGTTCGTGTTCAGGCCTCCTCTGTGAATCACAGCGTAGCGTGCGATCGGCCCACTGCCCTCCGCTTGACTCCCCTATGAACTCTGTTACAATAACATACTTGCTTTTCGCTCCGTCCCTAACCCCCAACCCACCCCTATTCCCCGACTCCCTTACACTTCTGTGAAAAATGGGGGAAGAAAAAGTGAAAAAAAACTCCCCACGTGAAAAAAACGCCTATCTATAGGGGTCTGTGTGATTGAAGCCGACGGGTATTTATTTCGGCCGTTAGCCCCCCCTCCAAATTCTATTAGTGCTGTTAGCATAACTGTGATGACGCAGATAATCTTTGTTATTATTATTATTATTATTCTTTATTACTTTAATTTATTTCTCCCTCTAGGGCTGGATGCGGTAATGAGGCCCAGATTCTTGCTCCCTCTTCCACTTCCTCTCAATTGGTGGCCAGTCAGAACAAGTCAAGGTTAACAGTGCCATCTACAGTAGAGAGGCTGCCTCTCTCCAACACTGTGTTACAGGAAATGAGGGGTTGAGAGAGCCATACAGTACTCAGTCATGATGACCCATCTCTAAAAAGCAAGAGCGTGTTATTACAGTTTTACTAAAGTGTTAGCTATGGTGTTTTCTACAACTTGGAAACCTAACTCTTCAGACGGAGGTTGAATTTGTATAATCGTGACATCCTTTTCAGAGCCACACAAATTCAATGCATTATTTTGAAATCAGGTCTCAGATATATATTTTAAAAAAAGATCTATGGAATTAGAGTTGATTGTATTCTTTTTTATACAAAAAGTAATAATTTGATTATACAGTATATACCTAATCAATTAGGAAGTGTGATCAATTGATTATACCAAAATCAAAATACATGAATACTGATGGACTCAGAATGACACATATCCAACAATTAATTTGGGCAAGATATGACAGACTTCAAGAGGCCAAACAGATCAGGGCCTCGGCCATTGGGCCTTGGTGGGAAAAAAGCTAAATACAGCTATTATTGTTTGTCCTCACGCTTATCCCATTCTCCTTAAACCACTCCACAACGCTGTGCTCTCCCACTTACCGGAAGCTCCAACATTTACCTCAGGATTTACCAGGTTTGGGCTGAAGTGGCTGTGAATGGGAGAGTGCTAATCTACAAGGCAGATTTCGGATTAGTCTGGTGAGGCAGGTGACATCAGGGCTGGGCTCTCATTGGCCGGAGGGGGGAGCGACTGGCTGGTTTCTTGAGTAGACAGGGTGGGGGGCTCTGTCTGTATTTCTGTCTGCATATCTGTTTCTCTCTTTCTCTTTGCCTCCCTCTCTCTCTCTCCCTTTCTCTCTCCCCCACGGAGCAGTGATGAGAAAATTCCATTAATCAGTCGAGGATTAACAGGGACTCAAAAAACACTACATCTAATTCCCCCCTTCACAGCCACTGGGCAAGCCCTACACAGCAGAACACAACAGCAGACCAGCATTCACTGTGTCTGGAAGAGTGCCTTCTAATACAAGTTATTGATCAGTCTACCAGTTTATGGATCTGTATAAGTATTGATATTTCAATGCATTTAAGTAAATTAGGTATACAAAGTGTATTGAAAGCAGGTGCTTCCACACATGTGGTTCCTGAGTTAATTAAGCAATTAACATTCCATCATTCTTAGGATCATGTATAAAAATGCTGGGCATGCCAATGTTTTGGCCATTATTTTGTGAAGGCCATGGCCGTCTCAGTCACCAGATCTCAACCCAATTGAACACTAATGGGAGATTCTGGAGCGGCGCCTAAGACAGCGTTTTCCACCACCATCAACAAAACACCAAATGATGGAATTTCTTGTGGAAGAATGGTGTTGCATCCCTCCAATAGAGTTCCAGACTATAGAATCTATGCCAAGGTGTATTGAAGCTGTTCTGGGTTGTGGTGGCCCAACACCCTATTAAGACACTTTGTGTTGGTGTTTCCTTCATTTTGGCAGTTACCTTCACATCTGCATATGTATAATGACGTTTCAGTAACTCTATTGTCGCTATGATGTGCCTTTGTTAAAATACTCATGTTGTTGCTGGGTCAGATTTTTCCCATTATGTTTCCTTTTTCTACTGAAATATGATTTCAAAATGTTCATGGATCCTAACCATTGATGTGTTTTTGTTTAAGTTAGGCCTCTGCGTGAGCTGTCTCATGTGTAGTATCTTGTGTTGTGATAAGCATGTCTGGCTGCAGGTTTCTGACCTCAGAGCAACCCACAATAATAATAATAACAAAAATACTATAAAATCACCCGGAAATCAGCCCAACATGATTTTAATTTAGGAAATCTGCTCCCAAGTATTCCCACACATAAATAGAGAGGCATATGTGATCGCATCTCAATGTAATCAAGGTCTGAAATTATTCTGTTTATGTCAAATACTATCTGTTTGGGATTCTTGCGGTCAAGTTGCAGTGTACAAACTAACTTCTGGTCCCCCGACCAGCCGTTCAAGAATAAATTGACCCACGGCTGAATGCAATTGCAGGCACCAGCCCTAGATCTTACGCAGTTCCCAAATGCTGTTAAATCCAATGCATTATGTCACATGCACAACTCACAATAATGCATCAGAGGCGTCAATAGGAAGTGGGTACATTTGCAGACAGGTTAAGTACATGTTGGCATGGCTCCCGCACTATCTGGGAGACAGCTTGGCTTCCCAGCCTCCCACAGTTTTCACAGTAATGAACGAGCTGCCTTACCCAAACAAACAGGCTCTCTGGAGATGTACCTCAGCTACCTCCCTAATCCAGGAAGTCTCTCTTATCTCCTCACAAATGGTCCAGTGCTGAGCCGCCGCAGGCTATGGTGTCATTCATCAGGTTGAAACCCAGACCATTGAACAGGTATGGATGTTTCAGTGAAAGAAAGTGACTGTTCGGATCAGGGCTGAGTCCTCAACCTACTGTTTATTTACACAGCCACCAGTCACATTGACAGGTTTCCATGTGTCATAGATGTATAGCTCACTTCTTTTACATAGAAATGTATGTTATGTTGAGCTGGTTGAATAGTGGTACAGGTGTGTCTGCATGTTGAATTTGCTGTGAGATTTGCTTACAAAAACATAACCAAAATGCTGAGAGAAAAAAAAACACTGAACACTTTCATTTTGAAGCTTCAAGAAGATAACTAAACGCTCATTTTGTCTTTAGGGGCTAATAGTTTCAGTGTTGGCACATCTGATACAAAAGCATATAAACCACAGGGTTATGCGAGTACAGTGCACATTTCTCCATCATGCAGTAAAGGCAGTTGATTATGAAAAAACGTGCTGTATGTACCATAATAAAATCGATGGTTAGTATAGTGATAGTCCAAAAAGATTGTGCCGCCAGTGTTGACAGGGAAGAGGAAAAGTGGCACTAAAATGAAATCAGGGTTTGGCTGGAGAGGAAGGTAATTTGTGGAGGCGTTATGACGGGTGGCGCCGTTCATTAGACAACTTTATGGAGAGCTAAAAGCTCCCGTCCTCCCACGCAAACCTGACTGGTCCGTGTCAGGCACCGCACCCCTGCCTGCTCCTTCTGTACACACACACACACAACGGGTTGAAAACCTTACCACCATAATCTGTGCTTTGCTTGAGGACGAATCTACACTTTTTGCAAATGCAATACCTTCCTCCTCTCAAGCATTTTACCCTCTGATTGGCCCATCAATGATCACATGATCAACTTATGTATTAAATGTGAAAAAAAACTGGCTTGAATCAAGTATGATCAATTCATCATTTTGCATGAAAATGTAAACCCTACTTGAGATTTGTACACTTCCTGCACACAGAATTGTCCTTTATTTATTTATTTATCTTAATTACAATTGTGTATTGCCCGTTTCGAAGGGACTCCTCAATTACAACATTCTCACACTAAGACCCTCATCAGGTTAAGCTTTGATAGTGATATTCTCCAGCTGGTATCTTGTGTTTATAGGTGTCTGCGTTAAACGAGCTAGCAGTTTCCCATTGCTATCAGTTACCCTTGAAAGAGGTTTGAACCAGTTGCTAAGAACTTTCACCCAACAGTGTTGAGCGTTAATAGTGACCTGGACATTTTTTCCAACCAAAGGTTGATATAAAGAGGTAAGTCCATAAGACCATGTTTGCGAGTTTAGAGACTACGCCAACAAGGCAACAAGGAGCTGGAGAGAATTTGAAACCAAGCGCCGCAGCAAGTTAACAAAGCCCAAAACAGCTGTGTTTTTACAATCACTGAAATACTACGCTGGAAAGATTTTTTTCATGGCGGCTGCACATACTGCACCTGCCATTTCCATCACAGCCGTGTGGTCACAAAGAGAGCATTCCATCTGTCAACAGGACCAAGCCCTCGATAGATCCTGCAAGCCCGTCAATCCTCCAAACACACTGTGCCACCCCTTGCACAACCTCTCAACCTGGCCATCTTAGTCAATTCAAATGGGATGTTCCCTGAAGGAACACAAAGGAAGACGTTTTCCTTCACTTGTCAAAACCATCAAAACATTGAAGGAGCACAGTCCGGATGTGTTGTGATGTTCAGGACAGATTCAGTGGCTGTTTAAAAAATGTTTGCCAATAAAAATCTGTTGCTCACACTGTGGCATTTGCTTTTAAATATTTAACTAAACAAAAAGGAATGATCATTTTTAACTCTGCCGCATGCCATTTTCATTGGAGAAGTAAACATTTCACAAAGTTCACAAATGCAAGCATAGGTAAATTGATCTATTTTGGCTTGTTTTCTACGGGAACATCAAGGTACAGAACGTCAGGCTATGCGATATGCTTAAAATACAGCATATCGGTGTCATACAGTGTCATTTCACGGAAGAACTATAGGCCGATTAAAAGCATTGACCCTCATAAAGAAAGCTGTCATCGGGGCCATAAGCTCTAACTTAGTGACCGCAAATGGCTCTGGTCCTCAGTCCCCACCAACTGCAGTACAACCAGACGCACCACGGGGTAGCATAGCCTACCCTAGGGTAAAACAAGAGAGGGAGAGAAAGAGACTGCGTCGACCCAGTAGGGATTAAAGGGGTCACAGTGGATCAGCTGGGTCTTCCTCTCCCACAGAGGAGGAAAAGCAAATATTAATCACCTCTAGTACTTCACACAAAATGGGCCCCTGGAGTTGTCAGGAGGGCCAGTGGAGCAGACGACACAGGTCCCAGGGACTAATGAAAAACTATGGACCTAAGGACGACTGTTTTGTGTGTGGTGTGCATATGTTTGCACTTCTGAATATGTACAGTATGTGTGTGTTGACGAGAATGCCCGCATATGTGTGTGTCCTTGTGGCTGTATATGAATAAGGTGGTCTATGGATGTGTGTGAGTCTATATTTTTGTGTAAACTGGCGCAAACTTATTCACACGCATGTCTGTTTGTGTGTGTGTGTGTGTGTGTGAGAGAGAGAGAGAGACCAGAGAGGACTGGAATGTGGCATTGTTTGCTTTACTCCCTGGCTTGGCACCATATTCTGCCCACCCTCCTGCCCATGCCTGGCCATTCGCAGTGGGACCCCAGCCCAGCAAGCCGCTCTCTTACAGTGACGGCCCCACCTGGCGAAGAGCGGCGATGACGGCTGTGCCATCTGGTCCCGACGGCGGCCCACTATTGGCCCTGGTGCCAGTGTGGCGTGTTTAATGAGCACATATGAGCAAACAGCGCGTTGCCAGGTGGCGGTGCCGCCGCACCATGTGACCAGGCGGGCTCCAACCTCGCTGTTCAAACCCGGGGGCATCAAAGGACGGCGTGGGATTTCCAAAGTAACCAAGGCGTAATCTACCCCCTTATTGGTCCCATTCATATTGAAATGCATGATCATAGGAGTTGCAGGAGCCCCTAATCTTGCCAATGAGCAGTCCGGCACAGCTGCGGGGATAAAGTTAGAGTGAGACCACCACTATATTAGAAAAGCTAAGGCCTTGCTGATTGGATTATGAGAAGTGGAGTGGGCGGGGGCAGGGGTAGGGGGTGAGGAAATGTCATCTTTCAGTTGGCCTGTGTGTGGTGGTGGTTGTATTAGGCTTGGCTCCATAAGGCCGATGGGCGGGGGAGGACAGGGGGCTTTGTCCCAGGGTTTGAGCACGGGACAGAGAATGGGGGCAACAAAATGGGGAACCAAAAGCGGCAATCAGCATCTGGACTCGGGCCTTGATTCCGACTTGGCCTCCCAGCGTGAGCTCGTCTGGTATTAAGTTGTAGCGCGGCAGAGTTTTGAGGACTAAACCGGGCATTAGCTGCCGACTTAAAGGTTTTTGCCGGTTACTCTGGTAGGAAGAGCCACCCCATTTAAGTGTGATTGAACACGGCTTAGATGTGGATCAATGATTATCCTCTTGACTGTTTTGTTTTGAGATTTCTTTCAGCATTCATTGGAGAGTGGGAGAGGAGTAGCCATTTTGTTTCAATGAGAAAGAACCAATGTTCGTCACTGAAATGTCAGATATTTTGATTTCCCGAAAATGTATCCTTTATGCCCTTTGATTAACATATGCATTACACATTTAGGTCTTTATTTTAAAGTAGACCAGATATACAATTTTAAAAGGAATTCACACAACATGAAATTCTGCATTGAAATATATAAGTCAACCAGATGATGGGATATTGGCAATATAAAGATACTTAAATTTCAGATGCAGCATTGTTCAATCACGCAAATGATTGCTTTTCGTTCGGACTTTCCCAATAATAACTGCTGCAAAGTTATCACACATGCTGTCACTCTTGAATGAAATGTATTAAAACAAGATGCTTGAGAGACCCTTCACTGGAAGACTCCCCTCTACGATATTCACTGGTGATTTGGGAAAGCACTTGAGGCATGAGTTCTCAACACCCGCCTTCTTTGTTAACCCTATCCAGTTAACAGACAACCCAATGTGGATATAGAAATATAGACTACAAAGACTTCATACACAGCAATCTAATCTAGTGTAAACTGTTGTATTCCCATAGTCTGAAATAGGTATAGGCCTGGCTATTTTATGTGAGTTATTTAGCTGCATCTGTTTCAGTCCTGTATCTGAAAGTATGGAAAAACAATGCCCCATTCCCTATCATTTAATAATATGGCTGTCTACTTTTCAGATTGACATAATAATGTCCTGGAGATACATCCTCTCACCTAAATCACACATTGGAAATATGACTGTGTGGGTGCGTGTGCCTGTGTGTGTGTGTGTGTGTGTGGGTGCGGGTGCATGCGTGTGTGTGTGTGTGGGTGCGTGTGTGTGTGTACGCAAGGTGAGCATGCGTTCTGGGGTGAGAGGGCTCCTTTAATCCATCTCAAGCATGTTTTTAGTTTCCAACTGGCAGAACTCTCAGGAATCCTGGTATAAATTTAGCCAGCTTCGTTCGGTACAACCGAATAGCTCACACACTTGACATCTCATTTTAAGCTTATTGAGTGTGAGGAGGACTTTGTGCCAAGCAATTTCACGGTTATTTGCGAAAGATTAACCTTGGATCAGGTATTGCAGAGTTTTAATCTGAGAGTGCTAACTGTTACCACAGCTAAAGCCAGGTTTATTCCAATTAAATGAAATGCCTTCACAAAGCGTTACATATTGTTGTGGACTACAAAGTTGTCTGTATTTGGATAAGACTTCTACACACTCTACCTTTGTGTTTATTTAAATAATGAATAATGCATTTCTATAATTGTTTCTCCTTTCCCTTTTCTTGAAATGTTTTTTGTAGTGCATTCTGCATCAATCTTGTACGTGGCACCACTGTATAGCAGAAGCATTAAACATTTATATGTATTTATAATGTCTATTAATTTCAGTTGTTTACATACACTTAGGTTGGAGTCATTAAAACTCATTTTTCAACCACTCCACAAATGTCTTGTTAACAAACGATAGTTTTGGCAAGTCGGTTAGGACATCTACTTTGTGCATGACAAAATAATTTTTCCAACAATTGTTTACAGACAGATTATTTAACTTATAATTCACAGTATCACAATTCCAGTGGGTCAGAAGTGTACATACACTAAGTTGACTGTGCCTGGAACAGCATGGAAAATTCCAGAAAATTATGTCATGGCTTTAGAAGCTTCTGATAGGCTAATTGACATCATTTGAGTCAATTGGAAGTGTACCTATAGATGCATTTCAAGGCCTACCTTCAAACTCAAGTGCCTCTTTGACTTCGGTTTGCAACTGTACATGGGGACAAAGATCGTACTTTTTGGAGAAATGTCCTCTGGTCTAATGAAACAAAAATAGAACTGTTTGGCCATAATGACCATCGTTATGTTTGGAGGAAAAATTGGGAGGCTTGCAAGCCGAAGAACACCATCCCAACCGTGAAGCACGGGGTTGGAAGCATCATGTTGTGGGGTTTTTTTGATGCAAGAGGGACTGGTGCACTACACAAAATAGATGGCATTATGAGGAAGGGAAATTGTGTGGATATATTTAAGCGACATCTCAAGATATCCGTCAAGAAGTTAAAGCTTGGTCGCAAATGGGTCTTCCAAATGGACAATGACCCCAAGCAAACTTCCAAAGTTGTGGCAAAATGGCTTAAGGACAACAAAGTCAAGGTATTGGAGTGGCCATCACAAAGCCCTGACCTCCATCCCATAGAACATTTGTGGGCAGAACTGAAAAAGCGTGTGCGAGCAAGGAGGCCTACAAACATGACTCAGTTACACCAGCTCTGTCAGGAGGAATGGGCCAAACTTCACCCAACTTATTGTGGGAAGCTTGTGGAAGGCTACCCGAAACGTTTGACCCATGTTAAACAATTTAAAGAAAGAAATAAAAGCTTAAATAAATCATTCTCTCTACTATTATTCTGACATTTCACATTCTTAAAATAAAGTTGTGATCCTAACTGACCTAAGACAGGGAATTTTTGAGGATTAAATGTCAGGAATTGTGAAAAACTGAGTTTAAATGTATTTTGCTAAGGTGTATGTAAACTTCCTACTTCACTGTACATGTATTATAACGTGGACATCAACTCTCTCTCTCCCTCTTTCTCTTTCCCTCCCTCTTTCAGTAACCCTCCCTCTCTTCCTCCCTGCTCTCAGCATCTCCCCCTGAGCATCAAAGCAAAAGAAAATGGGGGAACCTTTGTGGCGCGCCCAGACACATTATGGAACCAGATCTGTGGACGACAGGCGGCAACTGAGGCCGACAGGGGCCGCTGGCTTTAGTGACTCCACCAAATTCATCATGTCATATTATCTCCGGGCCTGGCACGGCCATGCTGCCAGGGTCACGTAGGAGCACATCAGTGGTACATCAGTCCCACCGGCAGCATAGCTAGCGGAGCAATGTTATTATTCTCTACAGGAGGAATGTATTGTTGAATGAATGAATTCCCTCCCACTGAGAAGTAGCAGCAGATGCCAAGATGGAATATTATGATTGTGTTGCATTCATGCGATGATTGGTCAGGGCAATATATGTATATATATGGCTGTGTATACCTACAGCATAAGACATATATAGCATTATGGTTATGTGGCATTATGTCCATATCACAATATATAGGGTAATATATGGTTATTTGTGCCGTGACATTAACAAGAAAGCATTGGATATGTTCAAAATAACTCTCCCAAAAAAGGATCGCTTTCTGTGCAATACTTGCAGATTCTGCACTATTGAAAGAAAAGATTTGTGACATTATACTATTGTTTGTCTAAGCCGTTATAAGCTGTGAAGTGCATTGATATGTCAGCTCCCATGGATCAGCACCATGGCCATATGAGACCCCTTGGCATGGAGTAGCCTGACGACAGAGCACGTACTCCATAAGCATATTAATGTCCTAACAGTGTAAAGAGTGTCAGCCTCATTAAGGCTTCATTACCACTATATATACTCCCCTTCCCAGCATTGCTGGGGGACTTTGATGATCCACTACCCCCCACTATTAGACCGGAGGACGGAATAGAAGTTGGTGCCAATTTCGCCAAGTGCAAATCTCTAGCCCCAGTGCACTCTGGGATTGGATGGGTTGGGTGACAGGTTGTGTCAGCTGTGTCTTTTACCTGTCGTCGAGGCGGTTTTGCTAAATGTAAACACACGCGTATACACACACACACACACTGACTCCCCCTCCGCAGAAATGCGGAGGAGGGCCAGAGCTCCAGAGCTATTTATCTCCATCTCCACACCTTGATGTTTGGCAATAACATCTCATTACACTCACTATCCTTCAATAAACAACAGGGGCCTGAGGCTGGCTATTCCCAGACTGTGGCTATATAGCCCTGACCTTAGCACAAACCTGTTGTATATCTTCACATGGCCAACAGAATGTAATACTGAGCACCCTCTGATTGCAGTGTGAGTGAGTGAGTGAGTGAGTGAGTGAGTGAGTAAGTGAGTGAGTGAGTGAGTGACTGACTGTTGAGCTGTTTGGCGGTGCTGTGTGCTCACTGTGCCGAAAAGTGTACGGGGAGAGTGGGGAACAAAACAAAATGGCCGAAATGGTTGGATAGGCCAAGGGTGATGGCTGCATGTCTTTATTAGGCCATGTCAAATTGAAGTCTCTCACACTGAAACTACTGCTCATGTTGCTTCATTCAGTGCTGGTCAACTTTACTATAGTGTTATTTCAACGTTTTTTCACAAAGTTACGCTTCAACTAATTGACACTATATGTCAATTGGCCATGCACCTAGCAGGCTTTGTGATGTCAATGGGAAGAGATGATTGTCAATCACTTGACGCTTATGTCAATACATCAAAGTAAATGGGAAAAGATGAGTGTCAAACAATTGAAGCTTATGTCAATACATTGCATTCAATAGTAAATGATGTGTGTCCCAAAGTTGATGATTTTGTCCATACATCACAATCAATGGAATAAGTGTCAATCAATTGACACTTAGGTCAATACCTTGCATTCAATGGAAAAAGAACGTTGTCGTAGGATTTAATATTATGTCAATAAATCGCATTCAATGGGAAAATATGAGTATCATGCTTTACCAACTGAGACTCCACCTGAGACTCTCTCCTATCTCTCTCTCTCCCTCCTTTCTCCCACCTCTCTGTCTGTTGACTCTCTCTCCCCTCCCTCCCTCCCTCCCTCCCTCCTCTCTCTCCCTCCTTTATCCTTTCTCTCTCCCCATGCCTCACTTTCCCCCTCCACTCGCTCTTCATCCTTCTTTTCCCCCTCTCACCCACATCTATGAACAGAATATTGACATAAATATGCATCAAGGGCATTGACGCGTAAGTCAATACATACCATTTAAGGCAAAAACGTTGGTGACACAGCTGCAACGGGTAAATTGGTGAAAGACTCAGACAGACAGACAGGCAAGCAGGCAGGCAAGCAGGCGGACAGACAGACCGATGCAGGCAGACAGGCAGACAGGCAGGCAGGCAAGATGAAAAGATGAGACTCACAGACATGTCTCTCTCGCTTCTCTAACCCCGCCTATCCCCGTCTCTCTCTTCTCTCTCCCTCCCTCTCTCTACTTCTCTATGCCTCCCTGTGCCTCTTTCTCTCTATCTCCTCTTTATTCCCCCTTCCCCCCTCTTTCACCCCCCCTCTCTCTCCCTCCCCTCTCTTTGTCTCTCTCCCTCCCATGCTATCTTTCTTCTATCTTTCTCTCCCCTCCCCCCTCTCTCCCCCAACTCTCACCTCTCTCCTCTCTCTCCCTCCTTTCTCCCACCTCTGTCTGTCTGTTGACTCTCTCTCCTCTCCCTCCTTTCTCCCACCTCTGTCTGTCTGTTGACTCTCTCTCCCCTCCCTCCTTTCTCCCACCTCTGTCTGTCTGTTGACTCTCTCTCCCCTCCCTCCTTTCTCCCACCTCTGTCTGTCTGTTGACTCTCTCTCCCCTCCCTCCTTTCTCCCACCTCTGTCTGTCTGTTGACTCTCTCTCCCCTCCCTCCTTTCTCTCTCGCTCTCGCTCTCTCTCTCTCTCTCTCTCTCTCTCTCTAAGACCCCCAATTGTCCTCAGGACAATCCTTAACAATTCCTTGAGTTTCAAGTCTTTACATTAAGAATTGACCGTTCAACAAAGGATAGAATACAGAGTTTTTGTGTAACTGCAGGAAGATAGTAAAGTACCATGTCGAGAATGAATTAACCCAGTAAGCTGAACCTCAACACTGGTTATCGCTATAAGGTCACGAGTTAATTGAAAGGAGAAAACTCGAGTCTATAGATTACAATGAATAGCTACAGTATAGTGAACAAAAATATAAATGCAACATGCAATAATTTCAATGATTTTACTGAGTTACAGTTCATATAAGGAAATCAGTCGATTGAAATAAATTCCTTAGGCCCTAATCTATTGATTTCACATGACTGGGGAGGGGAACAGCCATGGGTGGGCCTGGGAGGGCATAGGCCCACCCACTTGGGAGCCAGGACCAGCCAAACAAAATGAGTTTTTCTCATTCAAAGTGTTTCCTTTGAAATGGTATCAAGAATATGCATATCCTTGCTTCAGGTCCTGAGCTACAGGCAGTTAGTAGCCTGGTACTGTAACTGCAGGCTACAGATTTTTTTGAAAATTGTTGTTCTGTTCATAAATATCAATTCCCCTGTTAAGAAGCAGCGTAGAATTTCAGGAAAATGGTTTTAAAAAATCTAACATTTCAAGGGGTTAGTAAGCATGACATAAGCATCAACCCTGTGACACTCATCTTTTCCCATTGAATGCAATGTATTGACATTAACGTCATTTGGTTGACACATTAGTCTGCAATAAATTGACATAAGCATCAATCTTGTCTCACTGTTCTTTTCCCATTGAATGTAATGTATTTATATAAGTGTCAATCCTGTGACAGTCATCTTTTCCCATTGACTGCCATATATTTACATAAGCATTAACCCTTTGACACTCGTCTTTTCCCATTGAATGCAATGTATTGGCAGAATAATTAATTGGTTGACAGTGATCTTTTCCCATTGAATGCAATGTATTGACATAGGCATCAATAGGTTGACACTCATCTTTTCCCAATGCCTGCAAATGTATTGACATAACCGTCAACACTGTGACACTCCTATTTTCCCATTGAAAAGATAAGCGTCAATTGGTGTAAGCGCATCTTTTCCCAATGGGAGCATGGTCAGTTGACATAAACATCAATTGTTTGACGCCCCAAAAAATCAAAAATGTGACAGAATGATGTTTTGAGGCAGATATTTGGCTGTTTATTGGTTACAACTAAAATCTGTGTGGACTTGCAAAATAAACACATTCTCGCATTTTTTACATCTTCTTCTTTGAATCATTTTTGGACTGCCGCGGCTGAATCACAAATCACTCCCTTTCCTTTTCCCTTCCCCTTCCCCCCGGCCCTCCATTTGTGCATTCATGAGTGCCTCCGCCATATGCACAAGTGTCCCAAAGCTGAGGGAGTGAAAATTATTGAGGGTGTTGGAGCTAATTAGACCCTCCATAGCCACTTCGGCCAAGCCAGGAAGGACGCAGGCTTCAGAGTGAAGAGCTATCTGACACGCACAGCAATATGTTTGGAGTTTAATACAAAAGAATGTGTGCGGAATTATATGTCACGTGTTTTTGTTTTTGTCTGATTTCGAGACTTGACACATGTAACCGATTAAATACCTCCCAAATGAAATGTTTAACTGTTACTGACGTTTATATCTTGTACAACGACATGGGGGATTTGTTCTTTTTTTTTTTTAAGTGGAACATGAATTGCATCACTCAAGTCACGAATGTGTGCCGAAGTTGATGGATTTATTCATCCCCTAGCCACTCTCTGGATGTCACCATTTGAGTTTCGTCAGCAACACTTGACAACGAAGGGCCCTCCAAGCGAGTTGGTATGGGCGAGGGGGTGGTTTGGGATTCCCTGAGCATCTTTCTCTCTGCTCTTGATCATTCTGTAATTTTGAGTTAAAGTAAAGAATCCCTTGATTACACAGGCATACTTCATTGTTGTCTGTTGACAGAAAACTAAACAGTAACCTCACTCTAAGTACAGTAGACAAACAGTGTTGATTTTTACCCATAAGCCCGCAGATATCCCTAAGTATACATTACCATTGACAGAACCCTTTGAACGTTTAGCCTCAACTCCAGGTTACCACACGCTTCCCTATGATGTCACAGGAAAACCCCTTTTCTGGGGTTACTTTGCATCACCAAGGTTCACCAAAATGTTAAAGGTCCCCACTTACTTAGTCCTCTAGATTTCTGCTGTATAGGTAGTTTCTCCTGGCCGCTATACTTCTGTATCTGCTTGCTTTTTTGGGCCGAGGCCGAGCACTGTAAAGCACTTTGTTACAGCTCCTGATGTAAAACGGGATATATTAAATGTATACATTTGATTGATTTAGATCAGTATCACTGTTTGTAAGGCCCCACTAGCAAACATATTCGCAGGTAAGAAGAACCGTCTCAGAGTAGGAGTGCTGATCTAGGATCACCTTTGCCTTATAAGATGATAATGAATGAGATAATATAATAGACAGTGGGGACCTGATCCTAGATCAGCACTCCTGCTCTGAGATGCTTTGCGAATACGGGTCCAGGGAGGGAAGAGAAATCCTGGACCCCACATCCCCATCTCCAGCTGAGGGAGCACAGTGAGGTATCCTCACACCACTGTGAGATCTGACAGCTTTATTGAGAACATGTTAGACTGACAATGGAGTCATATGGTCAAGGAATGGGCCTGCATAGGTGGAGGAGATCACAGATTTATTATGCTTTCATTGCACCCACGCCTTGATGTCATAAAATTTTATGATATGTTTTCCAGGGTGAATATTTTTTAAGCACATCTTTACCAGACCACAGAGATATAACTCACTTCTGGTCGTAACTTATTGAGGCAGCATGTCAAAGCATAATCTGAACCTGCTCCTTGTGAAATATAACGGCACTTCCATCGTGGCCTGTCTTGACTATTTGGTTCTGGTTTGGGAGTTTTCAGGGGCTTGCAAATGTTCAGTTAGACCTAGAGTATGAGTGAGTCACAGATTTATTCTTCCTCCACAGTATGCATTTTCATCTATAGGTTCATAACAACAATAGTTACTAAACATCAGCCATTGCAGTCCACCGTTAAGTATCTGTTCACGACTCTTGGCGCTCAAACAACAGGGGGAAATTACAGTTTGTTCTTTAGTGTGTCCACCTCGACTAGCTCCTTATCTAACCACGTTATGATGGACGTACACAAAAAGACCGCCAGAGAGAAAGCATTTGGAGCAGGGTTCTTAAGTTTCTTGTCCTAATCATGACAAATGGTATATTCTCTACTGTGGCAAAATGTAATGGCCTCACATTTAATGTTGTGGTAATTTAAATTTGATATCTTGTTTTTTCCGTGTTATTAAAACAAATGGGGAAGCACGAGGTTTGGATAATACTTAAAGGCTTGACCATGGCCTAAGATTAATGCTTATGGAGTCTACTGATAAGAGTGAGAGAGCCAACTGTCTGGTGTAGGTCTCTAGTTTTACAGCCTCACTTCTGAATTAGGAGGGGACTCTGAGTGGAAGTAAACCTTTTAACATTATGCTATTACTGCTACTGAGTTGTTATACATATGCTACATCACAGTGCCATAAAGTATATAGAACTATTACAATTTAATCTCTGAATATTTATACACTCCATGATGTTTATGCAGGCCTTATATGCCTGTATTGAACCTCATACTCATGGTGCCTCTAGGGCAATTCAGACTGCTGAATGAGGACCTTATTACTGATGAATGTGTTTGTTTATGATTACCGTGTTTTGTTTCTGTTGCATTTCATACTTGATGTGTATCTGTAAAAGAGACCTTGGTCTCAGTAAGACTCCCTGATAAATTAAAGAAAAAAAAGAAAATAGAATGAGCCTAATGCTTAGTGGTAATGTCTCTTACTGAACCAATCATGAAATTCAATTAAACCTGCCCTAGCATAAACACTTTTTAACTGCTACAAAAATGCAGTACCGAAGTAGGCTACATATTCAAGTTTATTAGTCTGTCACAGCCATTTATACAACACCAGTGTAATGGCCGGTGCGATTTGGTGCGTCAGTGCTCCCTCCAGTGGTATTAAATTAGCATTGAGCCAGATGCTGAGACTCAACACAATCCAACCTGCATTTAATTAATTGCAGTTTTTAGTAGTTATTCTTCCCCCCGCTAATGGTCAAATAAAATCACAGTAAAAAATACACTTCTACAGTATTACTTCTAATTGCACTATTACTACTACCACCAGTCTGTTAATCAGTCTTGCCAGCCTTGGCATTGGACATTTTTATAAATATTTATGAATTTAACTTCTATTATACACCAGCCAGCCTGACATTATGAGTAAAAGCTGCCATTTATGTCTGTCATAAAGTTTAAATAAAACAATTCAGTAGACACCTTGTTTGGAGTATTTTTATTTTTTCCCTTCAAAGACTACGCAACATAAAAACCTGTCATTAAGAAACTTTTTCAGTTCTATCCCTCTTTTTCAAATACCTCAATTAGCGGTCGGAGCTTTGATCCCTCAGCCCTTGGTTCTGCAGACAGTAAACCTCCTTTGTTAATGAGCCGAGAGATTACTATATAGCAGCCTCTTTGCATGGCAGAATGGCAGGGTGAGACAAGTACAAAAGCTGCAGGATCTCTTAATGGAATAGATGGATCTAGGCCTTTACCGCAGGCCAAACCCAGAGTTGGCCACCTTGCCACCCACAGACTCCCCATAACCGTAGTCCTACCCCACCTCCCCCACAACATAATGAGTGAATTGCGGCATCCCGGTTTTGAAGTGCTTCATGGGGGTTGTTTGGAGGAGCAGGTAACCTTTTCAGATGGCGGTGACTGTAGGTGTTTCCCCCTTGGCCGGATGGTGTGTAACCTGTTAGGGCAGGAGAGGAGAGCTCTGGGGTGGGAATGGCTGGGATGGATGCCCCAGGGGTAGGGGATTAAGATAGGCTCTTTGACAGGATGGGCCTGTATGTCTATCTGTCTGTGGGCTGGGTTGATTTCAAGGGATACAGTGAGGAGAGGAGCAGGGTAGGTTAGAAAGAGGAATGACGGTGGTGTGTTGGTGGCCGAATTAAGGGATTTGACTTAAAAGCATCAGCAATCAGCATGGGTGTTCTTGCTGCATTGCTTTTTGTCTTTCTCTCTTGGTTGTTTGTTTGTTTGTTTCAGTGGGGTAGGGTTCGTGTTTTGTGTTTGTTTGTGTCTGTGTGTGTGATCTTTCAATAAAATGATTAATCTACACTGTAAATATAAAAAAATGTAATAATAACAAACAAAAAATGATAATTGGTTTGAGGTTCCGTTGGTGGCATTGTTATTATTAGCTCTTTATATTGTTATTATTAAATATATTACTGGCATTTGGGTTCTTCCTGCAAAAATAAACACAATCTGCTCTTTTAACTTTTTCTGACTTAATAAGTCCTAATCACTTAAAGGAGGGGAGTCCTGATTGTTTTTTATGACACTAACTCTGGGACCACACAAAATTAAAGTCCTTTCACGCCCCGGCTTAGGCTATCAATAGGGTATGCCACTAGAGATCTGCAAGATTGCCTTGGGCCATCTCTTTGGATAATGTTAGTTGTGGTGTCTCGACTTGTGTCTGTCACTCACAGAACAGTCTTTATAAATGCAAGAAATTTGTCAACATGGGAAATAGTGGTAGGCTAATACAATGCAATAGTAAGCTATAGGCTTCTAGATATAGTATTGCCCTCTAGTGGGTGCTACAGTCCCTACAGGTATAGCCTGTTTCAATCCAGACGACTTTTACAGAAATATGACAAAAAGGTCCAAATCGGATGGAAGTAATGTAATGCAAAAGCTATAAAAGTGCTTTCCTCATGTTACAATGGACCTGTGTGTTGGATATTTAAATAAAATATGGAGTAAAATATTCATACCCTCCCAATTGTCAATGAGAGAGGCTGACATTCATATGAAGGCCAGATTTTATCGATGTTTGCTCGAGGAACATCCTCTCAACCAAATGTGTTTGCACTTAACTCCCCAGACATGTGGGCTGGGGACTGAAATATCAAACAGAACAACTGTTTAACAGGATGTGCATGACGCACGCACACACACTCAAAAACTCCTGTGTATACGCAGACACACACACGCTGCATCCATGTAGCAGCCACACACACATATTCACCCAATACAGTTCCTAGATAGTGGTGCACCGTACGAATAGATTATTAAAATCATTCAAGAGACACTGCTTTGGGTAAAAAAAAGATCTGTCCTACTGTACCATGGGACAGAGGCAGAATTACCCCATGTGCCAAGGGGATCTAATGCAATTAGTAGTGTTGACTTACACCGTGTGTGTGTGTGTGTTCTCGTCTGAGCAATGGCACAGGCTGCATCTGCCGGCATCCTACCATTCAAGGCAGTGTTTGTTTGTTTTCTGAATATGCCCTCCTCCCAAACCACCCTTGCCAGTCCCCCTTTAATATCACTAATTAAAGTAAACCAATAGGATCGAGAAACAGGGGCGGGGCGGGGTGAAAAAGAGATGTGTTGGGGGGCTGGCAAGACATTGGGGGGCTGGTAAAATATACATTATTTATGACGCGAGAGAGGGCCACATAGTGAGTTTGTTTAAAAGGTTAGTGATTGGCCTCCATATTAGCTTTAGCGTCCATCTGAGGAGCTTCCTTCCTTTTCAGGGGGCTCACTGGCTATGCCGTCCGCATCAGCTTTAATATTGAAAATGGATTGTGGCTTATATCAACGTAATTGTCTGCACCAATTCCAATCCCCAATATATATATATTTTTCTTTATTATTTTCCGCTAACCCTACCACCCCTCCCCTAATTGGAGTGAACCAATACACAACAACACTTAGGCTTCTACTTCCAGTTTATACATACTATAAAAAATGTACGGACACAATCTATTTTACAATAGTTATCTTTTGTTTGTTTTTAGTCCCATCCTTTAGCTACCCTCCCATCGATCTCTGAAGATTTAGAAGGCCAGCATCCGGAGTCGCCTCTTTACTGTTGACGTTGAGACTGGTGTTTTGTGGGTACTATTTAATAAAGCTGCCAGTTGAGGACTTGTGAGGCGTCTGTTTCTCAAATTAGACACTCGAATGTACTTGTCCTTTTGCTCAGTTGTGCACCGGGGCCTCCCACTCCTCTTTCTATTCTGGTTAGAGCCAGTTTGCGCTGTTCTGTGAAGGGAGTAGTACACAGCGTTGTACGAGATCTCCAGTTTCTTGGCAATTTCTCGCATGAAATAGCCTTCATTTCTCCGAACAACAATTTTGAGCCTGTAATCGAACCCACAAATGCTGATGCTCCAGATACTCAACTAGTCTAAATAAGGCCAGTTTGTTTGCTTCATTAATCAGGACAACAGTTTTCAGCTGTGCTAACATAATTGCAAAAGGGTTTTCTAATGACCAATTAGCCTTTTAAAATGATTAACTTTGATTAGCTAACACAACATGCCACTGGAACACAGGAGTGATGGTTGCTCATAATGGGCCTATGTACGCCTATGTAGATATTCCATAAGAAATCTGCCGTTTCCAGCTACAATAGTAATTTACAACATTAACAATGTCTACACTGTATTTCTGATTAATTTTGTGTTATTTTAATGGACAAAAAATTTGCTTTTCTTTAAAAAACAGGGACATTTCTAAGTGACACCAAACCTTTGAACGGTAGTGTATATATCAGCAATCTACATGCAATACCCCAGAACTGTAAGAACCGACACTGGAGTAGAGAAGCAGGTACGGAAAGTGAACATTTCATTTTGCACAGACATGGAACAGGATAGGAATAGCGTCAGAACCGGGTAACACAACGTCATATGACAATTAATGCAGAAGTCAGGAACAGAGCTGGGAAACAGACAGATATACAGTGGCTTGCGAAAGTATTCACCCCCCCTTGGCAATTTTCCTATTTTGTTGTCTTACAACCTGGAATTAAAATAGATTTTTGGGGGGTTTGTATCATTTGATTTACACAACATGCCTACCACTTTAAAGATGCAAAATATTTTTTATTGTGAAACAAACAAGAAATAAGACAAAAAAACTGAAAACGTGAGCGTGCATAACTATTCACCCCACACAAAGTCAAAACTTTGTAGAGCCACCTTTTTGCAGCCATTACAGCTCCAAGACTCTTGGGGTATGTCTCTATAAGCTTTGCAAGTCTAGCCACTGGTATTTTTGCCCATTCTTCAAGGCAAAACTGTTCCAGCTCCTTCAAGTTGGCTGGGTTCTGCTGGTGTACAGCAATCTTTAAGTCATACCACAGATTCTCAATTGGATTAAGGGCTTTGACTAGGCCATTCCAAGACATTTAAATGTTTCCCCTTAAACCACTCGAGTGTTGCTTTAGCAGTATGCTTAGGGTCATTGTCCTGCAGGAAGGTGAACCTCTGTCCCAGTCTCAAATCTCTGGAAGACTGAAACAGGTTTCCCTCAAGAATTTCCCTGTATTTAGCGCCATCCATCATTCCTTCAATCCTGACCAGTTCCCCAGTCCCTGCCAATGAAAAACATCCCCACAGCATGATGCTGTCACCACCATGCTTCACTGTGGGGATGGTGTTTTTGGGGTGATGAGAGGTGTTGGGTTTGCGCCAGACATAGCGTTCTCCTTGATGGCCAAAAAGCTCAATTTTAGTCTCATCTGACCAGAGTACCTTCTTCCATATGTTTGGGAAGTCTCCCACATGCCTTTTGGCAAACACCAAACGTGTTTACTTGTTTTTTACTTTAAGCAATTGCTTTTTTCTGGCCACTCTTCCGTAAAGCCCAGCTCTGTGGAGTGTACGGCTTAAAGTGGTCCTATGGACAGATACTCCAATCTCCGCTGTGGAGCTTTGCAGCTCCTTCAGGGTTATCTTTGGTCTCTTTGTTGCCTCTCTGACTAATTCCCTCCTTGCCTGGTCCGTGAGTTTTGGTGGGCGGCCTTCTCTTGGCAGGTTTGTTGTGGTGCCATATTCTTTCAATTTTAGTGTAATGGATTTAATGGTGCTCCGTTGGATATTCAAAGTTTCTGATATTTTTTTATAACCCAACACTGATCTTGTCCCTGACCTGTTTGGAGAGCTCCTTGGTCTTCATAGTGCCGCTTGCTTGGTGGTGTCCCTTGCTTACTGGTGTTGCAGACTCTCAGAACAGGTGTATAAAGTGGGGCAAAAAAGTATTTAGTCAGCCACCAATTGTGCAAGTTCTCCAACTTAAAAAGATGAGAGAGGCCTGTAATTTTCATCATAGGTACACTTCAACTATGACAGACGAAATGAGAAAAAGAAATCCAGAAAATCACATTGTAGGATTTTAAATGTATTTATTTGCAAATTATGGTGGAAAATAAGTATTTTGTCAATAACAAAAGTTTATCTCAATACTTTGTTATATACCCTTTGTTGGCAATGACAGAGGTCAAACGTTTTCTGTAAGTCTTCACAAGGTTTTCACACACTGTTGCTGGTATTTTGGCCCATTCCTCCATGCAGATCTCCTCTAGAGCAGTGATGTTTTGGGGCTGTCGCTGGGCAACACGGACTTTCAACTCCCTCCACAGATTTTCTATGGGGTTGAGATCTGGAGACTGGCTAGGCCACTCCAGGACCTTGAAATGCTTCTTCACGAAGCCACTCCTTCAATTGCCCGGGCGGTGTGTTTGGGATCATTGTCATGCTGAAAGACCCAGCCACGTTTCATCTTCAATGCCCTTGCTGATGGAAGGAGGTTTTCACTCAAAATCTCACAATACATGGCCCCATTCATTCTTTCCTTTACACGGATCAGTCGTCCTGGTCCCTTTGCAGAAAAACAGCCCCAAAGCATGATGTTTCCACACCCATGCTTCACAGTAGGTATGGTGTTCTTTGGATGCAACTCAGCATTCTTTGTCCTCCAAACACGACGAGTTGAGTTTTTACCAAAAAGTTATATTTTGGTTTCATCTGACCATATGGCATTCTCCCAATCCTCATCTGGATCATCCAAATGCTCTCTAGCAAACTTCAGACGGGCCTGAACATGTACTGGCTTAAGCAGGGGGACACGTCTGGCACTGCAGGATTTGAGTCCCTGGCGGCGTAGTGTGTTACTGATGGTAGGCTTTGTTACTTTGGTCCCAGCTCTCTGCAGGTCATTTACTAGGTCCCCCCGTGTGGTTCTGGGATTTTTGCTCACCGTTCTTGTGATCATTTTGACCCCACGGGTGAGATCTTGCGTGGAGCCCCAGATCGAGGAAGATTATCAGTGGTCTTGTATGTCTTCCATTTCCTAATAATTGCTCCCACAGTTGATTTCTTCAAACCAAGCTGCTTACCTATTGCAGATTCAGTCTTCCCAACCTGGTGCAGGTCTACAATTTTGTTTCTGGTGTCCTTTGACAGCTCTTTGGTCTTGGCCATAGTGGAGTTTGGAGTGTGACTGTTTGAGGTTGTGGACAGGTGTCTTTTATACTGATAACAAGTTCAAACAGGTGCCATTAATACAGGTAACGAGTGGAGGACAGAGGAGCCTCTTAAAGAAGAAGTTACAGGTCTGTGAGAGCCAGAAATCTTGCTTGTTTGTATGTGACCAAATACTTATTTTCCACCATAATTTGCAAATAAATTCATAACAAATCCTACAATGTAACTTTCTGGATTTTTTTTCCTCATTTTGTCTGTCATAGTTGAAGTGTACCTATGATGAAAATTACAGGCCTCTCTCATCTTTTTAAATGAGAGAACTTGCACAATTGGTGGCTGACTAAATACTTTTTTTCCCCACTGTATAGGGGAGGAAATAACACAGGTGATGAAAATCAATCAATAAAATTGATTGGACTTGATTTGGAAAGACATACACAGTTGACAGCGCATGTCAGAGCAAAAGCCAAGCCATGAAGTTGAAGGAATTGTCCGAATTATTCCGGCGCCGACAGAGATGGCCGCCTCGCTTCGCGTTCTTAGGAAACTATGCAGTATTTAGTTTTTTTATTTATTATTTCTTACACTGCACCAAAGGAAATCTTAAGTTTTATAACATACAGCCGGAAGGAACTATTGGATATAAGAGCAACGTCAATTTACCAACATTACGACCAGGAATACGATTGTTTGGATCCTCTGTTTGGTCCACCACCCAGGACAATTGATCGGATCCCAGCAGGCGACCCAAAACAACGGCGCTGCAAAAAGGGAAAAAGGAGCGGTCTGCTGGTCAGGCTCTGTAGACGGGCACATCGCACACCACTCCGGAGTATACTACTCGCCAATGTCCAGTCTCTTGACAACAAGGTAGACGAAATCCGAGCAAGGGTTGCCTTCCATTCAGAGATTGTAACATTCTCTGTTTCACGTAAACATGGCTCACTCAGAATACGTTATCAGAGTCGGTACAGCCACCTTGTTTCTTCATGCATTGCACCGACAAGAAGAAGGGCGGGGGTGTATGCCTTATGATTAACAAGTCGTGGTGTGATCATAACAACATACAGGAACTCCTTTTGTTCACCTGACCTAAAATTCCTTACAATCAAATGCCGACCGCATTATCTACCAAGAGAATTCTCTTCGATTATAATCACAGATGTATATATCCCTCCCCAATCAGACACCTCGACAGCCCAGAAAGAACTTCCTTAGACTCTATGTAAACTGGAAACCACATATCTTGAGGCTGCATTTATTGTAGCTGGGGATTTTAACAAGGCTAATCTGAAAACAAGGCTCCCTAAATTTTATCAGCATATCTAATGTGCGACCCCGGGCTGGAAAAATGTTGGATCATTGTTACTCGCTCTTCCGCGACGCATACAAAGCCCGCCCCCGCCCCCCTCCTTTCGGCAAATCTGACCACGACAAATCTGACCACAGCCTTACGGATACACTTGTGTGTATAAGGTAGTTGTATTGAAATTGTTAGATTACTTGTTAGATATTACTGCATGGTCGGAACCAGAAGCACAAGCTTTTCGCTACACTCGCATTAACATCTGCTAACCATGTTTATGTGACCAATAACATTTGATTGGATTTGATTTTGAGCTCCCATTTGGAATGGGAGCCAGACAAAATTAAAAGCGCTTATTTATATAATTAATATGAATTCTGCGGGCAGACATTATAAAATATTAAAGCATTAGACCTCTCACTAAAGGCGTCAGTCATACAAAAGTTTTACTTCAATCCGAACTGGTTCTCAAGCAAATTTCAATTTAAATTACAAGCACTAATTGCAGCATTACCGCAAAAATTGAAGAGGCAAATGGAAGGGGGAAAAAGTAAGGAACTTGTCTGTCGGCCTTGCATTAAAGACCAAAATTGGTTAAAGAAAATTGTTATGTAGAAAAAAATATACTAGTTTAATTTAAGGACAAGAAAATTGACAGCTGTACCACATACTGTAGGTTGCAAAATAGTTGGGAAGAGATTTTCGATGTACCGATTCCATAGCACATGGTTAATGAATTGACAAGCAAAACAACGCCAGATTCAAAATAATGTTTTTATTTAAATGATTATACAAAATTCTTGCAACCAATAGAATGTTATATACAGTGAGGGAAAGAAGTATTTGATCTCCTGCTGATTTTGTACGTTTGCCCACTGACAAAGAAATGATCAGTCTATAATTTTAATGGAAAGTTTATTTGAACAGTGAGAGACAGAATAACAACAAAAAAATCCAGAAAAACACACGTGAAAAATGTTATAAATTGATTTGCATTTTAATGATGGAAATAAGGATTTGACCCCTCTGCAAAACATGACTTAGTACTTCGTGGCAAAACCCTTGTTGGCAATCACAGAGGTCAGACGTTTCTTGTAGTTGGCCACCAGGTTTGCACACATCTCAGGAGGGATTTTGTCCCACTCCTCTTTGCAGATCTTCTCCAAGTTTGGCAACTCGAACCTTCAGCTCCCTCCACAGATTTTCTATGGGATTAAGGTCTGGAAACTGGCTAGGCCACTCCAGGACCTTAATGTGCTTCTTCTTGAGCCACTCCTTTGTTGCCTTGGCCATGTGTTTTGGGTCATTGTCATGCTGGAATACCCATCCACGACCCATTTTCAATGCCCTGGCTGAGGGAAGGAGGTTCTCACCCAAGATTTGACGGTACATGGTCCCGTCCATCGTCCCTTTGATGCGGTGAAGTTGTCCTGTCCCCTTAGCAGAAAAACACCCCCAAAGCATAATGTTTCCACCTTCATGTTTGATGGTAGGGATGGTGTTCTTGGGGTCATAGGCAGCATTCCTCCTTCTCCAAACACGGCAAGTTGAGTTGATGCCAAAGAGCTCCATTTTGGTCTCATCTGACCACCACACTTTCACCCAGTTGTCCTCTGAATCATTCAGATGTTCATTGGAAAACTTCAGATGCATGTATATGTGTTTTCTTGAGCAGGGGGACCTTGCGGGCACTGCAGGATTTCAGTCCTTCACGGTGTAGTGTGTTATCAATTGTTTTCTTGGTGACTGTGGTTCCAGCTGCCTTGAGATCATTGACAAGATCCGTGTAGTTCTGGGCTGATTCCTCACCGTTCTCATGATCATTGCAACTCCACGAGGTGAGATCTTGCATGGAGCCCCAGGCCGAGAGAGATTGACAGTTCTTTTGTGTTTCTTCCATTTGCGAATAATCGCACCAACTGTTGTCACCTTCTCACCAAGCTGCTTGGCGATGGTCTTGTAGCCCATTCCAGCCTTGTGTAGGTCTACAATCTTGTCCCTGACATCCTTGGAGAGCTCTTTGGTCTTGGCCATGGTGGAGAGTTTGGAATCTGATTGATTGATTGATTCTGTGGACAGGTGTCTTTTATACAGGTAACAAACTGAGATTAGGAGCACTCCCTTTAAGAGTGTGCTCCTAATCTCATCTCGTTACCTGTATAAAAGACACCTGGGAGCCAGAAATCTTTCTGATTAAGAGGGGGTCAAATACGCATTTCCCTCATTAAAATGCAAATCAATTTATAACATTTTTCACATGCGTTTTTCTGGATTTGTTTGTTGTTATTCTGTCTCTCACTGTTCAAATAAACCTACCATTCAAAATATAGACTGATTATTTCTTTGTCAGTGGGCAAACGTACAAAATCAGCAGGGGATCAAATACTTTTTTTCCCTCACTGTACGTGGGAGATACAACCTTCCCAGCTCTGCAGATTTTGCTGTGAAGACGCAGAGTCATTCGGTCATTTACTTTGGTACTGTCTATATGTAGCTCATTTTTGGTCACAGGTCCAGGAATGGCTGAAGAATTGCAAGATTTACCTTGAGTTAACTCTGCAGATAGCAATACTGGGTGATTTGAAAAGTCATAGTCAAAACGATCAAAAATATAAGAATACTTTTAGCAAAAAATGTATCTTTAAAATGTCTTAAGGATCCGCCCCTATTTTTCAATTTTCACCTAAAATGACATACCCAAATCTAACTGCCTGTAGCTCAGGACCTGAAGCAAGGATATGCATATTCTTGATACCATTTGAAAGGAAACAATTTGAAGTTTGTGGAAATGGGAAATGAATGTAGGAGAATATAACACATTCTATTTTTTAGATTTTTTTATTTATTTAACCTTTATTTAACCAGGTAGGCAAGTTGAGAACAAGTTCTCATTTACAACTGTGACCTGGCCAAGATAAAGCGAAGCAGTTCGACACATACAACAACACAGAGCTACACATGGAGTAAAACAAACATACAGTCAACAATACAGTAGAAGAAAAACAAATCTATATACAAAGAGTGCAAATGAGGTAAGATAAGGAAGGTAATGCAATACATAGGCCATGGTGGCAAAGTAATTACAATATAGCAATTTAACACTGGAATGGTAGATGTGCAGTAGATGAATGTGCAAAGTAGAAATACTGGGGTGCAAAGGAGCAAGATAAATAAATGAATACGGTAGGGGATGAGATAGTTGGTTGGGCTATGTACAGGTGCAGTGATCTGTGAGCTGCTCTGACAGCTGGTGCTTAAAGCTAGTGAGGGAGATAAGTGTCTCCAGTTCCAGTGATGTTTGTAGTTCGTTCCAGTCATTGGCAGCAGAGAACTGGAAGGAAAGGCGGCCAAAGGAGGAATTGGCTTTGGGGGTGACTAGTGAGATATACCTGCTGGAGGGCGTGCTACGGGTGGGTGCTGATATGGTTACCAGCGAGCTGAGATAAGGCGGGGCTTTACCTAGCAGGGACTTGTAGATGACCTGGAGCCAGTGGGTCTGGCGACGAGTATGTAGCGAGGGCCAGCCGACTAGAGCATACAGGTCGCAGTGGTGGGTGGTATAAGGGGCTTTGGTGACAAAGCGGATGGCACTGTGATAGACTGCATCCAGTTTGCTGAGTAGAGTATTGGAAGCTGTTTTGTAATTGACATCGCCGAAGTCGAGGATCGGTAGGATAGTCAGTTTTACTAGGGCAAGTTTGGCGGCGTGAGTGAAGGAGGCTTTGTTCCGAAATAGAAAGCCGATTCTAGATTTGATTTTGGATTTGATTTTGGATTAGCCTACGTTAGATCAACCATCCTGCGGGGGACCCACCGATCCTGTAGAGGTTCATTTACAATCTGTAGAAACTATGACAATAGAAATGTTCAAAACGTTTGTGTAGCATCACAGCACAGTTGAAAATATATGTCAAATAGAAATCCAATAAGGATGGTGTTAAGAGATAGATGGGAGGGGTTAAATGAAAGGATGGGACTAATAACAACAAGACAACAAATGTAAAATATACTGTCAGTAAAATGTATATAGGTTAAGAACTTTTGTGAAATAGCTAAGTAAAAAATATTTGGCAAACAGAAATCAAACTGAATGGACATCAGAAATAGATGTTAGAGATGGAGGTTAGAGGAAGGCCAGGACTAAAAACATTTTTTTTTACTATTGTAAAATAGATTGTGTCCGTAAAATGTAAATAGTATGTATAAGCTGGAAGTAGAAGCCTAAGGGTTGTTGTTTATTAGTTTACTCCAATTAGGGGAGTGGCGGTAGGGTTTGCGGGAAATAATAAAGGAAAATATATACAAAATATATATATACAGTATATACAGTACCAGTCAAAAGTTTGGACACAGCTACTCACACAAGGGTTTTTGTTTATTTTTTCTATTTTCAGACATTGTAGAATAATAGTGAAGACATCAAAACTATGAAATAATACATATGGAATCATGTAGTAACCAAAAAACGTGTTAAACAAATCAAAATTTATTTTATATTTGAGATTCTTCAAAGTAGCCACACTTTGCCTTTATGACAGATTTACACACTCTTGGCATTCTCTCAACCAGCTTCCTGAGGAAGGCTTTTCCAATAGTCTTGAAGAAGTTCCCACATATGCTGAGCACTTGTTGGCTGCTTTTCCTTCACTCTGCGGTCCTTCTCATCGCAAACCATCTCAATTGGGTTGAGGTCAGGTGATTGTGGAGGCCAGGTCATCTGATGCAGCACTCCATCACTCCCCTTCTTGGTCAAATAGCCCCTAAACAGCCTGGAGGTGTGTTGGGTCATTGTCCTGTCGAAAAACAAATGATAGTCCCACTAAACGCAAACCAGATGTGATGGCATATCGCTGCAGAATGCTGTGGTAGCTATGCTGGTTAAGTGTGCCTTGAAATCTAACTAAATCACAGACAGTGTCACCAGCAAAGCACCCCCACACCATCACACCTCCTCCTCTATGCTTCACGGTGGGAACCACACACGTGGAGATCATCCGTTCACCTACTCTGCATCTCTGCGACACGGCGGTTGGTAGGAGGTAGGAGACTATAACACAGTGTTAACTACAGCGTTAAGTTCCTCAAAGGACTGTAAAGGTAATCACTCTACAAACTATCATCACCGTGCCCTTAAGGAAATCACAAACATTATGGACACATTAGAAATAGTGGATATTTGGAGACTAAAAATCCCCGACCTATTGAGATATACATGGAGGAGACTTAATCAAGCTAGTCGTCTTGACTACTTTGTCTCTTTCTCTCTTGCATCAAAGGTTAAAAAAGAGGCAGAATGCGATCGGATCATCATCTAATTGGCCTTCACATAACTCTTATAGAATTTCCACGTGGATGGGGATACTGGAAATTTAATCAAAGTTTACTACAGAGATACAAAATAAGTTAGAGAAACAAAAAGAACTTGAGGAAGTTATTCAAGAATGATCTAATGTAAACTATTACAAAAATAAAGTAAACTGGATGGAATATGGAGAAAAATGCACAAAATTATTGAATCTCCAATAAAGGAACGCTATCAAAAAGAATTTGCAGAAACTCGTTACTGAAGACGGAGTCATCTATGATTCTCCGAATGATATTCTCTTTTCCGTTTCATCCTCTCCCACTGAAGGAAGATTACGGTAAGGAATTCTTTACAAATAATATAAAAAAAATGAAAATTAACAAATGTAGAGAAAGATCAGTCCGAAGGCCAAATTACAGAGGAATAACTTTTTGAGGCTATTAAATCCTATCAGTCTGGAAAACCCCCAGGGCTTGATGGCATACCGGTAGAGGTATATCAAGCCTTTTTTGGTATACTAAAAGCTCCATTGTTAGATTGTTTTAACTACTCCTATAGAAATGGTAGTCTGTCAGGTACTCAGCAGGAAGGTCTGATTTCTCTATTATTAAAACAAGACCCAGATGGCAAATGTAAAGATCCAGTCTATCAAAAAAAATGGAGGCCCATTACAATTCAATGTTGTGATGCTAAAAATACTAGCAAAATGCATAGCACTCAGAATTAAAAGGGTTTTACCAGGTATTGTTCATCGTGATAAGACAGGTGTTTTATAGATAATATACGACAACTACTAGAACTAATAGAACATCATGAAACATCTAAGAAGCCAGGCCTGGTATTTATAGCGGATTTTGAAAAGGAATTTGTTAAAGTAAGACTGGATTTTATTTATAAATGCCTGGATTTTTTCAATTTTGGTGATTCTCTTAAAATAGTAAATAACGGCTACTTCTCAGAGAGTTTTGAATTGTCAAGAGGAGTTAAACAAGGGTGTCCGCTGTCACCATATCTATTCGCTATGGCCATCGAAGTATTTAAATCAGATCCAATAACAACATTAGAGGATTAGAAATCCAAGGCTTAAAAACAAAGGTGTCCAAGTATGCCGATGACTCAAGTTTTATGTAAGTCCGCAAGCTAGATCCCTGCAATGTCTCATTGAAGATCTAGATAACTTTTCTGTACTATCTGGACTAAAACCTAATTATGATAGGTGTACAATATTAGGTATACAACTTTTACATTACCCTGCAGTTTACCAATAAAATGGGCTGATGGTGAAGTAGACATACTTGGTATTCATACCATAAAATATATAAATAAGCTCTCCACAATGAATTTCAATAGAAAACATGTAAAAATAGACAAGATCCTGCAACCATGGAAAGGTAAATACCTGGCTATTTATGGGAAAACAGTTTACTCACATACTTATGGCGCTGCCTAGTTCTGATGATTCGTTTTTCAAATCATATGAGCAAAAAATATTTCACTTATCTGGGACGCTAAACCAGACAAAATAAAGCATGCCTATCTATATAATGAATAAGAATTAGGTAGGTTGAGATTATTAATTATAAAAGCACTAAACCTCTCTCTAAAAGCTTATCTTATTCAAAAGTTTTACTTGAACCCTAAATGATTATCAAGTAGATTACTAAGAAAAGCTCATCCATTGTTTAAAAAGGATATTTTTGCCTTTGAGCAGATTGCCATGTCTCATTTTCGAATAATTAAAAATGATACTTTTTTCAAAGTATCTCTCTTTTTCAAACAAGCATTGCAGAGCTGGCTACAATTTCAATTTCATCCCCCTGAAAAGATTATTACAACAAATATTGTGGCTGAACTCAAATGTGCTGGTTGATGAAATACCTGTGTTTATGGGAAAGATGTTTGAAAGGGGTATTTTGTTCTTAAATGATATTGTAAATTGGAATGGTAGAGGTATGTCCTTCATGGAGTTATAAGAATTGAACGGGAAGGTCTGCTCAATCCAAGAGTACAACCAATTGATTACAGCATTACCCCAAAAATGGAGGAGGCAGGTGGCAGCGGGAGGAGGTAGGGAACTGGTCTGTCTGTCCAATATAAAGGATCAAAACTGGCGGAGAAATAAAAAGAGCATAAATAGGAAAGTATACCAGTTACATTTGAGGACCAGGATGTTGACAACTGTGCCATACAAATTGCAAAATAGTTGGGAAGAGATTTTTGATGTACCAATTCCATGGTAGAGGGTGTATGAGTTTATATATAAAACGACGCAAGATTTAAGATTTTTTTTTTAATATTTGGGGCATAAAATCATCGAAGCTCTGCAGATTTTGTTGTGAGGATACAGAATCAATATTTTGGTATTGCCCTCAGGTAGCCTGTTTCTGGTCTCAGGTTCAGGAATGGCTGAAAATGCATAGCATTGATCTAAAATTGACACTAGAAATAGTACTGTTAGGAGATCTGGAGAGACTGGGTCAGTCAATGACTAATATAATAATACTCTTAGTAAAGTTATCTTCAACTCGCAATCTGTGGATTCTATTTGATTAGATAGATTGAAATTGTACATTAAACAGAGTATAGTTGAAAGATATATATGTTGTGTATAAATCTGAAAAGGGTGGGCAGCAGAGATAGGTGGGATGGGCTGAGTGTTGGGATGTGGAATTGCAGACAAGTGGGAGTGGAGTTGCTGTGCAGGAGATAGAATGACAGTCAAAGATAAAAGTAAAAAATAAAGTCAAAATAAAACATAATAAAAAGTATGTTTGAATGACACTGAGGGGCAGTATTTTTACAGCTAACGCCGGTTTGCCTGAGGCTGATGCCGTGCTGGTGTTTGTACACATGCATATACACACGCTCTCATTCAAATAAACGCATACAAGAACACACACATACATGTAATAGTGCCAGACATGCACAGTTGGCATTGCTGTTATAATTTTAGTTGTCCTTAGTTTTTTTTTTGCATTGTTGTTTGCTGTTTTCTGTCTTTTTCTCTTTAGTTCATTTTCTTGGTTGTTGGTGCATTGCGGGTGGGGAATGGAATTAATTGTATTTTTTGTATTTATCTATCTTCTTGGGGGGGTGGGCAGGGACTGTGGGAGGGGTCTCAAATGGTTGAGGGACAGCTATTGGGGAACTGTGGGGGATCTTGGAGGGTTTGGGTTCATGTTTTTTGGCCTAGTGGGAGATCTGTCAACGCGCCCTTGAGCAGGGCATTGACCCTGGATGCTTCTGTGTGTCGCTCTGAATGGGAGTCTGTTGGATGACTGGTGTTGTGCAGTTATTCAGTGGCTTCACTGCAAGTATATTGTATGTTTCAGATATAAAAACATTTATTACAAAATGTAAAAAAGACATGGCAGGTGGAACCAAACATCTTGACAAAAGGAGAGATTAACGGTCTAATGTTCATTCCAGGTGACTACCTCAAAGTTGTTTGAGAGAATGCAAAGCTGTCAAGGAAAAGGGTGGCTACTTTGAAGAATCTAAAATATATTTTGATTTGTTTAAAAAACAAATGGTTACTAATGATTCCATGGGTGTTATTTCATATATTTGATGTCCCTTGAATGAGTATGTGAACCCTTGAATGAGTATGTGTCCAAACTTTTGACTGGTACTGTATGTATGTGTGTGTACAGTTGAAGTCTGAAATTTACATATGTCACGATCTTCCAAATAATCCAAACAAACAAAGGTGCAGCATGCATTGTGTTCCACATATTTAATGAATAAAATGGAACATCCAAAAACAAGAAATAACAGACCGTCACATTCGTCTAGCACAACACATGCACTAACAGAAACACAGTACAATAACCCACAACACAGGTGGGGAGAGGACAACCTAAATAGGATTCCCAATTAGTGGCAATGACTAACAGCTGCCTCTAATTGGGAACCAACTCAAAACCAACATAGACATACATAGAAATACCCACTAGTCACGTCCTGACCTAAATCATAGAGAACCCAGAGGGCTCTCTATGGCCAGGACGTGACCCGAAGAGGTCCGTGGGCATTTTGGTGTCGGTTTCGGCGCGGGACGTACCGGGCTGGAAAGGCGCACTGAACTCCTGGTGCGTGGAGCCGGAACAGGATTCACAAGACTGTGAAGGAGCACTGGACTCCTGGTGCGTGGAGCCGGAACAGGATTCACAAGACTGAGAAGGAGCACTGGACTCCTGGTGCGTGGAGCCGGAACAGGATTCACAAGACTGAGAAGGAGCACTGGACTCCTGGTGCGTGGAGCCGGAACAGGATTCACAAGACTGAGAAGGAGCACTGGACTCCTGGTGCGTGGAGCCGGAACAGGATTCACAAGACTGAGAAGGAGCACTGGACTCCTGGTGCGTGGAGCCAGAACAGGATTCACCGGACTGAGAAGGAACACTGGACTCCTGCTGCGTGGAGCCGGAACAGGACCCACCGGACTGGGGAGGCGCACTGGCATCCTGGTGCGTGGAGCCGGAACAGGACCCACCAGACTGACGACACGCACCTCAGGGCGAGTGCGGGGAGCTGGCACTGGACGTACCGGGCTGCGGAGGTGCACTGGCATCCTGGTGCGTCGAGCCGGTGTAGGTCCCACCGGACTGACGACACGCACCTCAGGGCGAGTGCGGGGAGCTGGCACTGGACGCACTGGGCTGGGGAGGCGCACTGGTATTCTGGTGTGTGGAGCCGGCGTAGGTCCCACCGGACTGACTTGCACCTCAGGGCGAGTGCAGGGAGCTGGCAATGGACGTACCGGGCTGGGGAGGCGCACTGGCATCCTGGTGTGTGGAGCCGGCGTAGGTCCCACCGGACTGACTTGCACCTCAGGGTGAGTGCAGGGAGCTGGCACTGGACGTACCGGGCTGGCGACTTCCGCCAAGGAAGGGTCTCGCTACCCCCCAGAATCTCTTCCCAGGTCCAGAACACCTTCTCCTCCACCATAGGGGCACGCTGCTTGGTCCTGGTGTGGTGGGTTATTATGTCACGATCTTCCAAATAATCGGACCAAGGCACAGGGTGCATTGTGTTCCACATATTTAATGAATAAAATGGAACATCCAAAAACAACAAGCAATAACAGACTGTCACATTCATCTAGCACTAACAGAAACACAGTAGAATAACCCACAACAAAGGTGGGGAGAGGACAACCTAAATAGGATTCCCAATTAGAGGCAACGACTAACAGCTGCCTCTAATTGGGAACCAACTCAAAACCAACATAGACATATATAGAAATACCCACTAGTCACGTCCTGACCTAAAACATAGAGAACCCAGAGGGCTCTCTATGGCCAGGACGTGACAACATGCACTTAGGTTGGAGTCAATAAAACTAATTTTTCAACCACTCCACAAATTTCTTGTAAACAAACTATAGTCGGTTAGGACATCTACTTTGTGCATGGCACAAGTATTTTTTCCAACAATTGTTTACAGACAGATTATTTCACTTATAATTAATTGTATCACAACTGCAGTGGGTCAGAAGTTTACATACACTAAGTTGAATGTGCCTTTAAACAGCTTGGAATATTCCAGAAAAGGATGTCATGGCTTTAGAAGCTTCTGATAGGCTAATTGACATAATTTGTGTCAATTGGAAGTGTACCTGTGGCTGTATTTCAAGGCCTACCTTCAAACTCAGTGCCTCTTTGCTTGACATAATGAGAAAATCAAAAGAAATCAGCCAAGACCTCAGAAAAAGAATTGTAGACCTCCACAAGTCTGGTTCATCCTTGGGAGCAATTTCCAAATGCCTGAAGGTACCACGTTCATCTGTACAAACAATAGTACGCAAGTATAAACACCATGGGACCACGCAGCCGTTCTGTCTCCTAGAGCTGAACGTACTTTGGTGTGAAAAGTGCAAATCAATCCCAGAACAACAGAAAAGGACCTTGTGAAGATGCTGGAGGAAACAGGTACAAAAGTATCTATATCCACAGTAAAATTAGTCCTATATAGACATAACCTGAAAGGCCGCTCAGCAAGAAAGAAAGCCACTGCTCCAAAACTGCCATAAAAAAGCCAGACTACGTTTTGCAACTGCACACGGGGACAAATATTGTACTTTTTGGAGAAATGTCCTCTGGTCTGATGAAACAAAAATAGAACTGGCCATAATGACCATCGTTATGTTTGGAGGAAAAAGGGGAGGTTTGCAAGCCGAAGAACACCATCCCAACCGTGAAGGACGGGGGTGGCAGTATCATGTTGTGGGGGTGCTTTGCTGCAGGAGAGACTGGTGCACTTCACAAAATAGATGAGGAGGGGAAATTATGTGGATATATTGAAGAAACATCTCAAGACATCAGTCAGGAAGTTAAAGCTTGGTCGTAAATGGGTCTTCCAAATGGACAATGACCCCAAGCATACTTCCAAAGTTGTGGCAAAATGGCTTAAGGACAACAAAGTCAAGGTATTGGAGTGGCCATCACAAAGCCCTGACCTCAATCCCATAGAAAATGTGTTCGCAGAACTGAAAAGGTGTGTGTGAGTAAGGAGGCCTACAAACCTGACCAGTTACACCAGCTCTGTCAGGAGGAATGGGCCAAAAATCTCACAACTTATTGTGGGAAGCTTGTGGATGAATTCCCGAAAAACAATTGACCCAAGTTAAACAATTTAAAGGCAATGCTGCCATATACTAATTGAGTGTATGTAAACTTCAGACCCACTGGGAATGTGATGAAATAAATAAAAGCTGAAATAAATCATTATCACTACTATTATTCTGCCATTTCACATTTAAATATAAAGTGGTGATCCTAACTGACCTAAAACAGGGGATATTTACTAGGATTAAATGTCAGGAATTGTGAAAAACTGCATTTAAATGTATTTGCCTAAGGTGTATGTATACACTATCAAAATAAAGAAAGTCACACACTACATATATACTCTTCCAACAGTTTAATGGGTATTTACCAACGTTTCGGCATCACTGTGCCGGACTCCTGGTGCGGACTCCTCACCCTGAGGAAGGCACAGTGATACCGAAACGTTGGTAAATACCCTTTAAACTTTTGGGAGAGTATATATGTAGTGTGCGACTTTCTTTATTTTGATAGTGTATAGTTTATTCGCTGTTAGTCAGCACCTCCACACAATCTTTGTTCTGGGTGTGCGCCAGCTCATGTAATTTTGCCTAAGGTGTATGTAAACTTCCGACTTGAACTGTATGTGTATGTGTGTGTGTGTATATATATATATATATATATATAAAAAGTATTAATTGGTCAATAACGGGTGACTGTCATTTTTATAAATTTGGCCAGGTAAATACTGATTGTCTTTTCTTCTTATTCTTATTACCCCGAGCCCATTCTCCCCAACTAAGGTGCCACCAACCTCCTGTAGTGTCAATATAGCTGTACCATGATATTTGCATTGATACTGATTAAACCTCCACTTGTTCTCCACTATTCCACCCACCTCCCCCCATCCCAAGTTGGGTTGTCGTCCCAGTAACTGGCAGACCACCCCTATCCACCTGGATCCTAGAGCGTTGGAAAGACTGGGACCCATCCTTAAAAAGACGACAAACTGTGTTTCAAAAATTGTCAAAGACATATTATTTTAACCTAAAGCATTTAATAATTACATTTATAGTACAATATTATGGGGAATGTGAATGAGAGGGCTACTTACACGGTGTGGGAAAGGGATCACAGCAGTGATTGAATGAGGCATGAGTTGAGGTGTATGACAGGATTTGACTGGGAAGACAAAAAACAATAACACAACACACTACACAGTCAGACAAAAAAGCTAAGAATGAGTTAGTCCAAGCAAGGAGTAAAATCATTGATGTGTAATAATGTGATTGTGTATGTGATTGACTATACATACAGGAATGAGAGAAAATGTATAGGGGTACTCACAGTGCTTGGAGGGGAAACATTCAATGTGCCAATGGATGAGTGGGCACATGAGACGTGGCTTCAGTTCATGTCAGGAGAAAGTTGGCAAAGGTAGTGGAGTGGAGTAATCATCACCTCTTAATCCAGGAACAGGAGGGGACTTAGCTCTAAATACAAATAGCAGATACTGTACATTCCATTATCTCCTGACATGAACTGAAGCCACGTCTCATGTGCCCACTCATCCATTGGCACAGTGAATGTTTCCCCTCCAAGCACTGTGAGTGCGCCATCGTAGGTTTGGACAATGAGTTTCTCTATGAACTTAAACTCAAGACATCTCAAAATTCATAAAGTCAAACACAGACTGCACATCTCGACCACTTGACACATCAAAGTAGCCCAAGAAACATTCCTGAATAAAGCCTTGATCATCCACATACCTGACAACTGCAAGCAGACTGGTGCCACAATAGGACCAAGAGCGAAGGGGCAATTTTACCCCCTGGGGCCTGGAGTTTTCCCTTATATGTTAACCTAACTCGGCAAACTCTGGACCCTATAAGGTACGACAGTGATTAATCAGTGGTAAAAAGGTTTTATGAGCTTTGATGGGACCAGTTTTTCCTAATCCTGAAAAAAACTTCTGGCCCTGGGGGGGATGAAAACCCTGTCAAACTTCAGCTACCTTATATTTGTTCATATAAATTATATTTAGACAAGAATAGGAGGGGTATTTCCTCTTTCCAGACACATAGACAACTACTGATAGACAATAGAACTCACAGGGCTGAGCTTGCTTTATGCATGTTAGCATCATGCAGACCTATTTTATTTTACCTTTAACTAGACAAGTCAGTTAAGAACAAATTCTTATTTTCAATGACGGCCTAGGAACAGTGGGTTAACTGCCTTGTTCAGGGGCAGAACGACAGATTTTTACCTTGTCAGGTAATGTTGATTCCTACATTATTACGAGCTTTTGAGTACTTTTGTGATCCAGTTCCTTAAATTTGAAGATGTATTATTTCAATAATTGTCCTTTCTTCTTCTTCTGTCTTTCATCTAATTATAAATACTATAAATAGAAAGTGGAATACTAATTATTTTACAACGTTCCATATCTTGAATGGTACAGTGTATTTGTAGTAGATTTATTAATTAATTGTTTTGTTTGTTTGTTTTCCTGTTTTTATTACAATCCCTACCGTGGTTAGTATTGGGTGTTCCATTATTCGACTCCTTTATGGGAACTTTGTAATATTTAGAATAGCCATGGAGTAGTCTTGGTGTCTCGGAACAGTCGGTTATCAATGCACAGTTTATTGACTATGAGAGCTACACGTTTCCCTTTTAATCTATTCATCTTGAAGAGTGGATACAGAACTTTGCGCCGTTCTGCAATTTCCTTTGTGAACTGATCATTCATGCCTATTTTCGTGCCAGAGAGTCTTTTGCCCAGGAAATATTTCCCTACATTCTGGATCTTCACCCTCATTGTCTTTAATACCAGTAAAAAGTACCAGACTTTCTTGCATAGATCTAGTCTGTATTTCAAGTAAGGCTTCTCTCAGAAACATGTTCTCTTTTTTAAGTTGTTTAACGTCCGTTTCAATAGTATTGAATGTACATTTTAGCTTGTTTGTTTCTTTCTCCATTGTCGTGGCTTTTTCGTCACTCATCTCGATGCTTGCCTTCGACTCCTTTATAGTATCTTTACTGACTAGTTCAAGTTTGCCCAGTTTATCATTTCTGACTTTAGTAAGTCGGTTTCTACCCTTACCGTTGCGTTCCAGGTGGTGAAAAGCATATATCGTCTGTGTCTTGTTTTCTTTTGGGAATTGGTTCTCCATGCTTACACTCCAACATGCTTTGGTGTTGACTGTATTGGTAATATTGGTCGATACATTTCTCTAGCCTTGTAATTTGTTTTGTGTTGTTATCCAGATTGAAGGCTATTGTCCACGAGTATACGAGTATGCGGAGTGAAGTGCTAATGAACTCAGCAAAAAAGAAACGTCCTCTCACTGTAAACTGCGCTTAAACTGAACAAGTTCCACAAACATGTGACTAACAGAAATGGAATCATGTGTCCCTGAACAAAGGGGGGGTCAAAATCAAAAGTAACAGTCAGTATCTGGTGTAGCCACTAGCTGAATTAAGTACTGCAGTGCATGTCCTCCTCATGGACTGCACCAGATTTGCCGGTTCTTGCTGTGAGATGTTACCCCACTCTTCCACCAAGGCACCTGCAAGTTCCCAGACATTTCTGGGGGGAATGGTCCTAGTCCTCACTCTCCGATCCAACAGGTCCTAGACGTGCTCAATGGGATTGAGATCCGGGCTCTTCACTGGCCATGGCAGAACACTGACATTCCTGTCTTGCAGGAAATCACACACAGAACGAGCAGTATGGGTGGACGATCAGCTGTCCGTCCTGTCTCCCCGTAGCGCTATTTTAGGCGTCTCACAGTATGGACACAATTTATTGCCCTGGCCACATCTGCAGTCCTCATGCCCCCTTGCAGCATGCCTAAGGCACATTCACACAGATGAGTAGGGACCCTGGGCATCTTTCTTTTGGTGTTTTTCAGTAGAAAGGCCTCTTTAGTGTCTTAATTTTTCATAACTGTGACCTTAATTGCCTACCGTCTGTAAGCTGTTAGTGTCTTAACGACCGTTCCACAGGTGCATGTTCATTAATTGTTTATGGTTCATTGAACAAGCATGGAAAACAGTGTTTAAACCCTTTACAATGAAGATCTTTGAAGTTATTTGGATTTCACGAATTATCTTTGAAAGACTAACAGAAATGCTGAGTTTATTCAGTAAGATTTTTTTTAAAGTTTTTATCTTGAGTCATTCTGCTCCGCTGTCTTCAGTCCACCATTGCTCCTCCCTACAATCTGTCCTTGCCCTTTCCTCTTGTACTTGGGAAATCTACATGGATGTTTATTTAATATGGGAGGCTTTCACACTAACTAATCCAGCCAGGAAAGATGGAGTTGTGTTGGTGAAGGGAATGGGGGGATGAGGGGAGGAAGGGTCGGTTGCATGTGTGTTTGTTTTCACACATATTCTGTAACTTCTAGCCCATGTGGTTCCTCCGACATACTGCATGTTTGACTTTTTGATTATGAATCTGTACGCCGAGACTGTGTATCTTTTGACCAGGATGATATTAAGCAAATCGGCAAATGCTTATGTTTGCTCCAATGGATTCTAAAAGTATACGCAAACATGAAAAAAAAGAGGTTCCAGCTCACTCAAGGAGTGGATCCACTTTCGCTGAAACAATGTAGATCAGGTGGAGGCTGGGTGGGTTGTTGGTTTTCACTGTGTGTGGTAGTAATACTCTCCACATTCTAAAGTCCCCTGCCCGAATTTCACATCGAAGGATAAATCCTTATTTAAAGGTTAAATGTGTTTGTGTTTTAAAATAACCCAAGGTGACCATCCCTTTCAGGATTTGCCTGAAACAAACCATCTTCCAAAAGTCATTCAATCTTCCTGCTGTTTTAAAAAAAAAAATATAAATTATAATAATCTAAGTAGGCCAGGCTATAATGTAAGACTAATTCCTGAAAAGAAATGCCATGCAAACGATAACAGCAGAACAACAACAGAGACATGCAATCGGTGTATAGGCCGACCTTTAGCCTGAGGACAAGCTCAATTGAACAGCTTATTGATGGTGTAAATTCTGTAATTGTTCTGTTTAGTCCTGTCTGGGCTGTGTATAATTGAAAACTGTGGGAGGCAGACAGTGAGTGAGTAACGGCCACAGCCCCTTGTAGCTTATCATTTGTTTTGTTTTTATTTTTTTACCATGACTAAGAGCCAAAGTAAAGTAACATTTTCACCGTATTTAGTTGCAACTGTATTTTGGGATGGGCACAAATCCATTTTGTGGACTGGCAAAATGCCTAGGAATAGTTTTTCGGGAACCTCATCTTTGGATTACACTGAGCTGTCAAAGAGGACACAACCGCAACCAAGTATTTCATGATTTGTTTTGTCTTACCAAAACCTTGCATTTCATTTGTGATGAATGCTATCAATTTGAGTGTCTCAAGCGCAAAGCATATTTGACCTGTCACACACACACACGCACACAAACACACAACAGTTAAATACACTCACATTCACACTAATGTTCCTAACAAACCATCCCAGGAATTAACCAAATGTCATGGTCTCCATTAAAAAGGGGGCATGCCCGGTTTGGGGATATAAAGGATTAGGGGGTAAACACAGAAAACTGAGAAAGCTATCTTATCCCACTCCATCTTCCAAACACATGAAATTATGCTGTTGAGTGAACAGTTGAGAAGAGGGGTTTACTGAGTAAGCCTATAGGCCATCATCAGAGACTCCCTATCTCACCTTCTAGCCTTTCAGGTGAATATTACACAAATGAGAAGACAGCGATTTTGGCTCCCAGAATGTTTAGGATGGGGTTTGGGGAGTGATAATGCAGAATTGCACTAATTGTAAATTATTTAGTGACATTTCGTGACCTTGGGACTATCACGTTCTATTTGACATTTATTTTATTTATTTTTTATAGTTATTCACATAGAGTTGTTCTATGTGGTCCTTTACAGGTACTTAAGTAAAAATAGCTTAAAGCACTACTTAAGTATTTTTTGGGGTTATCTGTACTTTACCTTACTATTTATATTTCTGACAACTTTTACTTCACTACATTCCTAAAGAAAAGTATGTACTTTTTTCTCCATATTTTTTCCCTGACACCCAAAAGTACTCGTTACATTTTGAATGCTTAGCAGTACAGGGAAATTGCCTAATTCACACTTATCAAGAGAACATCCATGGTCATCCCTACTGCCCCTGATCTGGCAGACTCACTAAACACATGCCTAGTTTGTAAATTATGTCTGAGTGTTGGAGCATGCCCCTGGCTATCCGTACATTTAAAAAACAAGAAAATTATGCCATCTGGTTTGCTTTATAAAATGAATTTGAAATTATTATACTATTACTATACTATATTAAAACCAAATACTTTTAGACTTTTACTCAAGTAGTATTTTACTGGGTGACTTTCACTTTTATTTGAGTAATCTATTAAGGTATCTATACTTTTACTCGAGTATGACAAATGGGTACTTTTTCTACCACTGTCCATTTAAACTATTAAAACATCAAAGACACTACTTCAAACAACAAACACTTGTTTTTTTCCCTTGGACATCATTGCACGAGGGATAGAAGAGCAGTGTGGGGTTAAGGTAAGGGTAAGGATGTCCCAAAGAACCCGCTTAGCATCTACTGTAAATTTAGTTTAAAAAAAAAATCTCTAATTTCCATTCGCATCTGTTTTCATTATAGTGTCTGTAATAAAAAAAATACCTGAACTTTTGTTTTTAAAACGGCAAAAGAAAGTAAATATTAACATTTCAATTTAACTTTAAAAATAACAACTGTATTGAATGTTTTGAAAAATATTTTTTTTTACAGTGTAACAAAAAAGGTGAGTATCACAGATCATATTGACAACAAGCCACAATGTCTTTAGGTGTGTCATTATTTACTATGTCCCACACATGTGTCAGTTACAGCGAGGGATGGGGATGAAACCAGACAGAGGAGTGGCAGGGACATACAGTAGTAATCTCACAATTACTACCTTACTATTGTTGACAGACAAAACAACAGCTTAGCCTGTCACGCAGAAAATGTGTGTGTGTGTGTGTGGAGAGAGATATGCATTGTGAACAAAGTGTGGGTTGCTATAATCCTGTTTAAGGCCTTTGCTGTCTATCCTTTGCTGACTCATAATGAAAAACTGACAGTCTGAAACACAGTAGGTGTTTTAAGATGTGGGATCCGTGCACAATAGGCTAAAGCTATATTCAGATTTAAAATAATAAACATATAGGCTATGACAAGAAATCACAGGTTGGTAGCACCTTAATTGGAGAGGACAGGCTTGTGGTAATGGTTGAGGCAAAACTTGTGGAATGGTATCAAATACATCAGACACATGGTTTCCATGTGTTTCATGCCATTCCAGTAGCTCCTTTCCAGCCTTTATTATGAGCTGTCCTCCCCTCCGCAGCCTCCACAGGAAGAAATACACTTGTCCAATGTCCACATTTTCAAAACAATCCAACTGTTTGACCTCTCATTACAGAGAGGCTTGGGTCCATATACTGTAATTAGAATTATATTCTAGGATCCAAGATTATACTCTATAAATATATTCCTATCCTCGGGCCTAGGGTTTCCTCCACTGATTCAGAGTGTGCCAGTGACACAGAAGCTAAAGCCTTTTAGCGGTGTCAGAGCAAGGCTGGGGATGTCACAGGCTATGCCTGGCATTAGCAGTATAATGGCAAGGATTTGCTGATAAAACAGGGGCCTCCACTGCTAGTCTTTAGTGACTTAAGCGGCGCGTCCTTCCATAGCAGTTGGAGCTTTGTATCCATCCCAAAATCTCTCTCACTTTCCTCTCTCTTTCTTTAAGAGACTCTCACAAACACACATACTGTCTTTCCTCCTTTATGACGTTTAAGTGGGAGCTCAGTAAGAATGCTCTTCGCCGTGTTCATTAAACATGGCACATTTGTTGGTTTATTTTGTGGGTTTAAGCAAATTCAACCCACATAAAGCTTAGCAAATGGGCATAGCAAACAGGCCATCATCTCAACATAAAATGGGTTATTTTTTTACCACTGTGGATTTCTAATCCAATCCAATTTGAGGACTGAACAATACATTTTCTTTTGTACCCATGTCTGAATTTTCATGGCAATTTTGTTGATAACATATGGCCACAACCATGTGAATGACTGACTTTACCTCCAACTTATATAATAGTAGAAAATAGACAAATACATTGATCACCAGATGTCATGAAGGTGTGTCATCTAGCTGCTTGCAATAATTTATCTCTGTTATGCTACGCAACGGATGCTCTTGAATTCATTGCCATGCTTCAGTGCCAGCTTTACAATTACCACTGTCTGATCAGTCATAATTTACCCATCAATTAAAAAGACGCAGTTTCTATAGAATGTGGCATCAAATTGCCCATGTCTCGTCTTTAAAAGAGAAGGAGTTATGAAGGTAGAATAGCATAGTAAATGGGTCCTATGGAGTTTCACACACACAGTCATTGAGATCTTCTGGTATCACCAAAGTTTCATGCACTGACTAACCCACAATGAGAAGGCGATAAATGCAGTGCTCAATCGTCAATTCACATCGTAAATTCACATTTCATAAAGTGCTTTTTTTACCTCATGTTTTAGTTTTAGAACATGTTTTGTTTGTGCTACCATCTGTCTGTGTCTTATATACAATAATTTAATAATTAAGGAGGAAATCTCTTGATCCCAATCTAAATATTGTGGAAGACAAGACAGCCCTTTGACATTTTTTCCTACGAGGCTGTTTGTTCACCAGTATTTACCCACGCTGGCATTTCTGTTGTTTGTCAATTTTCTTTATGAGTCTCTCATGTCTGTCGGAATGCAAACACTGACAACACCTTGGCCGCAGAGGAAAGCTTGATATTTGCTGGGAAAACAAAAAAGATCATTACAACAACAACAAAAATGACTTGAGTCCAAATGGTACCTTTATTAATAGTATCACCTCTCATGTGGAAATTAATGTAGGGGAAATAGCTCAATGTTAAATTCAAATCTCCCTACCAGCATATCTAAGCCAATATGTCACCAATCTGAAAATGTACAAATCAACTTGGAGGTACACAGACAAGACACTCCCGACCTCTCGCCATGAGCCACCCGTTCGTTACCGAGAACCACATTCCAGATTTTTAACAGGGTTGTTAGCAATAGGGTCGTCACAATGTTTCTTGCCCAGAACTAGCTCAATATCTAGGTGTCGGATAAGAACGAGACTACAGCGTCCATACAGTGAACATTAGACTCGCCACCTTTTGGACTGAATACGTTTGTAGGGGCAACTGTTTTGATTAAATGTGTAATTTATCGCTCGCGCGTGCTCATTTCTGTCCATTAAGAACCAACAATGTGCTTTCTTTTTATAGCGTTTCTGACCAGGCTAACATCTTCTAACACCGGGTCTTTTGCTCGACAGCAACACAGCTGCTTGCACCAGGCTGCCACTCATAAGAAGTGTATGGGAACAAACCTAGGCTTCTGATTATATAAATATATGGTGGTATTCAAGCTGAGGTTAATCAATAAATGCAAACCTATATTTTGATTAGCTAGGTAACTAGCTAACATTAGCAAATGTTAGGTTGCTTGTCCAAAGTCCAGTAGCTAGTCTCTGTAGCTCGATAACAACATTCAGCTGAAAGCTAGCTTGCTAAGAAACGGGCAAAGAAAGGTAGCTAGCCAATGAATGTTGTTTTGTTTTTATTAGTTAGGTAGCTAGCTTGCAAGCAAGCTACTTAACATAACACCAGTCAGATGAGAGCTAATGTTGGCTAGGTAGCTAATCAACAAGCAAGGAAAGCTAGCTATATTTTGCCAAGGTTTTTCATATAATTCTGAAGTCATGTGTAAACTAACCTAAACACAGATATGCACAAATAAGCTAGCGAACGTTCTTGACTGCTATGATAGCCAGTTAATGTTCTCTAGGTAACGTTAGCTAATGCTTATGACGAGTTCATGCACCACAATATATCATACATTCTTCCAGAAAATATAGCTAGCTAGCTAAATAAGTTCAAAGCAGGATCAAACCCAACGCCAAACTTTGGGAAACTGTTAGCTAGATACCTTACAATGGGCATTCAAAAACTAGCTGGGTAGGCTACTCCATAGTCCAAGCTACCGTATGACAAGGTAGCCAGATTTCAGACAGGACAAACACTGCAGTTAGCTACACTACATTTCCTCGACTAAGAACAACCAAGACCACAACACAAACCATAGCCGAGAAATTGCTTTGTTAAGAAACAGTAAGTTAGTTATGAACCGCATATAGTCAATGGTTGAACCCCAAACTGCAAATGCATGCTAGCATCAGACAATTTTCCAGACTCGACTGACAGCATCACCGTTTCAAATAATCTAGCCCAGGCATACTCTCCTCTCCTGCCTTCTTGTCATTGTTATAATCCAAATTTGAGATGACTGATTAGCACAGTTTTCGGGGAGAAAATCCATCCACAAGTAAAAAGTAGTCAGGGGTGCGGGTGCTGCAAACCGTGCACCCAGATAAACAACATCAGAATCATTAAGGGGGTTCGATTAATCTCGCCCGGGCGCCCGTGTTGGTCCTTTTTGTACTGGCTGACAGTTGATCGCATTCGATTTGGAACTGGGTTGACTTCGGTTGTGAGCCAGGTGCCCTGCTCTGTCCGACGGCAAAGTCGACTAAAAACAAGTGACGTAATTAAGCACATGTAGGATTTGTGATTTCACATGCAAAAGTGATTGCTTTTGATAAAAACGCTTTATCTGCCTTCACTCCCTGATGATTTGACAGGCCATAGCCCGGTGTACCCTGGGCCAGATTAATCGAACCCTCTATCTGCTTGAGATCGGACCCTTTCATTCAATGTTCGCCTAAAATGACATATCCAAATTTAACTGCCTGTAGTTTAGGTCCTGAAGCAAGGATAAGGATATTATTGATACCATTTGAAAGAAAACACTTTGAAATTTGTGGAAATGTAAAATTAATGTAGGAGAATATAACACATTAGATCTGGTAAAAGATAATACAAAGACAAAAACCTGCGTTTTTTTGTTTGTTTTTTTGTCCATCAACTTTGAAATACAAGAGAAAGGCCATAATGTAATGTTGCAGGTTATGCACAATTTGGATTTTGGCCACTAGATGGCAGCAGTGTATATTTAGACAGATTCAATAAACCATTGCATTTCGGTTCAAAATGTTGTATCAAGACTGCCCAATTGTGCCTAATTGGTTTATTAATACACTCTCCTCAACCAATAGCATGGTATTCTTTCCCTGTAATAGCTACTGTAATTTGGACAGTGCAGTTAGACTAACAAGAATTTAAGCTTTCTTCCCATCTCAGATATGTATACGTCCTGGGAAATGTTCTTGTTACTTACAACCTCATGCTAATCACATTAGCCTACGTTAGCTGAACCGTCCAGCGGGGGGGACACCGATCCCGTAGAGGTTAAATTGTGTGCCATGCTGTGCGCAGTCCAAAGAAAATGACATGATTGCTAACCTGGCTAGCTACGTGATTAAAAAAGTCTGTGTTCATGAAATCAACTATTTTAGACGATTGTATTTGAACCAAGCAAAAATAATAAACTTTCAATCAGTACTGAGTGAATGAACAACATTATTTTGGAACAAACGCTTCTAGACTGTCCATTTAAATTGTCTGTCGAAATCAATGTTTTAAGAACAGGGTTCGTAGTGTAATGTTTAGAGTTACCGACTGTTGATCTGAAGATTGTGGGTTTGCTTCCTGGAGGATACTTTTTGACAATTATTTTGTTTATAGTTTTGACAGCCACCTCCCGGACACACACACACTTATTTTCACTAATTAGGTGGCTCTTAAAATAGCTTTTGGGTTTGTGGAGTGGCAGGCAAGTGGCAGTGAGTGTGGTGGTATGTACTACTACGTGTGTCTTGCTAGAACAGAGGTGAGACCAGTTCTCAGACTCTCAAGGAAGAGATCGTTGCCCTCATCTTTGAGATGCACGCCATCCCTAAAGGTACTGCCCAGGACTTTATGGCAGAGTGGCGGATCGTGGGCATGCGCCTGTCACAGAGAAATGCAAGCTGCCCCTTGTGGCGCTGACAAATGACTTACAGTGTATGCCAATTCAAAGCCTACACATGGTACTTTGCACACTACCAATAAAACATTTGTTCTGTTCTAAATCTGTGAGTACTCCCATCTGTTTTCATATTTATACAGCCATTTACAATTGTGGGAATGTATGCTCTTTTACTGGAGTTGGACAGCTGTGTGCAGAATTACTAAGAACACTTGTAGCTAAAGGATTTAGAGCACATATCCAATGTCAGATTTGTAAATGTGTATATAATTTTTCTTAAGAGTGTTTTGCACTTCTCTAATGTTATATTTTACAGGTGTTTCTCAGCAGTGTTTGTTTCAGAAGTTACCAAAATTGCTCTTACGAGCCACAGGGTTATGCATGTTTTTATTTATTCAAGCCCAGTGCTACCACGCCTGGTTCTACTACTAAGCTGTTCATCAAGACCTCAGCTGTTCACCATGAATAGTAGAATCAGGTGTGGTAGAAAAGCCTGCATAAACGTGTAGCTTGTCAAGAGCAATTATGGCCATCCCTGAATTGTATTTACAGTATAAGTTTACTATATCTGATGAATTTGGTTGTGCACTTTAAATTTAGTGATAACTCACTTTTGTTTACAGCCAATGTGGTACTAGGCCTTTTTTCAGTCAACTTTAAGGTACATGTTCATGCTAATGGGTACATGTTAATCATTTGTATATTTTCCATATTGGCTTAAATGGGTTTTTGGTTTTGCGCTCCCCTCTGGAAAATCAGTTGTTCATTTTAAATACTAACTACATTATTTATGTTGCCATTTCTCATTATTGTTTACTTTTACTTAACTTGTATTGCTGTGTTATGCTGTATTATAATGTTGTACAATAATTTTGCATAATCACCTACCGGTGTAGAAAACAATAAGTGAGAAGTAGGCATTGGTCTGAAGCCAAAAAAAGAAAAGAAATTCACGAGAACCACAATGCCTATTCCACCCATGCCCTACCAAGGTTTTCCATCACACAGCTTTGACCTACTACAGTGGCTATGTTGGTATTGTATCTTTCAAACTATGTGTTGGCAGGTTGCTTAGGATTCAAATGGACGTTACAGTATCCTGCTATTAAAATGATGTATACTGGTGTATATATACACATATCATACACATACATATACAGTACCAGTCAAAAGTTTGGACGCACCAACTCATTCATTATTTTTACTATTTTCTACATTGTAGAATAATCGTGAATAAATCAAATCTATGAAATAACACATATGGAATAATGTAGTAACCAAAAAAAGTGGTAAACAAAGCAAAATATATTTTGTATTTGAGATTCTTCAAAGTAGCCACCCTTTGCCTTGATGACAGCTTTGCAAACTCTTGGCATTATCTCAACCAGCTTCCTGAGGTAGTCACCTGGAATGCATTTCAATTAACAGGTTACAATGTTAAAAGTTAGTTTGTGGAATTTCTTTTCTTCTTAATGCTTTTGAGCCAATCAGTTGTGTTGTGACAAGGTGGGGGGTGGTACACAGAAGATAGGCCTATTTGGTAAAAGACAAAGTCCACATTATGGCAAGAACAGCTCAAATAAGCAAAGCGAAATGACAGTCCATCATTACTTTAAGACATGAAGGTCAGTCAATGTGGAAAATTTCAAGAACTTTGAAAGTTTCTTCAAATGCAGTCAGTCGCAAAAACCATCAAGCTCTATGATGAAATTGGCTCTCATGAGGAGCGCCACAGGAAAGGAGTTACCTCTGCTGCAGAGGATAAGTTCATTAGAGTTAACTGCACCTCAGATTGCAGCCCAAATAAATGTTTCACAGAGTTCAACAGACACATCTCAACATCAACTGTTCAGATGAGACGTGAATCAGGGCTTCATGGTCGAATTGCTGCAAAGAAACCACTACTAAAGGACACCAATAAGAAGAATAGACTTGCTTGGGCCAAGAAACACGAGCAATTGACATTAGACCGGTGGAAATCTGTCTTATTGATTAGTACAAATTTGAGATTTTTGGTTCCAACCGCTGTGTCTTTGTGAGACGCAGAGTAGGTGAATGGATGATCTCCGCATGTGTGGTTCCCACCATGAAGCATGGAAGAGGAGGTGTGATGGTGTGGGGGTGCTTTGCTGGTGACACTATCTGTGATTTATTTAGAATTCAAGGCACACTTAACTAGCATGGCTACCACAGCATTCTGCAGCAATACACCATCCCATCTGGTTTGCGCTTAGTGGGACAATAATTTGTTTTTCAACAGGACAATGACCCAACACACCTCCAGGATGTGTATGGGCTATTTGACCAAGAAGGAGAGTGACGGAGTGCTGCATCAGATGACCTGGCCTCCACAATCATCCGACCTCAACCCAATTGAGATGGTTTGGGATGAGTTGGACCGCCGAATGAAGGAAAAGCAGCCAACAAGTGCTCAGGATATGTGGGAACTCCTTAAAGACTGTTGGAAAAGATTTCTTCATGAAGTTGGTTGAGAGAATGCCAAGAGCGTGCAAAGCTGTCATCAATGCAAAGGGTGGCTACTTTGAAGAATCTCAAATATAAAATATATTTTGATTTGTTTAACACTGTTTTGGTTACTAAATGATTCCATGTGTTGTTTCATAGTTTTGATGTCTTCTCTATTATTCTACAATGTAGAAAATAGTAAAAATAAAAATCCTGGAATGAGTAGGTGTCCAAACTTTGGACTGGTACTGTATATACACATATTTACATTTTGGTGCTCATGAACTTCCTTTCTTTTTTGGCTTCATACTAATGACATGGATTTACATCAGAGACAGGCAGACATTGTAGATTGGTTCACTGATCATTTTATTACAATTTAATGTTTTGATCAAGTAGTAAAAAGGAGACATTTGGCATGATTTGTATTGCAATACAATGCCTGTGCATTCTCATAGTGAAACAAAACAGAGAGATCTCATAATTCACCATGACATAAAAACATGGACGGATTGAAGAAGATCAGTGGTTGAGATGGTTGACGCAGCATATTATACGCTGAGATACATGATGAAACAGGGAACAAGATATGGCCCAAGTCTCTCAAACATGTAGTGAGGTAGTGGTGTATGTAATTCAAACAGCAGTTCCTTGGTGTATTAGTGTCCTAGCACCGTGACAACCTAAAGGTTGAGAAATTCAAACACACCCTCAAAAAGACAGACTGCTAGACTTCAACATGGATATTTTCCCACAGATGAGACAGACACATAGACACTTGTCCCCAAAGCAAGCCTTATACATCTAGAAGGGTGGGCTTGTCCAACATTTATTGATGAGAGTGCCAAGTCACATAAGCACCTGTCAAAACTTGTCTCCTCCTTTCTTCTCTCGCCTTTTGATGTCTCTCTCGTTCTCTCTCTCTCTCTCTCGCTTGTACCCATACCCCATTCTCTCTCCCTTCTTTGTTTTTTTGCTAACTTTCTTTGACAGGGAGAGGAAAAAATTTAAGCTTGGATCTCTGATTGATTACACACAGAACCCGGAGCCGAACGCAGAGAGGGGAGGCACCGGTTCATTTTCCATTTTAAATAAAGATGGAAAATCAGGGAAACTGCCAAGGCTATTCATTTGATCTGAATGGAACTTCAATAAAGCAAATTCCGAGACAGCTATTTCAGTTCATCATTGGGAGGCATTCCCCAAGCAACCTTTTGTCTTGGGCCCTGACAGGCTGGAACTGTTATTTTAGCCCGCCAGAGCGCTCTATATTAAATCAATATATAATATTACCAAGGTCGAAACTATACCCCAGCTACATGAAGCGTATATTTCTCAACCGCTGGTGACACTGTCCCATTTGTCTCTCTATCGCAAAACATTCTTGCTGATTCTTCTGCCTTCTCCTCAATGCAAATGTATGTAATACTTTAGTTTCTTTCACATTGAATACCCTCGGGGGAAAAGTGTCTTGTGTCTCCCATCAAACAAGCATAGCATTACATGCTAGCAAGCTCTACTAAAGTGTTACATAGGGGCAAAATTTGAAGGTATTTGATTGTATTAAGTTAATAGCTTTTGTCTCAATTAATAGTTCATACTTTCCATGATTAATTAAAAACATTGATTGTCACAATTAATGAAGTCCCTACCAGTGACAATACTGCACATCTCAACACTGAGGCTTAAGCAGTTGGGTCTAATATATCCCTCAGTATTTGATTCATTCTGTGCTTGAGGATGGTTTCAGAGGCTTTTGTGGGGTGTGTCTGCCATCTACTGGTAGATGTATTCAATGAAGGGCAACATAAAAATATGTTGTGCATAAAAAATGTCCTATTACAGTGAAATTATAGAAATATAATGAGGTTGGTATTGGCCATTTCCTAAATTTAGGTAATTAAGGTAATTAAAATCTTCGGACCGTAGTAACCTACTAAAGAAGTAGTAGGTAGTTTATAAGGTATATCGCTTAACAAGTATATGGCTTATCTGAAGTCCGTGGTCAGGAGGATAATAATCAACCTATAAACTTAATCTTCATCTAGCTGGTTCAGTCAGTATCACATTTTGATTATTGTTCAAATGCTAGAGGGCGATGGGAGAGAGATCAAAAAGTGAGCTAAAGAGCATTTATTTCAGACACTTACAATCTATCACATACTTTAGCTAACAATTAAGGGACAACGACACAAAGACATCATATGAGCTTGAACTATTTGTATCTAATCCTACTCTGTAATTATCCAATGTTAAGTACAGTGCTGTGAAAAAGTATTTGCCCCCTTTCTGATTTTCTCTATTTTTGCATATTTTGGACACTAAATGTTATCAGATCTTCAACCAAAACCTAATATTAAGTCAAGGGGACCTCAGTGAACAAATAATAAACATATTGATACTTCATTCCTTTATTTAATAAACAAAGTTATGCAACACCCAATGCCCCTGTGTGAAAAATTGCCCCCTTAAACTCAATAACTGGTTGTGCCACCTTTAGCTGGAATGACTGCAACCAAATGCTTTCTGTAGTCGTTGATCAGTCTCTCACATCCCTGTGGAGGAATTTTGGCCCACTTTTCGAGCATGAACTGCTCACTTCAGGTCCTGCCAGAACATCTCATTGGCTTTAGGTCTGGATTTTGACTAGGCCAAAGTAAACATTTTGACTCATCTGTCCATAGAACATTCTTCCAGGAGTCTTGATGATCACTTCCAGGTGCTTTTCTGGCAAACAGTAAGAACCTCATACCAACGGTCAAGCATGGTGGTGGTATTGTGATGGTTTGGGGATGCTTTACTGCCTCAGGACCTGGACGACTTACCATCATTGACGGAACCATGAATTATTCTCTGTATCAGAGAATTCTGAAGAAGAATGTCAGGCCATCCATCCATGAGTTGAAGCTGAAGCACAGCTGGGACATGCAGCAAGACAATGATCCAAAACACACAAGCAAGTCTACATCAGAATGGCTGAAAAGCAACACATTGAAAGTTCTGGAATGGCCTAGTCAAAATCCAGACCTAAACCCAATGAGATGTTCTGGCAGGACCTGAAACGAGCAGTTCATGCTCGAAAACCCACAAATGTCGCTGAGTTAAAGCAGTTCTGCATAAAAGAGTGGGACACATTTTCTCCACAGTAACTTGACTGATCAACAATTACAGGAAGTATTTGGTTGCAGTCATTCCATCTAAAGGTGGCACAACTAGTTATTGAGTGTAAGGGGGCAATTACCTTTTCACACAGGGGCATTGGGTGTTGCATATAACTTTGTTGATTAAATAAATTAAATAAGTATCAACATTTGTGTTATCTGCTCACTCAGGTTCCCTTGATCTAATATTAGGTTTTGGTAGAAGATCTGATAAGTGTCAAAAATATGCAAACTAGAGAAAATCAGGAAGGGGGCAAATACTTTTTCACTGCACTATATTGGACATAACTCAGCTCCCACCGTTCAGGTCCAAAGTCTCATTGATCTGATCCAGGGTCAGAGTGTGGGTCACAAACTCATCCAGCTTAAGTTTCTTGTTCATGTAGTCCCCAACGAGTTTGGGGACACTCTCCACACTCTTCCACCCTGTTGGAAAATGACACCATGTGCATGTGTATTTGTTTGGTCATATATTTCATATAGACATATGAAGTGCATTGAACCCTTCATCATAAGGGGTACAAAACGGCATCATAACATGACATTACAGATGATATGCACAGTCAAGATCGTTATTGTTAGCTTATGACAATTCACTTTTCACTGTTATGGTACAAACTATGTTTAGATCAGCTGCACTTAGTCTGGCTTTAATATGTCTCACATCGCCAACTCAACTCCAAAGTATGTCCCCTTCAAGATCACCAAGAGGTCTTCAGGGACTAGAGATATCTCCCCTACCTTTGTCCATCTTACCACACAGACACCCCAGGCATCCTTACAGCTCTCCAGGCAGCTCTCTGGAAGAAAAAGGAAAACATACCAGAACTGAGACGGTTTGTCCATTAGCTATGTTATTCTGGCCATTTTTGTATACTGATACCACCAGACTATAGCTTGCCGATACCCACAACAAAGGTGAGTGACCACACAAACCGTCTTACCTGTAGCCCAATTGCTTTGAGTTTTACCATTTGAAAGGATAAAAAAAAAAATACTTCCTGAACACCAACCATGACAGTCACATTCCCCACACACTCCAGGGCGAAGTCCACCCCTCCACCGGTCATCTCCACCAGCACCTCCTGGATGGGCTTGCTGTGGTCCTTGGGATTCACCAACTCAGTGGCCCCAAACGCCTCAGCCTTGTCAAACTTGCCCGGATTGATATCCACTGCGATGATTCTGGCAGCCCCGGCAACTTTGCAGCCCATGACTGTAACTAGGCCCACAGCCCCCAACCCGAACACTACACATGTGGAGCCAGGCTCAACCTGAAGAGGGTTATGGAATCTTTATAAAATGTCTTGACATCACATTTAAGCCTGTTGAGACACAAAACTGCACTTAGCACTAAACAGCACTGAAAGTACATACAGTACCAGTCAAAAGTTTGGACACACCTACTCATTCAAGGGGTTTTCTTTATTTTTACAATTTTTTACATTGTAGAATACTAGTGAAGACATCAAAACTATGAAATAACACATATGGAATCATGTAGTAACCAAAAAAGTGTTAAACAAATCAAAATATATTTTATATTCTTCAAAGTAGCCACCCTTTGCCTTGGGCTCCCAAGTGGCACAGCAGTCTAAGGCACTGCATCTCAGTGCAAGAGGCGTCACTACAGTCCCTGGTTCAAATCCAGGCTGTATTACAATGTGATTGGGAGTCCCATAGGGCGGTGCACAATTGGCCCAGCGTCGTCCGGGCTTGGCCAGAGTAGGCCGTCATTGTTAATAAGAATTTGTTCTTAACTGACTTGCCTAGTTAAATAAAGGTTTAACAAATATATATATATGAATAAATAACAAGATACAATTTTTTTTGTTGAAATGACAGCTTTGCACACTCTCTTCATGAGGTAGTCACCTGGAATGCATTTCAATTAACAGGTGTGCCATGTTAAAAGTTAATTAGCATTAGGACCGACCTGAGCATTAGGACCATTCCTCAAGGCCTACCTGGATGTCCCGAGTCCACCTGGCCGTGCTGCTTCCAGTTTCAACTGTTCTGCCTGTTTTATGAACATTTTAAAATCTTGTCCATGTTCTGTTATAATCTGCACCCGGCACAGCCAGAAGAGGACTGGCCACCCCTCACAGCCTGGTTCCTCTCTAGGTTTCTTCCTAGGTTTTGGCCTTCTAGGGAGTTTTTCCTAGCCACTGTGCTTTTACACCTGCATTGCTTGCTGTTTGGGGTTTTAGGCTGGGTTTCTGTACAGCACTCTGTGACATCAGCTGATGTAAGGGGGGCTTTATAAATAAATTTGATTTGATTTGATTTGAATTTGTGGAATTTCTTTCCTTCTCAATGCGTTTGAGACCATCAGTTGTGTGGTGACAAGGTAGGGGTGGTATACAGAAGATAGCCCTATGTGGTAAAAGACAAAGTCCACATTATGGCAAGAACAGCTCAAATAATCAAGATAAATGACAATCCACCATTACTTTAAGACAAGAAGGTCAGTCAATGCGGAACATTTCAAGAACTTTCAAAGTTTCTTCAAGTGCAATCAGTCACAAAACCCATCAAGTGCTACAATAAAACTGGCTTTCACGAGGACTGCCACAGGAAAGGATGTAAGGACTGACCATCCATAATATCAGATGTATAGTTTTAACCATGTTATACAGTGTTTGTTTACATTTACGTTATTGAAGTAAAACAAGCTTATATTTTGGGGTTCTGATGGGGTATGACAAATGAACTAAGCTCATGAGGAATTTATCAATTATATTCTTTAAGAATCAATGTGTATGCAATTCATTTATAAGTTAAAACATGGATGTAGCAAATAACAATTCTAGCTGTAAGGTCTCAAAATAGCCCAGAACAGATCAATAGTAGAAGAATAAGAACACAACACAGTATGTTTATGGAAATACTGTATATCTACATTGGTGGTTTACCTGGTGAGAATTTGGAGACTCCAGGGCCGACACCTTCCACCACACCTGACCCCTCGTGGCCCAGAACCAGTGGGAAAGGCCGCAGATGCATGTGTGCACCAGTCTCATAGAGGTACCCCCAGTCAGTGTGGCACATTCCACTTGCTGCAATCTCTCCATCAATAGAAACAACACACAGTTTATGTTTAGGTTAATATCTCTGTGAGTACTAGGCTTTACATAAGCATTGGTCTGGGAAATGTTTAGCTTAGGGGGAAGTTGTGGTTACCTTTATGCGCACTTTGTGAGCCTTAGGTGGGGCAACCTCCACCTTCTCAATTGACAGAGGTTTGCCATGCTCCCACGCTACTGCTGCCTTGCACTTGATCACCTGGGGTAATAGATTCAATATATGCATTATAAAGAGATTTCCTCAGATAAAAAAATAATAATGGTGCCTCATTACACAGACGGCCACTGCATGCGCTTACAACAAGACAGACAAGTCATTGCTTACCTGGCTCTCAGTATTCATTATAGCTTCCTGCAGATGTGAGGCTAGGGGAAATAAAGCACATCAACAAGTAGGCTGATAAAAGTAAATACTTATAGGTATGACAGTTGCAGTTCTGTCAAACATTTACACATTACAGAGGTATCATTTACGCTATCTCTAGTCCAGGTTGTTATATGTGGCTCGAAGCTCAAGTTGCACTCAATGATGTGTATAAACCATGGATTTCTGATGCTATGTAATGGCCAATGAGCGGCTTTGAAGCCACCAGTGCAATATTGGCACTCCCCAAAAGGAGCAGTCGTCCATTGGAATGAATGTATTTCAACTAAATGTTACAAGGATAAAAATTACACCTATTTAAGTATTTCTTTGTTGCAACATTAGTAGTCTCTGTAACATTAGTACTCTCCAAAAAGACTATGGAATGTTTTAATATTTTTTTTTTTACATTTTAAAATGTTCAGTTCACTTTAAAAGTATGCATTAAAGATGTAATTCGCAGTAGGGGAAACAGTGTCACTGTCCTCCCCAGGGCTGTTGTTATTGTTTTGTTGACAAAGCGGAGGTGAGGAGCGTTGCACAACATGGCAGAAATAAATTGCAGTACATGTTCTATCACGCTGCAATGATGTCCGCGGGGGGAAAACCTGTGTTAGTTGTTTGCAGTATACTTCTTTGTTGTTGTAATATCGCAAACGGATGTGGCAGTTTCACCATGAAGGATTATAGCTTTAAGGTGTCTTTAATATAATATACTTGTCAAAAATGAATGTAGACATTAATAAATGCATTTCTATAGCTTCAAAATATTATTATTTTTTACGACGGATGAGGAATACCGAAAAGGCTGCACGGTGGCACTAGTAGTTAATACATATAATTAGTCTCAGGTAACACCCTGGACCAGAACTACGTAATGCAAAGGGGGCACACAATTGCAGTTTTCAACAAATTAGAAGTTTAAAAAACATTAGTATTGTACAGCCTAAATTAGCCAACTCTAAAGAATATGTAAAGAAAGCATGTGTCTGCTCTCAAAAGTGTTACTGTTGACTTGGTAGCAAATCCAGTTCCAGACCTTCCAGCTTTGTCAAAGTGAGTCTGTGGTGTTCTCAGGCAGGGGATAATTGTATTCTCCTCGCGCCCTCTCTCTTTTCTCTGCTCGCCTCCTTCTCAAACCCCATTGGATGAGAAAGTCATAGGTCCCGCCCTACTAACCTTCTCCTCCAATTAACTTTGAGAAAGACACGAGGAGAGGACGCGAGGAGAATTACATTTGAGATTTTCCCCTAGTGTTCTTCACAGGATGTCGTGAATGAACGACAGTCTGGGTTTTACGACAGTCCAGACTTCCCTTCAGTTCTCACCATAGAGATAGATAGACGACTCATTTTTGTATCTGTGCCATTATAGCGTCTGTGACAGCATTGGGAAAGGGAAAGCGGGAAACCTAGTCAGTTGTACAACTGAATGCCTTCAATCTCTGAATCAGAGAGGTGCGGGGCCTGCCTTAATCGACATCCACATCTTCGGCGCCTCGGGAACAGTGGGTTAATTTTTCTCAGGGGCAGAAGAACAGATTTTTACCTTGTCAGCTCATGGATTCGATCCAGCAACCTTCCGGTTACTGGCCCAACGCTCTAATTTTAAAGTAGTCAATTTTCTTCTTCATTGGCTGATTGGTCTCAACTCATAGGAATGCAAAAAAAAAATGTAACCTGTTAGTTTCAGTCCTGGTTGCTGATTGGTTGAAAGCTGTGGCCCATTAGACTATATTCCACAGGTAGTATGCAACATTACTTGTTTACTGTTCTAAATATGTTGGTAACCAGTTTATAATAGCAATAAGACACCTCGGGGTGGTTGTGGTATATGACCAATATACCACAGCTAAGGGACCGTATCCAGCCACTCCACGTTGGGTCGTGCATAATAACAGCCCTAGCCATGGTATTTTGGCCATATACCACACCTCCTCGGGCTTTATTATTGAAATATCCATGAAGAGACTTCTATCAATCTCTATGGTTCTCACTTTACGGCACAACCTGAAAGCACACGTGTTTTCGTCGCGTCGAACGTGTCTGGTACTTCACTCCATCAGCTGAGCTTATTTGTAGTACAAAGGTATGTCAATCAAATAAATATTTTTGTGTATTTCATAAGTTGCACGACGCGACCATAATGTGCTCAGCAAAGCATAACGTGATACCGTAGTCTTTTGATATGTTGTAAATAAGTAGTCTGGCTGCCTAGTTAGCTAACTGTTAGCTAGCTTGTTCAATTGATCCCTTGCAAGTTGCTGTGCTGATATAGTTCATAAACGTGAAATCATGCATTGATCAAGTCATTAGTTAATCATTTTACTGTTCGTTGGCTAGCTAACTAGCTAGTTTTATCGTGGTATTTCGCCAGAAAATGAAACGTCCACTAACGTTACTGACAATGTTTGATGAGCATGTATAGTATTTGAAAGTATCTATTGTATCTATGCAACTTAATCTTATCTCCCGTACTCCCAACTCAACTCTCTCAGGTACACTAGAAAATGTCCTTCCGAGGAGGAGGTGGAAGAGGGGGCCGTGGTGGCGGATTCAACCGTGGTGGGGGAGGATACGGTGGTGGTGGTGGTGGAGGATATGGTGGTCGAGGTGGCGGCGGCGGTTTCCGAGGTGGTGGAAGAGGAGGTCGAGGAGGCTTCCAAGACTATGGCCCTCCAGAATATGTTGTTGGTACGATGAATAAGACCGCCATGTGATGCACCCATATCCCGTTCCAGTGATGGAGAGGGCATTGTTAATGCTTTGCGTCTTGAATTTACACTACACCAGTTGCACATCTGGAGATGTCCATATAGTCTGCCTGGCATTGTAACATCAGTTGACCTATTTGTACTTTTGCATACTGATCCCAGTTAAAAAAAAATCCTGTACTGACCAGATGTCCTTGCTCTTGTCTCTGCAGCATTAGGAGAATTCATGCACCCCTGTGAGGATGAAATTGTGTGCAAGTGTGTAACTGAGGAGAACAAAGTTCCCTACTTCAATGCACCCGTGTACTTGGAAAACAAGGAGCAGATCGGGAAAGTGGACGAAATCTTTGGCCAACTACGTGACTTTGTATCCTTTCAATCTTTCCTTGTCTAACCAGAGTCATCTGTGAAGTGGTTGGGAATGTTCATGTTTTCTTGATCTCATTAATAACACTGTATAACTTGTATGCTAGAATTCCATTTCTACTGGTTAACACTGAGTTTTATGTCATTTGTGACACTGGTTTGCCCCTTAACCTGAAGAAACAGTATTTCTCTGTTAAACTCTCTGATAATATGAAGGCATCCTCGTTCAAGAAACTACAGAAGGTAAGCAGTATTAGTGTATTACATGTAATAGAGCTGATGGTAGTTAACATCTTAAGGATCATTGGGGTATTAGCGCCCCATTCACGAAGAAATGTAAGGTGCCAAAATCAAAAAGTTGAATTATAAAACATTCATCAATATACAAGTGTTGCATAGTCTTCAAAAGCTTAGACTCTTGGCAATATCACAGCGTTGTCAGATTTCAAAAAGGGTTTGCGGCGAAAGCACAACATTTGATTGTTTGAGGATAGCACCTCACATATTTTATGCATTAGCATAAAATCATAACCAGCGCGGGTCTCACAAAACAAATCGCTTACCTTTGATCTTTTGCTGAGGGCAATCCAAAGTGTGCATGCAAGACGATCCATGTTTCTTTTGTTAGAAAAAGTAATTGTTTATATCCATAAATCTCAGTTTGGTTGGCGTGTTATGTTCAGAAAATCCACCGTCTACTCGCCCATTGTATAGTGAAGCGAAAGCGTTCAAATTATACCAACTTTGCCCAAACAAATCAAACATCATTTGTAATGTATACTTTTATGTATATTAACGATTATATTTAACATGGATAAACGATAGAAAAGGAAAATACCGAGGAACGCGCACACGGTCTCGCGCACAAAAAAAAACTCAAGTGACTTCCTCCCTCTTACAAATTCTTCTTCTGTTTTGTTTGTCTTCCATTATAAAGGCATGAAACCTTGTCTAAAGACTGACATCTAGTGGAAGCCATAAGTACTGCAATCTGGGTCCTATTTTACTAAGAATCCCATAGGCAGCCATTTAAAGTGAGGGCATGTCACACAAAAAAACTCAGGCCAGAAATTCCTCGGGTTTTCGCCTGCTATATCAGTTCTGTTATACTCACATTTTACAGTTTTAGAAACTTCAGTGTTCCCTGTCCAATAGTACTAATTATGTGCATATCCTAGTTTCTGGGCCTGAGTGGCAGGCATTTTACTTTGGGCATGCCAGACTCTCCAAACTTTTGAATACTTCCCCGGTGCCTGTAGAAGTTAACTTCTTAGGGAGCGGCTCCCGAGGTGACGGTTTTGGAGAGTCTGGCGTGCCCAAAGTAAAATGCCTCCCACTCAGGCCCAGAAAATAGGATATTAACATAATTAGTACTATTGGATAGGAAACACTCTGAAGTTTCTAAAAGTGTTAACATAATGTCTGAGTGTAACAGAACAGAAATTGCAGGTGAAAACCTGAGGAATTTCTGTCCTGGAAAAAGTGTTTGACACATTGCCTCATTTTGAACCCCTCCCTATTGAAAACAGCCATTTCTGGGAGTAAGATTGCAGTACCTATTGCTTCCACTGGATGTCAACAGTCTCTAGACAGTGTTTGGTGATGTTATAGTTGCTCTGGATGGTAATAGAAGAATTTCAAACTGGTCATCGGATGTAGAAAGAAGAGGATGCGCATTCACGGGCTCGCACGCGCTCTGTTTTTTTCCTTTCCTATCGTCCAGTTTATAATCCGGTTGAAATATTATAGTAAATATACATAAGTGTTCTTAAGGATACATCAATGATGTTTGATTGTTCTTGGACAAGTGTATAGGTTGAACGCGTTCTCTTCACAGTTCTTCACAGTGCTGTACAGTAACCCAGCCTAAAACCCCAAACAGCAAGCAATGCAGGTGTAAAAGCATGGTGGTTAGGAAAAACTCCCTAGAAAGGCTAGAACCTAGGAAGAAACCTAGAGGAACCAGGCGGTGAGGGGTGGCCAGTCCTCTTCTGGCTGTGCCGGGTGAATGCAAGATACCAGAACCCCCAGCTCGCCTGTCAACCAATCATCTCTAAATCGCACGCGAAGGCCTTTTTATGGAGGTTCACTGAGCTCCGCGTGGCACCTCTACACAGCCAACGTGTACTTCCATTTTCTTGTTGACCCTCTCCCGGATTGACCATAAATTTGCTTGAGTTGATTGTTTAGCAACAACCGACACGTGCGTCACTATGGGGCAAAACAGATGAGGTTGGCTTTGACTTTTGACCACATGTAAGCTATATTCCGTCTCCAATGTTTATTGAAACATAAATACATTTGCACAATGAACCATGTCTCAAATACATAGTTGTTTCTGAGTTAGTTAGTAAATATAAGCCATATTAGCATTGACATGAAATACAGTTACAACTTGAAGACAGTGTCAAGAACAAGCTGAAACAAAAAACTTAAGATTCCCCACATGGCAGTTTCTTGTCATTCTTGCTAGCATCCAGAATCATACAACACTGACTACTGTACCATGGAAGCGCGCACATTGTCAGCTAATCCGTCTATTGCATAAACATTGCAATGGCATGTATTCTGTAACTCATCATATTCTGGTCCACAGTTCTACGTAGACCCAATGAAACTCCTACCACTCCAGAGGTTCCTTCCCAGGCCCCCGGGTGAGAAGGGTCCCCCAAGGGGAGGCAGAGGAGGTCGAGGTGGAAGAGGAGGTCCCCGTGGAGGTAAGAGCAAAATGTCAACAGCTTAGACCCTATGGCTGTTTTTCTTGTGAATATAATGTGGAGTAATGTTAGTCTATTTTTATACCTAAAAATATATATTTTGCTCTCAAAGGTGGATTCCGTGGTGGCAGGGGGGGTGGTGACCGTGGCGGATTTGGCAGAGGAGGTTTTGGTGGTGGTCGAGGAAGAGGATTCAGAGGTAGAGGTGGCGGCGGTGGACGGGGATTCAGAGGTAAGTCCAAATCCTAGGAAAGGAATATAAATGAACGTGAATAGACAAGTTGTAAAGCTGCTTTGCGTTTTATGTTTCTCTGGTGTTGATATTCCTTTTTCTATCATCCAGGTGGGAGATGATGACAAACTGTTTGCGTCGGATCCTCGCCAAGTGTCAATACCGGCAGGAAGCAAATTGGTGCAATGCGATGCCTGAGCTTGTCTCTTTTGAACTTGACCTATGGAGAACAGGCATTGCATCATTTTATACTGCTCAGCTGTCAATTTGTGTTTTTGTACACCAATCTTTGATGAATAATGTGTGAGTGGTTGGCTTTTATTTAATGACCTTTGAATGCACTCTGCTGTCACAGGGAATGCTATCATTAATAGCCCAGTTGCTTTTGCAACTCTTCAACATTGTTCACATTGGATGGTTTTTGGGGACATTTTGGATATGTCACATTGTTTTTATTATACTGTTGGATATGATTCAGAGCTTTCAGTTAGACCAAAATAGGGACCCCTTGGGGCCACTGGACTGTTTTATCAATGTCATGTTGGAGTGCAACAGTCATTTCAATGTTGATAAAGGCGGAAATCAATGAATCCCTGATGTTTATAAGACTGTTTGTGGATGACATGAGTTCATTTGTTTTCATTACAATAAGTGGAAAATATTGTATTGCCATCTTTTTGTAAAGAAAAGCCTTTGATTAAATAGTGCTCTGTAGGTAGCTCCAGTTTATTTGGACATCTGACTTGTCTTATTTCCACTAATGTGATATTAGCCTAGTGTTCCTGAACCACATCCTTCAAATTCAGGATGATTGTGTGTCTGTTTTCAACAACCTTTTGCCCAAACTGAAATAGAACTTGCTAGTACAACTGTTAAAGGAAATAATCCAGCAGCTCTCTCTGCAAAGGCATACCCCATCGTTCTGATGAAGGCAGCATTAAAATATTGCCGTCTGTTAGCTCCTTATGTGATCATTTAAATTGCCACACCATACACTTTTGTCAGGGTCTCATTTCGGTCCAGCTTATTGATGTCCTATAGCCAGCCATAATGTCTCCTGAATGGCTACAGTGATTCATCTTGGGTAATTCTTCTTTAACCACTATGTGGTCAACATATGAGATACTCCACACACACAAAGGAAATTGTAGTGTCATATGTTAATGCCTCACTTCAGTGGCTGGTTTCCCTGTTCAGTTTGTATGCAGGATGCTTCTAAGAGAAGGGGTAGTAAAGCCCCCCCCAAATGTGAATACTGTGAGCCAAGAAGCCCGTGCTTTTTTTGGCACAGATCGGTAACTAGTCCATTGCTTCAAGCATACCCCCCCAATTTGTTATTAATGTACCAATTGACTCTATTATCCTTTATAAGATGTTTGCTGTAATTGTATTTAACCCACATTTCATGCCCGTTCACTGCATATGTAGTTTGAGGATTTCATAGGTTTTCGCAAATCATGGAACTCGGCGTCATCTATGCCAACAGCGTTCCTGATTGGTCTCTAGACTAGTTCTTGAGCTGCCCGCAATGTTTGGCTCTTTACTGACTTCGATCTTTTCGACTCGTTCAGTCAAAAGAGCGAATCGTTCAACTTGTGTTAATTTGAATCAGTAATGCCCAGAGCATGCAGGATCTTCTACCGGCAAACGATGAATGGAAAACTGAAAATAGTAATGATTCTACAAGCCTCGTTCACCATAAGGGGCTTATTGGAGCTGTCGTTTGTGACGGACTTGGAAATGTGTGCTTTAAACAATGCACGTTTGATGCTTGGTACATTTGAAACAGGTCTATTTGTGGCCGCAATTGGACTAGATTATGAACTACTCTTTGCGGAATGTATCAAGTACCCCTGACTGCAGCGTGCAGTTCAGGGCCTGGCTCAATTAGGGTGGAGTCAAATGTTTGACCCCGCCCACAGTTTTTTTGTTCATCTGAGGTTTGACAGTCACACACTGAATACAAACACAGGTTTGTGCAAGGCACACGTTGAATACAAACATTTCAGTTTTGAAGATCTTAAATATTATATAAAGTGGTACCAGCACATGTGTTGTAACACTTTTTGCTTCATGCTATATTTGAGACAAGCTACTGATGTTGTTGCAGTGAACAGCAGACTTGTTATGTATGTCATGTACTGTTAAATTGTTGATAAATGTCATAACTTTGTAATTATATTTCATTGAGCATATATATACAGTTACTACCTATCCTGATTTATAATGCTCTTTACTTTCCTCATGAGAATGGAGACAGACTATACCATATAGACATACTGACAAGCTGAATGTGCTTGGTGCATTAAGTTATACCAGCCCCAGTAAAGAGATCAGAGACTCGGGTGACTTCTGCGTCATCTTTACTAAACAACATAACACAATTAACAATTGAAACAACACAGCAGACAAAAACAAGGTTTGACCACTTCTCAAAAATGGCTTTACTCCTGCTCCTCAAAAGAGGCAAAGACAGTCATTTTCTCGTTGGCAACTGCCTCCACATAGAACATCTCATAATCTCTCTGGAACGAGAACATGAATGGATCCTTGAGGAATATATTTTCCTCTTCATCCAGGCTATCATGCGACCGTAGTTGTTTAAGGGTTGTAATGCGGTCTTCCCCGTCCATCCCAATTACACAAGGGAGGGAAACGGTGCCTTTAAATGTTTGGCGTTCGCACCACCTTGCTGCCTCTAGTGTGTCCCTTAGAAGAACATCTGCTTCCTTGAAGAAAAAGGAAGAATAAATATTAAGAGTAGTGCCTCATTGGGTAATCAAGACAAATTACACCCCACTTTCACAATGCCAACAAAAGCCACTATTACTAAAGAGGGTTTCAGTGATATCTATAACAACTCAACAAGTCATCACAACTGTTATATCTATACATCAAAGAAATAAGCATAGACATAAAATACATGATAATTAGAAAGGCATAAAATAAGCAATAGGCATTTAATTTCATTATTGTGTATACTATGTGTAACTTAGGGAATGGCCGTCAGCATCAACGATACACATTTAGCCAGCCAAACACAACAAGGCATACATTGAAGAAACACAGAAAATGAACGATCAAATGCATTACATAACTGTACATGTAAACCTAGGCTTACTGCTCAAGAAGGCAAATTTGTCCAAATAAGACTCCCTCAATGAAAGCAATTAGCTAGCTCACGTGCAAAAAGGGTGCTAATTAACGGTATGCTAACATCGGTGCGGTAGTTGGTTATATAAAAATATACCACTGCACTGGTATAACATGAATATTACAAAGTACATTATGCATAATGACAGTCTCACGTCCATGGTTTATATTTGTATCCACTTAGGTTAGGTTCGATTAAGATTTGTTTTCGTTGACGTTGATACCTTCGACGTGAACCTCAACTTGGGTGACCTTGAAGGAGACGGGAGGGTTTGGGTTAAAGGCGCTTGATTGAGCCCGGCCCCGAACTGCACACTGCAGTCAGGGGCTTCTTGAATGTATTGCTTGACTCCTGTGCGGTGAGGGTGATGAGCACAATCGTTTAAAATGCAGCACCCCAAACGATTTGTTGTCAAGTTTGTTGAGCAGCGGCTATGTATGTTTTGGTTCCTCAAAGCTGTGTCCACCATAACATTCAATAATCAATGAAATGCATTATCAGTTCTAAACATGTGGAGGCGGTGAAGACAGTCGAAGGGGAAAGAGGCCACAGTCATGAAGAAGATATGGCGGTGGATGTACCGCAAACAGTTGCAAATGTTATATGTCAATCAACTGATCTGGATGCACTTATTGTGAAGAAGGTGAATTTTGTAGCTTTTATAGCCACACTGGTTAATTGTACGGCACAAGTGTCCATGAAGCCGAGATGTTTTTTGGGCCTCCGAGACTTCACGGCAGAAACACTGCAAGGACTACTGTCGCCAGAAAATGTACCGCCCTCACAGGATCCTTCTGAGCCTATGTAAGGACCTGATTAGAATGTTAGAAAAGCAGGCTAATTTTGTTTATTAAAATGTTAATAATAGTTTGTGTATATACATATATAAAATCGTATATATATATATACACACACAATACCAGTCAAAAGTTTGGACATACCTACTCATTCAAGGGTTTTTCTTTATTTTGACCATTTTCTACATTGAAATAACACATATGGAATCATGTAGTAACACACAAAAGTGATATACAAAACAAAATATATTTTAGATTATTCAAAGTAGCCACCCTTTGCCTTGATGACAGCTTTGCTCACTCTTGGCATTCTCTCAACCAGCTTAACCTGGAAGGCTTTTCCAACAATCTTGAAGGAGTTCCCACATATGCTGAGCACTTGTTGGCTGCTTCTCCTTTACTCTGCGGTCCAACTCGTCCCAAACCATCTCAATTGGGTTGAGGTCAGGTCATCTGATGCAGCACTCCATCACTCTCCTTCTTGGTGAAATAGCCCTTACACAGCCTGGAGGTGTGTTGAGTCATTGTCCTGTTGAAAAACTACTAAGTCCCACTAAGCGCAAACCAGATGGGATGGCGTATCGCTGCAGAATGCTGTGGTAGCCATGCTAGTTAAGTGTGCCTTGAAATCTAAATAAATCACAGACAGTGTCACCAGCAAAGCACCCCCACACCTCCTTCATGGCGTCACGGTGGGAACCACACATGCGGAGATCATCCATTCACCTACTCTGCGTTTTACAAAGACACAGCGGTTGGAACCAAAAATCTCACATTTAGACTCATCAGACCAAACGACAGATTTCCACCGGTCTAATGTCCATTACTCGTGTTTCGTGGCCTAATCAAGTCTCTTCTTGGTTTCCTTTAGTAGTGGTTTCTTTGCAGCAATTCGACCACGAAGGCCTGATTCATGCAGTCACCTCTGAACAGTTGATTTTGAGATGTGTCTGTTACTCTGTAAAGCATTCATTTGGGCTGCAATCTGAGGTGCAGTTAACTCTAATGAACTTATCCTCTGCAGCAGAGGTAACTCAAGGTCTTTCTTTCCTGTGGCGGCTGTCATGAGAGCCAGTTTCATCATAGCGCTTGATGGTTTTTGCGACTGCACTTGAAGAAACTTTTTAAGCTCTTGAAATGTTCCATATTGACTGACCTTCATGTCTTAAAGTAGTGATGGACTGTCATTTCTCTTTGCTTATTTGTGCTGTTCTAGCCATTATATGGACTTGGCCTTTTACCAAGTAGGGCTATCTTCTGTATACCACCCCTACCTTATCACAACACAACTGATTGGCCCAAATGCATTAAGAAGGAAAGAAATTCCACAAAAAAAATCAACTTTTATTACAAACTGGGTGGTTCGAGCCCTCAATGCTGATTGGCTGCCAGCCGTGGTATATTAGACCGCATACCATGGGTAAGACAAAATATTTATGTTTACTGCTCTAATTACATTGGTAACCAGTTTATAATAGCAATAAAGCACCTCTGGGGTTTGTGGTATATGGCCAATATACCACAGCTAAGAGCTCCGTGTTGCGTCGTGCCTAAGAACAGCCATTAGCCGTGGTATATTGGCTATATACCACACCCCCTTGGGCCTTATTGCTTAAACAAGGCACACCTATTAATTGAAATGCATTCCAGGTGACTACCTCATGAAGCTGGTTGAGAAAATGCCAAGAGTGTGCAAAGCTGTCATCAAGGCAAAGGGTGGCAACTTTGAAGAATCTCAAATATAACATTTATTTTGATTTGTTTAACACTCTTTTGCTTACTGAATTATTCCATATGTGTTATTTCATAGTTTTGATGTCTTCACTATTATTCTACAATGTAGAAAACAGTAAAAATTAAGAAAAACCCTGTAATGAGTAGGTGTCTCCCAACATTTGACTGGTACTGTACATATATATACACATTAAGGTCCCTTTAAGAGTGTGCTCAACTCAAATAAACCTACCATTAAAATTATAGACTGATAATTTCTTTGTCAGTGGGCAAACGTACAAAATCAGCAGGGGATCAAATACTTTTTTCCCCTCACTGTATATATATTTTAAATTACACCGCATTGTTTCATTTTGGGGATCTTAATTATCCACCCGTACGGTAGTTGGTGGAATGCACATATAATTGTTGTGAAAGCCATTATACCAAAGAAAAAGAAGACAGTTGTTGGTCAGAGCACGTCACGGCATGAGTGTGTATTAATCTTGCTGTAGAATTCATTGCTGCCTGCAGGTCAAACAAATGACTAAAATGTATAGGGGGGTGATAAGAGAGTTAATTAAGCTTATGCAACTGTACCACCGTTTGGCTGCCTTACTAACATCTGCGTAACGCCTGCGTGTAACGTTAACTAACATGTTGTCATACCAACGTCTTACTAACGTCTGTGTGACGCCTGCGTGTTAATGAAAGTCATAAGGTGTTAATTAAATCTCCACCATAAATGTTAGAAACTTACAATTTTATCCATGCAGGCCGTCTGTAATGAAGCACCATGAGAGTGAGGATCCATTTGCAGTTTTATTACAATCTTGGTCGTACAAACAGGGTCAATCGCCAGCAAACACAACAGCAGGGATAAGGCAAATCGTAATCCAGGTACAGGCATTAGGTCAGGGCAGGCAGCAAGCTTACAAAAATCAGTCCAGTAAAGAATGTAGTCCAGGGCAGGCAGCAAGAATCAAAAAGGGAAAAACAGTCCAGAGTAATACCACGAAATGACAGACACGGGAGAAAACGCTCAGAAATGATCACCAGGGAAACAAGACTTCGCAAAGAGAGAAAGAGAGAGAGAGCCTAAATAGTCTACTAATGGGAGACAGGTGCAACGGTGATTAGAACCAGGTATGTGGGAATTGTAGTTCAGGGCTTAATACTCAGGAGAGGGTTCCCTCTGGTGGTGAGCAGGAGGAACCGCGGGAGTCTCGTTTGTAACACCGTCATTCTGAAGTAGCCTCCGAGTGTAGCCTACGGCTTGTGTATTTCCTGTTATCGCTAATGACCTAGAAAAGATGATGTCCAATCTACAGTTGAAGTCGGAAGTTTACATACACTTAGGTTCTAAAGCCATGACATAACTGTTTAAAGGCACAGTCAACTTAGTGTATGTAAACTTCTGACCAGCTGGAATTGTGATACAGTGAGTTATAAATGAAAAAATCTGTCTGTAAATAATTGTTGGAAAAATGACTTGTGTCTGTGTCATGCACAAAGTAGATGTCCTAACCAACTTGCCAAAACTATAGTTTGTTAACAAGAAATTTGTGGAGTGGTTGAAAGACGAGTTAAAAAAAAATATATACTGTATTATTGACTGTATATTCCATGTGTAACTCTTTGTTGTGGTATGTGTCAAACTATTGTGCTTTATCTTGGCCAGGTCGCAGTTGTAAATGAGAACTTGTTCTCAACTAGCCTACCTGGTTAAATAAAGGTGAAATAAACATATAAAAGTTACACCAGCTCTGTCAGGAGGAATGGACCAAAATTCACCCACCTTATTGTGGGAAGCTTGTGGAAGGCTACCCCGAAATGTTTGACCCAAGTTAAACTATTTAAAGGCAATGCTACCAAGTACTAATTGAGTGTATGTAAACTTCTGACGCACTGGGAATGTGATGAAATAAATAAAAGCTGAAATAAATCATTCTCTCTACTATTATTCGGAAATTTCACATTCTTAAAATAAAGTGGTGATCCTAACTGACCTAAGACAGGGAATTTTTACTAGGATTAAATGTAAGGAATTGTGAAAAACTGCTTTTAAATGTATTTGGCTAAGGTCTATGTAAACTTCCGACTTCAACTGTATATGTAATTTGTCTTTCCCTCAACACCGCATAGCATGTTATGTTATCTTATCTCGCTGTATACAGATCTAAATGTTGTTAGCCAATCACAGACTGTGTTGTTACCAGTTCCCCAGTAGCCTACATCAGACAATCAATAAGAGTTGTGTCCGTGGCTTTCAGTCGAATAGAGGAGTTCACATGCTTCCCCAAAGGGTCTGTGGTATTCGGGATCCTCGTGATGTCCCTACCTCTATCAAGTATAAATGTAAAATGGTTAAGTTTTGTGTTAGTTTAGGGTTCAGGATAGGGACGTCCCAAGGAATCCGGATAGCAGTGACCGTTTATACAGTGAGAGACTAGAACGGTATTTGAGAGCTCGGCGGCGACACAAACATTCATTTGTTTGTTCTTTTACAAGCGGCAGAGACAATTTTCGAGTGTCTGCCCCAGATAGTTTCCTTAGAAACAATGAAAAGAATTACCAAGATGTCCTTGATCCAATTGAGGAGTAAGTAGGCTATATTTAAGTTGTGATATCGTAATACATTTTTGTTGATAACGAGTTGAAAGCACGTAGGCAATGTTATTTATTGTGTAGAGTAGGCTAGTGTACAATAATAACGCAATTTGGTGTTATTATTATTTATTAATTCAATTGTAAATTAAAATATACCAGTGGTTCTATAGAATATATGTCACGATCTTCGAAAGAAACAGACCAAAGTGCAGCGCCGACTGAGTTCCACATCTTTTAATTAATGAATGCAATGTGAAAACTCAACAATATACAGAGAAACCAAAAATCAGATCGGACCTAAAGCAGTTTGTAACACAACATCACCTACTCACAAACAATAACCCACAATGCCAGTGGGAAAAGGAACAACCTAAATAGGATTCCCAATTAGAGGCAACCACAACCAGCTGCCTCTAATTGGGAACCACACTCAAAAAACCATAATGAAGTCTGTAAGACAACCCTAGTCACGCCCTGGTCTAACCCCCATAGAGAAACTCAGAGGGCTCTCCATGGCCAGAACGTGACAATTTACATATTTTACATTGTAATACACTACCCCTACATGCCATTGTACTATAGGATATATAAATATTTTACATTGTAATACACTAACCTACATGCCATTGTGTGCTGGATCTATGGGTTTGTTTTTCCCCTGTCAAATGTTCACACTCGAACTGAATTGAATGGGGGATGCATAAGTACTTTTCACTGAAGAAGGGAAACGAGGTACAACATACAACTTTGATCGAAGACCTAAAATAATGCCTGACAAGACCAATTAAATCATAACGCTATCCTAATATAGTCTAGATACAGTGGTAGCCTATTCTACAATAATGTGTAGCACTGTATGTGCTAGTATTATTTATCTAATTGATAAATTAAATTGTAAATGTGGATGGGTGTGCTACTTCATTCAATTGTACAAGGTAGATACAGGAGTAGCCTATAGTCTACAATATGCTATAGAATAACTTATTTAATTGATGAATAAAATTGTAAATGGGGATGGGTAGGTTATCTGTGGGAGTATGTTAATGAAGGCTTTTCAGCTGTTGAACTATGGCAATGTCTAACTAATTTCTAAATATATCTTTCTTTTAGTTAAGAAGTGATGAGCCAAAGAAACCAATCACCGTCACTGCAGCTGTTCTACCCAGCACCCACACTGCTCTCCCTCCACTATCAACCACATCCTCTTCTCCTGTTCTAACTAATTTGCTGCCACACTGAAAAGGATTGTACATACATACCCCTGTGCCCATCTCATTGCAACATGATCCATCCAAGCCCTCAGCTGGACGCCTAAAATGTGAGAAATGTGAGATGATGCTACAGTAGTGTGTGTGTGTGTGTGTGTGTGTGTGTGTGTGTATGGATGGAGTTCCAAGAAAACACATGAGAAGATGGCAAAGGAGATAGTGATGAGAGTGAGAGCATACAGTATGAAAATAAAGACCCCTTGGGATCTAAAGTTAGTGTGGGGTGCCCTCTTGTGACTCCTTTTTGTCCTTTTGAGGATACTACTGTACAGTCACTCCTACTGGAGGTTCTTGGAACACTGCTATTTAAGTCTGAGCAGAGGGTAATGAACACCTTCCAAGGTGGTGGTGCTATGTTGCGTGTTATCTTGAATATTAGGCAGATGTTTGAGTACAGAATGGAATGGTGTAAACTTAACAGGCTAAACTTGTTGAGTACACTCTTTGAGAAATGGGTTTCAACAGGGCTCTTTTGCTGTCACCAAAGGAGAACCCTTTTTGGTTCCAGGTAAACTCAGCAAAGAAAGAAATGTCCTCTCACTGTAAACTGCGTTTATTTTCAGTAAATTTAACATGTGTAAATATTTGTATGAACATGACAAGATTCAACAACTGAGACAAAGTGAACAAGTTCCACAGACATGTGACTAACAGAAGTTGAATAATGTGTCCCTGAACAAAGGCGGCGTCAAAATCAAAAGTAACAATCAGTATCTGGTGTGGACACCAGCTGCATTAAGTACTGCAATGCATCTCCTCCTCATGGACTGCACCAGATTTGCCAGTTCTTGCTGTGAGATGTTACCCCACTCTTCCACCAAGGCACCTGCAAGTTTCTGGGGAGAATGGCCCTAGCCCTCACCCTCCGATCCAACAGGTCCCAGACCTGCTCAATGGGAATGAGATCCGGGCTCTTCACTGGCCATGGCAGAACACTGACATTCCTGTCTTGCAGGAAATCATGCACAGAAAGAGCAGTGTCATGCTGGAGGGTCATGTCAGGATGAGTCTGCAGGAAGGGTACCAGATGAGGGATGAGGATGTCTTCCCTGTAACGCACAGCATTGAGATTGCCTGCAATGGCAACAAGCTCAGTCCGATGATGCTGTGACACACCGCCCCATGACGGACCCTCCACCTCCAAATTGATCCCGCTCCAGAGTACAAGCCTCAGAGTACGCTCATTCCTTCGACGATAAACGCAAATCCGACCATCACCCCTGGGGAGACAAAACAGAGTCAGTGAAGAACACTTTTTGCCAGTCCTGTCTGGTTCAGTGACGGTGGGTTTGTGCCCATAGGCGTGGTTGTTGCCGGTGATGTCTGGTAATGACCTGCCTTACAACAGGCCTACAAGCCCTCAGTCCAGCCTCTCTCAGCCTATTGCGCACAATCTGAGCACTATTGGAGGGATTGTGCGTTCCTGGTGTAACTCGGGCAGTTGTTGTTGCCATCCTGTACCTGTCCTGCAGGTGTGATGTTCGGATGTACCGATCCTGTGCAGGTGTTGTTACACGTGGTCTGCCACTGCGAGGATGATCAGCTGTCCGTCCTGTCTCCCTGTAGTGCTGTCTTAGGCGTCTCACAGTCTGGACATTGCAATTTAGTTAACTTCTGCAGTCCTCATGCCTCCTTGCAGCATGCCTGAGGCATGTTCACGCAGATGGGCAGGGACCCTGGGCATCTTTCTTTTGGTGTTTTTCAGAGTTAGTAGAAATGCCTCTTTAGTGTCCTAAGATTTCATAACTGTGACGTTAATTGCATACCGTCTGTAAGCTGTTAGTGTCTTAACAACCGTTCCACAGGTGCATGTTCATTAATTGTTTATGATTCATTGAACAAGCATGGGAAACAGTGTTTAAACCCTTTACAATGAAGATCTGTAAAGTTATTTAGATTTTTACGAATTACCTTTGAAAGACAGGGTCCTGAAAAAAGGAGTTTAGAATTATTTTTGGTTCCATTTAGAACTCTCTGTGGAATGGAGCCCAGAAGGGTTCTGCTTAGGCAGACAGGACGGACAGCTGATCATCCTCGCAGTGGCAGAAATGTTTCTACCTGGAATCAAAAAGGGTTCTCCTATGGGGACAACGGAAGAATGTATTTGGGTTGTAGATAGCCCCTTTTTTTCTGAGTGTAGGCCTACATTGCAGTGGTGGTTCTGTGGTTTTCTGTTTAAATAAATGCAACAGGCCCTGAGTGTCACTGGAGGTTAATTTTAAAGCTAGATAGCAAATCATTGGATCACCAACTTAGTATGACTATAATGAACATGTCTAACATGCACCGTTATGCAACTTCTTCAGGATTGGTGGGACAGTTGAGCTAATGTGGGCTAATGCGATTAGCATGAGTTTGAACGTAACGAGAACATTTCCCAGGACATAGACATATCTAATATTGGCAGAAAGCTTAAATTCTTCTTAATCTAACTGCACTGTCCAATTTACAGTAGCTATTACAGTGAAAGAATACCATGCTATTGTTTGAGGAGAGTGCACAGTTTTGATCATGAAAAGTTATTAATAAACAAATTAGGCACATTTGGGAAGTCTTGATAAAACATTTTCAGAAATGCAATGGTTCATTGGATCAGTCTAAAACCTTGCACATCTAGTGGCCAAAATATACATTGCACCTGGGCTGGAATAATACATTATGGCCATTCTCTTGCATTTCCCCCCCCAAAATACAAAAAAACAGTTGTTTTATCTTATACCAGATCTAATGTGTTATATTTTCCTAGATTACTTTAACATTTCCACAAACTTCAAAGTATGTCCTTTCAAATGGTACCAAGAATATGCATGTCCTTGCTTCAGGGCCTGAGCTACAAGCAGTTAGATTTGGGTATGTCATTTTAGGCATTTTTTTTTTAAAAGGGGCCAATCCTTAAGAGCTTTAAGAGACTACAAATAGCTAATCGTGGCGACCAATGTTCTAGCATTAATTAACCAGAGATGTCAAGGTGGTACCCAAGAATATGCTACAGTATGTGTATAGTGTAAATAACAACTACAAATAGACTTACTAAATTATAAGCATTTAGCCAATCAAAGAATTGCTCTGTAAAATGAGGAATGCAGTTATTCTATTTAACTAATGGATGAGAGAATTGACACTCAAACAATTACAGTGTACATGAAATATATTATACATTACAGAATAACACAGAGTAGATGACTATCACCAATAGGCTAAAACAACGTGGTGACACGTGTTTTCAGTTCAGAATAATCTCTAAGAGAAACTTCACTGTCCTTTTAACCAAATTCAAGCAGAAACTCACGCCCAACCTGAATGAACATTTCAAAAGACAGGAAAACACAGACAGATTTGAATCTAATCAACTCAATGTAAGTGATCGGAGTGCATCCTTGTCTCGCTCCCTCTTTAAACTTTCCGCTGCCTGACGATAAAAATAACACTCCCTGTAGCAATAAATCCATAGCACGTACAGTACAACAAAATACATAATTTGTAGCTCTTTGTGAACTCTTTAAAAATTTAAACATGACAATTTAATTCACAAAGTAACATTCATTTCGTTGATTTACGTTTTCATCTGTCTTCACACCTCTCCTGGCATCAGTGACTCAAGGACTTCCATGAGAACGTCTCTTCTTAGAGATCGCAACAGATAAGGTATGTTTGAACCTTGTGATAGCCCACAGATGGTCTGCCATCCAGACAATGTAATAAATTGTGATTGAGTCATCATGCTGGGACTCGCACGCCAGCCATTCACCAGTCGTGAGTATATCACCTTCTCTCATTCTTCTACTACAGTCGTCATTCATGGAAAACAAATGAAAAATCTAAACTTTTTGTTGTTGTTGTTTTTACTGATGCTTGTTTATTCATAAAAAGCAGAAGATAGTAAAATGTCATTAATCACAATGGTTAACCTATACAAATTAATAGAAAAACATTTCAACCTTATTAATAGGATTACATTTAGCCGAATTGGGTACACATATGGCGTGGGGAAAAGTCAAAGAAAGGAAAACACAACCAGATTCTAATCTAGTCAACTATATTTCAATGATAGGAGCACACCCTTGTGTCCCTCCCTCTGAACTATCCACAGTTTCCTTGTAACTATAAATCCATAGCACCTGCAGTACAATAAAATATATTACAATTCATAGCTCTTTACTAAATCTTGAACAAATATGACAATTTAATTCAAACAGTAACATTCATTTAGTTGATTCACAACTTCACACCTCGCCTGGTGTCAGTGACCCCAGGACTTCAATGGGAACGCCAGCCAGACAGGAGTATTATCACTGTCTCATCTTTCCACTACAGTAGTCATTTATGGAAAACAAATGAAAAATCAAAGGGCCTGTCATGCCAAATAGTGTCCCCCTCCAAAAAAGTTTTTGTGTTTCCAGGACGTCATTGCTGAAACAATTCAAAGAATACTGTCCGAAGATGCTTTTCCTTCTCAGGCCCCAGAGCCTGTGGAGATGGAGATTGGCAATTTAATCTGAATAAAAGAGTATGTTGGCTTTTGTTTTTGTTTATTTGTATTTTGTTAATTATTTGGGCTGATATACAGCCAGCTAGCTAGCCAGCTAGCTAGCCAGACAGTTGTTTAGCTAATGTTAGCTATCTAGCTAACTGTTTTTATAGCTTTTTGTATGTATGTAGCTTGCACTTCAATGGCATCCCTCGAGGAGGTGTTATTTTATCTTTCAAACTAGGCGAAGTACTATGAAGGCTCCGCTGATCTTGACAAGAGGCTCAACATTCGTAGGGGGCAGAAATTCACTATTCAATGTTAAGCAGTTAACTTCTATTACATAACTGGAAGGATTTAGCTACGAACATACATTTTCCAACAACCATTTTCCATCTAGGTAGTTGGTCATCTAGAAGTTGCTTGTTATGCATTAAGTTATGTGTCTGTCATATTGACGTATCTAGCTATAAGTTAACAATGATCAATCAAATGGATAGGTCTAAGCAATTATGGTCATTCCAACTGCCCTTAACTAGGTGTCTTTGCTAGACAGACACACAGAGAGAGAGAGAGGGGGGAGAGGGAGAAAGAGGATGAAAATGAGAGTGAAAGAGAGAGGTGCGAAGAGTGAAATACAGAGAGAGGGAAAGGGGGGAGAGAAAGAAACAGAGAAAGACAGTCGTGCAAAATTACTTAGACTTGAGTATTTCAACAACTCTTGTCTTCAAACTTGTTAGGCAATCATATGTACCGACGGGGGAAGGATGGCCAGCCACACAGGAGGGGGATTTTCACTGAGGAGAAGGAGGCCATGCTGACCGAGATGCATGTCGGGTATTTCGGAGTGAAGCGTATGATTGCCAAAATCAACATACGCTTCTTTTGTCATGGGATTGTCAAGGATGTGGACAGCTGGGCAAATGAAATAACCATTTGTTTATCGATCACATTATATCTGAAATTGTTATGATTTCAATTAATGTAATTTCAGAGAGAACAGAATGTTTCAATTTGTCACCTTGTGCTTAAAGATCAGTACCTGTCTAGCCTGACAGAAGTTTGAGAGGTTTTAGACTGTGGCACAGGAGTTGAAGCCTATCAGTTGTTTCACCATGGCACATGATCGGTAAGTGTCACAGTTCAAATTTTGCCCTAATAAGTTGTTTTGTAACAGTTGCTTTATTTGACCACAGCACAGTTCAATATTATAGATTGTGTGTCATTATCCTTACAAGTATGAAAATCTGCATAGTGAATGACACAGATACAGGAAAGAATGAAGTAATCTTCTCTCTAACACTTTATATGTTACGGGTGGACCTCGTTGGACCCTTCACGAAATCCAGGAATGGCAACAGCTGGTGTCTGAAGGTAACCGATTATTGGGTGGAGGCAATACCCATTAAGGTCTGTAAAGGAAGAGAACATGCTTAAGTCTACATTCCCTTCTGTAACCCATTTAAGAAGGGTGCTTGGAACCAAACATTTATTTTCTTTTGTATGATACCCATCAAGGACAAGACTGGCAAGGCCACCTCCAAGGCGATGATGGACATCGTCAACACCCATGGTTCTCCTGAGGTCATCTTGAGTAACCGAGGTCGTAAACTATGGAACAAGGTACGGATTTTATAGGTTATAGTCTGTCAACAATGGTTTTTACAATTCGTTTTTTGCATGGTACATAAGACATTTCAATATCTTCCATTGTCAATAGATATCCCTTACCTACACCCTCCTCCAGGTTTGGATGAATGGACCAACCACACCCTCAAGACTGCCATGGGCAAGTCCCTTGACAGGTTCCAAGAATGGTGGGAGGACAACCTGAATGTCATTTTCTTTGCACACAACAGCAGCGTCCAGGCCTCCTGAGTACTCACCCTATCACCTGCTGTATGGACGGGAGCTGCAGCTGTTGACTGAGGTAAACAACGCAATTGTATATACAATTATTGGATATACTGTAGTATTTAAAATTTGTGATTGACTTAGTGTTGTTTGTCTATTATTATTTTTGCATAACATACTTTCAGATCACTGAAACTCCACCTGATGTGGTGAACGTTATCGAACCAGATCAGAACGCCTTAGAGGACCACCTTCAGGCACAGGCTGAGAATGATGTGGAGGTTTTTGACCAGGTAAAAATGATTGTCCACTGTAAATTTATTTCCTTGCCCTACAAGAGATATGTAAGTGGTGTATTTGTTATAATATGAAATATAAATTACAATTATTTCTATTATCAATCAATGTGAGATTGAACATGGACAAGGTGCAGGAGAAACAGAAGGAGAGCTACCGGAGGATAATCAAGGTGGGGACGTAGAGGTTTGACATCCAGGTGAATGACTTGGTTTGGAAGAAGGACGAAAGGAAGGCGAGACCTGGGAAACATTTCTGCGTTTTTGCTCCTAGCTGGGGTCACTATACATTAAGGTGAATTTAAAAATCTCAGATGATAACTATTTCCATTTGATTCCTCACGGTAGGCGGCATCGCCATGCCATCAGCAGTGCCAACACTGGCCCGGGGGGGTTTCTCCAAATAGTCAATCTCAAGGCTAACTACTGGGTCACGTTAAGTGGGTCACATTAATTAATTAAGTGGGTCACATTAATCCCCTGTGCGGGGACGAGACGGCCTACAGGGAGGAGGTGAGGACCCTCGGAGTGTGGTGTCAGGAAAATTACCTCACACTCAACGTCAACAAAACAAAGGACATGATCGTGGACTTCAGGCAACAGCAGAGGGAGCACCCCCCCTATCCACATCGACGGGACAGTAGTGGAGAAGGTGGAAAGTTTTAAGTTCCTTGGCGAACACATCACGGACAAACCAAAATGGTCCACCCACACAGACAGCATGGTGAAGAAGGCGCAACAGCACCTTTTCAACCTCAGGAGGCTGAAGAAATTTGTCTTGTCACCAAAAACACTCAAACTTTTACAGATGCAGAATCGAGAGCATCCTGTCGGGTTGTATCACCGCCTGGTATGGCAACTGCTCCGCCCACAATCATAAGGCTCTCCAGAGGGTAGTGCGGTCTGCACAACGCATCACCGGGGGCAAACTACCTGCCCTCCAGGACACCTACATCACCCGATGTCACAGGAAGGCCAAAAAGATCATCAAGGACAACAACCACCCGAGCCACTGCTTGTTCACCCCGCTAGGTCAGTACAGGTTCATCAAAGCTGGGACCGGGAGACTGAAAAACAGCTTCTATCTCAAGGCCATCAGACTGTTAAACAGCCAACACTAACATTGAGTGGCTGCTGCCAACATACTGACTCAAATCCCTAGCCGCTTTAATAATTGGACGTAATAAATGTATCACTAGTGACTTTAAACAATGCCACTCTATATAATGATTTCATACCCTACATTACTAATCTCATATGTATATACTGTATATACCATCCACTGCATCTTGCCTATGCCGCACGGCCATCGCTCATCCATATATTTATATGTACAGTGGGGCAAAAAAATATTTAGTCAGCCACCAATTGTGCAAGTTCTCTCACTTAAAAAGATGAGAGAGGCCTGTAATTTTCATCATAGGTACACTTCAACTATGACAGACAAAATGAGAAAAAAAAATACAGAAAATCACATTGTAGGATTTTTTATGAATTTATTTGCAAATTATGGTGGAAAATAAGTATTTGGTCACATACAAACGAGCAAGATTTCTGGCTCTCACAGACCTGTAACTTCTTCTTTAAGAGGCTCCTCTGTCCTCCACTCGTTACCTGTATTAATGGCACCTGTTTGAACTTGTTATCAGTATAAAAGACACCTGTCCACAACCTCAAACAGTCACACTCCAAACTCCACTATGGCCAAGACCAAAGAGCTGTCAAAGGACACCAGAAACAAAATTGTAGACCTGCACCAGGTTGGGAAGACTGAATCTGCAATAGGTAAGCAGCTTGGTTTGAAGAAATCAACTGTGGGAGCAATTATTAGGAAATGGAAGACATACAAGACCACTGATAATCTTCCTCGATCTGGGGCTCCACGCAAGATCTCACCCCGTGGGGTCAAAATGATCACAAGAACGGTGAGCAAAAATCCCAGAACCACACGGGGGGACCTAGTGAATGACCTGCAGAGAGCTGGGACCAAAGTAACAAAGCCTACCATCAGTAACACACTACGCCGCCAGGGACTCAAATCCTGCAGTGCTAGACGTGTCCCCCTGCTTAAGCCAGTACATGTTCAGGCCTGTCTGAAGTTTGCTAGAGAGCATTTGGATGATCCAGATGAGGATTGGGAGAATGTCATATGGTCAGATGAAACCAAAATAGAACGTTTTGGTAAAAACTCAACTCGTCGTGTTTGGAGGACAAAGAATGCTGAGTTGCATCCAAAGAACACCATACCTACTGTGAAGCATGGGGGTGGAAACATCATGCTTTGGGGCTGTTTTTCTGCAAAGGGACCAGGACGACTGATCCGTGTAAAGGAAAGAATGGGGCCATGTATCGTGAGATTTTGAGTGACAACCTCCTTCCATCAGCAAGGGCATTGAAGATGAAATGTGGCTGGGTCTTTCAGCATGACAATGATCCCAAACACACCGCCCGGGCAACGAAGGAGTGGCTTCGTAAGAAGCATTTCAAGGTCCTGGAGTGGCCTAGCCAGTCTCCAGATCTCAACCCCATAGAAAATCTTTGGAGGGAGTTGAAAGTCCGTGTTGCCCAGCGACAGCCCCAAAACATCACTGCTCTAGAGGAGATCTGCATGGAGGAATGGGCCAAAATACCAGCAACAGTGTGTGAAAACCTTGTGAAGACTTACAGAAAACGTTTGACCTCTGTCATTGCCAACAAAGGATATATAACAAAGTATTGAGAGAAACTTTTGTTATTGACCAAATACTTATTTTCCACCATAATTTGTAAATAAATAAATTAAAAATCCTACAATGTGATTTTCTGGATTTCTTGTTCTCATTTCGTGTACCTATGTACCTATGATGACAATTACAGGCCTCTCATCTTTTTAAGTTGGAGAACTTGCACAATTGGTGGCTGACTAAATACTTTTTTGCCCCACTGTACATATTCTTATTCATCCCTTTGCACTTGTGTGTGCATAAGGTAGTTGTTATGAAATTGTTATATTACTTGTTAGATATTACTGCACTGTCGGAACTAGAAGCACAAGCATTTCGCTACACTCACATTAACATCTGCTAACCATGTGTATGTGACCAATAAACTTTAATTTGATTTGAGTGAACAGAAAATCTGTGAAAGTAAATTGACACACCTGTACCAAAAAAAAGATATACGTTTTTATGTTTAAATCTTCAATATTGCCAGGTTGGTTTTCACAGCTTTTTCACAAGGTGTTAATTATTGTAAATTGTACGGTATCCCTTGATGGTATTTGTTAGTCCAACATTATTCATTGTTGTATCCTAGGACCTACAGTAGATATATTCAACCACAAGCGTGTACTAATGAGCTATACATAGTTTTTTTATCATAGCGGACTACTGAAATATACTGTAGATAAGGGAAGGCCAGCTTAAAATGAAAACATGCTAGCCAGACAAGCCAGTGTATAGGTGGCAGGTAGCCAGCCTAGCGGTTAAGAGTGTTGGGCCAGTAGTAAAAAGAGAATTACAGTGCTTCTAAATAGCTTCTACCCCCAAGCCATAAGACTCCTAAACATCTAGTTAAATGGCTACCCAGACTATTTGCATTGCCCCCCCCCTCCCCTCTTCACACCACTGCCACTCTCTGTTGTCATCTATGTATAGTCACTTTAATAACTTTACCTACATGTACATACTACCTCAACTAACTGAAAAATCTGTCAATGTGCCTTTGAGCAAGGCACTTGACCCTTTTTGTTTTACCCTGATGCCTGTTTATTCATAAAAAGCAGATGATAGTAAATATCATTAATCGCAATGGTTAGCCTATGCAAATTAATAGGAAAACATTAAAAGCTTATTCATAGGACTACATTTAGCCTAATTGGGAACAAATATAACATGGGGAAAAGTCAAAGGATCCTAGTCAATCTATTGTTTGTCAAATCCAGAGTAAATATAGGCCTTCATGTGTATCAAATCGGTAGGCGATTGTGGGTTAAAACAATGACAAATATAGCTGGAATGTTCAATCTTTATCATGATCTGTCATCAAAACAGGCTGTGGTGTTTTCGGTTCCGTTTAGACTAAAGTCATGCGCAAGAACGAAACTGCACTGAAATTAATAGACTGACTCTATTATTCAGGAGAATCACATTAAGTGTTTATCTGTTAAGCTGTTTGGTCTATGGATAGACCCATACCGATTCTGTATTTTGCTGTAGGCATAGCCTACCACTAATATTATACACTTAATTAAATCAGATTTCCCTGTGATAGTGACACTTGCTTTTCAATTGAACGTGAATGTTTTCAGAAGCCTATAGGTCTACCAAAAACCAAGACCTTCGATAGGCTAGTAGACTGTGGAGATAATCTGGGAGTAAATCTTGTTATAGTTTAGATTGTTTTACATAATCTGGACTGTTGTTTTTTCTTAGGCTAAGCAAACAAGGGGTAGCATATGCTTTTTGCCCATCTCTATAACAAGGGTTAGGCCTACAGTTGAAGACGGAAGTTTACATAAACTTAGGTTGGAGTCATTCAAAATTGTTTTTCAACCACTCCACAAATTTCTTGTTACCAGACTATAGTTTTGGCAAGTCGGTTAGGACTTTGTGCATGACACAAGTCATTTTTCCAACAATTGTTTACAGACAGATTATTTCACTGTATCACAATTCCAGTGGGTCAGAAGTTTACATACATTAAGTTGACTGTGCCTTTAAACAGCTTGGAAAATAGCTTGTTTGTTTTTGAGTTCCCAGTTGTCTTGAACGCACTGAAGATGGAAGTCAGAGATTGCCGAGTTTATGTGAATACACCGCTAAAGACCTAGTCTACCTCTTCTTTCTGAATATGGCTACCTCCAACAAAGAAGCCCTTGTGTCTGTATTGATGTGAATAACAGGCATATCTACACAGTTATGGTGGATGGCTGTGATATCAACTAGCCTAATAATTTTTGTATTGAGGTGATGCGTCTATTTTAGCTAAATCGACAAATGAAATTAATTTGATTACTTTGGAAATGAAAAATATCATGTACATGTAGATGTTTGTAAGGCGTTCATGGTGAGATCTTTAATAAACTAAACAGACAAACTAACACGTGACGCGTAACACATGTAAACTGACATGACGTCTACATGGCGTGTACGTGTCACGTGACATAGTTGTGTTCGAATACTCATACTAACCGCACTAACCGTACTATTTGTGATGTAAATTGAGTATTTAGTATGCTTATTGGTCATAGTATGGATATAGTTAGTATGCCAAAAGTTCCCTGATGTCGCTTTTAGGGCCCATAATGCAATTCTTACAAAAATGGATGTGGCTTCACAACGTTTTCAAATTTGAAGGAAATGGCGGAAAATATGTTAAGAAAATGTTGAGCAATGTAATAAAGTAATAAGTTACCTTACACGTTATGTTGGCTGACAATTTGTTATCTACGCTATCCTTACGAACCGCATAGCCTATCGTTACAGCAGTATGTACCGGTATGTTAACTAGCTTCCTAACGTTAGTTGGCTACTAATACATTGAACTTGCCAGTATATTAACTAACTACCCAACATTTATTGAATTGATTATTCACGTCATTCTTAGTTTAACTAAGTGGTATAGTCGTTGTGCGTTCTCAATGTGGACATTCGGGTGCGTTCGTAAATTCGCTCTGGCTATCTACTCTGATTTCAGAGCACTCTCGTCTGACTTGTACCTGTGCCAGAGCATAGAATAACACCAGTTGAATATGGCCGGTGTCAGTAAACGTTGGCAAGAAAGCATAGTTAGATTGTTGCCAGCTGCACAGTTACAAAACACTCTGGATAACATGAAAACAGCCTAACCAGCTCTGCTAGGGCAAGTAAAATTGTCAGAGTGAGGTGTTCTCTCATTTGTGTCTGGAAGTAGCTAGCGAGTTAGCCAGTTGGCTTGGATGCTTGACTGCCGTTGTGAGTTCAGAACACTCGGATCAACCCTACTCCTCAGCCAGAGCGTCCAGTGTGCGATCTGAACTTTACGAGAGTGAAATACTCTGAATTTACAAACGGACAATCTGACAACACTCTGAATTTACGAATGTCCAGTGCACTCTGAGCGCACACTGGCACTGCAGATTGAATTTAATAACACACCCTAAGTCGTAAAATGCCTAGCTAGTAATATATTATGCTAACAAGCTAGCAAGAGGTTGCATAGCAACAGCATCAACTTCCGATAGACAGGTGAATTGCTAGTATGCTCAACTGAAAGAATACTGTTTGGTTTACAGTATACTAAAATGAACTAATAGTATATATTCATTAAGTATGTAGTATACAGTATGCTAGTATGGGTATTCGAACACAGCTCGTCTCCATTGACAGTCCGTGTTAATTCATTTAGTTTACATTAATCGTTTGAGAACTGCACATCATCCTTTCTCTCGTGCTGAAGAAAGAACATGGTAACAGCTGGAAAAGTAAGTTCAGTAGGCTACTTCTTAATTAGGTATTACTCAACATTGCTCACATTCTCCTGGTTAAATTGTGCAGTGTTTACATTAATTCTGTCGTCAAAACGACTTTAAAGCGTGTATTTTTGCAAAGGTAGACTTTGTGGACAGTGACTTGACCATAGAAGTTGCACGTCTAGCCAGCGAGAAAGCGATACTAAGAAACAGTGTATTGACTGTAGTATGTTCCATTTTTACTGGCTCAATAGTGAATAAATAAATCATTGTTATGTAATGAGAGGTCTCGTGGGATTAAATGAATGTATGCCTCCTGTAGTGCGTTCGACATGTCTTTACTGAGTAGCTAAAACGAAAGCTGTCAAATAGGCTGCAGATTCAGGAAATCCGTTATCCTGTTTGGGCTAGGGGGCAGTGTTCAGAGGTTCGGAGAGTCTGGCGTGCCCAAAGTAAAATGCCTGGTACTCAGGCCCAGAAACTAGGATATGCACATAATTAGTGGTATTGGATAGGAAACACTCTGAAGTTTCTAAAACTGTTAAAATAATGTCTGTGAGTATAACAATCCATCCGGAAAATCTGAATCTGTCATGTCACACTGTTTTCAATTGGCATCCTATTCAAAGCATTGTAATTTTAGCTCCCAGATTGCAGTTCCTATGGCTTGCACTAGATGTCAACAGTCTTTAGAAAAGGTTTCAAGCTTTTATCTTGAATAACCATGGAGTAAGAGATGTTCTTCCTGAGGTGTCGTCAAGTGTCCTGTTATGGATTGAGCGCGTAACAGTGAGCGCGCTCTTAGCTTTTTTATTCAACAGGCTATATTCCGTCTGAAATATTATAATTTATATTCATTTTAGGGTATGTGAGTATTTATTAGAAACGCTGTTTGACTTGTTTCGACGAACTTTACCGGTACTTTTGGGATATTGTTTGTCTGCATGGATGAACGCCTTTGGTCAGGTGGATTACTGAACAAAACGCGCCAACCAAACTGAGCTTTATGGATATATATAGAGGGGACTTTATCGAACAAAATGACTTTTTATTGTGTAGCTGGGACGCTTGGGTATATGAAGATCTTCAAAGGTAAGCGATTTATTTTAGCGCTATTTTTGAGTTTTGTGACACCTCTGCTGGTTATGTTATTATGCTAATTGAATATTTGTGCGGGGCGCTGTCCTCAGACAATCAAAGGTTCGGCTTTTTAAAGCCTTTTTGAAATCTGACAACGCTGTTAGATTAACAAGATTCTAAGCTTTTGAATGGTGTGACACACTTGTATTTTCATGAATGTTTAAAATAAGTGTTTTTGTCATTTGAATTTGGCGCTCTGCATTTTTTTTGATGTTGTCGCATTTGGGACGTGACCGTCCCCCCTAGCCCTAAGAAGTTATACAAGCTACAATTTCTGACTTTGTGAGCATAAAGAAAGAGTGTAGACTACATTATACTGATCCGATAAAAACCTGAATGGTTTGCTGATGTCAGCGTTGTGAACAGAGTACCCCATAGTGGAAGTGGGGTTATGGTATGGGCAGGCATAAGCTATGGGCAATGAACACAACTGCATTTTATCGACGGCAATTTTAATGCAAAGAAATACCGCGATGAGATCCTGAGGCCCATTGTTGTGCCATTCATCCGCCGCCATCACCTCATGTTTCAGCATGATAATGCATGTATCTATCCACAATTCCTGGAAATTGAACATATCCCAGTTCTTCCATGGCCTGCATATGCACCAGACATGTTTCACTATATTGGATCACTCCAATATATTGGTATACCCGTACCAGATTTAGTCAGTGCTAGAGGGATCTGGCCAGCCAGCGGCTGGACCAAGATGCAGGGGTCGCCCAGGACCAAGATGCAGGCGATGGAAGTGCCATATTTTCCAGATAGTACCTAGCAAAGGTGCAAGAGGAAGCCCAGCTGGCCGCAGCACAGATATCAGCGAGGGGCACTCCTCTCAGTAGAGCCCAGGACACAGCCAAACCTTGTGTTGAATGTGCCACCACAGATCCCAGCACCGGCCTGCCAGGCAGGCGGTATGCTGTCTTAATCGTATCCACAATCCAGTGAGAGAGCCTCTGCTTTGATGTAAAAGCAATTCCCAGCACACACATAGAAGAAGCCAGTCGGCAAGATGTGTGAATTACAGTTTGTGGCAGCAAGAGCCACCATACTAATGGATGCACACAGAGTCGTAGTGTAACGCTAACGAAACACAAGTTTGACAAACCATGGGCGGAAGATACAGATCAACCACGTGCAGCGAGTGGAGCACTCAAGAGGAAGGGCTGGCCATGTGACCAGCTGCTCCAGGCTGTAAACAGCCAGTGAGTATACTTCCACGCAAGATATTACACTTAACTGTGACTTACCAAGCGAACTTCAGAAAGTTTGTACTCAAACCATACAGACGTCCGCCGAGAAAATGAAAAAGAATGTGTGTCGTGGCCATGTGGTCGTTATATAGGGGAAGACCCCAGCCGTGACACAGGTGTACACGGAGTAAATCTGTAAATCCTCACCTCAGACGTATCCCTCCACCGCAGAGTGATACCAATATATTAAAGTGATAGTGAAATATAACATTCCACAGGCCTGATCAACTATGCGAACGAGATGTGTTGCGCTGCATGAGGCAAATGGTGGTCACACCAGATACTGACTCGTTTTCTGATCCAAGCCCCTACCTTTTTTTAAGGTATCTGTGATCAACAGATGCATATCTGTATTCCCAGTCATGTGAAATCCATATATTAGGCAGGGCTGTCCAACCCTGTTCCTGGAGAGCTACCATCCTGTAGGTTTTCACTCCAACCCTCATCTAGCGCACCTGATTATAATAATTAGCTGGTTGACAAGCTGAATCAGGTTAGTTACAACTGGGGTTGGAGTGAAAACCTACAGGAGGGTAGCGCTCCTGGAACAGGGTTGGACAGCCCTGGAATAGGGCCTAATACATTTATTTCAATTGACTGATTTCCTTATATGAATTGTAACTCACTAAAATCTTAAAAATTGTTGCATATTTTGTTTATTTTTTATTTTGTTCAGTGTACATTGGCCTCGCAGTACAATAATATCAGCTAGGATCATGGTTCTTTGCTGTTTCAAGTTCTCTTGTCTGAACCAGTCCTCTCCAGAATACCTTAGACAGGCAGCCCAATTCTGATCTTTTACCCAATCATTGGCTAAGGAGTTGATCCTAAGGTATGTAGGTAATAGGTTAAACTGGCTGTAGTAGCGAGACTACAGATCAAAGTCCTTCCAGCTGTAAGGAGGCCCAGTGCACATTGAATATGTAATCACTGACCAGCACTCTCCTCTCCAACTGCACTCACCACAGACAGACACCACAGACAGGCATCTTCAAAATCATATTTTCTGTTCATGAAATGGACAGTTTGACACATTGTAGTTCTCTATCTTCCAGGTGATTGAGTGCAAGGCAGCTGTAGCATGGGAGGCTGGGAAACCCTTGTCCATTGAGGAGGTGGAGGTGGCACCACCGAAGATCTACGAAGTGCGCATCAAGGTAACGGCCCCTTCCAAACGCCAAGAATGTCTCAGACAAATGCTCCTGTACTGTATTTGCCCTCACATGACAATTACAGCAACAACATAACCAACAACCCCAGCTTGCAGCAGACCTTTGTTCTGTGTGCAGTATATTTTGGTTTGTACGTGTGATAAAATATATCTTCCCCCTAGAATAATATGCATGTGAGCTCTTTTGCTCTGTAAAACAAAAGGACATACTGTTTGAGGCAGGCTGCTTTTCGGCAGGGATGAACTGTCAGCTGCTGGAACACTGTGGGGAGCATCAAGTGTTTTCCTGTCTCCCCGCCCAAAGGGATTTAGTGGGCCAGCTGTGAGGAAGCCATCTTTGGAATGTGTTCAACAGGGCCGATCTGGTCCAGTGTTAAGAAAACGTTATTCTAAGCATTTTACCACATTCCTCTATTGTACTAGCTAGCTGTCTGTCTTGCACCATCGAGACACAACCTTGTGATAGCTTCTGTTAGCAGGTCCAGTACTTCCAGTACTCGGGACAATCGAGAGCGTGGGCGAGGGAGTCACCAAGTTCAAGCCAGGTGAAGGACTGTAAATATCCGCAAATGTATTCTCTCTAAAACAGTGTTTTCCGACCCACAGGGGAACATATTTGTTCCCGTCCAGTACAAATACGCCGGAATCAAATAATGCAATGACTTGATTATGTTGAATCTGATGTTTACTGAATGTTTATTTTCTCTCCCAAGGTGACACCGTCATCCCATTATATGTGCCACAGTGTGGTGAGTGCAAATTCTGCAAATCCCCCAAGACCAACCTCTGCCAGAAGATCAGGTAATTGGAATGCAATCTCGCCTGTCATCAACTATAGCTTGGAAGGTTGTGGTCAGGATTAGGGTTGCAAAATTCCAGAAAATGGCAATACAATTTCTGGTTTACCAGAAATCCCAGTTGGTGGATTTCAAATTTCCTGCTTATTCCGGGAACCTCTAAACGTGATTTCTGGAAAATCAGGGCATTTATTTAAAGTTCCCGGCATTATGCAACCCTAGTCAGGATCATTCATTATTGACTCCCCATTTTCAAAGTCAGCCAAGTAGACAGTGAGCATATCTATAATGATAGCTAGATTAATCTCAGAAATAGTACGACAGTATTCTACTCCAGTCTGGGGATTGCTGTTGGCGCTGTGCAAGCGAAGAAGCAACCAGGGTTGCAAACACCAACATTGCAACTTCAACCAAATCAAGGTCAAATTCTGTCAGGCAGGTAGCCTAGCAGCTAAGAGCGTTGGGCCAGTAACCGAAAGATCGCTGGGTTGAATCCCTGAGCAGACTAGGTGAACAAAATTCTGTCTGTGCCTTTGAGCAAGGCACTATACCGTAATTGCTTCTGTAAGTCACTCTGGATAAGAGTGTCTGCTAAATGACAAAGAAATTATGTATGAAATAGTCTCTGAAATATTTGGCTAAAGCATATAGAGGCCTTGCCTGTTACTGATACTCATCCTTCCTCTCACCAGGATAACCCAGGGCCGGGGTCTGATGCCTGACAACACCTCGCGGTTCACCTGCAAGGGCAAGCAGCTGTTTCACTTCATGGGGACCAGAACCTTCTCCGAGTACATGGTGGTGGCTGACATTTCGGTGGCCAAGGTGGATGAGAAAGCCCCCCTGGACAAGGTGTGCCTGCTGGGCTGCGGCGTCTCCACGGTCTACGGAGCTGCCCTCAACACTGCCAAGGTGGGTGGGTGATGCCAGGCTGCAAGACAAAATACCCCGTCTAGAAGTGGAAAGCACAAGCAAAGAGCCACAGCTTTATTGTCATATTTTTATGTTTTATATCCTGTGAATTAACTTTCCACTAGTGCAAACACAGGTCAATTAATAGACTATGATCATAACACACATCTTACACAAAAATCATATCATCGTTTTACTGACAAAAGCCATTCTTTTAACTCTTGTTTTATCAACCTACTCTCACGAGTACCTACCTGCAGGTTGAGCATGGCTCCACCTGTGCTATATTCGGTCCGGGTGCCATAGGCCTTGCCGTCATCATGGGCTGAAAAGTTGTCGGGCAACCAGGATCATTGGTGTGGACATCACCCCGGACAAGTTAGACAAGGCCAAGGAGTTTAGGGCCACTGAGTTTGTGAACTCCAATGACCACAGCAAACCTATTCAGGAGGTAGTAGTGGAGATGACCGACGGAGGGATGGACTACTCCTTTGAATGCATTGGCAACGTGGGAATCATGGTAATACTGGTCAGGGGGAGTGGAAAAAGCAGCTTGGGCTAGAGCCTCCAGTCCTTGTTCTGTACTTAGCTTAGGCGGCTGTTCAGAATGGTGTAATGTTACAGAATGTATTTTTTACTTATCTATTTTTTACTTAACACTTATTTTTATTAAAACTGCAATGTTAGTTAAGGGCTTGTAAGTACAGTGAGAGAAAAAAGTATTTGATCCCCTGCTGATTTTGTACGTTTGCACACTGACAAAGAAATGATCAGTCTATAATTTGAATGGTAGGTTTATTTGAACAGATACAGAAGAACAACAACAAATCCAGAAAAACGCATGTAAAAAATGTTATAAATTGATTAGCATTTTAATGAGGGAAATAAGTACTTGACCCCCTCTCAATCAGAAAGATTTCTGGTTCCCAGGTGTCTTTTATACAGGTAACGAGCTGAGATTAGGAGCACACTCTTAAAGGGAGGGCTCCTAATCTCAGCTTGTTACCTGTATAAAAGACACCTGTCCACAGAAGCAATCAATCAATCAGATTCCAAACTCTGCACCATGGCCAAGACCAAAGAGCTCTCCAAGGATGTCAGGGACAAGATTGTAGACCTACACAAGGCTGGAATGGGCTACAAGACCATCGCCAAGCAGCTTGGTGAGAAGGTGACAACAGTTGGTGCGATTATTCACAAAGGGAAGAAACACAAAAGAACTATCAATCTCCCTCGGCCTGAGACTCCATGCAAGATCTCACCTCGGGGAGTTGCAATGATCATGAGAACGGTGAGGAATCAGCCCAGAACTACACTGGAGGATCTTGTCAATGATCTCAAGGCAGCTGGGACCAGTCACCAAGAAAACAATTGGTAACACACTACGCCGTGAAGGACTGAAATCCTGCAGCGCCCGCAAGGTCCCCCTGCTCAAGAAAGCACATATACATGCCCGTCTGAAATTTGCCAATGAACATCTGAATGATTCAGAGGACAACTGGGTGAAAGTGTTGTAGTCAGATGAGACCAAAATGGAGCTCTTTGGCATCAACTCAACTCGCCGTGTTTGGAAGAGGAGGAATGCTGCCTATGACCCCAAGAACACCATCAGCACCGTCAAACATGGAGATGGAAACATTATGCTTTGGGGGTGTTTTTCTGCTAAGGGGACAGGACAACAAATCTTGTGCGAGAACCTCTTTCCCTCAGCCAGGGCATTGAAAATGGGTCGTGGATGGGTATTCCAGCATGACAATGACCCAAAACACACGGCCAAGGCAACAAAGGAGTGGCTCAAGAAGAAGCACATTAAGGTCCTGGAGTGGCCTAGCCAGTCTCCAGACCTTAATCCCATAGAAAATCTTTGGGGGGAGCTGAAGTTTCGAGTTGCCAAACGTCAGCCTCGAAACCTTAATGACTTGGAGAAGATCTGCAAAGAGGAGTGGGACAAAATCCCTCCTGAGATGTGTGCAAACCTGGTGGCCAACTACAAGAAACGTCTGACCTCTGTGATTGCCAACCAAGTACTAAGGGTTTTGCCACCAAGTACTAAGTCATGTTTTGCAGAGGGGTCAAATACATATTTCCCTCATTAAAATGCAAATCTATTTATAGCATTTTTCTCATGTGTTTTTCTGGATTTTTTGTTGTTATTCTGTCTCTCACTGTTCAAATAAACCTACCATTGAAATTATAGACTGATAATTTCTTTGTCAGTGGGCAAACGTACAAAATCAGCAGGGGATCAAATACTTTTTTCCCTCACTGTAAGCATTTCACTGTTGTATTCGGCACAAGTGACAAATAAAATTGGATTTGATTGTAGACAAGTTAAATATCGTCTGTCATGTAGAATAGGGAATCGTGTCAGCTCTATCTGCAACTTTCTGAATCGTTTCCCTCACTGAACACACCCCTGCTGCCCATTACCTTTCCACAGCTCCTACTGCGATGGTGAGGCAGGAAGCTGGGAAAGTAATTGTACTGTGGCCATTTTTTTTGCTGTCACACATGGAAGGTGTTTTACTGTTCACCACCAGAGGTCACTGTAGTTGGCACTTCAGGCTTGGATCGCAACGGCAAAACACATTTCCCTTTGCTAAGTAGATTGGCTTCCCCTAAATACTTGTCTTCTGATGATACTCAATCTGTTGTTTCAGAGGGCAGCTCTGGAGGCGTGCCACAAAGGCTGGGGCGAGAGCATCATCATCGGGGTGGCAGGTGCAGGACAGGAGATCTCCACACGTCCATTCCAGCTGTTTACCGGCCATGTCATGGACGAAGAACCTTGACTTTTCTGACATCAATATATTTTGTCTTCTTGATAAGTGAGCAACAATGTGGCACTAGTTATAATACTTGTAACTTTTTTCTGGAAGTATGTGTAACAGTATAGCTTCTGTCCATCTCCTCGCCCCTACCTGGGCTCGAACCAGGGACCCTCTGCACACATCAACAACTGCCTCCCATGAAGCATCGTTACCCATCGCTCCACAAAAGCCACGGCCCTTGCAGAGCAAGGGGTACAACTACTTCAAGGTCTCAGAGCGAGTGGCGTCACCAATTGAAATGCTTTTAGCGCGCACCCCGCTAACTAACTAGCCATTTCACACCGGTTACACATGGTAATGCCGTAAGGTAATGCATAGATTACTCGTGTTTTCTTGTTCCTCTGTCCCAGGCTGGAAGAGTGTGGAGTGCGTCCCCAAACTAGTGACCGACTACACAAACAAGAAGCTGAAGGTGGATGAGTCCACACCTTGCCCTTTGACCAGATCAATGAGGGCTTTGACCTCCTGCATGCCGGAAAGAGGTGAATAGATCAAGTGTTGCATCATATTAAATCAATAAATTTGTTCAAATTGAAAAGTTTCCAGCACAAAGTTTATTAAAGTCCTTTAAAATTGTATGCTAACCACTGCATTTTTATTTGTCTATTCCAGTATTTGTGCCGTCCTGAAGTTCTGAAGTGCCTGCCATGTTGAGCCTCACTCACCTCCGGCTTTTATAAACACCTTTCACCTTTCAATCGCTATAGCACTTAACTTTCAGAATTAGATTGTCACGTGTGCTCCATCTCCGGCCTCTAGGTCATCAGGCTGCTCATTATCCCGCACACCTGTCACCATCGTCATGTGCCTCATGACACATCACCTCCTTCCCTATTTATGTCACTCCCTTTGGTTCCTTCCCCAGGCGTTATTGTTTCTGTTTCTTTTCTGTGAGTTGTTCGTGTTTCTTTTTTTGTATTATGTTTTGTTTATTGATTAAATCACTCACTCCCTGAACTTGCTTCCCGACTCTCAGTGCACATCGTTACAGAATAACGCCTCACCTAAGGGAAGCATTGGAGGAGTGTTTTTATTATCAAAAAATTCATAATTGTGTCAGAGTAAAGACGTTGGGTCCGGGAGCCGTTACAGGCTCTCATGGCTCAGCCAGATCGCCAGGCTCCCCTGCCTCTGCCGGCTCACCGGGCTTTCATGCCTTTGCCGGCTCCCCTGCTTCCACCGGCTCGTCAGGCTCTCATGCCTCAGCCGTGATAGCTAGGCTCCCCTGCCTCAGTCGGCCATTTATTCATATTGAAGCCTAAATTTCACAAACAAATTGTTTACTTATGCATCATGATTTGATTGATCATGGGGAAATCATTGAAAGGGACATCAAAATTACAGCATGTAAGACAATTGTGATTGAACATTGAGAAGTATTTGGAGTATCTGCATGCTATGACTAAGCCCCAACCCTAGCCCCTGCCCTCTACAACAGCTGTAAATAGACCTTTTAGAAAACATGGGAGAAAATAGACCAAATTAGGACCCAATCAGATCCTAGTGAAGGCGAAACATAGACTGATGTAGTCATATTGTTATGGAGTAATCCTGGTAACAAAGCATATGAGAATATAAATAAAATGTACATTGTGTACTGATGAAGTGGTAATAAAATAGGTGGGTAAACCCTAATATATTACCATGTATGAGATACGAGTACATGACCATTACGGTCAACTTACTAGACTAGGCAACAATGTGTATTAACGTACCATGAATTTCAGTGATAGCCATAGCCAGTGATGTAGTCTTAAAAGAATAGGTGGGGAAACTCTGATTTGCCGGTGAAAATACAGGCTGTATCACAACCGGCCGTGATTGGGAGTCCCATAGGACGGCGCACAATTGGCCCAGAGTCGTCCGGGCTTGGCCAGGGTAGGCAGTCATTGTTAATAAGAATTTGTTCTTAACTGACTGGCCTAGTTAAATAAAAAATAAATACTCTTGAAAGTAATAGTAGAATACATAATGTGCAATTTCGAAATTGGGTAGTGCATCATCAGTTTTCCTCTTGTCATGTCAGTCATTGCATACCTTAGAAAGCTATTTATAACTTGTCAGAAATGTCCAGATCAACTAACCCATCAACCACGCTTTTTAGCTAGCCCATAGATTTTGTAGTAATGTTCGAGTCACTCAAATATCATATGAATACACATTAGACATGGAAAAATTGCAAACGGCACATTTTTCTATGCACCTCCATGACAAAATGTGTAGAATTGTAGGAAATGAGCTTTAACCCTGCAAAATGTTCTCTCTGCCAACAAGAGGGGGGGTGAACAGTTTGGGTCATGAGCAGTGCTTGTGCCCATAGAAATAGACATGGCGGGGGGTGTGTAGGATGTTCCCCTTTGCAGGAAGGGGGACATTGGTGAAAAAGTTTGGGAACCCCTGGCCTACATCCTACATTGATGACAAAGACTATTCTAACTTACTGCCTCTCACTACTATGCCTTTTCTCCTTTCCCCAGTCTGTATAATCACATCCAATAACTTGATCTCTGGCTGTGATTACTCACTTTTCAAAGTAAGGGTGATTTTCCCTATCTGTAATCTCACACCTACTCTTTTCTCTTCCATACACTTTTCAACATCCATAACACATTTTTGTCTGTTCAGGTTGTGGCCTGTAGCAGCAACCAATTAATTGTCCATAACATTCCGTTAATTCACCAAAGTTCGATTTATTTCTTGACTTGCCCAGTGCCTTTTAGACAGAGGGCTACACTATGACTATGTCACTACACTATGTCGCATTTCCCACGATCTTGTTTCAGTCTGTGGCCTTAGCTTTTACTGCAAGGGATATGACTCTTCCCAGGGAGGTCTGTCCGCCTCAAATAGACCACTACTCAGATTGATGCAATTGTACAAGCCTCTCCCAGTGATAATTAAATGTCATGCTTGGCTACCATTGTCTGTTGGCTGCTTTTCACTTCAATCCACTTCCACATTCAGTTCCGTTTCATGAAGGCGAACTAGATTTACGTTCTAGGTTTAGTCTTTCAATAACAGCCAAACATGCAGAGACTGAAAACAGAGTAAGCCATTTTTTCCACAACTTGGAAGTATCCTTGGGGTCATTGTCCATTTGGAAGACCCATTTGCGACCAAGCTTCAACTTCCTCACTGATGTCTTTAAATGTTGCTTTAATATATCTGCATAATTTTCCTACCTCATGATGCCATCTATTTTGTGAAGTGCACCAGTCCCTCCTGCAGCAAAGCATCCCCACAACATGATGCTGCCGCCCCTGTGCTTCACGTTTGGGATGGTGTTCTTCAGCTTGCAAGCCTCCCGATTTTTCCTCCAAACATAGCGATGGTCATTATGGCCAAATGGTTCTATTTTGGCTGTTTTGGAGCAGTGGCTTCTTCCTTGCTGAGCGGCCTTTCAGGTCATGTCGATATAGGACTTGTTTTACTGTGTATATAGACACTTTCATACCGGTTTCCTCCAGCATCTTCACAAGGTCCTTTGCTGTTGTTCTGGTATTGATTTGCACTTTTCGCACCAAAGTACGTTAATCTCTGGGAGACAGAACGCGTCTCCTTCCTGAGCGGTATGACGGCTGCGTGGTCCCATGGTGTTTATACTTGGGTACTATTGTTTGTACAGATGAACGTGGTACCTTCAGGCATTTGGAAATTGCTCCCAAGGATGAACCAGACTTGTGGAGGTCTACAATTTTTGTTTTAGGTCCTGGCTGATTTCTTTTGATTTTCCCATGACATCAAGCAAAGAGGCACTGAGTTTGAAGGTAGGGCTTGAAATACATCCACAGGTACATCTCCAATTGACTCAAATTATGTCAATTAGCCTAACAGAAGCTTCTAAAGCCATGGCATAATTTTCTGGAATTTTCCAAGCTGTTTAAGGCACAGTCAACTTAGTGTATGTAAACTTCTGACCCACTGGAATTGTGATACAGTGAATTATAAGTGAAATAATCTGTCTGTAAACAATTGTTGGAAGAATTACTTGTGTCATGCACAAAGTAGATGTCCTAACCGACTTGCCAAAACTATAGTTTGTTTACAAGAAATTTGTTTTAATGACTCCAACCTAAGTGTATGTAAACTTCTGACTTCAACTGTAACTGCTATCTAGTGACCTCTTCTCTTACACACACACACAACATAGTACATCCACACATGTAATTAATGTCTCAGAATACTGACTATGTTTAGCTGTCATTAAAATCATCTGGCTTACCATGTGCGATGCAGCTCCTGTGTCTTGTGGGCGAAACTTTCGATGTCCATAGCAACGGTGTTTGCGGGGCAGTAGTCAACGTCCGAATGAAAGGAGACAAACTCGCGATATGGACAACAGACTACGAAAACAAGGAGGCCATTACACATACAGGGTGAGCTGGTTTCGCAATACCACTTAGTTAGTCCTGAAAGATGTTCACCATCTATTTTTATCTATATCCAGATTGTCTAGTAAACATCAGTCTATTTGCCTTTCTCTGTAGTCAAGGGTGGAAGGAGAGGTTAGGCGTGCCACACAAGATGATCATCGGATACCAATCGCACGCAGACACTGCCACTAAGAGTGGTTTCACTACCAAGAACATGTTTGTTGTCTGAGGAACCTTGAAGAGCATCATGGGAGTTATTCATTTTATTTTATTATTTAAAAAATGTATACCCCTTTTTAGTTATAGTCTTGTCCCATCGCTGCAACTCCCGTACAGACTCGGGAGAGGCGAAGGTCGATAGCCGTGCGTCCTCCGAAACACAACCCAGCCAAGCCGCACTGCTTCTTGACACAATGCCCGCTTAACCCGGAAGCCAGCCGCACCAACGTGTCGGAAGAAACACCTGGCGACGTATCAGCGTGCACTGCGCCCCCCGACGCGCCACAAGATTCGCTAGTGCGCGATGGGACAAAAACATCCCAGCCGGCCAAACCCTTCCCTATCCCGGACGACACTGGGACAATTACTGTAGTATTCAATTTCGCGGGCGGCCGCGACAGAGCCTGGACTCGAACCAGGATCTCTAGTGGCACAGCTAGATCCTTTCAAGCTCTGTCAGGCTGGATGGGGAGCATTACACAGATAATTTTCAGGTCTCCAGAGATGTTAGATCGAGTTTAAGTCCGGGCTCTGGAAGGGCCACTCAAGGACATTCAGAGACTTGTCCCAAAGCCACTCCTGCGTTGTCTAGGCTGTGTGCTTAGGGTCATTGTCCTTTTGGAAGGTGAACCTTCGACCCAGTCTGAGTTTCTGAGCACTCTGGAGCAGGTTTTCATCAAGGATTTTCTCTGATCAACTTTTCCTTCGATCCTGACTAGTCTCCCAGTCCCTGCTGCTGGAAAACATCCTCACAGCATGATGCTGCCTCCACCATGCTTCACTGTAGGGATGGTGCCAGGTTTCCTCCAGACGTGACGCTTGGCATTCAGGCCAAAGACTTCAATCTTGGTTTCATCAGACCAGAGAATCTTTTCTCATGGTCTGAGAGTCTTTAGGTGCCTTTATGCAAGTGGGCTGTCAATTGCCTTTTACTGAGGAGTGGCTTCGGTCTGGCTTCTCTACCACAAAGACCTGATTGGTGGAGTGCTGCAGAGATGGTTGTCCTATCTCCACAGAGGAACTCTAGAGCTCTGTCAGAGTGACCATCAGGTTCTTGATCATCTCCCTGACCAAGGCCCTTCTCCCCCAATTGCTCAGTTTGGCTGGGTGGCCAGCTCTAGGAAGTTTTGGTGGTTCCAAACTTCTTCCATTTAAGAATGATGGAGGCCACTGTGTTCTTGGGGACCTTCAATGCTGCAGACATGTTTTGGTACCCTTCCCCAGATCTGTGCCTCGACACAATCCTGTCTCAGCGCTGTATGTTAATTCCTTCGACCTCATGCCTTGGGTTTTCCCTGACATGCACTGTCAACTGTGAGACCTTATATAGACAGGTGTGTGCCTTTCCAAATCATGTTCAATCAATTGAATTTACCACAGGTGGACTCCAATGAAGTTGTAGAAACATCTCAAGGATAATCAATGGAAACAGGATGCACCTGAGCTCAATTTAGCGTTTCATAGCAAAGGGTCTGAATACTTATGTAAATAAGATATTTATGTTGCTGAGGATAATGTTTTTATTTAATCCATTTTAGAATAGGCCTGTAATGTAACATGTGGAAAAGGTCAAGGGGTCTGAAAACTTTTAGAATGCACTGTAAGCCTTTTCCTGATATAACTACATGTTATTTTTAATAATTGCTGATATTACAGATTGAGAAGAACAGAGAAAATAATAGATAATACGGAGTTACTCAGTGAGAACTTGTGTAATAAAGGGAAACCTTTATAAGTTTAACTGTAACAGGAAGAACGCATTTTAATTGTCATCATAAATTATACAGATTGTTTTCCTTTTCATTTTCTGATTAGCCAATAGTGTATGAAATAGACTGAAACTTTCAGAATGTTTGAAATGTAATTAATAGATCTGACCTGATTCCCTTTTCTGGCAGATAGTTTTAAAATGTTTCTTTCAGAGCTGAATGTTGTGTGTTAAGTAATGGCAGTTCATATTGCATTGAGTTAAGATAGCACTACCACACAATCACTCTCTACACCAGTAGATGGCAGTAAGTATACTCTGAAGGCAATTTCCTGTTTGGAGTTGATAAAATCAAGGGTGTGTCTAGCCTCTTGGATTTGGGGTTTCTTGATACCACGTGGTGAGAGAGATGGTCATTTTGTTGTGCTCCTACACATAGAGACTAGATGGACTAATGTGGGACTTCAGTCCCTTTGAAGTAGCTTGTATTTGTGTCACCTCAACTTATTAAACCACTGAACTACCAGGCAATACTGGAGCAGGATGGCCTAGATAGACCGATCTACCAGGGAACGTTGGTGCTGGTTAGCCTAGAATGGACTACACTACCAACCAAGCAACAGCAACAAGCAACAACCAAGCTGGCCGGCCTAGAGGGACAATGCTGCCAGTCAGAGGTCAGAAGTAGAAGAAGGCAAATGGCTTTGGCTAAGATGGACTGGTACACTTATTCTTACTTCCACTTCTTTTGCAGACATTTATAGCAGGTTACAACCCCTATGTGTTTCAGCATAGAGCCTTCATCAAGGCTGGCTGGCTAGATGGTTAAATCACTCCTGAACAGGCTCCAGTGTTGACAGCCTCCTACCTAGATCATGGGAAATTCCCTGAAATAATTTTATTTTTCAATCATCCACAAGGAGGCAGTATTGGCCCACTCAATCAGCGTACACCTGTAGTGTGTCTGACTCCATTGTGAAAACATAATTTGAAAAAAGGAAATTAGGATTCCAATCTTAGACTGTCTCCATCTCCAACGTACACACACCGGGGGGAAGAGATATCTAGAAATAGCAGCTGGAGTTTTTTTTTTCTTTCTTTTCCAACTTTTCAATTTTCCACCAATGCCTTCCTGTCGGGCAACTTGTATATCACGTACAAAGGGGGACAGAGAGAGTCAGGCAGTGCACTGATTCTCAAGCTAAGATGTTTTAACCCCATGCACTCAAGAATCTCTCCGGCACGCTCAACATGAGGTTCCAAGTAGTTCTAGTCTAGAGGTCCACAAGAGGTGTAGCCTAAATCCCCCCTCTAGCTCCCATGACAGAATGTCTCTGGCCTCTCAGTTCGAGAGTGAGATGTTCAGTCCCACTGTGCTTGGTAAGGCTGGAGTGCGGTGGCTGGGGCCGGCACAGAGGGTCACCAGACATACTACTGTTATCCATGACAGAGCTGTCAGTTTCTCACAGCTGTAATGATCTCTGCCTGTTTCTGTTTCACTCATAGTGGGGCTACAAACACACATCTACACATTCATCTTGTAACTGAGACTTGTGATGCTGTTCAGGGGCCTACATTTACAGTGCATGTAATGGATGGGCTTGGGGGAAAATTAGGCAGTCTATAAAATCCAAGACAGGGTGGCAGGTAGCCTAGTGGTTAGAGCGTTGGGCCAATAACCGAAAAGTTGCTGGATTGAATCCCAGAGCTGGTAAGGTAAAAATCTGTTCTTAACTGACTTGCCTAGTTAAATAAAGGTGAAATAAAAAAAATATTCTAATTACACAGACACACACATAAACACACATAATCTATTAAAATGTGTTTAAAACGTGTTTGACCTCCAAAGAAACAAATAACTAACGTGTGTGAGAGACTGTATATTCCCCAAAGTCTCCCCTATCTTTGAACCCTTCTCGACAGGCAGGAGTTTCAGACGGCGACTGCTCCTTTTACGCGGGTAAGGGGGGAAAAAAAGTGTGTTAATTGCCCTTGACTGGTTGAAAGTAAATGAATTATTGATTGGCTTCTCGACTCCTCTTCTGTACTTACATACCCTTACAAATCCTTTTATCTTCCTTCTGTGTGAGTACATTTCCTTATTCTTTTATTATTATGCAGGGAGGAAAGCCCACGGACCGCTAACCACCTCATTAGCCAAAATTGTTTATTTTCTGTTGCTGTTTTGCTTCATCGAGGAGGCTTTGAAAAGCACACTGAGTGGCTTCTTGGCTTCTCTCTTCTCTTTCTCTCCATCACACTCCATCAGGTTCTCTCTGTCTCTCTCTCTCTCTCTCTCTCTCTCTCTCTCTCTGCATCTTTCCATCCCTCCCTTACTCCCCCTCTCCTCCTTCTGCCACAAAAACACGCACACCTGCACACTCAATCCAACCTCAGCACCAAGTAAATAAGAGTGCAGATTAATTAAATTCGTTTTGAGGTCCAAAGGCTGTGTCTTTAACTGATGATTCTGAATATAAAGGAAGAAAGGCAATGCAGACAGGACTCACATCATTATTCTACCTATTGATTTTTCCCTTCCCCCTCCATCACCTCTGAAAAGAAAGCCACCCAGTTTTTGAAATGAGCTATAAACAAAGTACAACATGATATAACTGGATATTTATTCAGCTCTGCTAGACGGCAAGCCTCCTGGATTAAAGCTTGAAAGTGGAGGTGCATGGCGTGTGTTTTTATGCGTCCAAGCGTGTGTGAGTGCGAGTACGAGCCTCTGGGTGGGTGGTTGTAAGTGTGTGTGTGTGTGTGTGTGTGTGTGTGTGTGTGTGTGTGGGTTGGATGTGTGTTTGTCTATTTGTGCATGTTGGTGGGTGGGTGAGTTGGTTGGTTGTGTGTGTGTGTGTTTGTGGATGGATCTATATATTTGAGGTCAGCAAGTAAACATGCATTTTGTTGAAAGTCAGAATAAACCGCTTTCTTCTACTATTGCTGGTGATAGATGTGAAAACAGTATTCTAGGACAAGTAATACCACCAAACAAGCCTATTTGCCTGGTTCAACTCTGTCAACTTTATAAACAAGATCCTACAGTTGCAGATCTAGAACTACAAGACATAAAGAAGAGTGAAATCCTATTGAAAGGGTAACTATGCATCCTGGGGCAATGCTGTATTGGCAATGGCAGTTCTGACCTTTTTAACGAGAATATTACTTTTTTATCAAAAGTGTTTTGCACTTTTCCAATGAGACGTGACTTGATTATCCAAGTGCCTTGTTTCTTCTTGTGCCCATTATATACTTATTAAAAAAGTGAATTCCTCTATTTTCTGTCTGTGAAGTAAAGGGCCATTAAGGTGTTCTGCCTTTTGGCAGGGAGCTGTGAGATAAATGGAGAGGTGCAGCCTACTCTAGAGCTGAAATGTGTGCTACACCTCTAGTTCATTTAAAAGCCACACAGAAAAGTTTAAATGGAAAAGAAACCTATCCAGGATCATCTTCTTTGTCTACTAGGGAAGCCGTCTACAGCAAATTTCAACGTAATACAAGTCATTATCATCGTCATTATATTATGACAATTATATTACAAAAATAACAAAATAACATTAATTCTGTGAAAGTCACAAGTTTGATGTTGGTTGCAAGCAAGTTCAATAGTGCATGCAGTATAGACCGTTTCTATAGCCGTTAAATATATAACTTTTCTATAATTACCATTATAAACTGGGTGGTTCAAGCCCTGAATGCTGATTGGCTGAAAACCATTGTACACTACATGACCTAAAGTCAGTCCCTCCAGGATTTTGCGGAAACAAATGTGATTTCTGAGGCCAAAAATATTTGATTTTGCGGCAGCTTTTCTGAAATTCTGTAATACATTTCATATAAAGCAATAAAAAGTCACATCATTTTGTTTATTTTCCTGAACAAACAGCTCTGTCATAATCCACTCACACGTTCACTCACACACACACCTCTCCATCAGGCTTGTGGCTTGCTATCAACACGAGATACACCTCCCATTCCCACTCTCTCGCTCTAAAAAACCCCCCAAATAGATTCAAAGCTGATCAATCGCTTTCAATTTGAGGATCGATATTTATTTTGCATAAAATGTCTACAAAATACTTGAGATTGTGATTTTTTGCTACCAGTTCAGTCATGGTGATCTACCTCTGCTGTGGGAACTGTTCTGACATTCTAATATGCTTTGCTGATTCGAAGTGACCGTTGATTGTCGGCTTTCTTTTGTTTCCAAAAACATTTGGAAATTGTTTTCCACCTGGCCTGTCAGCTGTTCTTTTTGTTGGCAAATTAGATTGATTTCTGTTCATTGTACTGCCTGCCATCAACAATCACCCATCATCTTCGCACGTGAGTACGCTGACAGGCCGTGTGGTTGGATTGGGCCATTTTCCACCATAACAGTGCAATATTTGGTCAAAATTACGAACCTGCTTTTGATTGGACCCTTTTATGCGCTAAAAGCGGGGATTGGTCAAAATTGCGAGCTCTCGCAGAATATGTGTTGATTTTGCATTGAATTATGCCATCGCAGAATCCTGGAAGGACTGAAAAGTATGTGGACACCTGCTCGTCGAACATCTCATTCTAAAATCATGGGTATTAATATGGAATTGGTCGCCCCATTGCTGCTACAACAGCCTCCACTCTTCTTGGAATGCTTTCCACTAGATGTTGGAACATTGCTTCCATTCAGCCACAAGAGCATTAGTGAGGTTGGACACTGATGTTGGGCGATTACACCTGGCTCACAGTAGGCGTTCCAATTCATCCCAAAGGTGTTTGATGGGGTTGAGGTCAGAGCTCCGTGCAGGCCGGTCAAGTTCTTCCACACCGATCTCGACAAACCATTTCTGTATGGACCTGGTGTTGTGCACCGGGCATTGTCATGCTGAACAGCCTTGCCCAAATCATGAAAAACAGCCCCATACCATTATTCCTCCTCCATCAAACTTTACAGTTGGCACTATGCATTCGGGCAGGTAGTGTTCTCCTGGCATCCTCCAAACCCAGATTTGTCAGTCGGACTGACAGACGCATTTCCACACCAGTCCAATGGCAGCGAGCTTTACACCACTCCAGCCGACGCTTGACATTGTGCATGGTGATCTTAAACATGTGTGCTGCTGCTCGGCCATAGAAACCCATTTCATGAAGCTCCCAACGAACAGTTATTGTGCTGACGTTGCTTCCAGAGACCGTTTGGAACTCTGTAGTGAGTGTTGCAACCGAGGACAGAGGATAATATTTTTTTCATGCGCTATGTGCTTCAGCACTCAGCAGTCCCGTTCTGTGAGTTTGTGCGGCATACCACTTTGCGCCTGAGCCGTTGTTGCTGCTAGACGTTTCCACTTCCCAATAACAGCACTTACAGTTGACCGGGGCAGCTCTAGCAGGGCAAAAATTTGACAAACTGACTTGTTGGAAAGGTGGCATCCTATGACGATGGCACGTTGAAAGTCACTGAGCTCTTCAGTAAGGCCATTCTCCTGCCAATGTTTGTCTATGGAGATTGTATGGCTGGCTATGTGCTCGATTTTATACTCTGGCTTCCCTCCAGGACAAACACCTTCCTCTAGACTCAGATTAAAGATATGACAGATAGGAGTGGCCATAGTCAGCTACTATTCTCAGTAGCCTTCCATCTAAGTTGTCAATGCCAGGAGGTTTGTCATTATTGATCGATAATTATAATTTCACCACCTGTCCCACACTAACTTTACAAAATTCAAACTATTTTTAATGCATGAATACAATGGCTCACTGTTCGTTGTTGTCATTTCATGGTAAATTTTTTCCACTTTGCTTATCGAGTCAAGGAGCAGTGGGTCGCTAGCGGGCTCATCCCGACACTACCAGCGACAATGTAAAGCGCCAAATTCAAAATCCAAAAGTTGAATTATTAAACATCCACCAATATACAAGTGTTCCATACTCATCAAAAGCTCTGTTTCTTGGCAATATCACAGCGTTGTCAGATTTCAAAACGGCTTTACGGCGAAAGCAGCACATTCATTTGTTTGAGGCTAGCACCTCACATATTTTCCAATAGCCATGTATCGATTAGCCATCATGGCACACACAACACATTTCACAGCGAAAACAAATCAATTACCTGTTGAAGAACTTCTGCTGAGGTCATCCTAAGTGTCCAACGAAGACAATCCATGGTTCTTTTGTTAGAAAAAGTAACGTCTTTTATCCATAAATCCTCCATTTGGTTTTGCGGCGTTATAATCAGAAACGACAGCTTCCACTACTCCATTGAAACGCGGCGCGAACTCGTTCAACTTAGACCTATAAACTTGTCCAAAAACAATCAAACATAGTTTTAAATGTATCCTTAGGAACATTTTTACGTATATTTACTATTATAAATCAGCCGGAATATAAACTGAACGCTAAAGACGATAAATAAGACACGGCGTGACTTCTCGTGCGCGCGCAATGTGAACAGTTTTCATAAAGAGGGGTCCTCATGGTTTCGTCGTTTTCTCTGGGATAACTCACCCAAAATGGAAGAAAACACCATCTCGAGGCTGGTGACATCACAAGGAAGCAACCTGTACTGCATTCATATGCCTATATATGGTCATTTTCAATAGGGAGGGGTTCCCAAATGAGCAATGTGTCAAAATCACTTTTTACAGGACAGAAATTCCTCGGGGTTTTGCCTGCTATATGCGTTCTGATTCACTCACAGACAAATGGATGACAGTTTTGGAAAATTCAGAGTGTTTCCTATCCAATGGTACTAAATATATGCATATCCTATTTTCTGGGCCTGAATGGGAGGCATTTTACTTTGGGCACGCCAGGCTCTCCAAAACAGTCACCTCTGCTGCTGCTCCTAGAGAAGTTATGAAGTAGTGATTAAAATAATTGGCAACATCAAATGGTTTTGTGATGAATAAGCCATCTGATTCGATGTTGAATATGTCTTTCTGCCCATAATTTCCCTTAAAGTAGGGGTCTGCCAACCTTTGTGCACTCAAGGAGTTCACTAGTTTGTCTTGTTTTACTAAATCAGAAGTTATTATCCTGGGTGACCTAAATTGTGATTGGGAAATGCAGGCTTCAGACAATCTAAAAAACATGTCATCATCTAAACCTGACCCAGCTGGTGACTATGCCTACACGACCCAACCCTATAGATCCTTCAAAGTCAACTCTGATTGATCTTATTTTAACGAATACACCAGAGAGTGAGACAGAAGGAGACAGAGATATAGTACCGGTCAAAAGTTTTAGAACGCCTAGTCATTCCAGGGTTTTTCTTTATTTTTACTATTTTCTACACTAGACATCAAAACCATGAAATAACACATATGGAATCAGAATTTCTCTACAGCGACAGGAGAAACTGATAAACAACTACAGAAAGCATTTGGTTGCAGTCATTCCAGCTAAAGGTGGCACAACCAGTTATTGAGTGTAAGGAGGCAATTACTTTTTTGCAAAGGGGCATTGGGTGTTGCATAACTTTGTTTAAGAAATTAATAAATTAAGTATGTAATAGTTGTTATATTTGTTCATTCAGGTTCCCTTTATCTAATACTAGGTTTTTATTTGAAGATCTGTTACCATTCAGTATAAAAAATATGCAAAAGTAGAGAAAATGTAAAATGAAATAGGAATGCACATTGACACAGTCTACGTAACACCACTGAAGACATGAGGGTTATGACATTTAGAGCAATGTGTGTTTTTGGTCATAAGGTTAGGTGAAACACATGAGCAAAGTTGAATAAATGTGTTTGTGTGTGTGTGTCAAATCCTTTGACTATCGTGGAGTCGCTTGCCATAGGGGGGTGAAGCCTTGCCATCAACTCTTTGTCATTATCATCCACTCAATCATGTCTGAGAAGGTCATTTTGTGCGACTAATGGTCTTCTATGCCGCCGCTTTCCTTTTATACTTTTCCATTACATGTCACGTGAAATATTCATGGGCCACCACCATGTTTGTTCCAAATACGGCGGCCATTCATATTTTATATCTGCTTTATCCCAAATCCTCTCTAAACTACCCATTTGGATCATGCTGCACTGGATTTTATCATTGGGAAGATTGTGTCATGTAGGCATTTTCTAACCTGCCAGCGTTGGTCATGAATTGTGGATGCGGCGCCACTGATGGGCTCCTTGTTTTTCTGACGGCATTTCGATGCATGAGTGACTCTGGACGACCTGGCGAATGTCATGTTGGCTCATAGCATCACATCGCTTCACCCTGTAAGCAAAATAGCGTTTAAGGAGCCTGTTTAAACAGCAAGTTATAATGCACAACATTAAGTGACCTGAAATGCCATTTCATTTGGCAAAACTGATATAAAATAGCCTCTGTTCTTATCAATATGAGTAACTGAAAAGGTTTATGAGCATTAATGAAGGATTTGATGCTTGTATTGTATGATTATGCTTGTATCATGCCGCGGTTGAGTCAGCCTCATTAAGGCACTTACTGTAAGTTGTCCTGGATAAGAGTGTAAATGACTGGAATACAAAACGTTAAAAAGGCCTTATGTAAGGGTGTAGACTATCACAGGGGAGCGTGTGTGCGTGCGCGCTTCATCCATGTGTGTATGTGTGAGCAACTGTGTGAGTGTGTGTACATAGCAAAGGTAGCCAACCGTTTACAGTTCTTCTCACACCTTGGAGGCAGTGATTTCCTGACCCTCCCTCATGAAGACTCCTATCACCCCAGCATCCTGCACTCTAAGCTAGTTTGGCTATCATTCTCTAACTCCCTCAATCCTCTTTCTACACGCTCCGCATCATCTGTCTCTCCCTCTCTTATCTCGCTCTCCCTGTCTCTTCTCTTTATCTGACTCCCTTTCTCTCTCTACCTTTATCTCGATATCTCTTTCTCTCTCTCTCTGTTTCTCGCTCTGACACATTCTCACACTTAACTATGCCAGGTGAGACTGGCAAAGTCATTTAGCAAAATGCTTTTTTTTTTCAAGAGCTCAGGCTCTCCTCGCTCGCTCTTTCTCTCCACACCTCCTTCTGTAACACCCACCTCATAACTCATCCCTTTTATCAGCACTCGATATGGCCCAGCCACCACATGCACATTTTAGAGGATGACACCAAATGAGTGTTTGCGATAAGCACTTCACAATGAGCGACACCTTTTTTCTTATCAGGTTCCAATAAGCGTGTGAGGAAGAATGCGAGGGAGATAGTGTTTCGCCATGATCTTGTTGATTTCACGGCAAAACAATGAGATTAAACCTACAAAACCTTAATAATTTATCCCGTGGTAGGCTTCATGCAGTGTTCCTGGTTTTCCTTAAAGGAGAACTCTGTAGATTTTCCTCCCCTGATTTTTTACATATGCATACACAGTCAATCAGTGGGTACACACACACACCCACACCCACCCACACACACACACACACTGTTGTCTAGTTCGCCATTAGGGATGCCCTCTTTAATTTGACACTTGAAAAACACAAAATATTTCAGTGTACCTTCACAGCTAATGATAGAGCATGGCTGGAATGACTCTGGCCTTTACAACCTCACTACATCACATAGACACCAAGCACACTAAAATACCCAATGAAACTAACAGCATATCTCAAGATCCCTCTTTGTGGTAATAATACACAGCAGACAAATATTTTCATGATATTCCATCACTAGTAAACAATAATAGTGTTGGTTAAAAATAGGGGGCTCCGTAGCCTAGCATTTGATGGCAACACAACTCTTTAGCGTGCATGCTTTGATTGCCGACTGCAAGTGTTTATCATTTAAAATGTATTAGTAATATCCCAGGCCTGCAAAAATATTGATCCTGGTATTTGTCTAACCTAATCATGCTTATGCCTGCAGCGTGTATATCATGCCAAATCCGCTTTAATTACGGAGAAGTGCGTTTGCGTTGGGTATAGCGGAGATGTAATTTTGCTTTCATTTAGAGTTACAGCTGTGTGTGTTTACGATCTCATCAGATGGATTCATGGTTAGGAAGCAGATAATAAGCAGATAATTTGTGTTTGTAGAACATAGGCCTACAGGATTATGTGTGGGTACATTCGGACATGTCATAACACAGAGGCAAAGAGAAAAGCATGGGAGAAATGCTATCACTTACAGAAACTCTAATATCTGGACTACTATTAATACGGTGCAGGATTTTATGTGCTGGGTACATACAGAGTTGGAAATGTCATAACACAGAGGCAGGAGAAACATCAGAGAAATGATGCCACCTACAGAAATTCCAGTAATATTTGGTATTACTGTTGAAGGTTCATCATATGCAGATTTCTGTCCATTTCCTTATCCACATTCCTGATTACCCACACCATTAGGCATAATAAAATGTTAATAACATATCATCATAGGAAATAATTTGTCAAAAAGTCATATTAAATGGACAGAAAAATCTGCATATGACGAACCTTCAACGGCAATACCAAATATTCCTAGAATTTCTGTAGGGGTCATCATTTCTCTGATGCTTCTCCTGCCTCTGTGTTGTGACATTTCCAACTCTGTATGTACAAAAAGCATAGCTGTATTGCTTTAGGTCTCACAACAACTTGCAGCAGCTGTACATTTAAATGTATAAATGGGAGATCCAATGTCTTAATGTAGACAATCTGAACAAACGCCCCAAGTAAAAGTCATAATATATTGTCAGTCTATCAATTAAACGAGAGAAGACTATTTATCATGTACATATTCTTGTTAACCCACACAATTAGGCATAATACCATGTTAATAACACATCATGTGTTATAGGATTAAATATCTATTTCTTCCCTCGTTTAATTTATAGAATGACTATCTTATGACTTTTACTTAGGGAATTTGTATGTACAGATTGTGTACATTAAGACATTGCATCTCCCATGCATACATTTAAATGTGCGGCTGCTGCAAGTTGTTGGGAGACCTAAAGCAATACAGCTAAGCTTTTAGTCACTAAATCTGTTTTTAGTCACAAAAACTTTTCCCACTTGTACAGTTAATTATATCAGATAAGTACAAATTCTGTTCATGTGCAATATAGATTACCAGTCCCAAATCAGATAAATGTTTTATATTTTCTCTGGCTAGCTGCATGCTTTAGTTTAGTACGCATGCTCATGATAGTTCCCAAGCCATTACATTTATCAGGAGCAAATAGGTTTTATATATTTAAAAAAAATGTTGGTTGGCCATTTCTTTCGTAAGCCTTTTAAAGGTGTTGGGCTACATGACTGTGTTCAGAGAGCTCCTTAACGCTAGCTTTATTGGGTGGCTTACATTTAGAGAATAAGACCATAAAAATGTAGTTACAGTCTGATAGGCACGCTGCATACACAGTCCACTCTATCATTCTCAATTCTTGGCTGACAATGTCGTCCAGGGTGACTTGCATAGGCTCGGGAGTTGGCTCCTACACAAGACTAATGTCCCCAATTTGACATATTCAGAGACAATTTAGGGTAAACGTCTGGCTCAGAGGAAGAGAGCAGCACCTCACAGGGTATTGAAATCTGCTGCCAGGCTTTAATTCACTTTCTTAACCACTATGGAGTGTCCTGAACAGCAGGCAAGTGTGCACACAGCAATGGTTTAGTGCAGAGGTGGAGTGTGTGTGTATGTGGGTGTGTGCTGGAAGCTGTAGTGATGGTGAGGGAAGTCTACTGCAGTGAAGTCCATGCTCTGTCGGACCACTCCTTTCTTTGTGCATCTTAAAGAGCGACTGCCCCTATAAAGAACCTAATCCCTTTGAAAATTCCCCATGTGGCGTCATTTATTCTAGTGTCTACAAAGTGTAAATAGGCTAAGTCCGTCTCATCTAAAACAGAGTTTGGAACCTGTGCGTCACAATGAGTAAATCAAGGTTGGGTTTGGATTACAATGATGTCAACAATTCATGCCTCCTTTTGCCAAGCTCCACGTGCAAATCGCCCCTCTGCCGACTTCACTTCCCTTCATTGAATGGGGCTCCGTTGTTTCATTGCCGCCAACGCGTTGAAAGGAACACGGGCCTTATACGGATTGACAATGCCTCCACAGCCAAAGTTCCATGGTAGGGGTAGGCAACCCTGGTCCGGGAGTGCTGCAGGCACTTCATGTTTTTGATTTAACTGACCTGCAAGACCCAAGTGTGTTGAATTTGAACTGATCAGTTAGCTCGGTTGGTCAGGTGTGGTGCCTAGTTGGAACAAAATGCGGAATGGGTGCTTTGGAGTTTGTCTGTCCCAAAGTCTGCACCAGTAATGCTAGCTTGGTGTGCAACGGCCGGTGGTGGTGGTGAGTATATCGACCTGGCCAAGGCTTTCGACTCGGTCAATCACCACATTCTTATTGGCAGACTCAACAGCCTTGGTTTCTCAAATGATTGGTTCAACAATTACTTGTTGTTGGACCTCACCTGGTTCAACAACTTCTTCTCTGATAGAGTTCAGTGTGTCAAATCGGAGGGCCTGTTGTCTGGACCTCTGGCAGTCTCTATGCGGGTGCCACAGGGTTCAATTCCAGGGCCGACTCTCTTCTCTGTATACATCAATGATGTTGCTCTTGCTGCTGGGGATTCTCTGATCCACCTCTATGCAGACGACACCATTCTGTATACTTCTGGCCCTTCTTTGGACACTGTTACCTAACCTCCAGACGAGCTTCAACTCTCCTTCCATGGCCTCCAACTGCTCTTAAACACAAGTAAAACTAAATGCATGCTCTTCAACCAATCACTGCTCGCACCTGCCCGCCCGTCCAGCATCACTACTCTGGACGGTTCTGACAACTACAAATACCTAGGTGTCTAGTTAGACTGTAAACTCTCCTTCCAGACTCACATTAAGCATCTCCAATCTATATCTTAAATCTAGAATCGGCTTCCTATTTCGCAACAAAGAATCCTTCACTCATGCTGCCAAACATACCCTCGTAAAACTGACCATCCTACCGATCCTCGACTTCGGAGTTGTCATTTATAAAATAGCCTACAACACTCTACTCAACAAATTGGATGCAGTCTATCACAGTCCCATCCGTTTTGTCACCAAATCCCCATATACTACACACCACTGCGACATGTATGCACTCGTTGGCTGGCCCTCGCTTCATACTCCTCGCCAAACCCACTGGCTCCAGGTCATCTACAAGTCTTTGCTAGGTAAAGCCCCGCCTTATCTCAGCTCACTGGTCACCATAGCAGCACCCACTGTTAGCACATGCTCCAGCAGGTATTTCTCACTGGTCACCCCCAAAGCCAATTCCTCCTTTGGCCGCCTTTCCTTCCAGTTCTCTGCTAACAATGAGAGGAACGAATTGCAAAAATCACTGAAGCTGGAGACTCATATCTCCCTCACTAGCTTTAAGCACCAGCTGTCAGAGCAGCTCACAGATCACTGCACATGTACAGTGGGGAAAAAAAGTATTTAGTCAGCCACCAATTGTGCAAGTTCTCTCACTTAAAAAGATGAGAGAGGCCGGTACACTTCAACTATGACAGACAAAATGAGGAAAAAAAATCCAGAAAATCACATTGTAGGATTTTTTATGAATTTATTTGCAAATTATGGTGGAAAATAAGTATTTGGTCAATACCAAAAGTTTCTCAATACTTTGTTATATACCCTTTGTTGGCAATGACAGAGGTCAAACGTTTTCTGTAAGTCTTCACAAGGTTTTCACACACTGTTGCTGGTATTTTGGCCCATTCCTCCATGCAGATCTCCTCTAGAGCAGTGATGTTTTGGGGCTGTCGCTGGGCAACATGGACTTTCAAAGATTTTCTATGGGGTTGAGATCTGGAGACTGGCTAGGCCACTCCAGGACCTTGAAATGCTTCTTACGAAGCCACTCCTTCGTTGCCAGGCGGTGTGTTTGGGATCATTGTCATGCTGAAAGACCCAGCCACGTTTCATCTTCAATGCCCTTGCTGATGGAAGGAGGTTTTCACTCAAAATCTCACGATACATGGCCCCATTCATTCTTTCCTTTACACGGATCAGTCGTCCTGGTCCCTTTGCAGAAAAACAGCCCCAAAGCATGATGTTTCCACCCCATGCTTCACAGTAGGTATGGTGTTCTTTGGATGCAACTCAGCATTCTTTGTCCTCCAAACACGACGAGTTGAGTTTTTACCAAAAGTTCTATTTTGGTTTCATCTGACATTCTCCCAATCCTCATCTGGATCATCCAAATGCTCTCTAGCAAACTTTAGACGGGCCTGAACATGTACTGGCTTAAGCAGGGGGACACGTCTGGCACTGCAGGATTTGAGTCCCTGGCGGCGTAGTGTGTTACTGATGGTAGGCTTTGTTACTTTGGTCCCAGCTCTCTGCAGGTCATTCACTAGGTCCCCCCGTGTGGTTCTGGGATTTTTGCTCACCGTTCTTGTGATCATTTTGGCCCCACGGGGTGAGATCTTGCGTGGAGCCCCAGATCGAGGAAGATTATCAGTGGTCTTGTATGTCTTCCATTTCCTAATAATTGCTCCCACAGTTGATTTCTTCAAACCAAGCTGCTTACCTATTGCAGATTCAGTCTTCCCAACCTGGTGCAGGTCTACAATTTTGTTTCTGGTGTCTTTTGACAGCTCTTTGGTCTTGGCCATAGTGGAGTTTGGAGTGTGACTGTTTGAGGTTGTGGACAGGTGTCTTTTATACTGATAACAAGTTCAAACAGGTGCCATTAATACAGGTAATGAGTGGAGGACAGAGGAGCCTCTTAAAGAATAAGTTACAGGTCTGTGAGAGCCAGAAATCTTGCTTGTTTGTATGTGACCAAATAGTTATTTTCCACCATAATTTGCAAATAAATTCATTAAAAATCCTACAATGTGATTTTCTGGATTTTTTTTCCTCATTTTGTGTGTCATAGTTGAAGTGTACCTATGATGAAAATTACAGGCCTCTCTCATCTTTTTAAGTGAGAGAACTTGCACAGTTGGTGGCTGACTAAATACTTTTTTTCCCCACTGTACATAGCCAATCTGTAAACAGCCCATCCAACTACCTCATCCCCATACTGTATTTATGTATTTATATTGCTTCTTTGCACCCCAGTATCTCTACTTGCACATTAATCTTCTGCACATCTACCATTCCAGTGTTTAATTGTTATTATTTCGCCATCATGGCCTGTTTATTGCCCTACCTCCCTTATCTTATCTCATTTGCACTCAATGTATATTTTTTTTCCTTTTTCTACTGTATGTTTGTTTATTCCATGTGTAACTCTGTGTTGTTGTATGTGTCGAACTGGTGTGCTTTATTTTGGCCAGTTCGCAGTTTTAAATAAGAACTTGTTCTCAACTAGCCTACCTGGTTAAATAAAGGTAAAATTAAAAAAAATAACCAGAGATACTGGAATATAATAACCTCTCTGGTATAACTTAGCTAGCAACGTTATATAACATTATTGGTGGTTAGTCTTAAGGATCGGTGTCCTGCTAGCGGGACAACTTCCAGGTGAAACTGGAGGGCTCATAATTCAAATAAATTCTAATAGTTATTATGGATTTTAAACATTTAGGAACATATGTGTCTTATATTGTCTGAAAGCTTAAATTATTGTTAATCTAACTGCACTGTCCAATTTACAGTAGCTACTACAGCAAAAACATGCCATGCGATTGTTTGAGGACGGCGCCCCACATCAAAATATTTTTTCACCGGTACAGGTTTCATACATTCACAAATAAGGATTAAATATTCACTTACTTTTTGAAACTCTTCCTCTGATTTGCAATTTCAAAGGTTCCCAGCTATAGCATGTAGTTGTTTTGTTAGATAAAATCCTTTTTTATATCCCAAAGTCTGTTTAGTTGGCGCCATCGATTTGAATAATTCACTCGTTCAACTTGCGTAGAAAGGAATACGAAAATCTACCCCTAAACTTTGTTTCAACAAGGCAAATTATGTTTCTATTTACTCCTCAGACACTCTAAAATATAATCAAACTATAATATTTATTTCGGAAAGAAGTATGTTCAATAGGAAACTGATTTTAGCAGGTGAGCAACTTCGTCATGGCGCGCAAAAACACGGATTTCCAAGACTGTGTCCTCATACAAAAACTGTTATTTCTTCATCGTCTTTGAAGTTACAAGCCTGAAACCTTGAACATAGACTGCTGACACCCTGTAGAAACCATGGGAATTGCATCCAGGGAGCTATTTTACAATACTACCTTTCTCTTGCATTTCAAAGAGGATGGTCGCTGTCAAACATTCTGGTTGTTTTTTTGGGGGATTTTCTCCTACCTTATCTATTGTGTTATATTCTGCTACATTATTTTAACATTTCTACAAACTTCAAAGTGTTTTCTTTCAAATGGTACCCATTATATACATATCCTGAGCTACATGCAGTTTACCTTGGGCACGTCATTCAGGCGGAAATGGAGAAAAAAGGAGCACTAAGAAGTTATTAATAGGTAGCTATCCTTTGATAAAGCGAAGCAGGCTAGCGAATGTTAGCTAGTGAGGCAGGCTAGCTAAAGTTTAAGCTAACATTAGCATAGCTTGTTAGATAACTAGCTAGCTAACTACCGCATTACAACTTAGTTGGTTCGTAGCGCATACAAGTTTTTTGTGTGTTATCTAGATACTGCTGGTTATTTAACAGTATCATTTAATAATGTTATCAAGGTAGGCTAGCTAGCTACAGGCTAGCTAACATTAGCCTACAAGTCAGATTTGCAAGTTAGTTCATAGCTCATGTCTGAGTCTAAATAATACAGTTAACTAGGAGTAATAAACCGTAATGGCGTCACCGGCCTGAATATAATCCAACCTGGAGCTACAGTCAATCTGTAAAGCATAGAATTAGGGTTTCCACTAGTTACCACAGCCTCAAAGACAAAATTGGTTATATTGTACAAATTCATTAAAATGAGTATTTTGGTCTTAATTTAAAGTCAGGGTTAGACATACGGTTAAGTTTATGTTTAAAATCACATTTTAAGAATATAAATTGTAGAAATAGGCATGCTTTATGACTGTGGCTGTAGTGTCGACCTAGAATTAGCTTGACCTGAGTTACTGCCCTGATGACACAGACTGCAGTAATGTGTTATTACAAAAAAGTGCATTATAGCAAAATTAAATTCACCACGTCGCTGTCTATTGTATCACCTTGTCACAGCGTGGGACTGAAAGTGATTACTAACAATACAGTACAGCAGAAATCCAGTATTTGCAACACCCTTTTCATTCCATGTGTCACTGATGAACTGGACTGTAGATGTTTTGGGCAGACGTCAGCCTCTGTCGTTTGATGGGGGGACCATGATTGGGTAGGTTTAATCTGACCTGTTCAAACTTCAACATAGTACCTGTTTGTGCATCAGATAATGTATTACCTATCCTAACTGTCATTGGTAATAGAACAGTGACTATGTGTGAATGTCTTAATAGAAACATGTGGAGCCAGCACGTGGAGACTTGCAAGATGATGTGGTGCAGTCCAGACTGACAGGTCATACCTTCCTGAGTGGTGTCCCGTATAAAATAGGAGTTTCCTGATCCTGGTGCAGAATACACAGGGTTTATTCCTCCCCATATTGCCTCATACCATTAAATTCAACGTTTCTAAAAGACAATACTGCTGTACATGTCTCTAAATGGAGAGAGACCTATCGCTCGGCATAAAACATTTTACTAGACGCAATTTTTACTTGTATTGTCTTTTAGAAACGTTGAATTTAATGGTATGAGGCAATATGGGGAGGAATAAACCCTGTGTATTCTGCACCAGGATCAGGAAACTCCTATTTTATACGGGACACCACTCAGGAAGGTATGACCACTCTGACATGTTTGCCAAGGTAGCCCCATTACCAGACAAAAAGCCCATAGTATCTGTATTGGCTGGCAATGAGAATGAAAGGTGCACATTGTTATATTAGCAGAACACTGCTTCGATAGTATTATATAAAGGGTTGTTTATTCTACATGGACTTGTTACTACATTTGAAAGTTATCAAAACATTTAAGTTTAGAATACATAAATTCAGCAATTGCATTCTTCTCATACTACACTGCAGTCTACTGACCTATTCAAAGCTTCCTAAGGCATCTCACCATACATCTGCCTGTAGTTACTGAACTCAACCTGCAGGTGGTTTGTTTGTTGTGATTGATTGGGGGAAACAGCTGCTGGCAAGGTTCTGACAGATGGTTGTGTCTTGGGGGTGGCAAGGAAACACCCACATCAAACGACACCCCCAAGCTAACTCACGTTAGGTTTTTGTCATGGCCGCCATCATTTCTTGAGGAGCAAGTCAAAAAACAAGGCCAAATCAGCGGGTGCAGTTCCCCTTTAACCTTAAACGCCTGGCACAAACAAATCTCTGTTTTCCTTCCTCCTCGCCCCCTTTTCCGTGTCTCACGCAGGGTTGGTATTCATGTCAGTGCCCTCAGGTGGAAGACTCTCGCCGGGCAAGGAGGGCCCGGGTCGAGGAGGAGGGCACGTCAATACACATGCCCTTTATTCCCCCAGACTAGCCGATTATTGAGTATGCCAGACAGATTTTTAGGAGTGCCGCAGAGTATTTCCTGGCACCTCAGGGTTTTATCCTGACTAGCCTCAGACCAGATCACACCACGATATTGTCATGAAAAGCCACAAAGAGATGTAAACAAAGGTGACCCCTGTCTGAACTGTTGAATTATTGTTTTTTACATTGCTAGGTTATGTTGGCGTATTAGCAGCCCTATGTTTTGATAATTGGAAAGGGAAAGGCATTAATGTCAAATGTAGGCTTTATCAGACAAGGTATGATATGAGGTACTATAACCCTCTATGGCATGGTGTTGCCCTCAGGCAACAAACTACCTTTTTGGACCTCACACCGTCCCTTTAATAAAATATATATATATATATATATATATATATATATATATAATATCACCTGACATGTCTGTGTCCGATGAAATGAGGGGCTGAAGTGGGTGTGGTCTTTTGTCTGGGGGGTGGAGCAGTCCTTTCAGGACACAAAGCCGCATGGGACACAGTGACACCAATTGGTAAGATAAAATCACGATTTAACATGTTTAAATTGAAATAACTTTATATAAAAAATATATGCATGTGCATGAGTATGTAGTGAAGTATGTTTGATTGTTTAAAATTATATGCTAAAACTGTGTTTTTTGGTTCGTTGCCTCAGGGCAACATTGTGCAGTTAGACCACTTTTGTTCGGGCAATATCATGCTAAAGTGTGGAGATGTGCTCGGATGCATAATTATGACCATAGTCAATGTTTTTACTTTACTATCTACTGATACTTACAGGAAATGGACACAATAACATTTTATGGGTGGAAGGAACATGAAGAAGAGTTGTACAACCCCCCTGAGCTAGCAGATATGGGAGCAAGTGGCAACGTTGTCCTCCGCCTGGCCCAGCCTATACCCAATCGAGAGAACTACAAGCTTTTCTTCGACAACTGGTTTACAAGTGTCCCTCTTGTGCTCACACTGGCTCAGCAGTGAATTCCCTGCACTGGTACTGTTCGTGGCAACAGACTACCAGGAGTCAACTTGATGCGTGATGCTGAGCTGAATAGAGCAGGAAGTGGATCTTTTTGAACAGAAGATGGCCATGGTTGGAGAAACCACGTTGTGAAGTGGTATGATAACCGCTCAGTGACCCTTCTGAGTGATTACACTGGAGCCCACCCAGTCACCGAGGTTGACAGGTGGGATCGCAAGTGAAAGACGATCACCAAAGTCCCTTGCCCTGCTGTGGTGAAAGAATACAACAATAATATGGGTGAGGTGGATCTGCTTGACTCACTGATTGCACTGTACCGGAACAAAATCAGATCAAATAAGTGGTACCACTGGCTGGTGTTCCACTTCCTGGATATGATCATCGTGACCACCTGGCTTCCCTACCGAACAGATTGTGAAGGCACTGGCATGAGAAAGAGGGAACAAATGAAGCAGTATACCTTCAAGTCGTACATCACTGAAGGCCTATGCAAAAGTGGAAAGAGTCAGGAGCGCAAGAAAGGTGGTCCCAGTTCCACAATTGCTGGTGAGTACGAGGGGAAGAGGAGAAAAGCACCTGCTTCTCCAATTCCAGTCCCTGATGTGCGCCTGGATGCCACGGCCCATTGGATAATTATGGCTGAAAAGAAGGGAAGATGCAAGGTACCAGGGTGCACAGGTACACCAAAAGCCAAGTGCCGGAAATGTGATGTCCACCTCTTTCACATCCACCAGCAACTTATTCCTGAGGTTCCACACGGAATAGGAAATCAGAGTGTGCTTTGTCAAAAAGAGAAACACCGATTCAAACAATAACCCACACAAACACACATTCAGATACATTGAAACACACACACACACAGACAGTCATTTGGATGTTGGTTTATAACATTTATAGAAGAGGTGTTAGTTGTAATTAGTAGTAGTTTGTTTATTTGATTGTTTGATGTTTTGACTTTAAAGCTTTTAATTGTGATTGGTTGGAACCAATATAATGCATATATTGGTTGTTTTCCTTATTCCACTTATCATATGTACTATAGAAAACCTTGGTGTTTCAGTACCCTCATAGCACATTGTTGCCCTGAGGCAACAAACCAATATCTGGTTGGGGGGGATTTTATGATGGATCTATTATCAAAGCTCTATTATCAAAGCTCCCAAAAATGGGGTGAAATATTTTTTTGCCTAAAAAATACAAATTCATGCCATAGAGGGATAAGGAAACCATTGTTTGAAAACAACCATACGCTCTTGAACAGTTTCGATGTTAGCAACAATTTGAAAACAAACAAAAAATCTGCAGACTACAGTTACCGACGTTATTGGGAAACCCAGACTTAGTTTAACAACCACTGCCTTTCCATTGTGTAGACAGCCAGCCACTGAATCCACATGGGCCATTTTAGTCCTGCACTCAAAAACCCTCAACCTTCCTGTGCCACACAAAACCGCTGACAGTGGTTACGCCCGAATTGTCTGTTCCATATGCCACAAGCAAGGAGAACAACTGTGGGACACAGAGTTGGATGTCAGTTTGCAACATTAATGGAACTTAGTAGATTGTCTCGCTTTGTGTGTGTGTACAGAATGGTAGTGCTTGACACAATGCAATAACGAGTGTGTGATATTTTGTGTCTGCCTGTGTGTATATACATGCAAGTGTGTGTACCCACATGCATGTGAGTGTATTTGTGTTTGCCAATGTTTAGGCTGAGCAGTGATGTGCTGTCAAGGTTGGCACCTGTATTGTAATAGAGAACAGTAGCGTGATGGACTGCAACAAGAGCAGCCGGCAGCGTTTCACCTTGAGACAAGGGTCACACTCCTCCCTCATAATCCATAAAGCAGACCGTAATAGCTTTTCTCCCAGACGTAACCCTGCTCAAAGTCAAGTAGAACAATATGGCCGGGGTGGGCCCCTCGACATTGGACGTCTACATAGGCATGACCTGGGAAATACACACATACATGTTGGAACGGATACAAATGCGCACACACAGTTATTTAATCGTGTCAAACACTGTCATTATGTTAGACATTTATGTGCCCGTTGTATAGGGAGACAGTGTTGCACTTGATCCAATTTAAAAAAGAAACATCACAATTATGCAGAGAGGAGAAAACATATATTCTATCCAAGGGCAAGAACCTATCCTCAGGAACTGAATCCAAATTATCATTTGAGAACAGTCCGAGACAGGAGCGTTGTCTCTCATAGGTTGCATTGTAACACTGATTCCACGTCCATGCCTGTGTAACAGGGTTTGTTATGTTTCCACGTGCCTCTAAAAAAAGGTATATTTAAAACTTGTTAGGGAGTGGCAGCTGAGGGGTCGGTTTTGGACAGCCTGGCGTGCCCAAAGTAAAATGCCTCCCATTCAGGCCCAGAAAATAGGATATGCATATATTTGGTACCATTGGATAGGAAACACTCTGAATTTTCCAAAACTGTTGTCTGTGAGTAAAACAGAACGCATATAGCAGGCGAAACCCCGAGGAATTTCTGTCCTGGAAAAAGTGATTTTGACACATTGCTCATTTGGGCACCCCTCCCTCATGAAAATGACCATATAAGGGCATATGAATGCAGTACCCATCGCTTCCTTTAGATGTCAACAGTCTCGAGACAGTGTATTTTTTTCATTTTGGATGAATAAGACAAGAGAAGAAGAGCAAACAAGGAAGTCACTCTGTCATGTAAACAGTACCCAGTGCGCGCGCCCGACAAAGCACGCAGTGTCTTTTTTACCGTCGTTATCGATCAGTTTATATTCCGGTTGATTTATAATAGTAAATATACGTAAAAGTGTTCCTAAGGATACATTTAAAACTATGTTTGATTGTTCTTGGACAAGTTTATAGGTATAAGATGAACGAGTTCGCGTCACGTTTTAATGGAGTAGTGGAAGCTGTCGTTTCTGATTATAACGCAGCATAAACCAAATGGAGGATTTATGGATAAAATACATTACTTTTTCTAACAAAAGAACCATGGATTGTCTTCGTTGGACACTTAGGATGACCTCAGCAGAAGTTCTTCAACAGGTAATTGATTTGTTTTGCTGTGAAATGTGTTATGTGTGTGCCATGATGGCTAATCGATACATGGCTATGGGAAAAATATGTGAGGTGCTACTCTCAAACAATCAAATGTGCTGCTTTCGCCGTAAAGCCTTTTTGAAATCTGACAACGCTGTGATATTGCCAAGAAACAGAGCTTTTGATGAGTATCGAACACTTGTATATTGGTGGATGTTTAATAATTCAACTTTTGGATTTTGAATTTGGCGCCTTACATTTTACCTGGTAGTGTCGGGAGCAGCCCGCTAGCGCCCCAGTGATCCCTGAGAAGTTAATGTTCAAGCATTCTAATTGGTTGGTTCAACTCTGATGACAATAAGGCGTGTTGTGATTGGCCCCGCTTGCAGATAGGGGGAGATCGCGAATGTCAGGTCTCCCCAGTATGAAAATGTGATGCAAGGGGTAGGTCACGTTCTGAATACTGTTTTCAATTTTCAATTTACAATGTGTGCAAGTTTGCTGTACATTACTGATTTATACATGTGGGGGTATATGGTACCTGTTAGGGATTGAGGGGCTTTCTGAGATGTGCTTTGGCATATGATTGCTGTAAATAAGTGTGTTAGCTAGCATACACCCATGTAATGGTCACATAAACCCACTGCTAACACAGTTGTTTTCATGCTACAGATTTTTCCATAGACATCATTAGGCCCTGCACAACTAATGTGCTGTTTCCTATTTAACAACAGGTATTTACACATGTTATATTTTGTATTGTATTTTTGTATTTTGTTCGCCCAGTATGAAAATGTGATGCAAGGGATGTTGCCATCGACAGACATCGACATCGTTAAGCCCTGCACAACTAACGTGCTGTTTCCTATTTAACAACAGGTAATAAATAATGCCCAACTGGGACCACCGGCTGGGGTGATTTATTTGGACTTAACACAACGCAAGGAGAGTACGATTTACATCTGTTACACATGCATACTGGTTTGCCTACAACCAGCTTCACCACATCTCTCCAACTGATTCCTCATAGTAATCTGATAAAATAACTGCATATAATGTCATTACTGGCTCCTCATTGATGCAGAAAGTCTTAAGATGTTATCGGAAATCTGCAGCCACCTCATACCCACTGTCTATCGGCTTTCGCCGGCCACAGACAGAGGGCCATTATAAAGGGAGAGAGCGAAAGAGAGCTTCTGCCAAACTGTCCAGAGACCTGATGTTAAATGAGCTCGGTGGCCCCTGTGTCAGCTCTCCTCCGCATTCTCCCCCCATCCATCTGTATCTCTACAGATACAGATCACTACAGATCACTCCGCCGAGCACACACCCCCTGTCCGAAAATGGGACACTGAGACACTCTTTTTGTCCTGAAATCATATTACATTGTAACTTTTTTCTCTCTCTCGGTCTGTCTCTCTCTCGTTCTGTCTCTCTCTCTCTCTGTCTGTTTTTCTGTCCCAAACGGATGGTCATCCGGAATGGAAGACTGACGGGAGGGAATTATTTAATTGCCGCTGGGTAATCCAATCAGACCCAGTTGCGATGTCGGACCAAAGATGCTATGAGTCTGGCTGCATTTCATCAAAGCACTGCTGTTTCCTGACGTTCCGACTTACCTTTGTATTGGTAGTGGCCAAAAAGAACAAAGCTCATGAATTCTCAATACCGCCATGTGGAAACCCTGAAGGACATTTCAATGTCAACAGAACTGGAAACCTGTAAAACAACATGCTCTTGGCTAGTGGGGACCTCCTCATTTATGATGTGTAGCAAACACCATCAAAGTAATACCTTTCATCTATTAAAAGGAATATACACTGTACAAAAATATAAACGCAACATGTAAAGTGTCGGTCCCATGTTTAATGAACTGAAATAAAAGATCCCAGAAATGCACAACATCTTATTTTTCTCAAAGCTGAATAAACAGGATGATCATTACACAGGTTTACCTTGTGCTGGGGACAATGAAAGGTGTATTTTTTTCCATCAACACAATTCCACACAAGTTTTGAGGGGAGTGTGTGTCAGGGAACTCTATAGGAAGAGAAAGACTGTAGATTCTTCCAACAACAGCTTTATTGTAAGATTTGCAAAAATTAAGCAATCAGCATCACCAAGAATGGTTCAGAGTTGATTGCTTAACAAACATAGCCGGGTCTCTGCTTTCATAGAGAAAATACAACCCCTTTCTGTATATGTGGCAGTCAGTAGATGGTGTGTGTAAAAGGAAACTAGTTGTCTGTGCAAACTTAAGATCAGTCTAACTGCATTTACAACAACAAACACTATAGTGTACTCCTTTGCAAGTTTCCATACATGTGACTTTCTGTAGGTAGTAAACCCACCGGATTTCACATGCTGTGGTTGCACCCAAATGTCTCTTAGCTGTAAGCACAGTCTTATGACTAAGTCACACCAAGAAAAGTTTGTATCAGTTTAGAAAACACGGGCATATAACAAGAGCCTATTCTTTAAGCAGTAAAACACGGGATAGCATGACTAATTATGTAATTTTCCACGACACGTGCAATTGTCATTATGAAGGCAGGAAGGTCCACCTGAGCTGTTGCCAGATCATTTTATGTTAATTTCTCTACCACATTGAAGGCCAATGTTGTTTTAGAGAATTTGTCCACGCCAGCCCAGGACCTAGAGATCTGGCTTTTTTTCCCTGCGGGATCGTCTGAGACCAGCCACCCAGACAGCTGATGATATTGTGGGTTTGCACAACTGAAGAATTTCTGCACAAACTGTCAGAAATCATCTCAGGGAAGCTCATCTACATGCTCGTCGTCCTCACTGGGGTCTTGATCTGACTGCAATTCGGCGTCATAATCGACTTCAGTGGGCAAATTCTCACCTTCGATGGCCACTGACATGCTGGAGAAGTGTGCTCTTCATGGATGAATGCCAGTTTCAACTGTACCAGGCAGATGGTATAGGCAGGCATAAGCTCCGGACAATGAACACAATTGCATTTTATCAATGGCAATTTGAAGAGATCCCGAGGCCCATTGTCGTGCCATTCAGCTGCCGCCATCACCTCATGTTTCAGCATGATAATGCACGACCCCATATCTCAAGGATCTGTACACAATTCCTGAAAATGAGATGTCCCAGTTCTTCCATGGCCTGCATACTCACCAGACATGTCACTCATTGAGATTGTTTGGGATTCTCTGGATCGACCTTGAGATGATTGGGATGCTCTGAATCAACTCTGAAGTGCCAGGATGGACTCTGCTGCACTCCTAAAATCTGTCTGGACGGTATCTGTGTATTTAAATTGCCCCGGATAAGCACACCTGATTCAACTTGTCAACTAATCATTAAGCACTCAATGAGTTGAAGGTGAGTTTGTCCGGGGTTACAACAAAAATGTGTGCTGTTGGGTGTACTGGAGGACTGGAGTTGGGATACATGGATTTAGCAGACGCTAAAGTTTAGAACTGTCTAGGTTTGTGAACATTCCCCAGAGAATCACAGATGGCCTTATACTCCAGTCCTGTGGTCAGGCCTAATTGTTTTCCTCATCAATATACTGTACACAAAATACCCCTTAATAACAAAGCAAAAACTCCGGTGCATCCTTTCCATTGATCATCCTTGAGATGTTTCTACAACTTAATTGGAGTCCACCTGTGGTAAACTCAATCGATAGGGCATGATTTGGAAAGGCACACACCTGTCTATATTAGGTCCCACAGTTGACTGTGCATGTCAGAGCAAAAACCAAGCTATGAGGTCGAAGAAATTGTCGGTATAGCTCTGAGACAGGATTGTGTCGAGGCACATATCTGGGGAAGGCTACCATAAAATGTCTGCAGCATTGAAGGTCCCCCAGAACACAGTGGCCTCCATCATTCTTAAATGGAAGAAGTTTGGAACCACCAAAACTTCCTAGAGCTGGCCGCCTGGCCAAACTGAACAATTGGAGGAGAAGGGCCTTGGTCAGGGAGGTGAGTGACTGGGAGACTAGTCAGGATCGTGGGAAAGTTGAACGAAGCAAAGTACAGAGAGATCCTTGATGAAAACCTCCCCCAGAGCACTCAGGACCTCAGACTGGGGCGAAGGTTCACCTTCCAACAGGACAACAACCCTAAGCACAGAGCCAAGACAATACAGGAGTGGCTTCGGGACAAGTCTCTGAATGTCTTTGTGTGGCCCAGCCAGAGCTTGGACTGGAACCCGATCAAACATCTCTGGAGAGACCTGAAAATAGCTGTGCAGCGACGCTCCTCATCCAACCTGACCGAGCTTGAGAGGATCTGCAGAGAAGAATGGGAGAAACTCCTCAAATACAGGTGTGCCAAGCTTGTTTCGTCATACTCGAGGCTGTAATTGCTGCCATAGTTAAAGGTCTGAATACTAATGTAAATGTCATATTTCAGTATTTTATTATTTATAAACAAGCAAAAAAAATAGAGAAACCTGTTTTTGCTTCGTCATTATGGGGTATTTTGTGTAGAATGAGGATTTATCTATTTTTTATCAATTTTAGAATAAGGCTGTAACGTAACAAAATGTGGAAAAAGTCTCTCAAAAAGATAGGGGTAATAGTCTTTTAGCTCAGTTACCTTAGCTTTCTTGGAAACAGGAACAATGGTGGCCATATTGAAGCATGTGGGAAATGCAGACTAGGATAGGGATTGATTGAATATGTCCGTAAATACACCAGCAAGCTGGTCTGCGCATGCTCTGAGGATGCGGCCAGGGATGCCGTCTGGGCCGGCAGCCTTGCGAGGGTTAACACGTTTAAATGTTTTACTCACGTTGGCTGCGGTGAAGGAGAGCCCGCAGGTTTTGGTAGCAGGTCATATCAGTGGCACTGTATTGTCTTCAAAGCGAGCAAAGAAATTGTTTAGCTTGTCTGGGAGCAAGACATTGGTTATAGTATAGTAGAAGACATAGTTTTCTTTTTGTAATCCGTGATTGACTGTAGACCCTGCCACATATGTCTCGTGTCTGAGCCGTTGAATTGCAACTCTACTTTGTGTCTATACTGATGCTTAGCTTGTTTGATTGCCTTGCCGAGGGAATAGCTACACTCTTTGTATTCAGTCATGTTTCCGGTTGCCTTGCCATGATTAAAAGCAGTGGTTCGCGCTTTCAGTTTTGCGTGAATGCTGCCGTCAATCCACGGTTTCTGGTTGGGGAAGGTTTTTATAGTCACTGTGGGTACAACATCACCGATGCACTTGCTAATAAACTCACTCACCGAATCAGCATATACATCAATGTTGTTGTCTGATGCTATCCGGAACATATCCCAGTCCACGTGATCGAAGCAATCTTGAAGCGTGGAATCAGATTAGTCGGACCACCGTTGAACAGACCTCAGCACGGGCGTTTCCTGTTTTAGTTTCTGTCTATTGGCTGGAAGCAACAAAATGGAGTCGTGGTCAGATTTGCCAAAAGGAGTGCGAGGGAGGGCTTTGTATGCATCGCGGAAGTTAGAATAGCAATGATCCAGAATTTTGCCAGCCCGGGTTGTGCATTCGATATGCTGATAATGGGAGCTTTGTTTTCAGGTTAGCTTTGTTCAAATCCCCAGCTACAATAAATACAGCCAAAGGATATGTGTTTTCCAGTTTACATAGAGACAAATTAAGTTATTTTAGGGCCATCGAGGTGTCTGCTTGGGGGTATACACGGATGTGATTATAATCGAAGAGAATTTTCTTGGTAGATAATGCAGTCGGCATTTGATTGTAAGAAATTCTAGGTCAGGTGAACAAAAGGACTTAAGTTCCTGTATGATGTTATGATCACACCACGACTCGTTAATCGTAAGACATACACCCCCGCCCTTCTTCTTACCAGAGAGATGTTTGTTTCTGTTGGCGCGATGCGTGAAGAAACCGGGTGGCTGTACCGTCTCTGATAAAGTATCTCGAGTGAGTCATGTTTCCGTGAAATAGAGAATGTTACAATCTCTGATGTCTCTCTGGAAGGCAACCCTTGCTCGAATTGGGGGAGGGGGGTAAATGACTATAGAAAAAATAGAAAGTAGGAGGATGGGAAAAACTTGCTCTTCAGGATACTGGGGAAGGGGTACTTTTGGATTGCGAGTGGTTGGATGAGTGGTTTGTTGTTGTACTTTGTTTTCCTTTGTCCAACAGGAGCGGGCTGAAAGGATTACACACGTCTGGTCATATTCAGAACAGGTAAGTATTAAGTATGTTTTTGAAAGCCATGCATGTTTAGGAAGTCTATTCCATGATAAACTTTGTTATGGGTTAAAAAGGGGGTTGTTTATCTCCATTTAAAATGACCTAAAAAAATAACTTAACATACTGCGCCTCCATAGGAATGTAAAAAAATGTTTTAACTTACGTGAGCAAGTCCAATGTCAACCTCCAAAATGTAAGATATCAGCGGAAGTAAAAGGGGATAAAATCTGGTACCTCAGAAATCCACTTTTAAAATGTTTGAAATAGATGTTTAAAAGTGATAAAATTACTCAACATTTAAGACGCACAGAGAGCGGGTGCTGGATAAAAATCTGTGTGGGTCCGTTCTTGAATAATTGTTTTTATCGAGGGGTTCCCCACTGACCTGAGGGCAAACTTGTGTCCCAGAACAGACATCCTGTTCTTAGTCCTGCCATCTGGTGGATGTAGTGGGTGTAGGTATACATGGGGAGTCTTGATTGCCAGGTTCTGTATGGTTTGTAGCTTTTTCAGTTGTCAGGGTCACACACAGTTGTCAGGGTCACACACATCAGATCAAATGTCCTCTGGTCTGATGAAACAAAAATAGAACTGTTTGGCTGTAATGACCATCGTTATGTTTGGAGGAAAATGGTGGATGCTTGCAAGCCGAAGAACACCATCCCAAACCGTGAAGCACGAGGGTGGCAGCATCATGTTGTGGGGGTGCTTTGCTGCAGGAGGGACTGGTGGACTTCACAAAATAGAATCCATCATGAGGGAGGAAAAGTATGTGGATATATTGAAGCAACATCTCAAGACATCAGTCAGGAAGTGAAAGCTTGGTCACAAAAGGGTCTTCCAAATGGACAATGACCCCAAGCATACTTCCAAAGTTGTGGCAAAATGGCTTAAGGACAACAAAGTCAAGGTATTGGAGTGGCCATCGCAAAGCCCTGACCTCAATACCATAGAAAATTTGTGGGCAGATCTGAAAAAGCATGTGCGAGCAACGAGGCCTACAAACATGACTCAGTTACACCAGCTCTGTCAGGAGGAATGGGACAAAATTCACCCAACATATTGTGGGAAGCTTGTGGAAGGCTACCCAAAACATTTGATCTAAGTTAAACAATTTAAAGGCAATGCTACCAAATACTAATTGAGTGTACAGTGGGGAAAAAAGTATTTAGTCAGCCACCAATTGTGCAAGTTCTCTCACTTAAAAAGATGAGAGAGGCCTGTAACACTTCAACTATGACAGACAAAATGAGGAAAGAAAATCCAGAAAATCACTTTTATGAATTTATTTGCAAATTATGGTGGAAAATAAGTATCCTACAATGTGATTTTCTGGATTTTTTTTCCTCATTTTGTCTGTCATAGTTGAAGTGTACCTATGATGAAAATTACAGGCCTCTCTCATCTTTTTAAGTGAGAGAACTTGCACAATTGGTGGCTGACTAAATACTTTTTTTCCACACTGTATGTAAACTTCTGACCCACTTGGAATGTGATGAAAGAAATAAAAGCTGAAATAAATCATGCTCTCTACTATTATTATGACATTTTACATTCTTACAATAAATTGGTGATTCTAACTGACCTCAGACAGGGAATTCTTACTAGGATTAAATGTCAGGAATAGTGAATAACTGAGTTTAAATGTATTTGGCTAAGGTGTATGTAAACTTACCACTTACCACTATATTTATATACACACACACATCGGAAAGCATTCAAAGAAAAAAAAAAAAAACTATACCAATTTACCAGTTATTTGAGTTGGCATGTGAGGGAGAATGAGACAGAAAACCATAGAGAAGGTAAATAATGAGATAGCAAATGGAGAAGCGAAATCAACGGGCATCAAAGGGATAGCTCACTTCAATTTGAAGCTCCTTGAATAATGGGTACCGGGGGAAAAAATACTTGGAACAGTATAAGCTTGAAATTCATTTATGTCACAAGGAGAGAGGGCTCTTCTTTTTCCGCTGACTCCACTGCCATGACAACGGCTGAATGAAAGGTTATCAACGGTAATGCTTAGTCTTGGGAAGCGATTTTGTATGCTTTCATTGCTTTGCATTTCTAAGGTTTTGTAATTACAGACTATTTACATTTATGCCTTGAGAATACCCCCAAAAATCACCTTCATGACAGATTTGGTGTCTCACGATAACATTTTAAAGCAATTTAAACTCTGAGAAATGATTGGCGGGGATTATATAGATTGTTTTCTGTTGTTGGAGGGGATTGATTTGAGTTGTTGGATATTCCAAATCCATTTCAGCATAAAAAATATATTTATTCCATTCACATGGTGTCAATCATCATCTGAAAGTTTGTGGACTGCGGATGGGAGATGTAGGGCGTAGCACTAAGTCTGGCAAAGGATCTGGGGAGGCAATATCCATTTCTGTATGCAAATGAGCTATAGTAATGCTCTTTAAGTTCCAATCCTTCCTCTTTATAATAGCCCAGAGCTAGCAGGTTCAAGGCTGCAGACAGACAGTCTGCATGTGGGTGGCAGATTCGAGCTACGGGTCGGCGATTAAATCACCTCACTCCCTCAATTAAACAGATTATCCTTGTGTTTCCTTCCTCCCATCCTCTCTTCTCATTGACCAACTCGGAGTAAAGGTTTTCGGACAACTTCTTCAACATCCCATTGTGCCATGCTTCTCAGGCTTCAATCCCCTCTTAATATTTCTTTCCTCACCCTTTTTCCTATGCCTGTGATAGAATGAAATGTGCTTTTCATTTATACAAATGTGATATAATATGTGCTCTATTGATGTCTATTTGTGCAGAGTTTGAGTGATGCCTAGGAAATCCTATAGGGGGTCGACGGAGATTCCCAATTCAGTCATTACAACTGACTTGAAGCTGAAGATTCTCTGTGTGAATCATTTCTGTAGTTCCCCTCTTTCAGGTAGAAATTCATATTTATAATGTATTTGCTCATGTCAGAATGTTAGACATTAATGTGTGTTAGTAACTGGTTAGCAAATATGTTTGAGTAACAATATCAATGTGTTATTTAAATGCTTAGCATCACTCTGAATTAGCTATTAGCCGTTTTGCTCATGAGTTCACAAGCTGTCGGCGTTATCAAAGGGTGACCCAATGCAGCTGTGAGTGGAAGCCAATGTATGCTTGCTCCAGCAATGTGCGCAAATGGGGACAAATCGAGCTCCGTACCGCATGACCGTGCACTTCCCAAATTTTGAAACAATGCGGAGGGCTCTGTATGGCTCTGCATTGACATGATTATTTTACGGTAGGTGGTACATACTGTATAAACGCAAACCCACTTCCTTGACAACTTCCTTGACAACAAACATGGAGAACCATGTCGAAAGGCTATCAGATTAAGTTCACAAATAAAAGAACATCTTTATGATACCTAGTGTAGAAATTTCAGAGACATGAAAGTGAGTTTTAACACCTGGAAAGATATCAGGGAGATAAGGGGGAGAGATGTGGTAAAGAGATCAATGGAAAGCAGACTGCGGGGGATGCTGGATTGGCACACATCTAACAAAGTGGACATTTGTCAAATCCTTAATGATTGGTGTATTCTTACAGGCCCACAATGAGGTTACTAAAATTTGGCTGTTTTCACTGCATAACATTTTAGAATTTTTTCCTTTTCAGGTTTAGAAAAAAAAGTGACTGAGTGCTAACTCCCATTCGTATAAGCTGGCAGCAGAGCTAGCATAAAGAAATTTGGTAAAGGTAGTCAAAGTAGATTTTAAGTGTAGTGCAGTTGATTGATGACGATGCCATAAACATGTATTGGGGTTGACATCCATACAAGCATTATGTTCAGATTTCCACCTCAACATAGTGTGAAATACACATATAAACAATAGACTAAATGTAGGCTAATGCTGCTGGGGAGATTCAGGATGGAGATGCATGTGGGAAAACTGTGCAGTTTTTTTACTTCATGCAATCTTGGCTGAGCGCCTATGTCAAGCATCGGGTAACGAACTCGAACATCTCAGAAGAGGTAAGGTAATTCCGTTTTGCCAGTTGCTTGTAATTAGCTTGATGGCTATAGAGTTTAGCCCTGGATCACTACGAGTGGTGCGGTGCAGAACAATTTGTTATATGCCTATGACAGCTCCCCGAAGTGCATGAAGTATGAATGCTCTGACTTCTGCGGAGGCTGCATTGCAGTAAATGATGTCGGATTGACCATGCAGAGTCTTTGAGAGAGACGTGCGCGCAGCGTGTGTGTGTGGTGCGCACGGAAGTGAACGAGAGCAATAGAGAACTGTTGGGAAATGTGAATAAAATGAATATTATCTAAATCACTAAATACTAAACACTAATTTATACAAGGTCATGTTTTTTGTGTATTGAGAATGAGTTTACATACTGATAGGAATTAGTAAATATGTAATACATATGGAGACATGGTAAATGAGCATAAGTCATGGTGGTAATAATAATAATAATAATAATAATAATAATAATAATAATAATAACTAGAAAAGTTAATTTCCTGAAGAAAATGTGGTGTGTATGCTAGCTTGTGAAGGATTGATTGATTGGATATCCTGAACATGTGAAAGTTGGTTTGGTGTCTGTAACTTCAATGGATCAAAAATGATTGTTGTTGGGTTATTTTATGCAAATTTATATATTTTTTTTTAAATAATCTTAAATTAGGATTGCCTGAACATGTAAAAGTTGGTTTGGTGTTTCCAGCTAGAAGGGTTCAGGAGTTACTGTTGGTGAGTAATTTTATGCAAATGTATTTGTCACATGTGCTGAATCCAACAGGTGTACTAGACCTTACCGGGAAAAGCTTACTTACAAGCGCTTAACCAACAATGCAGTTAAGAAAAAGAGTTAAGAAAAATAAAATAAATAAATAAAAAATTATTATAAAACGACAATAATGAACAGTTCAAGAGTTACTGTTGGTGAGTTATTTAATGCAAATGTATATAGTTATACGTTTTTAACAATCTTAAATGTATTTCATGCACACTTATGCAAATGCATTTAGTTAAAGTTGATAAATGTTTTTAAGAATTGGAAGTGAGGATAGCCTGAACATGTGAAAGTTGGTTTGGTGTTTCCAGCTTGAACAGTTCAAGAGTTACTGTTGGTGAGTTATTTTATGCAAGCTTATATAGTTATAGCTGATAAAGATCTTAAAGAATTTGATGTTAGTATAGCGTGAATGTTTTAAAGTTGGTGTGAATCCAAATACTTCCCATTCAAGCCTATGGAGCTTTTATTAACATTTACAATGGTTATAGTTCAACAAGCATAAATGCTATCAAAATTATAAACGTAAGCAATCTAAGTTGGGTCAGTTTGAACATCTCAACATTATATTGGTGTTGATAACTTAAATAGTGTAGGAGGAGATGTGCCCAAATTGTATTGCCAGTGAAATGCATTGTGAGCTCATTTAAATATTATTGTAGTCAAAGTATAACTAATATAACTAATATTTTCTCAAGAAATTTAAGTTGGGCCAGTTGGAAGTTGGTTTCATGTTATTAGCTTAAGTTGTTTAAGTGCTAGAGCGAGTGGAAGAAATCAAATAATATGAGCATGTAAGAAATCTAGAGTTGTGTATTGCTTTGCATGCACGCCTAATCACTTCATTTGTAAAGCACTTTTCAACACAGGTAACAAAGTGCTTCACATCATAAAATAATCTAATAAAAGTACTAACAATGAAACAAATACAAGAGAAAGGATAATTAAAAAAGATCATACAATCATACATTGAAGTCATGCATTAAAAGCATCTTTATAAAAGTGTCTTCAGCAGGGATTTAAAACGAAGCACTGAATCCGCAAGCCTGATCTCCTCTGCCAGACCATTCCAAAGTCTAGGGACCTTAATAGCAAATGCCCTGTCTCTTTTGTTTTCAACCTACATTAGACGTTGGAATGGTCAACAGTGCCCTGCCAGAGGATGTCAGTCTGCATCCTGGTTCGTAGGGAGATATTTCATAGAAGGATATGTGATCCATATAAAACGGTTAACGTTTTTTTTTCATTTATTTCATAGAGTCAAGTTTGAATAATAAGAATACATTAATATATAAGAATACATTCAGCTATGGTAATTGATAAATGAAGCATACTGGTTCATGGAACATTATGCAAGAGCTATGAAATGTTAAATAATCTATTTGAGCTTTCATAACATTTTGTAACAATGTAAGAAGTTGATACAACTGACTTTAAGTTGAAGCTACATCTTTCTCCGGGTGAATAATTTCCATATTTCCCCCCCCCTTTAGGGGTATAACACCTCAAACCCCTACCAGGTCTAATTTCAAATTCATATATTAAATGAAAAAGCCTCACATATCGACGTTATGAATAAAAACACAACAAATGTCATCATGAAGCCTTCATATGGGTGTTTTCTTGTTTGTGCAGTACTGGGGAATGACAACACAATATGAGGAAATAGTAGAATGAGACCTTTGTAATATTCCCTTCACCACAACAATGCTGCAGTAGTAACCAATTATGACACCTTACATGGAGTAACATTTATATTATGGTTACTCCTGTGGTAACTTCTGTGGTAAGTAGAATAACAGTTATCGAAGTTGTGGTTCATGATATGGTAACAGCAGGTAAAGCACCAGAAACAATGGTTGCAATTAATAAACAGGGCTTATTATCCCAGCCGTGTCAAACCCTGCTCCTCCCTGTGTAGACCACTCCTAGCCTCACTCTTATGGTGGAAGTATTTTACATTTTCACTCTGCTTGATTGTGTTTCTCGGGACTAGATGTACTCTTACCTCTGCAGTCGTTCTCCCTCTCCTGTGGCTCGCCTTAGGCTGCCTGAGAGGGGAGTGTGTTTGTGTGAGGGTGAATGATTGAAAGAGTGATGAGTGAGAGGTGGTTGTCAGTTGGCTCAAAGCTTCATCTTTCTACACATGCCTCCTCCTGTACTCCTGTCTCCCCTCAGCCATGTCTTTAGCCTCCTACCCAGCCACCGCTGCCGCAAATGATCCAGTGTTTACCATAAGGCTCTGACGCTGTCAGAGTCCGCGTGGATCGAGTACCTTTGAACCAAGGCGAAACTGTGTCTCTCTTTGACTTTCCATTCAGCCTCGTGTTGCCTAGACAACCATGCCACAGTGCTCTCTCTGTCTTTACTCATTCTAGCCTACAGTATTTGATCAGAGGTGTCCAATCACATTGACCCACATGAGAAATTGTTAAGCATTGTGGTAGAATCTGTCGCATGGAGAAAATATTGGGGGGAAAATGTCAATGTCAATATATTTAGATTAAAATTACATCCCTGCGAGATGTTGTGACATTTCAAAGAGACACAGCCAAGATTTGGTTGCATAAGGCCTCGTGGATCGGTGCATTGTTCTACCACAGATGGTAGATAGAGTATACGCAAACATCACTGCTCTACACGTGGTGTGTGCGTGTGTGGCGCGTATGTGTGAGCATGTGTTGTTTGGGGGTCAATGTAAAAGCATCAAGACCTTGGAGCATCTTTCTTTTCATGTGCTGTGAGGCACAGTGCAACAACAGGATGTTGTAAAATGCTTAGGCCCCTTAGAGGCACCCAGACAGAGGTGTTAATGAGCATTGGCTGATGTTTAAGTACATTAAATATTCTCTGACTGGTTGCCAGCTGCACTACTATTCTACTATCCTTTCATTACTCATTGCCAATTCAAGCTACTTTTGCAAATGGGTTTATCTTCAAGTGGAAGCGCTAGCTATAGCTAAATGCCTTAGGATCCTTACAAGCAAGCTAATTGTGTTGTTAAAGAAACAGTCTGCAACAGCTGTAAAATTAGGGTGAGATCATGTTACTTATTTCTAGTTGTTATTTAGATAGTTGTTGCTAGTTGCCAATAGTGATTTACTTGGTGTGAAGGTGGTTACTTTAGCTTTAAAGGAATTTTCCATTTAACTTGTCTGTAGTCAATTCACCCCAAAAATATCTGGATATGTATTTCCCTTTTTTATATACTCAACAGGCATATTTTGCATTTCTAATATGACATCGTATCCACATTTAAAAAAAGGTTTTTATCAAAATAAAGATGAGACCGATATGATAATGTATGTAGATGGAGTGTGGCATTGTGTGCGAATTGTTTAAAAAAAAGGTAGAATTTTGGGTTCTGACAAGCCTGAGAATGAATTCACAATGGTACTCAAGGGGGCTATTATACCCATGGGGTTTGATGCCAAAGCAGGGGGTTTGATGCCAAAGCAGGGGGCTTGGGTGGCAATATCCACAGTTACGAAACCTAGGGAGATTGATGGGCATTTTAGCTCTTTCCCCAAATACGCTGAGACAGCCAGAGAATATTCCGTAAGGAATCGTTCAGAGAGCAAAAGCTTACAAGGAGAAAGGCAGTATTCTGTAGAACGATGTAGCAAACAGCTAATATAAATATAATTAAGCATTGTGTTGTCCTTTTTGGGAGGGGATAAAGGAATCCAGGTTTACATTTCGAGGTGTAATTGATGTTATTTGGATGTTATGGGCTTTGTTCGAGAATACATTTTTCAGATTAATAGAACACTGCAGGTAACAGTCATGAGTTCCATTTCAGCACTGAGATAGATACCTTACATTTATTGAGGATGATTTTCCAATGACTGTGCTCAACCTCACATATGCAAATGTATGTTTTTATAGTGCAGCAATGACTTTGATTCATCGATTTAATCAATCTTAAAATCTAGCAAAGATATAGTAGTTAAAAGCAAAGACATACAAAACAATTATAAAACTTCACAATTTTCTGTATTATCAACAAAAACAAAGTTATTATGTTCGCCCAGACCAAATAAGATATCTCAGGCAAAAACTCGAGAGATAGCATAGCAATTCTATGTATTGCTGCCATTCATCCCTCATCTGTCAACTTGTTGAATCTTGTCGATAAACACTTTCTTTGTGATATTACAAATACTGATAAGTAGGCAGAGGAGTAAAACATATTTTATTGGATTGCTCTCGGATCCTTGGTCAATAACATTACAGACCTCTCCTTATTACTCAGTGCTTTCAAAAAGTATTCATACCCCTTTACTTATTCCACATTTTGTTGTTACAGCCTGAATTCAAAATTCTCAGCCATCTTAACACAATATCCCAAAGTGAATTTATTGTATTTTATTCATTGACAATGAAACACACAAATCTCATTTACACAAGTATTCACACCCGAGTCAGTACTTTGTAGAAGCAACTTTGGCAACGATTACAACTGTGAGTCGTTCTGGGTAAGACAAAGAGCTTTCCACACTTGGATTGTGCAACATTTGCCCATTATTATTAAAGAAATTCTTCAAGCTCTGACAATTGGTTGTTGATCCTTGCTAGACAACCATTTTCAGGTCTTGTCATAGATTTAAGTCAAACTGTAAATTAGCCACTCAGGAACATTCACTGGAACAGTACGTTCATCTCTAGGAGACAGAATGTGTCTCCTTCCTGAGCGGTATGACGGCTGCGTGGTCCCATGGTGTTTATACTTGCGTAATATTGTTTGTACAGATCACCGTGGTACCTTCAGGCATCTGGAAATTCTCCCAACGATGAACCAGACTTGTGGAGGTCTACATTTACTCCTGAGGTGCTGACCTGTTGCACCTTCTACAACCACTGTGATTATTATTATTTGACCCTGCTGGTCATCTATGAACATTTGAACATCTTGGCCATGTTCTGTTACAATCACCACCCGGCATAGCCAGAAGAGGACTGGCCATGTAAGGGCTATTTGTCCAAGAAGGAGAGTGACGGTGCTGTATCAGATGACCTGGCCTCCACAATCGCCCAACCGCAACCCAATTGAGATTGTTTGGGATGGGTTAGACCGCAGAGTGAAGAAAAAGCAGCCAACAAGTGCTCATCATATGTGGGAACTCCTTCAAGACTGTTGGAAAAGCATTCCTCATGTACCTGGTTGCGAGAATGCCAAGAGTATGAAAAGCTGTCATCAAGGCAAAGGGTGGCTACTTTGAATAATCTAAAATCTGAAATATATTTTGATTTGTTTAACACTTATTTTGGTTACTACATGATTCCATATGTGTTATTGCATAGTTTATTATAGAAAATATAGAAAATAGTAGAAATAAAGAAAACCCTTGAGTGAGTAGGCGTGTCCAAACTTTTGACTGGACCTGTATATAAACATAATTCCACTTTGACATTATGACTTAGTGTGTGTTGGCCAGAGACAAAACATCTTAATTTAATCAATTTTAAACTTGGGCTGTAATATTTTTTTTTTTTTTTAAAGTCAAGGGGTGTGTACCTACTGAAGGCACTGTATGTGGTATTATCATGTGAGCCTTTCACCTAGTGATCTTACAATGTTAGAAAAGTAAACAAAGACATCTCTTGCATGTGCTGTCAGGCAGCTTTTCTTTGAATTGTGTGTTATTTTCTCTGTATGGAGTGTTGCATGTCCCTGTTTCTTGTTCTTTTCGGTACCATCTGGCACTCGACAGAAGCTACATTTCAGTCCCTTTCATCTGAACTAATCAGCATTCGGGTTTCCTCTGGTTTTATCCATTGTGAGGGTAGAGTTAATTGTGAATGAGTTGTCATTACTTTCTGTTGTCACAGTAATGGAAATTACCTTGTTGTTCCCATATTTCAGATAAAAGGAATCCATACATGTGGCATAGTCCAGATGTTGCAACTTCATTATGGTTTTCCGAAAATAACCTGCCACTCCAAGGCTTTGCACATATCACAGAGGTTGAAATACATTTTTCCGCTTCAATCTATTCCCTTAATTTGTCCATTGGCAAAAAATGTTTTTAAAACAAAGGTATTCCAGCGCAGCCATTTAACATCATGACACAATAGCAAAGGCAAAGAGAGGTTGTTAAATGTTGTCACAGTATTGTATTACAACAATTTAGCTATAACTTTTCACTGTTTTGATGTCAAATTGCGTATTGGAATGTTCACTGCATTTGCCGTTAGAAATATGTAAAACACGAAGGCCAATTCATTACGTTTTCAGTCTACGAAGAAAAAGAGGGGTTGATGGACAGCGTTGCAATAATAGCCCTGGCAGCGAGTTACTGCTGCTGCTGTGCTTGTGTTGAGCGCAGGTCTGACTCATCGACTCATATGAAAAGCCTAGGCCTCATGTTGTTTGCTGGTAGGGAGTGTTTACGTCAATGGCACCCCGGCAGACTAATGAGCAAGATACTGGATTTCCTCCAACTTCTCTTTCTAAGGGGCCTTTGAAGTTGATCGCTTTTGTTTTGTCAGTATCCACAAATCCCTCAGACCTTTCCTTCCCTTGACCTTCCCAAATATGTATGGCAAAGGCTCGAAATAAAAAAAATTCTACTTTAAAAAGTTAGGTGCACAACATAAAATTTAGGAGCATCAGAAAAAAATATTTTAATGGCATCCTGAAATGAGGCAAACTATTAAACTTTTAGCAACCAAGAAATGGAAGTGATTTGTGCATATTGCACATTTAAGAGTGTCAAGTTTAGGACTACATGCAAGAGATTTGTCTTTCATTCATTGCTATGATCATTTATCTCCTGAAGAAGCGATACCTTTTCCTTTCTGTGCCCTCAAATGTTTGGATATACTGGTAAAGTTACCAGGTTGTTAGATAGCTAGCTAATGAGGTAACAACAAACAAGGTGTAAAATACAGAAAAATGGTTTACATCCCACAAATAGTTTTCGATTAGCCCGTGACATGGTTTATGAATGGAAAATGCAGCCGCCAATCCTCGACAGGAAGAAAAGAATGTTGCGCTGGTAATATGGGTCAGATAATTTGAACTGTTACCCAACAAACAATATCATGTTGTCAATGACTTACTGACAAAGGTAACTTTTCTTACCACTTACGTAACTATCTTACGTATACCCGGAAGAGTGAAGTTCCTATTTTTGTTGCTTCAATGTAACTTGCTTACGTTGTAATTTCGTCATCAGTGCGTCATGATTACGTTATGTAAATAAGGTTGCCTATTCGTCATTTGCCAACTATTGGCAGCCTTTTAGGTATTTGGTTATGCAATGTTTATTTTTGCACTTGCAAACCAGTCCATCCATTCAGTCTAGGTACCACAGCTAGCTAGCCTACCTGTTATACACTGCTCAAAAAAATAAAGGGAACACTAAAATAACACATCAGATCTGAATGAATGAAATAATCTTATTAAATACTTTTTTCCTTTACATAGTTGAATGTGCTGACAACAAAATCACACAAATTATCAATGGAAATCAAATTTATCAACCCATGGAGGTCTGGATTTGGAGTCACACTCAAAATTAAAGTGGAAAACCACACTACAGGCTGATCCAACTTTGATGTAATGTCCTTAAAACAAGTCAAAATGAGGCTCAGTAGTGTGTGTGGCCTCCACGTGCCTGAATGACCTCCCTACAACGCCTGGGCATGCTCCTGATGAGGTGGCGGATGGTCTCCTGAGGGATCTCCTCCCAGACCTGGACTAAAGCATCCGCCAACTCCTGGACAGTCTGTGGTGCAACGTGGCGTTGGTGGATGGAGCGAGACATGATGTCCCAGATATGCTCAAGTGGATTAAGGTCTGGGGAATGGTCCTTAGCATCAATGCCTTCCTCTTGCAGGAACTGCTGACACACTCCAGCCACATGAGGTCTAGCATTGTCTTGCATTAGGAGGAACCCAGGGCCAACCGCACCAGCATATGGTCTCACAAGGGGTCTGAGGATCTCATCTCGGTACCTAATGGCAGTCAGGCTACCTCTGGCGAGCACATGGAGGCCCCCCCAAAGAAATGTGCGGCCCCCCAAAGAAATGCCACCCCACACCATGACTGACCCACCGCCAAACCGGTCATGCTGGAGGATGTTGCAGGCAGCAGAACGTTCTCCACAGCGTCTCCAGACTCTGTCACGTCTGTCACGTGCTCAGTGTGAACCTGCTTTCATCTGTGAAGAGCACAGGGCGCCAGTGGCGAATTTGCCTGTACGGTGTTGGGCTGTAAGCACAACCCCCCACCTGTGGACGTTGGGCCCTCATACCACCCTCATGGAGTCTGTTTCTGACCGTTTGAGCAGACACATGCACATTTGTGGCCTGCTGGAGGTCATTTTGCAGGGCTCTGGCAGTGCTCCTCCTTGCACAAAGGCGGAGGTAGTGGTCCTGCTGCTGGGTTGTTGCCCTCCTACGGCCTCCTCCACGTCTCCTGATGTACTGGCCTGTCTCCTGGTAGCGCCTCCATGCTCTGGACACTACGCTGACAGACACAGCAAACCTTCTTGCCACTGCTCGCATTGATGTGCCATCCTGGATGAGCTGCACTACCTGAGCCACTTGTGTGGGTTGTAGACTCCGTCTCATGCTACCACTAGAGTGAAAGCACCGCCAGCATTCAAAAGTGACCAAAACATCAGCCAGGAAGCATAGGAACTGAGAAGTGGTCTGTGGTCACCACCTTCAGAACCACTCCTTTATTGGGGGTGTCTTGCTAATTGCCTATAATTTCCACCTGTTGTCTATTCCATTTGCACAACAGCATGTGAAATTTATTGTCAATCAGTGTTGCTTCCTAAGTGGACAGTTTGATTTCACAGAAGTGTGATTGACTTGGAGTTACATTGTGTTGTTTAAGTGTTCCCTTTATTTTTTTGAGCAGTGTACTTTCTGTCAACTCCTGGTCTTCTCTGCAGTATCAACCATATCAAATCCCATTTAGCCATTATGCATGGTGTGGTTCTATATAAATAAATAAGAGAACACTTTGTAGAGAGTTAGCTAAAGGTGAAATATGCAGAAATCGTGCTGCCATTTTCTGGTTACTAAAATTCTAATAGTTTGCCTAATTTTAGTTTGTGACAAAACAAGCAATCTTAAGTGTGGACAATCATTGTGCCATCTAAACCGCTGTTAAATATCTTTTCAATAACTAAACATTTTGTATTTTCAGCTGTTTGAAGCTAGTGTACAAAACCGAAAGTAAAAGACACCAAAACTAAACTTGAGGTTGCATATTTGCTTCATTCTGCAGCAAGCAAATATGCAACCATTGTGTGTAATTTCATCAATCAAATTTCAATCAAATGTATTTAGAAAGCCCTTTCTACATCCGCCGATGTCACAAAGTGCTATACAGAAACCCAGTCTAAAACCCCAAACAGCAAGCAATGCAGATGTAGAAGCACAATCAAAATCAAACAACGGGAAGATATTAATTGCCATTGACACATTGCGTGAAAGTGAAACCCAACTCCTACAAGGTAGAGATTGTACCATTACTTAGACCTAAAGTAGCAGACAGCCTAACTCCAGATTAGAGACAATGTAAGACTACTAAAAAATAATTTTAGTTAGTCCAGCATGAAGGTGCAGTTTAGTTTATGATAAGGCATACTCTGTGTTTGGGAAAACACCCCAATATCTATAACCATTGCTTGCCAGAAGTAACTGTGTTGAAATTGAACTCACGTTTGATAACGATGTATACTGTTGTGTACATTGTGCCCTTTTCCCCCTTTTCCCTTGCAGGCTATAGTGCTTCCAAACATGGCTGGAGGCGATGGTCCTAATTACCTGCCATTCACAGTCTCCTGGGTTGGCCCCACCAAATCAGGCTGAGATGGTGGGTCTGCAACGTAAGTAACACAGAAATGCTGTTGGGTAAGGGATGCATAGTCTATAAGACAATAGGTGAGATTTCACTGTTTGTTCACTCATGAAATACCGCCATTAAGCTTTAGCAGACACACTAGAGCTGAGTGTCATGCAAGCCACACCTCTATGCACCTTGAGAAAGTAGACAAATGTATATGGCATTGGGAAACCTAATCGATTTATTCAATTTTCTAAATAATGATTTGACCAAGGGGTGACTTGGGGATACAACTCAGTCAGGGCTACCTCTGTTACATGAGGAGATTGAAATATTTAACAAGTCTACCTATACGCCATGTAGGTTTTCACTTTTGTATGCTTTTTGAATTATCTTCAATTGGCAAAAACTCAGCGCTAAAACTCTCCACAACATGCTCACACTATGCTGTTACCAAGCGACAAGCATTTTGCCCTCTGTCTGAAAAGGGTAACGTTAACTTAGGTTAGAAGTTGATACACTCTATTCCAGTGCTAAATACAAATTGTGTACCTATGATAGGAGCAATATGCAAATTATTATTGCCATTGTGAACTTTTAACATTCTTATTGTGTAATTTAAAATTAGCAGCTTAGCTAGCTTAGATAATGTTACTTAGGCTAACAGTTTAACTAACGTTAGTGTTGTGAATTTGGCTATGAATATTCAAGATCATTTATTGACTAATTAGTTGATCTAATTTATTATAATGAATTTGTTTATCGTATCTAAATTAATCAAAGGGGTGTTGGGGGGCACCATTAAGGGTTTTATATAGAGATACCCCTTTTAATTAAGTTTCAGTAGTTATCGTTAAACGTTGTACCAACCATATATCAACAATAGTCTTAATCAACAGTTAGTTACTATATTCTCATTCTGAAAGTCGTTTAGCTTGGAAACGTCAAGCACTCAATCACTTGTAAGTGAACTCAAGGCCACAGATAATTCATTCTAAGCTTTTATTTACTAGAATAAATAAATTGGAAAATTAGGTAGTTAACCGATACGATGGTAAGGCAGGGTATAAGCTAATGGAATAGAAAACTGTTACTGAGGTGAGAATCTCCACAGGTCAACATAAATGGACTTCCGAACTCAAACTCAGCAAACACAACATTACATACATTCACAGGACTTTTGAAGACAAGATGGTCTTATCAATTGAGAGGGAAATATGCGAGGCTCCACCAACACCTCACAACAGTGAAATTATTGTTTAATCAACCAGGAATCGCCAGTGGGCTAGGCTATCAGTTTGCATCCAAATGTGGACAATGCAGCGTCAGTATTAATCATGATATGTAATTATAACTAACAGTCTTACAATAATCAGTTACTGCCACCACTTTTACACAGACACAGCCTCACACAAAGGGGAAATTCAATGCAATGAGGTATTTACTTCAATTCAAGTGTCATCTGGTTCAGTTGAATTACCGTTATGATGGAGTGGTACACAGGGAAAAGGGGTTAGTGGTCCTGGCATTTGAGCTTTCGGTCAAAGAAGCTACTTCCCTCTTTGGAGCTCACACACAAGGAGCTCTCTCTCTCTCTCATTCTCAATTTGTTCAGTCCAAAGAGATAGGGTTGAACTAGGGTGCATTGTAAGGTTCGGGTTCCCTTTTTGGGAGAGATGAAGATTCAGCGGTTTGTCATAAGCGATCAGTGTGTTGTTCAGCAAAGTTCCTCTCACTTGATTCTTCTGTTTAAGTTGTGCAAGTCAAAGTTGTGTAGGTTTCTCACAGCGATGGATCATTGAAACTGAAGATCTGGTGAGTTGGAGTAAGAGTCTCACTACTTATCGTGTGGGAGGGCTCAGCCAGGAAGTATCACAAAGACTGCCTGGTCACTCCTTCGGGTTTACCATAGGGCATGCCAATATTGGGACAAAACCTGAGAAGTGTTCACAGAATGTTAAAAGGTGTCTTAAATAAGAAAAACAATCTCTAGGATGAAATATGTAGTCTGTAGAGTCCAAATATGGATAATGTCATAATTTGCAGAAAGTTGTTGACACGTCATCCAGGATTAAGTGGCAGAGCAATTTGTGACTAGTACTTCAGTCTCCCCTGGTCAAGCAGCTGTAAGCATGAGTCATGTCAGTAGTGGTTTTGTCGCAAAATTAAGACCGTTGCCGAAACAAAGATGGTTCTGCGGAGTTGTTCAAGGAAGCATCCACATCACACTCTCACTTCCATTCACAATTTCTGCTCTTTTTGTAGCTTTGGCAACTGTGTGTGTGTTTTTCTATACAAATCTCCGATGTTGAAAACTAAACGTTACTCTAAAAGAAATGAGAGAATGTCTAGGAGATCAAGTTTATAAATTGCCTGGGTGGGCTGATGAGACAGTTGATTGTGCAATCAGATGGCACATAGTAAATTGTCATTATGGATCGGATCCCGCAAGCGGGATCATTTTCGACACATCCGGTGAAATTCGAATAAATAAATTGTCATATTAAACATTCATGAAAACACAAGTGTCTTACATCATTCAAAAGCTTAGAATCTTGGGAATCTAACTGTGTTGTCTGATTTCAGAAAGGCTTTACAGTGAAAGCATAACATTGGATTGTCTGAGGACAGCGCCCCACTACAACATATTTTTCAAACCAGCACAGGCGTCACAAAAATCTAAAATAGCGATAAGATAAATCACTTACCTTTGAAGATCTTCCTATGTTTGCAATCCCAAGGAACCCAGCTATAAAGAGAATGGTCGTTTTGTTCGATAAAGTCCTTCTTTATGTCCCAAAAAGTCTGTTTAATTGGCACCAATGAGTTCTGTAATCCACTCGTTCAACATGCAGAAAAAGGTATCCAAGAAGTTTAAAGTTCGTCCAAACAAGTCAAACGATGTTTCTAATTTATCCTCTGGTTGTCTAATATGTAAATAAACAATACTATAAGACGGAAAATAGTATGAAAAAAAAAAGGAAAAACGAAGAGCGCGCAACGCAACTCAACTCACACGTGCCAAAATACTAGTGTCCTAATCATGAGCCACCTGGATAAACTGCAATTTTTTTTCATTTTTCAAAAAACAAGCCTGAAACCATGTCTAAAGACTGTTGACATCTAGTGGAAGCCATAGGTACTGCAAGCTGGGAGCTATTTCCCTGTATAGTCAGTAGGGACTCATTGGAAAGACAAGTGACCTAAAAAGAATAAAAGATTCAGAAGGATTTTCCTCAGGTTTGCGCCTGCCATATCAGTTCTGTTATACTCACAGACATTATTTTAACAGTTTTAGAAACTTCAGAGTGTTTTCTATCCAATACTACCATTATATGCATATCCTAGCTTCTGGGCCTGAGTAACAGGAAGTTTACTTTGGGCACATCAGAGTCCGTTGTTATAGATTTAGCCGGTGGTAACTTCTGGAATAGACACTGGCTGGAATGTGGTTTTAACCAATCAGCATTCCTGATTAGAACCACCCGTTTTATAACAAACTATACAATATTTTCTAGAATCACTTACATGAATGCAAGATGTTCCTTTTGATTTTGCTATGAAGTCTTCTCTCTTTTAGAGCAGTGTGGAGTAGCATAGAGTTATTAATCATATGGTATTAAAGCTGTGACTGGTTTTTCCACTGCTGAGCCTCATCTATCAAGTGTAACCCACTCAAATCTGGCAAAATTCATTCATACGCTTCGAATACAAAGTATGAGAGAGCTGCGTACTTGGATATGTTGCATGCAAATCATTGCACATTAGCATAATTCTCCCCATATTGACCATATGGATAATTTCTTATGGGAAAATATCAGCATAACAGAGAAGAAATTTATGGCTCTGCAGTTTTGCCCACACAGTACTGTATGCAGTCGAGTGCATAACAATGACATCTGGGAAAATTGGGATATTAATTGGTCCAGTACTCCTTGTCAATACTCCGGGAATTATTACAATTATGCTGTGTTTTGAATGTGTTTATTCATTAAAATTGGGTAACGATTTACTTTAACAGTACATTGAGTATACAAAACATTAGGAACATATTGAGTTGCACCCCCTTTTGCCTTCAGAACAGCCTCAATTCGTTGGGGCATGGACTCTACAAGGTGTCGAAAGTGTTCCACAGAGATAATGGCCCATGTTGACACCAATGCTTCCTACAGTTATGTCAAGTTGTCCTTTGGGTGATAGACCATTCTTGATACACACGGGAAACTGTTGAGTGTGAAAAACCTATCAGTGTTGCAGTTCTTGACACACTCAAACCAGGGCACCTGGCACCTACTACTATACCCTGTTCAAAGGCACAGAATGGCACACATACAATCCATGTCTCAATTGTCTCAAGGCTTAAAAATCCTTTAACCTGTCTCATCCCATCCCCTTCATCTACACTGATTTGAAGTGGATGTAACGGGTGACATCATTAAGGGATCATAGCTTTCACCTGGATTCAGCTTGTCAGTCTGTCATAGAAAGAGCAGGTATTCCTAATATTTTGTACACTCAGTGTAAATCAAAATGCCTAATACACATCTTTTAAGCACATTGTAATATTTGTGTTGTGGAGAAATGACCAGGCAGGAGATGGGAGAACAATTAGTCTCGTTTAGTGAAAAACCTCTCGTGCTCCACAGCCCCCGGCATAATAGTGTGCATGTGCATTTCCTATTAGGTGTAGTAAAGTAACACTGCCGTAATACATTACTGCTTAGTAACAGCATAGTAACTAATATAAACAGATGTAGATCACAGATACTACACTCCTCCCCCATAGTGTTTAACTCCCAGAGAACAAGGTAAATATGTTAGGGAACTACTAATGCAATATCTGAACAGTGCATTCTTAAACATTTTTCAACTACTGGGTTGAAGCAGACTTTTCAACAGCATAGTAACAGCTTAGTAACTAATATAAACAGATGTAGATCACAGATGCTACACTCCTCCCCCATGGTGTTTAACTCCCAGAGAACAAGGTAAAGATGTTAGGGAACTACTAATGCAATATCTGAACAGTGCATTCTTAACATTTGAAGTAGACTTTTCAGGGCCCAGCACAAATCCAGGGGATTATTCTGCCCCGAAGATGGAATTTGTGTCCTAATAACTAACACAGGTAATGTCCTTTTTCTTTCCATTAATCTAGGACATATTAAACTGTTTGTTTGTTTGTTTTACTGTCTGTTACCTCCTGAAACAGCTCAACACACAGGTCAAGCTTTTGAGGTGCCCTTCGCTGTCGAATAGGATATCTCCGCTCCTCCTGGGCTTCCGGGGGTGGGCCAGGTTCGGGTGGAAGGTCAGGCTTTGTCTCTCCCGTATGTCCACAGTCAGGAGAATAGTCCTGGGGGTCGTTATAGTTCTTGTTCTCTCGGCATGTCTCTGCTGGGGCGTTAGACCGTTGCAGATGATCCACATGAACATTGACATGGCGATGACCAATTTGGACTTGGTAAGTCAAAGGTCCTCTGCGTTGCAAGATCACACCTGAGTTCCACAGGTGCTTGGGGTGTCTGAAATCACGTACCATCACCCTCTCTCCCTCTTTAAATTCTCTGACAGTCTTTGAGTGTCTGTCATGAGCTTTAGCTGGTGCTTTGCCACAGTGCTTAACAAGTCTGGTTTCAACAATGTCAGGCGGGTACGTGGTTGGCGTTTCAGAAACAGTTCAGCTGGTGTACATTCTGTTACTGTGTGTGGTGTGTTACGGTAAGTGAACAGGAACCAGGGAAGCCTTTGGTGGGTGGGCACAGACTGAACCTCGAGTCTAGTCCTTCTTAAAGGTTTGCACGGCTCTCTCCGCTGCTCTGTTTGATGCCGGATGGTAAGGTGGTGACAGGATGTGCCTTACTCCGTTGTTCTTGAGAAACATTTCAAAATCGTTTGACGTAAAAGGAGGGCCATTGTCCGATACGAGCTCCTTGACTAGTCCAAAGGATGCGAACAGGTGTCTGAGAAGATTGATGGTCTTCTCAGCTGTGGTCAGTTGAGTAGGGGAACACTTCCATCCACTTGGAATCGACATCAACGACAACAAGGAAATGTTGCTTGTCAATCTCGGCGTAATCCACACGGATGCGTTCCCATGGTGCAGCAGGCCAGGACCATGGATGACGAGGTGCAGCAGCAGGCTTGTTGCGAACAGCTTCACAAGGTGAGCAGTGGCCTACATGTGGTTGAATGTCCTGATCCAGTCCAGGCCACCACAGATAACTGCGGGCGAGTGCTTTCGTTCGAGTGATCCCTGGATGTCCCTCATGCAGGTCAGATAGCAGTCTCCTTTGGAATTTTTGAGGTACCACCACCCATGATCCCCACAGAACACATCCTTGATCAGTAGACAATTGGTCTTTCTTGTCAATGAATGGACGAAGGTTGTCGTTATTTACGAAGGTTGGCCAACCACCTAATGTTAAGTCCAAGACTTTGGAAAGCACTGGGTGTTTCCTCTGCTATGTCTGAAGCAGATATGGGCAGTTCGTCGATGAGAGAGATCTGGAAGACTGCTCTATCATCTTCACTGTCGGAGTCACTATTGCTTGGTAATCTTGATAGTGAATCTGCATTTGCGTGATCACTGGATTGTCTGTACTCAATCTCGTAGTCGTAGGCTAGCAATATCAGAGCCCAACGTTGCATTCGAAGTGCAGCAAGGGTTGGTATGGCTGATTTTGGTCCAAGGATGGCCAACAGAGTCTTGTGATCTGTCAGCAGTTGGAACTTCCTTCCGTAGAGGTATTTGTGAAACTTCTTCACTCCAAATATTATGCTCAGGGCTTTTTTCTCAATTTGAGCATAATTTTTCTCACTTGGTGACAGAGTCCGTGATGCAAATGCAATAGGGTGTTCTTCACCTGACAGTAGAACATGTGAGATGACGGCTCCTACTCCGTATGGAGATGCATCACACACAAGTCTCAGCCTCATCTCTGTGTCGTAGTGGGCAAGCCACTTGCTCTTTAGCAGACGCTGTTTGCAGGTTTTGAATGCTTCTTCGCATTGTGGGGACCAATTCCACTTTGTATCCGCCTGCAGCAGTTGGTGAAGTGGGTGCAACACTGTGGACAAGTTTGCCACAAACTTTCCGTAATAGTTCAGAAGCCCCAAAAATGACCTCAGCTCAGATATTTGTGGGTGCTGGTGCATTTACGATTGCTTCCACCTTGCTGTTGGTTGGGTGCAGGCCTTGTGCATCAATCTTGTATCCAAGATACTCCACTGAGTCCTGGAGAAACTCACACTTGCTGGGTTTCATTCTCACTCCGTATTTCTCCAGTCTTGACATCACTTTGTCCAGCACTACAAGGTGCTCTCCAATGGTTGGTGCTGACACGAGGATGTCGTCCATGAAGCACACAACATTGTCTATACCGTCCAAGATCTGATCCATTGTGTGTTGGAATATCGCTGGAGCTGTCGAGATTCCATAGGCCAAGCGATTGAATCTAAATAGCCCCTTGTGTGTATTGATGGTCAGATACTGTTCTGACCATGGATCGAGCTTCAGTTGCTGATAAGCGAATGCCAGGTCCAGCTTGCTGAAAACCTTCCCACCAGCTAGAGTGGCAAACAGATCTTCAGCGTTTGGTAGTGGATATTCCTCTGGTAGTATGCAGTGATTTACTGTGACCTTGTAGTGTCTGCACATTCTGACGGTCTTGTCTTTCTTTGGGACTACAACGATCGGAGCGGCCCAGTCACTCCTCGCTACTTTCGTGATGATTTTATTCTTCTGTAGGTGGTCCAGTTTCTTCTCTACTGCTTCCTCAAGAGCATAGGGAACTGGACGTGGTTTGTGGAAATAGGCTTGGTTCCTTCTTGCACTCTGACTTTTGCTGTGAAGTCTTGTATTTCACCGTAGCCATCTTTGAAAAGTTCTTTGTGCTTCTCCAGCATGTTAGTGAGTGTAGCCTGACTCACTGGTTTGTCATTCTTCAAACTGAAGATTTCTCCCCAGTTCAACTTGATCTTTTATAGCCAGTTTCTGCCTAGCAAGGCAGATTTTTCTCCCTTAACAATGACAAGCGGTAGCGTCCACTCCTTCCCCTCATACCGGACTGGTACCTGGATCTGCCCTAACACAGGAATAGTGTCACCAGTGTATGAAGAAAGGCGGATGGACGCTGGCTGAAGAGGGCACTCTTCCAGTTTTTCTTTATAGAGTCTCTCTGGAACCAGAGATACTGATGCTCCAGTGTCCAGCTGCATTTGTACTGGTTTTCCAGCTGACTCCATGCTGAGATAGATTCCATATTTTTGTTGTTGAGCTGTGTACACTGTGAATAGTTCAAATACTGAATCAGTTGTACCTTCCTCTTCTTGTGCTGCGTCTGATACCGCTCTAGCTGTGCTTTCTGGAGCTTTACACACTCTCTGTAGATGTCCAACCTTTCCACAATTGTGGCACTTTTCATTTTGGAATCGACATTCACTGTGCTGATGATTATCTCCCCCACATCTGTAGCAACTTGGCTTAGACCTATGAGATGTGGGACGTTTAATTCTTGTGTAACCTTGAGGACGGGACTGAGAAAAGTGTGACTTTTGTGAGCCTTTTTCACAACTTGCATCACTGACCTTGTGAACACCTATCTGACGTTCTGCATGTCCTGATAGCTCAATAGTATCCCTGTGGGCAAGCTCGAGTCCAAGTGCGATATCACAGGCTTTCTTAAAGGTCAGGTCCTTCTCTGACAGAAGCCTTCTGTGATATGCTTCACCTGTGAGACCACATACAAACTTTGTGCAAACTCACATGTACTTGCCAGCCCTTTCAAAGCAAGGATGTAGTCAGCCACGGTTTCCCCTTGACTCTGGTGACGTTGGTAAAATCTGAAACGTTCTGCAATGAGAATTGGCTTAGGCTTGAAATATCTTGAAAGAGTCTCAGTCAGTTCTGCATAGGTCAACTCCACTGCATTTATTGGTTGAATGAGACCTTTCAGCAATCCATACTCAGTTGGACCCAAAACACTGAGAAATACGTCTGCTTTCTTTTCATCTTTGATTTCATTTGCAGCCAGCCAATGCTCAAAACGCTCTAAATAGGAATTAAAATCTGCTTTTGTAGCCTCAAACTCTGGTACTCGACCAATGGTTGCCATTTTCACAGTTTATTGTTCAGTTTCCTTATGCCTTGTATTCCTTAATTTTCTTCACTTTCTGCACTTACTTCATTCACTGCGCTCATTTGTAATAATGTACACACTGTGTAATGTTTCTTCTTCCTTAATGGTAAATATCATAAAAAGAAATGTGTACAATATTTCTACACTGAGATCGCCTAATTTCAATGGGTTCAATGACAGTTTTTTTTTCTTCTTTACCACCAGAGGGCAGCGTTGCTATTCTGGACTCCAATAGGCTTGCTACTTGGCAGCTCCTGAATACTGTACCTACTAGCAGTGCTAGCAGTGCCTTTTCTACTGGCGAAAAAATTATAATAACTGACGATTTACATCATTATTTTGAGTTTCATTACTCACGCAACATTCTTCCCTTTAAGCAATGTCTGTTTTAGAAGCTTAATCACCTCGTCGCCACTGTAAAATTTGTGTTGTGGAGAAATGACCAGGCAGGAGACAGGAGAACAGTTAGTCTCGTTTAGTCAAAAACCTCTCATGCTCCACAGCCCCCGGCATAATAGTGCGCATGTGCATTTCCTATTAACACTGCCGTAATACATTACTGCTTAGTAACTAATATAAACAGATGTAGGTCACAGATACTACACACATTAAAAACATTTCTTAGCTATTAATTATTATCTATAGATAATGTCAGTATTCCACAAATACAGGGAATGTTCAGGGATCAGTTTACATGGTAAACGCTGAACTGAGGAAGTGGTAGTTTCTAGAGTCAAGGGTCTGAGGGCCCATTTTATTCTCTGAGTTCATTCAGATTCTGCTGCTTCCTCTCCCTCAGACAGCTTGGCTGTAGTCTAATACCTCCTGCAGAGACTGTCTGGGGCTGACCTGCAAAACACTGACTCAGAAAACCCAAGTACCTCAATAACAGTAACAGGAGCCACACACACAAATACACACTATTTCAATTTCCCTTATAATAAAAACATTGTAGTATAATCCATTTGGTCAACTTTATTTGTAGATTCTATTAGTGTTAGAGTTATAGTAATTTATAAAGTAGTCCAGCTACAGGTTCTTTTGTCAAGGTAGAAACTAAAAATATAAAATATAAACCAGCCAGTTGCACAGGTGAAATTAAAAGCACTAGTGCATGTACAATTGTAAAGGATGAATTGCATAAATAAATTAGTGGAAATATATTCTTGACAAGATATAAAAACAGTTTTGTTGATTGTATCGGACACTATATTGTGCCCTTATGTGTGCCTTTAAGCATAAATCAATCTTGTCTTCTCTTCAGGTCCACAGTCAGCACAACACTTCGGGGCTTTGTGAGAGCAAGCCCCACAAATAAATTGGTTGCACTGCACACACTTTTCATTGGCCTTATTTCTTGTGCACCTGCCGCAGGTGTCGCATAATCTCTCTGATGCGCTTGCATGGCATGGTCTCTCTGAAGCGGTTGCATGGCATGGTCTCTGAAAAAGTCCACACCATACCTATCAGACCAAAATGACTCCACGTCCATGCTCTTTCCACTCTGTCCCATGTACTGTTCCCTTTTTTGTGCGCATGAGCAACAGTACAATCTCTGATGTGCTGTGTCATGACTCTCTCTCCCTGGTGAGGATCAAAGGTGCCAGATCAGCTCGGCACAGGGCTGACAGATAGCCAGTAGTTTCCAAATGTCTCCCCCCGCTCTTTATCTTTCCCCATTGTGTAACAAGCCATCATATCGGGTTAGTCCACTAGGGACTTTTCATTGACTTATGTTCGTAATCAATAAAGTCACCATTATTAGTCAGTTGTACAACCGAATGCCTTCAACCGAAATGTTTCTTCCGCATTTAACCCAACCCCTCTGAATCAGAGAGGTGCGGGGGGCTGCCTTAATCGACATCCACGTCTTCGGCGCCCGGGGAACAGTGGGTTAACTGCCTTGTTCAGGGGCAGAACGACAGATTTTTTCCTTGTCAGCTCGGGGATTCGAACTTGCAACCCTCCGGTTACAAGTCCAACGCTCTAACCACTAGGCTACCTGCCGCCCAGGCTACCCCTGCCGCCCGTGTGTGTGTCTGTGTGTTTGTCTTTCTGTGTGATTATTTAGTTAGCAAATAAATAATTAAGCCAATTTGTGTATCACTGATTCATCACTTAGGTTAGGGTTCGTGTAGATTTACAAATTCAACAACGTTCAGAATGAGACTGAAATTATTAATTGATGACTGGTATGATATCGATATATTCTTGAGTTAATTCGGGAGAAACGGTAACTCATTAAATAAACTTTTCCCGCTGTGCACTAAATTCCTAATGAGTTAATTGTTACATGATTAACTTAATTGCATAATAATTAAACGTAGTAGGTAATTATTTGATAAATAGCAGTCATCACATTATTTATAGTCACGTCACGAAGGCTGCAACATCTGCATGTCACACAAACTCGTCACTCTTTTCTAACCAAACCATGCCATCCCTCCCGGACTCCTGTCTCACAGTGGCAGTTGGGATCACCATCTCAGTTGGCTCTGTTCAGTTTTTTTTCTGCGGTGAGGCTCAGGCATCGGCGGTGGAGGTTCAAAGTCAACATCAGAATCAGATGAAGACTCTTCATCAGCAATGTTGATTTCAAGCTCAATATCCAGTCCTCTATCCGACTCCAACTCATCTAAATTCTGCAGCATTTGCAATGCTGTCACTGCGTCCATTCATTTGGTCCGGCTTGCCATTGTGAACTGCATACATTGTCTGTTGTACTCAGTGTCTGATTTCAAATCAAATGTTCTAATTGAATTGTATTAGTCACATGCTCCGAATACAACAGGTGTAGACCTTACAGTGAAATGCTTACTTACGAGCCCCTAACTGACAGTGCAGTTCAAAAAAATATGGATAAGAATAAGAGATAAAAGTAACAAGTGATTAAAGAGGAGCAGTAGAAAATAACAATATATACGGGGGTGCAGGTACGGAGTCAATGTGCGGGTGCAACGGTTAGTTGAGGTAATATGTACATGTAGGTAGAGATAATTAAAGTGACTATGCATAGATGACAACAGAGAGTGGCAATGTGAATAGTCTGGGTAGCCATTTGACTAGATGTTCAGGAGTCTTATGGCTTGGGGGAAGAAGTTGTTTAGAAGTTTCTTGGACCTAGACCTGGCGCTCCGGTACTGTATGCCGTGTGGTAGCAGAGATAACAGTCTATGTCTAGGGTGGCTGGAGTGTTTGACAATTTTCAGGGCCTTCCTCTGACACCACCTGGTATAGAGGTCCTGGATGGCAAGAAGCTTGGCCCCAGTAATGTACTGGGCCTTTCGCACTACCCTCTGTAGTGCATTGCAGTCGGAGGCCGAGCAGTTGTCATACCAGGCAGTTATGCGACCAGTCAGGATGCTCCCGATGGTGCAGTGGTAGAGCCTTTTGAGGTTCTGAGGACCCATGCCAAGTCTTTTCAGTATCCTGAGGGGGAATAGGTTTTGTCGTGCCCACTTCACGACTGTCATGGTGTGCTTGGACATGTTGGTATTACAGACTCTGACAGGGAGAGGTGGAAAATGTCAGTGAAGACACTTGCTAGTTGGTCAGTGCACATCCTGGTAATCCGTCTGGCCCTGCGGCCTTGTGAATGTTGACCTGTCTAAAGGTCTACTCATATCGGCTGCGGAGAGCGTGATCACACAGTCTTTCGGTACAGCTGGTGCTCTCATGCATGTTTCAGTGTTATTTGCCTCAAAGCGAGCATAGAAGTAGTTTAGCTCGTCCGGTAGGCTCGTGTCGCTGGGCAGCTCTCGGCTGTGCTTCCCTTTGTAGTCTGTAATGGTTTGCAGGCCCTGCCACATCCAATGAGCGTCAGAGCCAGTGTAGTTGTCACGTCCTGGCCATAGAGACCCCTCTGGGTTCTCTATGGTGTTTTAGGTCAGGACGTGACTAGGAGGGTTTCTAGTTATTTTATTTCCATGTTGGTTTTATGTATGGTTCTCAATTAGAGGCAGCTGTTATTCGTTGCCTCTATTTGGGGATCATACTTAGGTAGTCTTTTTCCCACTTGTGTTGGTGGGATAGTGTGTTTTTGTTAGTGCACTGTGAGCGCTACGTTTGGTCCGATCAGTTGTTCTCTTTATTGTTTTTGTATTATTCCACTGAAGAATAAATATGTGGAATTCCATGCACGCTGCGCCTTGGTCCATTTATTACGACGATCGTGACAGTAGTATGACTCGATCTTAGTGCTGTATTGACACTTTGCCTGTTGGAAGGTTCGTCGGATGGCATAGCGGGATTTCTTATAAGCTTCTGGGTTAGAGTCACGCTCCTTGAAAGCAGCAGCTCTAGCCTTTAGCTCCGTGCGGATGCTGCCTGTAATCCATGGTTTCTGGTTGGGGTATGTACGTACGGTCACTGTGGGGACGACGTCATCGATGCACTTATTGATGAAGCCAATGCCTGATGTGGTGTACTCCTCAATGCCATTGGAGGAATCTCAGAACATATTCCAGTCTGTGCAAGCAAAACAGTCCTGTAGCTTAGCATCTGCTTCATCTGACCACTTTCTTATTAACCAAGTCACTGGTGCTTCCTGCTTAAATCTTTGCTTGTAAGCAGGAATCAGGAGGATAGAATTATGGTCAGATGTGCCAAATGGACGGTGAGGGAGAGCTTTGTATGCATCTCTGTGTGTGGAGAATAAGTGGTCCTATTTCTATGTAGATAGAAATTAGGTAAAAATTAGCTACTTGGAGTGCCGGCTCTGGGTGAGCGTTTTTTTGTTTGCTTATGGCGGAATACAGCTCATTTAATGCTATTTTGATGTCAGCTTCTGGCTGTGGTGGTTTGTAAACAGCGACAAAGAATATAGATGAAAACTCTCTCGGTAGGTAATGTGGTGTGCAGCTTATCATGAGAAACTCCTTCCTTAGATATCGTGCAGCAGCTGTTGCTTACAAAAATACATAGTCCGCCGTCCCTTGTCTTACCAGACGCCGCTGTTCTATCCTGCCGGTACATTGTATAACCAGCCAGCTGTATGTTGATATTGTCGTCGTTCAGGCACGACTCCGTGAAGCATAAGATATTACAGTTTTTAATGTCCCGTTGGTAGTTAAATCTTCCCAATAACTCGTCCATTTTATTGTCCAAAGATTGCATGTTTGCAAGCGGAATTGAGGGGAGTGGGGGTTTATTCGATCACCTCCTACTCCACAGAAGGCTGCCTGCCCTCTGGCCTCTCTTTCTCCGCCTCCTCTTCACGTAGATCACTGGGTTCGGGGCCTGTTCCCAAGGGAGCCGTATATCCTCCGCCTCGGGCTCGTCAGAGTCGTGAAAAAAGAAAAAGGATTCTGCTACTCTGTGGTGAGTAATCGCAGTCTTGATGTCTAGAAGTTATTTTCGGTCATAAGAGACAGTGGCGGCAACATTATGTTCAAAAATAGTAAAAAAAACTGTTATAAACAACGCAGATAAACAAACAAAAAAACACAATCGGTTGGGGGCACGTAAAACGTCTGCCTTCTGCTACGGCGCCATTTTAAAAAGCTTTAACTCTCTCAAGGGAAAGTATATACCATTTCCAGACTTTCATTATAAAATAATTAGACCACCCCCACAACGCCCCCACTTCTTCGTCATCATTACACGATTGTTATAAATTCAATCATCCTCTTCACCCTCATCATTCAGTTCTATGTAATTCAATCACTCTTTTCATCCTCATTCTGTTCATTGAAGTCACACACACCCAATATCAGTTTCTATGTGGTTTCTAAAGCCCATTCATCCATTGATGACAGAATAGTATAATTTACTTTCAAGTTTATGATGTTACTAGTTTTTGCTTAGTAGCCAAAGCAATGCCGCCGTACAAGTGATCATGTGCTGAATGCATTAACAGCATGGGTATTCTTGGATTTTTTTTTATTTGGAGATAGAGCTGCACTCTTGAATTTTGAGTTATTTGACAAAGGTAAGTGTCATACAAAAGGCAGAATTTGGTCTTCTGATACTACACTGAACAAAAATATGAATGCAAAATGTAAAGTGTTGGTCCCATGTTTCATGAGCTGAAATAAAAATCCCATACATTTTCCATAGGCACACAAATTGTGTTTACATTCCTGTTAGTGCGCTTTTCTTCTTTGCCAAGATAATCCATCCACTTGACAGGCATATCAAGAAACAGATTAAACAGCATGATTCCTACACAGGTGCACCTTGTGTTATGGACAGTAAAATTCTACTTTAAAATTGGCTATTTTGTCAATGCCACAGATCTCTCAAGTTTTGAGGGAGTGTGCAATTGGCATGCTGACTGCAGGAATGTACGCCAGAGAATATAATGTTGATTTCTCTACCATTAGCTGCCTCCAACGTCGTTTTAGAGAATTTAGAAGTACGTCCAACTGGCCTCACAAGTATTTCTGTCTGTAATAAATCCCTTTTGTGGGGAAAAACTCATTCTGATTGGCTAGGCCTGGCTCCCCAGTGGGTGGGCCTATGCTCTCCAATGCCCACCCATGGCTGCACCCATAACCAGTCGTGAAATCCATAGATTAGGGCCTAATTAATGTATTTAAATTGACTGAATTTCTTATATGAACTGTAATTCAGTAAAATCTTTGAAATTGTGATGCATTCATATTTTTTGTAAAGTATATAAAAAAATCAAAATGTTTTACCTGCATGTGACTCTGGAGGTGGATTTCATAAAGTGATGCTCCTTTCTCTGCATCTGTCAATTACAAGATGCACCCATTTCTTTATGTTTGATAACTGGTAGGCCTAATATTGTCACTCATCAGATTATTGTGAATTTAATCTTGTCTATAGGCTTACTCTTATTATGTGAGAAATTAGTTTCGGTATAGTTTATGTGTAGTTTCGATGGGACGGCTGTGCAGGCTGACTGGCATTGTTTGGATAGAGTCAGGCATGTGTTTTGCATTATTCTAAAGGCCTACTGCAACACATATATTATACCTTTCATCAGCATGTTTTCGTTTCCTTTACAATGAATGTGATTAGTAATATAATTAAAGTAAATAAAACAGTCTCTTTTTACAAAGTAAAAGAGAGTGGTATCATCCTGCGGTCAAATTATTAACCTGAGCGCCAACGATGATAAATAGGCTTAACACAAACTCATCATTACACTATTCTTCTAAATTAAATCAACCTCTTCCCCCTCATCATTCAGTTAGGCCTAATTTAAATTCAATTGTGAAGTAACTTGCACAATTATCGGCCATTCCATCCATTTGTCATTCATTCAGTGGGCTGGCATCGTTTGCTTCACTAGATAGAGTCAATGTTATATTTAACATTATTCTAAAGGCCTACTGCAACATGAAGCATGTATTCGTTTCCCATACAATAAATGTGATAAGTAATAGAGTTAAAGTAAATATAACAGTCCCATAATAGCTTCTTTAAAGTAAAACGTAAAAGAGAATGGTATCAACCTGCAAGGCATTTAATCAAATGATTTGCTGCTGATAAAGTCAAAACACCACTACACTATTGTCTTTATAAATTAAATCAACCTATTCACCCTCCTTATCATTCAGTTATGCCTAATTTAAATGTAATTGTGTAGTAAAGTGCACTATTATCGCCCATTCATCCATTTCAAACAATTGTATTTGTCACATGCGTCGAATACAACAGGTACAGTGAAATGCTTACTTACAAGCCCTTAACCAACAATGCTTTAAGGAGTTTTAAGAAAAAAAGATGAGTAAAAAAATATAAATAAATTAAACAACTGCAGTAAAATAACAATAGCGAGGCGATATAGAGATATAGAGGGGGTACCGGTACAGAGTCAATGTGCGAGGGAACCGGTTAGTCAAGGTTATTGAGGTAATATGTACATGTACAGTTGAAGTCAGAAGTTTACATAAACTAGTTTTAATGACTCCAAACTAAGTGTTTCAACCACTCCACAAATTTCTTGTTAACACACTATAGTTTTGGCAAGTAATGACACAAGTAATTTTTCCAACAATTGTTTACAGACAGATTATTTCATTTGTAATTCACTTTATCACAATTCCAGTGGGTCAGAAGTTTACATACACTAAGTTGACTGTGCATTTAAACAGCTTAGAAAATTCCAGAAAATTATGTCATGGCTTTAGAAGCTTCTGATAGGCTAAATTACATCATTTGAGTCAATTGGAGGTGTACCTGTGGATGTATTTCAAGGCCTACCTTCAAACCTTAAAAATCGAAAGAAATCAGCCAAGACCTCAGAACAAAATGGTAGACCTCCACAAGTCTGGTTCATCCTTGGGAGCAATTTCCAAACGCCTGAAGGTACCACGCTCATCTGTACAAACAATAGTATGCAAGTATAAACACCATGGGACCACGCAGCCGTCATACCGCTCAGGAAGGAGAGGCGTTCTGTCTCTTAGAGCTGAACGTACTTTGGTGCGAAAAGTGCAAATCAATCCCAGAACAACAGCAAAGGACCTTGTTAAGATGCCGGAGGAAATAGGTACAAAAGTATCTATATCCACAGTAATTAGAGTCCTATATCGACATAACCTGAAATGCCACTCAGCAAGGAAGAAGCCACTGTTCCAAAACCGCCATAAAAAAAGCCAGACTACAGTTTGCTACTGCACATGGGGACAAAGATCGTACTTTTTTGAGAAATGTCCTCTGGTCTGACGAAACCAAAATAGAACTGTTCGGCCATAATGACCATAACTTTGTTTGGAGGAAAAAGGGGGAGGCTTGCAAGCTGAAGAACACCATCCGAACTGTGAAGCACAGAGGTGGCAGCATCATGTTGTGGGGGTGCTTTGCTGCAGGAGGTACTGGTGCACTTCACAAAACAGATGGCATTATGAGGAAGGAAAATTATGTGGATATATTGAAGCAACATCTCAAGACATCAGTCAGGAAGTTAAAACTTGGTCGCAAATGGGTCTTCCAAATGAACAATGACCCCAAGCATACTTCCAAAGTTGTGGCAAAATGGCTTAAGGACAACAATGCCAAGATACTGGAGTGGCCATCACAAAGCCCTGACCTCAATCCTACAGAAAATGTGTGGGCAGAGAATGGTATCACAACCTCCCTTAGCATCACCGATCTGGAGACAAAAGCCTCTTGGACCACAGCCTAGAGGAGAGCGGCTGAATCCAGGTGGATAGCCGAACTTAAGATCTTGGCTCCACTTTTTCCCCCCACCCTCTCCAAACCAGACAGACTTGCAATATGCAGACAGAGCAAGAAGTTGCAATAGGCCCGTACAAACCAAAGGTATGATACCAGCACAAACAGAAACTCTCTTAAACCAAATTCTAACCCTAACCCCTAAGCCTAAAATAAGTTTTTCCTTGAGGGAACCGTCAAAATGTTCCCACTTGTCTGAATTTTCCTTGTTTTACTAACCTTGTGAGGACTTATCCCCACAAGGATGGTAAAACCACACACACACACACACACACAGGGTGGAGAAGTCTCAGAAATGGGGTTAAGGTGTCTACTTGGCTATGGGCATCACTTTGAAATAGAGCGAAAAAACAGGAGATATGTTTGCCACCCCTTGAAATAACAAGTCTCTCTACTTCTCTCTCCTCCCCCTCCCCTCCCCTCCCCTCCCAAAGGACCTGAGCCATAGGACCATGCCTCAGGACTACCTGGCCTGACGACTCCTGGCTGTCCCCGTCCCTAGTCCCCCCTGGTCGTGCTGCTGACCCGAGTTTCTGCGGTTCTGCCTGCGGCTATGGAACCCTGGGCTGTTCTACATGCTTGCTTCCGTGCTTCTACATCTGCATTGCTTGCTCTTTGGTGTTTTAGGCTGGGTTTCTGTATAAGCACTTTGTGACAACGGCTGATGTAGAAAGGGCTTTATAAATACATTTTATTGAAATTTGATTGAACTGTCTGTGGCAATAGGGTCGAATGGTCAACTTGCACGTGTATACTGCCATATGTAACATGTCTTGTGCCAGCCAGATTAGATCTTCTTACAAGTCCAGTGTGTTGTTTTCCCTTGCTGCACGTCTTGAGTTGAAAGAGATTGTTTTGTCACAGCATAAGGTGGAAGATCCCTACATGGAGTCTAAGGGGGTCAGAAGTGTAATGCTTAGTAAGAACAATTTCCTCTGGCTTGAGAGGGGCTCCCCTCTATATGTTATCCTGTGTTCTTTGTCCTGTCTGCTCCTCACTCTTGTTCCCCTCGCTTCCTTGCTGTCTGAAATTCTGCTTTCCTGGCTCTCCTATTATTATTACAGCGACTGAATAGTATCAGTGCCGTAGCAATATGGAGTATTCTGAACAGACAAACATACAGAAGCAACACACACACACACACACACAGAAGCAATGTGAACAACAGGCAAATAATGTTTACCTGAATTGAGCTAAAGGTAAAATCTGGGATCATTTATGTTCCTTAATGATATTAGCAGTTCATCTTAAGCCTGATTAACATTCAACTGTCTTAACCTTACCATAATACCTGTTTTCTCTGTCGCAACAATATAGACACACTTGCAACCATGGGACAAAACAGATGAGGCTGGCTTAGATTGTTAACAACATGTAAACTATATTTTGTCTCCATTGTTTATTGAAAACAAATAAATGTGCACAACGACCACTTGCTGTCTCAAATACATCATTACAGTTATTGGTTACTAGTAGCTAGCTAGTGAATTTATGCATTGACATGAAAATCAGTCAAAACACCATAAAACAAGACACGGTATCAATAACAAGATGACACATCCGGAAAGAGCCACTTACATTCCCCAACATGGCAGTGTCTTGTTATTCTTGCTAGCAATCTGGCCATCCATAATTACAACAGGCTACTTCTGCCCCATGGAAGCGTGGATTTCATTTTTGTGACATTGTCAGCCAACCCATCTATGTAAATGCTACGAGTAAATAATTGTTTTGCAAACACACACACAATCTATTCACTTACTCTTGCAAACACAACAACCATCTGTGTTTGCTGAGCTGCAGCTCTCCCCCTCTTTCTCATGAAAAAATTCTGCATGTCCATCTTCTATAAGTTAGAAAACAATGTTAACTCAGCTGTCCAGCTTTGATTTCTCAACAGATAGCAAGTTAATTGAGCTGATGTTACCAAAAGTAGCTAACGTCATGTTAGCCATGTAAGCCTTAAGTTAGCTAGTTAGCTTTATTAGCATTTTATTTAGCATATTTGGACAGCAATTGATTAGACAGTAATTAGTTAATTAGTGATACTTTTCGGGTGGTGAACAGAGCGCCAGTAGTTGGATTCAGTGTCCAGATAGCTAATCAATTATGCTCAAAACCCTTTCATAAAATTTGCTAGGTAGCTAACGTTAGCAGCACTGCTAGCAAGAATGGATAGTCCCTAAAATGTGTTGGCTAGCTTAATGTTATCTGTTAGTGTAGCTTTTGAGTCAACATGTTGAAATGTAAGTTACTTGAATCTGGCTTACTGTGAGGTCAATAACACTGAATAGCAAGCATCATCATGGGCTAACAAAATGTGCTAGCTATAGTAGTAGCAAGCTAACTAAGTTTACCTCCGGTTCTCCTTCTCATCTTTGCGCTCTCTCCCTCAGAGAATGATCCGTAGGTGCGTGCCCAAATATAATTTGTTTAGATGAATCAAAAATGACTGGAAAACCACTCCGACTCCTAAAGTGCGACCATACACAGAAATGCTGGTTTTGGCAGCACTAAAAAGGCAGGCCAGGGCTCATGATTGGAGTTTTCATTGCAGTGTAGCCTAATTTCTTTTACACCATCCCAGCCGGGCAAAAGACTCAGGGCTGAGACAAGATCACTTTCATAGCAGCCACATACAGCATCATCACTTTGCTCATTGTATAATTCCTTCTCGCATCAACAAGCTCTCCGCCTCTCACCTTTTCCCTTCAATTGTGGACTTCAGTGCACATCACAACAGCTGTCTGTGACCAGACAAGAAACATTATCTCCAAGCCAAACCTTCATACCATTACCGCTAAATGCTACACAGCTTATATTGTTGTCACCATATTAGCTAACGTAATAGTCAACATAGCTACTACAACTAATGTGTTACTAAACCCACAATCCAACCCATGTGTATAATCATGCAGTACAGTGTACATCAAGCAGTTTAGCACTTACACCGGCGGGCCCCGGTGGCAGTAACTTAATAAAACCGAAAGCGTACCTTGACTTGGAAGACTCGCATCATTGGATAGCCTTAGCCAGCTAGCTTACAAAAAAGGCATTCCTCTCTTTTTGATTCAGGTTGTTGAGTAGGCTAAATTAGCTGCATTTGTTAGCTAAGTAAGTGAAATAAAAAAATACAACAAAATATAGATAGCTCTCTCTCTCTCTGCTAGTTCTTCTTAATTTTGGAAGAAATGTATTTGTTCAAAACTGTTCAACTATTGTCCTTCTCTCTCTTTGAGTCAACTACTCTGCACACTTTTTGCACTGCAGTGAGAGCTAGCTGTAGCTTATGCTTTCAGTATTCAATTCATTCTCTGATCCTTTGATTGGATGTCAGTTCATGCTGCAAGAGCTCTTGATAGGTTGGAGGACATCCCCCGTAAGTAGTCTTAACTTCTGTGTAAGTCTAAGGAATGCAGTGAGAACCATGAGCCTCTTAAGTCTGTATTGAAGTCAATGTTTCCATGGAGAACGGAAAATAGCTGTACTCTGGCTACACCATGGTTCTACCCTAGAGGGTGCTGTTGAGGCAACTGTAGACCATTGCAAAACAGTATGTTTTAATCAGTTATTTGTTTAGTATAGTTTTATTTAAAAAGTATAACTTTTTTATGTTTCACCCCCCTTCGTCCTCTGAGGAGACTCCACTGTGACACTACATACCGATATCCATAATTACAATACAGTAGAGACGCACCACACGCACACAGACCCCCCCCCCACACACACAAACACATACGTGCCCGAGATTCCCTGCAGAAAACCAACCAAGTCGACTCAACGTTTGAACATTTTAAGTCAAAGCTATGAAAGAGGAAAGGACTACTCGGAGCTGGATCCCTCCAGGAGACATTTGAAATGTAATTGAAAATTACAAAAAAATGTAAGTGGATGTCAATGACTGGTCTCACTTACACCTGGCGGCAATTAGGCTACTCCTTTCACCAGAGACTGTCTCTCAGGCACTCTGTAGAATTTTAACATTATTGAGAAGAGTGAGTGAATAACCCCGATAAAGCACTCTCAAACAGTCCATGTTAAATGCTTTATCCTAAGCAAGTCATGCTTAGCAGAAGTCTTTGTGGTCTTCCATCCTCGTATTACACCACGGGTTAAGAACAGATTTAACAGAGAGAGACAACTCCTAAGAGACAACTCTCTCCTTAGTAGGTCTGGAAAAAGCTTAACCATTGATTCGAGACAATATTTTCCCATTAACTAATGAAATTTATGTTTGAGAATAATAACCTAAATCAGATTACCACTTCATGGTTTAACACTAGAAGTGCCTGGCCTTTCAGCCTATAAGTACCCGCTAGAGCAGGTATTCCCAAACTGGGAAATATCCACAGGGGGTATGCGCAATGTCGTCGCGGGTACGCCAAATAAAAACGTGAACCACATTTAAAAAATATATAGATATAAAAACAAAAACAAATCTTAATTTTCAAATAGTACATTTATATTTTCCAATGGGGCTATACATTTGGGTGATTTTTTTTTCCTCGCCTGAGTAGTCTCGTTTCACTGGCAAAAATAAAATGAAACCATCTAGTGTTCAGCGAAATAACAACACAATGTCAAATACAGGTAGCCTGGTCAATTATTTAACATCCAATCACATTAACCGTCACTCTCTCGCGGGAATTCCACTAACAGTCCGTATGTAGCCAAACGTAGCTGCTGATCATTCCGTTTGCTGGAAAATAGATAAATGGTTAAAAAAGTAAGCCCTGCATCCATAGAGGCACACATACCAGCTCTACTGGTATTAATTCTACTTCCAGCAGTACTACACCTGCACCTGTCGACAACACAAGTTGTTCTGCTTCCATGTGCACATCCAATGCTTGCATCAGTAATTCTACATTTATTGTTAGCCCAGCTAGCATGGACACTGACAGTTGTGAATCTGAAGCAGCCAAAGAGCTACTGCCCACTTACCCGGGAAAGCACCGAACAACAAACCGGGATGTTGGACCATCGAAGAGGCGCAAATATGATGAGAACTACATTGATTTTGGGTTCATGTATATTGGGAGTAGTGCCTTTCCTCAACCACAGTGTGTTATTTGTGCAAAAATACTATATCATAACTCAATGAAACCTTCACTCTTGCGCAGACATTTAGAAACAAAACATGCCAATTTGAAAAATAAGCCTCAGGAGTTTTTTGAGCGAGAATCAATTAAGGAAGACATCCTCTTCTGCAAACCACTGGAAAACAGGACAACATGAGAGGATAGTTTTTAACTTCTTAACGGTTTTGGAGAGTCTGGCGTTCCCAAAGTAAATTGCCTCCCACTCAGGCCCAGACAATAGGATATGCACATAATTAGAACTATTGGATAGGAAACACTCTGAAGTTTCTAAGAGTGTTAAAATATTGTCTGTGAGTATAACAGAATGGATATAGAGGGCGAAAACCCCGAGGAATTTCTGTTCTGGAAAAAGTGTATTTGACACATTGCCTCATTTGTAACCCCTCCCTATTGAAAATGATCATATATGGGAGTAAGATTGCAGTACCTATTGCTTCCACTGGATGTCAACAGTCTCTAGACAGTGTTTGGTGATGTTATAGTTGCTCTGGATGGTAATAGAAGAAGAATTTCGAACTGGTCATCGGATGTAAACAGAAGAGGATGCGCGTTCACGGGCTCGCGCGCGCGCTGTGGTTTTTTCCTTTCCTATCGCCCAGTTTATAATCTGGTTGAAATATTATACTAAATATACATAAAACTGTTCCTAAGGATACATTATCAATGGTGTTTGTTTGTTGTTGAACAAGTTCTCTTCACGGTTCAATGGGCGAGTGGACGCTGTATTTTATGAACATAATGCGCCAACCAAACAGAGATTTATGGATATAATAAATTACTTTTTCTAACAAAAGAACCATTGTATGTCTTCGTTGGACACTTGGGAAGCCCTCAGCAGAAGTTCTTCAAAAGGTAAGGGATTTGTTTTCGCTGTGAAATGTGTTTTGTGTGAACCGCGATGGTTTATGAATTTATGCAAATGAAAAATATCGTATCGCGCGTACAAGTAGTTGCTCCCGACACCACTTGGGTACACTGCAGCATTGACAATTTTCTTTAATTTGATAGACGAACTTAAAGTTTTCTTTACTGACCATAATTTTCCCTTGTCTGACCGCTTGTATGATGACGAGTTTCTCACACGACTGGCCTATCTGGGTGATGTATTTTCTCACCTGAATGATCTGAATCTAGGATTACAGGGACTCCGCAACTATATTCAATGTGCGGGACAAAATTTAAGCTATGATTAAGAAGTTGGATCTCTTCTCTGTCGGCATTAACAAGGACAACACACAGGTCTTTCCCTCATTGTATGATGTTTTGTGTGCAAATGAACTCAAGCTTACGGACAATGTCAAATAGCGAAGCACCTGAGTGAGTTGGGTGCGCAATTACGCAGGTACTTTCCCGAAACGGATAACACAAACACCTGGATTTGTTATCCCTTTCATGCTCTGCCTCCAGTCCACGATATCTGAACAAGAGAGCATCATCTAAATTGCAACAAGTGGTTCTGTGAAAATTGGATTGAATCAGAAGCCACTGCCAGATTTCTGGATTGGGCTGCGCTCAGAGTATCCTGCGTGGGGAAATCGCGCCAATTCTTGATAAGTACTGCGTTAACAATTGTAAAGGGTGAATTGCATGAAGAGATATTTGTGGAAATAGTGTATATCCATGTAAAAATCCAACTAGTTATTTTGTTTAGATAGAGTCAAGGATATGTCCTAGTGAAAAACGTAGTGCTAAAGCCTATTTCTGTGTCACTTACAAAATGGATTATCAACGAGGGGCTATGCGCATTCTCTGGAAAATAATGCACGACGTGGAAGGTGTGTTCACTTCCACAGAGTTGCATTATTTTTCAGAGAACATATTTAGCTCCAAGTTGATTATCCCTTTCATACCATGGCTGTCATTTTTAACACATTTGCCACAAGAAATGTGTTCATTTGCAAGTTGAAGAGAATGTCAAATGTGATATAGCGAAGCACCTGAGTGAGTGGAAAACAAATCTTGTAAAATAAGCTATAGCCATTTAATTCTACTGTGAAAATATACAGTGCGTTATAGGGAAGTAATACACGCTATAGAATGCCCTTCAAGCTAATCTGAAAGGAGTATTTAACAACGCCATGGTATAATACAGTGTAAAATACAGTGTATTTTTTTGTAGTTATTATGCATCCTCATTAGCTGCTGCCAAACTATATTTGTAAATTTGATGAGTAATAGAGTTATTGTAACTAAGAGTAAAGTTACAGCTTCTTTTGACAAAGTAATAACAAAAAAAGGTGAAAATAATATAACCAGCCAGGTGGACAGGTGAAATGACTTGCCGTATTCCTAAACAAAAGCACCAGTGCATGAACAATTGTAAAGAATGAATTGGTTTACATTAGTGGAAATATATCCATGGCAAGATGTAAAAACAGTAATTTATTGTATCGGACACTGTATTTTGCCCTTAAACCCGTGCCTTTATGCATAAATGAATTACATCTTCTCTTTATGGAGTCTGGTCAAAAAATCAAATGTCAGTGGCCATTGGTCTTTTGCGGTTCTATTGTTAACCACAGTTTTTTGTTGTATTTCTTTTATCAAATGCAATTGTACCAGTCATAGGTTGGCGTGGATCAGAGCTCACATAACTAATGACAACATTAACAGATGTTGACCTGGCTAATTATGCACATTTGACCGTGTAACCTCGAGGTTTCTAGACTGTGTCATTTCAAATGTAAACATAAACAATTTTAGCAAACAAATGAACAGATATGGAGTTGCATCATGTTAGCATTGTCATACGCGCTAGGGCCTTCTCTTCCAAGAGAGGCGTGCAGATTGAATCCTCCATAACAAAAATAGACTGTTTAAATTTTTTTTTGTTTGATACGCTTATGAGCAGGGTTGTTTTAGTATGTTCAGTCATTTTTTTACTCAAAACTTGGCTGAATTCACAAGTTCTGTTTACATCTTTTATATATTGCACGCACAATGAAGAGTTCTGAACTTAAAGTAATTACTTTTCTTCTCATATAAAAAAATAAGGACACTAATATAATATTTCCTTCTGCTATAGTAACTGCCCTAGAGCAGCAACATCAATAACATCTGCCCTACTTTAGTGACTGCCCCAAGGTCAGCAACATCAATAGTATCTGCCCTTAGTAACTGCCCCGAAGGCAGCAACATCAGGTTTTTCCTTTGTACAGTTCTCAGCTGAAAACCAATCAAACACCTTTTATCTAACACATCAATTAATTAATTCAAGTCACTACATCCAACACAATCTGGGGGCGGCAGGTTGCCTAGTGGTTAGAGCGTTAGACTTGGAACCGAAAGGTTGCAAGATCAAATCCCCGAGCTGACAAGGTAAAAATATGTCGTTCTGTCATTCTGCCCCTGAAGGCAGTTAACCCACTGTTCCTAGGCCTCCAATAAAAAAAATAATTTGTTCTTAACTGACTTGCCTGGTTAAATAAAGGTAAAAAATATATATAATGAAACAAATCCAAGCCTTAAGTCTAGCTCTGGATACTGCTGAGATATGACATGGCCTAAATCTCAATGTTTGTACTATGTTATTATCATGTTCTAATAACATCTCAGAAGCAAATATCTACTAAGCGTGCTTTGACAACTCACTGAATCCACTACAAACACCTCAGTGTTAAAGGGAGAAACAGCAACATAGACTTAAAATCCCCTGAAGGGGTTAGAGCTGGTTTCAATCTCTTAAGGTACCTCTTCTTTTTATTCTGTAATCATTTGATCCTAGAAACCTAGAAAATCGCACATGAAATGTGCCTTTTTTCCACCCCATTTTCAGCAGATGAGCAGGGTAGAGTGCTTGATGTGCTTGCCACTGACATGATAACGAGTTCCCATTGAAGGCACCTTTCTTCGATCAGCCTCTCTTATCAGCCATTACTGTGTACAGTGGGAGGGCAATCACTTCCCTTCAGCAGAGGGAAATGAAGGTGCTCTCACAAATAATAGCAGATTCTCATTTCTCTAATCGTAATATTAGGTTGGGTATATCACCACAGAGATCTGATTATGCAATAAGGGGGAGGGGTATGGAATGGGGGGGACGTTGCGATTTAAGGTTGGATAAAGCAATTTCCGAAGCAAATAATTGGAGATGGATTTCTTTTTATGGATCTCAAGCTCAGACATACTGGTAGGATTGTCAAGCGTTTGCCTGCCGACAGTACTTTGCATCTCTGTCGGCAGTCAATCTCTTTGTGTTCACACAGGAGAGACCTTGGAAATTGATAAAATACTCCAAACCAGAAGGTGCTAGTAGCATTGTTTGGCAATACATATCTGTGCGTATTGCTTACGGTTCCAAGCTATCTGCGCTTAAATTGCTATTTTGTAGAAAGCCCTTGTTGATACTAGCCAGATGGCCACAGCTAGATAATTACATAGCAAAATGTTGAAGAAACTATTTAATTCACTCTCCATAATCCAGTGCATACTAATCCAATACTGCCAGTGCCTACTTAGCCCATAGCCAAATGTTTAGCTAGCTAACACAGCATAGCTAGCTAGTTAAGTACACTGCACTAACTAGGCAGCTAACACAGGGAGCTGTTTCATGGAAACTACCTAATCCATTGTGATTTAATTATAATGTTAATACTAATATTATAGTATATGCACTTCACATTGTTATGATGTCATAACCTCTATGCTTTCACTAGGGATATATCCTATAGGGTAACACAATTTAATGATGGCAATAAGTCATTGTTTGTCTCAACATGCTTCTTTAAAGGACCACCTCAGAAAAAGTTGCTGCCCCTATTTCAAATCATTCCTGTCCTAGAGCGGAAATTCTCGTTTAGGTTCCACCTTGAAGACTGACGGAGCACAGCAAAATCACCAGTGTTATAATTCTTGTGAAAATTATTTTGGAGTCCGGCTTTGAACTTTACAGGAGAAACACCACGAGTGTAAATGAACAATAGAATCTGGTGTTCAATCGCGGAGTTCAAGTTGTTCATCTCCGAGCAAGGTTAATTGGAACATCTGGGATATTTTGATAACAACCTGTTGAATTATTTTTGGACACCATTTTTCCACCCTCGCATTGAGAAAGTGGCAGCAGTGAGGGAATGGTGAGAATTCTTACAATGAAATAGAGGCTATTCATTAGTTCATGATGAATTTGCATAGAAAGCAAAATCACTGGGCCGAAAAAGGTCAATATCAGGGGATATCTTTATCTATATGTTTCTGGATATCTGCCTTTTTTTATATATAAGATACGCATGTCCTTAATGTAATATATGGAGCTAGGATATTCTCCGCAATGAGACTGTTTCTAAATGCATCTGATCCGGACCTTAGAAATCTCCCTGCTACGTATGAGTCCAGGGAGATTTACATTTTAGCAGACGCTCTTATCCAGAGCGACTTACAGTAGTGAGTGCATACATGTTCATATATATTTTGTAGATATCTGGGATCAAATCCAATTTGATTTGTCACAGTCGCCGAATACAAAAGGTGTAGATCTTACCGAGAAATGCTTACTTACAAGCCTTTAACCAACAATTCAGTTTTACAAAAATAGAGTTAAGAAAATATTTACTGAATGAACTAAAGCAAAAACTTTAAATAATATTACAAGTAACAAGTAAAGTAATCGGTGAGATACATTCAAGACATGCACCTGATGCGCATTCACCCACTTACATATTTGTATAATATTCTAACTCCGGAAAGAGTATGTGTCAACATGCTGACATTTCTGTCACATATCTGTAGTCCTTAATTGATCATTTATGTTTCCGTATAAACATTTTTCATTTAATTTAATTTCAATAGATATCCTTACATGATATGTAATATTCATCCTTGTGTGTTCTGATCGAAAATGGGCTAATCCGACTCATGACATGTATAGCGGACAAATTATTGGACCTGTTCATGCACCAAAACTCATTGTGATTCTTCACATGAAGGTGACATAATGTATCTGAGCATACATTATAACCATATTCAGTAGTAGGCTATACAAGGCACGGAAAGGCAAACATTGTAATATTTAATCCAAGTTGCTATTTCCAAAGCACATTTCTGTAAAACAAATGCAGGATAGCAAATCCATAGCTCCAATCACAACACATGTTTTCTGTAAAGATGTAAACATAGGTCAATCTTTGAAAAAACATGTTTCTATTTGTTAACACTTTTTTAAGTTGCACACCCTCAGTACCCCTGCCTGCCCTGTTTGTTGTGGACATTGGAAGCGACGGGTGCAGATCTGGGTCTTCGGTGGCGGTCCCTCGCAGTCCAGACCCAATAGTCATGGTAGTGTTGGTCTGTGATCCACTCCAAAGTGTCAATTCATAAATCAGTAATAAAAGTTGTCGATATTACAAGTAAATATTGTAATTTCACATAACCATACCACAAGTAGGGTTGTGACAGTCTTAGAATTTGAGGTTATGATAATTGGCCAGGACAATGTGCACAGTGGTAGCGGTGCGTGGGTAAAATCACTGGTGAAGCCAAGCCAGGTAAAAGTCATATTCCAACCTATGTGTGTGATAATTGCATTGTTTGCTCTATAACCTGCTAGTTCATATGCCTTGCCACCGTGATATATAGACCTAAGGTCGAGACAATAAGAAGACACAGACGCAGAATACATTCAACCACACCTATGTTTCACCACAAAACCGGAGTGCCACATCTGCCCGGTGAAGTCCACAAAGCATATTGAGTGTAACAAACAGATACATGACATACAGCATGACCAATAAGTAAATGTTTCCGACTTTTTCGGACTACTAAACAATTGTTGATTTAGAATCTCGGAGAGTCAGGCAACCGCAAGTGTCATGCGGTGGGTGTAGCTGGTGTAGGTAGTCGGGCGCAGGAGAGCAGAGATGAGTGTACTAAGTACTTTACTAAGGCAAATGTACAAACAGAACGCAACCGCGACACAAAACAAATGCCCAAAACCAAGTATGATAAATATGATGTGGCTGTCCATGGTACTGATTTCTGTGTGTACTGTATGTGTGTGCTTGCAAGTAGAAAAAGCATGTTGACTCATCCTACTTGTAGAGAAATGGCAATGCCATCCTCCTCTCTTTCATGTGGCTCAAACGCTCTATGACTCTGTCATACAGTACACGCTTTTAGTTTTTGTTGCCTTAGGCTACCTGGCTAAAATGCTTGCTCGCTAGCCAAACTTCCTTTCATAGGCAACAATGAGCAAGCTATTTGGGGCATATTGGCCAGGACCGGGCATAATCAGCGTGGATTAGTATATAAATTAAGAAAAGATTCCGTGTCAAATTTTACCATGTCAGGTTGGAGAGGATTGGTACATTGTCCATTTGACACAGCATTAGCGCAATATAGGCCTCAGAGCCAGAACAACCTTGTCAACTGCTGTTGAATAATTAATCAATAGTCAGACACATCCAGCCTTTGTGTAAAAGAAGACAGAGTTATTTATTTACTCAGAAGCAATGAAAATGTGCATTGTATAAAAGAAAGTCCACAAATCAAAAGGTTTTTACTGAAGTGCTATGGCCTATAGCTTTCTACACCCACACACAGCATATGTTGGAAAGAGGAGGTGTAGAACGTTTAATAGACAGACTAAGTTAGTAAAACTTTTGCTTATAATCTTTAGTAAACACTCCCGCTATTAGGTCAAGTTTACCTACATGAAAATAAAGTTAATAATAAAGAGAAAATAAACAAATCCTAAAATTAATGTAGGCCTATTTAAACAGTTTTGGCGGTTATTTTATTTTCATGACGGTCTTCATCCATGTCAGTTACACGGTTATTCAATTTCTGTCACAGCCCTAACCACAAGGTAGCTACTCCTCCTGCTTCATTCATGACGAGAAAACAAACCTCAGTCGAGCATATGCATTGTATATGCTGAGAAAATACTGTATACTATACAGAGCTACGGTCAGTAGGTTATTTGTCATCATATAGAGAAAATATGTCCACATAGGCCTATCTGTATGAAATCCAAAAATGATTTGTGCATGAAATCAAAATAGGGATTTAATATTTGTCAAGTTATTGAGCATGTGCTGAAAACTATAAATCAAATCAGAAATCGGTCTTATTTTCAGCAAATCAAGATCTGGATATGGACCTCAGCCAAGAAAAGCATATCTGGAATCAATATAGCTTCATATCTTTAATGTGCTGAAAAAACACATATGCGATGTATACAGTCAGTAATTGTCAACATAAAGAGAGAAAATAGGATGTCACATATTTCAGGATATTAAATAAGTCAATATTTGTCCACAGGAAATGTCCATGTGTGATATTCTGAGCAATCCCAATATCATATACAGTATGTCTAAGGGAGTGAACATATTTATAATAAGGGTTACATTTAGAAAATCTGACCTCTCTGAAATTAAAATGGATGGCCCTCCCTTCAAATCAAATCATAATTTATTAGTCACATGCTCGAAAACAACAGGTATACAAAACCTTTCAGTGAAATGATTACATACAAGCTCCTAACCAACAATGGAGTTTAAAAAATATGAATAAGAATAGGAAATAAAAGTAGCAAGTAGTTAAAGAGCAGCAGTAAAATAACAATAGCGAGACTATATACAGGGCGTACCGGTACAGAGTCAATGTGCGGGGGTACCGGTTAGTCAAGGTAAATGAGCAGATACTCTTCCTGGAGTCCACACAAAACATAATACAGAATGAAATAATACAGAACATTAATATTACAAGAACAGCTCAAAGACATAACTATATCATTTTTTAAAAGGCACACGCAGCATACATATCAATGCATACACACAAACTATCTAGGTCAAATAGGGAGAGGCGTTGTGCCGTGAGGTGTTGCTTTATCTGTTTATTGAAACCAGGTTTGCTCTTTATTTGAGCAATATCAGATGGAAGGAAGTTCCAAGCAATTAGGGCTCTATATAATAATGTATGCTTTCTTGAATTTATTCTGGATTGGGGCACTGTGAAAAGACCCCTGGTGGCATGTCTGGTGGGATAAGTGTGTGTCAGAGCTGTGTGTAAACAATTTGGGATTTTCAACACATTCATATTTTTTATAAAAAAGAAGTGATGCAGTCAGTCTCTCCTCAACTCTTAGCCAAGAGAGACTGGCATGCAAAGTATTTATATCAGCCCTATGATTACAATTAAGAGCAACACGTGCCGCTCTGTTCTGGGCCAGCTGCAGCTTAACTAGGTCTTTCCTTGCAGCACTGGACCACACGACTGGACAATAATCAAGATTAGACTAAACTAGACACTGCAGAACTTGCTTTTTGGAGTGTGGTGTCAAGAATCAGAGCATCTTTTTATTACGGCCAGACCTCTCCCCATCTTTACATCATCAAATCAAATCAAATTTATTTATAAAGCCCTTCTTACATCAGCTGATGTCACAGAGTGCTGTACAGACCCCGCCTAAAACCCCAAACAGCAAGCAATGCAGGTGTAAAAGCACGGTGGCTAGGAAAAACTCCCTAGAAAGGCCAAAACCTAGGAAGAAACCTAGAGAGGAACCAGGCTGTGAGGGGTGGCCAGTCTTCTTCTGGCTGTGCCGGGTGCAGATTATAACAGAACATGGACAAGATTTTAAAATGTTCATAAAACAGGACAACTGAGCTTTGGAGGAATACGCAAATTTAAAGAGGAGTCTGTAATTTGCTTTCTAATGATCATGATCTTTTCCTCAAAGAAGTTCATGAATGTATCACTGCTAAAGTGAAAGCCATCCTCTCTTGGGGAATGCTGCTTTTTAGTTAGCTTTGCGACAGTATCAAAAATAAATTTTGGATTGTTTTTATTTTCCTCAATTAACTTGGAAAAATAGGATGATCGAGCAGCAGTGATGGTTCTTCGATACTGCACGGTACTGTCTTTCCAAGCTAGTCAGAAGACTTCCAGTTTGGTGTGGCGCCATTTCCGTTCCAATTTTCTGGAAGCTTGCTTCAGAGCTCGGGTATTTTCTGTATACCAGGGAGCTAGTTTTTTATGGCAAATGTTTTTTGTTTTTAGGGGTGCGACTGCATCTAGGGTATTGCGCAAGGTTACATTGAGTTCCTCAGTTAGGTGGTTAACTGATTTTTGTACTCTGATGTCCTTGGGTAGGTGGAAGGATTCTGGAAGAGCATCTAGGAATCTTTGGGTTGTCCGAGAATTTATAGCACGACTTTTGATGATCCTTGGTTGGGGCCTGAGCAGATTATTTGTTGCGATTTCAAACGTAATAAAATGGTGGTCCGATAGTCCAGGATTATGAGGAAAAACATTAAGATCCACAACATTTATTCCACGGGACAAAACTAGGTCCAGAGTATGACTGTGGCAGTGAGTAGGTCCGGAAACATGTTGGACAAAACCGACAGAGTCGATGATGGCTCCAAAAGCCTTTTGGAGTGGGTCTGTGGACTTTTCCATGTGAATATTAAAGTCACCAAAAATTTGAATATTGTCTGCCATGACTACAAGGTCCGATAGGAATTCAGGGAACTCAGTGAGGAATGTTGTATATGGCCCAGGAGGCCTGTAAACAGTAGCTATATAAAGTGATTGAGTAGGCTGCATAGATTTCATGACTAGAAGCTCAAAAGACGAAAACGTTATTTTTTTGTTTTTTTGTAAATAGAAATTTGCTATCTTAAATGTTAGCAACACCTCCGCCTTTGCGGGATGTGCGGGGGATATGGTCACTAGTGTAACCAGGAGGTGAGGCTTCATTTAACACAGTAAATTCATCAGGCTTAAACCATGTTTCAGTCAGGCCAATCACATCAAGATTATGATCAGTGATTAGTTCATTGACTAGAACTGCCTTGGAAGTGAGGGATCTAACATTAAGTAGCCCCATTTTGAGATGTGAGGTATCACAATCTCGCTCAATAATGGCAGGAATGGAGGAGGTCTTTATTCTAGTGAGATTGCTAAGGCGAACACCGCCATGTTTAGTTTTGCCCAACCTAGGTCGAGGCACAGACAGTCTCAATAGGGATAGCTGAGCTGACTACACTGACTGTGCTAGTGGCAGACTCCACTAAGCTGGCAGGCTGGCTAACAGCCTGCTGCCTGGCCTGCACCCTATCTCATTGTGAAGCTAGAGGAGTTAAAGCCCTGTCTATGTTCATAGATAAGATGAGAGCACCACTCCAGCTAGGATGGAGTCCGCCACTCCTCAACAGGCCAGGCTTGGTCCTGTTTGTGGGTGAGTCCCAGAAAGAGGGCCAGTTATCTACAAAGTCTATCTTTTGTGTGGGGCAGAAAACAGTTTTCAACCAGCGATTGAGTTGTGAGACTCTGTAGAGCTCATCACTCCCCCTAACTGGGAGGGGGCCAGAGACAATTACTCGATGCCGACGCATCTTTCTAGCTGATTTACACACTGAAGCTATGTTGCGCTTTGTGACCTCTTGACTGTTTCATCCTAACATCGTTGGTGCCGACGTGGATAACAATATCTCTATACTCTCTACACTCGCCAGATTTAGCTTTAGCCAGCACCATCTTCAGATTAGCCTTAACGTCGGTAGCCCTGCCCCCCTGGTAAACAGTGTATGATCGCTGGAGGATTTGTTTTAAGTCTAATACTGCGAGTAATGGAGTCGCCAATGACTAGGGTTTTCAATTTGTCAGAGCTAATGTTGGGAGGCCTTGGCGTCTCAGACCCCGTAACGAGAGGAGTAGAGACCAGAGAAGGCTCGGCCTCTGACCCGCTGCTTAACCTCTCAGGGATTGCTGCTCCCGACACTACCAGGTGAAATGTAAGGCGCCAAATTCAAAATCAAAAATTGAATTATTAAACATCCACCAATGTGCAAGTGTTCCATACTCATCAAAAGCTCTGTTTCTTGGCAATATCACAGCGTTGTCAGATTTCAAAAAGGCTTTATGGCAAAAGCAGCACATTTGATTGTTTGAGGGTAGCACCTCACATATTTTTCCCATAGCCATGAATCCATTAGCCATCATGGCACACACATAACACATTTCACAGCGAAAACAAATCAATTACCTGTTGAAGAACTTCTGCTGAGGTCATCCTAAGTGTCCAACGAAGACAATCCATTGTTCTTTTGTTAGAAAAAGTAATGTATTTTATCCATAAATCCTCCATTTGGTTCGCGCGTAATCAGAAACGACAGCCTCCACTAGTCCATTGAAACGTGACGAGAACTCGTTCATCTTATACCTATAAACTTGTCCAAGAACAATCAAACATAGTTTTAAATGTATCCTTAGGAACACTTTTACGTATATTTACTATTATAAATCAACCGGGAATATAAACTGATCGATAAAGACGGTAAAAAAGACACTGCGCGCTTTGTCGGGAATGCGCACTGGGTACTGTTTACATAAAAAGGTCACTTCCTGGTTTGCTCTTATTCTCTGGTCTAATTCATCCAAAATGAAATTTTACACTGTCTCGAGACTGTTGACATCTAAAGGAAGCGATGGGTACTGCATTCATATGCCCTTATATGGTCATTTTCATGAGGGAGGGGTTCCCAATGAGGCACTCTGTCAAAACCACTTTTTCCAGGACAGAAATTCCTCGGGGGTTTCGCCTGCCATATGCGTTCTGTTTCACTCACAGACAAATGGTTAACACTTTTGGAAAATACAGAGTGTTTCCTATCCAATGGTACTAAATATGTGCATATCCTATTTTCTGGGCCTGAATGGGAGGCATTTTACTTTGGGCACGCCAGGCTCTCCAAAACCGACCCCTCAGCTGCCACTCCCTAACAAGTTAATGGGGAGAACCGGTTGAAAATTTCTGTTGGCTGAATGAGCGACACCGGTTGAGCATTGCTACAGCATTTCCTTCCAGAAGCCATGAGGAAATTGTCCGGCTGCGGGGACTGTGCGAGGGGATTTATACTACTATCTGTACTTACTGGTGGCACAGATGCTGTTTCATCCTTTCCTACACTTACATTTGCCTTGCCTAACGATTGCGTCTGAAGCTGGGCTTGCAACACAGCTATCCTCGCCGTAAGGGACTGCGACTGCAATTAGAAGGCATCATGTTAATGTTACTACTTAGCTTCGGTTGGTGGAGGTCCTGACGAAACACGTCCAGATAAAGCGTCCAGAGTGACACAGTTTAACAGATTAAGCTGAGGTCTAGAACTTAAGGAATGATTTATACCAAATACAATGCTCTTAGTTTTAGAGATGTACAGAACCAGTTTATTACTGGCCACCCATTCCAAAACTGACTGCAACTCTTTGTTAAGGGTTTCAGTGACTTCATTAGCTGTGGTTGCTGATGCGTATATGGTTGAATCATCATCATACATCGACACACATGCTTTGTTTAATGCCAGTGGCAGGTCATTTGTAAAAATTGAAAAGAGTGGAGGGCCTAGAGAGCTGCCCTGCTTCCATTAAAGAAAACCCTTTGAGTTCTATTAGATAGATAGATCTGATTCCACAATATGGCAGAGGTTGAAAAACCATAACACATACGTTTTTTTCAACAACAGGTTATGGTCAATAATATCAAAGGCTGCAGTGAAATCTAACAGTACATCTCCCACAATCTTCTTATTATCAATTTCTTTCAACCAATCATCAGTCCTTTGTGTCAGTGCAGTACATGTTGAGTGCCCTTCTCTTTAAGCATTCTGGAAGTCTGTTGTTAATTTGCTTACAGAGAAGTAACATTGTATTTGGTAAAAACACAATTTTTTCCAACAGTTTGCTAAGAGCTGGCATCAAGCTTATAGGTCTGCTGTTAGAACCAATAAAGGCTGCTTTACCGCTCTTGGGTAGCGGAATGACTTTGGCTTTCCCTCCAGGCCTGAGGACTTTCCTCTAGGCTCAGATTAAAAATATGACAGACAGTGGCTATAGAGTCAGCTACTATCCTCAGTAACTTTACATCTAAGTTGTAAATGCTAGGAGGTTTGTCATTATTGATCGATAATAATAATTTTTCCACCTCTTCCACACTAACTTTACAAAATTCAAACTTGCAATGCTTTTCTTTCGTTATTTGTCTTTTTTGATCCATGAATACAATTGCTCACTGTTCACTGTTGGCATTTCCTGCCTACGTTTGCCAACTTTGCCGATTAAATAATAATTAAAATAATTGGCAACATATTATTGTCATATCATCTGTCATATCGTTTGGACCAGACAGCATCAGATAGATGGCCTACATGTAAAGAGACAGAGGGGTGCCGTTTCGCTCGCTCAGATGATTTCTCCTGTGAGAAACATTCAACCTCTTCGAATTGAAGGAAAATTATGAAACACAGAGAGACAAAAGACAAATAATTGTGTGCTTTAAAAAATATATATTGATCATTTTTGGGAGGAAGCCTGGCTTCCCTTTGCATCGATGAATGCACGCCACTGTGCAGCTGGCACATTGATTCGACACCTTAAGCTTTTGCATGGCTTGTATCCTGGAATCATTTTTTTTGTCTGATATGTGCTCAAGATGGATGTTCATTGCAATTCAAAAGTTTTGCACATTTTAGAAAGCACTTGATAAAAAAAGTTATGAGAATGATATTCAGCGTCATCAAGTAATGATGGCAACACACCCACAACTCAACAATCTGAGAATGTGATTGAAGAGACCTCGCAAGAGTGACTGATTCAGACCTAGATTTGTCAATCAACCTGCAATGTTTCATATCTCAAAAGACCAGTCTAAAGAAATGTGTGCATCTATTATTGCTAAGTTACAGGGCAGTGGTGTTGCTAACAATGTTGTACTGTCTGTTGTTGAAGCACGGAAGAGTATGTGAATGAAGATCACGCAAGTCTCAGGGAACAAGTATTGACTGTGGTCCTTCCTAACAATCCCAGTAGAAGCTCAGTAGAATAAGTATTTAACAATGTGCATAATCCTTTCACTGACTTAAACACAGATGCTAAATATAGGAAGTATTTCAGTGAAAAATGTGTCATTGTCGAACCTGTGGAAGTGCATTTAGAAGTGAGATATGATTAAAAGACTAACAAAGTAACTGGAATGTGTGAACAGGTACCAGTGAAAAACACATTCATCTAAATACCACTATTCAACAATTAAGAGTTCATTTTCAAGAATGAGGATGTATGAAACAACATTCAGGTGTCTTTTCATAGTGGGATGTATCATGATATTTCTGATGGAATGTACTACCGAAACCATCCATCGTATTCAAAGTATGAAAATGACCTGCAAATTCAAGTTTATTATGATGACTTTGAAACTGCAAACCCATTGGGGTCTAAACATGGCATTCATAAACTTGAAGTCTATATTTCACTCTCCATAATTTACTACCACCACAGAATTAATCTCTGATGAATATACATCTAATTTCATCGTTCCACTCTCAAGATGGGAAGAAGTATGGCATTGACAGAATTCTAAGTCCATTTGTTGAAGATGTAAAACAATTTGGAACTGAGTGGATTGATAGTGTTGTTAACTGATCAATCTCTCTATGATACCATTGCACAGATTACGGGTGACTATTGATGTTTAAATCGCATTCTTGGTTATGTGGAACCTTTCAGTGCCAACTACTACTGCAGGATGTGCCTCACTGACAAGGTCACAGCTCAGGTGGTATTCAGTCCGCACCAAAACTGTCACATCCTGGTCATAGAGAGCCCACGGGGTGTTGTAGGTCAGGATGTGACTAGGGGGGGGGGTTTCTGTTGGTTTTGTTGGTTTGGTGTATGGTTCCCAATTAGAGGCAGCTGATAATCAGCTGATTATCATTACCTCTAATTGGGGATCATACTTAGGTAGCCCTTTTTTTTCCCACCTGTGTTTGTGGGATATTCTGTTTTTGTTAGTGCACTGTGAGCAATACGTTTGGGCCGATCAGTTGTTGTCTTTATTGTTTTGTATATTCCACTGAAGAATAGATAAGTGGAATTCCATGCATGCTGCGTCTTGGTCCATTTATGACGATTGTGACAAAAACATTGAATGAGGAGCATTACAGTCATCTTGCTTAGAATCCAGGTGACAGTTCTTGTTGAGGAATCAAACAACAGTTTAGTCAACTCCATGACATCAATGTATTAGCTAACTTTGTTGGACATAATGAATTGCATTTTAGAGGGTGTAGGACAGTACGAGATCAAGCTGCTCTTTTAATATTTTAGTAAGAACTTTATTTCGTATGAAAACATTATTTCATGAGTTTATGCCTTCAGCTATGGCTATAAGGACAAAAAACTGTTAAACCTACAACACAGCGGTAATGGCATTGCTTGACTGGCATTCAGCCAAATGTGCCTTATTAGGAACATTCCACTAATATTGGTCCCAGAAGGAGATAGACACTGGCATTTGATGTTGCTGCTGTTGGACATCTTCAACATGTATTTTCTCACAGCATCCCTGAGGGGATGACTGTATTTTCAAGCATCTTATTGCAGAGCATCCTAGATTGTTTACAGAGTTGTATCCTCTGAATAATCTGATTCCGAAGCATCACTTCATGATCCACTAGCCAGAATCTGTACGAGAAATTGGTCCATGTTTCAGGTCTAGCATGAAACATCACCTCCACTCCGCTGATCCTCGCTGATCCCCACAAGGGTGCGTGCTCAGCCGCCTCCTGTATGGCCAAGCACGCCTCCAACTCAAATCATGAAGTTTGCAGACGACACCACAGTATTAGGCTTGATTACCAACGATGACGAGACAGCTTACAGGGAGGAGGTGAGGGCTCTGGGAGTGTGGTGCCTGGAAAACAGCCCTCTCACTCAACGTCAACAAAACAAAGGAGATGATCATGGACTTCAGGAAACAGCAGAGGGTGCGCCCCCCTATCTACATCGACGGGACCGCACTGTAGAAGGTGAAAAGCTTCAAAAGCGTCACCTAAAACCCACAAACTTTTACAGATGCACAATTGATGGCAACTGCACTGCCTGCAACCGCAAGGTTCTGCCACCCTCTGGTGGCAGACCGCATTATCGGGGGCAAACTACCTGCCCTCCAGGACACTTACAGCATAGTGTATGGGACCGAGAGACTGAAAAACAGCTTCTATCTCAAAGCCATCAGACTGTTAAACAGCCATCACTAGCACATTAGAGGTTGCTGCCTATAGGCATAGCCTAGAAATCACTGGCCACTTTAAGGAATGGAACACTAGTCACTTTAACTTCTTAGGGAGCGGCAGCTGAGGTGACGGTTTTGGAGAGTCTGGCGTGCCCAAAGTAAAATGCCTCTCACTCAGGCCCAGAAAATAGGATATTTACGATCACTATTGTTGCAATCTGCGTGAGGACGTCAGTCGGGAGTTGGCCTGCAGGGATACCACCATCAACTTCGACCAGCTGGAGGACCTGTCCATTAGGTTGGATAACCTGCTGGCTACCCGCGGACGTTCAGAGGGGGGTCTGTCGTTTTCATCTTCCAGCACCACCACTCCGATGCCCATGGAGCTGGGAGGTGCTGCGCGCAGGGAGACCGGAGGAGGTTCCGGTTCGTGCACCTTCTGTGGCCGCAGAGGTAACACTGCCGGTCGGAGTCGGGTTAGTTCCTCTGGGAGTCGAGGCAGCAGGCAGGGCACTCTTGCGTCACCCCAGGTGAGCCGGCACCATGCTCACCCAGAGCCCTCTGTTGCACACATGTTTTTGTATGTTGCTTTTCCTGGGTTTTCCCCGCATAAGACGCTCGTCGATTCAGGCACGGCTGGGAATTGTATAGATAGATAATTCACCCTTTGTTTAGGGACCCCTATTGTGCCCGTGGCTATGCCCTTCCCTGTTCATGCCCTAGATAGTCGACCATTAAGGTCAGGGTTAATTAGGGAGACCACCGCTCCCCTGGTTATGGTGATGCAGGGGTTCACAAGGAGAGAATCAGTATCATTCTCATTGACACTCCTGCGTTTCCTGTGGTACTAGGCCTACCCTGGTTAGCCTGTCATGACCCCACTATTTTGTGGCAACGGAGGGCTCTCACGGGGTGGTTGCGAGAGTGCTCGGGGAGGTGTTTAGGGGTTTCCGTTGGTGCTACCACGGTGGAAAGTCGCAGGCGGAGACGGCGGCTATGGAAACATATGTCTCCGAATCCCTGTGTCAGGGGTACATTCGTTCCTCCCGCCTCATCGAGTTTCTTTTTCTGTGAAGGAGGGAGGTCTGCGCCCAAGTATTGACTATTGAGGGATCAACCAGATCACTGTGAGGTACAGTTACCCGCTACCTCTCATAGCCAGTGCGATTGAGTCAATGCACGGGGCGCGCTTCATCAAATTGATCTCAGGAGCGCTTACAACCTGGTGCGTATCCGGGAGGGAGACGAGTGGAAGACGGCTTTCAGTACCACCTCAGGGCATTATGAGTACCTCGTCATGCCGTACGGGTTGATGAATGCTCCATCAGTCTTCCAGGCCTTTGTAGACGAGATTTTCAGGGACCTGCACGGGCAGGGTGTAGTGGTGTATATTGATGACATTCTGATATCTGATCAGGGTCCCCAGTTCGCTTCGAGGATCTGGAAGGCGTTCATGGAACGTCTGGGGGTCTCGATCAGCCTTAGTAGTGGGAGGGGTACGGTCCGGAGGAGAGATGCTGGGTTTCAGTGGAAGACGTGTTGGACCCTTCAATGCTGCGGAGTTCCACCGTCTCCGTCCGGATCGCCCTGCACCTCGCCCTCCGGGTCATCCTCGAGGCCGGTGTCGGCGCACTGCTGGAGCCGCACGTCAAGTGGGGGGGTACTGTCACGACTTCCGCCGAAGGCAGTGCTTCTCCTTGTTCGGGCGGCGTTCGGCAGTCGACATCATCGGTCTTTTAGCCATCACCGATCCACTTTTCATTTTCCCTTTGTTTTGTCTTGGTTCCCCACACACCTGGTTGTCATTCCCTTATTACTTGTAATTTATTTAACCCTCTGGTTCCCCCATGTATGTGTGTGTAATTGTTTATTCGGTGGTACGTTTCCGGCTGGTTTGCATCGTATTTCGTATTGTTGTACTTGGTGCTGCTGCACTTGTTTTCTGTGGGCATTTGTTTTGTGACGCTATTGCATTCGTTGGTTTACTGTGCCTCAGTAAAGTGCTTTTGTCCACTCATCTCTGCTCTCCTGCACCTGACTCTCACGCACCAGCCACACACACCGCCTTGACAATCTTAGTCCATTCCGTTCTGACATTGCTTGTTCATATGTATATAGTCTAAATTCCAAGATGGCGTAGCAGTTCAGACATCTTTGTCTTGTCGTGTCGTGTCGTGTCCCGTGTATATACTTTTTTTCCCCTTCGTATATATATTTCTTTATTTTTAACCTCAGTTTCAACATACTCTCCTGTAACCCGCCTCACCCAATGTGGTATGGATCTGCTATTTTCTATACTTTAGAACCCGGAACCCTGAGTAGAAGCTAGCCAGCTAACTAGCTAGTAGTCAGTTAGCTGATGACCGCTAGCAGTGGCTAACAGCCTTAACTCATGCCAGTCTGCACAGTGCGGTTCAACCCAGCGCATACCAGACTGCTTTTTCTCCACATCTCCGGTTTCCTACCGCAAGCTCTGAACCTTCTCACCTGGATCATCGCAGCTAACTTGCTGCTATCCAAGTGGCTACCCCCTGGCTAACTTCTCTGTCATGAAGCAAGCACCAGTGAGCCTGGAACTAGCCTCGTGCTAGGCCCATCTCCCGGCTAACTGAAGAGGTCCATCAGCCACTCCTTGGGCTAAAATACATATTTTGCCAATTGGTTTGGACCCCTTTAATTGCCAACACGGAGCCCTGCCAATTCCATCACAACTGGTCTACCGACGTAATCCGCCCGAGGGATTTAAACAGGCTCCTCCGTCGCGACGTCCCCTGAAGGCCCATCCACTAGCCTGATAGCCGTGGCCCTCAAGCTGTCTAGAGCATATCCAACTGTTAGCTGAAGAGGACCATCAGCCAATTTCTTGGGCTACAATACCTATTTTGCCAATTGGCCTGGACCCTTTTACTGCCTACACGGAGCACTGCCAATCCAACACGACTGGTCTGCCGACGTAACCATCCGAGGGGGCTACAACAGATTTATTCCGTTGCGACGTCCCCCTAAGGCCCTTCTGCTCGCCTGCTAGCCCCGGCCCGCTAGCTGTCTGAATCACTGTGTCTTCAGCTCGCCTAGCTACCCACTGGTCCCTATAATCACTTGGCTACGCATGCCTCTCCCTAATGTCAATATGTCTTGACCATTGCTGTTTTGGTTAGTGATTGTCTTATTTCACTGTAGAGCCTCCAGCCCTGCTCAATATTCCTTAGCTAGCCCTTTTGTTAAACCTCCCACACATGCGGTGACCTCACCTGGTCTAAATGTCTAAGAGACAAAACCTCTCTCATAGTCACTCAATGCCCATGTTTACCTCCACTATATTCACATCCTACAATACCCTTGTCTGTACATTGTACCTTGAATCTTTTCTTGCGCCCCCAGAAACCTGCTCCTTTTACTCGCAACCAGTTCTTATAGCCTTTAGCCGTACACTTATCCTACTCCTCCTCTGTTCCTCTGGTGATGTAGAGGTTAATCCAGCCCATGCAGCGCCTAGCTCCACTCCCATTCCCCAGGCACTCTCATTTGTTGACTTCTGTAACTGTAAAAGCCCTGGTTTCATGCATGTTAACATTAGAAGCCTCCTCCCTATGTTTGTTTTACTCACTGCTTTAGCACACTCTGCCAACCCGGATGTCCTAGCCATGTCTTAATCCTGGTTTAGGAATACCACCAAAAATCCAGAAATGTCCATCCCTAACTATAACATTTTCCGACAAGATAGAACTGCCAAAGGGGGCAGAGTTGCGATCTACTGCAGAGATTGACAGAACTCTGCAGGCTTACTATCCAGGCCTGTGCCCAAACAATTCGAGCTTCTACTTCTAAAGATCCACCTTTCCAGAAACAAGTCTCTCACCATTGCCGCTTGTTTTAGACCACTTTCTGCCCCAGCTGTGCCCTGGACACCATATGTGAATTGATTGCCCCCCATCTATCTTCAGAGCTTGTGCTGCTAGGTGACCTAAACTGGGACATGCTTAACACCCCCGCCGCCCTACAATCTACGCTAGATGCCCTCAATCTCACACAAATGATCAAACCTATCAGGTACAACGCCAAATCCGTAAACACAGGCACCCTCATAGATATCATCACTGACCAACCTGCCCTCTAAATGCACCACTGCTGTCTTCAACCAGGCCTCATTGCCTGCGTCCGTAATGGGTCTGCGGTCAAACGACCACCCCTCATCACAGTCAAACGCTCCCTAAAACACTTCAGCGAGCAGGCCTTTCTAATTGACCAGGCCCGGGTATCCTGGACGGATATTGACCTCATTCCATCAGTAGAGGATGCCTGGTTATTCTTTAAAAGTGCTTTCCTCACCATCTTAAATAAGCATGCCTCGTTCAATAAATGTAGAACAAGGAACAGATATAGCCCTTGGTTCACTCCAGACCTGAATGCCCTTGACCAGCACAAAAACATCCTGTGGCGAACTGCATTGGCATTGAATAGCCCCCGCGATATGCAACTTTTCAGGGAAGTTAGGAACCAATATACACTTTCAGTTAGGAAAGCAAAGGCTAGCTTTTTCAAACAGAAATTTGCATCCTGTAGCACAAACTCCAAAAAGTTCTGGGACACTGTAAAGTCCATGGAGAATAAGAGCACCTCCTCCCAGCTGCCCACTGCACTGAGGCTAGGAAACGGAGAGCAAGCCAGCAGCGGAGAATATAATCTCCACGATTGCAGAGCAACTGGGGATGCTAAACACCATTTTGGCCACTCTTGCCAGGCTGGGCAGAGATGCAGAAGTATTTTAATTTTCTATTAGGTAGGCGTAAAGATTCTTAGGCCTAATAACCCAATCAAAATGGAAAGACCCTTGAACATTGGAATATGCCTGGCCTGTTGGGCCAAAATCAATTATGGCCTATTGTGTAGATAATTGAACAAAAATGAACAAACTGTTTAATGTTTTAGCATATGCACATAGTAAATACACCATCATGCTTTCGGGATAGGTGTCTTTTCAGACGCCTCAATGATTCTGTAGTTGTGGACACTACATCACCGCACTCCCTGTCTTGATCCTAACTGACCTAAGACGGCATTTTTACTAGGATTAAATGTCAGGAATTGTGAAAAACTGAGTTTAAATGTATTTCTCTAATGTGTATGTAAACTTCCGACTTCAACTGTATGTGTTTGTGATAGTCTCATCTTTCCATTGAGGGGTCATATTAGTTTATAGACCAAACTGTTAGGACGTTACAGACGATTTTATGAGAAATCCGATTTTCGGGATGACTCATGGTCTGACAAACACCGCTCTAGCTCTGTCACCTTTCACCGCAGATGCAGGAGTGCGACATCAGCAGATGCAGTGGATTGAGACCCATCCAAAGCAAAATAAAGAATAAAAACTCTGGTAATCTGGATAGGCTAAATGTTTACGGGTTTGGAGTGTGTATTGAAGCAATGGGCGAGTTTTACATGACCTGGTGCACAAGGTGGGTGGAGATGTATCTTTACGATCGATGGAATTAGAAAACCCTGCACACCAGTGGGACCACAACGAAATTGCCTAAAATGTTAGTGGTCAAAACCCTTCCTCTTGGGGCAACAGGGGGAGCGAGGTTCTAAAATGCAATCATATCATGCAATTTTACCATTTCTAAAAATTAAATAAAAAAAATAATTATATGCAAGTGAAACTTGACAAATTATTATGATAATTTTCTGGTAAAAAGAGGAGGTTCAAAACATTAGATTGCACCCATTATTATCATTTGCTCCATGGTTAGGTGGCCAAGTATAAGGTCATCACTAGTTAAATCTAAAAAGTTATACACTATTTCTACATTTTCTCTTCTTCAAATCCGATTTTAAGCCTAACCTTATCCAGGCTGCTAGCCTTAGCCTAATCTTAAATTTAGATAATTTATGCTTTGACTGCATGCTGACAGTGCATTCAGAAGAGGGAAAGGGGGATACTTAGTCAGTTGTACAACTGAATGCATTCAACTGAAATGTGTCTTCCGCATTTAACCAAACCCCTCTGAATCAGAGAGGCGTGGGAGGCTGCTTCACCCGGGGAACAGTGGGTTAACTGCCTTGCTCAGGGGCAGTATGCCAGCAGACTTAATTTGTCCAGGTTCCGGTGAAGCAATTGTGATGACAGTCCACCACAACATTACCCGAGAGTCTCCTGGTTAGGAATATGAATAACTTTTCGTTTGAGGTAGAGATTCATCTATTGTGTGCATATTTATCTAATCAACTAACTATGTTTAATTGTTACCAACTTTTAATTAATCATGTAACAATTAACTCATTAGGATTTGGGGCAGCACGAGAGCAGTTCTTTAAAGAGTTAATCTCCCGAATTAAACTCTACAGGTCTTTACCTATCACATCCATAAACAGTCAATTTATTAATCATAACCTCATATCATATCATTCTGAACAGTCGTAGTAATCCTGCATCTGCAAAAACCCTTACTTATAAATCAGTACTACACAAAATGTTTTAATTATTATTTACTAGCTAACTAAATGGCAACACAGGATAAACATACACACATTATACATTATAAACAGATCACTAGCAAACTGACAACAATATGGCGGCTTGTTACAAAAAGACAGAGAAGGCAAGAGAGAGAGAGACGTTGGTACATTTTAGACTCTCACAGTACATTTTAGACTCTACTCTCACAGTAATCATATACTTTGCACACGAACCGCCGCCTGTTTGGAGTAATTCTTAACCCACCGTTTTATACAGTTAATTCAAAAGGGGTGGTTCGTGAGGCTCACACGCTCTCTGACCTCACTTAAGGGGTGGTGACTACTCGTACAAAGTTATATAAAAAAAATCCTCTTATAGTTTAACATCACATCCCACTCCTAACAAAAACACTTTCCAAATGTTTCATATTTCATTCACAACATAGAGGATGGAGACTTCGTACATGTAGTGTATATACTTTTCAAGATACAATATTTACTTTAACATTTTTAATTACATCACAAAATAACAACCAAAATGACATTATTTTGATCACCTCTGACCATTCCCCACGTTCTATGTTTGTCACGACTTCAGCCGAAGTTGGTCCCTCTCCTTGTTCGGGCAGCTTTCGGCGGTCAACGTCACCGGTCTTCTAGCCGCCACCGATCCATTATTCATTTTCTGTTGGTTTTGTCTTCCCTTTTCACACACCTGGTTTACATTCCCATGATTACTTGTTCCTTATTTAACCCTCTGTTTCCCCCCATGTTTTTGTGTGTGATTGTTTTGTTGTTTTTGATTACGTGTTTTTGAGTGTTTGTTTTTACACTCGTATTGATATATTTGAGTAAACTTCATGAACACTCATTTCGTTGTCCTGCGCCTGACTCTGCCTTACCGGCATCACGAATTTGCAGTACAATGTTAGAAATATTGTTCCAGTATTTGCTTCAGAACGTCTGTGAAACAAAGGCACATTCATGTGTGAATTTGGAGAGGGAGATAGCTGAAGGTTCTAATCCTTGATTTACAACAGGGTGTGAACTGTCAACCCCCCACCAGCTCCCTTCTCCCCCTCTGTGGTTAAGAGAGGGTCTGGTTGAAGTAATCCATTTCCAATCTTATCTGACCTATTTGGATCCTCATCTGACCTATTTGGTCATGACAGTCCTCCTCTGGTGGGTTCAATCTTGGAAGGATTCTGCAAGTTGCAACTCGCCACAAGAATGACCACGGGATATCCTGGTTTGTGGATCATCATGACAGTCCCCCTCTGGTGGTTTAACCTTGTAGGATTTCTGTAAGTTGCAGACCCCCACAAGAATGGCCATGGGATCATTGATCCGGACCCGTTGTCCAGGCTGGTGGATCTAGGAAGTAACTTAAATGTTAATAATGCAGAACACTCACGAAATACATCACATTTCTTACCCAAATGAGCGGCGTTGTGGCACTAACTGGTGGTCATATTGGGAACTTGTTTTTGGCACTATCACTTCCTAGGTGTCAAATGAAATGAAAATAAAGTTAAGAATAAAACACAAACAAAAAGATATACAAAATATAATTACCACACCTTAATCATCTAATTGGACTCTATTCTATACACGTCCATGGTTTTGGCTAAATTACGCTATCAAGGCATTTTGTCTAATGTCATATCTAGGGCGATCTGACTTAGTGGTATGTTGCTTAGGGCACTATCCTAAATTGATAACTACATTATAAGTATATAGCTGTAAGGCACCAGCTTCGGACAGTCTACAGGGATGACCCTATGGACCTCTGGGGAGGAACTGGTGATTAATGTAGCTGTAGAGTCAAAGGGGTGTCAGGGTCTATTTTCTGTCAGGGTCTACAGACTGGTATTTTGCTTAAACTCTTAAGTGATCCCAGTATAAATCCTCATGAAATGTTCCGTTGTGCATGTGTGTTTATGCTTGCACAAGCGCACATACCAAGGGCAAGAAAACCAAGTATCCTGGTAGGCTGCAACCTGGACAGAACGACTCATCAGAAAATGTCCATGTCAATGACGTGTGTCAGTAAGAATCGGTGCCAACCTCAAGCCATATGCCAAGGGGACCTGTAGTGATTTTACTACAAGTCAAAGTGTCTTAACTATTGTAGTGACGATAGGTATGAAAGAGACTATTTCATAACTTCGTCATCCACGGAGGAGCTAACCTCATGACGGAAGTACTCTATAAGCACTGAACCAGTAGTACGCGGTGTGATCATGGTTCATGACTTCTAATAACTTTCTTCCTGAATGGAGGTTTATATTTATTAGCAGAAGAATGTTTTGGAGATTCCCTTCCATGTGTTGCAATCTGAGTGGCTACTATCTCCTCTGTCGTTGTTAGGAAGGGAAATTCGAATTGTTAGCTCTCTAACCTTCTTACTGACTGGATGGACTGACTGTTGCTGGCATTGGTACTGGTTCCCAAGGGGACCAGCTATCCTACTGATTTTATTTCTTAATGTTATCCTATGGGAACACATGATTGGAACATTTTACTAGTTGTATTGTAGTTGAGACTACGCATGGCAATACATTATTTTTATTAAAATGTTTTTGGTAGTTGGAAAGTCCACTGGACTTCTTTTATGACCAGTGTGGGACACCTCAGTGATATCTCAAATGTACTCTATGGTTATCGCTCTTCTCTTTCTTGTGGGAAAATGTACAACTTGTTTCCTGATCAGGCAGCCTCGTACAGTGTTGCATGTAGTCCTAACTTCCCCCCCCCACTGGCCTCGATGAGGCTCATAATGGGTCTGAGCTAGTATTCCCCCCCTTTGTGTCTCAGGACCCCCCCTTCCTCCCCCACCAGCGGTTGGTGTTGGTGTCCGAGGCACAAACGAAAAGGTCAGACCCTTCTTGTGAGTTGTCAGTAGATTGGCTGTAACCTTTCAACCAAATCTCCTGGTGTTTGTCCTTCAAAACACAATAGCTGTTATTGCCTGTCATTCACCACAACGTCCGTGTGTGGCAACCGTTCCACTGCCTGCGAACTAAAACGAGCATGATCCTTGTCACGTGTCTATTCAACTTTGCTTCAGACACTAGGATATGCACATAATTAGTACTATTGGATAGGAAACACTCTGAAGTTTCTAAAACAGTTAAAATATTGTCTGTGAGTATAACAGAACTGATATAGCAGGCGAAAACCCGAGGCATTTCTGTCCTGGAAAAAGTGTTTTTGACACATTGCCTCATTTTGAACCCTTCCCTATTGAAAACAGCCATATCTGGGAGTAAGATTGCAGTAGCTATTGCTTCCACTGGATGTCAACAGACTCTAGACAGTGTTTGGTGATGTTAGGTTGCTCTGGATGGTAATCGAAGAAGAATTTCAAACTAGTCACAGGATGTAAACAGAAGAGGAGGTGTGTTCCGGGCTCGCGCATGCTGTGTTTTTTTCCTTTCCTATCGTCCAGTTTATAATCCGGTTGAAATATTATAGTAAATATACATAAGTGTTCCTAAGGATACATCAATGATGTTTGATTGTTCTTGGACAAGTATATAGGTTGAACGCGTTCTCTTCACGGTTCAATGGGCGAGTGGACGCTGTATTTTATGAACGCGCCAACCAAACAGAGATTTATTGATATACTAAATGACTTTTTCTAACAAAAGAACCATTGGATGTCTTTGTTGGACACTTAGGAAGCCCTCAGCAGAAGTTCTTCGAAAGGTAAGGGATTTTATATTAGCAATTGTATGCGTTTTATATTAGCAATTGTATGCGAGACCCACGTTGGTAATATGAGAGGGGCTATCCTCAAACAATCAAATGTTGTGTTTTTGAAATCTGACAACGCTGTGATATTGCCAAGAATCAGAGCTTTTGATGACTATGCAACACTTGTATATTGATGAATGTTTAATAATTAAACTTTTGGATTTTGAATTTGGCGCCTTAATTTCACCGGGTAGTGTCGGGAGCGCCCCACTGCTCCCTAAGTATTAATTGTTCTGTTTTCAAACGCAGTTCCTCGACTACCAGTATCTTTTCCTTTATTGCTTTTGTCATTCGTTTCCTGGGTTCTCTCCACCTGTCCCTTCATATCAACCGTTTCTTGCTTGTGTCGCTGTGCACTGCGCTACTTGACCGATGTCAATCTTTGCTGGCGGCCTAAACTGGAGAGAACCTTTACAAGGCCTGCGTCTAATGGCAATTTCAAGGCCTGCTTCTAATGGCAAGTTTATATTGCTGCTGAGGTCAGCGATCAATCTTTCTATGGGTGAGGGTTCACTAATTAGAGGGGGAATGCCCCCCTCTGATAGCTTGCTCGTTATTATATAAAAAAAATAAGAAGTCGGGTTTTAAGTTGTTAAAAGCTGCAAAAACAATTTTAATATATTTATAGACGTTAATGAATCATCAATACTGGATCAGTTATGTGGGAGTTGGACGTCAATGAATTTAATTGATGTGTTATGATTAATCATGCCTGTACAGGCTATCTGGGAATTCAACTTTAATTACCCTGAAAGCGTTGCTGTATCTAGGTTAATATTGACAAGTTTAAAATGTCTCATTGGTTGGAACAAATTAATTTTGTCCTTATCTGAGTGATCAACCTGGTATAAATATTTGTTTGCCAATTTAGCTTCCTTGTTAAATCGAGTGAGACAATGATATCCAATCAGTTGAGATTCGTTGGAAATTATGAAGTGTAACCAGTTGTTACAGAGGTGAGAAGACGTTTGCCCTCAAATTCGATTATATATATATATATATATATATATATACACATTACTGATGATTCTTCACCACAAAGGGTCACTTAGCCTTCAAAGCTGAACTCACAAGAGATTCCAGCAAAGGCTGGACTTCCGTCGCCCAAGGCGGGGATTTCCTCTGTAAACAAAATACAATGACTTTTCTCTCTTTATTAGCTTAGCCTCTAAAGCAAAGCTAGCCATTCTTGCACAAGAATCTTCATTTCAAGCACAAACAAAGTCCCCTTCAATTCGGGAATGGGGTTTACTAATGACGCCACACATCTCAGGTTCAACCTAGCAATGTTACCGGAACACGTGGTAACATAAGAAATACTCTCCACATCTGTTACTCATGCTCCTGAAGCACAAGAGACAGAGATAATACTTCGCTTTGGCCAAACTAATATATTTTCTAATCGGCTGGCCCTAAATGTCCTAGCTCTGGAAACATAATAATTGGCGAGTCTACTCACTCTGACCCTTTGTCAGGTATACAACACTGGAGGCAACCTTTCACTGCATTCTGGGTTGAAATGAAACAAACACAAACTCTCAACGATGCCTACAGCTCTATTGGTGTATAGCGTATTTTGCTACAAAATTCATATAGACTGAATTCAACAGTAAAGCCTAATTTTGTCTTAGTTTCTTTGCACGGGGTTCCAATATGTTGTGGCTTTACATTCATTCATCTGATGACTGTTATTTATCAAATTAACTAAGTATGTTTAATTGTTACCTGATTCTATTAATTATGTAACTATTAACTCATTAGCATTTGGGGCACCACGAGAGCGGTTCTTTAAAAACCTGTAAGTGGAACATATAAAATTGCTCATTACAGTTCGTAGTATAGCTAGAATTTCAGCAGCACATTACGGATAACATTCACCAAATGCCAGGGGACAGAGAAATGTTGGCATCATCCCAAACCTTCGCATGGTTCGGAACAATATACCCCATTCATGTCAGCAAGGTTAAAGTGTCATATTGCTCAAAAATCCAATCAAATTGATCGACTATGGCTCGGGAAGCAATAGGTAATGTTATTTTTCAGGTGACATTAAATGCATTAGTTTACAATGACCCCTGTAAATCATAGTTGCACAATCTTGCCTTTCAGGTGCCCATATGTTATTAATGGCATCCTTCAAGGTGTTCCATTGTAATACATAACAGGGAAACTGATTTACAGCGTCTACAAATGGCTGACTATTTTCCGTTTCCAAGGCAGCACGGAGGTGGCCTTATGTGGTCTGTCTTCCTTGTCCGATGGTTTATGTAACAAGAGTTTTTCAAATGTCACTGAGGATTTAGCCAGGCTGAGCCTTTGTAATCCTCAGCACAGATACTTTTACAAATCCTGGATTTAATTAGATTTCCCCATTTAGTAATTTGCTGTCTGAAGCCTAATTCCAGCATAATGCTCACAGTGAGAGTGTCTGTTTCCCTGGCAGCCGCAAGGACTGGGCACCATGTTCTACTTCAGTGTCTAGTTGTCCAACGAGTTCCATTTCACTTTGTAGGCTTTTTAGGTTTCATTTGACTGAAAATAGAGTACAAGACTATTGGTGTAGTCTTTACCTTGATTGACAGATCAGCCATTTGTGTATTAATAATTTCCCAGTCTCAGCTAGTCAGGGTGAGGGACGTCATTTTTCAGGGATATACAGGAGATTACATTTAGTATTTTTATTTATTTGTAGTTTTACCCCTTTTTCTCCCCAATTTTGTGATATTAAATTGGTAGTTAGTCTTGTCCCTACTGGAGAGGCAAAGGTCGAACCTTTCATCCTCCGAAACACGACCCTGCCAAGCCGCACTGCTTCTTGACACACTGCTAGCTTAACCCGGAAGCCAGCTGCACCAATGTGTAGGAGGAAACACTGTCCACCTGGCGACCAAAGTCAGCTTGCAGGCCCTCCACAAGGAGTCACCTGAGCGCCACAAGGAAATCCCCGCCGGGCCAAACCCTCCAATAACCCGGATGACGCTGTGCCAATTGTGCGCTGCCTCATGGGTCTCCCGGTCATCCGTGACACAGCCTGGGATCGAACCCGGGTCTGTAGTGACGCATCATTTAGACCGCTGCACCACGCAGGAGGCCAGAAGATTTATTTTTATATTAGAATTATCGACAATGTACATACAGGGTAAACTTAATTGTTTGCAGTGATAAGGGTTGTGTGAAAATGAAAGGCTGAATTACTGTTACTCAAGATCATCTCAGCAGTCATATTACAGACATACTGTTAGATTGGTTTCATTGATTTACATTTTAGCAGACACGCTTTTCCAGAGTGACTTACAGGAGCAATTAGGGTTAAGTGCCTTGCTCTAAGGTACATCGACAGATTTGTCACCTAGTCGGCTAGGGGTTTCGAACCAGACACATTTCAGTTATTGGCCCAACACTTAACCGCTAGGCTACTTGCCACAGTGTGCCACGTAATTTTGTGACACACTCACAATTCACAGGCTTAATAATGATACCTTGGGATCCCTATGAGACCATTGACAACATAATTATGTGGCCGATTCACAAAGTGGTCTGACGTCACAATTCCACATGAAAATTCAGAGATTATGGAGCCATTGTGTATTTGAAGGCCGAAGAATAATTTAACTGGACTTACTTTCAAATTTTTTACTTTGTTTATTGTTAGCAGGAAATGTGTATGACAATACATGTCTTTCTGCTCAGAGTATGTGGTTTTACACAGCTACTCAAGCAGGGATATGGTTACCTACACTACAGCATTCAGAAAAATCTTGGCTATTATCCATCATTTGAAAGCGTAATATGGAGATTCAACGCGACGTAACTTCTCATCACTTATCAAAACTGCGAAAGCCCTGAGTTTTTTTCAGGTAACTAAAATATAAAGACATACATTTAGCCCGTTCAACTATTAGCTTGTGAAATAATTCCCTATTGATTTTTAGATTGAACACAGTCTGTTCAAATCCATGACATTTTCAGAAGAGGAGTCTCAAACAAAAAAGGGATGCCCGATGTCCTTAAAAATTGCAAACAGGCACAATTGTATGCAGATACTTTCTGATCGTTCTCTTTTAAGGCAGTAGCACTGATTTAATTGTTTGGGGGTAAAGAATGACCAGATTAAACGGATAAACCTGCTTAAAGAGCAAAATTGACTCCTTTATTTCCCTAATAGCTAAACGTTCAAATTTCTTAAAGGTTATTAAGTGTCAAACTTAAGCTGATATTTCAAAACAAACATCATTTGATTGATAGAATTGCAGTTGTTTTTCTTCCACAGGACTGCAGCATTCTGGATTTGTTTACGGTGTCCATATTTGGACAGTCACATGACCATAGATGTCAGAGTAGTCACTTGGAGTTGTCATTATATGGACATTGTATACATTGGGTGAAGTTAAATTGACTAACAGCCCTTTTGCCAACAACTTGCTTCGACAAGCTCGTTATAGTAGCCCTACTACCGTCAGTCAACCCATCTACGGTAAATACAGTAACTGTATAGGTTTGACATCAGTTCAGTTATGTTCTAGGGACATCAGCAAGATTCCCATGCTACCTTATTTTTGCACTGAGCAACTGTGTACATCCCTGATTTCAAAAATGTTTGTTGAGCACAGGAGGATTAGCAAAGAACAAAAAAACTAAACTTAATTTACCATAGGATTATATATCATTATTACTGTGGGGATTTTAATTTGAAAGAGATCTTTTAAATTTTTATATTTTCACCCACTTGCAAACCCTAGCAAAAACCATGGCACATATACACTGTGTACAAAACATTAAAAATACCTTCCTAATATCTTGTTGCACCACCCTTTTCCCCTCAGAACAGCCTCAATTCGTTGGGGCATGGACTCTATAAGATGTCAAAAGCTTTCCACAGATGCTGGCCCATGTTGACTCCAATGCTTCTCACAGTTGTCAAGTGGACTGGATGTCCTCATACACACGGGAAACTGTTATGTGAAAAACCCAGCAACTTTGCAGTTCTTGATACAAACCTTTGCTACCTACTATACCCCGTTCAAAGGCACTTACAAATTTTGTCTTTCTCATTCACCCTTTGAATGGCACACATACACAATCCATGTCTCAAGATGTAAAAAATATTCTTTAAGCTGTCTCCCCCTTCATCTACACTGATTGGAGTAAATTTAACAAGTGAAGTTAATAAGGGATAATAGCTTTCACCTGTATTCCCCTGGCCAGTCTGTCATGTAAAGAGCAGATGTACTTAATGACAAACACACTCAATTGTGATGTAAGATTTTTTCACAATGCTGTCAACACAGCACTTTACCAGTTTTGTGACAGCTTCATTTCTGGCATACGTGCCATTTCAGGTCAATTTGGTTAATTCATCAACATTCAATTGGAGCTCAAGTTGTGTTTCCTCAATATCGATGGAAATAACAACTCTTCATCATGGATATTTGAGGGGGAAACAAGTGTACATTGTGTATTTAGATTTGTTGTGATGATCCAAAGTCACGCCTTCTATGCAAGCAAATACTTAGTGGATATTTCAGTATGTTCAAGTATCAGTATTCATACAAAGCCTGGGGCAATAAATATGCCCAATGAAATCTGTTTTGATGTGGTAGGATGAAATACTGTTAGCCTTGCTGGGATGGTAAAATAAGCTAGCATCTATTTGTTTGTTATCTACACACCACAATATCTGTTCACTTCAAGAAGTCCACCATTGTATGCACATGTTTGGACTAAGCTTGAAATAAAATTCCTCGATCGATCTGTGGCTTTTAACTAGAGAAAAGTCAAGTAATTCCCTGTCCGATAACCTGTTGTCCTATGTGGATGACACTCATCTACTCTTCTCCTTCCCCACTTCTGACACCCAGGTGGCGACACGTATCTCTGCGTGCATGGCAGACATCTCAGCTTGGATGTCGGCCCACCACCTCAAGCTCAACCTCAACAAAACTGAGCTGCTATTTCTCCCGGAGAAGGTCTGCCAGCTCCAAGACCTCTCCATCTCGGTTGACAACTCCAATGTGTCCCCCTCCCAGAGTGCAAAGAACCTTGGCGTGACCCTGGACAACACCATTTTGTTCTCTGCAAACATCAAAGAAATGACTCTCTCCTGCAGGTTCGTGCTCTACAACATCGGCATGAACTTTCCCCACACAAGAAGCGGCACAGGTCCTAATCCAGGCACTTGTCATCTCCCGTCTAGACTATTGCAACTCTCTGTTGGCTGGGCTCCCTGCTTGTGCCATCAAACCCCTGCAACTTATCCAGAATGCCGCAGCCCCATGTCACCACACAACTACGCACACTTCACTGGCCTCCAGTCGAAGCTTACATCATCTTCAAGACCATTGCCTATGGAGCAGCAAGGTGAATTACCCCTCCTTACATTTAGACTATGCTTACATCCCAACCCGAGCACTCCGTCCTGCCACATTTGGTCTCTTGGCCCTTCTGAAACCCTACATCTCTGAAGAGTATATTAAATAACTCTCACCGCACCCATGACTACCCCCCCCACCACTTGTGTTTTCATACGAACACTGACTTTGCTGATAAATACTTTGTTGAGGGAAAATGTACTTGATACGATTTTGATGTGTTGTCTCACATAGCTATCTTAAGATGAATGCACTAATTGTAAGTCGCTTTGAATAAGAGCATCTGCTAAATGACTAAAATGCCAAATGTAAATCCTCGAGCATCTGCTGATGTCAATCTAGAGCAGTGTTCCCCAACTGCCAGTTTTATTTGTCCCCCCAAGTTTAACAACAACAAAACATGTTTATACTTTTTTTATATATATGTATATTCATTGTTGTACATAAAAGATTGGAAAAACACCAGGAAATCAGCTCCAATAAATCTGTTCCCAAGTATTCCCTCGCATAATAGAGAAAAAATCTAGTTCATGATCCCTGATCTAGAGGATGTGTCACTGAATAGCTCAAAGCTCAATCACTTGTATTTATCTACCCACTCATCCTTACAGGACTGTAGCTATCCTCTGTATTGGAATTGTCAAAGATAACAACCTTCGATAGCATTAGACCCTCCCCAATTGTAGATCTATGTACAGTTGAAGTCAGAAGTTTACATACATCTTAGCCAAATTCCTGACATTTAATCCTAGTAATAATTCCCTGTCTTACGTCAGTTAGCATCACCCCTTAATTTTAAGAACGTGACATTTTTGAATAATAGTAGAGTGATTTATTTCAGCTTTTATTTCTACCATCACATTCCCAGTGGGTCAGTTTACATACACGCAATTAGTATTTGGTAGCATTGCCTTTAATTGTTTAACTTGGGTCAAACGTTTTGGGTAGCCTTCCACAAGCTTCCCACAATAAGTCGGGTGAATTTTGTCCCATTCCTCCTGACAGAGCTGGTGTAACTGAGTCAGGTTTGTAGGCCTCCTTGCTCACACATGCTTTTTCAGTTCTGCCCACAAATGTTCTATAGGATTGAGGTCAGGGCTTTGTGATGGCCACTCCAATACCTTGACTTTGTCCTTAAGCCATTTTGCCACGACTTTGGAATTACGCTTGGGGTCATTGTCCATTTGGAAGACCCATTTGCGACCAAGCATTAACTGCCTGACCGATGTCTTGATGTTGTTTCAATATATCCACATACTTTTCCTACCTCATGATGCCATCTATGTTGTTAAGTGCACCAGTCCCTCCTGCAGCAAAGCACCCCCACAACATGCTGCCACCCCCGTGCTTCACGGTTGGGATGGTGTTCTTCGGCTTGCAAGCCTCTCCCTTTTTCCTCCAAACATAACGATGGTCATTATGGCCAAACAGTTCAATTTTGGTTTCATCAGACCAGAGGACATTTCTCCAAAAATTACAATCTTTGTCCCCATGTGCAGTTGCAAACCGTAGTCTGGCTTTTTTTAATGGCGGTTTTGAAGCAGTGGCTTCTTCCTTGCTGAGCAGCCTTTCAGGTTATGTCAACATTGGACTCATTTTACTGTGGATACAGATAGATTACTGTTTTATGTCTTGAGGTCATATACACGACTTTAACCATCTGAGTCAAATAATCTTTAGTTCACCATGTCTGTTTAGTTCACCATACCGGTTTCCTCCAGCATCTTCACAAGGTCCTTTGCTGTTGTTCTGGGATTGATTTGCACTTTTCGCACCAAAGTACGTTCATCTCCAGGAGACTGAACGCGTCTCCTTCCTGAGTGGTATAACGGCTGCGTGGTCTCATGGTGTTTATACTTGCGTACTATTGTTTGTACAGATGAACGTGGTACCTACAGGCATTTGAAAATTTCTCCCAAGGATGAACCAGACATGTGGAGGTCTACAATGTTTTTTTCTGAGTTCTTGGGTGATTCCTTTTGATTTTCCCATGATGTCAAGCAAAGAAGCACTGAGTTTAAAGTTGAAATACATCCACAGGTACACTTCCAATTGACTCAAATTATTTCAATTTGTCACGATCTTCAGGGACGGACCAAGGCGCAGCGTGCCGGGTTGAGTTAAACATGTTTATTAGTTAACTCACTCAAAACAAAAACAACAAACGACGATCATAAGGTGTAGCACCAACAGCACATCCACAATAACAGAGTCAACTTCCCACAAGTAAAGGAAGAAAAAGGGCTACTAAAGTATGGCTCCCAATCAGAGACAACGATGGACAGCTGTCCCTGATTGAGAGCCCTACCCGGCCAACAACAAAGAAATACAAAAACTAGAACATAGAATGCCCACCCCAAATCACACCCTGACCAAACCAAAAAGAGACATAAACAGGCTCATACAGGTCAGGGCGTGACACAATTAGCCTATCAGAAGCTTCTAAAGCCATGACATAATTTTCTTGAATTTTTTAAGCTGTTTAAAGGCACATTCACCTTAGTATATTTAAACTTCCGACCCACTGGAATTGTGATACAGTGAATTAGAAGTGAAATAATCTGTCTGTAAACAATTGTTGGGAAAAATAAAATGTCATGCACAAAGTATATGTCCTAACCCACTTGCCGAAACTATAGTTTGTTAACAAGAAATTTGTGGAGTGGTTGAAAAACAAGTTTTAATGATTCCAACCTAAGTGTATGTAATCTTCTGACTTCAACTGTATGTACAGTACATCTGCATTGCCTGAAGACAATGCAAATCATATTTATTCTAATTAACTCCCTCACATGTTAGTTAGTTACATATCATGTTCATGTATGTGTACTGATAGTCTGCATGAGGTTGTGATTTACTCATGTGATTTATTTATTTATATATGCTATGATTTTCTATCGGATTATAAAGTATTCTATCTCGGATTAGAAAACACTAAGGAAAGTTTCAAAATGCAAGGCATGTGCCCTCTGATACTTGGCTACCTTGCAGCTCATAGATTTTTATTGACGTCACCTGTAGCATGATATCGCGTGGTAGTACACACACAAACACACACACACACACAGCTATGCCCCCACAAGTTTAGGTTTGCCTGCCAATAACCATAAGAACAAATCGTGCTCCTCTTGTTTCAGTTGCTGTTTACTTGCTGGTGGCTACACATGCACTCCTTTACACCTAGCGTGGGCAAGGTCATCATGACCATCGCTAGCTGTTTGTTGCACAGCCTTTGGCTTTGTTACACAGTCTCCTTTTCAAAACAAATCACTCCGATTTTCCTAGACACATCTTGACAGTCATAGACAGCACTGTGAATTCTCCTCATAATATTTATGGACAGATAAATTTAGTGGATGTTCTTTAGGTTTTAAATAGAGCTGATCTCGTTGTCTTGGCAGCTTGCAAGTCACGACATCACAGGTGAGCCGTTTGAACGTAATTTTTATTTTTTTCATCAAAATGTGTTTTTGGGCAGAAATGCCTTCTCGAACATGCAAACTTTCATGTGCCTTAATAAAAAAGTTGTATGCCATCTGTAAATACGAATAGAATTGTTAAATTACAAGCCTTGTTGATAAAGCCACAGAAAAAGGTAGAAACCTTAACATTTGCCATGATTGGCTGAGATAATGAGTGGGCTGGACATGCCGAGAGAGGAGTTCGGATTGGTCTGCCATATTGAAGGCTTCTTTCTATTTGAGGTTGTCAGTCTGTGGTGGTAATCCTGTCGAACTCGGCTTAAAAAAAATATGTATTGTGTAGTTGAGCTGCATAAGTGTTGGTCTCCACTTTCTGGAGGATCAAGTTTTGAAATCAGTGGAAGTAGAGTATGATAGCTAACGAGAGTAAACACCTGTCTCCGGATGACCTCTTAAAACTAAGGGCAGCCGTGGTATGGCATTCCTGACAGGGAGACGCATCCATCATGCATGATGATGTATACAGGTAAGATAGTCTAGTGTTAGCTAGCTACATTTTCAGATATTACATTTTTCTTATAGTCTGCATGAGGTTGTGATTTATTTGTCTATATGCTATGATTTTCTATCAGATTATAAAGTATCGGATTATAAAGTATTCTGTCTCGGATTACAACAGTCTCAACATCAACAGTGAAGAGGCGACTCCAGGATGCTGGCCTTCTAGGCAGAGTTGCAAAGAAAACCATATCTCAGACTGGCCAATAAAAAGAAAAGATTAAGATGGGCAAAAGAACACATACACTGGACAGAGAAACTCTGCCTAGAAGGCCGGCCTCCCAAAGTCGCCTCTTCGCTGTTGACGTTGAGACTAGTGTTTTGCGGGTACTATTTAATGAAGCTGCCAGTTGATGACTTGTGAGGTGTCTGTTTCTCAAACTATACACTCTAATTTACTTGTCCTCTTGCTCAGTTGTGCACCGGGGCCTCCCACTCCTCTTTCTATTCTCGTTAGAGCCAGTTCGAGCTGTTCTGTGAAGGGAATAGTACACAGCGTTGTACGAGATCTTCAGTTTCTTGGCAATTTCTCTCATGGAATAGCCTTCATTTCTCAAAACAATAATAGATTTCCCTCTCTTGAGCGGTCAACACCCCCTTTCCTTTGTCTACCAAGCTGTCATATCTGTTTCGTCCATTAGGGACTTTTTCTTTTAATCGTGTAATACCCCATGTATGAACTAATTGTGTGTGTTTTCAAGGATTTCTGTGACTTGATTAGTTAGTTAGTAAATAAATAATTAAACCAATTTGCATATCACTGATTCATGATTTAGGCAAGGGTTCGTGCAGATATCCAAGGATTTGTGATGTTCAGTAATGAGAACTGATGAGGTAATAATAATACATTAATACAAGACTGTACTCGATAAATAATGAAATTTGGGAAATAGAGACTCTATAAACATTTTCCCATGGTGCCACGACATCCTAGTTAATTAAAGTTTACATGATTAGTTTAATCACGTCATAATAATTTCAAATAGAGAATTGATTTGATAAAATAAGTATTCACATTTAATGATAGTCACAGACACGACAAAATGATGCAGACAATTACATTGATGGAAGAAACAATCTATCCGCAATATTAAAGCTGATCCACCCCTTAAAAAAAACAAAACACAAGAAATGTACATAACAATGACGAGGCTATATACAGGGGGTACCTGTACCGAGTCAATGTGCAGAGGTACAGGTTATTCAATCTAATTTGTAAAGTCACTATGAATAGATAATAAACAGCGAGTAAAGGCAGTGTAAAAACAAAAGGGGGTGGGGGGGTCAATGTAAATAGACCGGGTGGCCATTCGATTAGTTTAGTTGTTCAGCAGTCTTATGGCTTGGGGGTAGAAACTGTTGAACAGCCTTTTGGTCCTAGACTTGGCGCTCCCGGTACCGCTTGCCGTGCGGTAGTAGAGAGAACAGTCCATAACTTGGGTGACTGTCTTGAACAATGTTTTGGGCCTTCCTCTTACACCGCCTAGTATATAGGTCCTGGATGGCAGAAAGCTTGGCCCCAGTGATGTACTGGGCCTTACGCACTACCCTCTGTAGCGCCTTATGGTCAGATGCTGAGCAGTTGCCATACCAGTCAGTGATGCAACCAGTCAGGATGCTCTCGATGGTGCAGCTGTAGAACTTTTTGAGGATCTGGGGACCGATGCCAAATATTTTCATTCTCCTGAGGGGGAAAAGGTGTTGTCGTGCCCTCTTCATGACTGTGTTGGTGTGCTTGTACCATGATAGTTTGTTGGTGATGTGGACACCAAGGAACTTGAAACTTTCGACCCACTCCACTTCGGATCTAGCAGAGGGAGGTGTTTAGTCCCAGGGTCCTTAGCTTAGTGATGAGCTTTGTGGGCACTATGGTGTTGAACGCTGAGCTGTAATCAATGAACAGCATTCTCACATAGGTGTTCCTTCTGTCCAGGTGGGAAAGGGCAGTGTGGAGTGCGATTGAGATTGCGTCATCTGTGGATCTGTTGCGGCGGTATGCGAATTGGAGTGGGTCTAGGGTTTCTGGCATGATGGTGTTGATGTGAGCCATGACCAGCCTTTCAAAGCACTTCATGGCTACTGACGTGAGTGCTACGCGGTGGCAATCATTTAGGCAGGTTACCTTCGCTTTCTTGGTCACAGGGACTATGGTGGTCTGCTTGAAACATGTATGTATTACAGACTCAGCTAGGGAGAGGTTGAAAATGTCTGCGAAGACACCCGCTAGTTGGTCTGCGCATGCTGGTAATCCGTCTGGCCCCGTGGCTTTGGAATGTTGACCTGTTTAAAGGTCTTGTTCACCTCGGCTACGGAGAGCATGATACCACATTTGTCCGGAACAGCTGATGCTCTCATGCATGCTTCAGTGTTGCTTGTTTCAAAGCAAGCATAAAAGGCATTCAGCTCGTCTGGTAGGCTCGCATCACTAGGCAGCTCATGGCTGGGTTTCCCTTTGTAGTCTGTAATAGTTTGCAAGCCCTGCCACATCCGATGAGTGTCAGAGCCGGTGTAGTAGGATTCAATCTTAGTCTTGTATTGAGGCTTTGCCTGTTTGATGGTTCGTCTGAGGTCATAGCACAATTTCTTATAAGTGTCTGGATTAGTGTCCTGCTCACACTTCCAGGTCTCTGACCTCCTCCCTATAGGCGATCGGTGATCGGGCCTACCACCTACCAACCGGAAAAAGAGTCCATGCTCTAGCTCTCAGTATGTAATCTAGCTCCCAGTATGCAATTCCTATGGCTTCCACTGGATGTCAGTAGTCTTTGTTCAAGGTTTCAGGCTTGTTTCTTCCCAAACGAGGAAGAATTATGAGTTTTAGTACTGGGACACAGAGTTGGAAATCAGTCTATGCGCGCGCGGCGAAGAGGACGCGCACCTGCTAATATCTTTTTTTACTATTGAACATACTTAATTCCGTATTAAATATTATAGTTTAATTGCATTTTATGATATCTGAGTATTAAAAAGAAACGTATTTTGACTTGTTTTAACAAAGTTTAGCTGTAGATTTTTGGATTCCTTTCTCTGCACTTTTTGGGATATAAAGAAGGATTTTACCTAACAAAACGACACTACATGTTATAGCTGGGACCCTTTGGATGACAAATCAGAGGAAGATTTTCAAAAAGTAAATGAATATTTAATCGCTATTTGTGAATTTATGAAACCTGTGCTGGTGGGGAAAATATTTTGATATGGGGCGCCGTCCTCAAACAATCGCATGGCATGCTTTTGCTGTAAAGTCTATTGTAAATCGGACAGTGCAGTTAGATTAACAAGAATTTCAGCTTTTAAACAATATAAGACACTTGTATTTTCCTAAATGTTTAATATCCATAATTGTATGATTATTTATTTGAATTGCGCGCCCTCCAGTTTCACCGGAAGTTGTCCCGCTAGCGGGGGCGCCTAGCCCAAACAGGTTACAGAACGGGACCGCCAATTGCTGAAGCTTGTAATATTGTCTGTCCTGGGGTGCAACACTCACTACTGAAATCCAAACTGCCTCTGGAAGCAACGTCAGCACAAGACCTGTTCATCGGGAGCTTCACGAAATGGGTTTCCATGGCCGAGCAGCCGCACACAAGCCTAAGATCACAATGCTAAATGCCCAGCGTTGGCTGGAGTGGTGTAAAGCTCACCGACATTGGAATCTGGAGCAGTGGAAACACATTCTCTGGAGTCACGCTTCACCATCTGGCAGTCCAACGGACACATCTGGGTTTGACGGGTGCCAGAATAACGCTACCTACCCAAATGCATAGTGTCAACTGTACAGTTTGTTGGATGAGGAAAAATGGTCTGGGGCTGTTTTCATGGTTTGGGCCAGGCCCCTTTCCAATTAAGGGAAATCTTAATGCTAAAGCATACAACGACATGCTAGATGATTCTGTGATTCCAACTTTGTGGCATCAGTTGGGGAAGGCCCTTTCCTGTTTCAGCATGACAATGCCCCCGTGCACAAAGCGAGGTCCATACAGAAATGGTTTGTCGAGATCGGTGTGGAAGAACTTGAATGGCCTGCACAGAGCCCTGACCTCAAACCCGTCTAACTCCTTTGGAATGAATTGGAACGCCAACTGCGAGCCAGGCATAATCGGCCAACATCAGTGCCCGACCTCACAAATGCTTGTGTGGCTGAATGGAAGCAAGTCCCTGCAGCAATGTTCCAACATCTAGTGGAAAGCCTTCCCAGAAGAGTGGAGGCTATTATAAAAGCAAAGGGGGGACCAACTCCATACTAATGCCCTTGATTTTGGAATGAGATGTTTGACGAGCAGGTGTCCACATACTTTTGGTCATGTAGTGTATGCTTGGCCTCTGACTGTGCATCTCTGAGTTAAGGCTAACTCAATCATTTAATTGATCGCAAGATATTAGCTCTTAGCCTCTTAATGATAGCCATTATGCAATCTTGGACACAACTTATAGTAACTTATAGTATTCCAAGTGATGATGCAAGGCTCGCTACCTTGACTAGACCCAGAAATTTGCTTAAGGGCCTATAGCATTCACGTAATTATGGATTCAGATTAAATACTGAACAAAAATATAAATGCAACATTAAACAATTTAAAAGATTTTACTAAGTTACACTTCATAGAAGGAAATCAGTCTATTCATTAGGCCCTAATTTATGGATTTCACATGACTAGGCAGGGGTGCAGCCATAGGTGGTCCTGGGAGGGCATAGGCCCACCCACTTGAGAGCCAGGTCCACCCACTGTGGAGCCAGGCCCAGCCAATCAGAATTATTTTCCCCCCACAAAAGGGCTTTTTGCAGACAGAAATACTCCTCAGCTGATCCCGCAGGTGAAGAAGCCGGATGTGGGGGTCCAGCGGTGTTGTGGTTACACGTGGTCTGCGGTTATGAGGCCGGTTGGATGTTTCTCTAAAACGACTTTGGAGGCAGCTTATGGTAGAGAAATGAACAATCAATTCTCTGGCAACAGCTCTGGTGGATATTCCTGCAGTCAACATTCCAATTGCACACTCCCTCAAAACATCTGTGGCATTGTGTTGTGTGACAAAACTGCACATTTTAGAGTTGCCTTTTTTTGTCCCCAGCACAAGGTGCACCTGTGTAATGATCATGCTGTTTAATCATCTTTGTGATATGCCACACCTGTCTAGGTGAATGGATTATCTTCGACAAATCTGCACACAAAATTTGATAGATATAAGCTTTTTGTGCTAATGGAACATTTCTGGGATCTTTCATTTCAGCTCATGAAAAATGGGACCAACACTTTACACGTTGCGTTTATATTTTTGTTCAGTATATATTATATTATATTATGGTCGTATTACTCCTACACTAATTCCATATCAACAGAATACATATCAACAGATTTCCTACTTCTCCCACTATGACAGTTTCTAAGAGAAAGGTTGAAGTGTGTGTTAGTTTTAGCTGCTATGTGGGCACATCTTCAAAGAGGTATACATGATAGCTGTAACATGCAACGCAAACTGGATTTCAGCAGACAAAACACTTATAAGCCAGGTGCAATCAGCCAGAGAACTGTATCGTGTGTGGGGGGAAATGAACAGATGAACCGTTGCTGGTTTTCTATATTTCGAGGGAAAGTGAGGAATACTGATAGATGCTTTATGTTGCAGTTGGGTTATCTCTCCCTTAGTGGTGGGATCTGGATAGTGGGTTCCATCATTAGGCAAATGCATCAGTGAGTCGACTGGCAGACATTCACAGGGAGTCAACCCTCATTTCTGATTCCGGGGGTGTCTGTGTGGCCCAAGAAGCCAGCACAGCCTGGAGTGACTCGCAAGCAGATTATCTCTTTCACCGGCAAAAAAAATCTTTGAATCTATGGAACAGTTGGCACAGTCCTTGAACCTGCTGAAGATGCAAGAAGCAACTTTTAAAAAAGAGAGAGAGAGAGACATTGCTGTACTTCTTATTCATGACAAGTGTAAGAAGGGGCATGTAAATTCTGAGATGAGAGGCAGCTGAATCAGTATTCAAGTCAATACATTGGTGAGAGGGGGCACGTTCATGTTAGTAATTGGTTCACGATGCAGTAATAATAATAAAAAATGCAGTCAAAGAACAGAGAAATTATTTTCACTTCAGGGTTAGAATTTTAAACCTCTTCTCTTATCTCAAGGTAGCCAGGCAATCAAGAGCCCGGTCTGGATTTTCTGGGAACATCTCATGGATCAAAATTGTGATGTAAAATCCCCATGAAAGTTCCTAATGGTGTTATAAATTAAACTGCTTGAGCAGCTCCATGAAATTACTGTAAATTGTGCATCACAGTCTGATGAATGGAAAATTGAGCTTCACAAGTGCTCGGGTTTCAGTAGCAAAAGAGAGAAATTGCATTTATACAAAGGGCATTATTTCACCATCACAAATACATACTGTATTTGGTATTCTAAACTCGTCTGGGTTTGGCCGGGGTAGGCTGCCATTGTAAATAAGAATTTGTTCTTAACTGACTTGCCTAGTTAAATAAAGGTTCAATATATATTTTCTTTTTAAACATGGAGAAGTTATGTTTTTGAAGAAAATCCTTATAGAAATATCCCAGTTTTATAAAAATATCCAAGCTGTATTTCTTACAGTACATCAACTACAAGATACATTTTTTTATGGTAGTGTCTCCCTTCAGTGATCTGTCAACCAATATTATTGTTAATGATGTACTCCAGCCACAAATCAGCGATGAAAGTTTAATCACGCCATCGCATGAGTCCATGCCAGTGAGAGGTGATTCTCCTTTGAGTTGAGAATGCCAAATACAATGTGTCGCTGATAATAGATTGTATGGTTGTGCAGAGTTGGTAACTACAGTATTTCTTAAACTATTGAATGAGTTATAAGGTTGAACTCAGCTTCCATCTTTGTTTATCTCATTGTCACGTTCTGTCAAATTAATACATGCATTTGGACCTATAACTTCTTGAGTGCTCAACAGCACTACCATATTTTCCAAGCAGGCATGGGATTCACATGCCACAACATGGTGGTCTTGTGGAAAGAGCTTAATGGAACGTCATAGCCTGACTTTTATAGTTATCAAGCATCATAGACACTCTAATTTCAGCCGATTTAATGTTTTAGCTACTTGATGTTGCGGTGAAAAGCTCAAATAAAAGCTGAATCACCTTGTAGGCTTGTGTATCTCTTACTGCTCAATAATAGCCAATAGCTTGCAGTTGCTAGCTAATTTGTCCTATTTAGCTAGCTTGCTGTTGCTAGCTCGTTTCTAGTCATCTCTCCTCCTTCCAGGCTTTTTCTTCTTTGGACTTATATAGCGATTGGCAAATTACTTTCATAAAAGTATTTCAGTCACCCACGTGGGTATAACCAAATGATACCATATATCATTTAGCTATTTGATTGTGAATTATAGGGCCTCTTTAGATATTAAAACATTTATACATTTTTGGGGGATAAAATATTGAATTTGGCCTTTACTGCTATAGCCCAAAGAAACACACTGAATAACACATTCATAAATAGCAAAAAGGTTTTGAAGTGTCTGTCCTATATCTAGGAGATGAAAGAAAGCTCAGGAAATATTTTAGCTTTTTTTGGACACGTATTTAACCCCTTTAACCCACTGCGTTTGTATGCGCCAATAGCAGAAAGGCCATAAATCATTTTCCATAAGAAATGATTTTTTAATAAAAAAATTCATTCAATCTTCAAGGGGTCTTAAAATTCTAAATCAAAATTATCCTTTGTATGACCGTATTAAAACAATTTTATATAGCTTAGTATTACCCCCCCGAAGCAGATTCAGACTTGTTTTTGTATCTTGTATCTTGCTGTGCAGAACTTTTCTACCCTTACCTTACCGTTTGTAACCACCTTTCTGCCCAAGGAAACATGGTGGTTGTTAGGTTTAAATGCAGGGGTCAACCTTCGGACATGCCTGTGCACAAACTGCCAACTGGGAGAGGCTGCTAGGAACGAGTGATTTCTGTAAAGGAGACAGGTGTTGCTTTTCACGGTGTGAAATAGGGAAAATTATTTCCGGCCCTCTGTCTCTCTTTTGTGACACCTCACCTCCATGTTTCCTTAAGTGACGTAGGTGATGGGTTGAAGGGAGGTGAGGGTGAGAGGGAGGTGGGGAGGCATAGCTTCAGGTTGTATTGGAAACGATTTAGTGTCTATGGATGAAAAACTTTGGGAACTGATCGTGAAGGTTTTAGCTATCGGAATCTGCATGTTCACGTAGGTAGGCAACGATTAACAGCTAAGAGGAGTGCATCCCAGTCTCATTAGAGCCTGGTGTTATGATTCAACTCACACCTCCTCTGCAGACATCTCAGCAGGGTACGTGCAGCCTAACAGTCAGGGGTTGTGTTGCTGCTGTCCATTCATTCTAGCCTGTCCAACTCCAGAGACCTGTGGTGGTTAGTAATTGAAGGCTCTCAGATCCAGTGTTTCCCAACTCCAAAGGCGTTAACTGTATACAGACTAGTAAAGCAGTGGAAGCATATACAGCCAACTGCAGCGTTTCCCAACTCCAGTCTTCAAGTACCCCCAACCGCACACATTTTTGTTGTAGCCCTGGAAATCACACCTGATTCAACTTGTCAACTAATCAACAAGCCCTTAATAAGTTGCATCAGGTTTGTCTGGGGCTACAACAAAAATGTGTGCTGTTGGGGGACACTTGAAGACTGGAGTTGGGAAACGCTGCAGTAGGCTGTATATGCTTCCATTGCTTTACTAGGCTGTATACAGTATAAGCCTTTGCAGTTGGGAAACACTGGTCTACTAACCTAGCAACACCATAGTGTGGGCATGCATTCTCATCACAGACCCTGTGCATGCAGGGAGATGCACCATCACACAGTCTGTTGACTGTAGTGTGAGGGGGAGTTTTTCTGCCCATCCCCAGGCATCCCTAGTATTGCAGTGATTACTAGTTGCAAGGCTCATACATCATAAAGGCCCATCGCACAAAGAGAATCACGCTGCACCCAGGGGAACGGCGGCTGCCGAGGGGGTTCAACATTGCGATGATAACAGCCATGATTAAAGGAGTATAATTAATGCTCTATGAGGTAAACCTATGACATGCTTCTTCTGTATTAGCCAGCACAATCTGATACAAGAAGAAAAGACAGAGGGGGGAAAATACGAATAAGAAAAACTGAACTGGCGGAGAGGGAAAAAAAACTGAGGAGCTAGGAAACGGTTCTCTGCCGTTTTCTGGGCTCAGTCTTGCTCTGTCTCATCTTATTAGAAAGCTAATGCAACTGCCTGTTCTAATACTGGAGAGCAGCTTTTACATTTTTCTTTCTCCCTCACACCCTTTTTCTATTCCGTTCACCACTAATCTGTGCTGTGCCAGCAGACGATAAGATGGGGCACGTCTGTCGCTTCATAGCCGTGGTTTCGCCGGGCTTTGTGGGAGCTTGAGTTGTACAATCATTTGTTTCAAAAAGTTTGGAGTGGAAGGAGAGAGAAAAAGTACACTTTTCCAGGTGTATTTTATGTTGAATCTTGCTGTAGTTCTTAGGGTTTTTGTGGTGATTTTGCTTTCTAGAAACCTGAAAGAAGGAAAAGCACATCCCTTCTTTGTTTTACGTACAAAGAAAGCTCAGTCTTGGGGTCTTTGAAGTACACAAAGTGGTAGAGCTTATGGAGGTATTGTTGCTGAGGAGAGGGATGAATTTTGGAATTAATTTAAATCTACGGAAATGACTCCTACTGGCGCAGCTATTGTAAGAATCAAGCACGTGTTAATGGACTTGAATACAAACTAAGAACCCCCAGGCAAAATGGGAAAGGCTCTCAAGCTCTACTCCTATAAAGAATTCTGTAGTACTAGTAATAGTAGTAGAATAGTGAAATATGATACAATTATATGGAAACACAATTAAAGACTCAGCATTCATTCTCAATGGATATGCTAGTAATTTACACTTACACTTTTCATTAAAACATGCCTTTTATCTCTCCCAGAGAACCAATAAGGTATCACATTTAGTCCTGCATACATTTTGACAACACGTGATGAAAGACAAAGTCAAAAATGTACTGAGCAATATGCATATAAGTCACAGCCCCCACTGGTATCTGCAAAATCACTCACCCCTGGATGTCTGCATGGGTATATTTGACTCTGGGAAAATAACTCAATAGACGCAATAGAATAGTGTATATAATGTATAGACTTTGCTAGTCATAAGGATGTCTGGAGTATACTGGAAAGATAATGTCACGTCCAGGCCTGAGAAGACAGGCTGGAGTGTTTAGTTTTGTTTTGGTGTAGGGTTTTTTCTGTTCTAGGTTATATATTTCTATGTTGGGGTAATGGTTCCCAATTAGAGGCAGCTGAGTGTCGTTACCTCTAATTGGGAACCATATATATGTTTGTAGTTTTCATTAGGGGTTTGTGGGTTATTGTTTGTTCATAGCTTTGTTAGTTTACTTGTTATGGGCAACGTTACGATCGTCGTTCGTTTTGTTTATTGTTTTGCCAGTTACGTTGCTTAAATAAAGAATGTATACTGGATACCTCGCTGCGCCTTGGTCTGTCCCTCACGGAGATCGTGACAGAATAACCCACCACAAAAGGACCAAGCAGCGAGAGAACCGGGAGTACTGGAACTGGGAGGAGGAATTGCTTAGAGGAGGACCCTGGGCTCAGTCTGAAGAATATCGCCGTCCAAGAGAGGAGCTGGAAGCAGCGATAGCGGAGCGGCGATATTACGAGGATCTATATGGAGTATGGAACCCGGAGAAGGAAAAGTTTGTTGGATCTCGCCTGGCTAGGAAGCCCGAAAGGCAGCCCCAAAAAACTTTTTGGGGGGGGGGCACAAGGGGAGTTTGGCCGGTTCAGGAGGGACTCCTGAGCCAACTCCTCGTGCTCTCTGGAGCGTTGGAGGGAGCGTCGCACTGGTAAGACGCCGTGCTATGCAGTTTTACGCACGGTGTCTCCAGTGCGCGTTCACAGCCTGGAGCGAGAGATTCCAGCGCCATTCATCTGTCAGGGGAGGGTGAGTGTGCAGCCTGGAAGAGTGGTGCCGGCTCAGCGCTCCTGGTCTCCGGTGCGCCTCCTTGGACCAGGATATCCTGCACCGGTTCTGTGTACTGTGTCTCCGGTGCGTGTCCACAGCCCTGTGCGAGAGATTTCAGCTCCACTCATCTGTCAGGCTACGGTGAGTGTGCCATGCAGTCCAGTGTTGGGAGCCAACTTGGCTGTATTGATGTCATATTTTTTTAAGAAATGAAGTTGATTTGGCTGACAACTGATGAAATGCTAGTTGAGGAATGAAGCCTTTTCAGGGTAAGGTATACAGATTCCAACTCCTGAGGATATCTACCTTTTAAAAGTATAATCCATTGGACAAACTCTGTAAGGATAAAACATGGCTGGGGTATTGTGCCAACAGAGGTTGGTATATTGATTATCAAAATAGTGCAGCTATTCCAATGAATCTGGCACTTTTTCAACTTTTGTGAAACGTTGTAGTTGTTATTCTGAGTCCACAACAAGATGTTGGTTTCTCAAAGAGGGACTAACGCAGGATCCAAGAGCCTACAGTAGAGCACCATTAGAAAATTTATGATGTTTCAAACTACATGGAACTTTCCTCAGTGTTTTTCTGCATGTTTAAAGCTGGAGTCCATAGCGGTGAAACTGCCACGTCCGTATTCGATATTACAACAGCAAAGACGTTACTTCAAACAACGTTTTTTTCCCTCTATGACATCATTGCAGGCATGATAGAACAGCAGAGAATTTACTATGATTCTTTTTACCACGATGGTGGATGCTCATTTTCTCAAAATAATAACAAATGCGCCTGGGTCAGCCAGTTGCACTATTTCGCCTATCGTGGATTTCAGCTTTAATGCAACAGAGATGGATAATGTTGAAGACACATTCTTATGGGGATTTCCCAGTTGGAAATTGGGAATCAATTCTGGAAAGCCTAGGAATACATTGACGTAATTGCATAGCGATATGGAGGCATGGTGCGGGAAGCCTAGTTTCTTCCCCCTATGAAAATTGTAGTCTTAACATTTGTGAGGGTACATTGTCTTAATTAGCAAAAGATTTTTGATATCCATTGGGCTCATTATGTAGCTAGCTTTTGGGGTTAGAAGCCCTTGTGTGTCATCTGCACCTCATCATACTGATTCTACCCCTGGTGGCATGATTCAACTTTCAGGGAGTCACCAGATTCACTGACACAGAGATTAGACTGATCTTGTTCAATCACTAAGGCAGGGACCACACTCCACCATTGTAATGTTATGCTAATGATTAGATATCACTCACAATGTAGGCAAGTAGTGATTCCTAATCTCTCTCAGACCCAGGCAGAGCTAACGCCACAGTGAAAGGTCCCTGACTGCTTCCAATTCATACATACAAGTTTTATGATTATGCGGTCGTAGAGGGCTTTCATACATGCTGCAAAGGCACAGTGAAGAAGATGTAGGCTAGACATGGCTTAGACCTTTACTTTTGAAAACTCAAATGTGTTCCAGCTGTTTTTTTGAGCCTGACCCAGGGTTTTAGATTTGAGATTTTATTAGGATCACCATTAGCCGATGCTAATAGTGACAGCTAGTCTTACTGGAGAAAATACATTACAGACAAAAGTCTTTACAATTTACATACATTTAAAACAGTAACATGTAATGTGTGCGTGTGTTTGCATCTATCAGTTACATAAACATGTCAGTACATACACACAAAAAGTAGGTCACATGGGGGAGAGGTGTTGTTCCGTGAGGTGTTGCTTTATTTGTTCTTTGAAACCAGGTTTGCTGTTCACTTGCGCAATGTGAGATGGAAAGGAGTTCCATGCAATCATGTCTCTGTATGATACTGTACGTTTCCTCGAATTTGTTCTGGACTTGGGGACTGTGAAAAGACCCTGGTGGCATGTCTGGTGGGGTATGTTGGGGTCAATTTTGGATTAATTGAAACAGATGGAATGAAACTTAAAACTTAAGACTAAATATATCCTTACTTGAAATACAAATCTAAAAGTGCACACCCCCACACTCATATCACTATGGTAGCAACATATTAATTCGCTGATCCTCTGGATCTTCTGTCTATCAGTAAGTCCAATTGGCATGTTTTTACAAGCTTCAAATTATGTTTTCACGGTTTGAAAAGCTGAATCCCAATTTTGAATACCAAGCTTTTAAATCAATATCAGAGGGACTGCACATGCTCGGATTTCCAGCATTTTGATTTTAGCTGGCACAAAGTTGAACACGATCCATCTTCTCCAGCAGCTGCTTGGAGATGTTAAGGTTATGTAGATGTGGTGAGGCTTGAAAAAGCATTTAAGATTGTATTTTATGTCTCTTCTCCAAGACATAGGGAGAATGTTTCCCTCTATTACCACCGGGGGGATACTGACACTTGTCTGGTAAATCTATGCTATCGTATCACCCAGAAGGAAGAGGTGATGTTATGACTAGATGATGATGATACAAGTCGCTTTAAGACAACAGGATAAGCTTTCCAATCACACGTAAAATGCTTCCTTCCACGTTACTGTTCAGGGGAAAGTGCAAGAGTGGCATTTCTTTGTGAAAACATATGAAAACTGGAGAGCAGCAGAACGGAGCAAAGTACATTGCAGTGTCTTTGCATATAGCTACCACAAAGCACTATTTACCAGGCTTCTCTTTTAGCCTCCCACTCATCTATCTCAGATAACCTTGGGTGGATGGACTGCATTTTCTGTTCCACCAAAACCACAGTGCCCAAAATCCTCTGAAGAAATGCATGTTGAATCAATAACACACTAGCTGTCCCTTACTTACCAATGTATGATGGGAACAACCTCAATGTGAATCGTTTTCATGTGCCAAACTGATTGCAATGTGGACGCAGCTCTTCTAGGCAAAAAGCTGACTAGGTATTTGAATTATTCTAATGTAAATGTGTTTTAGGGGTACAAAATACATGGATTTACACTTTTGTAGGGAGGTCACACTTAGCGTAGGCATTTACTCACTGTATAAACAGTGTATTTACACTGTAGCAAGCTAGCAAGTAGGCCTTATTCTGTAAAATTCCCTCACATTTTCCTCAATGTCAAGTAAAGCCTGTGAAACTACTGTGAAATGTCCTAAAGTAACTCCAAGAGGAAATTATTGACTGTATTTGGTTTCAAGTATGTCATGTGTAAGTTGCTTCCCTGAGCCACACACATTAAATAGCCTCAGTAAAATCTAGGCCCAGAATGAATCGATAGCTATTGATCACTCCTGGTTCGCAGACATTGGAGTTCTTTTACACAAAAATGCATTGGAAAATCTAGAGTAGGTATGGATAAATATAAGTTGGCCTAAAATACAAATGTCTACTGGAAAGGTTTTTCCCAGCATAACTTTGAACTAAATTTCTCCGTCTTCTGAGATCCCTTATGGATGTCACCTGTTAAATCCACTTCAATCGGTGTAGATGAAGGGGAGGAGACAGGTTAAATAATATGTTTTAAGCCTTGAGACAATTGAGACATGGATTGTGTATGTGTGCCATTCAGAGGGTGAATGGGAAAGACAAAATATGTAAGTGCCTTTGAACGGGGGTATGGTAGTAGGTGCCAGGCGCACTGGTTTGAGTGTGACAACAACTGCAACATTGCTGGGTTTTTCATGTTAAACAGTTTCCTGTGTGTATCAAGAGTGGTCCACCATCCAAAGAACATCCAGCCAACTTGACACAACTGTGGGAAGCATTGGAGTCAACATGGGCCAGCATCCCTGTGGAATGCTTGTAGAGTCCATGCCCCGACTAATTGAGGCTGTTCTGAGGACAAAAGGGGGTGCAACTCAATATTAGGAAGGTGTTCCTAATGTTTTGTACACTCAGTGTATATATTTTAATACATATAAAAATACAACATAATATCCTCATGTCTTTGTGGAACGCATCACCTGATCATCACCCTTATGTGGTTCTTGGCCGTGAGTGGTATGGCCCAGGGAACGATGCCCAATCAATGAATAAGCGCTGGGTATAGCTCTGAGCTGCAAAAGGTCTTACAGACTGTGGAGGCTCCCCAGTGGACCTGATCTCTAGTTGCCACTGCACTCCAGTGCACACAGTCTCCAAGCCTATCTCTCTGCGGAGCCCTGCTCCGAGATAAGAGGAGGAAGGTGCTAACCCGGTGATAAGGTGGTGGTAAGGTTGAACACTTTTCCCTCACCACTTGCAAACAGGTCATCGCCTTCGAAATCCCCCTTGTGTGTAATACTAGGAGCTCCTTTGGAGCAATACTCAGTCTTCTTCTTTTTTTTAATCGGGACACATTGGCAAACACTGCCACGCTGCTGTGGGAAGGGGGAGCCAATCTATCACGGTCCAGGCACAGGTTTCACCAGGAGTCTAATTTCAATTTTCTTCAAAGACACTGAGCGAGGTTGCAGTCACAGTGGAATTATGCTTTTCCACAGTAATATTCAGATCACTTTATTTTGGAAATTAAATCTGTGAGACTGGTGGTCTTGGATAGGGATACCTGAGAACCTCTTAACTACATTACTTATCCGCTATATCAAAGTTTAATGGTCATGAAATCCATTTTACAGTCTTACGCATGCTCTTTGTATGCCATTAGCTACATATGTGTCCATGAGACCCCCTAGAAGCTATATGTTACCAAGAAACACATTAAAGGAGACATTGGAGGGTCTCGGTTTGTCAGCCCCTTTCATTAATTTCTTTCTCTGACTCTCATGAGGAGGGAGTGTACCGGTACCGGAGCACCAAGTCTAGGTCCAAAAGGTTCCTTGACATCCTCCACCCTCAAGCCATAAGACTGCTGAACAGTCAATCAAATGGCTACCCGGACTATTTGCATTGACCCCCTTTTTTATGGTGCTGCTACTTGCTGTTTGTTATCTATGCACACGGCTGTATGATAAAAAAAACCTTCCAGCCTTGATAAAATACCTGAGTCAAGTATGTATGCTTAATAATTTTGCTATAAACTGTAATGTCCTGAATGTGATTAAATTATTTCTTCTTTCAGAGGCAATAATACGCAACTGCTATTTTCCTATTCAATCTTGCATAGCTTTTCAAAAGCTTGTGGTAATACGCACATCCTTAAACTTAGATGCTGGGTTAAAGAAGTATAAATAAAAAAAAAGAATGGCCTGCACACTGAATTTGCTCCCAATTACCAGCTTTATTGATGTTTCGCTCCAACACGTATCTTCATCAGGTCAAGAAGAAGAACAGTGTTGGATCAATACATTGTCAATAAAATAGGTAATTGGGAGCATATTCAGTTTGCAGGCCTTTCTGTTTTTTTTAAGTACCCTTTTTCTTTACATACAGTGGGGGAAAAAAAGTATTTAGTCAGCCACCAATTGTGCAAGTTCTCTCACTTAAAAAGATGAGAGAGGCCTGTAATTTTCATCATAGGTACACTTCAACTATGACAGACAAAATGAGGAAAAAAAAAATCCAGAAAATCACATTGTAGGATTTTTAATGAATTTATTTGCAAATTATGGTGGAAAATAAGTATTTGGTCACATACAAACAAGCAAGATTTCTGGCTCTCACAGACCTGTAACTTCTTCTTTAACTTCTCTGGGAGCAGTGCATGAGGTGACCGTTTTGGAGAGCCTGGCGTGCCCAAAGTAAAATGCCTCCCATTTAGGCCCAGAAAATAGGATATGCATATATTTAGTACCATTGGATAGGAAACACTCTGAAGTTCCCGAAACTGTTAACCATTAGTCTGTGAGTGAATCAGAACGCATATAGCAGGCAAAACCCCAAGGAATTTCTGTCCTGGGAAAAGTGATTTTGACACATTGCTCATTTGGGAACCCCTCCCTATTGAAAATGACCATATATAGGCATATGGAATGCAGTACAGGTCGCTTCCTTGTGATGTCACCAGCCTCGAGATGGTGTTTTCTTCCATTTTGGGTGAGTTATCCCAGAGAAAACGACGAAACCATGAGGTCCCCTCTTTATGAAAACTGTTCACATTGCGCGCGCACGAGAAGTCACGCCGTGTCTTATTTATCGTCTTTAGCGTTCAGTTTATATTCCGGTTGATTTATAATAGTAAATATACGTAAAAGTGTTCCTAAGGATACATTTAAAACTATGTTTGATTGTTCTTGGACAAGTTTATAGGTATAATTTGAACGAGTTCGCGTCGCGTTTCAATGGAGTAGTGGAAGCTGTCGCTTTCTGATTATAACGCAGAACCAAATGGAGGATTTATGGATAAAAGACGTTACTTTTTCTAACAAAAGAACCATGGATTGTCTTCGTTGGACACTTAGGATGACCTCAGCAGAAGTTCTTCAACAGGTAATTGATTTGTTTTCGCTGTGAAATGTGTTATGTGTGTGCCATGATGGCTAATCGATACATGGCTATTGGAAAATATGTGAGGTGCTAGCCTCAAACAAATGAATGTGCTGCTTTCGCCGTAAAGCCTTTTTGAAATCTGACAACGCTGTGATATTGCCAAGAAACAGAGCTTTTGATGAGTATGGAACACTTGTATATTGGTGGATGTTTAATAATTCAACTTTCGGATTTTGAATTTGGCGCTTTTACATTGTCGCTGGTAGTGTCGGGATGAGCCCGCTAGCGACCCACTGCTCCTTGACTCGTTAAGAGGCTCCTCTGTCCTCCACTCGTTACCTGTATTAATGGCACCTGTTTGAACTTGTTATCAGTATAAAAGACACCTGTCCACAACCTCAAACAGTCACACTCCAAACTCCACTATGGCCAAGACCAAAGAGCTGTCAAAGGACACCAGAAACAAAATTGTAGACCTGCACCAGGTTGGGAAGACTGAATCTGCAATAGGTAAGCAGCTTGGTTTGAAGAAATCAACTGTGGGAGCAATTATTAGGAAATGGAAGACATACAAGACCACTGATAATCTTCCTCGATCTGGGGCTCCACGCAAGATCTCACCCGTGGGGTCAAAATGATCACAAGAACGGTGAGCAAAAATCCCAGAACCACACGGGACCTAGTGAATGACCTGCAGAGAGCTGGGACCAAAGTAACAAAGCCTACCATCAGTAACACACTACGCCGCCAGGGACTCAAATCCTGCAGTGCCAGACGTGTCCCCCTGCTTAAGCCAGTACATGTTCAGGCCCGTCTAAAGTTTGCTAGAGAGCATTTGGATGATCCAGATGAGGATTGGGACCAAAATAGAACTTTTTGGTAAAAACTCAACTCGTCGTGTTTGGAGGACAAAGAATGCTGAGTTGCATCCAAAGAACACCATACCTACTGTGAAGCATGGGGGTGGAAACATCATGCTTTGGGGCTGTTTTTCTGCAAAGGGACCAGGACGACTGATCCATGTAAAGGAAAGACTGAATGGGGCCATGTATCGTGAGATTTTGAGTGAAAACCTCCTTCCATCAGCAAGGGCATTGAAGATGAAACGTGGCTGGGTCTTTCAGCATGACAATGATCCCAAACACACCGCCCGGGCAACGAAGGAGTGGCTTCGTAAGAAGCATTTCAAAGTCCTGGAGTGGCCTAGCCAGTCTCCAGATCTCAACCCCATAGAAAATCTTTGGAGGGAGTTGAAAGTCCGTGTTGCCCAGCGACAGCCCCAAAACATCACTGCTCTAGAGGAGATCTGCATGGAGGAATGGGCCAAAATACCAGCAACAGTGTGTGAAAACCTTGTGAAGACTTACAGAAAACGTTTGACCTCTGTCATTGCCAACAAAGGGTATATAACAAAGTATTGAGAAACTTTTGTTATTGACCAAATACTTATTTTCCACCATAATATGCAAATAAATACATAAAAAATCCTACAATGTGATTTTCTGGATTTTTTTTCCTCATTTTGTCTGTCATAGTTGAAGTGTACCTATGATGAAAATTACAGGCCTCTCTCATCTTTTTAAGTGAGAGAACTTGCACAATTGGTGGCTGACTAAATACTTTTTTCCCCCACTGTATACAGATGTTTCTGTTGTTCCTGAAGTATGGTAGCTACCATACCATACATTTGAACATGCAGTACAGTGGGCCTGTATGACAACAGGTGGCATTTGAAAGATTTTTTCCTCTCAAGCTCAAACCAAAATGGCTTCAGAATCCTTATTATTTCCAAATAAAATCATAATTGACTGAAATTACCAAGGTGCTCTGCATGACAGTTTGCTATGACTGAGCCGCCATTGACTACTATGTGCCATCTCTGACACTGAAGTATGATATGTTACGTTTGGTATGGTTACATAAGACAGAAGCTAACTTAAGGCAAAAGCAAAAGTAGGGTGGCTGTTTGGGGTGGATGGGTAGTTGTATAATGCAAACTTCTAGCAACACAAAGGTTGCATTTTCAAATCTCTTCATGGAAACTTTAGCATTTTCGCTAAATACTAACGAATGTTTAGCTACTTTGCAATGACTTAACATGTTAGCTAAACCTTCCCCTAACCCTAATCTTAACCTTAACCCTGTCATGCGTATTGGAGCAGGTGAAGTGTCCAAGTGGTGTGTGGAAGGCCGTATTCAACTTGTCCCCCTCTCTGATTTGGACCAGGTGGTAGGCATTCCGGAGGTCAAGTTTGGTGAACACCGTGGCACCATGGAGGTGGGCAAAAGCAGAACTGATGAGTGGTAAGGGGTACTTGTTCTTCACAGTGATGTTATTCAGCCCACGGAAGTCTATGCACGGCCTCAGCGATCAATCCTTTTTCTTTACAAAAAAAACCCAGCACCTACCGGAGAGGAAGAAGGCTTGACATTTCCTGCAGCCAGGGAATCCTGGATGTACCCTCCATAGCCTCCTGCTCGGGCGAGAGAGGTTATTCAACCGGCTACAGGGGAGCTCCAAGAGCTCCAGGCTGGAGGTCAATGGTGCAGTCAAACGGCCGATGAGGCGACAGGGCGTGGTGCTTGCTGAACACAGGAGATAGATTGTTATACTCGAGAGGAACTGATGACCGGGAGATGGGCTGCTAATTTGGTTCAACAGTATATCCCCCACAACTGCCGAGCCACCTCCCTTTGCTGGCCGCAGGGAACAAGTGGAGACGAAGTGACCAACCTGGCCACAGTATAGGCAGCTCCTACTGCTGATTTGCCGCTGCCTCTCCTCAGGTGAGAGACGGGCCCGGCCGAGCTGCATGATTTCAGGTTCTGGAAGAGTCTTAGGAAGGGAGGCAGTTGTAGGGGGAAGACCAAGCAAAGAAGCAGCTGTAGTGACGGGGCATGCAACTCTACCTGCCCTCTCCTTCCAACGCTCACGGAGATGGGTGTCGATGCAGATGGCGAGGTAGATGAGCTTCTTGAGTCCATCAGGCTCATCCCTGGACACCAACTCATCCTTGATGGTCTCAGTGAGAGCTTGCTGAAATGCTCCCTGAAGGGCCTCTTCTTTCCAGCTTCTCTCAGTGGTGAGGGTGCGAAACTCAATCGCCGTCTCAGCGGCACTATAGGAGCCTTGGCGGAGGGACAGAAGTCGCTTAGCGGCATCCATACCACAGACAGGGTGGTCGAAGACTCATCTCTGTGAAGCTGGAGTAGGAGGAGCAGATGGGGGACTGTCTCTCCCATACCGCCATGGCCCAAGAAAGCGCTGCTCCACAGAGGCTGCCAATCAGGAAGGAAATCTTGGCCCGTTCGCATTAGCGTAGGGCTGTTCCAAATCAAAGTTTATTTGTCACGTGCGCCGAATACCACAGGTGTAGACCTTACAGTGAAATGCTTACTTACAGGCTCTAACCAATAGTGCAGAAAAAGGTATTAGGTGAACAATAGGTAAGTAAAGAAATAAAACAACAGTAAAAAGACAGGCTATATACAGTAGCGAGGCTATAAAAAGGAGTTCACTAGTATATGTTACTCATATACTAGTAACATTGTACCAGAAAGGCTTTGCAAGCTCCAAGGTAGCCATCAAAAACACTCTGGGGTCGGAAACAAACGGCTCATAGGGCAGAGGAGAGGGACTAGGGGCAGGTTGCCTGCTCTAGGCGAAGGTTTGGCCCTCCAGGTCTGAAAGGCTCTGTGAAAACCCTTCTGGAGCACGTCAAGGAGTTTTCAGGGCTTGGTCATGTTGCTTGGTCGCCTTGGCTGGCGAGGGTTTGGTGGAGAGGATCTGAGTCTGCTGGGTTCATATCTTGGCCAGATCGTACTGTCACGCGGAGCGGAGCAGATGAACCCAAGAGCAGACTCAGACAAGGAGACTGGGATGAGGTATTTGGTATTTTATTAGGATCCCCATTAGCTGTTGCAAAAGCACCAGCTACTCTTCCTGGGGTCCACACAAAATATGAAACATAATACAGAATGACATAATACAGAACATCATTAGACAAGAACAGCTCAAGGACAGAACTACATATATTTTTTAAAAGGCACACGTAGCCTACATATCAATGCATACACACAAACTATCTAGGTCAAATAAGGGAGAGGCGTTGGGCCATGAGGTGTTGCTTTATCTGTTTTTTGAAACCAGGTTTACTGTTTATTTGACCTATATGAGATGGAAGGAAGTTCCATGCAATATGGGCTCTATATTATACCGTACATTTTCTTGAATTTGTTCTGGACTTGGGGACTATGAAAAGACCCCTGGTGGCATGTCTGCTGGGATAAGTGTGTGTGTCAGAGCTGTGTGTAAGTTGACTATGCAAACAATTTTGGATTTTCAACACATTAAAAGAAGAAATTATGCAGTCAGTCTCTCCTCAACTCTTAGCCAAGAGAGACTGGCATGCACAGTATTTATATCAGCCATCTGATTACAATTAAGAACAAAACGTGCCGCACTGTTCTGGGCCAGCTGCAGATTAATGCCAGTGGCAGGTCATTGGTAAAAATATAGATGTGTATTGGGCCCACACTTTACATGTTTGACATTAGAGACGCTTCCATTAAAGAAAACCCTTTGAGTTCTACTACATAACTCTGAATCCACAATATAGCAGAGGTTGAAAAGCCATAGCACTAAAGTTTTTTCAACAACAGGTTATGGTCAATAATATCAAAAGCTGTAACCAAGGTATATATTGAAACACAGGGGGAAGATGGGGTTCAGGCCAGGGGAAGCTCAGGCGCGTTGCAGGAAGCCATGTGCAGAAGCTGAGGCTTGAGCGAGTGGATTTGGGACTGGGTAAGCAGTTCCGGAGAGGAATCCAAGGAAGCAGTAACCTCTGCTTAGACTGACTAGCAGCGTGGAAGTGGCAGGGCTGAGTATTTGTAGAGGTCTTGATTATGGAACAGGTTGCAGCTGGCGGGGATCTGCTCTGCCTCCAGCACACCTGTCTCCTCCCACACAATCACACACACACAAAGACACACACACAGAGAGGAAGAGGGAGAGAGCATCACGGGAGTGGTGGCAGGTTAGGGAGACACAGGATGAGCAGTAGAGGGCAGTGCAGGCACAGATGTAACAAATCCTAAACTTAATTCTAACCTTAACCCATAATCCCTAGTTTAGCTATTGTTAGCCACCTAGCTAAAGTTAGCCACAACTAATTGGAATTTGTAACATGTCATACGTTTTTGCAAATTTGTAACATATTGTATAAATTACAATTTGTAACACATTGTAGAAATTGCAATTCATTACATATCAAACAAATTGTAATTGTAACTTATAATTCGTAATTTAAATTGTAATTCGTAACTTATAATTCGTAATTTAAATTGTAATTCGTAACTTTATACATACTATACGAAACATAACATATCATACTAATTGGCATGTGTTGGATTTATGGTTACTATGTTACAACTACAACTGAGTCCTGTTTGAAAACTCAGTAATGTCACCTGATTACTTTGAGTTGAGTTACTTTTGGATTAATTCCCCTTAGAAGAAATAGGCTATGAAGAAATAGAAATTCAGACAATGTAATGCATACAACTGTATGATAAAAATTCTCCAGCCTTGAGAGAATACCTGAGGCAAATACTGTATGTATGCACTTAATCATTTATTCTTAGCCCATGTTGCTATAAACTGGAAAGTACTGAATGTGATTAAATTACTAAGGGGCTCTGCATGACTGTATGCGACTGAGCCACCACTGAGAGAGCAGCAGTGCATTTTTAATGACTACACTACACAGACTACTACGTGCTATCTCTGCGGATCACATGAATTAGACTGTGGTTCATTTGATATGTCAAAAGCACTGAATAAACTTTGTGAGGGGTTTTACTCAGTGGGATATGTTCAGTTGTGGGTGGATGAATTAGACATAAAGAAATCAGCTTGGGTGGTAGTAGAGTGGTTCACTGGGATCTGGAATTTGCATTTATATGACTGTAAACTTAAGTGAATATCTGGATAGTGCTAACTAACAGCCTTCCCACAAATGTATAGCGAACTATAGGGTACTGAATTCAAGTCTACACTAGTAACACCCTTGTACCTGTAGAAATGGTTTGTCTCAACTTTCTACACACAAACTGTAATTGAAGGAAATGTACTAACAGCCTTTTGGTTTGCATTTAGTGGGTAGCATTGGTGTGACAAACTAACCGAATTCTCACTCCCAGAGTAAGGTAGTCATGTTCTCGAAATTTAGCAAAGATGGCAGTAATTTTCAAAAGCGCCAGACCTGTTTTATTTTTTTCTTAATGTGAAGGTTTTGGCAAGGTGCACTTTGACATATAGCACTAATTTTATCACAACTATGAGGACATATACATACACAGAAAGACATGTCAGTCTGTGGACTCAGCTCGGGCTGAGCTGTCTTACAGTGTTTCTGGTTTGGAGAAAGAGAAAACACAAGGCCCCCGGGGCTGGTAAGGACTGGCACTGATATGGTAGCCAAACTAATTAGCCAAAGGAAATTGGGCCCTGGTCCATATCAGTTAGGTGAATAACCCCAGTTTGGGCTGTCTGACTAGGGGCTGCCAATGATAGCCAAGCAGGTTCAAGTGATTTTTGGAGGGAAATAAAATGTATTTTCTCAGACGGCCAACTAGCTCTGAGACAAATTTGTTTTTGAGTATAACAGTACCAGTACCAAATATCATAAGTAACCAAACAAACACTCAATTTCACCAACATGTGAGCTGTACAAAGGCAATTAGGATTCACAATGCCCTGTGCGGCAGGTAGCCTAGTGGTTAGAGCGTTGGACTTGTAACCGGAGGGTTGCAAGTTCGAATCCCCGAGCTGACAAGGGAAAAATCTGTCGTTCTGCCCCTGAACAAGGCAGTTAACCCACTGTTCCCCGGGCGCCGAAGACGTGGAAGTCGATTAAGGCAGCCCCCCGCACCTCTCTGATTCAGAGGGGTTGGGTTAAATGCGGAAGACACATTTCGGTTGAAGGCATTCGGTTGTACAACTGACTAATAATGGTGACTTTGACTTTGACTTTGACTTACCAGTTTCACTTTGGATCCAATTCCTGTAGGTCTCTTTGTCACAAATTGTTTTTGCATAGTGGGCTAGCTTTACAGTAAGAAAGTCTGCCCGAGAGTCTTTTTCCTACATTGCTTTTCACCTGTTCAATTTTAGACTGTACAAAAGTAATGAACTATCCTTACCTTAATGTTTACTAGGGGTGGCAGGTAGTTAGTGGTCAGCATTGAGTCAGTAAGCTAAAGGTCCCTGGTTCCAATCCCAGAGCTGACTAGGTGAGAAATCTGTTGATGTTCCCTTGATCAAGGCACTTAACCCTAGCTTCTCCTGTAAGTTGCTCTGGGTAAGAATGTTGACTAAAATGCAAAAAATAAATAATAATTTGTAGGTGTCCTGCATTTCTCTCTTAGCTGGCTGTTCCATGTCAAGTCCTTGCTTAGTAAAGCATTTGTCCATTGCCAGCTGTTCAGCTAACTTGGGCTGTGGTGCTCTTGGCAATTCAATGAGCAACACACACAATGAGGATCCAGTGTCAGTTTCTTTCGACAACCCCCAATGAGATGTTGCACAGTGGAAGTTTCAGCCCAAAGCTGTACCTACACATAAAGGAGTATTTGTTTATGCTAGAAAGATAATACTCATTTCCTTCACACCGTGTTGGCATATTATGGACTGTACAGCATACGTGAGACCATCCCAGGGATAAATTATAACCTCCCTCGTATTATCAAAGAGTATTACAACTTCAAAACCAGGTTTGCACTATGCTCCTTATACACATACATACAGTGTGGAACCTAGGTAATTATTTATTAACAATGCTCTCTCCTATTGGATTTGAGGCACATTGGAAATGTACAGACAAGCATAATCAGAGATTAACCTCACTGAATGAATTGAGGCTAGGGAAGTTGGGATTTGAGCCGGAGCAAACAGTGACAATGTAATTGGATTGTGACAAGCGAGCAGCCGTAATTCTGTGGATTTCATAGCTTGCTCCATTCTTCATGTTATTTCCCAACAGCACTCAATAATAGACAGAACCTGATTACAGCATCATGGATGATCATTTTGTTGAACATATTGCATCTGCACCACTTTGGGCTGTGACACATGTGACACATGCCAGTGTTCTTGATGCAGGCACTGTGTGTGATGAAGCGGTGCTGGTCTCACTCTGTGTTCGACCAGAAGGGGGAGCAATTTTGTAAACACAGAGTCCTGCACTGCCCTCCTATGTGGTGGCACTGCACAGGGCATTGTGAATCCTAATTGCCTTTGTACAGCTCACATGTTGGTGAAATTGAGTGTTTGTTTGGTTACTTATGATATTTTACAGGAGATCCATCTACAGTAGGTATGCAAACAGGTCTTAATCTGGTCCCATACATAAGGTGGGAGCTGCATCTGTGTAAAATATAATTTGTGGGAGGAGAGGTACTGTACAAGGTTATGAGGGCTGTAGCCTACTCTTTAATATCAAAATCTATAATCAAAGACTTGCCAAGTTCTGTAGCTCAAAGACCTTAAATGTGTCACTGTTGCCTTATTCATGTTTTACATTTATGTAAATACTTCAGAGGTAAAGTTCTATTTCATAACCTCTTGTTAATCGTTTTGCCCTCAAGTCCTCCATGTAAAATGCACCCATATTCTAACCTTGTCAGCATTTTCTCAAGCACACACTTCCACTCCTCACCTTGTGCATAGAGTTGTATGGTTTGTTAAACTTTTATATAAATGTTTTTTGTTTAGCATACATTTTAAACAAAGAAAACGGAGTCTCATTGTAATTTAATTAATGTGGAATTGCTCAGCTTAGTTTTTCTCTCTTTATTTGTTTACTCTGGTTGTCTGGCAGTTTTCAATTACCTACTCATCAGAGTAGACTACCTTTTAGCTGAAGATGTTATGAAGCACAAGAATGACACTTCTCTAATAAGCTTCATGATTTTCTTGGCATAAGATATGAATTGACTTAGTGCTGCTGTGCCAGTTAACTGAATTTGGACATTTAAACGCATATCAGTTAAAGTAATGTTATTGTAACGTTCGCTTCCAACTCACTCTCTCAAACACATAAATCCCCTGAGCGCAGCCCACTTTCCAGCTCACACTCTATAACACATAGATCCCCGGAACGCAGCTCACTCTCCAGATCCCAATCACCTGAATTCTGATCACCTGTTCACACACCTGTAATGTTATTATCACACACTATTTAGTTCAGTTCTTTGCACCCCATCATTGTGAGGTATTGTTTGTTTTGTGACACACTGCTATTCGGAGCACTGGGGTTCCCGTAATGTAATCCTCCCGTTTTTGCCTGTCTCACTAATGATGCCTTTTGCCTATTCCCTGTCTGTGCTTTAGCCTATCGGATTTCCTGCTATCAACCTATTGCCTGATCTCCCGGACGACGTTACTAGCCTTTCCCCTGCCTGTACTGTTGCCTTTTTGGACCCCCTGTGTATGACCTGCCTTCCCCTGGACCCAGCTACCTGCCTCCACCTGTGGTCCTTTGCTAATAAACACCTGCTGCGCCCTGCGCTTGAAACCAGCTCTCTCTCTCCCATCGTGTTCATTAGTTATGTCTTTATAATGAGTATGTAAATGTATTTGTTTCAGCCCAATGGCAACCCTGCTACTTGGTTTTGATACTAAGCTGCGGGTTGGGGCTGGAGAAATGTAAGCACTCTCAAATTCATAGATGGAGCTATCAATGAGACTGACCATCCATGAAATCAAAATTATAGTTTTAACCATGTTTTGAAGCTATACCGTGTGTGTTTACAATAACATTGGGATGCAATTAAGACAGTTGAACTAAGCTAATGAGGCATTTACAAGTTATTCTTCAAGAATAAAAGGACATATCATTATCTCATATTGCCCCTTTAATTCATAAAATAATTGGTTGGGCATTATCCTCAAGTAGCCTCCAGTTAACTCAACATGTTACCAGTTGCATATAGACTCAGGTGTAAATTGTCACAACTTCCGCCAAAGTTGGTCCCTCTCCTTGTTCGGGCGGGCCATCGCCGATCCACTTTTCATTTTTCCATTTGTTTTGTCTTTGTTTTATACACACCTGGTTTCAATTCCCCAATGACATGTTCATTATTTAACCCTCTGTTTTCCCCATGTTTGTTGTGCGTTATTGTTCTACTATTATGTCAGTCCATTTGGTGGGCTTGCACCTTCAGCGGGCCGTGTGGCATCAAAAAGCGAGTGCAGACCGCCACCGCAGTGAGGCCAGACCGGGTCTGGCTCTCGACCCGAAACCTGCCCCTGCCCTGGCGGAAGCTAGGTCCACGGTTTGTGGGGCCATTCAAAGTCCTGAGGAGACTGAACGAGGTTTGCTACAGGTTACAGCTTCTCCCAGATTACAGTATTAAATCCTTTGGGAGCAGCGCACAAAGTGACCGTTTTGGAGACCCTGGCGTGCCCAAAGTAAAATGCCTCCCATTCAGGGTCAGAAAATAGGATATGCACATATTTAGTACCATTGGATAGGAAACACTTAGAATTTTCTAAAAATGTTAACATTTTGTCTGTGACAAAAACAGAACGGATATGGCGGGCGAAACCCCGAGAAATGTCTGTTTTGACAGAGTGCCTCATTGGGAACCCCTCCCTTATGAAAATGCCCCCCATATAAGGGCATATGAATGCAGTACCTATCGCTTCCTCTCGATGTCAACAGTCTCGAGAAAGTGTTCAGATTTTTTTTAGATGCTTTAGAGCAGAGAAGAAGAGGAATAAGGAAGTGCCCCCACAGATGTCCTTTACAAGAAGACGCGCGCTCCCGCCAGGCGCGTCCTTTGTTTTTTTCCTTTCTTATCGCCCAGTTTATATTCTGGTTGGAATATTATGCTATTTATACAGAAAAGTGTTCCTAAAGATACATTTAAAATGATGTTTGTTTGTTCTTGGATAAGTTTATAGGTATAAGTTGAACGAGTTCTCTTCACATTTCAATGGACGATTGAAGGCTGTATGTTCTCATTCTAACGTGCCAATCAAACGGAGATTTATGGATATAATACATTACTTTTTCTAACAAAAGAACCATGGATTGTCTTCGTTGGACACTTGGGAAGCCCTCAGCAGAAGTTCTTCAACAGGTAATTGATTTGTTTTCGCTGTGAAATGTGTTTTCTGTGAACCGTGGAGGCTTATGAAATTATGGTAATGGCAAAAATATGTTAGGTGCTACCCTCAAACAATCAAATGTGGTGCTTTCGCCGTAAAGCCTTTTTGAAATCTGACAACGCTGTGATATTGCCAAGAAGCAGAGCTTTTGATGACTATGAAACACTTGTATATTGATGCATGTTTAATAATTAAACTTTTGGATTTTGAATTTGGCGCCTTGCATTTCACCTGGTAGTGTCGGGAGTGCCCCACCGCTCCCTAAGAAGTTAACCCCTCGTTCCATGTGTCTCTCCTCAGGCTGGTGGTGGCTGGTCCACTCCAGGAGTCTGAGGTGCGGGAGGTTCCTCCGCCCCCTCTGGACATCGAGGGGGCCCCGGCGTATGCAGTTCGAGCTATACTGGTCTCGAGGCGTCAGGCGAGGGGCCTTCAGTACCTCGTGGAGTGAGAGGGGTACGGTCCGGAGGAGAGATGCTGGGTGCCGGTGGAGGACGTTTTGGACCCTTTGATGCTGCGGGAGTTCCACCGTCTCCATCTAGATCGCCCTGCGCCTCGTCCTCCGGGTCGTCCCCGAGGTCGGCATCGGCGCGCTGCTGGAGCCGCGCGTCAAGGGGGGGGTACTGTCACGACTTCAGCCGAAGTCGGTCCCTCTCCTTGTTCGTTCGGCGGTCGACATCGCCGGCTTTCTAGCCATCGCCGGTCCACTTTTCATTTTTCCATTTGTTTTGTCTTTGTTTCATACAAACCTGGTTTCATTTCCCCAATTACATGTTCATTATTTAACCCTCTGTTTTCCCCATGTTTGTTGTGCGTTATTGTTCTACTATTATGTCAGTCCATTTGATGGGCTTGGTATTTGTTACTACTTTGTATATTTGAGTAAACTATGTTGTGTTGCTCATCTCTGCTGTCCTGCGCCTGACTCTTTTGTACCAACTACACCAAGCCTTGTGACAAAAATACTTCACTAGTCACACACAACATTTTTTTTACCACTGTGGAGAAACACAAAGTCTGGTTTTATGGCGCTGAAGTGAGCATGCTTAGTAAAATCCACGTGGGTATGGTTATTCTGGGCAGGCTAAAGTTAAGCTGCAGAAGATAAAATGTCACTGGGGACAATTCTCAACATTTGGTTAAAATAAGTGAATGCATCGGAAGACACAAAAGCCTTAGTTTTACTCTACTTCATTGCACACCATTTCATGGGAAATATACCTTGGTTTCTGAGGAGGGACTCTGCCCTCAACTTGGTCTCTTTGTTTCTTTCCCAATTCCTATTAAATATTTAAAGAAGCTTGACAATGCCTGAAAAGCTCAGCCTACCATGAAAGGATGGGAAATACACAAGAGGACTTTAAAAGAGGAAACCCATGAAGAAAGAGAGAGAAAAAAATCTTTCATCAAAATAACCACAGGTTAACTTTTCTTGGTGTGTGTGTGCGTGCGCGTGCCTGTGTCCATTTCTCATAGAGAGAGTTGAACTGTTGAATGTTGACAGCATACAAATAGATTTTATTTTTACATAACATGCAGCAGTCTGGGTCAGGAAATCACCAAAAATAATCCTTAAAATAGCTGTTTGACTGGGGAAAGACCTAGTCCACTACATATTCGTCGCCAATCCCACTGGCTCCAGGTCATCTATAAGTCTTTGCTAGGTAAAGCCCCGCCTTATCTCAGCTCACTGGTCACCATAGCAACACCCACCCATAGCACGGGCTCCAGCAGGTATATTTCACTGGTCATCCCCAAAGCCAACACTTCCATTGGCCGCCTTTCCTTCGTTCTCTACTGCCAATGACTGGAATGAATTGCAAAAATCACTGAAGCTGCAGACTTATATCTCCCTCTCTAACTTTAAGCATCAGCTGTCAGAGCAGCTTACCGATCACTGTACCTGTACACAGCCAATCTGTAAATAGCCCACCCAACTACCTCATCCCCATATTTTTATTTTATCTTCTTGCTCTTTTGCACCCCAGTATCTCTACTTGCACATCATCATCTGCACATGTATCACTCCAGTGTTAATGCTAAATTGTAGTTATTTCACCTATTTATTGCCTTACCTCCCTACTCTTCTACATTTGCACACACTGTACATAGATTTTTCTATTGTGTTATTGACTGTACGTTTATTTATGTGTAACTCTGTGTTGTTGTTTTTGTCCCACTGCTTTGCTTTATCATGACCAGGTCGCAGTTGTAAATGAGAACTTGTTCTCACCTGGCCTACCTGGTTAAATAAAGGTGACATAAAAAAACAACAACTCAGATCCCATTTCAGCAGTAAAATAACAATAGCGAGGCTATATACAGGTGGTACCGGTACAGAGTCAATGTAGTTGACGTAATTGAAATAATATGTACATGTAGGTAGAGTTAAAGTGACTATGCATAGATAATAAACAGAGAGTAGCAGCAGTGTAAAAGAGGGCGGGAGGGCAATTCAAATAATCTGTTTAGCCCTTTGATCAGCTGTTCAGGAGTCTTATGGCTTGTGGGTAGAAGCTGTTAAGGAGCATTTTGGACCTAGACTTAACGCTCCGGTATGGCTTTCCGTGTGGTAGCAGAGAGAACAGTCTATGAGTGGCTGGAGTTTTGAACATTTTTATAGCCTTCCTATGACACTGCCTGGTATAGAGGTACTGGATGGCAGGAAGCTTGGCCCCGTGATGCACTGGACCGTATGCACTACCCACTGTAGTGCCTTGCGGTCGGAAGCCAAGCAGTTGCCATACAAAACAGTGATGGAACTTGGCTCAAATTAAGATCCTACATCTGTACAGTATTATATAAATAGAGAGCAGTCATAGAAGAGGTAAGAAAAAGCATGGCATCAATCATCAACTACATTTCATGATTTTTGAAATGTCATCATTTCAGATCCATGTTAGTGCTCATGAACTTATCTGCGTTAACTTCTGTAGTTTACTATAAGATCGTATTAGAGTGTAGAGGGCATTGTGTTTCAGCTGCCATTTTGTGTCATCTTGGACTTGAGCTGGGCAGTTCGGGCCACCACGTGCCTGTAGGAATTGGCTGTTATGTCACGTCACAGAAGAAACATCTGTGACTCACTTTTGCCAGGGAATCCAATGTGACACGTATGTGCCCTTATGCCCGTATGGGTGCCACACATTGATTGTGTATAGGCGACGGGCAGAGGCTGGTGGCAAAGGCTTCATGTCACATTTGGATGCCTAGAGGGACATTCCTGAGATGGTTGAGATAGAGGAAAAGGCTGTATCATTCTCTTTGGCAAAGGGCAGACATCAACAACTTGTGAGTTTCAGATAGCTGTGTTTGATGTTAGGCTGTCTTTCTAGAGATTTTAGGAGAATGTGATGGAGGTCAAGTGGGATAGGAACAAAGGTTGATCTTACACTCTCTGTTCTGATAAAGATCTTCAGCTATGATTGCGTTAAACCGGCTGACATTTATCTTTACTCCTCTGCCACCCTGTCTGTTTGAAATATAACATTCTGATGCTGTACAGTTCTCTGATTTATATAGAAACTCCATGCAATTCTATTCCCCCTTTCACATTGTTACCCAAGCAGAGTTCAGTGCAAGTTCAAGGTGACATCAACTGAACACATTATCTTATACACTTGCAGTGGAAGCAACTGTGGTTTCCACGAAACCCTCAGACACCATCAAACAAGAAATGCATCTCATCAATTGAAATCACAGGTAGACGCTTCTGGTTTTCAGATATATTTCCATTAGTGCATTAGCATCCAAATGGCAGGCGATTTATAAAAACTCGAAGTGTCCTGGTTGAAGAGAATGAGGATTGGGTTAGCATCTTCTATCGAACGTTATGCCATATTCAAATGTTTTCTTGGGATTAAGATAGCAAATGAACCATAAATGCCAAGGCTATATTCCATTTCAATTAAGAATCAGACAAAATTTCCTGTCTTGCCTGCCTAACTAAAAACATTAAACAAATGAAAGAATCTGTCTTAACACTGAACTGAGATGTTCTTCATCCATTAAGTTATCTTTAATTAACTGTGAAATGTAGAATCAGTTTAAAAACAGGAAAGCTAGACCAAAAAGACCAAAATGCAGCGTGGGTCGAATTCCACATACTTTAACTACTTAGGGAGCAGTGGGGCGCTATCCAGAGCCACCTAACATCACCAAACACTGTCTAGAGACTGTTGACATCCAGTGGAAGCAATAGGTACTGCAATCTTACTCCCATATATGTCTGTTTTCAATAGGGAGGGGTTCAAAATGAGGCAATGTGTCAAAAACACTTTTCCAGGACAGAAATTCCTCGGGTTTTCGCCTGCTATATCAGCTCTGTTATACTCACAGACAATATTTTAACACTCTTAGAAACTTCAGAGTGTTTTCTATCCAATAGTACTAATTATGTGCATATCCTAGTTTCTGGGCCTGAGTGGCAGGCCTTTTACTTTGGGCACGCCAGACTCTCCAAAACCGACACCTCAGCTGCCGCTCCCTAAGAAGTTAATTGGCAATGGAACTATACAAAACAATAAGAAATTACCAGATCAGACATAGGTGTGTAGCGCACACAGCACATGCACTAACATAAGACATTAACCCTAGAGGCTTGGTGTGTGGAGCCAGAACAGGACGTACTGGGCTGGGACGACACTCTGGACGAGTGCGGGGAGCTGGCACTGGACGCACCAGACTGGGGATGCGCACTGGACGCCTGGTGCGTGGAGCTGGCATTGGACGTACCGGGCTGGTCTCACACACCTCTGGGCGAGTGCAGGGAGCTGGCACTGGACGCACCGGGCTGGGGATGCGCACTGGACTCCGAGTGCGGGGAGCCGGGGTAGGTCTCGCCGGGCTGACGATCCACACCTCAGGACGATTGCAGGGAGCTGGCACAGGACGTACCAGGCTGAGAGAGCCCATTGGACGTACCTCTCTCTTACATCCCTCCCAAAACTCCTTTATACTCCTCCATTCCAGCTCAGGTCTCACCGGACTGCTGACACTCTCTTCAGGGTGAGTGCAGGGAGCTGGCACTGGACGTGCCGGGCTGAGAGAGCACAATGGACGTACCGGGCTGAGAGAGCACACTGTACGTCCCTCTCTTCTCTGTTCACCCCATGTGCCCCCCCCAAAAAAAATCCTGGGACTGCTGTGGCCGCAAACCCCACAGGAACTTTCGCCAAGGCAGGGTCTCCCAATCCCCCTTTATCTCCTCCCAGGTCCAGATTTGCTTCTCCTCCATGACACGCTGCTTGGTTCGGGTTTGGTGGGTTATTCCTGTCACGATCGTCAACAGAGTTGGACCAAGGAGCAGCGTGCATTGTGTTTCACATCTTTTTAATGTCATGGAACAATACAAAACAATAAAGGAATGCCTGATCGTCACAAATGTGTGTAGCACATACCACACAACAAACAATAACCCACCAAGGCAGGTGGGGAAGGGAACAAACTAAATAGGATTCCCAATTAGAGGCAACGACATACAGCGGCCTCTAATTGGGAACCAACACAAAAACCACCATAGAACAAAATCCCCCTGGTCATGTCCTGGCACAAAAACCCCATAGATAACCCAGAGGGCTATCTATGGCCAGGACGTGACAGAAGATCCAAAAGTATTTTTTTTCTCATCGACCTAGACCTACTTGCCCGGGGTGGGTTCTTCATAATCAGGCATCTGTCAATGTTCAGAACACCTTAAGTATCTCCTCAGTTTACCCCATATGTTGTTTGTGTCAGATTCTCTCTGTACTGTAGCCCCATATCTCAGTCCTGTAATATTGTCATAAATTCTTAATCTGCCAATTCCAGACTACACTTTAAATGACACGTGCTCGTCTTGAGTGAGTCTACTTCTCCAGACGCGTCTTAAAATTAGATGAATCATCAGGGACAGCAGAGTTTAGATGAGTCGTGCACCTGCCATCAGAAATGTGCCATATCAATCAAACCCGAGGTGCTAATGATCATCTGCCAGAAGTTCTAGCAGAGGGGACCACCATCTCCCCCGGCGAAGTCATTTGCGTCGATCTGCACCTCTAGCGCATTTGGCCTCCTCCGCAGTCCTAATAGCTCCAACGCTTTGTCTCCTGCCGAAACGCTCAAAGATTAATTATTCTCGTCCACAATGCAGATCTGACAGGGTTCGCTGCACCTTTGCCAAAAATAGACAAATGAATAGAATGGGGGAAAATAAATAGCAGGCCCGAGACACATCCCGGGTGCATCAGAAGAGCTGCTTAAGGTCCCAAAAGCATTTTTTCTGAGTGTTCTTGACATTGAATTGGATGACAAAACTTTGACAGTAGGCTAGGGAATGGACTTGTGACTGGGAGTTCTCTATAGTTTAATACGATTAGCCCAATTAATGTCTACACAGACAAGGCTCCTCGGGAGCCCGGGAGTCATTCTCAAAATCGGACTAAGCCATTCCAAATTGGTCTCAGAAGATTTGGTATTATTCTGTATGTAAATCCGAGACACTTTATTTAGTATGATATGATACATTTTGTATGGTATGTATTCATTTATGGATGTCCTTCACCCATTTCCTACAATATGTTACAAATTTGCAAAACATATGATATGTTATGAAATCCAGCTAGGTTCCAAAGATAGGAGTTAGGTTAAGATTAGTGTTAGGGGAAGGGTTAGCTAAAAGGGTTAAGTTTAGGAGATTGTTAAAAGGGTAAGGTTATGGGAAATTATTATGTAACCATGCCAAATGTAACATACAGTATGTACTAATATGATCATTCCAGATTTAAATTTACTATGTTACGTCTAGTCTATTAGACCAGGCTGGCCACTCAGGACAGGGATCACAGTGCATCTGAGTACTGGGGTTTTGGAGGGAGGTCAAATACGACTTTGGTGAAGGCTCTAATGAATAAAGGAATACTGAGTAGCCTAAGTCCTGTGGGGTTTGATGGTAGAACAGCGATGCTGTAGTACGCTGTCACAGGTTATGGAAATAGACCAGTCAAGAATCAAAGCACTGCAAGTTCAAGGTTCAGGTGGACTGTATAGTACTGTGAGTAACATGACTGTACACATTTGCTTTAAAACCTTTAAAAACTTCATGCATTCATATTCATGCCATTGTTTTATCAATTGAATTGGGGTCTCCCTACTCAATTCATATCTCATAAATGCATGTTCTAATTGAGGTTGCTAATATCACACGCAGACTATCTGCAGTGGGTTGCAGTCTGTTGAAGATGGACAAATAGAAAGTGATAGGTTGCAAGCTTCAATTTCTGTGTGGGGGCCGAGATAGATCCATAGAGCATTCATCGGACGCCTCCACACATGTGCTATGGGTAAACAGATTCAAATGCTCCTAAGTGACGCAGATGTCCTCTTTATCCTACTCCAACATTGTGTTTGCATGCTGCGACAACGCATCTCTGATCAGCATGTGGTGGAACATCTCTTCCCTTGAACAAACTAATCAAACTGAGCCGGCTAGATGACACCCCCTTTGCTTATTCCACCAATTTGTTGAGATGCCGAATAAAATACTGTAATGCTACCATATGACAGTTTGCAGTTGTCATAGAAAGCCCATTGATTTAAAAAGGATATATATATACATGTATATACAGGACCAGTCAAAAAGGTTTATCTTTATTTTTACTATTTTCTAGATTTCTTCAAAGTAGCCACCCTATGACATGATGACAGCTTTGCATACTCTTGGCATTCTCTCAACCAGCTACACCTGGAATGCTTTTCCAACTGTCTTGAAGGAGTTCCCACATATGCTGAGCCCTTGTTGGCTGCTTTTTCTTCAGTTCCAACTCATCCCAAACCATCTCAATTGGGTTGAGGTCGGGTGATTGTGGAGGCCAGGTCATCTGATGAAGCACTCCATCACTTTCCTTCTTGGTCAAATAGCCCTTACACAGTCTGAAGGTTGAAAAACAAATAATTGTCCCACTAAGCACAAACCAGATGTGATGGTGTTTCACTGCAGAATGCTGTGGTAGCCATGCTGGTTAAGTGTGCCTTGAATTCTAAATAAATCACTGACAGTGTCACCAGCAAAGCACCCCCAAACCATCACACCTCCTCCTCCATTCTCCACCGTGGGAACCACACATGCGGAGATCATACGTTCACTTACAAAGACACGGCGGTTGGAAACATAAATCTCAAATTTGGACTCATCAGACCAAAGGATATATTTCCACTGGTCTAATGTCCTTTGCTCGTGTTTCTTGGCCCAAGCAAGTCTCTTGTTCTTATTGGTGTCCTTTAGTAGTGGTTTCTTTGCAGCAATTCGACCATGAAGGCCTGATTCACGCAGTCTCCTCTGAACAGTTGATGTTTATGTGGAAAGAAATTCCACAAATTACCTTTTAAGGCACACCTGTTAATTGAAATGCATTCCAAGTGACTACCTCATGAAGCTGGTTGAGAGAATGCCAAGAATGTGCAAAGCTGTCTTCAATGCAAAGGATGGCTATTTTGAAGAATCTTAAATATAAAATGTATTTTGATTTGTTTAACACTTTTTTGGTTACTACGTGATTCCTTGTGTGTTATTTCGTAGTTTTGATGATTTCACTATTATTCTACAATGTAGAACGTATTCAAAATAAAGAAAACCCCTAGAATGAGTAGGTGTGTCCAAACCTTTGACTGGTACTATCATGCCCCATTTGGCATGATAGATTCAATTTTACACGTAAATAATTCTAAAGGAAGCAAATGAATAAGCAATTGAATAGAAGAATACTTGGTCAAATTCACAGGTCTCTCATACAAATGAATGCGTGCATAGTGTTAGTCATGCAGAATCGAGAAAGACTCTCCATGACTGTGGGGTGGTGGACGCCTAGCTCCCAGATGCCCTTGCAATCGTTACTGCACATACACAGACATCTAACTTCCCCTGGATATTTCATTTAGCAATGCATACCAGGGTCGATTGTAGGCTATCAATAATTAGCATTGACAGCTAGGGCGTTGACACACACCTCAAACAACACAATTACATCCATGCCCTGACTCACAAAGGCAGTATAAGGATATTATCTCTGCCATACCTTGGGATTTGGGCCCTGCATATGTATTGTGTTATTAGTTCTATGGCATTTACTTTATTTCAAAGCATAATAGAAAATATTCTGATAGTGGTTGCTTTGAGTTGATGGATAATTTAGTGTTGCAGCACTACACGAGGCCCACTTTATCAATATTTAATCCAGACAGACAACCAGTTGTGGTTCCCTGTTTGAATACTTTGAAAATGCAGTCCTCCTTTGAGTTAATTGCTGATCGTACATGAATAGGTAAGGGAAAGACTAAGTTTTACTGAATGGCTTCCAATGTCAGAACACTGATTAGATAAAAGAAAGGAGTATATGAACTGGACCTATGCCTGGTAAAGTACATACAAAATGACTAACTATACATTTACTTGAATACCAGACTACCTGACTGTGAGGGGCATTGTATATGGAGCTATTTCATGATAGGGACGCACGATATATCAATGAACATATCGGAATCGGCTGACATTAGCTAAAAATGGCAACATCGGTAATGGCGATGTGAAAAACCGATGTCAAAGCTGACGTGCATACCTATATGACGTAATGACGCAATGTAAAATTGTGCGCTACACGTCCAACACAGCATTCCTAACCTAGCCCACAATGTCTGCTGTGTGGATCGAGCAGTCAAGTCGAGCAGTCATTTGAAAGAGTAAGAACATTTCAGCGTGACAACTCAAAGGCGAAATCCATTAACTTCTTAAGGAGCAGCAAGGTGCGCTGGGGCGCTAGCGCCCCACTCCCGACACTACCAGATGAAATGCAAGGCGCCAAATTCAAAATCCAAAAGTTGAATTATTAAACATACAAGTGTTTCATAGTCATCAAAAGCTCTGCTTCTTGGCAATATCACAGCGTTGTCAGATTTCAAAAAGGCTTTACGGCGAAAGCACCACATTTGATTGTTTGAGGATAGCACCCCACATATTTTTCCATTAGCATGAACTCATAAGCCTTCACGGTTCATAGAAAACACATTTCACAGCGAAAACAAATCAATTACCTTTTGAAGAACTTCTGCTGAGGGCTTCCCAAGTGTCCAACGAAGACAATCCATGGTTCTTTTGTTAGAAATAGTAATGTATTATATCCATAAATCTCAGTTTGGTTGGCGCGTTATAATGAGAAAATAGAGCCTCCAATCGTCCATTGAAACGTGAAGAGAACTCGTTCAACTTATACCTATAAACTTGTCCAAGAACAATCAAACATAATTTTAAATGTATCCTTAGGAACACGTATGTATAGATAGTATAATATTTCAACCGGAATATAAACTGGGCGATAAGAAAGGAAAAAAACTAAGAACGCGCCAGCCGGGAGCGCACATTTACTTCTATTGACATCTGCGTGGACACTTCCTTATTCGTCTTCTTCTCTGCTCTAAAAGCATCTAAAAAGAATCAGAACACTTTCTTGAGACTGTTGACATCCAGAGGAAGCAATAGGTACTGCATTCATATGCCCTTATATTGGAATTTGCATAAGGGAGGGGTTCCAAATGAGGTGATGTGTCAAAACCACTTTTTCCAGGGCAGAAATTCCTCGGGTTTTCGCCTGCCATATCCGTTCTGTTATACTGACAGACAAAATGTTAACACTTTTAGAAAATTCAGTGTTTCCTATCCAATGGTACTAAATATGTGCATATCCTTTTACTTTGGGCACGCCAGGCTCTCCAAAACTGTCACCTCGTGCGCTGCTCCCTAACCTCTCTGCGCACGAATCCCGCTAGCGGGATCGTTTTCAGAGCAAACATAATGCGGCAAATTCAAAATAAACATTTGTAATATTTAACATTCTTTGATATACAAGTGTTGCGTAGCCATCAAAAGCTCTGCTTCTTGGCAATATCACTGCGTTGTCAGATTTCAAAAAGGCTTTACGGCGAAAGCACCACATTTGATTGTTTGAGGCTAGTACCTCACATATTTTCCACATTAGCATAAATTCATATCCAGCTCTGTTCTCAAAATGTCCATATCACAGCTAATATAAATCGCTTACCTTTCAAATAACTTCTGCTGAGGGCTTCCCAGGTGTCCAAACAAGAGAATCCATGGTTATTTTGTTAGAAAAAGTAATTCATTATATCCATAAATCTCAGTTTGGTTGGCACGTTATGTTCAGCTACTCCACCAAGCATTGTCAGTCTACTCCCCCGTTGTACAGTGAAGAAAACGCGTTCAATTTATACCTCTCATTTTTTCACAAACAAATCAAATATCATTAATAATGCATCCTTATGTATTCTTTTATGAATAATAGCGATCATATTTTACACGGATGGTAACTGAAACGTTATAAAAGGAAAAGAAAGCTGGGCGCGTTCACGTTCTCGTGAACGTGCACGGTTGTTTACATTTTTCCCTTCCTGTAGTCTTTCTTCTTCTATAAGGATATCCTCAGGGCTATTTCCTCCAGACACTTTCCAGAGACTGTTGACATCCAGTGGAAGCCATAGGTACTGCAACCTGTGTCCTATTCCCCATTGACTTCTATTACCAGGCCTTCAAAGTGAGTGGAGGGCAAAAGAAAAAGGAATTCCCTGACAGAAATTTCTCAGGTTTTTGCCTGCTATATCTGTTCTGTTATACCCACAGACTATATCTTAATGGTTTTAGACAGTTCAGAGTGTTTCCTATCCAATAGTACTAATGTGAATATCCTAGTTTCTGGCCCTGAGTGGCGGGCATTTAACTTTGGGCACATCAGACAGGCGAAAATTCAGAAAATGGGACCCTAGCTGTAACAGGCTAAGAAGTTAACACCACGATAATGGAATTCATTGCCCTTGACAATCAACCATTCTCTGTCATGGGTGATGTTGGCTTTCGCGACTGGTCGAGCAAATAACACAGTTCAATTATAGAATGTTGTGTGTTCTGAATTTGCACGTGCAAGCCAAGTGCCACCACTACTATCAGTGGCAATGTCAAAGCTGTACAAAAAAGTCTGCAAACACCGGCCACGAACGATGTGTTTACAATACCACGTTGGTAATAAAGCATTATTTGTTCGACAGCAACTTTTTGGTTAGTGTGGTGTGTGTGTATGTTTGTGTGTAACCTTTATTTAACTAGGCAAGACAGTTAAGAACAAACTCTTATTTACAATGACGGCCTACCCCTGTCAAACCCAGACGACGATGGGCCAATTGTGCGCTGCCCTATGGGACTCCCAATCACGGCCGGATGTGATACAGCCTGGATTCGAACCAGGGACTGTAGTGACACCTCTTGCACTAAGATGCAGTGCCTTAGACCGCTGCGTCCATGTGTGTGTGTTAACTATTTAACTGTAAAAAAAAAAAATGTTTACCGGTATTGTTTGTTTTGGCGTGTAAAATATTAGATATCGTTGTAGGCCTAAAATGTCATATCGGTGCATCACTAATTAGTACTTTGATATTCAGGTGTGGGCGTTGCGGAGTTGCCATGATTAGAGGTGCTTAACTTAAATGGCTTCAGCACATATTAAGCTTTATGAATGAGCAATATGTCAAATTGGACCTTTGGTATTATACAGCAGGGGTCATTAATGGAAATGAATTGGTCATAAGAGTTAGGGTCAACTGCATTTTCGCTGTAGTTAATTGATATTTGATTTATGGATTGGAGTAAAAAATAATAAAAACAAATATGAATTCACTTAAAAACAATCTCTCTCTCCCTAAGCCCCCCCATACTATTTTATGATTAGTTTTGGACTTGTGCTAGCCTAGAGTCTAATAAGCAGCAGACATTTGAGCTCTGGCAGGTTGTGTGGATCTATACACAGCTGCAACTGCCCTGGATTAAGCCCAGACAGGAGACAAGGCCATCTACCCACAGATTCATTCCACAACATTTCAACAAGCCATGACACCCACCACTTCAAATTGTTCCGAAATCACTTCTGTTGTTTGTTAGAAACAGGTAAGATTGACATAATTTGATCTAGAAGAAATTTAGCTAATTGATTGCACCCAAATTTGCCCATTTAAATGTGTAGGATTCAGATAATATTAAATCAATATAATACCAAACAACCGATTTGGACCAAACTTCTTTCTACCAAATAGTCAAAATTTTCAGAAGCTACACACGGACCGCCCACGCCAATCGAACCCCAGTAACCAGTACACAGTATCAGTTCTCTATGTTTGACAAATAGTTTGAAGCTGCGGCTTCTGAATACTATGTCATTTATTCCCTGTGAATCTGGTCATGTTTTGTTTCCCCTGTTTAAAGTAATAAGTAATTGAAGTCACTTGTAGTGTGAAGTACCAGGTTTTGACCACTAGATGCCGCTGTTCCTGCTATGCCTCCACACTTTTATACAGTACATATAGCATGTATCTTGTATCTATTAAATAGATCACATTTCCTTTGTAATTTTGGGTAGACAACCAATAGATTTGGCTCGCTTAACACTAGAACTGCTCGTCTTCGAGGCCCCCCTTTCAAGCTAATGAGCAATCAATCTGACTGCAACATTCTAACAGTGATATACGCTATCCCAAAAATAATAATTTGGATGTGTTTATGAAGGTCAAATAACACAATACTTTTTTCATTTGTTTATGTTACTGTAGGCTTTATGTAAAAATGAAAAACACAAGTGTTCAATAATATTATTTGTGTAGTGCCTTTATTACAACTATGAAACAGAAAGCATATGTGTTGGAACACGGTAACAGCTTATTTTTATAACAATAAATAAATTAAAATAAATATCCCAACTACTAAGATGCCGGGTCAAATGATGAAAATATCAGTAGCATAAACATCATTATAAGTGACAAATGTCCTTGTTAAATAGTGAAAATCTGCACAAAAGAAATAATGGCATTTTAATGAATATGTTTCAATATGACAGCAGTCACAAACAGTCAATTATTGTCAGTGCTTGCTGTTCTGTAGAGGTTAGTCATGATCTTTCTGAAGCGATCCCATGAAATGTGTCACAAGTGTAAAGAGGAGTAGGTAGGAGGCAGTCGCAGGTTTAGAACTACTGCATTTATATATACAGTATGTGTGTTCCCAGGCGAGGAGACGATCCCGCACATCAGAGGGCACATAGGTACACCCCTCGGGACAGTGTCCACATTCCACATGACAGGAGCCACAATGCGGGACAGGGAAATAATGGGTGTGACTTTCTCCCTCCAATCCTCTGTGTCATGCACCCGAGACAACGCATCGGCCTTGACATTCTTAGATCCCGGCCAGTAGGAGAGGGTAAAGTCAAACCTGGCGAAGAATAGGGCCCACTTAGCCTGACCTGGGTTCAGTCTCTTCGCTGCTCGAATATACTCTAGGTTCTGGTGGTCCGTCCAAACAAGGAATGGGTGTTGTGCACCCTCCAGCCAGCGCCGCCATGTTTTCAGTGCCTTCTTGACGGCTAGCAACTCGCGATCCCCCACATCGTAATTCCGCTCCGCGGGAGACAGCGTCCATGAGTAGAAGGCGCATGGAGGGAGTTAAGGCGGTGATACAGTGCGTTGGGAGAGAACATCCCCTACTCCAACCTCGGAAGCGTCCACCTCCACGATGAAGGGCAGAGACGGGTCAGGATGAGCCAGAACAGGTGCATTCGTAAAACATTCCTTGAACGCACAGAAGGCTTCATTGGCCTCCTCAGTCCAGCACAGCTGTCGAGGACCTCCCTTCAGGAGGGAGGCGCCACCACTGTGCTGAAACCCCTCATGAAGCGCCTGAAATAGTTGGCAAAACCTAGGAAGCGCTGCACCGCCTTTATGTTGTATGGAACAGGACACAACCGTACTGCACTGGCCCTCTGCTCTTCCATCCCCACTCCGTGGTGGATATCCGATAGCCCAGGAAGGGGACCACCTGCTGGAAGAAAAGGCACTTCTCCGCTTTGGTGTACAGGTGATGCCCTATCAGCCTCTCCAAAATGGACCTGACATAAGAGACATGTTGCTCCCGTGTAGTGGAGTACACCAAGATGTTGTCTATGTACACCACTACACAGCGACACAACTTGTCTCTAAACACCTCGTTAATGAAGGATTGAAAAACCAAGGGTGCATTTGTCAAGCTGTAGGGCATTACCCTGTATTCGTAGTGCCCGGTGCTGAATGCAGTCTTCCATTCATCCCCCTCTCTGATGCGCACCAGGTTGTAGGCACTGCGTAAATCCGATTTGGTAAAGTACTGAGCATCGTGCATCTGTTTGATCACAGTGGGAATGAGAGGCAGGGGATAACTAAATTTAACAGTTGCCTTATTCAGTGTCCAGTAATTGATACAGGGGCGGAGACCTCCGTTTTTCTACTTCATGAAAAAGAAACTGGAGGAGGCAGTAGAGGTGGACGGACGGAGGAATCCTTGGGCCAGCGGCTTTCTGGACGTAGACCTCCATGGCTTCGGTCTCTGCATGCGAGAGAGGGTAGATATGCCCCCTCGGGAGGGTAGAACCAGGCAGTAGGTTGATAGTGCAGTCCAATGGGTAATGAAGGGGCAGGCACGAGTCTTCGAAAAAGCCACCTGTATGTCCCAGTATTCCTCCAGGATAGGGACGTGGGTGGCCTGGTCCAAACTTTCCACTGAGGTGGCACAGATAGACACAGAGAAACACCTCCCCTGACACTCCTGTGACCAACCCAACAACCTCCTCTCTATCCACAATATCATGGGGTTATGCAACTGTAACCAGGGGAAACCTAAAACTACGGGGTTTGCAGGAGAGTCTAAGATGAGGAAAGTGATACGTTCATGGTGGTTGTGAGCAACTGTGAGGTAAATGGGAATCGTGGTCTGGCACACGAGTCCAGTTCCTATGGGACGTTTGTCTAGGGCATGGACTGGGATAGGGTGTTGTAAAGGGACTGGAGGAATGCGTAATGATAAGGCCACTGACCAGTCTAGGAAATTGCCTGCAGAATCTGAGTCCACTAGGGCAGGACTCAGTGTGGGACCAGGACAGTCCGGGAAGGTAACAGGAAGGAGGATGGGCTGGGTGGACAGAGAGGTGCAAGGCACGTCCACGCCTACCTTTGGAAGGTGCAGGAGCGCTCCTCGGCCTGCCGCTTCCTCGCCTGGTTCTCCTTCTGGGACAGGTGTTCCAAGGGTGGTCCGACTGCCCGTCGTCAACAGGGTTGGGCGACGACAGGTACGCAGAAGATTATCCAGGTGGATGGCCATGGCGATGAGCTGGTCCAGCGTGAGGTCCTCATCATGACAGGCAAGCTTGGTCTGGACGTCTGCCTGTAACCCGCTGCGGAAAACCGTTAACAGGGCCTGGTCATTCCAGGCAGTGTATGCAGCCACCGTCTGGAAATCCAGAGCGTACTCAGACGCTGTTCTGGGCCACTGGCATAGACGGACGAGATGCTCACCTCCCTCTCGGCCCTCTGTAGGGTGGTCAAAAACGGCATGGAGAGTTGGAAGAAGCGCTCATAGTACTGCACTTCTGGACCGTCCCTCTTCCAGATGGCATGCGTCCACTCCAAAGCCTGGCCTGTCAGCACCGAGATCACCATGGCCACCTTATCCATCTTGGAGGCCGTGCCGGCATGACAGGCAAGGTGGAGGTCACACTGCAGGAGAAACCCCTACAGTGAGCTGGGGTGCAGGTGGACGTTGCTGATCGGACCGGGTGATGTAGATGGTGGTGGGGTGGCTGGAACGACCGCGGGGAGCTGGGAAGGTGGTGGTGTAGCCTGCAGCTGGTGTATGTTACGGAGCACCTCGTCGATGGCAGTCCCGAGGTGCTCCAGGCACGAGTCGTGGTAGAGGTCGGGATGTCCTGCTGCTTCCTGTTCTGTTGGGTCGGTTATATATATATATATTGGATTGGAACCAGGTGTGTGTAATGATGATGAGTGAATGGCGTTTGCCAGCAGCAGGTTCGGCAGCAGCTAGAATGCCGCAACGCCGAATGCCAGAACTGGGCAGGAGGGGGAGCCAAAGCGAAACCTGGCGTGAAAACATGTCTTCTCCAAAGAAAAGAATCCCATTTATTTTGGGCTGATAATCGTCCCGTAGCATTGTCACAGGCTTGTTCTACCCAAACTGTGCAGTACCTTCCTCGCTCCTGTCACACCGTTTAACTTTAAATAAAATCAAATATTATTGGTCACATGGGCTGAGTACAACAGGTGTAGACTATAGTGAAATGCTTTGCTAAATAAAAATATTTGCTAAATAAAAAGGAAATATTAACACAATAAAAAAAAAAAAACAACGAGGCTATTTACAAGGCATATCAGTACCAAGTCAATGTACAGGGGTATGAGGTAGTTGAGGTAATTGAGGTAATTCAGTACGTACATGTAAGTAGGGGTAATAGTGACTAGGGAATCAGGATATATAATGAGCAGAGCAGCAGCAGCATATGTGAAAGTGTGTCTGTGTGAGTGTGTGTGGCGTCAATATGCATGTGTGTGTGAGGATCTGAGGGCCCATGCCAAATCTTTTCAACATCTGAGGAGGGGGTGCCCTCTTCACGACTGTGCTGTTCTGTTTGGACCATGATAAGTCCATATTGATGTTGACAACAAGGAACTTGAAGCTCTTGACCCGGTCCGCTACAGTCCACTATAAGTCCACTATAGTCCACTATAAGCTCTTTTGTATTGTCCACATTGAGGGGAGGTTGTTGTCCTGGCACCATGCTGACCAGGTATCTGACATCCTCAGTGGTTGCTCCACTAAAAGTTTGGCGATTATGCTGCGGTACTTAGAGGTAATTTGAAGTTTAGTACGGTGCCCTGCGTCACCACTTCATTGCTCCAGACCAGCGCAAGGGGGAGTTAGAGCACTGATTATGCTTTTGGGTCCTACTGTGTCTCTAACTGACAATGAATGGGAGACATAAACCTAAATAGAATAGACTTCAGTATTACTTACTAAAACTGTTGTTACACTGTTTTCATAATTTTATTTTGTTAGGATTATTTTGCTCTTACTGTAGTACTGTAGCCCACTTCTGACCGATCACATTGTACAGAGCCTGAGTGGTGCAAATGGTGGTTCAATACCTGTGATGGCCTTGAATGGGAGACCCATGAGATGACTCTAGCTTTTTGGTTTCTCTCCCTATAAATACATAATTCTAAATAACAAACTGGCTTTATTTACAAATTAGTAGCGTTTCACCGCATGTTCAAGAATGACCTTTTTCTCGCTCATTTTATGTTATTTGAAAAACAAAATAATCTCCAAAATATTGTTATTTTTTAAACAAAGCGATTATTATTATTAATTTGGAATTATATAAAAGCCCCTTGGATATTCTCACAGATATATTATTAAACCTATTATTAGCAGGACAATATACTGTATATTGGTCATGGTTCCCGAGTGGCGCACAATGGGATTGGCTTGCAGTTCTCCAGCTGTATCCACTGAAAGCGCGCAAGGTTCAAGGCACAAGTGCAGGGGGAATGGGTTGGGCCTCAGAGCCATGCACAGAAGACAGACTTAGCCCATGGGGAACGGAGGAGGAGGGAGGGGGGGTGGGGAACGGAGGAGGAGGAGGAGGAGGGAGGGGGGGTGGACCCCCACCCCGCCACACTGGGTAGCACAGAGCAACACTTTAAGGGGCATTGTACTAATAATGGAGCTGACTAGGGAAACGTTCCCGCTGTTCTAGCAGGTAGCTGGAAAATTGACTTGCCTAGATGGAGGGTAGAGGGAGAAATCTATGTGACTCTCTCATTCATGGCTTTGGATCAATTATGGGCTATTAGCAGGACAATATACCTTCACCAATACCTCTCTGTATTTTGATAATTTGAGAATGGGGCCTCCCCAGTGGCACAGCTGTCTTGGTCACTGCATCACAATGCAAAATGCATTGCTACAGATACCCGTGCTGGCTGCCACCGGGAGACCCATGAGGCGGCTTTTGATTTTAATTTAGAATCCTCCAATCCTCTACATGCAATTATTGGCAGAGAGTCCCGTCATATTTTTCGATATACTGTAGGCCTACCGTAGGCGACATGAGTCTCACTAGTGTTGAGTAATATGCTGTTAAAAGTGGTGTTGGTCTTATTTATTTAAATAGCATATTAAAGTTAGAAGCAATAGGATTTGAAGCATTAGCCTAAAACTATTTTAGCACCGTTTTGCGCTGCTCTGAGACAAGCATGGGGACTGGTCTTGATAAATCAATTTTATTTTGTTTTGACTGAATCGCCGTTTGTGTATTAGTTAGACTAAAATTATGCTCTTAGTGTAACCTTTATTTAACCAGGCAAGTCAGTTAAGAACAAATTCTTATTTACAAGGACAACCTACTCCTTCCTTCCAGTCGGTCCAGTCTCCCACATGCCCTCACACGACACAGGGATTCTTTAGCTAAATAGCCCAGTACTGTGTAGCCTACTTCCGACCATCACGTTGTAGTGTACAGCGCCATATTTTCCGTTAAATTCATAATCAGCGCGGTTCACACAAAACCCATTTCACAGCGAAAACAAATCCCTTACCTTTTGAAGAACTTCTTCTGAGGGCTTCCCAAGTGTCCAACGAAGACATCCAATGGTTCTTTTGTTAGAAAAAGTCATTTATTATATCCATAAATCTCCGTTTGGATGGCGCTTCATGTTCAGAAAATCCAATGTTGAGTCGCCCATTGAAACGTGAAGAGAACGCGTTCAAATATACCTATACACTTTTCCTAAACAAATCAAATACCAGTTATAATGCAACCTTAGCTATCCTTTTATGAATATTAGCGATAATATTTCACTCAGATGGTCACCTAAATGTTATATAAGTAAAATAAAGTGGGGCGCGCACCCAGACTCGTGCCCGAGAAAACTTGTTGACATTTCAGGTCCCCTTACCATTTCCTGTTCCTATCCGTTCTGCTTACTCCAATCAGTCCCAGTCTTTGTATATAGACTGTTAACATCTAGTGGAAGCTATAGGTACTGCAATCCAGGAGCTGGATTACCTTGAAGTCAATGGGGAGAGTGTCAAAAAGAACAAAGGTAACCAAAAACTGCATTTCCGGATGGATTTTCCTCTGGTTTTCGCCTGCTATATCAGTTCTGTTATACTCACAGACATTATGTTAACACTTTTAGAAACTTCCAAGTGTTTCCTATCCAATAGTACTAATTATGTGCAAATCCTATTTTCTGAGCCTGAGTGGCAGGCATTTTACTTTGGGCATGCCAGACTCCCTAAAACCGTCACATCTGCTGCCGCTCCCTAAGAAGTTAATAAAATAAATAGAAAAAAGACATTCAAAATGCAGATGGTTATTTGAACTACATTTTAGTTGAACTTACACCCTGCTCCACGACCACGAGTAAAACCATGCTGAGATGAGCAACGTATTTGTTGCATTGTAGTGTTGTCCATTTCTAGCCAAAATGTCTTGATGGCCTCAAAAGTTTGGACACATCTACTCATTCCAGGGTTTTTCTTTATTTTTACTGTTTTATACATTGTAGATTAATAGTGAATACATCACAACTATGAAATAACACATATGGAATCAGTTAAGAACAAATTATTATTTACAATGACAGCCTACTCCTTCCTCCCTGTCGGGGGAATAGATCCCCGGTCTCCCACGTGCCCACACGACAGGGATTATTTAGCTAAATAGCCCAGCACAGTAGCCTACTCCCGACGTTACTTTGTACACTGCCAAATTTTCCGTTCCATCCTAATGGAAACCGAGAAGGTTTCTTTTTCTTGGAGTAGAACCACCATAATATTGATCAAATTAATTAAGCTACATTTCTTAAAATCAGTCCCATAAACTGTGATCTTACAAAAAAGGTTTTAAATTCTCTAGTACAGCTACTATTGAAGTATTTCTAATGCTTCTCAAATATGCCCTCTGGTGGCACTAACTAGCATTAACGGTACCAGTAGTTTGCACTTAAATAACGTGCCATACAATTCTGTTTAGGAGTCGTGAGAGGCCACGCAGTCGTGGGTGAACAGGGAGTACAGGAGGGGACTGAGCATGCACCCGAGGGGCCCCCGTGTTGAGGGTCAGCGTGGTGGATGCATTGTTGCCTACCCTCACCACCTCAGGAAAGCCTGTCAGGAAGTCCAAGATCCAGTTGCAGAGGGAGGTGTTCAGTACCCGGCTCCTAAGCTTTGTGAAGAGCTTCGAAAGCACTATGTTGTTGAACACTGAGCTGCAGTCAATGAACAGCATTCTCATGTAGATGTTCCTTTTGTGCAGGTGAGAAAGGGCAGTGTGGATTGCAATAGAGATTGCATCGTCTGTGGATCTGTTGGGGTGGTATGCTAATTGGAGTGGGTCCAGGCTTTTTGCGATGATATAGTTGATGTGAGCCATAACCAGTCTTTCAAAGAGTTTCATGGCTACAGATGAGAGTGCTCTGGGCGGTTACCTTGCCGTTCCTGAGCAATGGGACTATGGTGGTTTGCTTGAAACAGACTGGGTCAGGGGGAAGTAGAAAATGCCAGTGAAGACACTTGCCAGCTGGTCAGCGCATGCTCTGAGTACATGTCCTGGTAATCCGTCTGGCCCTACGGCCTTGTGAATGTTAACCTCTTTAATAAAGGTCTTACTCACATCGGCTACAAAGAGCATACCGTCATCCGGAACAGCTGGTGATTTTTCACATGGTTCAGTTTTGCTTGCCTCGAAGTGAGCATAGAAGCCATTTAGATCATCTGGTAGGTTTCCGTCACTGGGCAGCTCTCGGCTGGGTTTTCCTTTGTAATCCGTGATAGTTTGTAAGCCCTGCCACATCCGCTTTGCCTGTTTGATGGTTCGTTGGAGATTGGTGTCCAGATTAGTGTCCTGCTCTTTGCAAGCGGCAGCTCTAGCCTTTAGCTCAGTGTGGAGGTTTTCTGTAATCCCTGGCTTCTGGTTGGGATATGTACGTACGGTCACTGTGGGGACGTCGTCGTCAATTCACTTATTAATAAAGCCGGTGACTGACGTGGTAAACTCCTCAATGCCATCGGATGAATCCCAGAACATATTCCAGTCTGTGCTAGCAAAACAGTTGTGTAGCTTAGCATCCACTTCATCGAACCACCTTCGTATTGATTGTGTCACTGGTACTTCCTGAGTTTTTGCTTGTAAACAACAGATTTACATTTTCCTGCATTAAAATCACCGAGCCCCAGGAGCACCGCCTTTCTTGTTTACTTATGGCCCTATACAGCTCGTTGAGTGTGGCCATACTGCCAGCATTGGTTTGTGGTGGTACATAGACAGCTACGAAAAATACATATGAAAACTCTCTTGGTAGTTTGGTCTAGGGCTGTTGCGGTGTCCATATTACCACCACACCGGCATTCACGAGTAATGATGGCAGTCAAATTCCACGTGACTGTTTAATCACGGTAATTAGGCTTCTCAAAGCTCTGATGCTGGTCATTAGTAGCCTACCAAACTTGCTAACTGCCTGCTACCCAGCACTCTATTGTTCCTCCAATCACTCTGACATCAATGCAAATGTATTCGAAAATCTAATCAAACACTTCATGAGAGCCCATGAGCTCATGTTGCGTAACATTTCTATATGGTGCGAGAAAACTGAGTGATGGCCTCTCCTAAAAAGAGGACGATCCCATCAGCTTTCTATAGGCTAGGCCTATTATATTTATTTCTCAACTTTCCAAATATTAAGCACATTACTTATTTAAAACAGGAGTATAGCCTACCTGGCTGGCATGAAAATAAACCATGGGGAAAAGCATACTCCATTTAAGTGCATAGTTGACAAGTATTTTTTTTTCAGTTTACCCGGTTTTGGCACAGGTGCATGATAATAGTCCATTCTAAATCAAAACAAATTATATATATAACATATATTATTTAGTATAGGTAAAGACAAGATTAACCTCTATGGGATCAGTGTCCCTATACCGGGATGGTTTCTGCTAACGTGTGGCAATGTGACTAGAATGACGTAAGTAACAGCCAACTTTCCAGGACACAGACATGTCTTGTATGGGCAGAACGCTTAAATTATTGTTCATCTAACTGAAGTGTCCAATTCACCATGCCCAACAACAAAAAACTTTTATCACGGCAACGGGTTTGATACATTCACAGGTAAATAATGTACTTACATTCAGTAATCTTGCTCTGATTTGTCATCCTGAGGGTCCCAGAGATAAAATGTAGCATAGCTTTGTTTGATAAAATCCATTTTTATATTAAAATGTAGGAACTGTGTTCTACAGTTTGATCTCCTGCTGTGCTTGGCCCCACACCCACCCGTCCGGCCATCTAGATGTGTAAAGGTTAGTGTCTTTTCTGTAGGGAAGCTATTTATCCATCATTTATGACATTCCTAGGAGTGTGTAAACTTACATTTTGTATTACTATATCATTTTTGTATGTTCTCTATAGTTATGTACCTGAAAATGTATCAAATGACCAATTTGGCAGTAATTTGGGCAGTAATGCAATGCTTCATTGGATCATACACTGCTGCCATCTGGTGGCCAAAATCTAAATTGTGCCAAACTCTCAAATTTCAAAGATGATCAGATAAAAAAAAATAGAAAACATTTTTTTTTTGGTTTGTATTTTATTTTACCAGATCTAATGTGTTAGCCTATCACTTGTAAATGATGCCCAACATAAGAAACAACGCTTTTTTTGGGCAACTTTTTTTGAATCATAGTCGGACACCTCATGTGGCCTAGCCCATAGGCCTACGTGTTTTAATAAGGTTTGTACCACATCTAAATTTGCCCAATACCATTAATCCGCTTTACAAGGAACTGGCATTCATAAGCAGTGCGTGAGTTTCAAGTTTGGGGAAGAACATTTTCACCATAAAAATAAACCTTTAAATTAAAGCATTACATGCATAATTGCATTTCTGGTCACTTTTGACAATGGTGTTTTCCACTAATGGAACATTTGCGCTTATAGCCTACAACAATGTGCACATTGCTGTGCTTATAATGAGAAAGCCAAAAAAATCTATCAACATTTTAAGCTAATCTGTTGCGTCAGCCACACTGCTTAAATTTTTTGGGGGGATTACGTTAATTTGGGACTGTCCCAGACTATGTTTACAATATTAACTTCTCACACAGAATATACCTTTTGTACTATGGGGGGATAGTAGATTGACATAGGCTAGTCTTTTTGCTATTCGTTAGGCCTACTCATGTTGGCTGAAGAAAAGTAAATGTGGACAGTTCTTCCAAAATCGTCAATATGCACCTCGGAATTGGAAAAGGATGCATGCAGTTGCTCCCCGAGGTGTCTGTCTTCACTTGTAGCCTGTGAGAAAGACCCGATCACGTAATGGAGCACGCAGCACTCAGGGAGAAGGGCACAACGGCCACTGGCCGCAAAATGCATGTCTTTTTTTAGGGTGTGCCACGCAATGGGGATACCACCGTGAAATTCTAGGCATTATCAAGTGCTTGTCAAATTGTGAATGAGTGACTGATGTAGTGTGTACAGCCTGCGCAAAAAACTAAGCAGAGCTCATGTCTTGCAAGCAACTTTTTTCAAATCATCCTTAGAGTTGCGTCATTCAGCATTACAACGTATTAAAAATCTAAACATATAGCCCAACATTTATAAAACAACTAACATTACATTAATAACTCTAAATTAAGCACATAGGAATACTTGTTTCTTTGTTAACCGCTCAACACATAATAGCCGCACTCCCTTAAATCGTTTGGAAAATATCCTTTCTGTTTTATTCAGCTTTGTTCAATTGTATTCTTCATACTATAAAATAATGCCACGGAATTCTAAGCAAATCTTGTCTGCTAAATGAACTAGTGTAGCCCACAGCCATTTGGCATAGCCAGATCAGGATCTAACATAAGTATGCTATAACTAAGAGTATGTGATTCTGTTCTTCTGGAATAGACTACATTTTCTTCATGTCATGCTTTTTTTGACCTGTCTAAAATAAATAATGCATTTATTGTGAAGGTGTAGGCTTTATTACATGGTTTTATTAGACTTTTTAAAATGTATATGTTTCAAAGGTCAGCATTAGTGACTTGTAGGCTATGTGTGAAAACCGTCTCCTTCGAGTGTCAGGGATTTGGGGCTGATTCTGAAAAAGCTATATGTCTTTCGCCTCCGACTCAATGAATTAGAAGTCCTTGTCCAAATCGAGGTTTGTGATATCTGTTCTGATGTCCAGAAGCTCTTTTGGTCATATGAAAAGATGGTGGAAACATTATGTAAACAAGTTAAGATCAGCCCAAAAATGACACAAATAAAGCACAATTGGTCAGCAGCCAGTAAAACGGCCACTTTCCAATGCAGCACCATTCATTTGGTGGTAGCTCGGCTGGCTTTTTGCACAATAGGCTTCAAAGGTGTAGGCTAAGCCTCAGAATCATCAGAGATGTCATGATTAATTTCTTCCCCACCATATGAGTCATTTTCATTCCAATTTTGTAAATTACACATGCTCTCACTGTGTATATGGTAGCCTAGTGGTTAGAGCGTTAGACTTGTAACCGAAAGGTTGCAGATCGAATTCCCAAGCTGACAATGTAAAAATCTGTTGTTCTGCCCCTGAACAAGGCAGTTAACCCACTGTTCCTAGGCTGTCATTGAAAATAAGAATTTGTTCTTAACTGACTTGCCTAGTTAAAGAAAGTAGGTCAGAGTAGTCAGCTTGGACTGCTGTTCTTCATTCACAATTGGAGATTACATAACTTTGCAGCATTCACTTCCCCTCGCTCATCAACTCCCCCATCATACTACTTCATTTATTTAATCTGTTGTAATATGTGTGAAATTAGTTTCGGTATAGTTTAGGTGCAGTTTCGAGGCAATTATCGGGGTGATTATCAACTGGGCACAGCACTTTCAAATGTTGGGAGAAGAAGTGGCAACAGTGGAAAATCAAATCAAATGTATTTATAAAGCCCTTCTTACATCAGCTGATCTCACAGTGTGCTGTACAGAAACCCAGCCTAAAACCCCAAACAGCAAGCAATGCAGGTGTAAAAGCACGGTGGTGAGGAAAAACTCCCTAGAAAGGCCAGAACCTAGGAAGAAACCTAGAGAGGAACCAGGCTGTGAGGGGTGGCCAGTCCTCGTCTGGCTGTGCCGGGTGCAGATTATAACAGAACATGGACAAGATTTTAAAATGTTCATAGAACAGGCAGAACAGCTGAAACTGGAGAAGCAGCACGGCCAGGTGGACTGGGGACATCAAGGAGTCATCAGGCCAGGTAGGCCTTGAGGAATGGTCCTAATGCTCAGGTCCTCCGAGAGAGAGAGAGAGAGAGAGAGAGAGAGAGAGAGAGAGAGAGAGAGAGAGAGAGAGAGAGAGAGAGAGAGAGAGAGAGAGAGAGAGAATACTTAAATTCACACAGGACACCGGATAAGAGAGGAGAAATACTCCAGATATAACAGACGAACCCTAGCCCCCCGACACATGAAGTACTGCAGCATAAATACTGGAGGCTGAGACAGGAGGGGTCGGGAGACACTGTGGCCCCGAGGGCCAAACAGGCAGGATATAACCCCACCCACTCTGCCAAAGCACAGCCCCCACACCACTAGAGGGATATCTCCAACCACCAACTTACCATCCTGAGACAAGGCAGAGTATAGCCCACAAAAATCTCCGCCACGGCACAACCCAAGGGGGGGGTGGGGGCAAACAGGAAACCATTCAAAAAATGACATGCCCTTCTAAAACTGGTTTTAACACCAGTTCTATTTGTGATATTATTAAGATTCTAGCAATGACAGTGTGTTATATAAACTTATTTAAGAAACGTCAAGGACGGTGGGGGCACAACAACAAAAAATGGCAGAGTAATAAAAAATTACATTCATGAGCCGTCCAAATGACTGCTTTAACGGTTCTAGTGTTAATCTGTGTCCAGGAAATGGCCCATTTGTGTGTGGTTAATTCTCTTAAAAAATGGCTGGATTAGTTACTGTTAGACCATTCCTGGTGAACAAGCAAACCATTAGGCTACAGCAGTTCTAATGGTTTCAATGTTATGGTCTCTATGGGTCTTCAATTGTTTAAGTCCCAAACACACACTGTAAAGTGTTTTGCAATGGTAATGGTATTGGGTTGGGTTTAATGGTAAATGTCAATAATTACAATAAATATAGAGCAGTTGCCTACACAAATTATTGAAAAACATAAGACTGTCATTTAATGTCATATTTTATTAGGGTTGTCACAACTTTTTAGTCCCTGTCCCATTTCCCCATCAAAGTTTTGGGCTTGTAGAAAACATCTTCATATGAAAATTGCATAGGGATAGCCCTCGCAGAGTGTGGCCACTTGTTGGACTATTCATGGAGAGTTGGGTTGATGTATTAGATTGCTAAGAGAAGGACAAACGGAATTGCTTTCATGGAGGACTGGCTTGAATATATTTTCATAATGAGCCAAATCTTTCTTCTACTCGAAGTTGTAAAAGGAAATGCTGTGATCTATTCAATAAACACAAGAAACCAGCAGAAAAGATAAAAGGGTACAAAACCTGGTGCTTTCACACTACTTCATGGTAGATATCAAAAGCGACTTCAAACACATTTATCTGAACAAGGCCAAAAAAAGCCATCAGCAGATTGGGGTGTGGGGGTCCATAGGTCCTAATCGGATTTTGGATACTATATTTATTGAATAATATCTGAATCCTATAAATTAAAGTGGCCAATTTGGGTGCAATCAATTTGCTTAATTTCTCTGAGATCAAATTATATTTCAACAAAATAATGTTTTAGGAATGCTACTCGTGTCTATTACTAACTACAGAAACGATTTAGGAATAATCTGAGATGGTGGTTGTAGAAATCATATTTCTTGTTCTTTTGAACGTGGAATGACCCCACAGGGTACTAGCCCTACTACCAAACACTTTAATTCCACCCTTCACCACCACCCTTTTCTGCAACTGAAAGAGTATGTGTGTTGTGTGTTCTGTTGTGTTGTGTGTTGGTTTTAACCTGTTACGGATCCAATCCCGTGAACGGGATCGATTTTGACAACATCCGGTGAAATGCAGAGCGCCAAATTCAAATTACAAAAATACTAATTTCAAACATTCATGAAAATACAAATGCTGCACACCCTTCAAAAGCTTAGACTCTTGTTAATCTAACAGCTTTGTCAGATATCAAAAAGGCTTTACGGCGAAAGCAGAACAATTTGATTGTCTGAGGACAGCACTCCCACTCAAAAACTCAATTAGCATAATAACATAACCAGCAGAGGTGTCACAAAACTCAAAAATAGCATAAAATAAATTGCTTACCTTTGATGATCTTCCTCTGATGGCATATCAAAGCGTCCAGGTTACACAATAAAAGGTCCTTTTGTTCGATAAAGTTCCTCTTTATATCCATATAGCTCCATTTGGTTGGCGCGTTTTGTTCAGTAATCCTCCTGCCCAAAGGCTTTCATCCATGCAGACAAACGATATCCCAAAAGTACCCTTAAAGTTCGTCAAAAAAAGTCAAACAGCATTTGTAATCAATACTCAGATACCCTAAAATGAATATACACTATAATATTTCAGACCGAATATAACCTGCTGAATAGAAGAGAAAAAGAACTGAGCGCGCATTCCCTGTTACGCGCAGAATCCAAAACAGTACACTTGACGTGAACCCAGGAACTAGTGGTCTTACTCCCTTGTTGTTCATGATTGAACGTTCCAACCTTTTTCTAAAGACTGTTGACATCTAGTGGAAGCCATAGGAACTGCAATCTGGGGGTTAACTACTTAGGGAGCAGTGGGGCGCGCCCCACTCCCGACACTACCCGGTGAAATGTGAGGCGCCAAATTCAAAATCCAAAAGTTGAATTATTAAACATTCATAAATATACAATTGTTGCATAGTCATCAAAAGCTCTGATTCAATATCACAGCGTTGTCAGATTTCAAAAAGGCTTTACGGCGAAAGCACAACATTTGATTGTTTGAGGGTAGCACCTCTAATATATACGCATTAGCATAAATCCATAACCCAACACGGGTCTCACAAAACGCTAATATAAAATCGCTTACCTTTGATGAACTTCTGCTGAGGGCTTCCCAAGTGTCCAACGAAGACAATCCATGCTTCTTTGGTTAGAAAAAGTCATTTATTATATCCATAAATCTCTGTTTGGTTGGCGCGTTATGATCATAAAATCCACCGTTGAGTCGCCCATTGAACCGTGAAGAGAACGCGTTGAAATTATACCTATCATATTTCTACAAACAAATCAAACATCATTTTTAACGTATCCTTTTGGGTATATTTGCTGTAATATTTCAACCGGACGATAACGTGAACGATAGGAAAGAAAAATAAAGTGGTGCGCGTTCACAATCTCGCGCGTGTCAAACCTTGTTTACAAAAGTGGTCGCCTGACAATTTCCTGTCCCTATCCGTTCTGGTCACTGCTAGAATTCCCATTCTTTGACTGTTGACTGTTGACATCTAGTGGAAGCCATAGGTACTGCAGTCTCAGTCCTACATGTAGCTGTATGCAATAGGCACAATGGAGAAGATGCTCATTTACAAAAAAAACTGCATATCTGGATGGATTTTCCTCGGGTTTTCGCCTGCTATATCACTTCTGTTATACTCACATACATTATTTTAACGCTATTAGAAACTTCAGAGTGTTTCCTATCCAATAGTACTAATTATGTGCATATCCTATTTTTTGGGCCTGAGTGTCATGCATTTAACTTTGGGCACGCCAGACTCCAAAACCGTCACCTCGGGTGCCGCTCCCTAAGAAGTTAATCTATTAGGCTTTGAATAGCTGGCCCATTGAAAACAGTGTGACATGACTGATTCAGACATCCCGGATGGATTTTGCTCGGGTTTTTGCCTGCTATATCACTTCTGTTATACTCACATACATTATTTTAACAGTTTTAGAAACTTCAGAGTGTTTTCTATCCAAAGCTACTACATTATATTCATATCCTAGCTTTTGGGTCTGAGTAACAGGCAGTTTTTTATCCGAACTAAGAAGTTAAACTGTTCACTGTGGCAGAGATGGACCTTGTACCGTGCTACATTTGGAACCATTTTAGTAGAGCACAAACAAAGAAAGCCCCGAATGCAGAGTATCTTGTGTCTCCAAAAGCTTTCTCCAGAGAGGAAATGGGGTACCATTCATAAACCCTGTCATTAAACAATGTTTATTCGACTCCAGGAAAACAGTCTGGAAGAGACTGCAGAGAGGACAGCCAAATCTAGCCTCATTATTTTTTCAAACAATGGCCGCCATTAACGTCCAGTAGAGTTTGCACAATGGAACAACAGAGCATCTTATGCAGATGGATCTCCACCTCCACCTGGACGTTCAGCACATCTTTCAGTTACCCCCACAGGGACCTGGAGGAAGGCCAGTAGCACATTTTATTATTTGGTCGAGATGCCCATCCATTGTGCCAATATCTGCCTGGGCAATGAGAGGAAGCAGTTGGGTTTGACATTGAGCGATGCATAAAGATATGTGATATTTTAATTATATTTTATAAAACTATTGTAGTTGAACCTTGATATATACATTTCTACAGATTGATTACATTTATGTGGTTGTGCAGCATGTTAAAAGAAAGAGCTCAGAAAGGAGAAAGCTTTGAGAAGTGAAGCAGGAGGAGTTATTCAAGTTATTCAGGAGGAGTTATTCAAGTCCATCTTTTATACACCATCTTATTTAAAATCTTGTTAACATGGCGCATGTGTCCTTGGTGTACAGTCGTGGCCAAAAGTTTTGAGAATGTAAAAATTTATATTTGTGTCAGTCTTCTGCCTCAGTTTGTATGATGGCAATTTGCATATCCTCCAGAATGTCATGAAGAGTGATCAGATGAATTCCAATTAATTGCAAAGTCCCTCTTTGCCATGCAAATGAATTGAATCCCAAAAAACATTTCCACTGCATTTCAGCCCTGCTTCAAAAGGACCAGCTGACATCATGTCAGTGATTCTCTCGTTAACACAGGTGTGAGTGTTGACGAGGACAAGGCTGGAGATCACTCTGTCATGCTGATTGAGTTCAAATAACAGACTGGAAGCTTCAAAAGGAGGGTGGTGCTTGGAATCATTGTTCTTCCTCTGTCAAACATGGTTACCTGCAAGGAAACACATTCTGTCACCATTGCTTTGCATAAAAAGGTATTCACAGGCAAGTATATTGCTGCCAGTAAGATTGCACCTAAATCAACCATTTATCGGATCATCAAGAACTTCAAGGAGAGCGGTTAAATTGTTGTGACAAAGGCTTCAGGGCGCTCAAGAAAGTTCAGGACCGTCTCCTAAAGTTGATTCAGCTGCGGGATCGGGGCACCACCAGTACAGAGCTTGCTCAGGAATGGCAGCAGGCAGGTGTGAGTGCATCTGCACGCATAGTGAGGTGAAGGCTTTTCGAGGATGGCCTGGTGTCAAGAAGGATGGCAAAAAAGCCACTTCTCTCCAGAAAAAACATCAGGGACAGACTGATATTCTGCAAAAGGTACAGGGATTGGATTGTTGAGGCCTGGGGTAAAGTCATTTTCTCTGATGAATCCCCTTTCCGATTGTTTGGGGCATCCGGAAAAAAGCTTGTCCGGATAAGACAAGGTGAGTGCTACCATCAGTCCTGTCTCATGCCAACAGTAAAGCATCCTGAGACCATTCATGTGTGGGGTTGCTTCTCAGCCAATGGAGTGGGCTCACTCACAATTTTACCTAAGAACACAGCCATGAATAAAGAACGGTACCAACACATCCTCCGAGAGCAACTTTTCCCAACCATCCAGGAACAGTTTGGTGACGAACAATGCCTTTTCCAGAATGATGGAGCACCTTGCCATAAGTCAAAAGTGATAACTAAGTGGCTCGGGGAACAAAACATCAATATTTTGGGTCCATGGCCAGGAAACTCCCCACACCTTAATCCCATTGAGAACTTGTGGTCAATCCTCAAGAGGCGGGTGGATAAACAAAAACCCACAGATTCGGACAAACTCCAAGAATTGATTATGCAATAATGGGCTGCCATCAGTCAGGATGTGGCCCAGAAGTTAATTGACAGCATGCCATGGCAGATTGCAGAGGTCTTGAAAAAGAAGGGTCAACACTGCAAATATTGACTCTTTGCATCAACTTCATGTAATTGTCAATAAAAGCCTTTGACACTTATGAAATGCTTGTAATTATACTTCAGTATTCCATAGTAACATCTGACAAAAATATCTAAAGACACTGAAGCAGCAAACTTTGTGGAAATTAATATTTGTGTCATTCTCAAAACTTTTGGCCACGACTGTACTAGCACTTTTGTCACGACTTCCGCCGAGGTCGGTCCCTCTCCTTGTTCGGGCGGCGTTCGGCAGTCGACGTCACCGGTCTTCTAGCTACCGCCGATCTACTTTTCATTTTCTATGTTTTTTGTCTTCATTATACACACGTGGTTCCTATCCCATAATTACATGTTACTTATTTAAACCCTCTGTTTCCCCCATGGTTTTGTGTGTGTTTATTCTATGTTAGAGGTTCTTGGTTATGTGAGTTTGTGTTTGTACTACCAATTTTGGTAGTTTTGATTTTTGAGTAAAATATTACGTGAATACTCATCTCTATTGTCCTGCGCCTGACTCTGCCTACCTGCTCACTGAGATTCTTGACAACTTTATGCCATGTCTCAAGCCGAGCCTCTTAGTTACACAGGCACACTGTGTGTAAGCCATGTTAGGAACATTCATTATTATCCCTGCAAGGAGTTCTGAGGGACCTTTTCTATTGGCAAGTTTCAGTGTTTAAACCTCTGTGATATTTTACTGACGCATGTCACGATGCTCAGCTCACAGCCTATTGTTTGATCCATTTACATTGTATTATATTCGGACTGTAATTACTTTTCGTAGTTTCATTAAATGGAAATTGAAAAATGTCAGGTAAAAATTTACAGTGCTATTGTCTCGCACTTGATAATGACGAATGGAACGGGTGTGTGAGCCGTCATTCTCTGTTACCTTTGAGCCCGAATATACGGCTTCTGCTGACAAGTGACAGTGTCATCTCCAAACTGGAGGTAATGTACTCTGAACTGCAAAGATTTCATCAAAATGAACTTAAGTAACTTAATTATCATGACATTACTATGGGGGAAAATTGTGTGAGGTAATGTCTTCTCCTGGGGATTAAAAATGAACAATTTACTGTTATATCTGTTGTGAGGTGACATACTGGTTAGGTAGAGAAGTCAGCATGTGGAAATTGGAATCACCGAATGCTGCAATACTTTTCAAAGCCACCATATGAACCATATGGATATGACATTATCCTCACTCTCTGAGTCAGAGGAATCCCAACATGTCACACGAGAGAGAGGAAGGTCAGGAGGTTGAAAAGAGAAGGATGCTGAGGGTATTGACTTAATACTGTCATAAATAATCAAAGGGTCCATCATGAATGCTGTTTAACTTGTTGCTTGCTGGCAACCACTGAGCATCTGTTCAACCACAAAGTCAGTAATCTACCCTCCCTTAAGCCAATACCATCTCAATTACAGAAAGTCATAATATCATGGCCCCTCACCCAGACAGGATAATGCCACCTGCATCCCGAGGTGTGTGTGAATGCCACTGCAAATATTGGCCCTAGCTGCCTCACAGATGCCCATTTGTCCTCTATAAACCCAGACGTGTTGTTACTTTTGACATTTACAAAGCCATATTTACATTCATTTTACATTTACATTTTCGTCATTTAGCAGACGGTCTTATCCAGAGCTATTTACAGTTAGTGAATTCATCTTAAGATAGCTAGGTGGGACAACCACATATGTGACCCGTTTCAGGAAGCTAGGCATATTTTGCACCTCACTACTTCACAGGAGAGTAACTTGAATGTAAAACTGTTTTGGGTCAGAAATTCCTTCTGGAACATGTGAACTTTCATGTGCTTTAATAACACATGTGTATGCCATCTGTAAATACAAATACAATTGTTAAATGATGAGCCTAGTTGGTTTAGACACGGAAAAAGGCAGGAACCTTCCCGCTTGCCATGATTGGCTGAGATAATGGATGGCCTAGACATGCCGAGAGATGAGTTCGGGTTGGTCTGCCATGTAGCTGGTTTCTGTCTTTAACATAAACTGCTCAGTATGTGTAGATAATCCTTTCTACTGCGTCTTTTTTGAAAGATATCATGAAGAAATGCAAAAGTGTTGCTAATGCTCTTAACATTGCTGCCCTGAACAGGTGCTATCGACAAAGATCAGTGGGAAAAAGTTGTGATGGAGTACTTTCTGGAGGACGATTGTGCTGACTGAAAAGGAATCAGACGATGAGGAAATCCTTGATTTAGGTAAAAACATTTTAATTAAAATTGTATTTTATTTCACCTTTATTTATCCAGGTAGGTCAGTTGAGAACAAGTTCTCAATTACAACTGCGACCTAGCCAAGATAAAGCAAAGCAGTGCGAAAAAAATCAACCAACACAGAGTTACACATAAACAAACGTACAGTCAATAACACAATAGAAAAAATCTATGTACAGTGTGTGCAAATGTAGAAGAGTAGGGAGGTAGGCAATAAATAGGCCATAGAGGCGAAAAAATAGCAATTTAGCATTAACACTGGAGTGATAGATGTGCACGTGATGATGTGCAAGTAGAGATACTGGGGTGCAAAAGAGCAAGAGTAAGTAATAATATGGGGGCTATGTACAGGTACTGTGATCGGTAAGCTGCTCTGACAGCTGATGCTTAAAGTTTGAGAGGGAGATATAAGACTCCAGCTTCAGTGATTTTTGCAATTCGTTCCAGTCATTGGCAGCAGAGAACTCAAAGGAAAGGCGGCCAAAGTAAGTGTTGGCTTTGGGGATGACCAGTGAAATACACCTGCTGGAGTGCGTGCTACAGGTGGGTGTTGCTATGGTGACCAGTGAGCTGAGATAAGGCGGGGCATTACCTAGCATAGACTTATAGATGACCTGGAGCCAGTGGGTTTGGCGACGAATATGTAGTGAGGGCCAGCCAACGAGAACGTACAGGTCGCAGTGGTGGGTAGTACATGGGGCTTTAGTAACTAAACGGATGGCACTGTGATAGACTAGAGTTTTTTGTAAATTAAGTCAAGGATCGGTAGGATAGTCAGTTTTACGAGGGTATGTTTGGCAGCATGAGTGAAGGAGGCTTGTTGCGAAATAGGAAGCTGATTCTAGATAGATTTTGTATTGGAGATGCTTAATGTGAGTCTGGAAGGAGAGTTTACAGTCTATCCAGAAACCTAGGTATTTGTAGTTGTCCAAATATTCTAAGTCAGAACCGTCCAGAGTGTTGATGCTAGTCGGGTGGTAGGGTGCGGGCAGCAATCGATTGAAGAGCATGCACTTAGTTTTACTTGCATTTAAAAGCAGTTGGAGGCAACAGAAGGAGTGTTATATGGCATTGAAGCTCGTTTGGAGGTTTGTTAGCACAGTGTCCAAAGAAGGGCCAGATGTATACAGAATGGTGTCGTCTGCGTAGAGCTGGATCAGAGAATCACCAGCAGCAAGAGCAACATCATTGATATATATATATAGAGAAAAGAGGTGGCCCGAGAATTGAACCCTGTGGCACCCCCATAGAGACTGCCAGAGGTCCGGACAACAGGCCCTCCGATTTGACACACTGAACTCTATCTGAGAAGTAGTTGGTGAACCAGGCGAGGCAGTCTTTTGAGAAGCCAAGGGTATTGAGTCTGCCTGATAAGAGTGCGGTGATTGACAGAGTCGAAAGCCTACTGTCTTTTATCGATGGCGGTTATGATATAGTTTAGCTCCTTGAGCGTGGCTGAGGTGCACCCATGACCAGCTCAGAAACCAGATTGCATAGTGGAGAAGGTACTGTGGGATTCGAAATGGTCGGTGATCTGTTTGTTAACTTGACTTTCGAAGATTTTAGAAGGGCAGGATCGATATAGCTCTATAACAGTTTGGGTCTAGAGTGTCTCCCCCTTTGAAGAGGTTTCCAATCTTTGGGGATCTCAGAAGATACAAAAGAGATATTGAACAGGCTAGTAATAGGGGTTGCAACAATTTCGGCACTTCATTTTAGAGAGGGTAGAGATTGTCTAGCCTAGTTGATTTGTAAGGATCCAGATTTTTTAGCTCTTTCAGAACATCAGGTGTCTGTATTTGGGTGAAGGAGAATCGGGGGGGCTTGGGAAAGTTGCTACAGGGGGTGCTGAGATGTTGGCCAGGGTATGGGTAGCCAGGTGGAAAGCATGGCCAGCCGTAGAAAAGCCAGGTGGAAAGCATGGCCAGCCGTAGAAAAATGCTCTGATAATAAATCTAAGATAATGATCAATTATCTTAGATTTATTGGTGGTGACAAGTTTTCTATCCTCAGTGCAGTGGGCAGCTGGGAGGAGGTGCTCTTATTCTCCATGGACTTTACAGTGTCCCAAAACGTTTTGGAATTAGTGCTACAGGACGCAAATTTCTGTTTGAAAAAGCTAGCCTTATCTTTCCTAACTGACTGAGTATATTGGTTCCTGACTTCCCTGAAAAGCTGTATAACGCGGGGGCTATTCGATGCTAATGCAGAATGCCACAGGATGTTTTTGTGCTGGTCAAGGGCAGTCAAATCTGGGGTGAACCAAGGGCTATATCTGTTCTTATTTCAATATTTTTTGAATGGGGCATGCATATTTAAGATGGAGAGCACTTTTAACTTCTTAGGGAGCGGCTCCCGAGGTGACGGTTTTGGAGAGTCTGGCGTGCCCAAAGTAAAATGCCTCCCACTCAGGCCCAGAAAATAGGATATGCACATAATTAATACTATTGGATAGGAAACACTCTGAAGTTTCTAATAGCATTAAAATAATGTATGTGAGTATAACAGAAGTGATATAGCAGGCGAAAACCCGAGAAAAATCCATCCGGGAATTACTTATTTATTGCAAAGGCAAGCAGCTCCGAGATTTCAGTACCTATGGCTTCCACTAGATGTCAACAGTCTCTATACAAAACCAGGAAACGTTATCCCTGACCAGAACAGATAGGGAGAGAATATGGTCCAGGGAGCTGTCAGATGTCAACAAGCTTTTGCAGGCGCGCAACCGAGTGCGCGCTCCACTGTTTTTTCCTTATCGTTCAGACTACAATCCGGTTTAAATATTATAGTAAATATACATAAAAGAATACCTAAGGAAACATAAAAAATGATGTTTGATTTGTTTGTAGAAATATGATAGGTATAATTTCAACGCGTTCTCTTCACGGTTCTATGGGCGACTCGACGGTGGATTTTATGAACATAATGCGCCAACCAAACAGAGATTTATGGATATAATAAATGACTTTTTCAAACCAAAGAAGCATGGATTGTCTTCGTTGGACACTTGGGAAGCCCTCAGCAGAAGTTCATCAAAGGTAATCTATTTTATATTAGCGCCCCCCACTGCTCCCTAAGTAGTTAAAGAGCAACCAGGCATCCTCTACTGACGGGATGAGGTCAACATCCTTCCAGGATACTCAGGCCAGGTCAATTTGAAAGGCCTGCTCGCTGAAGTGTTTTAGGGAGCATTTGACAGTGATGAGGGGTGGTCGTTTGACCGCGGACCCATCACGCACACAGGCAATGAGGCAATGATCGCTGAGATCCTGGTTGAAGACAGAAGAGGTGTGGTTTTAGAGGGCAAGTTGGTCAGGATGATATCTAAGAGGGTGTCCATGGTTACAGATTTAGGGTTGTACCTGGTAGGTTCCTTGATAATATGAGTGAGATTGAGGGCATCTATCTTAGATTGTAGGACGGCCGGGGTGTTAAGCATGCCGCAGTTTAGGTCACCTAACAGTACGAGCTCTGAAGATAGATGGGGTCAATTAATTCACATATGGTGTCCAGGGCACAGCTGGGGGCTGAAGGTGGTCTATAACAATGTTGAGAGACTTGTTTCTGGAAAGGTGAATATCTTAAAGTAGAAGCTTGAATTGTTCGGGCACAGACCTGGATAGTTTGACAGAACTCTGCAGACTCTCTCTGCAGTAGATTGCAACTCCGCCCCCTTTGGCAGTTCTATCTTGTCTGAAAATGTTATAGTTAGGGATGGAAATTTGACAATTTTTGGTGGCCTCCCTAAGCCAGGATTCAGACACGGCTAGGACATCCGGGTTGGCAGATTGAACCAGACATTCTAGAGTTCTGATGATAGTGATGGGAAGAAACAGCGATTAACAGTGTTTTTGTCACAGAAAAAGTTGACCGAGTTTTGAAATCACTGGACTGCCCGGTGGAAGCAAAGTATGATTTCAAATGTGGAGGGAGTCAAAAAGAGAACACAGAAGGCTGTTGTATACAGAAACTGTCTGAGGATTGCATCTTCATACAAAGGACAACCATGGCATCCATGACAGAGGGGGCAAATCGATCATCCATGTACAGTACCAGTCGAAAGTTTGGACACACCTACATATTCAAGGATTTTCTTCATTTTAACTATTTTTCATATTGCGAATAATAGCGAAGACATAAAAACTATGTAACCAAAAAACGTTAAACAAATCCAAATATAATTAATATTTGAGATTCTTGAAATAGCCACCCTTTGCCTTGATGACAGCTTTGCACACTCTTGACATTCTCTCAACCAGCTTCACCTGGAATGCTTTTCCAACAGTCTTGGAGTTTCCACATATGCTGATCACTTTTTGGCTGATTTTCCTTCACTCTGCAGTCCAACTCGGGTGATTTGGGAGGCCAGTTCATCTGATGCAGCACTCCATCACTCCCCTTCTTGGTCAAATAGCCCTTACACTGCCTGGAGGTGTGTTGGGTCATTGTCCTGTTGAAAAACAAATAATAAGCGCACACCAGATGGGATGGCGTATTGCTACAGAATACTGTGGTAGCCATGCTGGTTAAGTGTGCCTTGAATTCTAAATAATTCACTGACAGTGTCACCAGAAAAGCACCCCCACAATAGCACACCTCCTCCATGCTTCACGGTGGGAACCATACATGCAGAGATCATCAGTTCACCTACTCTGCGTCTCACAAAGACAGCGATTGGAATCAAAAATCTCAAATTTGGACTCATCAGACCAAAGGACAGATTTCCACCGGTCTAATGTCCATTGCTCGTGTTTGTTGGCCCAAGTAAGTTTTCTTATTGGTGCCCTTTAGTAGTGTTTTTTTTGCAGCAATTCAACCATGAAGGCCTGATTCACGCAGTCTCCTCTGAACAGTTGATGTTGAGATATGTGTCTGTTACTTGAACTCTGTGAAAACAACTTTATTTGGGTTTCAATTTTTGAGGCTTGTAACTCTAATGAACTTATCCTCTGCAGCAGAGGTAACTCTTGGTCTTCCTTTCCTGTGGAGTTCCTCATGAGAGCCTGTTTCATCATAGCGCTTGATGGTTTTTGTGACTGCACTTGAAGAAAGTTCTTGCCTTTTTCCGGATTGACTGACCTTCATGTCTTAAAGTAATGATGGACTGTCATTTCTCTTTGCTTGTTTGAGCTGTTATTGCCATAATAATAAAATAAAACAATATCCACTAAATGTTGTCTTGTAAAATTGTAATGGAGAGTGCCAGGTCTCTCTCCATTCATAGACGGCAGTATGAAGCCTGTCTGTCAGTCTGGACTTCAACAGACCATCTTGCAAGTTTCCTTGTGCTGGCGCCCCACATGTTTCTGTGAAGACATACACACATACTGTAGTCACTGTTCTATTACCAACGACAGTTTGGATAGTTAATATCTGACACATAAACAGGTACAATGTTGAAGTTTGAAAAGGTCAGATAAAACCTACCCAATTATTGTAAGGACAAAAAGTAAGGACAAAGGTTTTACTAATGCACTTCACAACCAAAATGACTATACTACTACAGTTGTATCTGCTTGGCTGGGGAATTAGCCTACTAGTTTATCAATCCGGGTATTTTTTTATACAACTTTTCACATTTCACAAAATACACATTACCTGTCAGTGTTGATGAAGCTGTCGGTGTCATCAGGGCAGTAACTCGGTTCACTATCAGAGGCATCATGATGGCGTGTCCTATTCATAGGAGTCAAGGGAGACTGGGAAAAAAACGGAGGAGGTGTCACAAGGGTACTTGTCTCGCATTACACACTTTTATTCCGAGATCTTGCCTGGCAAGCTGTGAAAATGGCAATAGAACAGTGAATAAAATTACTTTTGGAGGTCACTAAACCATTGCATGTTATGACACCCACCTTTTCTCCTTCAGGTAGGTCCCGGCAACCGTTCATGACCAGGGGATCAGTCTGTGCGCTTTGTCTAACAGAAAAACAGTGTCAACAATTGTTATCATGCCTCAATTATAAACATACCTCGAGAAAAAGCATAATCTCTTTAAAGACTGAGTTATACTGCGTCTAAAGTCAATCTGGCAACATCACAATCATCACAATCAATTATTTGTCTTCTTTCAAAATAATATAATGTTTCCAAGCCAAATCTGAGTTGCATTGAGGTAGGCTAACGTCAGCTATGCTAGCGATGATGGTGATAATGATTATCAAAATATATATACAGTGAGGGAAATAAGTATTTGACCCCTCCCAATCAGAAAGATTTCTGTCTCCCAGGTGTCTTTTATACAGGTAACGAGCTGAGATTAGGAGCACACTCTTAAAGGGAGTGCTGTGGACACCTGTCCACAGAAGCAATCAATCAGATTCCAAACTCTCCACCATGGCCAAGACCAAAGAGCTCTCCAAGGATGTCAGGGACAAGATTGTAGACCTACACAAGGCTGGAACGGGCTACAAGACCATCGTCAAGCAGCTTGGTGAGAAGGTGACAACAGTTGGTGCGATTATTCGCAAATGGAAGAAACACAAAAGAACTGTCAATCTCCCTCGGCCTGAGGCTCCATGCAAGATCTCAACACGTGGAGTTGCAATGATCATGAGAACTGTGAGGAATCAGCCCAGAACTACACGGGACGATCTTGTCAATGATCTCAAGGCAGCTGGGACCAAAGTCACCAAGAAAACAATTGGTAACACATTATGCTGTGAAGGACTGAAATCCTGCAGCGCCCGCAAGGTCCCCCTGCTCAAGAAAGCACATATACATGCCCGTCTGAAGTTTGCCAATGAACATCTGAATGATTCAGAGGACAACTGGGTGAAAGTGTTGTGGTCAGATGAGACCAAAATGGAGCTCTTTGACATCAACTCAACTCGCCGTGTTTGGAGGAGGAGGAATGCTGCCTATGACCCCAAGAACACCATTCCCACCGTCAAACATGGAGGTGGAAACATTATGCTTTGGGGGTGTTTTTCTGCTAAGGGGACAGGACAACTTCACCACATCAAAGGGACGATGGACGGGGCCATGTACCATCAAATCTTGGGTGAGAACCTCCTTCCCTCAGCCAGGGCATTGAACATGGGTCGTGGATGGGTATTCCAGCATGACAATGACACAAAACACACGGCCAAGGCAACAAAGGAGTGGTTCAAGAAGAAGCACATTAAGGTCCTGGAGTGGCCTAGCCAGTCTCCAGACCTTAATCCCATAGAAAATCTGTGGAGGGAGCTGTAGGTTCGAGTTGCCAAACGTCAGCCTCAAAACCTTAATGACTTGGAGAAGATCTGCAAAGAGAAGTGGGACAAAATCCCTCCTGAGATGTGTGCAAACCTGGAGGCCAACTACAAGAAACGTCTGACCTCTGTGATTGCCAACAAGGGTTTTGCCACCAAGTACTAAGTCATGTTTTGCAGAGGGGTCAAATACTTATTTCCCTCATTAAAATGCAAATCAATTCATAAAATTTTTCACATGTGTTTTTCTGGATTTTTTTGTTGTTATTCTGTCTCTCACTGTTCAAATAAACCTACCATTAAAATTATAGACTGATCATTTCTTTGTCAGTGGGCAAACGTACAAAATCAGCATGGGATCAAATTATTTTTTCCCTCACTGTATAACAAGATATATAACCAGCAGTCTATGGTCTAGCTACTGGTATACTCACCACCATTGGGAACCAGCAAACTCGTATCACTTATTCTGCATGGTAGAGTACTAGGGTCCTTTGGCAGGGCATGCCAGCCATATTTGGCTGTGCATCCTGCTGGAAGCATGAATTGTTGAGCCGGAGGCATGGTCAATCTGCATTGGGCTTTTCCGTCTCACGGCAGTCATCCTTTAAGCACGTTGGAGACAATGAAACCATGGAGCCTCATTCAATGAAGGGGAACTAAGTGGGGGGAGGGGCGATTTGCATGTGGAGCTTAACAAAAGGGGGCATGAATTGTTGACATTTGTAATCCAAACCCAACCTTCATTTACACTTTGTGACGCACATAGTTTCCAAACTCCGTTTTAGACGAGACTGACTTCATGACCACAATGATCCTGTTTGTTGTCAATTTCGACACTAAATGTTTGACTCATGTTTGACCACATAGGCAGTTTTATTTTTTTTATTTCACCTTTATTTAACCAGGTAGGCCAGTTGAGAACAAGTTCTCATTTGCAACTGCGACCTGGCCAAGATAAAGCAAAGCAGTACAACAAAAACAACAGTTTTCAAAGAAATTAGTTGGTTTTTAGTAGCAGTCATTCTTTAAAGTGAAATTCAGACTTGAATTGTAAGAATATGCATGACTTGTGACTTAACTCATGTATGCAGGTAAGCACCACAACTTGAAATTTAAAGATTAATGAAAAGCTTTTCAAAATAACCAAGCAGAGCACTGGCAGGAGTCATGCACCTTTGCCCAGGTTGAGCCTCCACGGGGGGTTACTTTAGTTTCAAGCCCTGTTTAACCTAAATGCATATACTATTTCCTGCTTTCTCCTGCTCTACAAAAAGTAAGTATCCTTCAAGAACTGTATTTGTGTGTTCCTTGTTTATTAAAGGAACTAAGAGATGTTGAGTTTATGTGACCCGATTCAGGAAACTAGGCGTATGTCGCAAGTCACAACTTCACTGCAGAGCCTTTTGAATGTAAAAAATATGTTTTTATCAAAATGCGTTTTTTTCGAACATGTGAACTTTCATGTGTCTTAATATCAAACTTGTATGTCATTTGTAAATATGAATAAAATTGCCGAGAGATGAGTTTGGATTGTTCTGCGGTGTTGCATCTTGTGTCTATAAAATGAGCTGCTCGTAATGCGTAGATAATCCATTCTACTGCAGTTTTTTTTTAAAGATAGAACGCTAGCCATGGAGAACTGCAAATATGTTGCTACTTCTCTCAATAACATTGCTGCCCTGAATTTATCAGGGGCTATCGACAAAGGTCAGTGTGAAAAAGTTGTGATGGACTATCGTGCCATGCAATGCTGACTCTCTCTCACTCTGAAAATAACAGGTTTTGAAATCAGTGGAACATAAAGGGCCAAACAAGCTGTGCAACTAAACGGTATGTCTTATTAAAGGGTTTGCAGTCTGCCGTGAAGCTTTCATCCATGTATACAGGTAAGAATCTAGCTACAGATTCAGATATATGTTTCTAATTTTGTCAGAAAGTTGTTTTCATTGCAAACTAAAGCTCGCTGTTAGCTAGCCAGCTGGAGTTTGATGGCTGGCTTGCTAACTAACATTGAACCTAACGTTATTTGGTTAACTTTAGTTTGCTATGGCAATCGGTTTGTATTGCTAGTAACGTTATGGATTGGGAATATAGTTAATTTTTTAGCTAGCTAACGTTAACCTGATGTGTCTAAACAAAAGACCCCAATTTAAAGATTGCTGTTAGCTAGCTAACGTTAGCTGAGGATAGGTGGCTGGCTTGCTAGCTAACATTAACTTGTGTATGAAGTGTGTGTAACATTAATGATGTATTTCGCAACTTGTATAATAATGCTAAAATATCTGTATCTGCAATATGTCTTTCAGCATCAATCAGTATAACACGCCTGACAGACAACACTGGAGGATGGTATGGTGCTGGTGGAAAGCTATGGCTGGCAACAACAACTGACTCCGTACTACAGGCTAAAAAATATTTTTAATTGTATTTGGTTATTCTTATCTAAACTTGGGAGGTGAATTGATGTTGTTATTCCCTGTTTTACCTCTGGAGCCTAGTGTTGTCACCAAGGAGCGTTCGAGCTGTCAGGACCAGGTTTCAGGTGCTGCGCAACGCTGACATCCTTCCTCCCATAGATGGTCTGCCTGTAAAAGCACCACCTGGACTAGACACAGCTCGACAAACTATCTTTTTAGATCAGGGAATTTGCGATGAAGAGGCTATGGACATCACAGGCCCTGCACCAAAGTCAAGCGAAGGACTGAAACAGGCTCTCCGAATATAGATTCCCTTGTTCATGCGTGGTTTGGACGGATCAGTTATAAGCACTATCTGCAGTGCCTCCTTTCAAATGACTCTCTCCTAACACACGTTAATGTTACTATTTTTTGTTTTATCCTGCTGCTCAGCCACTTTACCCCTGATTGTATGCATATAACTACCTTGTCTATCACTGATATCGTTACTGAAATTGTTATTGTACATACTGTATATTTATATTGACACTGTTTCTGATATTGCCACTATGCAAGTAAACATTTGGCTGTACCGTTTACACCTTCTGTAGGGACCATCCACTTAGCAAAATGTTGATATATAAAATGAATATTGATGTGTGGTCATAACATGATTTTGTGACATACCACAACAATATCATGTGACCGTATCAAGTGTCCACCACATAAATATATGGCGCATGCATCGGTTTATGTACTGTACATGTGCACATCACTCAGGTTGCATGGCCTTAACTTATGTGTGGAATACTATGTGATAAGTGCATGTGTAACAGTATTTTGTAACGCCCAGGCCTGAGATGACAGGCTGGAGCGTTTTGGTTTCGTTTTGGTTTAGGGGTTTCAGTTCTAGGTGTTGTAGTTCTATGTTGGGGTAATGGTTCCCAATTAGAGGCAGCTGTGTGTCGTTGTCTCTAATTGGGAACCATATATATGTTTGGGGGTTGCACTTTAGTTTCGTGGGTTATTGTTTATGTTATGGTTATCGTGTTCAGGCAGGTTCTTGCCATTCGTGTCTAGTTAGGTTTCGCCATTCGTGTCTAGTTAGGTTTCGCCAGTCGTGTTTAGGTTTAGATCTCTGTGTCTAGGTTAGGATTTAGCGTTAGGGTTCACGTCTTGTTCTCCGTTTATTGTTTTGTTCCGTCTCGTCCCGTTTTGTGAATAATCTGGTTACGTCGCTGCGCTTTGGTCATTCCCGAGAGAAGACAATCATGACATATTTAAAGTTTGCTGGTGTGAAGGCATTTGGGCAGTGGTGTAAAGTACTTAAGTATTACTCAAGTATTTTTACAGTTGTTTTTTGTGGTATCTGTACTTTACTATTTCTCTTTTTGCAACTTTTACTTCACTACATTCGTAAAGAAAATAATGTACTTTTTACTCCATACATTTTCCTTGACACACAAATGTACTTTTCACAGGAAAATTGTCCAATTCACACACTTATCAAGAGAACATCCCTGGTCATCCCTACTGCCTCTGATCTGGCAGACTCACTAAACACAAATGCTTTGTTTGTAAATTATGTCTGAGTGTTGGAGTGTGCCCTAGGCTATCCATCAATAAAAATAAAAAAATTGTGATGTCTGGTTTGCTTCATATAAGGAATTTGAAATGGTTTATATATTGTATTTTGATACTTAAGTACATTGTGCCCCTGGCTATCCATCAATAAAAAAATAATAATTGTGCCTTCTGGTTTAATATAAGGAATTTGAAAAGATTTATAATTTTACTCAAGTATGACAATTTAGTACTTTTTCCACCACTGGATGTGGCTGGAGGGTTATAGCATTTCTTTTACATGACCCATCATTTTATACAAGTGTGGTTGGGTTAGTGTCATCTAATATTTATAACATTTTTATCTGGACACTTTCTGCTTACCTGGAATTGTTCCTTACTGTAGGCTACTACACACTTTTAGTCTTAATCTTTACTACACTACTCACTGTTTAGCACATTACCTCACATGTGAATCCTTAAAGTCACGAGTGGGGCTGGCTTAAGAGGGTGTGAACAATACTGAATGCGTGTAGACAAAAGAGAGCTCTCCAGTAGGTAGCAACATGTTCAAAGGCCCTTTTTTCAAAAGTGAGTTTACAAGTTCATCAACTTTAAAAGCAGAATTACTTTCCCATTGTTTCTCAAAAATGAGTCTCTGCTTTTATCCAATGTAAAAAAAGACCGATTTGAGCTGGTCAGTCAAATGTCAAGATGTGCTGGTAAAACCTCGATAGTGGTGCTTGAATGTTTTTTCTGAAAACGTGTAGGTGCCCTGAAGTGTGATAATTATAGAAACGGTTAAAAGTCATGTATTAATTAATTAATTGATAATTCACTGTAATTCATTCATTTGTTTAACAATTGTGTTTTTAATATACCAGTGATAGCCACTAAGGCAAGCTAGCAATGACTAGCGTTAGCATTCAGTGCAGCGAATAAGCATGCACAAACTTAAACAAGTGAATGATCATTTACTGACATTCATGGGAGAGACGTGGGCGGATGTGTATGAAGATTTAGTGCAACTGACGTGTGCAGGTCTGACCACAGCTGTACACATGCCCGCAAATATCCATAAATTGTACTTTCAGACATGCGCACTGGATTGTTCGACCGGTAAATGTGCCTTCCCATGAAGTGGCTTTTGCCACTGTACAGCTATGATTACAAGATATTGTATATTTATTAATGTAATATTACCATATTCTTGGCCAACTGTATATATTCCACCCCCACCACCTCACGCATGGACAATCAGTGGTCTTGAATCTACAGTACATCTCCTCTCCACCTACTGTAAAAATGTAGAGTACTTTGCACACATTAAATATGGGTTGTAGAAAAAAAGGAAGGGAAGCGCTGCTGGCGTACACAACCAACTCCAGGTCAAGGCAGGCAGGGGTCGTTAATCCAGAGCAGAGGCCAAAGTACAGGACGGCAGGCAGGCTCAGGGTCAGAGACAGGCAAAGGTCAAAAACCAGGAGGCTGAGAAAACGAGAAACCCAGGAGCTGAGACAAACCACTGGTAGGCTTGAACAAACAAGACGAACTGGTAACAGATAGACAGAAAACACAGGTATAAATACGCAGGGGATAATGGGGAAGATGGGCGACACTTGGAGGCGATGGAGACAAGCACAAGGACAGGTGAAACAGATCAGGGCATGACAACTATGGGTCGTTCCATTTGATTTCAATACCTTTTTGGCCACACCCGTTTTGATTTGAATGCACCTTTCTATCCATACTTGCCCATGGTAGAAGTGGTCAGAAATTTTATTTTGGACTTGAATGCCAAAATATTTAGGAGGTTGAGTTGCTCAAAGATGACCCATTTTCCACCCTAACATGAGACATCCATGTCTTCCTCACTGTAAAAGATAAATGGTTGAGTTTAATATAATTGAAAAGCTTACAAAACAGGGTTGTCAAACAATTGTGTAATTTCTATAATTTTTTATTTTATCAAAATTGACATGTGTTTTACCTTTAACTCTTTACACTCCTGGGAATTGGCCTATATGGGTAGGGCTACATTGAAATGTTTCTTAGAAGAATAAATATGAAAAGCATATAGACAAGCATGGTGGCAATTGAAAGGGAAAAGTTTGGAGATTATGGGAAAAGTATTAGACCAAAGTTGAGGACACAACAGTTCACTGAATCCAAACATTACACTGTTGATTTTATGTGCTTTACATTTACTGTACTTTTCACCTCATTTGTTGATAACTAAATCTGAAAATACTCTGGATATATGATAAGAATATTCCAGGAACATATAGGATAGGTGCAACATAAGACAAACAAAATGACAAGGGTTTGAGTGAGAGGACTAACTGGTTTCTCCAGGTGGCCACACACCTCTCCAAAGTGTGCACAGTTTGTAAGTAATTTAAATGTACTTTTATGACTCAAAGAAGAGTCTATAACTTAAAGGTGTTTTTGAGCTCTCCTAGCAGTGCTGTTGAAGAACTAGAGCAAGCACACTTGCAGTTGTTTTGTTTGGAACACATTCATGCATCCCCACCATCTTACAATTACTGTTGTTGTTTACGCTATCCAAAAACGGCCCATTATAAATCGCAATCTGAGTCAGGTAGGCATCATTTGAAAGCTTGTTCTATTGCCAATATGACTAGCCAAGGTATAAAATGCAATCTAACAGTGTTAGGCTTTCACAATGCAATTCAGAGAAACAGATAGTAATTTTGGTGCGCATAGAAATGAGTCATGAGTGCATTTAGGTGCGTTTTCGTGACCAATTTTCTTCACAATATACAAACATAATATCATTCTGTTCACAACAAACCAGGGTATGATACCCTGTCATCTTGTAACTGTAAATCAAACACCCCCTTCCCAAGGTGTCGTAAGTGTTCCACAGGGACGCTCGCCCATGTTGACTCCAATGTTTCCCACAGCTGTGTCAAGTTGACTGGATACCGCCTCCTGAGTGGCGCAGCGGTCTAAAACCCAGCAGCGTTGTAGATCTTGACACAAACCAAATCTTGCACCTACTACCATACCCTGTTCAAAGGGACTCATATTTTTTGTCTTGCCCATTCACCCTATGAATGGCACACATACACAATCTATTTCTCAGTTGTCTCAAGAATTAAAAATCTGTATTTAACATGTCTCCTCCCCTTCATTAATTTTAAGTGACATCAACAAAGGATCATAGGTGTCCTTAATGTATATGACATGAGTTCTATGATGTGGAAATGTGATGTGCACATTTGGTGTTTGGACAGCTTGTATGACATCAAAGCAGTATTTATTATAATCCTCAACGTCTCCTCTATAAAAATACCCTTGTGCCTTCAATTCACAGCATTTCCCTTCCTCAGACAACAGAACATTTGCAAAAGTTGTCTAATTAGCGCGACGGATGGGGGCAATTTCTTGTTGTGTTCAGAATGCTCAGAACCCATACAGTGCTGTAAAGTGCAGAGCTTGATCTCTGAAATAATGTGTAGCATGTTATGGTCCAGCCACTGCTTTCTAAGTTTGGCGCTTATCAGTGCCCAAATCTGCCATTTTCAACACAAATTAGTGTGCAAGTGTACATTTCTGGAAATTTCCAGCCGCGTTCAGCCCTGCACACGACCCGTACATCTCCGATATCGTCGCTCCCAGAAATTATTTGGTAAATGATTTGGTTGTGCATACTTATTTGCCCCCACTGAATGCTAATGCTAGTTATTGCTAGCCTGCCTTTGTGGCTGTCACCGGTATATTAAAATCAACAATTAATAGTTAATAAATAAACACTTTTATTTTATCTTTGAATTATGAATATGATGCTTACCTGCATAATTCTAAGATTATCTGATCAACCAACAGGAGTCATCCAGCTTGGCCCATGGTGGTTTGCTGTTTTGCAGGCCACCCTGCTAATCGCTAATCAGGTCAACATTAACTCCTGTCCAAATATCTCTCTGATCCTCTGCAAGCACTCTTGAATGTGCATATAGAAGCAAAAAAACTAAGAAATAATAGAATACAGTAAACAAATGCATCAGTCTCAAGTCATGCTTACTCACACTGAGCTTCAGTCCCACCAACACCCAGATTGAGAGATATTCAAGGGGAATTTTAACCTTTGACATTTATCACTCCTTCCTTGATTGTAGTTCCCCCAAACGGTTGTTGATATCTCGTGAAATAACTGTCATTGTTGGTATTATTGGACTATTGTGAAAACACCTGTTTTAAAGGGGGTCCAGATTCCTTTGGCTCCATGCAGTGGATGTATCACCCACAAACCCCTACCCAATGGTCATTATAATCAAACAAGTTTTGTTTGTGATACATCCAGTCCACAGATCTAAAGGCATGTGAACTAGAGTAGGAAACATACTTTTTTTCTTGAAACATGTAATAGGGCCATGTATGACCTGTGTATTCCAATGACCAGGAGTAATGCAGGAGTAAAAAACCTAGTGTTACACAGAAGCTACTTGCACAAAAAGGCTTAGCCACTTTCTCCTCTGGTGTTCCCTTCTTTGCATACTTCTACAAGATTGTGTCCTCTATGTTCTCAGGTAAACCTGAGAGATACGCCTGCCTCACAGTCTCCTAATAAGTGGCACAAGAACAAGTGCAAGGTTAATTTTACGCTTTTTTTGGTGGCCAAGCCACCAGTGCAGCGCATTGCTATTGAATGTTTACAGAGCATTAAACATACTGTCACGACTTCCGCCGAAGTCGGTCCCTCTCCTTGTTCGGGCGGCGTTAGGCGGTCGACGTCACCGGTCTTCTAGCCACCGCCGATCCACTTTTCAATTTCCGTTTGTTTTGTCTTCATTATACACACCTGGTTTCTATTCCAATAATTACATGTTCCTTATTTAAACCCTCTGTTTCCCCCCATGGTTTTGTGCGTGATTGTTTATTGGAAGTTGGTCAGTTTTGTGAGCTTGTTAAATTTACTACTTGGAATTTGTAGTTTGTTTGAGTAAAGATTCGTGATTACTCATCTCTGTTGTCCTGTGCTTGACTCCGCTATACCTGCTACACTGAGACCCTTGACAGAAACATGCACCACGAAATGGAGTACGCAGGAGCACACAGCCCTCCTTTGCCAGTCGAGGCGCGTGCTGCAAACAATGGGAGAGAGGAGGTATTCCAGCGCCTCCACCATTACCTCAACAACCCCCACCGCTGTCCACCCCTCCTTCACCTGGTCCCAGTGGGATAAGACTTGCGCTCCCGAGGGAATATGTTGGGACGGCTGCCGGGTGCCAGGAGTTCCTACTCCAGCTGGAGCTGTACCTGGCGACCGTCCACCCGGCTCCTTCGGAACGCAAGAGCGTGTCCGCCCTAGTCTCCTGTCTATCAGGGAAAGCCCTGGAGTGGGCTAACGCCATATGGAGAGAGGGCGAAGCGGCGTTGGACCACTATGAGGATTTCACCCGCCGCTTCCGGGCGGTTTCCGACCATCCACCTGAGGGTAGAGTGGCGGGTGAACGCCTGTTTCACCTACGGCAGGGGACGAGGAGCGCACAAGGACTTTGGACTTCCGAACCCTGGCCGCCGGTGCGGGATGGAATGACAGGGCCCTGATCGACCATTACTGGTGCAGTCTGAGCGAGGATGTCCGTCGGGAGCTGGCCTGCAGGGATACCACCCTTACGTTCGACCAGCTGGTGGACCTGTCCATCCGGCTGGATAACCTGCTGGCCACCCGCGGACGTCCGGATAGGGGTCCGTCAGTTCCATCCCCCAGCACCTCCGCACTGACCCCATGGAACTGGGAGGTGCTGCGCTTAGGGTGAACGGAGGAGTGGCCATTCCCTGCACCATCTGTGGCCGCAGAGGGCACACTGCTGGTCGGTGCTGGGGGGGTTCCTCAGGGAGTCGGGGCAGCAGCCAGGGTACTATCGTGTCACCCCAGGTGAGTAGGCACCAGACTCACCAAGAGCCCCTTGTTGCTCACATGTTTGTGTGTATAGAATTTCCTGAGTTTTCCCCGCATTCCCAGCATAAGGCGCTCGTAGATTCAGGCGCAGCTGGGAACTTTATTGACCATTCATTTGCCCATAGTTTAGGGATCCCCATTATTCCTGTTGATATGCCCTTCCCTGTGCACGCCTTAGATAGTCGACCATTAGGGTCAGGGCTGATTAGGGAGGCCACCGCTCCACTAAGCATGGTCACGCAGGAGGGTCATGAGGAGAGAATCAGTCTCTTCCTTATTGATTCTCCTGTGTTTCCAGTGGTGCTGGGCCTACCCTGGTTGACCTATCATGACCCCATTATTTAGTGGCAGCAGAGGGCTCTCAAGGGATGGTCACGAAAGTGCTCGGGGAGGTGTGTAGGTGTTTCCATCGGTGCGACTACGGTGGAAAGTCCAGACCAGGTCTCCACTGTGAACATCCCCTCAGATAATGCCGATTTGGCTCTCGCTTCTGTAAGAAAAAGGCGACTCAATTACCACCCCATCGACGGGGGGATTGTGCGATAAATCTCCTTGTAGACGCAGAACTTCCCAGGAGTCACGTGTATCCTCTGTCACAGGAGGAGACGGCGGCTATGGAAACATATATCTCTGAATCTCTGGGACAGGAGTACATTCGGCCCTCCACTTCACCTGCCTCCTTGAGTTCATTTTTTGTGAAGAAGAAGGATGGAGGTCTGCACCCGTGTATTGACTATCGAGGTATCAATCAGATCACTGTGAGGTACAGCTACCCGCTGCCTCTCATAGCCAGTGAGATCGAGTCAATGCACGGGGCGCGCTTCCTCACAAAATTGGATTTCAGGAGCGCTTACAATCTGTTGCGTATCCGGGAGGGGGACGAGTGGAAGACAGCATTTAGTACCAGCTCAGGGCACTATGAGTACCTCGTCATGCCGTACGGGTTGATGAATGCTCCATCAGTCTTCCAGGTATTTGTAGACAAGATTTTCCAGGGCCTGCACGGGCAGGGTGTAGTGGTGTATTCTGATATACTCCGCTACACGCGCCAAGCATGTGTCCCTGGTGCGCAAGGTGCTTGGTCGACTGTTGGAGCATGACCTGTACGTCAAGGCTGAGAAATGTCTGTTCTTCCAACAGTCCGTCTCCTTCCTAGGTTACCGCATTTCCACGTCAGGGTAGAGATGGAGAGTGACCACATTCCAGCCGTGCGTAATTGGCCGACTCCCACCACGCTAAAGGAAGTTCAGCGGTTCTTAGGGTTTGCCAACTACAACCAAAGGTTTATCCGGGGCTTTGGTCAGGTAGCGGCTCCCATTACCTCACTGTTGAAGGGGGGACCGGTGCGACTGCAGTGGTCAGCTGAAGCGGACAGGGCTTTTGGTCACCTGAAGGCTCTGTTTACCTTGGCTCCCGTGCTGGCTCATCCGGATCCCTCTTTGGCATTCATAGTGGAGTTGGACGCATCCGAGGCTGGGATAGGAGCTGTGCTGTCTCAGTGCTCAGCGCCCGAAGCTCCGCCCCTGTGCCTTCTTTTTGAAGAAGCTCAGCTCGGCGGAACGAAACTATGATGTGTGAGACCGGGAGCTGTTGGCTGTCATAAAGGCTCTGAAGGAGTGGAGACATTGGCTTGAGGGGGCTAAACACCCTTTTCTCATCTGGACTGACCACCGCAATCTGGAGTACATCCGGGCGGCGAGGAGACTGAACCCTCGCCAGGCAAGGTGGGCCATGTTTTTTACGAACATCTTTCAGCACTACGGGGTGCCTGAGGTTTCACCCCGAAAGTAACGGGCAGGTGGAGACAGTGAACCAGGATGTGAGTAGGTTTTCTGAGGTCGTATTGCCAGGACTGGCCGGGGGAGTGGCCGACGTTCGAACACTGGGCAGAGATGGCTCAGACCTCACTTCGCCACTCCTCCACTAACCTCTCTCCCTTCCAGTGTGTACTGGGGCCGTGGCATCAGAGTCAGACCGAGGCTCCTGCGGTGGACGACTGGTTTAGGCGCACGGAGGAGATATGGGACGCCGGCCATGTTCATCTCCAGCGAGCCGTGCTGCGTCAGAAAGCCAGCGCAGACCTTCACCGCAATGAGACCGGGTCTGGCTCTCGACCCGAAACTTGCCCCTCCGCCTGCCCTGCCGGAAGCTGGGTCATTTAAAGTCCTAAGGAGAGTGAACGAGGTTTGTTATAGGTTACACCTTCCCCCCGATTACCGTATTAACCCCTCGTTCCATGTTTCTCTCCTCAGGCCGGTGGTGGTTGGCCCGCTCCAAGAGGGAGGTCCCTCCGCCCCCTCTGGACATCGAGGGGGCCCTGGCGTATTCAGTCCGCTCCATACTGGATTCGAGGCGTGGAAGAGGGGCCTTCAGAACCTTGTGGAGTGGAAGGGGTACGGTCCGGAGAAGAGATGCTGGGTTCCGGTGGAGGACGTTTTGGACCCGTCTATGCTGCGGGAGTTCCACCGTCTCCGTCCGGATCGCCCTGCGCCTCGCCCTCCGGGTCGGCCCCAAGGCCGGTGTCGGTGCGCAGCTGGAGCGTCAAGGAGGGGAGGTACTGTCACGACCTCCGCCAAAGTCGGTGCCTCTCCTTGTTCGGGTGGTGTTCGGCGGTCGACGTCACCGGTCTTCTAGCCATCACCGATCCACTTTCCATTTTCCATTTGTTTTGTCTGTGTTTTCCACACCTGGTTTCAATTCCCTCATTACATGTTTTGTATTTAACCCTCTGTTCCCCCCCATGTCTTTGCGTGGGATTGTTGTTTTAGTGCTCATGCACATTATTTTGGACTGGTGCGTTTCGGGTTATTTTGTGCCCATGTACTCTTGTGTTGTTTAACTACTTAGGGACACTACCCGGTGAAATGTGAGGCACCAAATTCAAAATCCAAAAGTTTAATTACTAAACATTCATGAATATACAAGTGTTGCATAGTCATCAAAAGCTCTGATTCTTGGCAATATCACAGCGTTGTCAGATTTCAAAAAGCTTTACGGCGAAAGCACAACATTTGATTGTTTGAGGATAGCCCCTCTCATATTTTATGCATTAGCATAAATCCATAACCAACGCGGGTCTCAAAAAACGCATAAAATCGCTAATAATATAATATTTTTGCTTTAATATTTCAACCGGACGATAACGTGAATGATAGGAAAGAAAAATAAAGTGGTGTGCGTTCACAATCTCGCGTGCGTCAAACCTTGTTTACAAAAGTGGTCCTGTGACTTCTTCCTGTTCCTATCCGTTCTGGTCACTCCTAGAATTGACTGTTGACATCTAGTGGAAGCCATAGGTACTGCAGTCTCAGTCCTACATAACATTGTATGCAATAGGCACAATGGAGAAGAAAAAAAACTGCAAATCCGAATGGATTTTCCTCGGGTTTTCGCAATTTTTTGGGAATGGCCTGGCTATCCATGTGAGAGACGCAGACTCGGTCTTGACCTCTAAGTCTTTATTGAAGACTCATCTCTTCAGTAGGTCCTATGATTGAGTGTAGTCTGGACCAGGAGTGTGAAGGTGAATGGAAAGGCACTGGATCAACGAACCGCACTTGCTGTCCCTGCTTGGCAGGTTCCCCTCTATCCAATGGGATTCTCTGCCTCAAATCCTATTACAGGGGCTGAGCCACTGGATTACTGGTGCTCTTCCATGCCGTCCCTAGGAGGGGTGCGTCACTTGAGTGGGTTGAGTCACTGATGTGATCTTCCTGTCCGGGTTGCCGCCCCCCTTTGGGTTCGTGCCGTGGGGGAGATCTTCGTGGGCTATACTCGGCCTTGTCTCAGGATGGTAAGTTGGTGGTTACTGGGGCTGCAATTTATGCTGCAATAGTTTACGCGTCAGTCTGTTGTATCTGGATTTTTTCTCCTGTCTTATCCGGTGTCCTGTGTGAATTTAAGTATTCTCTCTCTATTTCTCTCTCTCTTTTTTTCTCTCTCTTTCTCTCGGAGGACCTGAGCCCTAGGACTATGCCTCAGGACGACCTGGCCTGATGACTCCTTTCTGTCCCCAGTACACCTGGTCGTGCTGCTGCTCCAGTTTCAACTGTTCTGCCTGCGGCTATGGAACCCTGACCTGTTCACCGGACGTGCTACCTTGTCCCAGACCTGCTGTTTTCAACTCTCTAGAGACAACAGGTGCGGTAGAAATACCTTGAATGATCGGCTATGAAAAGCCAATTTACATTAACTCCTGAGGTGCTGACCTGTTGCACCCTCTACAACCACTGTGACTATTATTTTCTGACCCTGCTGGTCATATATGAACATATTAACATCTTGGCCATGTTCTGTTATAATCTCAACCCGTCACAGCCAGAAGAGGACTGGCCACCCCTCATAGCCTGGTTCCTCTCTAGGTTTCTTCCTATGTTCCGGCCTTTCTAGGGAGTTTTCTCCTAGCCACTGTATTTCTACACCTGCATTGCTTGCTGTGTGGGGTTTTAGGCTGGATTTCTGTACAGCACTTTGTGACATCAGCTGATGTAAGAAGGGCTTTATAAATACAATAAATAAAAAATACAAATAAATTACTTTACCTCCACCACATTTCCCAGGAGCACATTTCCAGGAAGTCTCATCTCTACAACTCTTCTACCAATATAACACACTCCAAACCATAAGTTCAACGACACTCTTATCATTATAGTAGCATATGCAATATGTCACCATAAGTGACCTACTGTGACTTATGCCAGCTCAGCTGACATATAACTACAATGGTTAACACAGTGTCCAAAGAAGGGCCAGAAGTATACAGAATGGTGTCGTCTGCATAGAGGTGGATCAGATAATCACCGTCAGCAAGAGTGACATCATTGATGTATACAGAGAAGAGAGTCGGCCCAAGAATTGAACCCTGTGGCACCCCCATAGAGACTGCCATAGGCCCGGACAACAGGCCCTCCGAATTAACACACTGAACTCTGTCTGCAAAGTAGTTGGTGAACCAGGCGAGGCAATCAATAGAGAAACCAAGGCTGTTGAGTCTGACGATAAGGATGTGGTGATTGACGAAAGAGTCGAAAGCCTTGGCCAGGTCAATGAATACGGCTGCACAGTAATGTCTCTTATCGATGGCGGTTATGATATCGTTTAGTACCTTGAGCATGGCTGAGGTGCACCCGTGACCAGCTCGGAAACCGGATTGCACAGCGGAGTAGGTACGGTGGGATTCAAAGTGGTCAATGATCTGTTTATTAACTAGGCTTTCGAAGACTTTAGCGAGGCAGGGTAGGATTGATATAGGTCTATAGCAATTTGGGTCTAGGGTGTCACCCCCTTTGAAGAGGGGGATGACCGCGGCAGCTTTCCAATCTTTTGGGATCTCGGACGACACTAAAGAGAGGTTGAGCAGACTGGTAATAGGAGTTGCTACAATGGCGGCAGATAATTTTAAAAAGAGAGGGTCCAGATTATCTAGTCCAGCTGATTTGTATGGGTCCAGAATTTGCAGCTCTTTCAGAACATCTTCTATCTGGATTTGGGTGAAGGAGAAGCTGGGGAGGCATGGACAAGTAGCTGCGGGGGGGGCGGAGCTGTTGGCCGGGGTTGGGGAGGAAAGCATTGCCAGCCTTAGAGAAATGCTTGTTGAAATTTTCGATAATCATGGATTTATCGGTGGTGACCGTGTTACCTAGCCTCAGTGCAGTGGGCAGCTGGGAGGAGGTGCTATTGTTCTCCATGGACTTGACTACAGGATGCAAATTTCTGTTTGAAAAAGCTAGCCTTTGCTTTCCTGATTGATTGCGTGTATTGGTTCCTGACTTCCCTGAACAGTTGCATATTGCGGGGACTATTCGATGCTATAGCAGTCCGCCACAGGATGTTCTTGTGCTGGTCAAGGGCAGTCTGGTCTGGAGTGAACCAAGGGCTGTATCTGTTCTTAGTTCTACATTTTTTGAAAGGGGCATGCTTATTTAAGATGGTGAGAAAGTTGCTTTTAAAGAACGACCAGGCATCCTCGACTGACGGAATGAGGTCAATATCCTGCCAGGATACCCAGGCCAGGTCGATTAGAAAGGCCTGCTCGCAGAAGTGTTTTAGGGAGCGTTTGACAGTGATAAGGGGCGTTCGTTTGACCGCGGGTCCATAGCGGATGCAGGCAATGAGGCAGTGGTCGCTGAGATCCTGATTGAAAACAGCAGAGGTGTATTTGGAGGGCAAGTTGGTCAGGATAATATCTATGAGAGTGCCCATGTTTACAGATTTAGGATTGTACCTGGTGGGTTCCTTGATGATTTGTGTGAGACTGAGGCCAGGAGGTGGGCCTGGCTCAGGGCTGGGGAAATAAATTCACATATGGTGTCCAGGGCACAGCTGGGAGCTGAGAGGGGTCTATAGCAGGCGGCAACAGCGAGAGACTTATTTCTGGAGAGATACATTTTTAGAATTAGAAGTTCGAACTGTTTGGGCATAGACCTGGAAAGTGTGAAAGAACTTTGCAATATATTGCAACTCCTCCCCCTTTGGCAGTTCTATCTTGGTGGAAAATGTTGTAGTTGGGTATGGAAATCTCAGAATTTTTGGTGGCCTTCCTAAGCCAGGATTCAGACACGGCAAAGACATCAGGGTTGGCGGAGTGTGCTAAAGCAGTGAGTAAAACAAACTTAGGGAGGAGGCTTCTGATGTTAACATACATGAACCCAAGGCTTTTTCGATTACAGAAGTCAACAAATGAGAGTGCCTGGGGACACACAGGACCTGGGTTTACCTCCACATCACCCGAGGAACAGAGGAGGAGTAGGATAAGGGTACGGCTAAAGGCTATCAGAACAGTGCGTTGGGGACAGAGAATAAAAGGAGCAGATTTCTGGGCGTGGTAGAATAGATTCAGGGTATAATGTGCAGACATGGGTATGGTAGGGTGAGAGTACAGTGGAGGTAGGCCCAGGCACGAGTGATGGTAAGAGTGGTTGCATCTCTAGAGGTGCTGGTAATACTGGGTGAGGTCACCGCATGTGTGGGAGGTGGGACAAAGGAGGAATCTGAGGCATGTAGAGTGGGCCTGGGGGCTCCACTGTAAACTCAAACAGTGATAACTATCCTAAACAACAGTAAACAGGGCATATTGACATTTGAGAGAGACATAAAGCGAGGCATAAAGCAAACACAGGTGTTGATTGGGAGAGCTATCTAAGACAACAACGGGTAAGACCACAACAGCTAGTCAGCTAAGACAACAACAACAGGTGAACTGGCAAAGAGGGTTGGTTAGCTACACACAGGGCCTGAGTACGCGGCTTGGGCCGACAGATAAACAAAAAAAATAAACAGAATGGAGTTTCGTGATTAATGAATAGTCCTGCAGGCATCAGCTATGTAGCCGAGTGATCATAGGGTCCAGTGAACAGCAATAGATTGTACAGGGAAGCCGCGAGGTAGTCGTTACTACGCCGGCACGCAGGAGACACGGCGTTTAAAGTTAGAGTTAGCCAGCCGGGGTTGGTAGAACCGTCAGCTCCGACGTCCGACAGAGGCCGGTTGCAGGCACAGCGGATGGAGTAATTGTCGGCAGACCAGTCGAGGTGGTACGAAGGGGCGTCGTATCGAGAGGGAGAGAGGTATTGTTGTTGTGGTACTTTCCTTTGCTAGCCGGGAGATGCGCCTGGCTCGCGGCTAACTGGAGCTAGCTTTGGGGCAGGGGTGTTAGCCACTCGGTAGCAGCGATGAATCCGGTGCCAGGGTCGAGAGCTCACGGCAAGGAATCGGTGGAGTAGTGGGTTCTAGCCGTGTTTGGGAGGAGGCCGGGAGGTGGGCCTGGCTCAGGGCTGGGTCACTCAGTGGCAGCTAGCTAGCTGTGGAGATCAGGTGTAGTGGTCCAGGGTTTACGGCAGGGATCCGGCGTTGTAGTGGAGAAACAGTCCGATGATGGTAGGCTTGCGAGTATTATCCGGGCTAAAAAAGCAGTGGCTAACAGTGACTGAATAGCTAGTAGCTAGTTAGCTCACTAGCTTCCGATGGAGTTCTGTCTAATAACACATTGGGTGAGGCAGGTTACCGGAAGGTATATTTAATAAAAAAAATGGAAAGGAGATTGAAAATAAATTTGGAATATATGCAAAAAAGACGAAAAATACAAAAGTACACAAGGGGACAAAGAAAAACACGTCTGCACTGCTACGCAATCTTGGAATCCTATCTATCCTACCCTGCCTTTCGAAGGTATTTGAAAGCCAAGTTAACAAACAGATTACCGACCATGTTGAATCCCACCGTACCTTCTCCGCTATGCAATCTGGTTTCAGAGCTGGTCATGGGTGCACCTCAGCCACGCTCAAGGTCCTAAACGATATCATAACCGCCATCAATAAGAGACATTCCTGTGCAGCCGTATTCATTGATCTGGCCAAGGCATTTGATTCTGTCAATCACCACATTCTTATCGGCAGCCTTGATTTCTCAAATGTTTGCCTTGCCTGGTTCACCAACTACTTCTCCGATAGAGTTCAATGTGTCAAATTGGAGGGCCTGTTGTCCGGGCCTCTGGCAGTCTCTATGGGGGTGCCACATGGTTAAATTCTTGGGCCGACTCTCTTCTCTGTATACATCAATTATGACGCTCTTGTTGCTGGTGAGTCTCTGATCCACCTCTACGCAGACGACACCATTCTGTATACTTCTGGCCCTTCTATGGACACTGTGTTAACTTCTTAGGGAGCGGCTCCCGAGGTGACGGTTTTGGAGAGTCTGGCATGCCCAAAGTAAAATGCCTCCCACTCAGGCCTAGAAAATAGGATATGCACATAATTAGTACTTTTGGATAGGAAACACTCTGAAGTTTCTAAAAGTGTTAACATAATGTCTGTGAGTATAACAGAACGGATATAGCAGGCGAAAACCCGAAAACCCGAAAATCCATCCGGAATTACAGTTTTTTGTGACCTTTGCTCTGTTTGACAGTCTCCCTATTGATTTAAAAGGCAACCAGCTCCGAGATTTCAGTACCTATGGGTTCAACAGTCTCTATACAAAGTCAGGAAACGTTCCCGACACTACCTGGTGAAATGTAAGGTGCCAAATTCAAAATCCAAAAGTTGAATTATTAAACATTCATTAATATACAAGTGTTGCATAGTCGTCAAAAGCTCTGATTCTTGGCAATATCACAGCGTTGTCAGATTTCAAAAAGGCTTTACGGCGAAAGCACAACATTTGATTGTTTGAGGATAGCACCTCTAATATTTACGCATTAGCATAAATTAATATCCAGCGCGGGTCACACAAAACCCATATAAGAGCTAAAATAAATCACTTACCTTTCAAAGAACGTCTGCTGAGGGCATCCCAAGTGTCCAACAAAGACATCCAATGGTTCTTTTTGTTCGAAAAAGTAATTTATTATATCCATAAATCTCAGTTTGGTTGGCGTGTTATGTTCAGAAAATGCACCGTCATGTCGCCCATTGAACCGTGAAGAGAACGCGTTCAAATTATACCTATCAACTTTGTCCAAACAAATCAAACATCATTTTTAATGTATCCTTATGTATCCTTTTATGTATATTTACTATAATATTTCAACCGGACGATAACGTGAACGATAGGAAAGGAAAAAAACACAGAGCGCGCGAGTCCGTGAACGCGCATGTCATTCTATTGAGTTCCGGGGTCCACTTCTAAATTCTTCTTCTATTCGCTTCTAATTCAAACTAACGTCATGAAACCCTGTCTAAAGACTGTTGACATCCAGTGGAAGCCATAGGTACTGCAGTCTAAGTCCTAGATAACATTGAATCCCATAGGCAGACAGGAGAAAAAGGTCATCTTTTCAATACCGGATAGATTTTCCTCATGTTTTCGCATGCAAAATCAGTTCAGTTATACTCACAGGCATTATTTTAATGGTTTTAGAAACTTCAGAGTGTTTCCTAGCCATTAATACTAATTCTGCGCATATCCTAGTTTCTGGGCCTGAGTGGCAGGTATTTTACTTTGGGCACGCCAGACTCTCCAAAACCGACACCTCGGCTGCCGCTCCCTAAATAGTTAAGCACCAGCTGTCACAGCAGCTCACAGACCCCATGCACCTGTATATAGCCCATCTGTAAATAGCCCAACCAACTACCTCATCCCCTACTGTATTTATTTATTTATCTTGCTCCTTTGCACCTCAGTTTTTCTACTTTGAACATTAATCTACTGCACTTCTACCATTCCAGTGTTTAATTGATATATTGTTGTAATTACTTTGCCACCATGGCCTATATATTGCCTTACCTTTCTTTTCTCACCTCATTTGCACACATTCTATATACATTTGTTTTTGTACTGTATGTTTGTTTTTTACTCCATGTGTAACTCTGTGTTGTTGGTTGTTGTATGTGTCAAACTGCTTTGCTTTATCTTGGCCAGGTCGCAGTTGTAAATGAGAACTTGTTCTCAACTTGCCTACCTGGTTAAATAAAGGTGGGGCCTTTCAATATGCTGTGTATGACAATATTTTGGATTTGTTAGAGCCCTTTGTGAGAAAAAAACACTTTGTTACAAAAGGTCAGTCCATGACCCGACAACATTTTTCTTAACCCTTGGCACGTCTTATACTGATCCACAATGACCCCTTTATACTGTAAGTACTAATGGGCAGGGTGTATTATCCCAAAAATATAATCTATAATAATAGTCTGCGGTAAATTATTTTATATCGCTGTTTGGCCAGTTCAGCACTTTTCACATGAACATTGAATCTTCAGGGCAAAAGTAATCCTGAAATGTCCTCCTGCCAGTATCAACAACGAGATCCTGCCATAGGGAAACAATAAGCAGTGAGGCTGCTGGGACCTATGTGGTTTCCTGTTTTTGTTTGTGAGTCAATTAAGAAGTAAATGACCCCTAAAATCTACTGTAATAAGGCAAGCACCAGCACTGGATTTCCTTTAATACATCACAATTATGACAGTAATTGTTTCTGACGGCTGATTGCGTTTTCCCAAGCTGTAAAGATATTTCAGAAAACAATAAAATATGATATTGTCACCATTAAAAAGGAGTGATTAAAGCCATCAATTTTTGTTGCTAGTCAAGGGTACCGGCTTGAGGTGCCGCCACTAACAGGTGCGATGATCAACACTGTGGAATAATTGTCACATAATTTCACCCTTGACTTCATACCTATTGCAATCTGGGCTGAGAAGTAGTCATAAGGGTGAGATTTAGTCTGTCAATGGCCCCTTTAGTCATTATTCAGAATCACTTATCTGTAAGCACTCACTCAAAATGGCCGCTTCTGCAGGATTGGAGTATGGTGGTATTCAACGGTTATATAATTCATATTTCTCAGTTGGGTTTATCAGCATTAGAGCACCTTTCCTTGACTGCTCATTACCACTAACATCACAGATATGAAATGTATTAACTCTGAGTTTTAAAACAGTTGACCACATCTGACCTATACCATACGTATCCTGGACTATGTACAGTACATCAGAATGATGACCAACCTAATTATTAGAAGACATTGTTAATGCTCGAGTCTAGAGCAGTTACAGAGCATTCCAATTGGAATTCAGGATTTTCCTTAAACGTCCATAGTCAAAACACGTTTGTTGAAATTGAGTATAGTATCAAACAGGCCTGAAGTAGGAAAATCGTGTAAATGCATTGCTGAAGAAAACAAAATATTATTTATTTCATTCAAACATACAGTAAATGTTGGATTTTCATCAAAGAGAGTGAATCGTCATATAGGAAAAGGAATTCTTGCCTCTGTGGCAGTTGCCTTGATGATAACATTCGTCAAAGCGCTCGCCATTGATTTCAGCAGATAATTATCTTGTGTGCATTGCCAAGGTCATTCAAAGATTTTATTGGCACTCAGAAACTTCTGCTGAAAACCAGCTCCATTACCAATTCATGAGCTTATTATGACTGAATTATATTATCTCTTCCACACAACAATTTTTTTCACTCCATCATAAAGGCCTGTTTGATCGATTAACCCATAAGTGTCTAAGCCCTGTCTAAGCCGGGGGGGGTGTTCTACTGAGCTATATGAAATTGTTTTAAGAAGGTCATACCAAGGATAATTTTGCTATTTGATTGAGAATAGTAAGACCCCTGGAAGTATAACAAAAAACGTATTTGATGAAAAAAATGTTTGGTCTTACTGCAATTAGCCCATACAAAACGGCATTGAATAACATATTCACTCCATGGAACAACAGGTATTCCCCCCAACAATCTAAATGAAGTTTGTTCTGAAGTGTTTGTCCTATAGTTGAGGGATACAAGAAATATCGTGAAATTTTTGGCATTGAACAGTCTTTGTATTTACAGTACCAGACAAAAGTTTGGACACATCTACTCATTCCAGTGTTTTTCTTTATTTGTACTATTTTCTACATTGTAGAATAATAGTGAAGACATCAAAACTATGAAATAACACATATGGAATTATGTAGTAACCAAAGAAGTGTTAAACAAATCAAAATATATTTTAAATTAGAGATTCTTTAAAGTAGCCACCCTTTGCCTTGATGACAACTTTGCACACTCTTGGCATTCTCTCAACCAGCTTCACCTGGAATGCTTTTCAAACAGTCTTAAAGGAATTCCCACATATTCTGAGCACTTGTTGGCTGCTTTTCCTTCACCCTGTGGTCCAACTTATCCCAAACCATCTCAATGAAAATAACCTGGAATGCATTTCAATGAACGAGTGTGCCTTGTTAAAAGTTAATACGTGGAATTTATTCCCTTCTTAACACGTTTGAACCAATCAGTTGTGTTGTGACAAGGTAGGGGTGGTATGCAGAACATAGCCCTATTTGGTTAACTTCTTGGGGATGGGTGCATGAGGTGACCGTTTTGGAGAGCCTGGCGTGCCCAAAGTAAAATGCCTCCCATTCAGGCCCAGAAAATAGGATATGCACATATTTGGTACCATTGGATAGGAACGGATATGGAATTTCTGTCCTGGAAAAAGTGGTTTTCACAGAGTGCCTCATTTGGAAACCCTCGCTTCCTCTGGATGTCAACAGTCTCGAGACAGTATGGATTTTCATTTTGGATGAATTAGACCAGAGAAGAAGAGGAAACCAGGAACTGTCTCATTTATGTCAACAGTAGCCAGCGCGCACTCCCGACAAGGCGCACTGTGTGTTTTTTACCATCTTTATCGATCAGTTTATATTCCGGTTGATTTATAATAGTAAATATACGTAAAAGTGTTCCTAAGGATACATTTAAAACTATGTTTGATTGTTCTTGGACAAGTTTATAGGTATAAGATGAACGAGTTTGCGTCACGTTTCAATGGAGGAGTGGAAGCTGTCGTTTCTGATTATAACGCGCAAACCAAATGGAGATTTATGGATGAAATACATGACTTTTTCTAACAAAAGAACCATGGATTGTCTTCGTTGGACACTTAGGAAGACCTCAGCAGAAGTTCTTCAACAGGTAATTGATTTGTTTTCGCTGTGAAATGTGTTATGTGTGTGCCGTGATGGCTAATCGATTCATGGCTATGGGAAAAATATGTGAGGTGCTACCCTCAAACAATCAAATGTGCTGCTTTTGCCATAAAGCCTTTTTGAAATCTGACAACGCTGTGATATTGCCAAGAAACAGAGCTTTTGATGACTATGGAACACTTGTATATGGGTGGATGTTTAATAATTCAACTTTTGGATTTTGAATTTGGCGCCTTGCATTTCACCTAGCAGTGTCGGGATTGGGGCGCTAGCGCCCCAGCAATCCCCAAGAAGTTAAAAGAAAAAGTCTATACTATGGCAAGAATAGCTCAAATAAACAAATAGAAACGTCAGTCCATCATTTATGACATGAAGGTCAGTCATACTGGAAAATGTCAAGAACTTTTAAAGTTTCTTCAAATGAAGTCGCAAAAACCATCAAGCTCTATGATGAAACTGGTTCTCATGAGTACCGGCACAGGAAAAGAAGACCAAGAGTTACCTCTGCTGCAGAGGATAAGTTCATTAGAGATAACTGCACCCCAAATAAATGCTTCACAGAGTTCAAGTAACAGACACATCTCAACATCAACTGTTCATAGGAGAATGCGTGAATCAGGCCTTCATGGTCAAATTGCTGCAAAGAAACCACTAATAAAGGACACCGTTGGAAAAAGAGACTTGTTTGAGACAAGAAACATGAGCAATGGACATTCGACTGGTGGAAATCTGTCCTTGGTCTGATTCGTCCAAATGAGAGATTTTTGGTTCCAACCGCCGTGTCTTTCTGAGTAGGTGAACGGATGATCTCTGCATGTGTGGTTCCCAGCATGGAGGAGGAGGTGTGATGGTGGGGGGTTGCTTTGCTGGTGTTGAAGATTAACTCACTACAATTATTAACTACTTACACAGTGGTGGGGCGCTAGCGCCCTACTCCCGACACTACCCGGTGAAATGTGAGGCGCCAAATTCAAAATCCAAAAGTTGAATTATTAAACATTCATCAATATACAAGTGTTGCATAGTCATCAAAAGCTTTGATTCTTGGCAATATCACAGCGTTGTCAGATTTCAAAAAAGGCTTTACAGCGAAAGCACAACATTTGATTGTTTGAGGGTAGCACCTCTAATATTTATGCATTAGCATAAATCCATAACCCAACACAGGTCTTACAAAACGCATAAAATTGCTAATATAAAATTGCTTATGTTTGATGAACTTCTGCTGAGGGCTTCCCAAGTGTCCAACGAAGACAATCCATGCTTCTATTGTTAGAAAAAGTCATTTATTATATCCATAAATCTCAGTTTGGTTGGAGCGTTATGATCATAAAATCCACCGTTGTGTAGCCCATTGAACCGTGAAGAGAACGCATTGAAATTATACCAATCATATTTCTACAAACAAATCAATCATTTTTAACGTATCCTTAGGTATCCTTTTGGGTATATTTGCTGTAATATTTCAACCGGACGATAACGTGAATGATAGGAAAGAAAAATAAAGTGGTGCGCGTTCACAATCTCGCGCGTCAAACCTTGTTTACAAAAGTGGTCGCCTGACAATTTCCTGTCCCTATCCGTTCTGGTCACTGCTAGAATTCCCAGTCTTTGACTGTTGACTGTTGATATCTAGTGGAATCCATAGGTACTGCAGTCTCAGTCCTACATAAAGTTGTATGCAATAGGCACAATGGAGAAGAAGCTCATTTACAAAAAAAAAACTGCATATCTGGATGGATTTTCCTCGGGTTTTCGCCTGCTATATCACTTCTGTTATACTCACATACATTATTTTAACACTCTTAGAACCTTCAGAGTGTTTTCTATCCAATAGTACTACTTATGTGCATATCCTATTTTTTGGGCCTGAGTGGCATGCATTTTACTTTGGGCACGCCAGACTCTCCAAAACCGTCACCTATGCAGCCCCTCCCTAAGAAGTTAACAGGCCTGAGGAAACAGGATTTTAGCAGTGAATGGGACAAAGAATCTATGGAAATGGACATAAAGGAAATGTACAAGTTTTGGGAGTGGTCTATGTATTTAATGTAAGGATGAAATACTATAAATGCTGTGCTCTGCTATACAGAAATTTGGCAGTTTCATGGTCCAGCACAGCCTCTGATATTTTATATTAAAGGTTTAAATTGAATTCACAAGTTCTTGTAAGAGTGTTACATTTTTGAGACGGTTCTCCACAACACTGGTGACACTGACTGTGATTTATTTAGAATTCAAGGCACATTTAACCGGCATGGCTACCACTGCATTCTGCAGTGATACATCCCATTTGGTTTGCGCTTAACGCGACTATCATTTGATTTTCAACAGGACAATGACCCAAAACACACGTCCAGGCTGTGTAAGGACAATTTGACCATGAAGGAGAGTGATGAAGTGCTGCATCAGATTACCTGGCCTCCACAATCACCTGATCTGAACCCAATTGAGATGTTTTGGGATGAGTTAGACCACAGAGTGAAGGAAAAGCAGCCAATAAGTGCTCAGCATATCTGCCACCTGTGCTATCTAAATATTTGCTGGAGAAAATGCAGTAGGAGGCGTAGTAGCATTGTCAGTACTTACAAAAGATACTTCACTTTTGGGGATTTGAGAGATTATTATTGCCTGCATATATTTTGTAATACACAATATTTTTATTTTGTCCCATAGGGCAGTGCACAATTGGCCTAGCGTTGTCCAGGTTAGGGTTTGGCCGGGGTATGCCGTCCTAGTGAATAAGAATTTGTTCTTAACTGACTTGACTTGTTAAATAAAGTTTTAAAAAAAAGTATATTTGAGAACTCCTTCCTGACTGTTGGAAAAGCATTCCAGGTGAAGCTGGTTGAGAGAATACCAGGTGGTTACTTTGAAGAATCTCAAATAGATTTTTATTTTTTTAACACTTTTCTGGTTGCTACATGATTCCAAATGTGTTATTTCATCGTTTTGATGTATTCACTATTATTCTACAATGTAGAAAATAGTAAAAATAAAGAAAAACCCTTGAATTACCAAGTGTGTCCAAACTTTTGACTGGTACTGTAAATTGGCCAGGGTACCTTCAGGTGAAGCTTTTGGGCATCCTAGAGCAAAACAAGCAACATGTATGTATTCGGGAGAGTTTCACCCTTCCACAGAGGGGTCATATTTGGACGTTACAGACAGTAGTTGGCAGATCGGCTGCACCGTCTTCAGACGAGTCCCAAGACACTTGTTGGAGTCGTAGAGCAAAACGAAGAACAACCTTGTGTAGCCCAAACAGGTTTGGACGATACAGACAATTTTGTGAGAATACCGATTTTCAGGATGTCTCATTGTCTGACAAACGCTCTACCTCTGTCACCTTTTCCACAGGGGTGTCAAGGATCTCAGTGAGCAGGTAGGTAGAGTCTGGCGCAGGACAACAGAGATGAGTATTCACATCATATTTTACTCAAAAATCAAAACTACCAAAATTGGTAGTACAAAATCAAGCTCACATAACCAAGAACCTCTAACATAGAATAAACACGCACAAAACCATGGGGGAACAGAGGGTTTAAATAAGGAACATGTAATTATGGGATAGGAACCAGGTGTGTACAATGAAGACAAAAAAACATGGACAATTAAAAGTAGATCGGCGGTAGCTAGAAGACCGGTGACGTCGACCGACGAACGCCGCCCAAACAAGGAGAGGGACCGACCTCAGCGGAAGTCGGGACAGGGGGCACGGACATCTCTAGGGGGTTCATCATTAAAATACAATTTCCATATTGTGTATAGGTTTACAGATGGCTGGTAAATAGTTCATAAATATTTATAATTTCACAATTTAATGGCAAACATCCACTTTGATAACCATATAAAATATACAAAATAAGTGCAGAACCTCAATCTGTCTAGTTTTGTACACCGGTGTTGGGGGAATATTCTGTTTACTGTTCCAGAACATTCTTAAATTCCACATTACTGTAGCTGGGCCGGCTATTGCATGAACATCATTTATTTATTTATTTTCTTATTTTTTTTTTTACAGTTTCCAGTCAGAACTCTAGAGAGTTCTGCCAAAAAGGGAAAGCCATTTAAATGTAAAATAAATAAATAATGATTAGATAGCAAAATGGAACAGCTGTGGATGTATACATCTTTAACATGTGGGGAATAATTTGCACTTATGTGATGGCATATTTTCTCTCAGACATGACATGCCAGTGCATATGTCCTTGTGTAACTCTCATCAATATGCATCTGCCACCTGTGCCATCTAAATATTTGCTGGAGAAAATGTAGTAGGAGGCGTATTAGCATTGTGAGTGCTTACAAAAGCTAAGTCCCTTTGGGGATTTGAGAGTTTATCATTGCCTGCATATATTTTGTAATACACAAGATAACATCATTTTGGAACATGATCAAAATATACATCAAAGCTCCTTGCAAATCAGGCTTTTGATTGTATTTCATGAATTTCTTTTGATGTGCCTTTCAATGCCACGCCAAACTCTGTTCACTGTCTCCCATGTGTTTTCCAAGGGCTTATGGGCTACTAAAACGGATCTAATTTAATGTTTAAGTCAGAGCTAGAAGTCTGCCCCAGAATACCACTTTAATACAAAGTTAGAAACCCAGATTAATTTCAGTGTCTGTGATAATAATGCCTGCTGGTGCTAAGTGAATTCCTAATGCGAGAACATTAAACTGGTAGTTGTGCTTCTCTCTCTCTTGCTTTCAAACTACTATGTACATGGGAACTGCTTCAGTCCACAGTGTGAAAATGCTACCACTCACATCCCTGGATTTCTTCTCTGCTTTATTAACAGCTCATTGATGGGCCTATGGAGACGTGTGTTTAGAGGCAGTGTGCCTTTGTGCAGTATCATAATGAGAGAGGGTTATAGGTTCTTCTCTCCAGCTCACCCACAGAGGGATGTTCCTTCTGGAGAGTCAAAGCTCCTCAGGTTAACATATGAAGTGCAACGTCTGCACAAGGAAGAAGCCCCTATAAGTTCTGAAAGAATACAGACTGCTGTTTGAGGATCTCTGTCAAAGATATTGAGCAGTGCTGGAAATAGTGTGCCATCTACGTTGTATGAACATCAAATATATTTGGATATTTGGATAAAGCAGATTTTATTGAGAAACGGACAGTTCATTTGTCCTGGCATAAAGAAAGAAACTTAGGGAGTTGGTGTTTTTGTTGTTACCACACAATGCAAAAGCTCTTCGGTGTACCTCGGTGGCAACACTAATACTTAACCAATGTGGCACTACTATTCATCACCCAAATTGAGTAACAATTAAAATAATTGATCAAATACGCAATATGAGCTGTTTTGTAGCTCCCAAACATCCAGGGGAGGACTGGCCATCTGGCTGTTCCATTTTTAGCCTAGTGGGCCTGTCTAACTAGTTTTTTTTGTGCAAAAGTATCATTATCTGGCTAATAATGGGGGTCTCAAGGAAAAACATTGGCCAGTTTGGGGGCCTGAGGATAAAAATGTGTCTGTTGTTTTAGAAGTGCCAGGGTCGATTCACGGACCCAGTCCGCCCAACCATACTAACATCGACGGTTAATGTCAAAGCCGTTTCAGTTTTTTTCGAAAGTGTTTTCTTTCGGGACTATTGACTGGGATTGTTATCACAGCTCTGAGACAATAAATGTCAACAGACCTCTCGCCAGGGCCTGCTATGCTTCAGCGTGGCACATTAAATTGCCACACCATGAAAATACTATATGACAAAGTGCCCATTGAGATTATGGCATAAAATATTGGCAGCCAGGCCTTCTCCAAGGCCAGAAGCAGAGAGAGATGCATTTACTAAATAATAATTTTCATACCAGGGCTATCGCTAAAGGGCTACATCCACCATGCCAGAGCTGTTTTGAAGCAATTTTATAATAAGCAATATTTACAGTGATGTCCACACTGTCTTTTTTCTCTTTCATTAAAGGTATTATGGCTGAATTGGAACTACACTAAGAATGAAAATAAGACCTTAAAGCTCCCAAGGCATAGGTTTTATTTGATTTGGGAGCGTTATAATTTGGGAGGTTGTATATTTTCATGGCGGTTACAAAACTTCACAGCTCTGCTGTTGCCTATGTTGTATTGACTGTGATCCCCCGGTTGCACAAACAGCTATTACTCATTTTTGGTCCTTGTCATCTTAATATAGCGGAGTGTTTACAGCATTGTGTTACCAGGCTATCAAGATTAATAACAGTCATAGACTGACAGTCACAGCTTCACAGGTTACCCTAAACAGCACCCCCAATGTGCGGTTTTATACATAGGCCTACTAGTATTACTGTCACGTGTTGCTCAGTTAGTAGAGTATGGCGCTTGGGGTTGTGGGTTCGATTCCCAAAGGGGATCAGTACAAAAAAGTATGAAAATGTATGCACTCACTACTGTAAGTCGCTCTGGATAAGACCGTCTGCTATATGATTAAAATGTAAAAATAAAAATTATGTCCTGTTCATTTCAGGAAAACAATATTGTACACATTCAGACATGCCAAGCAAGTGACAATTAGTATCAGCAGATGTTTGCATAGTTAATACATACAGTGCATTCAGGAAAGTATTCAGATCCTATGACTTTTTCCCCAAAAAAATTACGTTACAGCCTTATTCTAAAATCAAATGAATAAAAAATGTTCCTCATCAATCTACACACAATACCCCATAATGGCAAATCCAAAACAGGTTTGTATACATTGCACATGCACATTTATTAAAATTAGAATATATAAATACCTTATTTACCCTTTCCTATAAGTCTCAACATTGAGCTCAGGTGCATCCTGTTTCCATTGATCATCCTTGAGATGTTTCTACAACTTGATTGGAGTCCACCTGTGGTAAATTCAATTCATTGGACATGATTTGGAAAGGCACACACCTGTCTATATGAGGACTCACAGTTGACAGTGCATGTAGGAGCAAAAACCAAGCCATGTGATTGATAGAAATTGTCTGTAGCGCTCCGAGACAGGAATGTGTTTAGGCATAGATCTCGGAAAGGGTACTAAAAACATTTCTGCACAATTAAAGGTCCCCAAGAAGACAGTGTTCTCCATCTTTCTTAAATGGAAGAAGTTTGGACCTCCAAGACTCTTTATACAGCTGGCCGCCCTTCCAAACTGAGCAATCGGGGGAGAAGGGCCTTGGTCACGGAGGTTAACCAAGAACCCGGTGGTCACTCTGACAGAGCTCCAGAGTTTCTCTGTGGAGATGGGAGAACCTTCCAGAAGGACAACCATCTCGTCAGCAATCCACCAATCAGGCCTTTATGGTAGAGTGGCCAGACAGAAGCCACTCCTCAGTAAAAGGCACATGAAAGCCCATTTGGAGTTTGTCAAAATGCACCTAAAGGACTCTGACTATGTGAAACAACATTCTCTAGTCTGATGAAAGCAAGATTGAACTCTTTGGCCTGAATGTCAGGTGTCACATCTGGAGGAAACCTGGCACAATTCCTATGGTGAAGCATGGTGGTGGCAGCATCATGCTGTGGGGATGTTTTTCAGTGGCAAGGACTAGTAGAGTATTCGGGATCGAGGGAAAGATGAACGAAGCAAAGTGAAGAGAGATCCTTGATGCAAACCTGCTCCAGAGCGCTCAGGACTTCAGACTGGGGCGAAGGTTGACCTTCCAGCAGGACAAAGACCCTAACCACACAGCCAAGACTACGCAGGAGTGGCTTCGGGACAAGACTCTGAATGTCCTCAAGTGGCCAGCCAGAGCCCGGACTTGAACATCTCTGGAGAGACTTAAAAATAGCTGTGCAGCGATGCTCCCCATCCAACCTGACCGAGCCTGAGAGGATCTGCAGAGAAGAATGGGAGAAACTCCCCAAATACAGATATGACAAGCTTATAGCATTATACACAAGAAGACTACCTGTTTTTGCTTTGTCATAATGGGTTATTGTGTGTAGATTGCTGAGGGGGAAAAAACGATGTAATCAATTTAAGAGTAAGGCTGTAATGTAACAAAATGTGGAAAAGGTAGGTCTGAATACTGTCCGAATGCACTGTACATGTTATTTACACATATAAACTGTGTTTGTGCGGACAGAAATGATGGTAAAATTGAAGCTGTATTATGCCTTGCTTTCATTTTTCATGAACATTCCCCTCTGAAAGATTAAACATTGTCAACTAAACATACTGCAGGGTAAAACTTTACATGTGATGGTGTGCTTCCTTTTAAACGTCTGACAGCAAGCCTTTTGTGGTCCAGAGGCAGACATTGAGTCCCAGTAGCTAGGCAACCCTAGAGACCAGCTCTTACAATATCACTAGTCTTTAAAAAGTGTTTGGAAGCTTTTAGAATGCTTCAAGATCTACTTAGTTTGAATTCTAGTTGATGAGAAGTTGATGTCAAGGAAATGTTTCTATTCTTGTGTTAAATGAAGGTTGACATTTTCAGTCTGCAAATTAGTCTTGGCAGCATGTAAAGTTGTCGGATTGTAACCATTGCATTTTAAATACAGTGCCTTGCAAAAATATTCAGATCCCTTGGATTTCTTCACATTTTGTTGTGTTACAAAGTGGGATTAGAATGGATTAATTTGTACATTTTTGTCAGCAATCTACACAAAAGACTAATGTCAAAGTGGAAGATTTTTTTAAGATAAATATAAAATTAATAACAAAAATATAGTCGTTGCATAATTATTCAGCCTCTTCGTTTAGGTAAGCCTAAATTAGTTCAGGAATAAAATGTGGCTTAAATAATCACATAATACGTTACATGGACTCATTATTTTTTTTCAACTTCTTAGGGATAGGGTATATTTTTTAGAATTGCCGCCTAACTGATGTGCCCAAAGTAAACTGCCTGTTACTCACCAGAAGCGAGGATATGCATATAATTGGTAGCATTGGATAGAAAACACTTTGAAGTTTGTATAAATGTTAAAATAATGTATGAGACTATAACACAATTGATATGGCAGGCTAAAATCCAATGAAAAACCAACCAGATTCTTTTTAGGTCCCAGGCTCTTATAATGGAAAGCTATGGGTCCTATATAATTCCAGCTCCCAGATTTCAATTCCTATGGCTTCCACTAGATGTCAACAGTCTTTGTTCTTTGTTTCAGGCTTGTTTCTTCCAAAACGAGGAAGAATTTTGAGTTTTGGAAGAAAGAGTCCCGGTACATTATCAGTCTGTCGGCGTGCGACAAAGAGTATGCACACTTACTAATTTGAATTTTCTATTGAACATACTACTTTCTGTATTAAATATTATAGTTTATTTACATTTTAGGGTACCTGAGGATTAAGTAGAAACGTAGTTTGACTTGTTTGAACAAAGTTTACCGGCATCTTTTTGGATTTCTTTGTCTGCATGTTGAACGAGTGGATTACTGAAACCGTTGGCGCTAACTAAACAGACTTTTTGGGATATAAAGAAGGATTTAATCTAACAAAACAACCATTCACCTTGTAGCTGGGACCCTTGGGATAGCAAAGATTTTCAAAAGAAAGGGATTTATTTAATCGGTATTTGTAAGGGTTGCTTAACTGGTGGCAGAGAAGTCAGGCGCAGGAGAGCAAAACTTGGTAATAACCTTAGTCGTTTAATAAAACAACCAAAATGGTACAAAATAGCACGAGAGTACATGGGCTCAAAATACCCGTAAACATACCAATAAATAAACAAGCAACAAACACTATACATCAAACAATTCCGGACAAGGACGTGGGAAACAGAGGGTTAAATACACAACATGTAATGAATGGGATTGAAACCAGGTGTGTGGGAAGACAAAACAAATGGAAAATGAAAAATGGATCGATGATGGCTAGAAGACCTGTGACGCCGACCGACGAGCGTCGCCCGAACAAGGAGAGGCACCAACTTCGGCTGAAGTCGTGACAGTATTTGTGATTTTATAAAGCCTGTGCTGGTTGAAAAATATGTTGTGGGGCGCCGTCCTCGGACAATCGTATGGTATGCTTTCGCTGTAAAAAAATCTGACAATGCAGTTAGATTAACAAGAATTTAAGCTTTTAACTGATAAGTTACTTGTATGTTCATAAATGTTTAATTTTACGATTATTTATTTGAATTGCGCTCCCTCCAATTTCACCCGGATGTTGTCGACTTTCGTCCCGCTAGCGGGACGCCTAGCCTTGACTAACCCTTCCTCTGTCCCCCCGTACATACAACATCTGTAAGGTCCCTCAGTCAACTTTTGAATTTCAAGCAGATTTAACTTCAAAGAACAGGGAGCTTTTCAAAAGCCTCATACAGAAGGTCAGTGATTGGTAGATGAGTAAGAATAACAAATCAAGCATTGAATATCTCTTTAAAAGGCTAGGGTCTATTTTTCTCCATTTCCGACTGACTGACGTGCCCAAAGTAAACTGCCTGTCACTCAGCCCCAGAAGCCAGGATATGCATATAATTGGTACCATTGGAAAGAAAACACACTGTAGCTTGTGGAAATGTTAAGATAATGTAGGAGACTATAACACAATAGATATGGTAGGAGAAAATCCAAAGAAAAACCAAACGGAAATTCATTAGAACGTATAGGGAAGAAATGTAATCTAGCTCCCAGTATGCAATTACTATGGCTTCCACTGGATGTCAGTAGTCTTTGTTTAAGGTTTCAGGCTTTTTCAAACAAGGAAGAATTATACGTTTTAGTACTGGGACTCAGAGTTGGAAATCAGTCTATGCGCGTGCGACGAATAGGACGCGCACCTGCTAATATCGTTTTCCTATTGAACATACTTCTTTCCGTATTAAATATAATATTTTAATTACATTTTAGGGTACCTGAGGATTACATAGAAATGTATTTTGACTTGTTTCAACAAAGTTTAGCAGTAGCTTTTTGGATTCCTTTCTCTGCATGATGAACGAGTGGATTACTCAAATCGATGGCACCAACTAAACAGACTTTTTGGGATATAAAGAAGGATTTTATCTAACAAAACAACACTACATGTTGTAGCTGGGACCCTTTGGGTGACAAATCAGAGGAATACTTTCAAAAAGTAAATGAATATTTAATTTTTGAAACCTGTGCTGGTGGAAAGATATTTTGTTGTGGGGCACTGTCCTCAAACAATCGCACGGCATGCTTTTGCTGTAAAGCCTATTGTAACAAGAATTTCAGCTTTTAACCAATATAAGACAGTTGTATGTTCCTAAATGTTTAATATCCATAATTGTATAATTATTTATTTGAATTGCGCGCCGTCGAGTTTCACCGGAAGTTGTCCCGCTAGCGGGGCGCCTAGCCCAAACAGGTTACAGAACGGGGACCGCCAATTGCTGAAGCGTGTACAGGCAGTTGTCCCGCTAGCGGGATATATCTTGCCGTAAGAAGTTAATCATTATTCTGTAGACTCTGTATGAAACGACCTTGACATATTGAAGACACTGTCATCCTTCTGAACTGAGCTGATGGACAGGAATGAAACTGCTCAGGGATGTTATCATGAGGCCATAGGAGAGTTCAATGGCTGTGATGGGAGAAAACTGAGGATGGATCAACAACATTATAGTGACTCCACAATAATGACCTAAATGACAGAGTGAAAATGAGAATACAAATAGAAAAAACATATTTCTAAACAAGGCACTAAAGTAATACTGCAAAAAAACAGCAAAGGTATACATAAAGCCTTGTGTTTGGAGCAAATCCAACACATCACTTACAGTTGTAACTGCTTCCTTATTTTCAAGCACAGTGGTTGCTGCATAATGCAGTGGAGGCTGCTGAGGCGGGGAAGGCTCATAATAATAATAATAGTGAATTATATTGGCTGGAATGGAATGGTATCCAAAACATGTGTTTGATACCATTCCATTCACTCCATTTCAGCCATTATTATGAGCCGTCCTTCCCTCAGCAGCCTCCACTGGCATCATGATATGGGTATGCTTGACATCTGCAAGTTTTCAGGATAAAAAGTAACGGAACGGAGAACAGGCAAAATCTTAGAGGAAAACATGCATTACTCTGCTTTACACCAGAGACTGGGAAAGGAATTCATCTTTCAGCAGGACAGTAAACTTGTGCTTACCAAGAAGACATTGAATGTTCCTGAGTGGCCAAGATACAATTTTTACTTAAATCTGCTTAAAAATCCATGGCAAGACTTGAAAATTGCTATCTAGACATGATCCCCAAGATCATAGGCTCCCAAGTGGCGCAGCGGTCTAAGGCACTGCATCTCAGTGCTTGAGGCGTCGCTACAGACACCCTGCTTCGAATCCAGGCTGTATCAAAACCGGCTGTGATTGACCCATAGGGCGGCGCACAATTGGCCCAGCGTCGTCCGGGTTAGGGTTTGGCCGGTGTAGGCCGTTATTGTAAATAAGAATTTGTTCTTAACTGACTTGCCTAGTTAAATAAAGGTTAAATAAAAAAAATATAATAGTTATTTTGAAAATAATAATTGGCAAATAACATGTATTGACTCAGCGAGCTGAATACTAATGCAACAACTATGTTTTTGTTATTCAATTAGTATTAATCTTTAGAAAATGTAAGAATTTTGCTTCCACTTTGACATTACAGATTATTGTGTGTAGATGTTTGAACAAAGAAATGACAATTAAATCAATTGTAATACCGCTTCGTAACACAATAAAATGTGAAGAAATCCAATGCGTCTTAATACTTTTGCAAGGCACTATATAAAATGTGTTTGGAGTACTGCAGGTAATAACTGCATTGAATTGACATAATAATTGCCATCTTCTGAAAGACATCATAAAACTGAAGTTAGGAGACAATTCCCATCTGACCTATGGTTACTAATACAGCATTCTTTGTAAATATCAATGCTGTTGAATCTACATGAAGAACAGATACATGAATGACATAAGTGCATTATGTGATGGTCAAACCCTGCGAAGAACTACGATTCTATGGGGCGATATCACGCCAGCATGGGCCGAAAATCTTTTTGGTATCTCAGGTTTTTCTGCCAATTCTCACATAAAAACTTAATTGTGAGGATGTATGTTTAACATGGTTTTTGCATTTGTATCACAAACCATTACAAAAATATTTTTTACCTATACATGCCTCCTGTAAAACCCTATGATCCGTGAACCGTATTTGATACATATAACATATTGGTGTCATTATACTCCTAATAGTGTGCTCTTAAACATGTAGTATGGCTATATTCTGAAATAAACATTTCCACAATAATTTATTCAACAGTAAAATTATTCAAATGAATATATCGATATCTATTGTTTAGAACAATACACTCTTCAAACACATCACATTTTCAGAGTGGGCTCTGTGCTACTTTTGAAGAAATTATACATTGACAGTATATGTCAGTAACCAATCACAGCCCTCCTGTAGGATTGCACATTCAGCAAATCACCAGTACGAGGAAGTTCCCTTTGAATCAATTTACCCATCCAGTGTGTTGGTGGTGCCACAGATTATCCATCATATTAACCAGATACTCAAGTGGCTGTCCTAACAATGAAAATAAATGTATTCATAAATGAAAGGCAGTCAGGAGTAGGCAAGATCAGCTGTGACAATTCTAGCCAATGAGAGATACGCACGTAAATAACAAGCACAACTAAAAAATGTCTCAAAGTTGCTGGGATGTCATGTGTCCTAATTATATCATTACACTCATAACAACCTAAGCATTATGAAACTTCTATTCCATCAAATAAACCGCACTTAGCAAATAAGCCAGTACATTTTTTTTGTTAACCAAATTCGACTCTCATTGACCTCCATACAAAAACTCCTCGTTGTTGAGCGAAAAAAAAAAAAAAAAAAAAACACCACCTGCTAGAGAAGGCAGATTTCGGGCCCAGTTATCCTCTCTGGTGGTGCTCTTAAAATGTATCTAAAATGTATTAAAACAATATGTCAAAAAATTTACAACATCAAAAAGGGTACTTCTAAGATATTAATATTAATAATAGTTTTAAAGTTGAATTAATTAATGTGTAAAACTGCGCTTCAGTATGTAGCGATACTCCATATTCTACAGCACACTTACTAGGAGTAAAATTGCCTCTATCATGTACGGTTCAAGAACCATTCATTCTTACAGGGGGCATGCATAGGTGCCTGGAGTATTGAAAACTTGGGGTGCCAATAATTTTCACCCCTATCTTGTTTTTATTTTTATATTACTTGTTAAAGAAAATCTCTTTCTCTGAGCAACTGTATTAGTATAAAATAATGTACTTTTTTAACAATCAATACAACTCAGCATTTGTATTATTCATTTTTTAAACAGTGTTTTTATCAAGAGTGCCAATAATTTTGGACCTGGCTGTCTATTCAAGGACGCATCACAAATACCTTTGGCAAAGCCAGAAGACTGTGCCCGTTGACTGTTCTAGAATGCACATATTTTTCAACTACTTTTTATGTCTCACCTCTGTTTCAGAATTCATGACTGTTTGGCTGCACTTCGAGAACATTGGTGACCCTCATCTCCTGATCAGACACAAATGGCTGAATCCCTATAATGCTGTTGCGGCCAGATAAAAGCATAGCAGAGTGATTCACTTGTGGCTCGCTTGGGCCTTTGCTTTTAGGGGTTGCTCGCCCACACACACCATGTGGGTTCAAAGCATCCCCAATCCATAAGAGGAAAGGGGAGTGAGAGAAAGGGAGATAGAAAGAAAGGGGGGAAGAGGATGGCGGGTGGCACTTCGTCCTGCTATGAGCATAATGCTAGCGTGGGCACTCGAGGGGCATATTTTTCCCATCCTTGTGGCAAGTGTGCCTTTGAGTGCCTCAGCCATTTTATACCATTTGTGTTGTGAGGCTGTCTCTATTCGGGAGGGATAACAGTTGTTATTCATGCATCAGTTGAGTTGTGTGTATATAACATTGTATATAGCCAGTGATGTTCTAATCAACAAGGGGATGTTGATTATGATGCAGAAATATGAGCAGGCAGTTAAGGATAATATGTGCCTTGCAATTATGTGCTAAAACAAAGAAATGCATATGTGTGTCCAAATCAATATTTTAGTATTTTGTAAGAAGGCAAATCTTACATAATTTTTTTTTATCAACCATACATTATCTAATAGGTAGTACATATGTAACACTGCATGTTACCTATAGCTAAGTCATAACTCTAACAAATTGAGGGTATAACAATAATGTACTTAATGATGATTGCATTATACTGCTGAAATCTGGACCTTAAGTTATGCAATCCAGTGGTAAGAGACCTTAATTAAAGTGTGTAACAAAAACAATTAACGAGATGGATCTTATACTGAGTAATTTCATATCTATAAATGTGCCAAAGCAGCCAGCCGTTTGGCGGATGCTATGTTTTACGGCAACCCCTCTCAAACCAATGATAGACAACATATTTGCATGTAAATGCTGGCAACTCAAATGTGACAACATAAATGTAATAGAAGCATAGCGTGAGATGACATGGGCAATCACCTCAATACATTCAATATTGAATGGCATGTCAGTCCCACAGTGTTATATAAGGTAGAATGCAACAAACACGTGACTTTGGCTATGCTTTGTACTGAAGTTCAGCCATGTTGCATTGGCTTGGCTGGTACTGTGTTAAGGCTTCCAGAATACCTTTGGGACCTTAAAAACCCTTATCAACATAGGTCATGAATATATTTAAGGCTACCTCTGTCTCTCTGTCTACAGTAGGTTGACACATTTAAAGTAAAATCACCACAACATAAATGTAGGAAAATCTATGACTGGGTGATTTAATAAATACTAAACAGCATGATGGAAAGCATTTATGGAAATGAAAACATTGTTTCCATTTCCTTATAGATTTTTTATGCATCTAAATTCCTTTTCCATTTTCCACTTTATCTTCGCGATTCCGAGTCCATGGTCATACATGGTGTGCCTTTGTGCATCCTCACAGGGTCTCTGGATGCAAACAGAGGTAGAGCTGACATTCTTTAATAATGCATTGGATCCAAGGTGCCATTCAAGTGGCAGGATTGTCATTGACCATTTAACACAAGTGGACTCAAGCAAGCGGGCTAGGTTTGAAAGGGAGAGAAGTAGCAGTGAAATATTTATTGTGAGGACAGCACAACATTCCATACAGCAGTCATTGTCAAGACAATTACTTAAAATAATCAAATAAAAACATATTATATTAGATCTATCCTTGAAGATAAGTATTATTTGACATTTCTGCTATGACTCATGTTGTAGTACAGATCATTTAGTCAATGTTCACAAGGCCATTGACTTGACTATTCAAGAGACAAAAACCACAAGCGATATATTCTCATGAATCTGGAGTCTGTTAAATTTACTGGAAATGGGGTTCCTTTCTATTTACATAGTGACATTCACTGTGTAAAATATATCAAGATTTTCTTGAAGGCTGAAGGTTCAGAATTGCTAGAAGACTATGTTGCTGTGTTTTATCATTCTGACAATAGCTTGGTTAATCCAAATAAAATGTCCACCCTACAAACATATTGTTCCACAGAAGCAAAATACGGTATATGTGGTGGTCACTGTCTTTCGAAGGGCCTGGGGAAATGTGACGGTGCAGGTAAACTGATGATAGTGTCTGTGCCGGCGGCTGAGTGTGCTGTTCCTCTATGATGAATTTTACTATCCCAGATGGCCAACCCTACACGAGTCAGAACAAGCAAACCCTTCAACCAGCATGAGGCTTCACCAGCCAGCCGTTGTCTTACCGGCCAAGGTCACTGTCAGAGGAAAGGCAGACGGTAAGAGAGTTTAATATCTCCAGTGCTGGCAGCTGCAATTTAATTGTTACCTTGTGAAATAGATTCCACACTTTTGGGAAACGTATGTTGCTTGAGCTTGATCTTGACAGCACTCTTTAATGTCTCCCAACTCCTTGGGCCATAACTTGGTGAACTTTGGGAATGGGGTATGGATTTCTTGCAAAGTCATTACAGAGAGAACCAGATAAAATTAAATAAAACCTGTCTTATGCAGCAGTGCACACACTGGGAAGGTTTTTGGGATTCATGCCAGTGAGATAAAAAGGTAGCTACGCGATATGGAAATCAGTCCAGGGTTTTTTACTAGGCTGTGTCCCTGAAAGGCTTGCCAAGAAGCATTGCTGTTGACAATTGGAATGATCAGTAAGCAGGTATGATTTATTCTCTTCAAACAGTGTTTTTGTGTTGGTCAAAAAACGAAACTGAGTGTTCTGTAGACTGAAGATATACCCTGTTAAATGTACAGTGAGGGAAAAAAGTATTTGATCCCCTGCTGATTTTGTACGTTTGCCCACTGACAAAGAAATGATCAGTCTATAATTTTAATGGTAGGTTTATTTGAACAGTGAGAGACAGAATAACAACAAAAAAATCCAGAAAAACGAATGTGAAAAATTTTATGAATTGATTTGCATTTTAATGAGGGAAATAAGTATTTGACCCCTCTGCAAAACATGACTTAGTACTTGGTGGCAAAACCCTTGTTGGCAATCACAGAGGTCAGACGTTTCTTGTAGTTGGCCAACCGGTTTGCACACATCTCAGGAGGGATTTTGTCCCACTCCTCTTTGCAGATTTTCTCCAAGTCATTAAGGTTTCGAGGCTGACGTTTGGCAACTCAAACCTTCAGCTCCCTCCACAGATTTTCTATGGAATTAAGGTCTGGAGACTGGCTAGGCCACTCCAGGACCTTAATGTGCTTCTTCTTGAGCCACTCCTTTTTTGCCTTGGTCATGGGTTTTGGGTCATTGTCATGCTGGAATACCCATCCACGACCCATTTTCAATTCCAAGGCTGAGGGAAGGAGGTTCTCAAGATTTGACGGTACATGGCCCCGTCCATCGTCCCTTTGATGCGGTGAAGTTGTCCTGTCCCCTTAGCAGAAAAACACACCCAAAGCATAATGTTTCCACCTCCATGTTTGACGGTGTGGATGGTGTTCTTGGGGTCATAGGCAGCATTCCTCCTCCTCCTCCAGTTGATGCCAAAGAGCTCCATTTTGGTCTCGTCTGACCACAACACTTTCACCCAGTTGTCCTCTGAATCATTCGGCTGTTCATTGACAAACTTCAGGTAGGCATGTATATGTGCTTTCTTGAGCAGGGGGACCTTGCGGGCGCTGCAGGATTTCAGTCCTTCATGGCGTAGTGTGTTACCAATTGTTTTCTTGATGACTATGGTCCCAGCTGCCTTGAGATCATTGACAAGATCCTCCCGTGTAGTTCTGGGCTGATTCCTCACCGTTCTCATGATCATTGCAACTCCACGAGGTGAGATCTTGCATGGAGCCCCAGGCCGAGGGAGATTGACAGTTCTTTTGTGTTTCTTCCATTTGCGAATAATCGCACCAACTGTTGTCACCTTCTCACCAAGCTGCTTGGCGATGGTCTTGTAGCCCATTCCAGCCTTGTGTAGGTCTACAATCTTGTCCCTGACATCCTTGGAGAGCTCTTTGGTCTTGGCCATGGTGGAGAGTTTGGAATGTGGACAGGTGTCTTTTATACAGGTAACAAACTGATTAGGAGCACTCCCTTTAAGAGTGTGCTCCTAATCTCAGTTTGTTACCTGTATAAAAGACACCTGGGAGCCAGAAATCTTTCTGATTGAGAGGGGGTCAAATACTTATTTCCCTCATTAAAATGCAAATCAATTTATAACATTTTTCACATGCGTTTTTCTGGATTTTTTTGTTGTTATTCTGTCTCTCACTGTTCAAATAAACCTAACATTAAAAGTATAGACTGGTCATTTCTTTGTCAGTGGGCAAATGTACAAAATCAGCAGGGGATCAAATACTTTTTTCCCTCACTGTACTACCAGGAAAACGATTTTCGTCTTATTTTAACCTAGATTTCAACCACAAATTGGATTGTTGATCTGACGTATTTTCAGACTTCCCAGAATGAGCTCGTTGTGCTGTCCTCATTGACACCTTCAGCAGATGTTATGTAAATAGTTGATACTCCTTGTGAAGGAGATATTTACAACAGTTTTCTTCCAAATCCATTGCCTCACATTGAAGTAGATTATGTTAGTCCCATTTCCACATAACAATTTGTTTTCCACCCACATAACATTTGAAAAAAATAAATATAGGCTACTTCTTCTAAGCTTGGTTCCAGATAATTAGAACTTTGACAGTTATCTATTTTCAGTCAGAAATTTTTTAAATCAAAGAAAGCCAACTATAGGTACATCTCGGTACTAAAATCAGACATTGAAGCTGAACGAATCTCATTGAGGTCCAACAATTCCTCATGGTGCATGGCTGAGAGACATTGAATGTCATTGCAAAAGTGTATGTTGCAAAGATGTGTAATGATCCTATCTTTGCGACCTAAACTATTCTGTGGTAACATTCAATGTCTCTCACTTCCACTTCTGAATGACTCTGTACTAATTGACACCGTACAGTTGGGTATAATGGTGAGTGGGTAAATAGCATTCCGTGAAGACAATGACTTAAAATAAAAAATGATCCTTGATTTGCAAGCTATGGTCATCTACTTCAAGTGCTGCCTGCCTTCCCAGTAGCCTACTTGGTATGTGAACCACTGACTGCTCATGACTTGCAGATGATTGCTGACACATCAACCAGGATTAAGGGGCAAGGCAATTTGTGACTTGTTGTTTTGCAATCAGTGTCTGTATTGGAGGAGGGGTTGTTTTTAACTATTTTCTGAGTATTTAACCAGCTTCTCAGGGTCCATCTCAGTGTGCTTCATTAAATAGCTAGAGGACCTCTAATATCTCCAGGCATAATAAATATTATTTTTGTCTTAATCTGTTGTTGTCTAATACTGTCTTTTTGCTAGTTAAAGCAATTTACTTTAAGTGCTGCCTGTCTTCCCAGTGGCCTACTTGGTGTTTGAACTGCTGACTGCTCATAACTTGCAGATTATTGTTGACACATCAACCAGGATTAAAGGGCAGGGCAATTTGTCACCGTTGTTGTTTCATAATCAGTGGCTGTCTTGGAGAGGGATTGGTTTCTCCTCTCCTAGGCAATCAGCCATTACTTCCGGGAGGTGTGCTCTTCACCTTTGCAAGGCATTTAGCAATTAGTGTTTGTACTTCAGTCTCCCTTGTTTTCTCAACGGCACTTGTGTCAGCGCCGTTCTAGACGCAAAACTAAGACCGCCACCGAAACATAAACTTTGCAGATTTGTCTTTCTGCAGAGTTATTCAAGGAAGGAAATAGGGGAAGGCTCCACACCACTCTTTCACTTGAATATCTTACCTAGTTATTTTAGGATGATCAAATGTTCTTATTTGTTAAATCTGGCAACTATGTGTGTGTTTCTATGTGTGTTTCTACTACACACACAACCTCTGCGGTCAAGAACGCCGAGGTCATCTCAGCCTGCTGCTGTTCAGTCCCTTGATTGGGCCCTGACAGAGATATGGCTCAACCCAGAGAACACTGTGCTACTCCAGCTTCTCTCTCTTCATCTGACTATGCTTTCTCTCATAGTCTGAGTGCATATGGTTGTCACGGTGATGGCACAGGGCTACTAATTTCTCCTAAGTGGACATTTTTTATTTTCTCCCTCACTCACCTGTCCATCTCCTAATATAAATTCCTCTGTCACTTGTCTCCTTAAGCATAACATTGTTGTCATCTATCGCCCACCAGGAGCCCTTAGAGCGTTCCTTAATGAGCTTGACACCATGATAAGCTAATTTCATGAAAATGGCTCACCGCTCTTCGTTCTTGGCAACTTCAACCTTCCAAAACCTGCCTTTGATTAATTTCTTTCCAACTTTTTATTTTCCCTCCTTTCCTCTTTTGACCCGACCCTTTCCCTCCCACTCACAAGGCAGGCAATACACTTCACCTCATCTTTACTAGCGGCTGTTTGCCTACTAATCTCACTGCAACCCCCCTCCAGGTCTCTGATCACTACTTTGTTTCCTTTTCTGTCTCTCTTTCCTTCAACCCTAGCCACTGTGGTGGTCAGATGGTCATGCGCTGTAGCAATGTTCAATCTCAATCGTCCCACTCACACAGAACTACCCTACGCCTTGACATCTTTCTCCCCTCTCTCTCCAGATTAAGTCCTGCAACTACTGAGGTCCGGCCACCCGACAACCTGCCCATTCGACCCCATCCCATCCTCCATTCTCCAGGCCATCTCTGGAGACCTTTTACCATTCCTCACTTCCCTATCAACTCATCCCTGACCACTGGCTGCATCCCCTCTGACTTCAAAAGTGCCCGAATCGCACCCATTCTCAAGAAACCAACACCCGACTCATCTGACATCAAAAACTATAGACCAGTATCCCTTATTTATTTTCTTTGCAAAACACTTGAGTGTGCTGTCTCTGACCAACTATCTCACTATCTCTCTCAGAATGATCTTCTTGAACCTAACCAGTCATGTTTTTGTCCTAGGCTGTGTCGCTGAAAAACTTACCAAGAACTATTACTGTTTACAGTTGGAATGATCAGTACACAGGTATCATTTTTCACCTCATATGTTACGACTTTATTCTCCTCAAACAAGGTTTCTTTGTGTTGGACAGAAACTAAACCGTGTGTTCCGTAGACTGAAAATGTACCTTGTAAAATAGCATTTGTGTCTTAGTTTAACCAAGATTTCAAGCACAAATTGGATGTTTGATCTGACATCTTTTCAGACTCCCCAAAACGGGCTCATTGTGCTGTCCTCTGTGATGTCTTCAGTAGTAGTTATGTAAATAGTTGAGAGTCCTTTTGTAGGAGATATTCATACCAGTTTTCTCCCAAATCCACTGCCTAATTCACATTGAATGAGACATAAAATAGACACACTTATGATGATCCCATTTCCAAATAATATTTTGTGGTTTGCGCCCACGTCACATAAAAAAAAGAAAAATAAATATAGGCTACTTCTTCTAAGATAGGTTCCAGATAATTTGAAATTTGTCTGGCATCAATGTTCAGTTATTTGTGGTCAGAAATTATAAAAATATAAGAACGCCAACTATATGTCCATCTATGTATTAAAATCAGACATCAAAGCTGATCGAATCTCATTGAGATCCATCAGTTCCTCATGGTGCATGGCTACCATAGGCTATGTCTGTCAAATGATAATGTTGTATTCAACTGTATCCCACAGGTGCTCCTTAGGTCACAGAGGTATCACTTTTGATTGAGAGTGTTGCCTTGGTTGTCTGTGTGTTTGTACTAATTGGCATCCTTCTCAAATGGCAGTTTGACAGGCTCAGGACACTGACAGGAATATCAATAAATACCTTATAGAAAATAAACTTGTCAGTTATCATTGGAATATATGGATTTTGCTTTTCATGAGCCACACAGTTATAAACTGCATTTCTAGACATTGCAAATCAATAACCTCATGAAAATCCCATAGGTTTAACTACAGTACCAGTCAAAAGTTTGGACACACCTACCCGGACTAATTGCATTGACCTCCCCTTTTTATATGCTGCTGCTACTCACTGTTTATTATCTATGCATAGTCACTTAATCCAACCTGCAAGTACAGTACCAGTCAACAGTTTGGCCACACCTACTCATTCAAGGGTTTTTCTTTATTTTTACTATTTTCTACAATGTAGAATAATAGTGAAGACATCACAACTATGAAATAACACATATGGAATCATGTTTTAAACAAAAAAGTGTTAAACATATCAAAATATATTTTATATTTGAGATTCTTCAAAGTTTCCAGCCTTTGCATTGACGACAGTTTTACAAACTCTTGACATTCTCTCAACCAGCTTCACCTGGGATACTTTTCCAACAGTCCTGATGGAGTTCCCACATATGCTGAGCACTTGTTGGCTGATTTTCCTTCACTCTGCGGATGAACTCATCCCAAACCATCTGAGGTCAGGTGAATGTGGAGGCCAGGTCATCTGATGCTGCACTCCATCACTCTCCTTCTTGGTCAAATAGCTCTTACACAGCCTGGAGGTGTGTTCGGTCATTGTCCTGTTGAAAAACAAATGACAGTCCCACTAAGCGCAAACCAGATTGATTGGCGTATTGCTAAAAAATGCTGTGGTATCCATGCTGGTTAAGTGTACATTGAATTCTAAATAAATCACTGACAGTGTCACCAGCAAAGCATCCCCACACCTCTTCTATGCTTCACGGGGGGAAATCCGTTCACCTACTCTGTGTCTCACAAAGACACGGCGGTTGGAACCAAAAATCTAAAGTTTGGACTCATCAGACCAAAGGACAGATTTCCACCGGTCTAATGTCCATTGCTCGTTTTTCTTGGCCCAAGTAAGTCTTCTTATTGGTGTCCTTTAGTAGTGGTTTCTTTGCAGCAATTCAATCATTAAGGCCTGATTCAAGTAGTCTCCTCTGAACAGTTGATGTTGAGATGTGTCTGTTACTTGAACTCTGTGAAGCATTTATATGGGCTGTAATTTCTGAGACTGGTAACTCTAATGAACTTATCCTCTGCAGCAGATGTAATTCTTGGTCTTCTTTTCCTGTGGCAGTCAACATGAGAGCCAGTTTCATCATAGCACTTGATGGTTTTTGCGACTGCACTTGAAGAAACTTTAAAAGTTCTTGAAATGTTCCATATTGATTGACCATAAAGTATTGATGGACTGTCGTTTCTCTTTTACTTATTTGAGCTGTTCTTGCCATAGTATGGACTTGGTCTTTTACCAAATAAGGCTATGTTCTGTATAACACCCCTACCTTGTCACAACACAACTGATTGGCTCAAACTCATTAAGGAAAGAAATTCCACAATTTAACTTTTAACAAGGCACACCTGTTAATTTAAATGCATTCCAAATGAATAACTCATTAAGCTGGTTGAGAGAATGCCAAAAATGTGCACGCTGTCATCAAGGCAAAGGGTCGCTACTTTGAATAATCTCAAATATAAAATATGTCTTGATTTGTTTAACACTTTTTTTGATTACTACATGATTATGTGTTATTTCATAGTTTAGATGTCTTCACTATAATTTGACAATGTATAAAATGAGTCACAATGAGTCACATAGATACGTTTAATGTGTAATCTTAAGGAGTTAATGTGGGTGTGCAGAAAATTACTCCATCACATGTTATCTATGGTTGTCCCATTCAGCTGGGAAATCTGAATAAACTGGACACTTTCAGTTCCCTTTACCTCCAAATGCTCGGTTGTCAGGGCCGGATTAAGAAATCATAGGCCCAGGGGGCTTTACTTTTTTTTTTTTTTTTTTTTAAATATGCCTTTTAAAACACATTTCAGCATTTGTACATCGTTTACATGACATAAGTCATTAGTTTAATCTTTTTGAATTTTACACAAATGACCAAAATGAGTAACTACTCTGACACTGACACATTTACTTATGTATTCCGACCCTTTGCTATGATACTCGAAATTGAGCTCCGGTGCATCCTGTTTCCATTGATCATCCTTGAGATGTTTCTACAACTTGATTGGGAGTCAACCTGTGGTAAATTCAATTGATTGGACATGATTTGGAAAGGCACACACCTGTCTATATAAGGTCCCACAGTTGACAGGGCATGTCAGAGCAAAAACCAAGCCATGAGGTCGAAGGAACTGTCCATAGAGCGGCGAGACAGGATTGTGTCAAGGCACAGATCTGGGCAAGGTTACCAAAACATTTCTGCAGCATTGAAGGTCTCCAAGAACACAGTGGCCTCACTCATTCTTATATGGAATACATTTGGTACCACTAAGACTATTCCTAGAGCTGGCCGCCCTTCCAAACTGAGCAATCAGGGGAAGAAGGGCCTTGGTCAGGGAAGTGACCAAGAACCCGGTGGTCACTCTGACAGAGCATTAGAGTTCCTATGTGGAGATGGGAGAGCCTTCCAGAAGGACAACCATCTCTGCAGCACTCCAGCAATCAGGCCTTTATGGGAGAGGGGCCAGACGGAAGCCACTCCTCAGTGAAAGGTATATGACAGCCCGCTTTGAGTTGCCAAAAGGCACCTAAAGACTCTCAGACCATGAGAAACAAGATTCTCTAATCTGATGAAACCAAGGTTTAACTTTCTGGCCTGAATGCCAAGCGTCACATCTGGAGGAAACATGGCACCATTCCTACAGTGAAGCATGGTGGTGGCTGAGTCATGCTGTGGAGATGTTTTTCAGCAGCAGGGACTGGGAGACTAGTCAGAATGGAGGAAAAGATTAACAGAACAAAGTACAGAGAGATCCTTGATGAAAACCTGCTCCAAAGCTCTCAGAACCTTAGACTGGGGAGATGGTTGACCTTCTAACAGTGCAACAACCCTAAGCACACAGACAAGAAAACGTAGGAGTGGTTTTGCGACAAGTCTCTGAATGTCCTTGAGTGGCCCAGCCAAAGTCTGGACTTAAACCTGATCAAACATCTCTGGAGAGACCTGAAAATTGTTGTGCAGCAACGCTCCCCATCCAACCTGACCGAGCTTGAGAGGATCTGCAGAGAAGAATGGAACAAACTCCCCCAATACAGGTGTGCCAAGCTTGTAGCATCATACCCAAGAAGACTCGAGGCTGTAATCGCTGCCACAGGTGCTTCAATAAAGTACTGAGTAAAGGGTCTGAATACTCATGCAAATGTAATATTTAAGTTATTAAATTAGCAAAAAAATGCATTGTCATTATGGGGTATTGTGTGTAGATTGAAAAAAACAATTTAATACATTTTAGATTAAGGCTATAACCTAACAAAATTTGGAAAAAGTCAAGGGTTCTGAATACTTTCCGAAGGCACTGTATATATTGTATGTATATATCATAGGCTACAGTAGGCAAGTAAATAACATTTCCAGTGGCCCACTGACTCACCTAATGATGAAGCTGAAGCCAAAGGCTATTCACGGTGATGGCCGATTTGCTCGTTGTGACAATAGCCTTCCTCAAGATGAGTTACTTTGAAAAACAGTGCTGCTTTTAGCTACAAATTGAGAGTTGATGAGAAAAGAATTATCATTATGTTGGTTCTACAGACAGATTAGTCTTCTCTTTTCAGCAGTAGGAATTTGCTTTCCAAACTCTGTTTTTCTCAATAGTATTTTGAAATCTGCAAAAGGCAAACCGACAGCCCAGCCAACCATAGAAATATAATCCTTAAATTGCCGTCCCATTCAAGTTAGGACTGGCATCCGTTGTTAGTGGACCAATGAGTTTAACAGTCAAGTTGCCAGGGTAAGAGGTTACAAAACCCTTCTATGGATTAGATGTCTAAGGCCACAACACAACAAGCTGTAGCCTATATTTGGAGCACATGTTGCCTAAACTGCAGCCTTCCCAACTGTAGGCATACTGGTAACTGCCCAAATAAAGTAAACACTTGAGTAAACAAGGGATACAAAGTATATGTTATGGTGTGGGGTGTATTTTCCTCACATGGTTTAGGTCCACTTGTTGAATCTATGTCAAGCTGCATTGAAGCTGTTCTGCAACACCGTTTCAAGACAATTTATGTTGGTGTTTCCTTAATTTTGGCAGAAACCAGTATGTGCTTGTGATGAAACTTAATCCACAGTTATTGATCCTCTGTGGTTAAGTATTTTGAACATTGATAGTGGGCTCCTGTGGTTGGATACAAAAGTATAATAATAAAAAAAAACATAATTTGTTTTAAATCATTGTTGTTTTGCCTTTTGGATCACCTACAGTCTTGGGCCCCTGACTCACACAATTGACCAGTCACATTATTTATTATGCAGTTTATTTAAATGTTTTTATTAACCAGTTACCCAATCAAGGCATGGCACCCCTAGTTACTCACTTGGGCCCCCTACCTCCTCTCCTCCCCCATCTGATGCTTAGCAGAGCAGCAGCATTGTCTCCACTCGTTGAGAGAATCTTCCTGTGGTTGGAGGTTGCAGTTAATTAAATGTAAAATATATATTACATATAATATATACTTTATATATACAGTATATATTTCCTTAATATGTTTTTTGCAAAACCATTTTTTTGTTAAAGAACATACAGTATATGTTCACCTAAAAACCTAAGGCCTAAATCTAAATAATAGGTTTTCAAATCGAACTACACAGTAATGTAATTACAAAGTAACTACACAGTAATCTAACTAGACAGTAATGACAATGTACGTTTCCTTAAAAAAATACTTGTGGAAAATCAAGTAGCACTTGAAGTAACAGCAACTAAATGCCCTTTAATATACATTTTAATATATGGAAAATATTGTCCTGCTCTTCTGAATGATGTCTTAGAGACAGAAGTGGAGGATTGATTAGAAGGGAGTTAATTGGTTTACCAGCGATGCAAAAGACACAGATTGCCGAGATGACAGAAAAATGACATGCAGAAAAGATGACACTGAGACACCATGCGAAAAGTGTCAACGCAAGCCGCACCCGACGTCAATAATACCAAGGATTTGTTCCTGCTTACCCAAGGATCCCTCCCACATAACAACAACATGTCAAAAGACTAGCCCGGCTTGTCATTGCCAGAAGTAAAAACTATATCCTTGGAAGGAATATGATTGTGTCCATGCTGTATAATGTACAATACATGCACTACAGTCTCCACACTGTATATGTCATATACACATCAGCAGTACATACAGTTTAAATACATACAGTGCTGTGCATGAATTCCACATTGGCAAATGTGAATTAGAATACTAAATGTTCAAGGCCTGTGTCTGACAAGAGCATTGTGAACCCATATCACACTTAAGTGCTTGTTGTTGCCTTTAACTTTCCACAATTTTCTATTTCAGACGCAGCTGGGGACTGAGATAGATAGACAGCCATCACAGCTCTCAATTTCTCTTCTTTACCCTTCAAGGCACTTTGGAAAATAGAGCGAGAAAGCGAACAATGGGGTGAATCATTCAATGCATGCATGCACAGCACAATACAGTAGCAACGCTGAGCCATGTCACATGTCATTTTCTGTACGACCCAAAGCAGAATTGTCAAACATCAATGATTTAAGCATGACTTCAGAAGTGGCGGATTCTTCACTGAAAATAGGTCACAAGCCTTACAAAAACACATCATAGCTCGAGTGACAGTTCTATGTTTTAAGGCTATCATGAAGGTGTCCACTATGTCTTTGTATTTGTCCACAAATTATATCTTCACTTTCAGCTTATAGAAATCAACTGAAATGTATACTTTTTGAACCAAAAACATTTGCCCCCCCCAAAAATGTGAAAATCAAACACCCATAAGCAAAGTTGGTTTTTCCTGTTGTTGTTGTTTGTTTACTTTAGACTTTGGTGAGACTCTCCAGCAACTTATACAAACAGGAGTGAACTCTTGAATAAACCGTTTTTGAGTTGAACACGTTAATGCATTTATTGGCCCAGGGCAGTCAAAATTACAGTGCATTCGGAAAGTATTCAGACACCTTGACTCTTTCCACATTTTGTTAACTTAAGTTACAGCCTATTCTAAAACTAATTACATCGTTTTTTTCCCTCATCAATCTACACACAATACCCCATATCAGGTATTCCAAAGGGGTACACGCAATGCCCTCAGGGGTACGCCAACATTTAGGCTATAATTAAGAAGTTGGAGCTCTTTTCTGTCTGCATTAACAAAGAAAACACACAGGTCTTTCCATCATTGTATTACTGTTTGGTGTGCAAATGAACTGTAGCTTACGGACAATGTCAAATGTGATATAGCGAAGCACCTGAGTGAGTTGGGTGCGCAATTACGCAGGTACTTTCCCGAAACGAATGACACAAACAACTGGATTCGTTATCCCTTTCATGACCTGCCTCCAGTCCACTTACCGATATCTGAACAAGAGAGCCTCATCGAAATTGCAACAAACGGTTCTGTGAAAATTGAATTTAATCAGAAGCCACTGCCATATTTCTGGATAGGGCTGCGCTCAGAGTTTCTTGCCTTGGCAAATCGCACTGTTAAGACACTGATGCCCTCTGCAAACCCGTACCTATGTGAGAGTGGATTCTCGGCCTTCACTAGCATGAAAAAAAAAAAAATATATGGATTTGGATTTTGAATTTGGCGCCTTACATTTCACCGGGTAGTGTCGGGAGCTAGCGTGCCACTACTCCCTACGTAGTTAAGGAAAACAAAGTCAAGGTATTGGAGTGGCCATCACAAAGCCCTGACCTCATTCCTATAGAAACTGAAAAAGTGTGTGCAAGCAAGGCCTACAAACCTGACTCCGTTACACCAGCTCTGTCTGGAGGAATGGGCCCAAAGTCACCCACATTATTGTGGGAAGCTTGTGGAAGGATACCCGAAATGTTTGACCCAAGTTAAACAATTTAAAGGCAATGCTACCAAATCCTAATTGAGTGTAGGTAAACTTCTGACCCACTGGGAATGCGATGAAAGAAATAAAAGCTGATATAAATCATTTTCTCTACTATTATTCTGACATTTCACATTCTTAAAATGAAAGTGGTGATCCTAACTGACCTAAGACATGGAATTTTTACTATGATTAAATGTCAGGAATTGTGAAAAACTGAGTTGAAATATATTTGGCTAAGGTGTATGAAAACTTCAGAATTCAATTGTATACGAGTAAGAGTCTAGCTATATTTTCTGATTTGGGTTTCTAATTTTGTTAGAAAGTTGTTTTTATTTCAAGGTAAACCGTACTGTTACGGTGGTTCATCCTTTAAAAGTTGCAGCGTATTGCGGCGCAGCTTGCATGGTTTCGCAGAAGTTTATGGCATGTTATTTATGAAAAATGAAAAAAAAAACTGGGTTTCCATTAGGATGGAACGTAAAATATGGTGCTGTACAACGTGACGGTCGGGAGTAGGCTACAGTACTAGGCTATTTAGCTAAAGAATCCCCGTGTCTTGCGGGCCAGGATTCAATTCCCCGACGGGAAGGAAGGAGTAGGCTGTCCTTGTAAATAAGAATTTGTTCTTTACTGACTTGCCTAGTTAAATAAAGGTTACACTAAGATAATAACATTTCTATAGTATAATTGTAGTCTAACCAATACCCAAATGGAGATTGGGTATTGTTATAAAAAATCTAATTGATTTATAAAAATCAAATTGATTTATCAAGACAAGGTTCCAAGCTTGTCTCAGAGAAGCACGAAATGGTGCTAAAATAGTTGTAGTCTATTGCTTCAAATCCTAACTTCAACATGCTCTTTAAATAAATATGATCTACGCCACTTTTAACAGCACATTACTCAACGCTAGTGAGACTCATGTCGCCTACGGTAGGCCTACAGTACAGTGGGGAAAAAAAGTATTTAGTCAGCCACCAATTGTGCAAGTTCTCTCACTTAAAAAGATGAGAGAGGCCTGTAATTTTCATCATAGGTACACTTCAACTATGGCAGACAAAATGAGGGGAAAAAATCCAGAAAATCACATTGTAGGATTTTTAATGAATTTATTTGCAAATTATGGTGGAAAATAAGTATTTGGTCAATAACAAAAGTTTATCTCAAGACTTTGTTAAATACCCTTTGTTGGCAATGACAGAGGTCAAACGTTTTCTGTAAGTCTTCACAAGGTTTTCACACACTGTTGCTGGTATTTTGGCCCATTCCTCCATGCAGATCTCCTCTAGAGCAGTGATGTTTTGGGGCTGTCACTGGGCAACACGGACTTTCAACTCCCTCCAAAGATTTTCTATGGGGTTGAGATCTGGAGACTGGCTAGGCCACTCCAGGACCTTGAAATGCTTCTTACGAAGCCACTCCTTCGTTCGGCGGTGTGTTTGGGATCATTGTCATGCTGAAAGACCCAGCCTCGTTTCATCTTCAATGCCCTTGCTGATCGAAGGAGGTTTTCACTCAAAATCTCACGATACATGGCCCCATTCATTCTTTCCTTTACACGGATCAGTCGTCCTGGTCCCTTTGCAGAAAAACAGCCCCAAAGCATGATGTTTCCACCCCCATGCTTCACAGTAGGTATGGTGTTCTTTGGATGCAACTCAGCATTCTTTGTCCTCCAAACACGACGAGTTGAGTTTTTACCAAAAAGTTCTACCGCTGTTTCAGTGGAGAACTGCAAGCTGGAGAACTGCAAGGCGATCCCATTGTGCACCAGTTGGGAGCCATGACCAATATGACCAATACATATTGTCCTGCTGATAACAGGGTTAATAATATATTTGTGAGAATATCCAAGGGGATTTTATAAAATTCTAAATTAGTAATAATAATAATGTTATGTTTAAAAAATAGCATTATTCGACTCATTGGTCTACAGGTCGAGGCCAGCACAGGTATTGAACCAGCATCTGTAGCAACACAGCTTGCACTGCTATGCAGTGTCTTAGACCATTGTGCCACTCAGGCATTGTACATTGTGACCGGTCGGGAGTAGCCTACATACAGTAAGAGCAAAATTATCCTAACAAAATAAAAGATTAAAAACCTTAGTGTAACAACAGTGTTAGTAAGTAATACTGAAGTTGTGCAGAATTATCAGTTTCTATTTAGGTTTATGTCGTCAATTCATTGTCAGTTAGAGACATAGTAGGACCCAAAAGCATAATCAGTGCTCTAACTCCCCCTTGCGCTGGTCTGCAGCAATGAAGTGGTGACACATTTTTTTTTAGTGGAGCAACCACTGTAGTTAGCGAACATTAGCTTGCTGGCTCGCTTGTTAACGTTACGTGTATGATCTGTGTAGTGTTATTATTGGAATCAGAAATCTATTTGCATTGCTAGTTATAGCCTAATGTTAGCTAGCCTCTACTGGAACGGTGTGTTATGTAGGCTAATGTGATTAGCATGAGGTTGTAAGTAACAAGAACATTTCCCAGGACATAGACAGATCTGATATTGGCTGACAGCTTAAATTCTTGTTAATTTACAGTAGCTATTACAGTGAAAGGAGGAGAGTGCATAGTTTTGAACTTGAAACATTATTAATATACCAGTTAGGCACATTTGGTCAGTCTTGAAACAACATTTTGAACAGAAATGCAATGGTTCATTGGATCAGAATGAAACTTTGCACATACACTGCTGCCATCTAGTGGCCAAAATCTAAAAAAGACAGTTTTTCTTTTACCAGATCGAATGTGTTATATTCTCCTACATTCATTTCACATTTCCACAAACTTCCACGATCAACTTGTTTCCTTTCAAATGGTTTGAAGAATATGCATATCCTTTCTTCAGGTCCTGAGCTACAGGCAGTTAGATTTGGGTATGTCATTTTAGGCAACATTTAAAAAAAAAGGGGTGGACACTTAAGAGCCTAGCTAACATTGAACCTATTTTGTTAGCTTTAGCTACCTGCAGATTCATACTGGATCAATAACAGTGTTTGTATTGGCAGTAGTATGAGTTGGGATTATGCCAGTTCATTGTTTAGCTAGCTAGCTAATGTACCTACTAGCCAGCTACATGTCTATACAAAAGACTTCGGCCAGATTATTTCAAGACCCATCAAATTAGCCAGGTGTGTCTAGGGGTGGTTAAAGAATTTCCTTCACATGAGCTATCAATGTAGACAAGTGTGTCGGGTAAGCGTCATCTAATAATGATAAAATCTTTTTATCTGAACACTTTATGTTTTTGATATTGCTACTATTCAAGTAACCATTTCATTGTACAGTTTACACCTTCTGTATCCTATGCATGTCACAAATTAACTTAGATTTTATTTGATATAGTTTGTGTTTACCACGTGACTCGTTAAAGAGATGGGTGGGGCTAAGGCTTAAGAGGGAGTGAACGATGCTTAATGGGTGTAGACAAAGAAGCGCTCTCCCGTAGGTGTACCAAAACTTTCAAGGGACATTTTCTCAAAAGTGGGGTTACAAGTTTATCAACTTTCAAAGCAGAATTACTTTTCCTTTGTTCCTAAATAGCAACGTATGACATACCATTTTCTAGGTCAGTCTCTAATTTAATCCAATGTAAAAACCATAATTTCAAATTTTGCTACATAAGACCGAATCGAGGCGGTCGGTCACATAGAAAGGTGTGTGCCTTTCCAAATCATGTCCAACCAATTGCATTTACCACAGGTGGACTTCAATCAAGTTGTAGAAACAACTCAAGGATGATCAATGGAAACAGGATGCAGCTGAGCTCCATTTCGAGTCTCATACCAAAGGGTCTGAGTACTTATGTAAATAAGAATTTTCTGTTTTTATTTTTTGGAAATTTGCAAACATTTCGAAAAACCTGTTTTCACTTTCTATTTATGGAATATTGTGTGTGGATGGATGATGGAAAAAAAACTATTTAATACATTTTTGAATAAGGCTGTAACTTAACAAAATGTGGAAAAATGTAAGGAGTCTGAATGTTTTCCGAATGCAGTGTGGTTTTTATTTAATGAACAAAAACATGCAACAGTTTCAAAGATTTTACTGAGTTACAGTTCATCTAAGGAAATCTGTTAATTGAAATAAATATATAAGGCCCTAATCTATGGATTACACATGACTTGGAAAACGATATGCATCTGTTGGTCACAGACACCTTCAAAAAACAAGTATGGACATGGATCAGAAAACCAGTCAGTATCTGGTGTGACCACCATTTGCCCCATGCAGCACAACACATCTCCATGGCATAGAGTTGATCCCACTGTTGATTGTGGCCTGTGAAATGTTGTCACACTCCTCTTCAATGGCTGTGCGAAGATGTTGGATATTGGCTGGACCTGGAGCACACTGTCGTACACGTCTATCCAGAGCATCTCAAACAGGCTGTGCATTATCATGCTGAAACATGAGGTGATGGAGGCGGATGAATGGCACGATAATGGGCCTCAGGATCTCTTCACTGTATATGTGTGCATTCAAATTGCTATCGATAAAATATAATTGTGTTCATTGTCTGTAGTTTATGCCTGCACATACCATAACCCCACCACCACCATGGTTCACAACATTGACATCAGCAAACTACTCGCCGACAGGACGCCATACATCTCTGCAATCTGCCAGGGTACAATTGAAACCGGGATTCAATCTTGAAGAGCACACTTCTCCAACGTGTCAATGGCCATCGAAGGTGAGCATTTGCCCACTGAAGTCGGTTACGATGCCAAACTGTAGTCAGGACAATGAGCAATCTTATCAGCTTCCCTGAGACGGTGTCTGACCGTTTGTGCAGAAATTCTTCAGTTGTGCAGACCCACAGATTCATCAGCTGTCCGGGTGGATTGTGTCATAGGCAGGTGAAGAAGCCGGATGTGGTCCTGGGCTGACGTGGAGGTCCTGGGCTGGAGTCATTACACGTGGTCTGTGGTTTGTAGGCCAGTTGGACGTACTGCTAAATTCTCTACATGACGTTGCAGCCCAATTAACATTAAATTCTCTGGCAACTGCTCTGGTGGACGTCCCTGCAATCATCATGCCAATTGCACACTCCCTCAAAACTTTATACATCTGTGGTATTGTGCTGTGCGACAGAAACTGCACATTTTAGAGTGGCCTTATATTGTCCTCGGGACAAGGTTCACCTGTGTAATGATCATGCTGTTTAATCAGCATCTTGATATGCCACACCTGTCAGGTGGATGGATTATCTTGGCAAAGGAGAAATGCTCACTAAGAGGGATGTAAACAAATTCATGCACAACATTTTAGAGAAATAAGCTTTTTGTGTGTATGGAAAAATAATGCGATCTTTTATTTCAGCTCATGAAACATGTTACTATCACTTTACAGTGGACTTATAGACCCACTCAGGTGGCGGGCATACCATCCACCGCTTCTGAGAATGTTACTCGCTAATGTTCAGCCTCTGGACAATAAGGTAGATGAGCTCAGGGCGAGGATCTCCTTCCAGAGAGACATCAGGGACTGTAACATACTTTTTTCACAATATACTGTCCCCATCCATACACCCAGCTGTGTTCTTAGTTCATCGCACAGGCAGGAATAAAGAACTCTCCGGGCAGAAGAAAGGCGGGGGTGTATGCTTCATGATTAACTATTCATGGTGTGATTGTGATAACATACAGAAAGTCAAGTCCTTTTGTTCACCCAACCTATAATATCTCACAATCAAATGACGACCGTATTACCTCCCAAGAGAATTATCTTTGGTTATAGTCACAGCAACGTAAATTCCCATAGTCACAGCCGTGTATTTTCCCCCTCAAGCTGATACCATGACGGCCCTCAAGGAACTACACTGGACTTTATGCAAACTGGAAACCACATATCCTGAGGCTGCTTTGAGGACAACACAGTGCCACCGTCGCAGCTCGCTCCCAAAGACTGTGGGCTCTCGTTCTTCGGGGCCAACGTGAGTAAGACTTAAGCGTGTTAACCCACGCAAGGCTGCCGGCCCAGATGGCATCTCTAACCGTGCCCTCAGAGAATGCGCAGACCATTTGGCTGGAGTGTTTACGGACATATTCAATCTCTCCCTATCCCAGTCTGCTGTCCCCACTTGCTTCAAGATGTCCATTTATTTTTTTATATTTAACCTTTATTTAACTAGGCAAGTCAGATAAAAAAAAATTCTTATTTACAATGACGGCCTAGGAACAGTGGGTTAAAAACTTCTTAGGGATGGGTGGTGCGCTAGCGCCCCAATCCCGACACTACCAGGTGAAATGCAAGACAAAATCCCAAAGTTGAATTATTAAAAATGCACCAATATACAAGTGTTTCATACTCATCAAAAGCTCTGCTTCTTGGCAATATCACAGCGTTGTCGGATTTCAAAAAGGCTTTACGGCGAAAGCACTACATTTGATTGTTTGAGGGTAGCACCTTAAATATTTTCCATAACCATTAAATCTTTAGCCAGCGCGGTCGATAGAAAATGCATTTCACAGGGAAATCCTGTGCCTTACCTTTTGTAGAACTTCTGCAGAGGGCTTCCTAAGTGTCCAACGAAGACAATCCATGGGTATTTGGTTAGAAAAAGTCATTTATTATATCCTTAAATCTCCGTTTGGTTGGCACCTTGTGTTCAGAAAATCCAACGTGAAGTGAACGCGTTCATTTAAACCTATAAACTTTCCCTCAACAAAACAAAAACCAATTAAAATGCAACCTTAGCTTATATTTTATGAATAAAAGTGATAATCCTTCACTTGGATGGTCACCTAAACGTTATAAAAGTCAAATAAAGTGGACCGCTCAGCCAAACGTGCGCCCAAAAACGTGCAACTGAAAAATAGCTCCCCAGACTAAAACCACTACCGATTGAGCACAATGGTTCCGATTTCCATTAAACTTTACCTATACACTGCTGACATCCATTGGAAGCAATAGGTACTATATTCAGTGTCCTGGTATGAATACTTTTCAATAGGCAGTCTCTCTAAGTGAGCCATAAACCCCCAGAATGAAATTTCCGGATGGAATCTTCTCTGGTTTTTGCCTGCCAAATGAGTTTTATTACACTCACAGACAAAATGTTAACACTTTTGGAAACCTCAGAGTGTTTCCTATCCAAAAGTACTAATTATGTGCATATCCTATTTTCTGAGCCTGAGTGGAAAGCATTTTACTTTAGGCACGCCAGACTCTCCAAAACCGACCCCTCAGCTGCTCATCCCCAACAAGTTTAACTGCCTTGTTCAGGGGCAGAACGACAGATTCTTGTCAGCTCGGGGATTCGATCTAGCAACCTTTCAGTTACTGGCCCAATGCCCTAACCACTAGGCTACCTGCCGCCCCATCATTGTTCCTGTAGCCAAAAAAGCAAAGGTAACTGAAATAAATGAGTATTTCCCATTAGCACTCTCTTCTGTCATAATTAAGTGTTTTGAGAGGCTAGTTAAGGATCATATCACCTCTACCTTACCTGACACCCTAGACCCACTTCAATTTGCTTACTACCCCAATAGATCCACAGACAATGCAATCGCCAATGTACTGCACACTCTCCTTTCCCATCTGGATAAGAGGAATTCCTACACCAGAATGCTGTTCATTGACTATTACTCAGCCTTCAACAACACAGTACCGTCCAAGCTCATCATTAAACTCTGGGTCCTGGGTCTGAACCCAGGACTTTCTGACGGGCTACCCCCATGACTTTCTGACGGGCTACCCCCAGGTGGTGAAGGTAGCAAACAACACCTCCACTTTTCTGATCCTCAACACAGGGGCCCCACTAGGGTGTGTGATCAGCCCCCTCCTGTACTCCCAGTACACCCATGACTGCATGGCTACGCACACGTCCAGGTGAATCATAAAGTATGCAGACGACACAACAGTAGTAGGCCTGATTACCAACAATGATGAGACCTGGCGGAGTGGTGCCAGGAAAATAACCTCTCTCTCAATGTCAACAAAACAAAGTTGATCGTGGACTTCAGGAAACAGCAGATGGAGCACGCCCCTATCCACATCAACAGGACCACAGTGGAGAAGGGGGAAAGCTTCAAGTTCTTCGGCATACACATCACTGGCAATTTTAATTTGTCCACTCACACAGACAGGAGGCTGCAGAAATTTGGCTTGGCCCCTAAGACCCTCCAAAACTTTTACAGATGCACAATTGAGAGCATCCTGTCGGGCTGTATCACCCTCTGGTATGGCAACTGCACTGCCCACAACCGCAGGTTTCTCCAGAGGGTTGTATGGTTTGCCCAACGCATCACCGGGGATACACTGCCTGCACTCCAGGACACCTACAGCACCCAATGTCACAGGAAGGCCAAAAAGAGCATCAAGGACATCAACCACCCGAGCCACGGCCTGTACACCCCGCTATGCCAAGTGTGTGCAAAGCTGTCATCAAGTAAACTATAAAATACATTTTGATTTGTTTAACACTTTTTTGGTTACTACATGATTCCATATGTGGTATTTCATAGTTATGATGTCTTCAATATTATTGTACAATGTAAAAATACAAAGAAAATAATGAAAACAAAGAAAAACCCTTGTATGAGTAGGTGTGTCCAAACCTTTGACTGGTACTTAAAGTATTCAAACCCCTTTGCTTTGACACTCCAAAATTAGCTGTTTTGGTGGAATTGGGAGACTGATGATGATAGAGGGAGCAATGAAGGGAGCCAAATACAGGCAAATTCTTCATGAGAACCTGCTTTAGAGTGAAAACGACCTTTGATTGGTGGTCAAGATTTACATTCCAACAGGACAAGCATACAGCCAAAGCAATGCTGGAATGGCTTCAGAACTAGAATGTGAATGTTCTTGTGGCCCAGCCAAAGCCCAGACTTGAATCCCATTTAAAATCTGTGGAAAGACTTGAAGATTGTTGTTCACTGCCGCTCCCCATGTAATTTAACAGTTTGAGAATCTGCAAGGAAGATTAGGAGAAAATCCAGATGTACAAAGCTGATGCAGACATACCCAAGATGACTCAAAGCTGCCATTTTTCCAATAAAAAAAATAGGATGTTGTGGCCTGTGATGGTCTAGCAATTAGTGGCGCCACCCCCAGTGCACACATGTACTGCGTCGGCATGGATAGGAATACATCCCACTGCTAATTTGACACTATCTTCTCTTGTTTTTCCTACCCACCCTACTCACTGTCCTATAATTAAAAGCTTGTAAAAAAAATAAACAAGGAGTGGGAACTGCTTCCAAATTTAAAAAGAAAATGTAAAAAAAAGGATGTCATTTGAAAAGGGAAAATCAGACCCTTAATATCTCAGTCATGTGATATTAATATTTGAATAATAATAATTTACTGTATGTAGCGCTCACCCAGGTTCTTTACAATATAATGTCAAAATACAGTCAACATTCTTCTCTGATAAAGAAGTAAGGTAACTTAACATATAGTATGGGCATTTTGAACTATGTGGACCAGAAACAAAATCACCTCAGTCTTTAGCATTTGAAGATTCCCACTGGCACAGAAAGCATAATCGCCAAGGATCACATTCTGGTAGGAGTTTCAGCGACACCAGAGTGGAAGACCAAGATATTTTCTCAAGGTGTTCTACAAATGAAATCCACTGAGAAAGAGAAAACGTTGTGTCTTAAATTTGTTTCGTTTATCTGAGGGGGACTCTTCAGAGTCACCAATTTCTTCTTGTGTGGGATATGAATCATGGGAAACATCCTTAGATTGCATCCATTTGTTATTGTTATGCCATTTTTATGGCAGAGGGAGAAATATATATAAATCTGAGAGATGATGCATTGGAATGGATGGTTTCCTGACTGCCTTTGTGCATTTCCATGGTGATCGATCATTGGCTTTATCCCACTTGTCAAATGCATTGAATCCAACAGTTTCAAAGCTGCTGTTGAACGGAACAAAAGCAAAGTGGTTGTTTTCTACCTAGAAAACCCAGAGGTTTGCTTTGTTACAGATCCATCTTTTCATAGACTTCTGAATTTTCGTAATTTTGAAATATAAGTGTGTCTCATTTTTCAAAGTTTCACTTCAGCATGATTTGTTAGCCCAGCATTACTGGAGTGGAGGAAATTAGGGAATAACTGAATATACATGAATGGATTGGTATCACAGTACGTTCAACCAGTGTTCTTCAAACCTGGTCCTGGAGACGCAGTGGGTGTGCACGTTTTGTTCCTACTCAACCAATAAACCATTGATTAGTTGAATCAGGTGTTAGCGCTGGGCTGTAATAATAACTTCGCACCCAGTGGCTCTCCAGCACCAGATTGAGGGTGAGGAAACAGGGAGCTTGGGTAGACAGTGTTGACAAAGTGCAGTGATAATCAACATATAGCTGTAATTTGTGATGCAACATATTGGTGAGAGCAATTTTAATTCAATCTCGTTCAAGACTGACTATGTTAATTCCATTTTGCATTTCAAACACTTTTGTACCTGAGGATATGCACACACACTCTCAAAGATACGCAGTGGCCTTTTGGTGACTGTAAATGACTGTCACTTATTGCTTAAATTTGAATTCAAACAAGGGGAAAAACACAAACACTGATTTTTTTTATTTATAGATAATCCACTAGGTGCTCTTTAATCATGGAATGATATACTATAAAACAGTGATCATCAACTTGATTCAGCCACAGGCACATTTTTCTTGAACGGATGGTTGGGGGGACAGAACATAATTACAAATAATTTGTAGACTGCAAATTGACCACAAGAACCCAAAACATATATAATATTTGACTAAAACAATCATTTCAAACCTTGCTGACATTTGTATACAATCACATTTGTTCTATGATGCTTGGGAGTACTTGGGAACAGATTTCAAAAATCAAAATTGCTTGGAGCTGATTTCCTGGTGTTTTTGCAGTATTTAATGTCCAATAATGAACATTTAAAAAATAATATACAGTGCCATCAAAAAGTATTCACGCACCTTTACTTTCCCTGGATCCTGACTAGTCTCCCAGTCCCTCCTGCTGATAAACATCCCCACAGCATGCTTCACCGTAGGTGTCAATTTCCCGGTGAGTGTAGCTGGTGTAAAAGTCAGGCGCAGGAAAGCAGAGATGAGTGAACAACGTGTTAAATAAAAATACGGAAACAAGGAATAACAAATCCAACGTGCCCTAAAACTCACGGGCGAATAAACCAGCCGAAATAAAACCGACAACAAACAATCACGCACAAAAAACATGGGGAAAACAGAGGGTTAAATAATGAACATGTAATTTGGGAATTGAAACCAGGTGTGTAAAACAAAGACAAAACAAATGGAACATGAAAAATGGATCGGCGATGGCTAGGAGGCCGGTGACGTCGATTGCCGAAAAACGCCCGAACAAGGAGAGGGACCGACCTCGGCGGAAGTCGTGACCGTAGGGATGGTACCAGGCATCCTGCAGACGTCATGCCTGGCATTCAGGACAAAGGGTTCAAACCTCAGACCAGATAATCTTGTTTCTCATGGTCTGAGTCCATGAGGTGCCTTTTGGCAAAATACAAGCGGGCTGTCATGTGCTTTTTTCTGAGAAGTCGCTTCCGTCTGGCCAGTCTACCATAAAGGCCTAATTGGTGGAGTGCTGCAAAGATGGTTGTCCTTCTGGAAGTTTCTCCCATCTCCACATAGGAACTCTGGAGTGCTGTCAGAGTGACCCTCGGGTTCTTGGTCACCTCCCTGACCATGAATCTTCTCCACTGTTTGCTCAGTTTGGCCAGGCGGCCAGCTCTTGGAAGAGTATTGGTGGTTCCACTACTAAAGGATACCACTACTGAGGGACACCAATAAGAAGAAGAGATTTGCTTGGGCCAAGAAACACGAGCAATGGACATTAGACCGGTGGAAATCTGTCCTTTTGTCTGTTGAGTCCACATTTTTGTAGATGAGGTGTGATGGTGTAGGGATGCTTTGCTGGTGACACTGTCAGTGATTTATTTAGAATTCAAGCAGCCAACAAGTGCTCAGCATATGTGGGAACTCTTTCAAGACTGTTGAAAAAGCATTCCAGGTGAAGCTGGTTGAGAAAATGCCAAGAGTGTACAAAGCATTTCACTATACCCCCAATAACATCTGCTAAACATGTGTATGTGAGAAATAAAATTCAAATACAATTTTTGAAGCTCATCGAGGTAAGGGTGGCTAATTTGAGCAATCTAAAATATAATATATATTTTGATTTGTTCAACACTTTTTTGGTTACTACATGATTCCATGTGTTATTTCATAGTTTTGATGTCTTCACTATTATTGTACAATGTAGAAAATAACACAAATACAGAAAATCCTTGAATGAGTAGGTGTGTCCAAACGTTTGACTGGTACTGTACGTGTTTGTGAGAGTCTCACCTTTCCCCAGAGGGGTCACATTGTGTAGCCCTAACTGCTTGGACGCTACAGACAGAAGTTGGCAGATCGGCTGTACAGACTTCAGGCGAGTCCCAAGATATACTTGTGGCGGTCATGGAGCAAAACGTAGGCCAAACCGTTTGGACGCTACAGACGATTTTGTGAGTAGACCAATCTTCGGGATGTCTAATGTTCTCACAAACAAAATTCTAGTTCTGTTACCGCAGATGCGAATGTGCAATGTCGGCGGATTTGATGGATTGAGACACATCCAATGCAAAAAAAAACATATCTCTAGATTAAACGGTGTGCAATAATAGTGTTTAACATGATTTTTGAATGACTACCTCATCACTGCACCCCACACATACAATTTTCTGTAAGGTCCCTCAGTCGAGCAGTGAATTTCAAACACAGATTCAACCACAAAGACCATGGTGTCACACCCTGATCTGTTTCACCTGTCCTCGTTATTGTCTCCACCCCCCTCCAGGTGTCGCTAGTTTTCCCAGTGTATTTATCCCTGTGTTTCCTGCCTCTTTGTGCCAGTTTGTCTTGTATGTTTCCAAGTCAAACAGCATTTTTCCAGGTCGCCTGTTTGTTTTCATTCTCCTTTCCCTAGTCCTCCTGGTTTTGACCCTTGCCTGTTTCTGGACTTTGTACCTGCCTGCCTGACTATTCTGCCTGCCTTGACCACGAACCTGTCTGCCACTCTGTACCTCCTGGACTCTGATCTGGTTTTGACCTTTTTGCCTGTCCACGACCATTCTCTTGCCTACCCCTTTGGATTAATAAACATTGTAACGCTACAACCTTCTGCCTCCTTTCTGTATTTGGGTCTCGCCTTGTGCCTTGATACATGGAGGTGTTCAAGAGCCTCGCAAAGAAGGGCTCTTATTGGTAGATGGGGCAAATTTATTTTTGTTTTAAAGCAGACACTGAATATCCCTTTTAGCATGGTGAAGTTATAAATGACACTTTGGATGGTGTATCAATACACCCCATCACTACAAAGATAGGTGTCCTTCCGAATTTAGTTGCCGGAGAGGAATGAAACCACTCAGGGATTTCACCATGATGCCATAGGTGACTTTACAGAGTTTATTGGCTGTGACAGGAAAACTGAGGATGGATCACCAAAATTGTAGTTACTCCACAATACTAACCTAATTGACAGAGAAAAGAAGGAAGCTTGTACAGAATATAAATATTCCAAAACAAGCATCCTGTCTGCAAAAACTGTGGCAAAGTAATTAACTTCATGTACTGAATACAAAGTTTTTTCCACCATAAATTTTACTTCACAGCCTGAAGAAAAATGGATGAAATAGACTATTTTATATATTTTTTTTGTCTCATAACTTGGGGGCCACACCTGTGGGCCGCCAGTTTGAGAACCCTGCTCCTCGAGATTTACACGGTTATCAAAACGTCACGCCAGGGTAAGCTTACACGAATAAGTGAAAATGAATGGTGAAAAAATGATTGGAACCATTTTCCTATTTGACTGCTAGGATTTATGGATATTTTGACTGTGGTATTCTATGCCCTGGTGAAACGAGCATTAATGGATCTGAAAGACATATGGACATTTGTTTCAGATAAAGACTTCCAACCAAAAGTGACATAACGAAGCAAAGAGGTGGTACTCCTGAGGCTCCGGTTTAGTAAATATCACATGGACTACTGATCTTGGGGTAAATGGGGCACTAATGTGTAAGGTTCTTTGAATCCTTTCTAGTGTCTATAATTTGTGCACATCCCAGATGCACATTCCTTAAATACCGAACGATGAAGTAAATGCAAAAGTCTCATCTTACGACTTGCAACACAGCACTCTAGTGTCTCACTACTGCAGCAAGCACATTCTGGAAATGTCACTGGAACTGTACATAGAAAGGCATTAACATCCAACAGCTGAGTAGTGAGATGAGAAAGCACACATTATCTTATTATCCTGCCCATCTTTACGCATTATAGTGGATGTTTGGATTATTTTATTGTCAATCCCTCCTTGTGTCACTCATTCAAGCACTGTACTCCTAACAAAAAACAAGTATCAAATCTGAAGCAAAAATAGACAATAGTGCATGTAGATCAGCACTGCATCTGAACACTCCTCCAAGCCACACAAGGAGGCCTGCGGTCTCGAATGCACAGTACACTGGACCAATGCCCTGTGGGGAACAGAAGGGCGGACGATACAGACATTGAGGTCAGTCTCCAAAACAAACAATCACCCCTATTACTCTCTCTCCAAACAGCCTTGCACTGGGCGCACACCGAGCAGGAGGAAACATAAACCCTCACGTCCTTGGCCAAGGTGGACCTCCAGTACTTCCCACTAAGACAGCGCACTGTCCGACCGATGCCAGGATGACCAGAGGAGGGTGACGTGTGGGCACAATAGATCAAATGGTCGGACAGGATACGCAACCTACAGACGCCCAGCTGGACACAGAGTAGGAGTGGGCTCTGTACGTAACGCCTGCTCGATGTCCGCGTCCAGCTCCCACACCACCGGTGCCACCAGGCAAGAGGCCGGAAGTATGGGAGTGGGATCTATGGACCGCTCCTCTTTGTCAAACATCCGGGACAGTGCGTCTGCTTAGCGTTTTGGGAACCTGGTCTGTAGGATAGGGGTGAAAACAAAACGGGTGAAAAACATGGCCCACCTTGCCTGGCAAGGTTTTAGTCTCCTCGCTGCCCAGATGTACTCCAGATTGCGGTGGTCAGACCAGATGAGAAAAGGGTGTTTAGCCCCCTCAAGCCAATGTCTCCACGCCTTCAGAGCCTTGACAACAGCCAGCTCCCGGTCTCCCACGACATAGTTTCGCTCCGCTGGGCTCAGCTTCTTCGAGAATAAAGAACAAGGGCGGAGCTTCGGTGACGTACCCGAGCGCTGAGAGAGGACGGCCCCTATCCCAGCCTCGGACGCATCCACCTCCACTATGAACGCCAAACAGGGATCCGGATGGGCCAGCACGGGGGCCGAGGTAAACAGAGCCCTCAGATGACCAAAAGCCCTGTCCGCCTCAGCCGACCACTGCAAACGCACCGCACCCCCCTTCAGCAGTGAGGTAATGGGAGCCGCTACCTGACCAAACCCCCCGGATAAACCTCCGGTAGTAGTTGGAAAACCCTAGAAACCGCTGTACCTCCTTTACCGAGGTGGGAGTCGGCCAATTATGCACGGCTGAAATGCGGTCACTCTCCATTTCCACCCCAGAGGTGGAAATGCGATACCCTAGGAAGGAGACTGACTGCTGGAAGAACAGGCATTTCTCAGCCTTGACGTACAGGTCATGCTCCAACAATAGACCAAGCACCCCGCACACCAGGGACACATGCTCGGCACGTGTAGCGGAGTATATCAGAATGTCATCAATATACACCACTACACCCTGCCTGTGCAGGTCCCTGAAAATCTCGTCTACAAGGGCTTGGAAGACGGATGGAGCATTCATCAACCCGTACGGCATGACGAGGCACTCAAAATGCCCTGAGGTCGTACTGAACGCCGTCTTCCACTCGTCTCCCTCCCGGATACGCACCAGATTGTAAGCGCTCCTGAGATCTAGTTTTGTGAAGAAGCACGCCCCGTGCATTGACTCAATCTCTGTGGCGATGAGCGGTAGCAGGTAACTATACCTCACCGTGATCTGGTTTAGACCACGATTGTCAATATACGGGCGCAGACCTCCCTCCTTCTTCACAAAAAAGAAACTCCAGGAGGCGGGTGAAGTGGAGGGCTGAATATACCCCTGAAGCAGGGATTCGGAGACATATGTTTCCATAGCCGCCATCTCCTTCTGTGACAGGGGATGCACGTGACTCCTGGGAAGAGCAGCATCTACCAGGAAATTTATTGCACAATCAACCCATTGATGGTGGTGGTAATTGAGTCGTCTTCTTCTTGGAGAAGGTGAGAGCCAAATTGGCATATTCAGGGGGAATGCGCATGGTGGAGACCTGGTCTGGCTTTCCACCGTAGTAGCACCCACGGAAACCCCTAAATACCTCCCTGAGCACTCTCGCGACCACCCCGAGAGAAACAGTGGGGTCATGACAAGCTAACCAGGGTAGACCTAGCACCACAGGAAACGCAGGAGAGTCAATGAGGAAGAGACGCAACTTCCCCGTGTGACCCTCCTGCATTACCATAACCAGAGGAGTGGTGGCCTCCTTGATCAACCCTGACCCTAATGGTTGACTATCTAAGGCATGAACGGGGAAGGGCACATCCACGGGAACAATAGGAATCCCTAAACTAAGGGCGAACGATCTGTCTATAAAGCAGGTCCACCAGCTGGTCAAAGGTGAGGGTGGTGTCCCTGCAGGCCAACTCCCAAAGCACGTCCTCGCGCAAACTGCAGCGATAATGGTCATTCATTCCTGTCGTTCCATCCAGCGCCGGCGGCCAGGGTCCGAAAATCAATGGCGAACTCCTGAGCACTCCTCGTCCCCTGCCTCAGATGGAAAAGACGTTCACCTGCCGCTCTACCCTCGGGTGGGTGGTCGAAGACTGCCCGGAAACGGCAGGTGAAATCCTCGAAGTGGTCCAGCGCCGCATCTCTTTCCTACCACACGACATTGGCCCACTACAAGGCTTTCCCTGAGAGGGACGAGATGAGGGCGGACACCCTCTCACGGCCCGAAGGAGCCGGGTGAACGGTTGCCAGGTAGAGGTCCAAAGGCAGCGTGGGAACCCGGGGAAGGGCGAGATGAATTCCACTGGGACTGGGTGAAAGAGAGGCGCTAGGTGGAACCCCCGGTTGTACGGGTAGAGGCGCTGGAGGAACTTCCTTTCGCTCCCAACGGTTCATGGTCTGAACAACGTGGTCCATGGCGGCGCCGGGATGTTGAAGCATCACTGCATGCTCCCGGACGCGCTCCTCCACTCCAACTCCTGAGGAACCTGCTCCTGCTGACTCCATAGATGGTGTGGCATTCTGTAAGGATTGTGTAAATGGTGGCAGAGAAGTCAGGCGCAGGAGAGCAAAACTTGGTAATGTTCGTAGTTGTTTAATATATGTCACCCAACGGTTAACCTCTTAGGGAGTAGTGGTGCGCTTGCGCCCCACTCCCGACACTACCCGGTCAAATATTTTTTTCCCAGTACCATAAATTCATAAACCATGCGGTTCACACAAAGCATATTTCACAGCGAAAACAAATCAATTACCTTTTGAAGAACTTCTGCTGAGGGCTTCCCAAGTGTCCAACGAAGACGATCCATGTTTTTTTTGTTAGAAAAAGTAATTTATTATATCCATAAATCTCTGTTTGGTTGGTGCATTATGATGAGAAAATACAGCTTCCACTCGCCCATTGAAACGTGAAGAGAACTCGTTCAACCTATACCTATAAACTTGTCCAAGAACAATCAAACATCATTGATATTGTATCCTTAGGAACACTTGTATGTATAATATTTCAACCGGAATATAAACTGGGCGATAGGAAAGGAAAAAACCACAGCGCGCGCAAGCCGGTGAACACGCATTCTCTTCTGTGTGACCACTTCCTAATTCTTCTTCTATTGCCATCCTGATCAACTAAATATAATCAAAACAGTGTCTAGAGACTGTTGACATCCAGTGGAAGCGATAGGTACTGAAATCTTACTCCCTTATATGGGCATTTTCAGAAGGGAGGGGTTCCAAATGAGGCAATGTGTCAAAATCATGGATTAAATATACATTTTTTCTCACACACAATACCTCATAATGACAAAGTGAAAACATGTTTTTAGGCATTTTTACAAATGTATTGAAAATTAAATACAGAAATATTTAATTTATATAATTATTCACACCCCATGAGTCAATACACAATATCACCTTTGGCAGTGATTTACAGCTGTGGGTCTTTCTGGCTATGTCTCTAAGAGCTTTTCATACCTCCATTGTAAAATATTTGCACATTATTCTTAAAAAAAATCAAGCACTGTCAACTTAGTTGTTGATTATTGCTAGACAACCATTTATGACTTGCCATAGATTTTCAAGCCGATTGAAGTCAAAATTGCAACCAGGGCACTGAGGAATATTCAATGTCGTCTTCGTAAACTACTCCAGTGTATATTTGGCCTTGTGTTTTTGGTTATTGTCCTGCTGAAAGGCGAATTTGATTCCTAGTGTCTGGTAGAAAGCAGACAGAACCAGGTTTTCCTGGTTATCATAAAATGGCCTACCATAAAAAACAATGGAGAAAATGCATCCCATAACATTTTAAAATGGAAATAGCTGTTCTATCGTTCAACCTACGGTAGCAGCCAATGTATGATGTTCAATGTAGGCCTACATTCTGTGAGACTTTTGGAAAAAATATGCAGGGCTTGACATTAAGATGTTTATCCACTTGTCCTTCAGACAAGGAGGTGACTGAAAATGTGTTGTATGATGCAAGAAACCGCTTTGCAAAATAAAGGTAATTGTTATTCCCATACTATTATTACAGAGAATCAGACAAATTATGCTACACTCTGCCTATTGGCAACTTTGCTTATTCAAGCCTGTCCTAAAATACAACACTTTAAGACAGAAAAAATTATCTTTACGTGACTCACTTTTCAAAGATGCCTAGAAATGCACAAGTTTTGTGCAACCAATCCCCCATTGCTGACTAGAAATTAGCTATAACTGGGCTAATAACTCACTTTATTAGCAAAGAATATGGACTAATTTGCACACGTAGGTAAATGCAGCTCTCGCTTCAATCTCAAAGCAAACACATCTTCTCGTGACCACTCGTGCTTTAAACCCAGTTCAATGCGAATGGCACGGATCCATGTATGGCAATGGTCTATTTGCATATAGGGATACTGCAGCTCTGATTGGTTATGCTGCACTGGTTTGTAGAGTGTAGGCTGAGTCATGCCTGTCAATGATATAGAATCCTACTCCGGCACATTATTTTGCCTACAAGAAAATCTCTTGCATAGTTAGTTTTGCATAGTAAGTCTTGCATAGTTTGTTTTGTTTCAGTATGTTGCATTGGAAGTGGCTAATATTGGCAATTCCCACAGTAGAGGGAAATGTTGATAGTGTTAACTAAAGGGGAAAACTAGAAAGTTGGGTGAAGTTCAATCTCGTGCTTCTCTGCGCAGGCTGATATTTCTTCTTGCCCGTGCACAGCTTTAGGAGGGAACTTTGGCTCCATTCCTTTTGTTTTTACCCAAAAAACTCCCTAGTCATTGCCGATAACAAGCATACCCATAACCTTACAGATAATTGTATGTGTGGGATACAGAGATTAGGTAGTCATTCAAAAATCATGTTAACCACTATTATTCAACACAGACTTGTTAAGCAGATTTTTACTCCTGAAGTGATTTAGGCCTGCCATAACAAAGAGGTTGAATACTTATTGACTAAAGACATTTCAGCTTTTCATTTTTTTATAATTTGTAAAAATGCCCACTCTGACATTATGGGGTGTGTAGGGCAGTGGCACAAGATCTCAAGTTAATCAATTTTAAATGGAGGCTGTAACACAACAAAATGTGGAAAAAGTCAAGGGGTGTAAATACTTTCTGAACAGTGCCATTTATGATGAGGGAGGATATTTATTTTTTCATGAGCATGGCCTTAATTTTCCATTACACCATGTTGGATGACTATCATTCATATTCCATTCACCCAGTTCAATGTAACATTGATAGGTTTAGGCTATTACACGAAGTTAGGCTACTACATACTCAAATTGTCCCTATACCCATCATGAGGTTGCTACAACCTATGACTTAAAGTTTACAACGTAGGTGCACACAGATCGAGATACATTTTTTTAGAGGACAGACAGTGACACATTCAATACTGCCTTGCACACTATTGCCTGCTCCTAGCTTATCTAGGGTGTAATCATTAGGCCAAAAGTTGCAAACGAGTTTCTATTGGACAAATCCCGGTATTGTTTATCCCTGTTTCGTTTCCTTCCGTTTAAGATAAGTTCACAGAATCGGTGGAATGAATACACCCCTGATCACACATAAAGAGTTCACTTTCATAGCAGCCACATTGTATTTATTCTCGCCTCTGCGCACTCTCCATCTCTCACCTTTACCCTTTGTTTGTGAACTTCATTGAACAACACATCAGCTGTATGTGACCAGGTGAAAAAATCTTTCCAAGCAAACCATGTCATAACCGCTACACACAACCTACATCGTTGTCCCCATATTAGCTAAATTAAGGTCCTAGTCAACATAGCTTATAGAACTAATGCATTAGTAAACCCACTACAATCATGGAGTAAAGTTACATTGTATAGCCAGTAAGCAGTTACAAAGACGAGCCCCGGTGGCAATAAATTTGTAAAACCAAAAGCTTATCTTGACTTGGAAGAGTTCCAGTGTTGTGATGGATAGTCATAGCCAGCTAGCTAACACAGCATCCCTCTGTTTGAGCCGGGTGTTTGAGTAACTGAACTAGCCAGCTGAGTTTGCTAGTAAGTGAAACTGAAAGAAAATGATAATCTCTCTCTTTCTCTCTTGCTTCTCCTTCATTTTTGAAGAAATTAATTTGTTGAAAACGGTTCAACTATTGTCTTTCTCTCTTTTTGAGTCAACTACTCACCACATTTTATGCACTGCAGTGCTAGCTAGCTGTAGCGTATGCTTTCAGTACTAGATTCATTCTCTGATCCTTTTATTGGGTGTACAACATGTCAGTTCATGCTGCAAGAGCTCTGATAGGTTGGAGGACGTCCTCCGAAAGTCATCCTATTTACTGTGTAAGTCTATGGAAGGGGGTGAGAACCAAGAGCCTCCTAGGTTTTGTATTGATGTCAATGTACGAAGAGGAGGACGGAAGCTAGCTGTCCTCCGGCTACACCATGGTGCTACCCTACAGAGGGCTGTTGAGGCTACTGTAGACCTTCATTGCAAAACAGTGTGTTTTAATCAATTATTTGGTGACGTGAATATAGGGAATTCAAAGGAATGGTTTGAATAATAAATTGTGCAAGCAAGTATTATCAAAAAAGGATCACTTTTTCAATGTTTTACAATTTAATTTTTATGAAATTCACTAAGGACGGTCCCCTTCCTCCTCTGAGGAGCCTCCACTGTTTCTGAAGGCACATACATTTAATGCAAGCAGATTGTACTTAAACAGATTCCCATTTAATTGAAGCTCCCTTTTCCTACCTGCGAGGTCACTTTGGCCAACAGCACTGGAGTCTATTGAGCAGTACAATTTGACAATACTGTACAGTATGTGCATCTGTAAACCATATAAGTAGTAATGAATTAGAAAGTCAGTCCTCCATATGATAAAATAAACTGTGTCCTATTTTGATGTTGCCCAAATATTGGTGTGCTCAGAATAATGGCATGCAGAACACGAAAAAGAGAATTCAAAGGAATGGTTTGAATAATAAATGGTGCAAGCAAGAAAAAGAGGAAGGAAAGAGAGGGATGCATCAGCAGATCTGGGACAAATAACTAGGATAGGGGCACTTAGTTCACGTAGCCTGCAAAATTGGACTAGTCACCCCCTTCATCCACAGGCTGTGTGAGCAAGTGGAAAACAAATAACTCAGCACTTGACTAGTAACGCTGAAACCCTTCTCTCGATTAATTTGCACACTGCTTACCTCATATTGCACGTGTTTACCTCATATTTCATTTATCTCATATTTATCTGCACTCTGCACCTCACGGTCAGCTCACCGTCGCTTGGCTTTACTCATTTAGTCATTTACTGTATGTTAAGCTTTTTGGTCTTAATTTAAGGTTAGAGTTGGGCATTTGAGTTAGCCGTGCGGTTAAGGTTCGGTGAAGGTTAAGATTAATAACCCGATTTCATGACTTTGTGGCAGTGCCAGCTAGTGACCACCCTGCAGAGCTGTTCCAGAACAAGATTCATGACGAAAAACGCTAACCTGCTGCTCAAACCCAAATGGACCCCTAGATACTCAAGGCCCACATCTAATCCTTTCATATATATGGGGGATTCGGCACATACAGCGAAAAGGGGCAACAGATGAGTTCGGTAGTGGTTGGCTTACATCTCTTCAGTGAAAAAAGTATTCATATTTATGGAGGGCTTAATTTCAAAGGGATCTAAACGAGAACCCAGGCAGAATTTTTATGATTCGCTGATTTAATGATCTTGGGAATCTTGCGTCAAACAAACTGGGATGATTGAGAGCCCTCTACACTCTTTACCATCAGAGGTAGGCATTTGAATGAAAAAACGGCTATGCAGGACAAAATACTGTATGTTTTTAACACACCTACCAGGAAAAATGCCCATGCTGGAAGAATTGTGTTCCTAACGTATGTAACACAAGCAGGGTTGAGACACATGGAGTGTCTCAGATGTGATTGTCTATGTCAACATTGGTGTAGAAATTAGATGTTGTAAATAACGAATGAGGCACATGGAACATGCACCCATCCATTAGCTCATTAATGAGGAGTAGTTTCTCTCTCAAAAGCTTCATTAATGAAGATCATGCTATATAAGACTGTGGTGATTTTCACTCACTCACACACTCACTAGCTACAAGGGAGACTTTCAATGGTGACACTTACTTGTCCTCATATAGTAGATGTCTAACCCCAACTTTGATTCAAAGTCATTGGAGTAACATCAAATGTACAGTGAGGGAAAAATGTATTTGATCCCCTGCTGATTTTGTACGTTTGCCCACTGACAAAGAAATGATCAGTCTATAATTTTAATGGTAGGCTTATTTGAACAGTGAGAGACAGAAAAACGCATGTGAAAAAGGTTATAAATTGATTTGCAATTTAATGAGGGAAATAAGTATTTGACCCCTCTGCAAAACATGACTTCGTACTTGGTGGCAAAACCCTTGTTGGCAATCACAGAGGTCAGATGTTTCTTGTAGTTGGCCACCAGGTTTGCACACATCTCAGGAGGGATTTTGTCCCACTCCTCTTTGCAGATCTTCTCCAGGTCATTAAGGTTTCGATGCTGACGTTTGGCAACTCAAACCTTCAGCTCCCTCCACAGATTTTCAATAGGATTAAGGTCTGGAGACTGGCTAGGCCACTCCAGGACCTTAATGTGCTTCTTCTTGAGCCACTCCTTTGTTGCCTTGGCCGTGTGTTTTGGGTCATTGTCATGCTGGAATACCCATCCACGACCCATTTTCAATGCCCTGGCTGAGGGAAGGAGGTTCTCACCCAAGATTTGACGGTACATGGCCCCGTCCATCGTCCCTTTGATGCAGTGAAGTTGTCCTGTCCCCTTAGCAGAAAAACACCCCCAAAGCATAATGTTTCCACCTCCATGTTTGACGGTGTTCTTGGGGTTATAGGCAGCATTCCTCCTCCTCCAAACACGGCGAGTGCCAAAGAGCTCCATTTTGGTCTCATCTGACCACAACACTTTCACCCAGTTGTCCTCTGAATCATTCGGCTGTTCATTGGCAAACTTCAGACGGGCATGTATATGTGCTTTCTTGAGCAGGTGGACCTTGTGGGCGCTGCATGATTTCAGTCCTTCACGGCATAGTGTGTTACCAATTGTTTTCTTGGTGACTATGGTCCCAGCTGCCTTGAGATCATTGACAAGATCCTCCCGTGTAGTTCGGGGCTGATTTCTCACCGTTCTCATGATCATTGCAACTCCACGAGGTGAGATCTTGCATGGAGCCCCAGGCCGAGGGAGATTGACAGTTCTTTTGTGTTTCTTCCATTTGTGAATAATCGCACCAACTGTTGTCACCTTCTCACCAAGCTGCTTGGCAATGGTCTTGTAGCCCATTCCAGCCTTGTGTAGGTCTACAATCTTGTCCCTGACATCCTTGGAGTGCTCTTTGGTCTTGGCCATGGTGGAGAGTTTGGAATCTGATTTGATTGCTTCTGTGGACAGGTGTCTTTTATACAGGTAACAAGATGAGATTAGGAGCACTCCCTTTAAGAGTGTGCTCCTAATCTCAGCTCGTTACCTGTATAAAAGACACCTGGGAGCCAGAAATCTTTATGATTGAGAGGGGGTAAAATACTTATTTCCCTCATTAAAATGCAAATCCATTTATAACATTTTTCACATGCGTTTTTCTGGATTTGTTTGTTATTCTTTCTCTCACTGTTCAAATAAACCTACCATTTCTTTTTCAGTGCGCAAACGTACAAAATCAGCAGGGGATCAAATACTTTTTTCCCTCACTGTACATTTGATGTTACTCCAATGACTTTGAATCAAAGTTGGGGTTAGACATCTGTTCTTGGACTCAGCGCCAGTGAATGACAGTCAACTGGCCTTCATCATAAGGGAAGTTTCTGAGTTAGAGTTGAACAAGGTGATTAGCTCAATAAAGCCAAAGATGTGTTTGGGCTGGACTTTACCTTTCTTAAAAATGAAAAAGAGTCACTCATTGGCACCATTACTAAGGTCACCAACACATCTATTGGTCAGGGGGTGTTTCCAAGTGTCTGGAAGTTGGCCATAATTAACGGCCATCTTTAAATCAGGTGACCCTGCTGACAGGAGTAACTACAGGCACATAAGTATACTACCTGTGGTGTCGAAGGTTGCTGAAATATGTGTAGCAGAGTAACTGATTTCCCACCTCAACAACAGCCCCTTGACATAAACACTCCATGCAGTTTGGCTTCAGAGCAAAACACTCCACAGAAACAGCCAACTGCTTTCTCCTGGAAAATGTGAAGTCCAAGATGGACAAAAGGGGAATTGCTGAGGCTGTATTTCTAGACCTAAGGAAATATTTTGATACTCTTAACCATGAGGTTCTCATCACAAAACTGTCCAAGTTAAACTTTTCCCCCAATGCCTTGAGATGAATGAAATCATACCTTGAAAGCAGAGCCCAGTGTGTTAAGGTGATGTTGGCTTGCCCCAAGGGTCAATATTGGTTCCCCACCCCTTCAGCCTGTATATTGATTATCTGTCTACTGGGTCTGAAGTTCAAATGTATGCAGATGATACAGTGATATAGTTGAAGTCGGAAAGAAGTTTACATACACTTAGGTTGGAGTCATTAAAACTTGTTTTTCAACCACGCCACAATTTATTTTTAACAAACTATGGTTTTGGGAAGTCAGTTATGTCACCTACTTTGTTGCATGACAAAAGTAATTTTTCCAACAATTGTTTACAGACAGATTATTTCACTTATAATTCACGGTATCACAATTCCAATGGGTCAGAAGTTTACATACACTAAGTTGACTGTGCCTTTTAAACAGTTTGGAAAATTCCAGAAAATTATGTAATGGCTTTAGAAGCTTCTGATAGGCTAATTGACATAATTTGAGTCAATTGGAGATGTACCTGTGGATGTATTTCAAGCCCTACCTTCAAACTCAGTGCCTCTTTGCTTGATGTCATGGGAAAATCAAAAGAAATCAGCCAGGACCTAAAACAAAAAATTTTGACCTCAGCAAGTCTGGTTCATCGTTGGGAGCAATTTCCAAACGCGTGAAGGTACCACATTCATCTGTACAAACAATAGTACGCAAGTATAAACACCATGGGACCATGCAGCCGTCATACATCTCAGGAAGGAGACGCGTTCTGTCTCCTAGACATGAACATACTTTGGTGCAACTCAATCCCAGAACAACAGCAAAGGACCTTGTGAAGATGCTAGAGGAAACAGGTACAAAAGTATCTATATCCACAGTAAAACGAGTCCTATATCAACATAACCTAAAAGGCCGCTCAGCAAGAAAGAAGCCACCGCTCCAAAACCACCATAAAAAAGCCAGACTACGGTTTGCAACTGCACATGGGGGCAAAGATCATACTTTTTGGTCTGATGAAACAAAAATAGAACTGTTTAGCCATAATGACCATCGTTATGTTTGGAGGATAAAGGGGGAGGCTTGCAAGCCGAAGAACACCATCCCAACAGTGAAGCACGGGGGTGGCAGCATCATGTTGTGGGGGTGCTTTGCTGCAGGAGGGACTGGTGCACTTCACAAAATAGATGGCATCATGAGGGAGGAAAATTATGTGGATATATTGAAGCAACATCAGTCAAGTAGTTAAAGCTTGGTCGCAAATAGGTCTTCCAAATGGACAATGACCCCAAGCATACTTCCGAAGTTGTGGACAACAGAGTGGCCATCACAAAGCCCTGACCTCAATCCTATAGAAACTTTGTGGGCAGAACTGAAAAAGCTTGTGCGAGCAAAGAGGCCGACAAACCTGACTCGGTTAAACGAGCTCTGTCAGGAGGAATGGACCAAAATTCACCCAACTTATTGTGGGAAGCTTATGGAAGGCAACCTGAAACGTTGACCCAAGTTAAACAATTTAAAGGCATTGCTACCAAATATTAATTGAGTGTATGTAAACTTCTGACCCACTGCTGAATGTGTTGAAAGAAATAAATCATTCTCTCTACTATTATTCTGACATTTCACATTCTTAAAATAAAGTAGTGATCCTAACTGACCTAAGACATGGGCTTTTTACTAGGATTAAATGTCATGAATTGTTAAAAACTGAGTTTATATGTAGTTGGCTAAGGTGTATGTAAACTTCCGACTTCAACAGTATATGTGCATGCAAAGAGCAAAAAACAAGCTGCAAAATAACTCACTACTGTAATGGTCCATGTTACAAAGATGCTCAGTGACTCATGTTTGCATCTCATTGTGAAGAAAAAGGTCTGCATGTTCTTCACAAAAAGGCCAACTGATGTTACTGAGCCAGATGTCTATGTGTCAGGGGAGAAGCTCCAGGTGTTAACTGACTAAGTATCTTGGCATCATACTTGATTCCAACCTCTCTTTTTTAAAAACCAGGTGAAAATGGTAGCTAAAAGAACCAAATTCAGCCCAGCTAATTTCCAATTCATAAGATATTGTTTCACTACAAAAGGTAGCAAAACTGTACTTCAACGCTATGATACTCTCCCCACTTATCATACTGCTTGAGTAGTTGGGCCCAAGCTTGCTGTACAACATTAAAATCCGTTCAGTCTGTCTACAAACAGGCTCTCAAAGTGCTTGATAGAAAGCCCAATAGCCATCATCACTGTTACATCCTCAGAAAGCATGAGCTCCTGAGTTGGGAAAATCTTTTGCCATACACCAACGGATACATTGTATTCAAGATCCTAAATGGCCTGTTTTCCCCTCCACTTAATACTTTGTTAACCTCACCGGCTCCAGCAGCAGAGGTGACTGTTTTGGAGAGCCTGGCGTGCCCAAAGTAAAATGCCTCCCATTTAGGCCCAGAAAATGGGATATGCATATATTTAGTACCATTGGATAGGAAACACTCTGAATTTTCAGGCAAAACCCTGAGGAATCTCTGTCCTGAAAAAAGTCATTTTGACACATTGCTCATTTTTGAGCCCCTCCCTATCCAAAATGACCATATATAGGCATGTGAACGCAGTGCACGTCGCTTCCTTATGATGTCATCAACCACGAGACGGTGTTTTACTCCATCTTGGGGGAATTTCGGCCATTGATAAACAGCATGGAACGAGAGACCACGTTATGAAAACTCTTCAGAGTGCGCGTGCATGAGAAGGCGCTGTGCCTTATTTATCGTTTTTAGCGTTCAGTTTATATTCCGGCTGATTTATAATAGTACATATACGTAAAAGGGTTCCTAAGGATACATTTAAAACTATGTTTGATTGTTTTTGGACAAGTTTATAGGTATAATTTTAACGAGTCGGCGCCGAGTTTCAAAGGAGTAATGGAGGCTGTCGTTTCTGATTATAACGCATGAACCAAATGGAGGATTTATGGATAAAAGACGTTACTTTTTCTAACAAAAGAACCATGGATTGTCTTCGTTGGACACTTAGGAAGACCTCAGCAGAAGTTCTTCAACAGGTAATTACTTTGTTTTCGCTGTGAAATGTGTTATGTGTGTGCCATGATTGCTAATCGATACATGGCTATTGGAAAATATGTGAGGTGCTACCCTCAAACAAATGAATGTGCTGCTTTCGCCGTAAAGCCTTTTTGAAATCTGACAACGCTGTGATATTGCCTAGAAACAGAGCTTTTGATGAGTATGGAACACTTGTATATAGCTGGATGTTTAATAATTCAATTTTCGGATTTTAAATCTGGCGCTACAGGTTTTCGCTGGTAGTGTCGGGATGATCCCGTCGTTAAACAGAAAACCCAAACCCATGCTCATATCTGCAACTCCCAGACGATGGAATCCCGTTCTGCAGCCACCTCCACCCGGGACCCCAAAGCTGCGGCCGCAAACAAAGACCCGGTGCTGGTGGCTATCCAAACCATCCTCGGCACCATGGACTCTCTCGAGGCATGACTCCAAGTGATTGAAGAAGGCAAGTCTGCTTCCGGTATCGTTTCCAACCTAGCGGACAACTAAGGATCCTGCAGCCATTTCTGAGATGTCGTTACATGCACTGCCCATGTTTATCCTGGCTTCAGCTACACCGGCGGCTCCCAATGGTAGGCCCTACATGTCCTCCGCAGACTATGTGTCTCCCCGACTGAGGACCACCATCCTCCAAGGGAAAGACGGGGGACCAGAGGGTTGTTGCTTGTGAAGATGTAACAGCTGTCTTTAAGACCTTATCCCAGGCTACAGCGTAACCGTTCCATCTCCAAGTTCATTGTAGTATTTAGCATTTGCTGCGACATTATTTGCACTGTTTTACCTCAGGCGAAAGGAGCTAGATTTACATCTATAACTAAGATTTGCGACCTTAGTATTGTCTGAGGGTGCTTTTTCCACTAAAGCTGCCCTTTATTTAGCTACCTTCAACGAGGTCATCGACTGGTCTGTCCTTGACATGGAGTTATTGGTGCTGCATGCTAGCAGCGATACAGTAGTTACAGGGCCCTAACGTTCCCAGATTATGGCCAGCCAGGCCACACCCCCGAGAATTGCCCGAAGGCTGCTTTTGGAGTCAAGCTGGCAGAGGTCCCCTGTGCTCCAGCGTCATGTTTTGTTGTCAAGTCTGAGCAAGTACGCCCTTCCTATGCCCTTTCACCGCTCGCCAGGGACGTGAGGTGGAGTTTCACAATAACACCCCTAAATGCAACAATATCAATGAAAATAATCTATAATTGCATCTTCCTCCATGTCTGCAGCTCATGCGTTGATCCCCACTGAAAGGCTGTGTGCCCATTATATTGCTCTACCCCTCAATGGCCAATTTTTTACATAATGTGGGAATCTCTGTATTATTTCGCTATCAGGCTCTCCTTCGGGTGAAATTCTCTGTCTGAGGGCTGGAAATGTGAGTTATATATCTGTCATTCTCATTGAAAGCAAGTTTAACATCTTAGGGAGCGGCTCCCGAGGTGACGGTTTTGGAGAGTCTGGCGTGCCCAAAGTAAAATGCCTCCCACTCAGGCCCAGAAAATATGATATGCACATAATTAGTACTATTAGATAGGAAACAGTCTGAAGTTTCTAAGAGTGTTAAAATATTGTCTGTGAGAATAAGAGAACGGATATAGCAGGCGAAAACCCGAGGAATTTCTGTCCTGGAAAAAGTGGTTTTGACACATTGCCTCATTGTGAACCCCTCCCTAATGAAAATGACCTTATATGGGAGTAAGATTGCAGTACCTATTGCTTCCACTGGATGTCAACAGTCTCTAGACAGTGTTTGATGATGTTTAGTTGCTCTGGATGGTAATAGAAGAAGAATTTCGTAAGTTAAGCAAGAGAGACCAGAACCAAAGGTCTGAATTAAAATCCTCATCCAGGATTAATAGGTCTGAGAGACTAGCATAAGAAGCTGTGATATAAAGGCTCGAACTTGAGGGATGATACGCATCACAAAGTTGTGTTGTCCCAGTAGAGTCAATAGGTCGCATTTAGTGATGGGCTGCCCATCCGTGAAGGACTGCACTGATATGTGGATGAGTAGCAGTTTATCTAGGGGGAGGGAATGCTATCTAGAGTTATGATGCTATCTAGAGTTATGCCCAGGAACTCGAGGGTGGTTGAACGGACAATAGTTTTCTCCTCTGACAGAGGGATGTCTAGAGCTTTGAATTTATGCCTAAGTTCTGAGATTGCGTGGCCTGAATTGTCAGGAGGGAAATTGATAAGCAGAAAATCGTCTAAAAGATGCCACACAAAAGGCAAATGGCAGTTATTTAAAGGTGCAATGTGCAGATATCGTTCCTCCTTTTCCTGGTTGCTAAAATTCAAAGCCTAATTTCAGTTTGTGACAAAACAAGCGCTCAGAGTGTAGAAAATCAGTGTACCATCTAAATCGCTGTGAAATATATTTTCAATAACCAAAAATATTTTATTTTCAGCTGTTCGAAAATAAAAAATGCAAAAACAAAACTTCAGAACGGGAAGCATAGAAATAACATACATAGAACAAATCTAGCTATCACGACTATCATGAGACCCAGATGCAGACACAATAGGCGGATAGTTCAAATCTCAGATATTTATTATAAAACAGGGCACAGGCAAATGGCAGGTCAAGGGCAGGTGGGGGTCAGTAATCCAAGGCAGAACCGGGAAGACTAGAAAAAAAAAAAAAGAAAAAGGAAAACCGGGAAACACACTGGACTGACCAGACAAGACGAACTGGCAGGTATGAATACACAGGAGATAATGGGGATAAATATGAGACACCTGGTGGGGGATGGAGACAAGTGCAAGACAGGTGAAACCAATAAGGGTGTGACACTACCGTTTCTTAATAGCTGGAACATACATTTTTTTCTATGACAAGTTCTTTGTGTCCTCTTTATGGATGCGGCCCCATCCTTGGGTTTTGGGGGGTATTTTGAAGGTCAGTGGTTCGCAGGTAGATGGCCACCCTAGCTCTCCAAATTAGATCACAAAAGGTAATCAGCATTTTTCTAAGTCTACCGCATAGTCGTGGCTTGCGCTATATGGGGCCAGCGTATGGCAAGGGAAGCGCAGAACTGTTCACTGTGAAAACGAAGCCACAGTTGGTATAATCAACAAACGACACTGGTCAGGCACCTAACATGGCTGTCAGTCATTCATCATTGTATTATTCACTTCTTAGGGGAGCGGCAGCAGAGGTGATGGTTTTGGAGAGCCTGGCGTGCCCAAAGTAAAATGCCTCCCATTCAGGCCCAGAAAATAGGATATGCACATATTCAGTACCATTGGATAGGAAACACTCTGCATTTTCCAAAAGTGTTAACCATTTGTCTGTGAGTAAAACAGAACGCATATGGCAGGCGAAACCCCGAGGAATTTCTGTCCTGGAAAAAGTGATTTTGACACATTGCTCATTTGGAACCCCTCCCTCATGAAAATGACCATATAAGGGCATATGAATGCAGTACCCATCGCTTCCATTAGATGTCAACAGTCTCGAGACAGTGTACATTTTCATTTTGGATGCTTTAGACCAGAGAATAAGAGCAAACCAGGAAGTGTACTTTTTATGTCAACAGTACCCAGCGCGCTTTCCCGACAAGGCGTGCTGTGTCTTTTTTACCGTCTTTATCGATCAGTTTATATTCCGGTTGATTTATAATAGTAAATATACGTAATAGTGTTCGTAAGGATACATTTAAAACTATGTTTGATTGTTCTTGGAGAAGTTTATAGGTATAAGTTGAACGAGTTCTCGTCACGTTTCAATGGAGGAGTGGAGGCTGTCGATTCTGATTATAACGCGCGCGAACCAAATGGAGATTTATGGATAAAATACATTACTTTTTCTAACAAAAGAACCATGGATTGTCTTCGTTGGACACTTAGGATAACCTCAGCAGAAGTTCTTCAACAGGTAATTGATTTGTTTTCGCTGTGAAATGTGTTATGTGTGTGCCATGATGGCTAATGGATTCATGGCTATGGGAAAAATATGTGAGGTGCTACCCTCAAACAATCAAATGTGCTACTTTCGCCGTAAAGCCTTTTTGAAATCTGACAACGCTGTGATATTGCCAAGAAACAGAGCTTTTGATGAGTATGGAACACTTGTATATTGGTGGATGTTTAATAATTCAACTTTTGAATTTGGCGCCTTGCATTTCACCTGGTAGTGTCGGGATTGAGGCGCTAGCGCCCCAGCAATCCCTGAGAGCTTAATGCCGTACATATCCCATTGCACGAGAATACTGTGGCTGATGCTCTGTGTCGTTTCTGTTTTCAGGAGTTTCGTCGCCTATGCCCAGCTGCTAGCAAGGTCCCGGTGCCACTGCCGCCACACACGGAAATGCTGCTGTTCTAGACAATCCCATGATAGCAGCACCTTTGGGGGTCAGCAAACAATATTTGCGCGGTGGTATAGCCGTTTCTACATTGAAGTCATATGATTCCGTGTGGAAATCAGTTTCTTCATCACTTTCTGCAGGGACCACCTTCATCTTTCTCGTGGCAGGTATCCAATTCCATGTCAGATGTTGTGATCTTTCTTTTCTGAGTCTGTTTTCTCATCATGTAATTAAATGGATGCTCAAAGGCATTAAAAAGATTTATCCCGCTCCTCCTGATGCTAGTCTTCCTATCCCTCTCCCCATACAACAACATATGCTTGCTGTTGTTAGAGAAGGGAGTTTTCCCCCCTTTATTGATATAATGCCTGATGCTGTATTCCTCCTGGCATTCTATGGTTTCCTTTGTAGTGGTGAGTTCACTACTCCCTCCAACACTTTTTTTCCCTTCACATGATCTTTTTTTTTCTGATCTGGTCTTTCACCCCAATCCCTATAGACTCACTCTCAAGTGTTCCAAATCAGCTTCCGGGTGCACTATCATATTAGCTCGCACTAACACTCAATTCTGTCCTCACACTTCCATGCTTAAATATATACTGGTTCATCTACGCTCTTCCACTCATCACTCTCTGTTCCTCATCCCTCCTCTTCAACCCTTGTCAAAATTTACCTTTCCCAAATAATACTACGCTGCAGTCTTTCACCTCAACATTACACTGGCCACTCGTCCCGAAACGGAGCTGCGACTACAGCAGCAACACTCCAGCTACTAGGTCGATGGTCATCCTCTGCCTACTCACAAGGTTGGGGAGTAATGGATTACATATAATCAAAAACTGGTAACTAATCCGTTTCTTTACCAGCATAAATATTGTAATCAGATTACAGATACATTTGAAACACTAGATGATTACTTGTAAATTTGTGGATTTTTTGTTGTTGTTGACACTTCTCAATGACATTCAAATCAGCATTGAAAAAAGGCACAAGTTTAAGTTTGTTCCACCTGAGCGAGCCTGACCACAAGTCAGAGACCACTATGATGACACATCAAATGTGTTTGATGGATAGAGAGAAAAGAGCAGGAATAGGCTTTTGTAGGATACAGTCCAAGCTATGTCTTCCAATTGTGCAACTGCTGCTGGCATCCAAAGATTATCCAACTTGAATAAATGCTTGGAGATAAGGATGACAGCAGTGGTGTAGTCTACGGCGATACGGATATCACTTATTATTGATATCTACATAGAGCATTAATGTGAATCACATTGCTGCTCTCTCATTTAGTTATTTGCGCCTTACAGATTATGGTTGTTGTGAATGGCTGTTCACAAATCGAAATATGAATTTGAACCCAATAATGGTTGAATTCAAGAAGTTTAAGCTGCCTATCAATCATTGAAACCAGTGCTCTTACAACTCTTACAATTTTTCTAGGAAAAATTCCCTAGAAGGGCCAGAACCTAGGAAGAAACCTAGAGAGGAACCAGGCTATGAGGGGTGGCCAGTCCTCTTCTGGCTGTGCCGGGTGAAGATTATAACAGAACATGGCCAAGATGTTAAAATGCTCATAGATAATAATAATCACAGTGGTTGTCGACGTTGAGACTGGTGTTTTGCGGGTACTATTTAATGAAGCTGCCAGTTGAGGACTTGTGAGGCATCTGTTTCTCAAACTAGACACTCTAATGTACTTGTCCTCTTGCTCAGTTGTGCCCCGGGGCCTCCAACTCCTCTTTCTATTCTGGTTAGAGCCAGTTTGCCCTGTTTTGTGAAGGGAGTAGTGCACAGCGTTGTACGATATCTTCAGTTTCTTGGCAATTTCTCGCATCTCTTCATTTCTCAGAACAAGAATAGACCAACGAGTTTCAGAATAAAGTTCTTTGTTTCTGGCAATTTTGAGCCTGTAATCAAACCCACAAGTGTTGATGCTCCAGATACTCAACTAGTCTAAAGAAGGCCAGATTTATTGGTTCTTTAATTAGCACTACGGTTGTCCGCTGTGCTAACATAATTGGAAAAGCGTTTTCTAATGATCAATTAGCCTTTTAAAAAGATAAACTTGGATTAGCTAACACAATGTGTCATTGGAACACAGGAGTGATGGTTGCTGATAATGGGCCTATGTATTTCTGATCAATTTGCTGTTATTCTAATGGACAACACTTTGTACATTTCTAAGTGACCCCAAACTTTTGAATGGTAGTTTGGTTGAAATTAGGCGTCTGCATGCAAACACATTAAACATTTTTTGAATCAGCGCACCTTGAATGAAAAAATACTTCCATTAACTTGTCTTCAATCTTTTATCCAAATTTGCTCTATGTATCCCTCCTTTCTGATGAGTAACTTATTTATTTGGGGAGAGGTTTGATGCCAGCTGCCCAGCATAGGGTTACCTGTCATCCACATCTGGCTCCAAGGAGCATTTTCTTGGAGACGAGACCTCCCCCAATCTATCTAATAAATATTCCTTATTGCATTCTGTTTTGTTGTCCAATCAGTTAAGCCTGTACTCGATTGAACTCCCCATAAGACTGAGAAGTGCACCATGAAGAGGGCTGTAAACAATGTTTTCGTTGTAATTCCAGCTTTTCAAACTCAGCAAATGTTTATGCTCCTGTGGAAAGCTCAAATGAAGTCGAGGAAGTGTGTTTTTTTGTCATTGTATTATTGTCTTTACAAAAAAAAAGCAGCCCACTCAGATAAGGCTTGATTGAGCATGCACAAAAATGCTGATAACGACAGAACAAGGTGGCAGCAAACATCCATTTCATCTTTCGCCATTCAAATTGATGGTGCCCAGCTGTGAAACACAACGGTTCTGCAACAAAAAGGGGCTAACTAAATACAAGACATTCCTTGTGTTGAATTACACCAGGAGGGCAAGGAAATTATGCGATGACTCCACTCTCTCTGCATTTAAACTGCATCCCAAATGCTACCCTATTCCCTATACAGTGCACTACTTTTGACCAGGGCCCATAGGGATATAGGGAATAGGGTGCTATTTGGGAGGTACCCTTACAGTCGGGCCGCACTTAAGCTATAATTACTTGCAGTGGAAAAACAGGAGAGAGGAGGGGTAAAAAAAAGAACAATTCTGAATGCACACTATGCCGTGATGTATGAGGGGGAGAGTGTAAGAATGGAACAAACACAATCCACAAACAATGCTCATCATATGGTGTGCATTTATCATGAGGATGAAGTAGGCAGGCCCACATATTATTTCTATGAAAACATGAATAAAAGACATGGGCTATTAGCTCGTCTTATCACATATTTCACATAACATAAAATGGTATTATGTTAGGTGATTACTTACAATCAGTTAGTTTGGAAAATCTGAGTAACTGGCTTGAGAAGAACTATGGAATTCATTTTACCTTTGTTACCTGGAATTGTTGTGATTCTCATACATCCAGAACACTGTGGTGTTATTTCAAAACTGACAAGCCAATTGGATCATACAGTTGTATTATAACATTGCCACAAAGTACATCTATTCAAGTTCTATCATATACCGTAGTGATGAACAATACTGTACTTTCCAAAATAAAGACTTCTTATCATGGGCTGTGGCCCTCTGTGTACAATTAGTCTCCCATTCCATTTGAAAATAATTTTGTTGCTGTTGTTTTTCTCTTTCCCCCGCAGCCATCGACGTCACTCCTTAGAATCTTTCCAGCCGGGAAGAGTGGACCCTGATGGGAGTCATGCCGTGCAGTGCCTTCAGCGCTCACACAATTGACTGTCAATTCCAAAACCCAGGGTGGGAGAGAGGGTGGGGCCGAGGAGGAGGGTCACGCAGGGATTGCTCAATGATTTGCGCAAACTGACATTTCGCACAGCCATATTAAAGTCCATTTGCAGGCCTTTGCTGGTGAGGTCTCCTTTAGCTCGTTGCAGATAAAGTGATTTGAAGCCCATCAACAGGTTTGTGTAACGCCATACTGTAACTTGCCTAGCTCATTGGAAGCCAATAACATGCAAAATGTGGGGAGTGCTACAGTATATAGAAAAAGCAGTTGCAGAACCCATGATGACAGTGTTCTGTTTTATCTCTAAATTCTGAATGAAATCAAATTATTACCACCAATTTTTTTTTTTTTAAACCTGCCTACTTTACACATACCAGCTAATTCACTTCTCAATGATGAGTGCAATTTAAAACAAGGAGTACTTTGTTTTTAACAAGAGAAGTGTCACGACTTCCGACAAAGTCGGTGCCTCTCCTTGTTCGGGCGGTGTTCGGCGGTCGGCGTCACCGGTCTTATAGCCATCATCGATCCATTTGTTTTGTCTTGTCTTCCCACACACCTGGTTTCAATTCCATTCATTTACATGTTGTGTATTTAACCCTCTGTTTCCCACATGTCCTTGTCCAGAATTGTTGTTTGTAGTGCTTGTACTTTGTTATGTATACTGGTAGTTTACGGGTTGTTTGTACCCAATTGATTTTCTTGTGTTGTTTTGACCGGTTGGTTTGTTTATTAAACAACTACGAGTATTACCCAGCTTTGCTCTCCTGTGCCTGACTTCTCTGCCACCAGTTATGCAACCCCTACAAGAAGACCAAACTAAAGTTGCATATTTACAGCGACTGTGATTAATTGACTTTTTAAGTGGCACATATCGACTATTAAGCAGATGATTACCACTATGTGTAAATGAAGCAGGGTTTAAGCAATGATGGCTAAACTACTAGTATTAACATATCTATCTTGCACATGCAATTATTGATTGTTGTGGACATCACTTCAAGGAAATTTGCCTCTGTTGTGTGTTGACATCAGTTCAGGTTTGGTATTGATCGTAAAATCTGCACAACAATTTACACACATAACATTTCATTTTGAAAAGCACAAGCATATTATTCTGAGATCTGTGAAACAACGTTGTTGAAAAGTGTGACATTCACTGCGCTTGTTTGACTTTCATTGTTTCCAATCTAATTTAAATCAACTTTAAGGCACTCCAAGTACTCTCCAGAATGTAATTTAGTTTGACTTCAAGATCAAATTCCAAGATTATTTGTTTTATCATATGCTGGCATTAACCTTGATCAGTTTCAAACACTTACAGTATAGAAGCCCATGGAATCATAATGAAAATCACATGATACTTTGAAGAGCCAGACAATGTTTCTAGTTAAGAATATTATCCCACTCTTTAGGGCCGCCTTTCCCATCAAAACCCACATTTCCTGCCCTTTTGTTGTGGTACTGTAACCACCATTCTTAACTGTATGTGGAAATCATACTTGCTTGTTAAGGCTTTTGTTCGAGACCGACACCAAAACACCTGCTTCTGCGAGAAATGCATTAATGATTCAATTCACTATTTGAATCCATCAAAAATTTTACATACCTCCTTAGTTCCACTGAAATCATCCCTTTCATAACTATTCTTCTGCTTTCCTTCATTTCTAATGCAGCAACATATGGCAGGTGGCAACTTACAGCAAATGTATGCATTTAAACAGAAGAGCTCATTTGAATAATGACTCTGAGCAAATATTGTATGAGCATTCAAATAAATATCTATCTAGTTGGTACTCACACTCTTAGAAAAATAGGTGCCATCTAAAACAGCAATGGGCAAAAAAAAAAAAAATGAACTCACCATGAGGGGCCGGAGTGGCTCGCTGGTCTGCGTATCGACAATTATACCCTCTTGACAGCGGATAATATTTTTTTTTAAAGTCAACTTCTTAGGGAGCGGCTGCATAGGTGACGGTTTTGGAGTCTGGCGTGCCCAAAGTAAAATGCCTGCCACTCAGGCCCAGAAAATAGGATATGCACATAATTAGTACTATTGGATAGGAAAGACTCTGAAGTTTCTAAGAGTGTTAAAATAATGTATGTGTGTATAACAGAACTGATATAGCAGGCGAAAAACCGAGGAAAATTGCAGATTTTTGTGACCTTTGCTCTGTTTGAGACTCTCCCCATTGACTTCAAGGCAATCCAGCTCCGAGATTGCAGTACCTATGGCTTCCACTAGATGTCAGCAGTCTATAAACAAAGACAGAGTGATTGGAGTAAGCAAAACGGATAGAAACAGGAAATGGTCAGGGGAGCTCAAGATTTCTCGGGCGCGAGACTGGATGCGCACCCCACTATTTTCCTTTCATAACGTTTAGGTTACCATCCGAGTGAAATATTATCGCTAATATTCATAAAAGGATAGCTAAGGATGCATTATAACTGGTCTTTGATTTGTTTAGGAAAAGTTTATAGGTATATTTGAAAGCGTTCTCTTCACGTTTCAATGGGCGATTCGACGTTGGATTTTCTGAACATAACGCCCCAACCAAACTGAGATTTATGGATATAATAAATTACTTTTTCTAACAAAAGAACCATTGGCTGTCTTTGTTGGACACTTGGGAAGCCCTCAGCAGAAGTTCTTCGAAAGGTAAGGGATTTGTTTTCGCTGTGAAATGGGTTTTGTGTGAACCGCGCTGGTTTATGAATTTATGCTAATGCAGAAATATGAGAGGTGCTATCCTCAAACAATCAAATGTTGTGCTTTTGCCCTAAAGCCTAGCGCCCCACTGCTCCCTAAGTAGTTAATTTCCTGCAAATCTACACAGTTTGCTATAGGGCGTAGAGTAACTGTTTTAAAGCAAGTTTTCTGCAATTCTACACATTCTGCCATGGGACAGAGAGAAGATTTAGCAATTCTATAACTAATTTCATGCAATTCTACAAATTTTGCCATGGGACTGAGAGAAAAATGTAAAGTTTTATAGGCGAAATTCCTGCAATTCTAAACATTTTGCCATAGGGTGGAGAGAAATGTTTGCCGTTTTCAATATGATATTTGAGTTAGTGACTAACAAAGTCAGTCAGTTAATAGACCATGATTACTACACGTTTAGATACAGTAGCTACCCCACCCCAAATATTTTTATTAGGTGCAATGAAATGTGTTGTTTTACAGAGTCAGCAATAGTAGTAAGGCAAGAAAATATAGTTAAGTTCCTTGCTCAATGGCACATCGACAGATTTTTTACCTTAAACGTTCAGCTACCTGCCACTAGACAGCTAGACTAAACTACCAAACTAAAATAAATGCTAGCTGACATTTGTCAATTGACTATCAGTCACTGCCATAAGAGGAAAAAATGCTGATGCGCAACCAATTTTCGAAATTTCAGCCTGAGTATTCTATTATTCAAACTCTCAACAGTAAGTTGAGATCCCGAGTGAGTTATCTTTTGTTTTTTTTTTTGAGGGGGCTACAAAATGGGGGCCACTGATCTAAAATCGAAAAGGGTTCTTTGGGCAATCCTTTGTGTAACCTTTTTGGGTTCCATGTAAAACCCTTTCCACAGAGGTTTCTACCTGGAACCAAAACAGGTTATCCTATGGGGAAAGCTGAAGAACCATTTTGGAACACTTTTTTAAGAGTGCTTAGGGGATTCTTTAGCCCATCATCTGTAAAATAAACATATCACTGATAAAGTCAGAAGAAATGTGAGGTCCTCTGAGATGTTTGCTACAGGTATGGTGTTGACTAAGTGTGTATCTAGAACCTAAAAGGATTCTTCGGCTGTCCGCTTATGAGAACCCTTGAAGAACCCTTTTTGGTTCCATGTATAACCCTTTCCACAGATGGTTCAACATGAAAGCCAAAAAGATTTCTACCTGTAACCAAATAGGGTGAGGTTTGTATCAATTTATTACAGAAAAATACATTCTGCTCACACATTCATGTCCTTAGATGTGGTACTGTCCACCTGTGAGTTAAGATTGTACTCGGAACACATCACTTGACAATACTCACCAAACCTTCAGGGATATACAGTACCATTCAAAGGTTTTTTCTACATTGTAGAAGAATAGTGAAGACATCAACAATATGAAATAACACATATGGTGTCATGTAGTAAACAATAAAAGTCTTAAACAAATCAAATATGTTATATTTGAGATTCATCAAAGTAGCCAACTGTTGCCTTGATGATAGCTTTGCACATGCTTGGCATTCTCTCAACCAGCTTCACCTGGAATGTTTTTCCAACAGCCTTGAAGGAGTTCCCACAAATGCTGAGCACTTGTTAGCAGCTTTTCCTTGAGATTAGGGAGAACAAGTCATCTGATACAGCACTCCATCACTGCCCTTATTGGTCAAATAGCCCTTACACAGCCTGGAGGTGAGTTGGGTCATTGTCCTGTTGAAAAACAAATGATTGTCCCACTAAGAGCAAGCCAAATGGGATGGTGTATCAATGCAGAATGCTGTGGTAGTCATTCTGGTTAAGTGTGACTTGAATTCTAAGTAAATAGCAGACAGTGTTACCAGCAAAGCACCCCCAAACCATTACACCTCCTCCTCCATGCTTCATGGTGGGAACCACACATGCAGAGATCATCCGTTCACCTACTCTGTGTCTCACAAAGACACGGCGGTTGGAACCAAAAATAAAAAAGTTTGACTCATCAGACCTAAAGACAGATTTCCACCGGTCTAATGTCCATTGCTCGTGTTTCTTGGACCAAGTAAGTCTCTGCTTCTTATTGGTGTCCTTTAGTAGTGGTTTCTTTGCAGCAATTCGACCATGAAGGCCTGATTCACGCAGTCTCCTCTGAACAGTTGATGTTGAGATGTGTCTGTTACTTGAATTCTGTGAAGCATTTATTTGGGCTGCAATCTGAGATGCAGTTAACTGTAATGAACTTAACCTCTGCAGCAGAGGTACCTCTGGGTCTTCCTTTCCTGTGGTGGTTTTCATTTAAGCCAGTTACATCATAACTCTTGATGGTTTTTGCGGCTGTACTTGAAGAAACTTTAAAGTTCTTCTAATTTTCCGCATTGATTGACCTTCATGTCTTAAGATGGACTGTCATTTCTCTTTGCTTATTTGAGCTGTTCTTGCCATAGTATGGACTTCGTCTTTTACCAGATAGGTGTGGTAAACAGAAGATAGCCCCATCTTGTCATAACAGAACTGATTGTCTCAAAAGCATTAAGAATGAAAGTAATACATGGCTGCTAGAATCTTGACTAGAATTCCAAAATTTGATCATATTGCCCCTGTGTTTGCCTCTCTACACTGGCTTCCTGTTAAGGCAAGGGTTGATTTCAAGGCTTTACTGCTAACCTACAAAGCATTACGGGTTGCTCCTATCTATCTTTCCCATTTGGTCCTGCCGTACATACCTAAAAGTACGCTACGGTCACAAGACGCAGGCCTCCTTACTGTCCCTAGAATTTTTAAGCAAACAGCTGGATGCAGGGATTTCTCCTATAGAGCTACATTTTTATGGAATGGTCTGCCTATCCATGTGAGAGACGCAGACTCGGTCTCAACCTTTAAGTCTTTATTGAAGACTCATCTCTTCAGTAGGTCCTATGTGTAGTGTAGTCTGGCCCAGGAGTGTGAAGGTGAATGGAAAGGCACTGGAGCAACGAACCGCCCTTGCTGTCTCTGCCTGGCCGGTTCCCCACTCTCCACTGGGATTCTCTGCCTCAAACCCTATTACAGGGGCTGAGTCACTGGCTTACTGGTGCTCTTCCGTGCCGTCCCTAGGAGGGGTGCATCACTTGAGCGGGTTGAGTCAATGATGTGATCTTCCTGTCCGGGTTGGTGCCCCCTTTGGGTTCGTACCGTGGGGTAGATCTTCGTTGGCTATACTCGGCCTTGTCTCAGGATAGTAAGTTGGTGGTTGAAGATATCCCTCTAGTGGTACAGGTGCTGTGCTTTGGCAAAGTGGGTGAGGTTATATCCTGCCTGTTTGGCCCTGTCCGGGGTATCGTCGGACGGGGCCACAGTGTCTCCCGACCCCTCCTGTCTCAGCCTCCAGTATTTATGCTCCAATAGTTTGTGTCGGGGGGCTAGGGTCTGTTATATCTGGAGTATTTCTCCTGTGTTAATTTAAGTATGCTCTCTCTTATTCTCTCTCTCTTTCTTTCTCTCAGAGGACCAGAGCCCTAGGATCATGCCTCAGGACTACCTGGCCTGATGACTCCTTGCTGTCCCCAGTCCACCTGGTCGTGCTGCTGCTCCAGTTTCAACTGTTCTGCCTGCGGCTATGGAACCCTGACCTGTTCACCGGACGTGCTACCTTGTCCCAGACCTGCTGTTTTCAACTCTCTAGAGACAGCAGGAGCGGTAGAGATGCTATGAAAAGCCAATTTACATTTACTCCTGAAGTGCTGACCTGTTGCACCCTCTACAACCACTGTGATTATCATTATTTGACACTGCTGGTCATCTATAAACATTTTAACATCTTGGCCATGTTCTGTTATAATTTTCACCCGTCACAGCCAGAAGAGGACTGGCCACCCCTCATAGCCTGGTACCTCTCCAGGTTTCTTCCTAGGTTCCGGCCTTTGTAGGGAGTTTTTCCTAGCCACTGTGCTTCTACACCTGTATTGCTTGCTGTTTGGGGTTTTAGGCTGGGTTTCTGTACAGCACTTTGTGACATCAGCTGATGTAAGAAGGGTTTCATAAATACATTTGATTGAAAGTAAAAAATAAAGAAAAACCCTGGAATGAGTAGGTGTCCAAACTTTTGACTGGTACTCTATATAATACGTACTTACATGTAGCGCTGAAAGAAAAGGCATACATTGATACACGTAGATGTACACTACAGTGTATCGCCGTCAAACATAAATATGATAGATGGCATTAGACAAGGCTGTTAAGTGGTGTGGCTGCCTGCTCAGATCAAAGTCTCTAGGTGAAAAAATTTGGGATGGATTTGAAAGCATGCAAGACACAATCCGCTGAAGATAATGCCACTGCATGTACAACAAATGTGTAAACCTCATGGGCATTTTGCCCAGGGAGTTCCTCAATGTGAGCTTTAGAGAGGATATATATAATCTTTCTGGTTTCGAGTGTTCATGTAAATGTTTTTTTTTTTTCTTACATAGATTCTGAATCAAAAGGTATTTGAACCATCAGAATGGAAGAGAAATCAAATTAGATGGACATTTAAAAGCGTGGGTAGGTGTGTATGCATATTGTGGCGAAACCTGTCATATTCTGCATATTTTGCAGAATATGACAGGTGTCGGTTTTGAAGAGTCTGGCATGTCCAAAGTAAAAGGCCTGCCACTCATGCCCAGAAACTAGGATATGCACACAATTAGTACTATTGGATAGGAAACACTCTGAAGTTTCTAAGAGTGTTAAAATATTGTCTGTGAGTATAACAGAACTGATATAGCAGGCAAAAACCCAAGGAACTTCTTTCCTTGGAAAAAGTGTTTTTGACACATTGCCTCATTTTGAACCCCTCCCTATTGAAAACAGCCATATCTGGGAGTAAGATTGCAGTAGCTATTGCTTCCACTGGATGTCAACAGTCTCTAGACAGTGTTTGGTGATGTTAGGTTGCTCTGGATGGTAATAGAAGAAGAATTTCGAACTAGTCATCGGATGTAAACAGAAGAGGAGGCGCGTTCATGGGCGCGCTGTGTTTTTTTCCTTTCCTATCGTCCAGTTTATAATCCGGTTGAAATATTATAGTAAATATACATAAGTGTTCTTAAGGATACATCAATGATGTTTGATTGTTCTTGGACAAGTGTATAGGTATAGGTTGAACGTGTTCTCTTCACGGTTCAATGGGCGAGTGGACCCTGTATTTTATGAACATAATGCGCCAACCAAACAGAGATTTATGGATATAATAAATGACTTTTTCTAACAAAAGAACCATTGGATGTCTTCGTTGGACACTTGGGAAGCCCTCAGCAGAAGTTCTTCGAAAGGTAAGGGATTTTATATTAGAGATTTTATACGTTTTATGAGACCCGCTTTGGTTATGGATTTATGCTAATGCATAAAATATGAGAGGGGCTATCCTCAAACAATCAAATGTTGTGCCTTCGCCGTAAAGCCTTTTTGAAATCTGACAATGCTGTGATATTGCCAAGAATCAGATCCCTTGATGACTATTCAACACTTGTATATTGATGAATGGTTAATAATTCAACTTTTGGATTTTGAATTTGTCGCCTTACATTTCACCGGGTAGCGCCCCACTGCTCCCTAAGTAGTTTTAATTATTTGTGTGACACACATGAGTTGACAGGTGTTGTGCTATACTGAACAAAAATGTGAAGGCTACAATTTCAAAGATTTTTGAGTTCACATAAGGAAATCTGTCAATTGGATTAACTTCATTAGGCACCAATGTATGGATTTCACATGATTGGGAACACAGATATGCATCTGTTGGTCACAGATATTGCTGGATATTGGCAGGTATTGGAACACGCAGTCGTACATGTCAATCCTGAGCATCCCAAACAGGCTCATTGGGTGACATGTCTCTTGAGTATGCAGGCCTTTGTGACATGGGGTCGTGCAATATCATGCGGATGAATGGCTCGACAATGGGCCTCAGGATCTCATCACGGTATATCTGTGCATTCAAATTGCCTTCAATAAAATGCAATTGTGTTCATTGTCCGTAGCTTATGCCTGCCCATACCATAACAGTAACCTGGTAGTGGGGTCAGTTAGACATACTGCCAAATTCTCTAAAATGACATTGGAGAAGGCTTATGGTAGATAAATGATTATGAAATTTTCTGGCAACAGCTCTGGTGGACATTGCTGCAGTCAGCATGGCAATTGCACGCTCCCTCAAAACTTGAGACATCGGTGATATTTTAGTGGCCGTTTATTTTACAGGTGCACCTTTTTTTTTTGCATATGTTACTGTCATGGATCGCACCTCCTGTGGCTCTCTCCGATCACCGAAGGACACCATCACCGGAGTATTGACTACACTTCCCATCTGCCCCGTACCTAGGTCTAATTAGCTGCACAGCTGTATCCACTTCTTTCCCCTATATATTCCCTCTCCAGGCCCCTATGCTTTGCGAAGTCTTGCACTGCCCCGGCTAGTCATTTCTGAGCACTCTTTTGATCTGTTGACTGATTCCTTGTTTTTGACCTCGGACTGTGTTTTGATTCCTGTTTACCCGTCTGCCGCCTGCCCCGACCTACGCCTGGTACCGACTCTGTTTCTGGATCCCCTTTGACACCCTTTACGCTGTTCTCTGAGTTTTGCCTGTCTGACCTACCTTCATTAACTTCACCGGCTCCAGCAGAACTTCACCGGCTCCAGTTTTGGAGAGCCTGGCGTGCCCAAAGTAAAATGCCTCCCATTTAGGCCCAGAAAATGGGATATGCATATATTTAGTACCATTGGATAGGAAACACTCTGAATTTTCCAAAACTGTTAACCATTTGTCTGTGGGTCAATCAGAACGCATTTGGCAGGCAAAACCCTGAGGAATCTCTGTCCTGAAAAAAGTCATTTTGACACATTGCTCATTTTGAGCCCCTCCTATCCAAAATGACCATATATAGGCATGTGAACGCAGTGCACGTCACTTCCTTATGATGTCATCAACCACGAGACGGTGTTTTACTCCATCTTGGGGGAATTTCGACCATTGATAAACAGCATGGAACGAGAGACCACGTTATGAAAACTCTTCAGAGTCTTGGCGTGCATGAGAAGCGCGCTGTGCCTTATTTATCGTTTTAGCGTTCAGTTTATATTCCGGCTGATTTATAATAGTACATATACGTAAAAGGGTTCCTAAGGATACATTTAAAACTATGTTTGATTGTTTTTGGACAAGTTTATAGGTATAATTTTAACGAGTCGGCGCCGAGTTTCAAAGGAGTAATGGAGGCTGTCGTTTCTGATTATAACGCATGAACCAAATGGAGGATTTATGGATAAAAGACGTTACTTTTTCTAACAAAAGAACCATGGATTGTCTTCGTTGGACACTTAGGAAGACCTCAGCAGAAGTTCTTCAACAGGTAATTACTTTGTTTTCGCTGTGAAATGTGTTGTGTGTGCCATGATTGCTAATCGATACATGGCTATTGGAAAATATGTGAGGTGCTACCCTCAAACAAATGAATGTGCTGCTTTCGCCGTAAAGCCTTTTTGAAATCTGACAACGCTGTGATATTGCCTAGAAACAGAGCTTTTGATGAGTATGGAACACTTGTATATAGCTGGATGTTTAATAATTCAATTTTCGGATTTTAAATCTGGCGCTACAGGTTTGCGCTAGTAGTGTCGGGATGATCCCGCTAGCGACCCACTGGTATTTGAGTCGTTAAAGTATCCTGCATATGGATCCGAACGTCTCTGGCTCGTTGTTACAGAAGACTTCGCCAATACAGGATCCAGCAGCTATGTATCGGCTCACATCCGAAGTGTCATCCCAAGCCTTTATGCTGGCTGCCCACCAGCAACAGCTTGAGAAATTAACTTCGCTGACCGAGGAGCTAGTGAGATCCGTACAGACACTCAGCACTCCGATCGCTACCTCAGCTCTTCCCGCTGCTTCTATGGCTTCCCCGACTCTGAGTGTGAGTACCCCCTCTGGCTCTCCGCGTCTGTCCCTACCTGAGAAATATGATGGTTCAGCGGCAAGATGTAAGGGATTTCTTCTTCAGTGCTCCCTATTTATTGACCAACAACCTACCCTATATCCCACCGACGACAGCCGAGTATCCTTTGTATGTTCATTGCTGACCGGTAGGGCACTGGATTGGGCGACTGCGCTATGGGAGGGTGGACACCTGTCATTCCCCTCATATGACTGCTTTCGTCGCCAGTTCAGAGAGGTTTTCGAGCATCCAGCCGGCGGAAAGGAGCCGGGCGAGCTGTTACTCTCCCTACGCCAGGGGGAATCTACCGCTGCAGATTATACCCTTTCCTTCCGCACCCTGGCTGCACAAACTGGTTGGGAGGAGGCTCCGTTGAAATTACTCTACCGCAGGGGACTTAACACGGGCCTACAAGCGGAGCTAGCATGTCGGGAGGAGGGGAATTCACTCGGTCAATTCATGGAATTAACCATTCGCCTCGATAACCTGATGCGAGCTCGGCGTGTGCCCCAGCTGTACCGAATTGCCGAAGCTGCCTCCGCTAGTCACGAAGTTGAACCGATGCAGATCGGCTACACTCGGCTCACGCCCGAAGAGAGGGAGAGAAGATTACGTCATCGTTTATGCCTGTATTGTGGAGGATCTGGCCACATGAGGGCGACATGTCCAAGCAGACCCACATCCCAAGACTCTGCTAGGGTGAGTGCCAACCTCTACTCTTCTAGATCATTTGAACTAGCCGTGAAGAAGTTATAAATACTACTGCTTTGATAGACTCAGGAGCAGCAGGAAATTTAATTGATCAGTCATTTGCTAAAGCTCATAATATTTCTCTTCTCCCATGTCAATCCCGGTTAGCAGTGGCAGCGTTAGACGGACGTCCCTTGGGTACCGGGGAGATCCAATACATCTCACAAGAAATCACCCTAAGTACTAGCACCCTGCACACTGAGACGATTCAGCTGCTCACCATTGAATCCCCACAACATCCCATCATTCTTGGTATGCCGTGGCTGGAGAAGCATAACCCAACCATTTCATGGGCTGAGAAACAGATAGTCCAGTGGTCCAAAACCTGCCAGGAGAAATGCCTGCACCCCCTGACTAGGACCACTCCTACCCCTACTCACACCGAGAACCCAGATCTACAGAAGATTCCCGTGGAGTACCATGACCTCGCTCTGGCGTTCAGTGAGAGTAGGGCTACTCAGCTTCCACCTCACCGACCCGGTGATTGCACTATAGATCTCATTCCAGGAACCTCTCCTACACGAGGAAGAATATTTCCTCTCTCACAGCCCGAATCCGACGCCATGAAGAGCTATATAGAGGAGGCACTTTCCAAGGGTTTCATTCGTACATCCATCTCTCCTGCTTCAGCCGGATTCTTCTTTGTGAAGAAGAAGGACGGAGGATTACGTCCCTGTATCGACTATCGCAGCCTCAACGAGATCACCGTAAAATTTCGCTACCCATTGCCACTAGTTCCAGCCGCCCTCGAACAGCTCCGAACCGCCAGGTTTTTCACCAAGTTGGACCTGCGCAATGCGTATAATCTGATTCGGATCAAGGAGGGGGACGAGTGGAAAACGGCATTCTCCACCACCACCGGGCACTATGAGTATCAAGTGATGCCGTTCGGGCTCGCTAACAGTCCCTCCGTGTTCCAATCATTTGTCAACGAGATCTTCCGAGACATGCTGAACCAGAAGCTCATTGTCTATATCGACGACATCCTGATCTATTCGGAGACGTTCGAGACCCACGTGCAGGATGTCAGAGCAGTACTTCAACGTCTCATTGATAACCAACTATACTCCAAGATCCAGAAATGTGAGTTCCATCAGACACGGATCTCCTTCTTGGGATACATCATCAGTGCCAAGGAAGTGACCATGGACAACAGCAAGGTGGAGGCAGTGGTCAACTGGCCACAACCCACCAAGGTAAAGGAGTTACAGCGTTTCCTGGGCTTCGCTAACTTCTACCGTCGGTTTATCAGAAACTTCAGCATCACAGCAGCGCCACTCACGTCTCTTCTTCAGGGTGGAGGGCAACGGTTACAGTGGACATCTGAGAGTCGGGCAGCATTCAAGCAACTCAAGGAGAAATTCACCACGGCCCCCATCTTGCACCAGCCAGATCCCGAACGGGAGTTCATTGTGGAGGTGGACGCTTCCAATACAGGAATCGGGGCCGTTCTGTCACAACGTCATGGTAACCCATCCAAGCTATTTCCATGTGCTTACCAGTCCCGAAAGCTTACCTCTGCTGAACGTAATTATGATGTGGGTGATAGGGAACTCCTTGCCATGAAGGTCGCCTTCGAGGAATGGCGGCATTGGTTGGAGGGAGTTCGTCTGCCGTTTACGGTTTTGACTGACCACCGTAATTTAGAATACATTAAGGCCGCCAAACGACTGAACCCCAGACAGGCCAGGTGGTCGCTATTCTTCACCAGATTCGACTTCAGGGTCACATATCGCCCAGGCTCGAAGAATGGCAAGGCCGACGCTCTATCCCGACAGTTCCTCAAGTCCATCCACGTCGGATCCCATCATTCCAACCACACTTGTTCTCGCCCCAGTACAGTGGGACATTATGACCGAGATTTCCGCAGCACAGAGGGAGGAACCGTCACCGCCGGAATGCCCCCCGGATCGCACCTACGTGCCGCTCAGCCTTCGGAAACGGGTGTTACAGTGGGTGCACAACACTCCTAGTGCGGGACATCCTGGGATCACGGCCACCACTCACCTCGTGACTAACCGTTTCTGGTGGTCTACGCTCCAAGCCGATGTGATCGCCTTCATGCATCAATGCGCCACTTGCAATATCGTCAAGTCCTCTCATCAGAAACCAGCCGGATTGCTTCAACCACTACCCGTCCCGCAACGTCCCTGGTCCCATATTGCTATTGACTTTGTCACTGATATACCTCCCTCCCAGTGGTAGATCGTTTCTCAAAGGCCTGCAGGTTCATCCCCTTGGCCAAACTACCCACAGCGTTTCAAACAGCGGAGGCTTTGGTACAGCAGGTCTTCCGACTTTATGGGCTACCTGAGGATATAGTTTCGGACCGGGGACCACAATTCACCTCTCGGGTCTGGCGGGCGTTATGCGGGCAGCTCAACATCAACGTCAGCCTAACCTCCGGATATCATCCACAGGCTAATGGGCAGGTTGAGAGGTTGAATCAGGAACTTACACGCTTTCTACGCACCTACTGTCATCAGAACCAGCAGGACTGGAGCCGTTTCCTCATGTGGGCCGAGTACGCCCAGAACTCCTTGCTCAAACCCTCCACAGGCCTCACCCCTTTCCAATGTGTGTTAGGTTACCAACCCCCTTTTTTCCCCTGGTCCGGGGAGCCTACTGATCTTCCGGCCGTTAACGCATGGTTACAGAGAAGTGAGGAGACCTGGAACAATGCTCACGTACACCTCCAACGAGCAGTTCGAAGAGTCAGAGAGCAGGCTGACCGTCACCGGAGAAGGGGACCCGAGTACACTCCTGGACAGTGGGTGTGGCTGTCATCCAGGGACCTCCGTCTTCGGCTTCCCAGCAAGAAGCTAAGCCCTAGGTACGTGGGTCCTTTTAAGATTCTCAGACAAATAACCCCAGTGTCATAACGTCTAGCCTTGCCATCCACTTACCGCATCTCTCCCACCTTTCATGTGTCACTGCTCAAACCGGCCGGTGGTCCGAGAGGAGAGAGGGACCAAGATGAGGTTGCAGAGGAGAGCTCCCCTCCTATCATCATTGACGGCGAGGAGGCCTACCTAGTAAGGAAGATACTCGACTCGAGACGCCGAGGTAGGGAGCTGCAATATCTTATCGACTGGGAGAATACGGTCCTGAAGAGAGATCCTGGGAGAGATCCCAAGACATCCTGGATCCCGCACTCATCACAGAGTTTCATCAGAACCACCCTGGAAGACCTGCCCCCAGATCCCGTGGTAGACCTCGGCGTCGTGTCGGTCCTCGCTTCAGGAGCCGCTCGCAGGAGGGGGGCTCTGTCATGGATCGCACCTCTGTGGCTCTCTCCGATCACCGAAGGACACCATCACCGGAGTATTGACTACACTTCCCATCTGCCCCGTACCTAGGTCTAATTAGCTGCACAACTGTATCCACTTCTCTCCCCCTATATATTCCCTCTCCAGGCCCCTATGCTTTGCGAAGTCTTGCACTGCCCCGGCTAGTCATTTCTGAGCACTCTTTTGATCTGTTGACTGATTCCCTGTTTTTGACCTCGGACTGTGTTTTGATTCCTGTTTACCCGTCTGCCGCCTGCCCCGACCTACGCCTGGTACCGACTCTGTTTCTGGATCCCCTTTGACACCCTTTACGCTGTTCTCTGAGTTTTGCCTGTCTGACCTACCTTCATTAAAGTATACTGCATATGGATCCGAACGTCTCTGGCTCGTTGTTACATTTCTTGGATCTTTTATTTAAGATCATAAAACATTGGGCCACTTACAGGCAGTCCTAGCAAAAATCTTGTTGGAGAAAATGCTCTTTGGTAAGAAGCATTTTTTGTTTTATTTTGGCAATTTCATTTGAAAACAATCACAGCAAGGTACTTTATTCTTACCCAGAAATGATTTGATATTGAGATAGAAACAGCTGCATTGGACCTTTAGGACAAGAGGGGTGTTTTATGAGACTGGACAACACTTTGGGAGGAATCTCCCAGCAAACAGGGAACATCCTTAGGACATTCGGTGACATTCCCATTAGGTCCTTAAGGTAAGTACTCTCTTCAGCTAAAATAGTGTGAAAATGTTTAATCAACATGATTACATTTGACATGATTACTTAGTACTGACTTTTCAATTACCCCACCTAGGATTTGAACTCAACTTCTGAATTTGGGACATGCTGATTAACTTCTGCGTCAAATTTTAGAAGTCCCCTGCACATTCATTACCTATAATACGTCTCTACACTTAGAAAATAGTACCATCTGCACTGCTATTTTAGTTAGCAGTTTATGTGACAATTCTCACATTGATTTAATTTACTTAATTCAGCAATATGAGTTTTTGTTTTGAGTATAGTTGTCTGTTGACGAGGCATATTATTCTGTTTTATTGTTACACCTAGATAACTATGAGACATCTAATAGTTTTTCTTCTGTGTAATTTTAACAGATATGAGATTTACTTTGAAGTGCAATGTGTAGGAATAGCCCTACAGGTGAAATCACTCATTGATACAGACATGGTGGTGTAGCAGGAAGCTCAGAATGTTGTAAACCAAGAGGTAGTGAGATCAAATAGGCTGTGTCATACTAATACTGCTGTATGAATGAACATACACAATGTAATCACCTACTTGTGTGTCAAATATGTAAGTTAAAAGCATTGTTTGTGTGTGTGTGTGTGTTCCTACTGTAGCATTGCCAAAAGACAAAGAGCTGAGACTGGATCAGTGATTCACCAATCAGGGCCTAGATGGGCTTGGCAACACGAACGTAATGTAGCAGGTGTAAAAGAAATGCTTGAAAGTAGATCGCCTACGTACTGGTGAGGAGAAAGAAAACTGAAGGGGGAGGTTCTCTTCTGCACTGTAAAAACCAATCCAGTAAATGTGGAGGAGGAGTTAAGATGGACTTTTGCCTTGTTAATTGCTTAGGGTCTAAGATGATGGGGACCCCTTGAGGTAAAAAATGTTTGAACATTTATTTGATAAAATGTTGATTTTGGCCTTTACTACTATAGCCCAAAGAAACGCATTGAATAACACATTCATAAATGGCAAAACAGACAGTAAAAAAAAATCATAAAGAAGGTTTTGAAGTGTCTATCCTAAATCTTGGAGATAAGAATACAGTGGGGCAAAAAAGTATTTAGTCAGCCACCAATTGTGCAAGTTCTCTCACTTAAAAAGATGAGAGAGGCCTGTAATTTTCATCATAGGTACACTTCAACTATGACAGACAAAATGAGGAAAAAAAAACCAGAAGATCACATTGTAGGATTTTTAATGATTTTATTTGCAAATTATGGTGGAAAATAAACTTTTGTTATTGACCAAATACTTATTTTCCACCATAATTTGCAAATAAATTCATAAAAAATCCTACAATGTGATCTTCTGTTTTTTTTTTCTTCTCATTTTGTCTGTCATAGTTGAAGTGTACCTATGATGAAAATTACAGGCCTCTCTCATCTTTTTAAGTGAGAGAACTTGCACAATTGGTGGCTGACTAAATACTTTTTTGCCCCACTGTATATATTTTTTGTAGACATAAAACTAACTTCATACTTCCACTTCAAACGAGTCCTGTGACAATTGTGGGGGTCGTACAGAAAAAAGGAGAACACCGTTGTGTTCGTGATAATCTCACTTTCCCATTAGTTTGTATCCCAAACAGTTCAGATGCTACCAAACAGAAGTTGGAACATAGACAGTACCGACTTCAGAAGAGTCCACTGACACTTGGAAAGCGGAGACTACCGTCATGTTCACGAGAGTCTCCCCTTTCCAGAATGGTCATAACACAGTGCATTCGGAAAGTATTCAGGCCCCTTGACTTTTTCCACATTCTGTTAGATTACAGCCTTATTCTAAAATGGATTAAGTTAATTTTAACACAATCTAAACACAAAAACCCATAATGACTAATTATTACATTTATAAAATAGAAAATACCTTATTTAAATAAGTATTCAGACACTTAGCTATGAGACTTGAAATTGAGCTCAGGTGCATCCTGTTTCCGTTGATCATCCTTGAAATGTTTCTACAACTTGATTGGAGTCGACCTGTGGTAAATTCAACTGATTGGACATGATTTGGAAATGCACACACCTGTGTATATAAGGTCCCACAGTTGACAGGGCATGTCAGAGCAAAAACCAAGCCATGTGTTTGAAGGAATTGTTCATAGAGCTCCGAGATCTGGAAAAGGGTACCAAAAGAAATCTTCAGCATTGAACCCAGAGGCATCCATAATTCTTAAATGGAAGAAGTTTGGAACCACCAAGACTCTTCCTCTTGCCCAAACTGAGAAATTGGGGGAGAAGGGCCTTATTCAGGGAGGTGACTGAGTGGAGATAGGAGAAACTTCCAGATGGACAACCATCTCTACAGCGCTCAACCAATCAGGCCTTTATGGTAGAGTGGCCAGACGGAAGCCACTCCTCAGTAAAAGGCACATGACAGCATGCTTGGAGTTTGCCAAAAGGCACAGAAAGGACTCTCAGACCATGAGAAAAAAGATTCTCTGACCTAATGAAACCAAGATTAAACTCTTTGGCCTGAATACCAAGTGTCACATCTGGAGGAAACCTGGCACCATCCCTACGGTGAAGCATGGTGTTGGCAGCATCATGCTGTGGGGATATTTTTCAGCAGCAGGGACTGGGAGAATAGTCAGGATCAAGGGGAAGATAAAAGGAGAAAAGTACAGAGAGATTCTTCATGTAAACCTGTTCCAGAGCGCTCAGGATCTCAGACTGGGGCGAAGGTTCACCTTCCAACAGGACAACGACCCTAAGCAAAAAGTAAAAGTATATATTTTTTTACGTATAGCCAGGGGCACGCTCCAATTTACAAACTAATGATTTTAATGAGTCCGCCAGATCAGAGGCAGTAGGGATGACCAGGGATGTTCTCTTGAGAAGTATGTGAATTAGACAATTTTCCTGTCCTGCTAAGCATTCAAAATGTAACAAGTACTTTTGGGTGTAAGGGCAAATGTATGGAGTAAAAAGTACATTATTTTCTTTAGGAATGTAGTGAAGTAAAAGTAAAAGTTGTCAAAAAAATGTATAGTAAAGTATAGACGCCCCACAAAACTACTTAAGTACTTTACACCACTGAATACAGGTGTGCCTAGCTTGCAGTGTCATACCCAAGAAGACTTGAGGCTGTAATCACTGTATTTAATGCAAAAGGTGCTTCAACAAAGTACTGAGTAAAGGCGTCTGAATACCTATGTAAATGGGATTATTATATGAAAAAAATTGAAGAAAAAATCTAAAAACCTGTTTTTGCTTTAATCAATTTCATAATTAGGCTGTAACGTCACATATTGTGGAAAAAACTCAAAGGGTCTGAATACTTTCCGAATGCCCTGTATACTGAACAAAAATGTAAACCTACATGCAACAATTTCAAAGTTTTTACTGAGTTACAGTTCATATAAGTTAACAAGTCAATTGAAATAAATGCATTAGGCCCTAATGCCTTGGAGGGCATAGCATGATTGTCAAAGTGTCTGTGTGTAGCATGAAAAGCGGAGTCAGGCGCAGGACAAAAGAGATGAGTAGTCACGTACCT